>CM061269.1:8870000-10265000 GCA_030848825.1 Tadarida brasiliensis | reverse complement strand
TTGTATTCCACTGTACTTATCCTCATTCAAGGACTTTTTTTTTTTTTACAAACAAAATTAAGTAGATGTACTTCAGAAACATGTTATATTGCATACAATATTCCACATGTGAAAGGTTTTTTTATTCAGTATAGTCAAGGATGCTTTTATTAAGATTGAAGCTGGAATCCAGAAGGTATAACCTGGATCTAATTATCAAGAGTAGAGCAGCATTAGAACTTCAACAGTATTTTGTGATCAAAATAGTTCCTTCCACAGCATTCCATGCTTGCAGAACGCAGGAGATTCAAGATGGCAGGACCAACTGGCCAATCTTAACTTTCCCTACCATCATTACAACTACCCTCACCCTAAAGAACCTTCCTGCATGTGTATCTTCTCTTTTGAGTACTACCATAACACACAGTTCCATAATCTATTTCAAATTCCAGGATATGTTATAAAGTTCCCTCCTCCCCCTTTTTGTTACATTGGTTCATTGACGTTTAAATAATATTTTTTAAAAAGGTTCACAGGCGATCCAAATGGATTTCCTAATGAACTGCAGACTGTAGCATAGCTTCAAGTAAAAAGTAAAATTTGTGATAGAGTTTTCTTCCTTACCTTCTGTGCATTTCCCCCCTGAAGGTAACACCCAAAACTAGCACCAATATTTTCAATCCTACTTCAATATGTTTTACTTTTTGTGTTGGGTTCCTAATTACTGTTTCTCTTCCCTTCTAAAAATTCATTTATCTCTTTCAGTAAAAAGAACAGTAATAATATGTTGAACAACTCTGAAATAAATTTTGTCATGTAAAAAATTAATTACGCATTCCGAACCTGGTCACTGTAGTCCTCCGGGAATTGCCTCTGCACCTCAGGATCTGTAAATAATTGACAGATAATATTAATTGGCTTTGGATTAGTGAGCAAGCAGAGGATCACACATTAATATTTGATCAGAAGATGATAGCAGCCCTGGCAGGGGATCCAAGGGGGGCAGCTGAGGCTGCTATGTTGATGAGCACAAGGAAGGACTCAGCAAGGCACTCCCATTACCCTCCTCCAGAAATATAAAAAAAGAAAAAATTTAAAGACCTGATGCTACTGTTAACTTTAAACTATTACCTAATGCAAAAATCTTGCCAGCTGCAAATTGCCCTCAATATATTTTTTTCCAGAGAAAATGAGCCTTAAACCTGCATGACTTTTTTTCTCTAATCCGAAACCTCTTTTTCATAGTTACAGATGTAGGCTTGATAAACCGCTTTAAACACCAGTTTCAGACTGGGGCAGGGTTGTGGGTGGGGGTAGGGTGGGCGGTTAGGGCAGTGAGGGTGAGAGAATTCTTTCAAGGAACAAATGTAAAACTCCTTGCTTTTAAAAATAAAATACACACTTCCCAAAATACTTACAAGCTCTTGAAAATACAGATAAAACTAGGTAAAATTTTCAAAACAAAACCAAACAATACACTTTTGGCTTACCAGTGTGAACAAAATTAAACTTGTCAGAAACTAAAAAAATAGATACGTGTAAACATCTTTCATGACATTCAGTTTTAAATTGAATTACTAAAGGGGTCACTTGATTCTTCAATCATAATTGCAAGATAATTCAATGCCATTGTCTGTAAGTCAATACAGAAGTGTACTAATTAAAAGCTATTAGCACTCCATTTGCTATCGATTAGGAAAACATTCAATCTTTTCTAATAAGAGAAAAAGTTGGTTCCTCAGAGACACATTAAGGGGAGTGATCAGAATAATACCTATTCGAGAAACTATGTATCAATGCAAAAGGCTTATGGAAAAGCACAATAGTTGAGGGTCCTTTCTCACAGTGATCACAATATATACTACTCACTTTTGATATCTATGTTTTAAACCACCAATTTACTTCTTTGTGAAACTGAATCCATGTAAAAGTTAAAACCCTTCAAATCACAACACAAAACAAAGTTAAAGGTTCTGCAGAGAAGAATAAAAAAGAGAGAAAACTAAGAGTCTATTTGCATATTACATTTAAATCCTAGAAATACCAGTTTTTAAGTCTTTAAAGTCAATAGATGCTACTTTTCAAAATCTAAGACAAATAACAACAGCAAGAATATTCAAAAGGTCACATCAAAAGCAGAGATTCCCAAAATGGGTGGTGGTGAAAATTTTAAAGGATTTGTAGACCATTTCAGCTCTTGAGGTATCTTCTGGCTGACTTAAAAACTAGGGATCAATTTCTTTTTTCACCTTCATCTTCAAATACTAGAAGGGACAAATGGTGCCTCTAAACTATGACTAACAGAATTCTCATGTAATCCCTGCAGCAGCCCTGTGCAGGGTGGCCCTAGTGGGTCAATGAAGACACTGTCTGCTTCTCTCTGGCCAGAAGGATTGAAATCGCACAAGGACTTGGCCCTCTTTGAGATAGGAGGCCAGAGGGCGCTAATGGCACTAGGCGGGTCTTCAGGGAAGAATTAGCCAGCAAGATAACAAAGGGATAGCCAGATGCCCAACAGACCTCTAAAACTGTGTTGGGGGAAGGGGGGCAAAAAAGAAGCAATGGCTATAATTCCTAAAACATACAAAAATGACTTGGTCTAGGGAAAAAAAAAAAAAAGTGGTATTTTAGGATTTAAAATTTGTTCCCAAGACCAAAAAAAAAAAAGGGACACTTCTAAATCATTGAGGTACACAGTAAAACAGAGGTTAGGAAAGCCACAAAATAATCTAAGGCAAATTCTTTTTCTTCCAGTTGTCATGGGGTTAACACTTACTCTTCAGTCAGAAAACTTCAGACAGAAATGACTCACAGATAAATCTTTAATATCATGTCCTCTTTCTTGCAGTAGTTGTGCTTCTTGGGAACCACAAAATACCGATGGAAATTAAGGTGGAATGAAACCAAAGATTTTATTTTTTACCACCATTTGGTGAGGGGATGAACATCAGAAACCATAACTTGTGGTATATTCTTCAATTTAAAAATAAGTTTCTTGATATAGGTGAGGGAAAGGTTTTTAAATATCCTTAACCAACTATATTAATAAGAAACTACATTATTAACTTGTCACTTTAAAATGTATTTTATTCATATATACAACATCGCAGAATTGAAAAAGAGAAGGAAACACAGAGAAAAAGAAAAATCAACCTATTTAATACACTGAAGGTAAATATGACCATGGAATGCCAAGATGAGGGTCATTCAAACCATATTATTCTAAACACTGCCTCAGTGGTGGGCAACAGAATAAACACCACAATTAAAGTCCTTCAACTGTCCTAAGACCAACCTTAGAATGAGATTCCCAGATTTTAACAGAATCATTTTCTAAGATAATACATGAATTTTATTTACTATAATTAATTCAAGCATAAAACTTTTGACTTCCTTTCTTTAAGGCCCTAAGGTTTACAAAAGCAAACTTCATGGTTCCTTAACACTCTTCTAAAACAATATTTAACAACAACAAAAAAAGGCAATGCTTTTTAAAACCAAAGCCCAACCTATAAAGTTCCATTCAATTAGCTCAGAGATCCAGTCTGATAGTTAATAAAACTATGAAAGCCATTTTGTAAAAATTAACACAAAAACTGAAAATAATTTGTTTGAATTGTTTTAATGTTTATTTTATACAGTAGGTTGAAATCTTTTTTTCACAGTGAGTTGATCATTATGCCATAATGTCACCAAAATATCGACATTGGAAACATCTGAGTTAAAAAGGTCCAAATACAATCTGCTTTTCTCAAGCAACACAACACCCGCCTTACTAACAGTTTCAGCATGGCACATGTACAAAACCTAGCACCCCGCAGTTAAGCAAACCGCCTTTAAATTTTCTGTCTGGCAGCAATCCACTTGCGTGTCTGTATGTTTTTACAAGTACTCTATGTATTTCATTGCATCAGCTGCATTTCTGAGTTTTAAACGGTCTGGGAACATTTTATGAAATGTTCTATATCTTTATATGGAAAATAACATACACTGGAAAACTGTGCATCGGTCTAATATTTATATATCTATTTCTTTATCCACCATCCAATGCTATAATTGCTAATGTTCCAAAACACCTTCTCACATTCATACCCTCACCTCCAAACACAGTGTCACCAAACAGCTAACTTTAAACACAAAAATCTGCAGATGACAAAACTACCATGGAAAAAGTAACATAATTTGCTTAGACAATTGGCAGTAAGAATAGTTATTGGCATTTGTCAAGCTTTTTCTCTAACAACTGTCCCTGACAGAAAATTAAGAGTATAGTAGTACATAGCACCCTCTTCCCTCCTTACACTTCTCTCACAGCAACATTCTCCAGATTAAATAATACATTATTGCAAAATTAAAAATCAATTTCATCTCCTAGGAAAATACTTTTCAACAACAAAAAAATCGTATTTAAAATATCTTGCCAACCAGATGTATGGTACGGTAAGAGCCCATACTTCTATTAGCCACATAAGCCTAATAAGGCTTCACATTATGCCAATATAATGGGCCACTACCTTGTCCCAGCACCATGGCCACGCAAGTGGCTGTCCCATACAGAACATGTGCACCACTTCCTCTGGAGGCCACAAGACACATTTCCATATTTAAAACAGACATTTCACAGTACTGGCTCCCAACAGCACAATTTCATTCGAGCACAGAACACGAGCATGCTTAGAAGGCTATGTCTTCACAGCAAAAAAAGTATGATCTCAAAAATGTCTTTTTTTTTTTTTTTTGTAAAAAAAGGCTAATATTCTTCAATCTCAATAGTCCATGTTTTCTAGTTTTCTACAGTAACATACTTTTAAATCTTTAAGATATACCAGATTGCCACAGGATGTTTAATTAATAGAATAAGAGTTTGGGCAAGACTTACTAGAAAGGTGCTATAAATGATTTTACACAGGCTCCAAAACCTTGAGTTCTGCCTTAGGCTTAAAGTTCCTAGAAAACGTGGTAGACAGATCTTTTACAACAGAAATGCAAATAATTCATAAAAGTACTGTGGTTATGTATGACGGCTCATTTGCAGATCAGTAACTAGTATGTGTACACACACACACACACACACACACACACACATATACATACACACACCAAATTATTTTCCTGTTTTTCTCTGTCACGCCAATGACTCCACTTAAAGGGTCAAGGTATGACACTTTAACTGATTATTAAAAAGTACACTGTTGCCCTGGCCAGTTTGGCTCAGCAGTTAGAGCGTCGGCCTGCAGACCAAAGAGTTGGGGGTTTGATCCAGGTCAAGGGTATGTACCTCGGTTGTGGTTCGTCCCCGGCCCTGGTCGGAGTTGTACAGGAGGCAACCAGTCGATGTGTGTGTCTCACATCGATGTTTCTCTCTCTCTCCTTCCCACTCTATCTGAAGATAAATGGAAAAATATCCTCAGGTGAGGATTTTTTTAAAGTACAGTCTTCATTTTCTGTGAAAGACCTAACAACTGCATACTAACCAAATGTTATCATCTTTTATAACTGGAGCTTTTTTAGGAAATTTAAGAGAAACTACAAGTGGGCTGTTAACGCAGGACTCTACACTGCTTTCACTTTTAATATATTAGGTTATCAAGGCAGAAAACATTACATTTAATGCCTACTAAATTTATCCAGTCATTATCTCTAGCATATTTCAGTCAGAGACAAAATACTGAATACATTTAAAGCTAACAATTATAAAACTCTGCCCTTTAAAAGCAAGACTTCAAAATTAGCTATAAACAATATAATCTCGTTCAATTTCATGGAGTTTAAGATACTATCTTCCTCTCCCCAACAACCATAAATGTTAATCCAAGCTGTAATCGGATTTAATTTTCCAGATGAGAAAATGGGAATATGCTTCAAACCAGGAATAGTCCATTACACTGCTCTTTCCCCTAATGACATTTTCAGTTTCATACACTAAAAATGTAGACTCGCAGAAAATAGTCTGAGAAGTTGTACATTTTGAGGACATGCTCAATCTTCCCCCAAACACATTCAGAAGAAATAAATTTTTTTTCAATATTCAAGAAGAAGAGTTAAATTTTTTTGTATAATGTAAAATTAAAGTTTCTTCATAGTATGACTGCAAACTGGACTGCACTAAACTAATAAAGAGCTTTAAGGACACTAGCTATTAAACCTATTATAGCTATAAAAAACCAGCCTCACGTACTTTACATGATCAAATACCTGAATCACTAGTTCAGCATTGTAACTAAATATAATTATTCTGGTAAATTAATCCTTTTATGATAGTTAAAATCTACTTATTAAAAATAATGTATTTTTAAAGGAATGTTTCAAATGTTTTTATAGTAAAAAAACAAAAAGCTAACATGTTTTCCTTTTCCTTGACAATCAAACAAAATGGTTTCTGTTGTCTTTTAAAATGTTTTAAAATTTAAAATTAGTCATTTCAAAAAAAATTACTGATTCTTGCCCTGGACGGTTTGGCTCAGTGGTTAGAGCGTCGGCCTGCAGACCGGAGAGTCCCGGATTAGGTTCCCGCTAAGGGCACGTACCTTGGTTGTAGTTTGTCCCTGGCCCCAGTTGGGGTCATGTAGGTGGCAACCATTCGATGTGTCTCTTTCACATTGATGTTTCTCTCTCTCTCTTCCTCCCTCTTGCCCTCCTGCTCTATCTGAAGATAAATGCAAAAATGTCCTTGGGTGAGGATAAAAAAAAAATTACTGATTCTGAAATGCAGATTTTATCCTGAAATTAAAAAGGAATATAATTCACTAATTTTTTTTAAAAAATCATTTCAAAGTACTTTAAATAAACATTCGGTTTCCATGTACAAATGGAATTTCTTACTTTAAAAAAAAAAATCTATTCAGCCCAGCTGGTGTGGCTCACTGGTTGAGCATCGACCAGTGCACCAAGAGGTCGCCAGTTCGATTCCTGGTCAGGACACGTGCCCAGTGGGGGGGCATGCAGGAGGTGGCCAATCAATGTTCTCTCTCATCGATGTTTGTATCTCTCCCTCTCCCTTCCTCTCTCTCTCAAATCAAAAAAGAAAAAAAATTTTTTTAATCTATTCAGGTATTAACTTTTTGCACTAAAACATGAAGACTGTAAGATATAAAAACTCTGAGTCATCACCAATTTTAATTCATGCTTCTTTCTATTCTAGCCTTTTCCCTCAACATTGGCATTGAAAATACATTCAAAACCTACTTCACAGAAGCCAGCCTGATAACACAGGAACAGTTCACCATCTACACCTATAATAAAAACCAAAAGAGCATTATTCAGGGAAGGAGAGCACAACCCACCTCAGTATGGCAAGCAGTGGAACCATTCATGTGCCAGATTTCTCCTCAAACTAACATATTCTGCCTTTCAGACATATCCTGCTCCAATGTGACTATTTATGCATAAACAGCAGACACTGACCTATTGTTTTCAGTTGTTGGAGTTATGAATGTAGTACAGTTACCAATTAAGTGAATTAACAAGTCCTAAATGCATCAGCTGTTCTACAAATAATGAGTCCATTGACATTATGCAGTAAAATCTAGGGAGTTTCATCTTTCTTTCTAGAGAATGGTGATATTTTGACCAGCAAACGGCACTCCTTAACGATAACTAATTTCACCTACAAAAGGAATATAATAAATCTGATCCTTAACCAAACCTATGCCACATAAACTCAAAATTCAAGCATTAGTCAAATTCCAAAGGGAGCTGTAAAATGAAAAAGAAAGAGTGTGCTGGAGGGGGGAAAATGTCAAAAGAATATGTTCACGTATTCTTACCTTTTCCCTACTGAATATCCTAGTTTTCAGCTTTCATTATTATTTAAATACTTAAGGTTTTTTTAATTAGTTTGAAGTTTGGAACTAATTCCTAAAATCTATCAAATTGATAGATGAATATTGATGTGTTTTTTCTAATGGTTATAATCTCAGACTTCCATTTAATTTCTCTCTGAGTTAGTATCCATCTTACTCCATCATTTTGCATGAGCACCATTAAGTGTCAAATTTTACTCCAATGTGAATAACTACTTCAGATCTAACCTAAATGACAGCTGTGCCCTTTATGTCCTACAAATGTGACATCACTGCATACAGTCTTCATAAATAGATATATCACATCTGTCAAATTAGGTGAAAAGAGATAACTTAATTATTTACTAAAAATATAAAACTAAACAAACAACAACAAAAAAACTATTGATGGAGTACCCATTATGTGCCAGGCACTGGGACAGGCATTTTGTATAAAATTTCTAATTTTATCTTCATAACAAAGCTATGATACTGGGACTATCATAATCAATTTTATCAGTTAAAGAAAGCAATTGGTTATCACTTGTCTAAAGTTAAAAATTAGTATTTATTCATGGCACAAATACTCTGATGTGACTGGTCCAGTTAATAAGACATAGTCTGCTCTCAAGGAGTTTACAGTCTAACCGAAATGGAGAGTAAAGAATAAAACAAGCAATTACCACAGGGCTTCATAACTGCTATGCTAGGGACTGGTGGAGGGACCTGGAGCCTAATCCTGGCTAGGACAGAAAAAGCCTCAGGGAATTGCTTGGCAGACCCAGGTGCAGAGTCCAGGACTAGACCAGGGTTCATCTCATGCTTCCCACCACACAACACTTATGAACAGTATAGGGGACAGTGAGTAAATATTTTGTGAGGTCAATGCCCATGTTCTACTTAGCTTTGTCTGCTACAAAATATCTTGCCTAAGTACCCAACAAATATTTCGGCATTATAGAAAAAAAACAGAATAAAATAAAATAAACTCATTAAATATCCTGTCTCTCCAAATGGATAAAAGGCCATTTTTAAACAATCCAATTGAACACAAGCCTTTGAATGCTGCGGGTTTCCTAAAGACATACTGCATATAGTAAGCACACAATAAATATTAGTTGTTGTTATATTATTAACCCCAGTGGAGAAATAAGCAAGCAGTATAAATTAGATGGCTTCAGATGTATAGGTATACCTTAAATTGGAAATACATGTGTTCCTGAAATAAACTTTTATAATCCCAATTAAAATTTTCCCATCGTCTGCCATTACTTAGAAATGTTATAACTTTATCAGAAACTGATTTTCTCTTCATCGTCAGTGGTTCCAAAATCCTTAAGCTACAGTTTATTTTGCCTCCTGGCATCTGTTTGCTAATGATCTGTAAACATCAAATGCACTAGGGACTCTCCCAGATTTACAGAAACCCTGAGGTGAATCTTTGTATAAATTGAAGGACCTTTCTGCTAATTCCTTTGCTTTCTAAGTTTGCATTATGGGTTTCAGAAACAGAGTCCCATTAAATATCTTTGCAGTAATAATTATACTACTACCAGCTACCTACCACCTACTGAATGCCTAGGTATACCAGTCGTTGCCACAGGCAGTTTATTTTATTATCTTATTTAATCATAACAACAACTCTGCAGGTAAGTAGATGTATCACTATTTTATAAATAACAAAAGTGAGGCTCATTAAGAACAAATTCAGAGTTAAGTAACAGAGCTGGGATTCAGCCTGGATCCATCAGACTCCCAAGAACCAACACTGGCTTTCCTTTTTGGCTTTATTTATTTACGTCCTCCTGTTGATCTGTCTTCTCATCATTATTGTGACTCAACAATAAGAATATAACTGGACAAATAACTAAAACATGTTGTCATGAAACAGGCCTTCGCAGATTATAAATGAGAGCTTTCCAATTTCTCTATTTATTGCCAAGTTCAGGATATAAATAAAATGACTCCAAAGTAACTAGCACTCAATACAACTAGTAAATACAATATTTTAAAAAGATGAATTCATATAAAAAACTTAGAATAATTTTGAAGGTTAAAGACATTATCCTTGTATCATCTATGAAAATAATCCCTTGCTAAACAAAGCAAATGAAAACATAAAGAAAATGTTTTCCTACTTAAGAAAATGTGTTTCCGAGTACCTCTAAACCACACTGAGAACGCCAGTGCTAAGGTCAAGCCAGTGCATGCAGTATAGATAAAGCCGACACCCCACCAAGGGAAACATACCATTCCTATCCACCAGAACACTTTCCTATACCAAAAGTCTGCCTCTCTTCCCCTGGAAACAAGTCATGGCTGCCTAGTCGTTATCTGTACCACTACACTCATCTAGTCCTTAACACTGTCTATATCCTAAAATCCTTAGACCACTTGTATGGGGAAGGGGGTTGGGGTATAAAAACATACATAACATAAAATTTGCCATTTTTAAGTGTATAATTCAGTTGCATTAAGTACATTCACATTATTGGTCAATGATCATTACCATCCATATCCCTAACCTTTTCATCTTCCCTAACTAAAACTCTCAACCCACTTAATATCTCCCCATTGTCCCCTCCTCTCCCCAGCCCCTGGCAACCACCACTCTACTTTCTGTCTCTATGAATTTCACTACTCTGGGTACCTCATATAGTGGAATCACACGATCTCTGTCCTTTTGTAACTGGCTTATTCCACTGAGCATAGTCTTCAAGGCTTGTAGCATCTTCAATGCATGTAGCATATGTGAGCATTTCCTTCCTTTTCAAGGCTGAATGATATTCCATTGTGTATATACCACATTTTCTTTATCCATTCATCTATTTATGGACACAAGTTTATTCTATCTTCTGGTTATTATGAATAATGTTGCTATGAACATGAGTGTAAAAATATTTGTTCGAATCCCTGCTTTCACATCTTTTGGCTATATATCCAGAAGTGGAATTGCTGGATCATATGGTAATTCTGTTTGATTTTTTTTTTTTTTTTTGAGGACCTTTACCACTTTTAACATGTTTCAAGGTATTTTTGTTACAAAGCTAGAATTTTCTATTCTCATCTCTTCTCCTTAAGTTTCCTACACATTCTTACATACTTACTGCTACCAAAATTCTGGCTTTCTCTAGAGCCCTGTCAAGTAGTGCACCTTCTTCAGGCCAGGAGGTGGGGTAGGTGGCTTCTGTTCTTATTGCCACTTCCAGACCATTCTCCCTCATTTTCTAAAACCCAGATTTTAACCTCATGTCAGCAGACTACACCTCCCCTCCCACCTCTGCTCTGTTGTCATCTACTAATCCCAGGGTCACTCCTCTTCCTTGAATCATGGGGATTCTGGTACACTGCCACTCACTCTTTCACTACTCCCAACAGTCATACCGATTTTACAATTCACAGAGATGATCCTTCCAAACCCCCGAATTCTTGATTCCTTAGCCTCCTCCCCACCAAGGATCTTGTCCTCTACCCAATCTCAAATACTCACTCCAACAGTCCCTTTGTGACTCTCTTAGTTTGTCACCGTC
The DNA here is from genome assembly GCA_030848825.1 of Tadarida brasiliensis. Lineage (NCBI taxonomy): Eukaryota > Metazoa > Chordata > Mammalia > Chiroptera > Molossidae > Tadarida > Tadarida brasiliensis. The sequence continues at coordinate 10,253,710 of CM061269.1, read as the reverse complement.
ACTTGGCAAAACCACAATCCTTGTTAAATCCAACTATCCACCCTCACCCTTGTACCTGACTGTAGCTAGAGAAAAACACACAGTTATGCGACTAATCTAGCTTTAAATTCAGATTATTCACTGTAAGTGAGCTTTAATGCAACTTAGCAATTATATCATATTTCCCTTAATTCATTCACTCTCTTGCTCTCCTCAGTGACTATTTCATACTTTCTCCTCTCCCCTCACACCTCCAACCTTCACCATCTTAAGTTACCATTAATTTCCTTATATGTCCCTTCAATGAAAAAACTAAGCAATCAGAAGAGAACTCCCACAAGCCTCAACCACCATTTCTACACACTTACTATCTCTGACCCCACAGACTCTGCCTTCATCCTGTTACTATGAAGAAGTGCCCATGCCCCTTGCAAAGGCCCCTCCTCCACCTGTGAACTAGAATCCCATCCCCTCTCACCAATTCAGACATTACTTCACTAGTTCTTCCGTCTTATTAGTTTTACCTCTCTCCTGGATCTTTTCCCATCAGCATTCAAACATACAGTTTTGGGGGGTTTTTTGTATGTCTTTATTGCTTTTTTTAGAGAGAGAAAAAGGAAGAGGGAGAGAGAGAGAGAAACATCCATGTGAGAGAGAAACATTGATCAGTTGCCTCCTTCACGGCCCCCACTGGGGATCGAACCTGCAATCCAGGCATGTGCCCTGACCAGGAATCGAACCAGTGACCTCTTGGTGCATAGGTCGACACTCCACCACTGAGCCACATTGGCTGGGCATAGTTATTTTTACAAATACTTTTTTTAAAGGTCAAATCCATCCCCCACAGCTACCATCCCATAACTTTCATTCTCTTTAAAGCTATATTCTTCAAAAGAGTGTCTATACTCACTGTCACCAATTCCTCTCCTCCCACTCTCTCTTGAATCTGTGTCAAAAAAAAAGTTTACCCACAACTTTTCTGAAACTACTCATGCATCAATGACCACACCAATGACCTTCTCACTGCTAACATCAATTATCAGTCCTCAGTGCTCATCTTACTTGACCTATGCTAGCACCACTTGACACCCTTGATTGCTTCCTCATCCTCAAACCACTTTCTTCATGTGGCTTCCACAGCACCCATTCCCCTGCCACGTGGCTTCTCCTTGGGCTCCTTGCTGACTGACCTCTTCCTAATGAAGGGCCCCAGAGTTCAGTCCTTGGACTTCTTCACTTTTCTTTCTTGGTGTCCGCCTTTGCCGGTCCCTTTTAGTCTCATTACTTCAAATACAAATATGCACTGTCAACTTTAAATTTATTTCTCCAGCTCAGGCCTCTCCCAAACTCCAGACTAATTCATTTAACTGCCTACTCAACATCTCCACTTGGGTTTCTAACAGACATCTCAAATTTAACATGTCCAAAACTTAACTCCCGCCCTTTCTCTCACATTTCAGATCCAATCTGTCTGCCAACCCTGTCAACTAAATCTTCAAAATATATTCAATTCTGACCATTTCTCTCCATCTCTACCACTACCCCTCTGGTCTAAGTCACCATCATTTTCCACCTGGATTACTACAGTAATGTCCTAACAGGTTTCCCTGCTTCTGCCTCTGATTCCCTACACACTGTTCTCAAAACAGCAGCCGGAGTAACCCTGTTACACTGAAGTCAAGTCCTTCTCTACAATGTCTTCCCTTCTTCACCAGCAACTCTGACCTCACTTCCTACTACTCTCCCCTCCTACCTCAGTTTCCACCTCACTGGTTTATTTGCTGTTCCTCACACATGCAAGCCATGCTTCCATTTCATGGCCTTTGCCCTTGCCATTCACTGTCAGATAAATATCACAGAATAAAGGCATGTGCTGTCAATCTTCATCCATGTTACTTTCCTAGTGTGGTCTTTCCCAATCACCTTATTTAAAATAATAATTTCCCTGTCCCACCATTCCTTATTCTCTTTTCCTGTTATTTTTCTCCTTAGTACATTTTACCATTCAACATACTACATACTTTCTTATTATCTGTTTTTCCTACTAGTATGCATGCTTTATGATGGCAGGGACTTTTGCCTAGCTTGTTCACTGCTATATACCAGATACCTGGAACAGGGCCTCACACCTAAACACTGAAAGAGGGAATGAAGGAGGAAAGGGAGCAAAAATTCAAACACTCCTTCCAGCAAATAATTCGGCAATATTTTTCCAAAGCACTAAGAATGTCCACACTCCTTAACCTAGTAATTCCACTTCTCAGAACCTATCACAAGGAAATAATAGGAAATGCAAGTAATTGTTTCTATGTTTGTTTCAAGCATCATTTTCAACAATTGGAAGGGGAACATTAATAAACTCAAGTGATTGCCATGGCCGGTGTGGCTCAGTGGTTAGAATGTTGGCTCTCACACCAAAGGGTCAAGGGTTTGATTCCCGGTCAAGGGCATGTACCTGGTTTGCAGGTTCGATCCTGGCCCTGGTCAGGGCATGTGTGAGAGCAACAATCGATATGTCTCTCACATCAATGTCTCTCTCTCTCTCTCTCTCTCTCTCTCTCTCTCTCTCTCTCTCTCTTCCCCCACCTCCCTCCCCTCCACTCTCTCTAAAAATCAATGGAAAAAATATCCTCAGATGAGGACTAACAACAAAATTTTTAATAAAAAATAAACTCAAATGACCTAATATTATGCCACCATTAAAAATAGGTTGTGCTGTAATAACATGGGAAATACTAACCATTGTTTTATGAAGAATTAACTCAAAATAGCTCAGGTGTACTACTTCTCAGAGAAAATTCTCTGCCCTCACCAGCAGGTTAGGTACCGCTCTTACGTATTGATCCTAAATACTCTATAGACTGGCTCACTCTTGTGAGCATTATGTTACTATTACATTTTATGTGTATGTGTATATATAATTATACATCATATATATGTGTGTGTTACTATTATATTATGTTACTGTTACTATTGTTTCTACTACTATTAAGTTACTGTTATGACACCATTACAATCTGCTTCTGTGGGCCCTCTAGTATTCCAGAGGCTGGAATACTAAAACTTTCCCAAAGGCACCAGCAACTAGGATACCAGGTGTGATTTAGGTTCTGCCAATCAGATCCACCCAGTGAGACTTGAAATCAGAGCACAGGCAAGTGGAGAGCCAAGAGATAACACAAGGAACCTATTTTTCTGATACAGAACTAAAAGGAATGGCATGATGGTTCTGGAGGCAACAGCCTTGATGGAAACTTCCTAAGCCCAGACAGCAAAGATGGGAATAATACCCTGGGGCTGACATTTGGAGTGGCAGCTTCCAAATCCCTCCAGCTTCCTGACATGACAGAGGTATCATTTTGCGATACTACTTCTGCAGTGCTACTCTGAAAGTCATTCCCGGAGATTCAGCCTACCCTTCCACTCTTTCCACTCTGTAAGATGGAAATCTCTGCATGCAACCCTTTTTCTGATAGATGGTTTCTCTTATCTTCAACTGGACCTTGACTGACACACATCCTGTGCATACCTCTGTCCTGTACTTATCACACTGGACTATGATCCACGTACTTGCTGACCTCCCCTACCTAACCTTAATTTTCTTGACAGTGGAACCACTTTCATTTATCTTTGTATCCTCTACATCTAGAACAATATTTGACTCATAGCACACAATCATTTTTAGTATGCTTTTAGACAACCACGATCACCATGAGAAAGATTTGTTATGAATATTAAAGTGCTGGATGGGGAGTGGGCAGACCTAGATTCTGTCAGTATGTGATTGTAAATAAGTCTCTGAACCTGAATTCTCTCCAATATAAACTGAAAAGGTTGACTAAATGAGTTTTCTTGACTAAAATTCTCTCATTCTATGATCTAAAATCCGTAGACAACTCGTTGCTTTGATAAAATGTCTGTGTCTTTAATTATCCTTTAAAGAAAAATAGCCCTGAAGAAAGCACTTCTTTCTGGTTTTCCCCCTGTGGCCCACCACCCTATAGAGTTAACAAGTCTCTCAGAAAAGATAGAAAACAATTCTAAAGTCCTTTGAATGAAGTAAAATTCTAAATTTAAGCAGCAGTGGCTACTTAAATACCATTCTATTTATGCCTTTTAAATTAAGGATGTAGGGAATCTGAACACTGAAATAAATATTTCCCATTAAGAAGCAATTAACTCAATAAATGTCCTAAACTAGACCTACACACTTGACATAATAATGAGAATTTTAAAGACTCCTCTCATCCTCTCTGCCTGGCTCCATGACTTTACTTGGGTGGTTTCACTTCATGATCTGGAGGGGCTTCCTCCTTCTTGCCATTACTATAACACCTGCATTCTGTAGAGGCCCACACTCCATTTCAAGAACCAATAAAACCTTGCAGGAGAAAACAGAAGGATTCTTGGCTTGGAGTAATTCTATGAGATCTCTCCATTTCAATTTGCATTTCCTCAATAGTCTTATAAACACTATCACGTATGTACTTTTCTGTTACAAGGCAACTCTCTCCCGGGTGGAATTTGTCAAGGTTTATCTAACCTATGGACTCTGCAACAACGCTGGCAAGTGAGAGCACACCCAGGAACCAGGGCTTCAGAAGCAGGGCACACAGGAAATGTGGGATGTTTGCGGGCAGCGGAGTTGGTGGGGAGCAGTTAAGAGGGCAGCACAAGGCTGGTAAACAAGTTGAAAAAGAAGAGGGAACCGTGGGTAGAAAAAGAGAGAGAGAGAGAGAGAGAGAGAGAGAAGGAATCCAAACCTCATGGTGCCTACAGCAAAGTGCTCAGAGAGCCCTGAGATCAAGGTGCATCAGCAAAGGCTGCTGTATTGCTTCTCTCAGGCTTGCTCACACAGTCCCTCACATAGATGTCTTTGAATAAACAAGCAACTCGGCCCTGAGAATAAGAACAGGATTTTGTCAGTGTTGGTTCTTCCTAGCTACACTCTGGGAGTGAAAGATGGACAGGTGAATTCACAGGCTGCAGCAAACACTGATTGTGGAGTGCTACCCAGGCACTGACAAGACCCTTCCCCCTACACATCCTCGTCAGCACAAACCTGCCCTGGTCCCCTGAGCACCACCTTATTATACTGCTGCCACAGCAACCTGACATACACAACCAGGTCTAGCTTCGTTCCTTCTGGAGCCCCCTGGCTCCTACAGAACTATACAATGAAAAGCAAAGTGAACCCCGTGCCTGAGAGGAGAGAGCAGAAGACTGGCTAGAAACCACCTGGGTATGATCACTCCAGACTGTGCCCTGAGGAGCTGGTGTGGATGGTGACAGGACTGAATTTCAATACCGACTCTTCTACTAATTAGCTGTGTGACCTTGTGATGGTTATTTAACCTTTCTGTGCTCAGTTTCCTCATCTGTAAAATGGGGATACAGATAGTATCTATTTTATAAGGCCACTATGAAGTTTTAAATGAAGTAATACATCTAAAGAAGTTGAATTAGTGCCTAGCACATGCTAAGCTACCAGTATATTTTGATCATTATCTTTAATATTTTCCATAATAGTGTGACAAGTCAGAAAAAGAATGAGCATTGAAGTCAGTCCTAAATTAGAATCTTAATTCAACTACTTATCAGCTGTGTGACCCTAGACAAATCAATTTTTCTGATCCCCAGTGTCTTGATCTATAAATTGGGCATAATAATGGCTGCTTCACAGAATTTTCAGGATTAAGTAAAATAATAGATGTCAAGCACTTTGCACAGTGACCAGCATCTAACAGAAGCTTAATACTCTTTTTCTTCCCAAGGCCACACATATGTAGAAGGCATATAAAAACAACAGCTGTTGTAGTAAGCAACTATTCAGTTCCTCTCTGACTGGGACCCACTTTTTACATAGAATTAGAATCCTTACCAAAGCTATATTTCTGAGCTGTACTTACAATCTTGACTCTTCCCAGTCAGCCCTGCTGTATTTGATGCTCCCCTTCCTTTCACAGAGAGATGCTTGATCTTTTCCACTCACTCTGTTATCCTGGTTAGGCCAGATAGAAACTTACTAACTCATGCTAAGCTCCTAACCTGTCCTGGCCCTCAGCTGCTCACCATTGGCCCTTTCCAAGAAGGTCCAATCTTGAGGACCAGCAGTATGAGGCTGTCAAACTACCCTGACATTTCCCTTCCAAAGTGAAAAAAGGGTCCAATGAATAGTGGGTCATTCATTGCAAGATTATTTTACACACCCATTACTACTAGTGTGTTAGGCACTAAGAGGGCATCAAGAGACATGATTTGTGCTCTCTCTCTGGTAAGATACAACTAATACTCTCTTGAAATTGCCCAGGTACAACAGAATTTAAGGAAGTTTTGAGAGGAAAGGTGAGCAGGTGAATTAAGGACCCTCATACCTAACAAAATGAGGTAAGAGAATTGTACCTGCTCCTCTATAGTGTGGAGTTATTTAAGCAGACAATCTACTTGAAACAAAATGAACAAATCTCAAAAATATGAAAAGAAAATCATCAGACTGGAGGAAAAATTTTGTAAGGCTTAGGATCCAGAATACGTATTTCAAAGAAATAAACAGAAAAATAGGCAAATAAATAAATGAATAAAAATTAAACAGGCAAGTCACAAAAGAAGAAATCCAAATGGTTAATAATCATATGAAAAGAGTACATCACTAAAAATCAAGAAAATTTTTCAAATGGATAGCCAATTGTTTCCAGTGACAGCCATTTTACTCCTAACTCCTAAGAGCAGCTGGCAAAGCCACCCTCATCTAAAAAAAATGTTTCAGGAAAGGGTTTAATATTTCTTAATATCTATTAAATATGACAAGACATAGCTAGTGATATTTGGCAGGACAGAATATACCAGGATATATTGGGTCAATTTTTCTTAGACCCAAAGAAAAAGTCTTTATATTCCTTTATCCAACAAAAGTACAACGAATCCAAACAAAAACTGAACTATGTAGCAAGTGAAAATGTTAAGGCAAAAGCAGAGTGGTTAGACATTTCTACCAGCATTCTTTTATATTCATGTAACATCAAGTTTTAAGCGAGTTCCACAGGGACACAATCCAAACTTTTACCAAGCCCTCACAATTCACAATTTCACAGCTTCCCTCTCCTTTCCAAAGCTTAGATTTAGAAAAGGATCACTTAGGTAAATGCTTCTCTCAATAGTTACAATGTTAAAAGAAAATCAACCCTTACTTGAGGCTGCCCCAATCATTACTAAATTTCATTCATAGTGATATTCTTGCTTAAACTTACAAAAATTATTTCACTGATATAAATTCTCATGTAACTACTTTGGAGATCTTTACATAATGTTACATTTACCATAATAATCAACATAATATAACTAGTATCAAGCAGTTAAATTACTTGTTCTCTTTAAAAAGGGAAAGAACACCATTTTTAAGTTAATAATATGTTTCTGAATATGACACTATAAGGCATTCTTAAGAAAATATGTAATACAGACACTGATAATTTACCAAATAAATTCACTGTGATCAATTCTTTTATGAAAATTCACAGGAACTGTTAATAAAAGCAAATGTTAATTTAATATTTTTTTTACCACTTCCTTCTCCTGCCCTCTATTAGAACCTACCTTATTGAAAATATAATTTTTAACAGTATTTCTTCACAAACGCTATACTGCAAGTACTGTATAATTATCTTTCAGGCTGTGAATTTTCAGCATATCTACATACTTTATTGTATATTTTACATATACTTAAAAATGTAAACTCAATAGTCAAGTAAACAAAAAAAGGTAATCTTCAGTTTAAAAAATTCACCAAGCATAATAAATTCAATTAGACACAGTATGAGGTTTCCTCAAAGCCATACAATAATAATACAAGTATTGTATTGTTCAAATATTCTCATTGTTATACAGGTTGTCACATTTCACTTTTAATAGGAACTGACTCAAAGAGACCCTGGAACAAAAGTATCCTAACCAAGTAGCAGTTCCCAAAGTGTCATGCTAAAAAAAACATTGCTCTCCAATTCACACAATTCAAACAATCAAATCAGAGAACAACCACTCCTTTGTTAACAGAACAATGCACACTAGTTTCCTGTGTTCAAGTGATGCTACCAAAAAAATATTTAAATAAGAAAAACTAAAGATGCAACATTATAATAATATTAATACTAATAAACTATTTTTAAAACTGAGTTAGATCATACTGAATGATATTTTTGTGAGTTTAGCAATGATTCCAACTTTAGCTGAAAACAAGTGAATTCCTTAAAGTAATTCCTAATGCTGACAATCTTCTTTATTAAAAATATAAAACTAAAAACGATTCAACCTATAAAGACCAAATCCCATTAGAAAAGAAGTGGTGTGGTTAGGTAGAAAATTAAATCTTATTGAAACTAAGATGATGAAAATAAAACAATACCTTCACAATAAAGATATCACAAACAGCTGTATTCTTTAAAATTATTCGTTCAAGATATAATTTGCTCTCCTGCAGTGTCAGATGCTAATGCAACCAATTTTATACAATCTAAGCACTATCTACAGATGCACCTTCTGTTTTTAAATCAGCAGGAACCATTGACCAGCATAAGCAGTATTCCTAACTAGATAATCAGCAAATGTGTAAAGCCTGACACCCTCCGAATACACATTTGATCATATAACTGCTTCAATAAATTCACATGACTACAAACAACTGCAACACCCTAAACAAACCTAATTTAAAAAGGATCGGAAAGTCAGTTATTGCAAACAGTCATTGTGCTGCAGATCAGGAAGAACTTCTCATAACTACCCCCCACCTCTGCTCCCCGAATAAAAAGGGGGAAATTATTTTAACTTAGTGAAAGCATGCTAAGAGAATTCCTAAAGGTACACATTGCTATGACCTATCCAATTTTCCAATCTGACTATATTCTCATTTATTATATAATATCTAACAAAATGAGGAGGCTACACATATCTATAATTTAGTCTCTCCGCACAATCTAGCAATCTGTACACCAAAAAAAAACAAAACTACTGTAATAACTCAAATAGAATAGGAAGCAATATGTTCAGAGGACAAGGAGAAAAGGAAACAGTAATTGATGACCTATTTGGCAATGGGCCCCAAAGTGACTTAAAACATTTTCTTTTTTAATCTTCACAACAATCCTATGAGACAGGCACTATCATTCTTTATCTACAGATGAAGAAACTGAATCTTAGAGGTTAAATGATTTCCCCAAACTTAATCTCAAGTTTGTAGAACTCCAAAGTCTAAACCAAGCTCTCCCCATAAAAATATGAGTGAAAATGGCTTTCTGGACTAGCCTGAGAAGTTAAATGCTATGGATGAAGCTATTTTAGGGAGATTTATAATGCCAAATAAGTATTTTACAAACTGATTTAATATAACCTTTCTTAAATTGGGACTGTTCAGTACATCAAAAATCTATGACAAATATCTGTAATAAAAATCTGTAACAAATATCAGAAAATAATTTGGAGGAGTATAAAAATTGCCTAGCCCTGCCCGGGCCAGTTTGGCTCAGCAGTTAGAGCTTTGGCCCATGGACCAAAGAGTCTCTGGTTCAATTCCAGTCAAGGGCACATACCTCGGTTGCAGTTTGGTCCCAGCCTTGGTCGGGTCGTGCAAGAGGCAACCAATCAATGTGTCTCTCTCACATTGATGTCTCTCTCTCTCTCTCTCTCCCCCCCCTCCCCCGAAGAGAAATGGAAAAGTATCCTCGGGTCAGGATTTTTTTTTTAAACTGCCTGGCCCTGTCATGCTACCCTTGAGGGCCACTAAGTGATTCATGTTAATACTCTTGAATAGAACCAAACATCATGTTACTTTGAGTTCACAGAGTACTATATAGTTTTCAAAGAACTTTCTTTCACCTGACTCAGAATTAATATCCTCAAAATAATCCAGAGAAAATAAAGGGTTTTCTAAGCACAGACAGCAGTACTAACCAGTCCCCTACTAACTATATCCCCATCCCTTCTTAGGGGCAAACATGGCCACTGGGATGGGAAAAGCTGTAGACGGTTGACTGGTCTCTCACTTGTAATGCTCCCTCAAGTCTAGAAGAGCAGATCACTGCATGGATTCCAGAGACAGATTACTACCCTCTTCCAGAAATCCCCAATCTCTCTATATAAACACCACCAGGTGTTACTTTCATCATTTCAGACATGACCTAGTTGAGGTTTAGAGCTTAGATTACTAATGAGTTCACAGTGAGTGGCAGGGACAAGATCTAGACCCAATCTCTGGCCTTCAAGATCAGAAGTTATTACCTTCTCTAAAACTACTCCGAAAAATAACTCATCTTTATACCAAATTACCATAGGAAATATAAAATCACAGAGTTTTCACTGTAGGAGATTGTAAGTAGCATGCCGGTCCACATGTTGGGAGGTTTGAGGAAGAGAGATCCTTTTATCTGAAGATATACGCTTAAAAATGTTAATCATCCATGTGAAAGGTATCAAATAAGTTGACCAACTTCTTAATATATTAGAATTTTTACATCCAAATGAGTATTACTCTGACAAAATAATAACCTTAAAATACATTTACTTCAATGTTAAATTGTTTTGGGAATCCCCTTTGGAAACTTCCTCCAGAGACTTTGGAATGTTCATTTAAATCTCTCATATTTTCCTACTTGGAATATAATGGACACAGTCTCCTGGGATATGATTGGGCATCCCATATTAAAGGTCTTAAGAAAGTGCCAACCCTTTGACTAGGTAATTCAACTTCTAGAAATATATTAAAAGGAAATGTTAATAAATGTACATAACGATGGTCATTACAATATTATCTATAATAGCAAAACGAGGCAGCCTGTTTTATAAGAGACAGGCAAATAAATTATGATGCGTTTATGTGATGAACTACAATACATACATTAAAAATCATATTGTAGAACATCAGTTCTCAAAGTGTGGTCCCTGAGCCAGTGCAATCATCTTCACTTAGAAACTTGTTAAATATACAAGTTCCCAGGCCTATACCAGACCTACTTAATCAAATTCTGGGCAAGCGGTACAGCAAGCTGTGCTTTAACAAGCTCTCCAGGTGAAGTTTGAGAACTATGGCAAAACAGTATTTGACAACAATCTATTAACACCTTTTCTCCATCCTAAATTTTAAAGCACAGCATTACTATACAATCATCTGCCTCCTTTGCTTATAATCACACACCACGCACACATGCACACAGATGTATACAAATACACACAGGTATCCTTCACTATCTAAACTCGAACCATCCTAAAAGAGTCAGATAAATGTTTGGATGAATCTTTCGCAAATGTGAGTTCTTGTTATTGGTCATCCAAAATTCAAGGACCAAATATTACACATTCAGATAATGTAGGAGCCCTTATCATCCAAAATCAAGAAACAAAGAGATGCAGAGAACAAGAGATAGTGTGTGCACGTGTGTGAACACATTGAGAATGTTGTCAATGAGTATACCTAGGGATTGAGATTAGAAGCTATTTTAGTTTTTTTCATTTTACTTTTCTGAGTTTTACAGTCTTCAATGTAGATATTCTAAATTGAAACTTAAAAGATTATTTTAAAAAATAAATTCACATTGCTCATGGAAACTAAATAAAACATTGTTTAGAGATACCTACATATATGGTGAAATGATCATAAAAAAATAACTTTTTAAATGGGGGTGCAGTGGTTATCTGGGGGTGGGCGTGAGGGATGACAGAAGGGCAGATTCAGGGAAGGAGCACACAGAGGGCTTCAAGGCTTAGAATTGCTCTATTTAGATTGTCTTTGGTAGACTGTCTTCAAACATATCACCAATAATTAGTCCCATCCCTTTGGAACATGCCACTTCACCCACCAAGCGTGGAGTCTGTTCCCCTTCTCCTTCAATGGGGCTGACTTCATGACTTGCTTTCAACAACAGAACACAGAGGAAATTACGCTGAGCCACTTTTGGGCCTAGGATTTTAGAGGCTTGGCAGCTTCTACTTTCATCCTTCTGGGATCTGGTTGCCATGTATCTCAGGCTGGACTTCTGAATGGATAGAGGCCACATGGACAGAGAAAGGGTCAGCCGGGACACAGCTGTTCCAGGCACCCAGGTGAAGGGTGAGACACATGAGTGAAGCCATCTTGGACATTTGAGCTCACAGCTGAATGAGTGACTCCAGCCGACACCTCACAGAACAGAACTGCCTCTAAAAGTCCAGCCAACCCACAAAAGCATGATAAATAATAAATGAGTGTTAAGTAACTAAGTTTGTTGTTTTTTTTTATCCTCACCGGAGGACATTTTTCCATTTTCTGTTCAGATAGAGTGGGAGGGAGAGAGAGGAAGAGAGAGAAACATCGACGTGAAAGGGACACATCGAGCGGCTGCCTCCCACACGACTGACCAGGGCCGGGGACAAATTGCAACCGAGGTACGTGCCCTTAGCGGGAACCGAACCTGGGTCTCTCTGGACCGCAGGCCGACGCTCTAACCGCTGAACCAAACCGGCCAGGGCTAAGTTACTAAGTTTTGAGGTGATTTTTCTAGGCAGTGATAGATAACTGAAAATTTTTTAAAGTATTGCTATTTTCTATATTGTACATGTGATAGTCTTTTGCATAATTAAAGTTTTATTTTGTAAGTCATTTACATCCATAGTGAATAATATAACATTCCATATTCAAAACATACGAAATTGATTTTCTTATGAGATTTCAAAAAATGGCTAGAGCAACAGCACTCTCACTGATTATATATGTCAGTTTCCTTGTCATAAATAAGATTGGTCTGTACTTTTCTTTTTTGTCTTAAAATTTTTATATTTGGGTTACAACAAGTTAGTAAAGTGAAGAAGCATGGCATTGAGAAACATATTTTAGAATGGTTTAAATAACACAAGCATTCTCTGAAAAGATGTGAATACTAACTAGCCAAACCATCTGGAACTGGCAACTTTTTAGGTACAGTGTTTAGACAACTTTATCAAATTCCTCTGTGAATACTGTTCCAGGTAAGTTTTCTCCCTCTTCTCCATTTATTTGGTAATGTGTATTTTCCTTAAAAATATTCATTTCATCTCAAATTCATCAGAAAAAGATATACACAGTATTCTCGTGTGTATAAACAGATAACAGACTGAAAATATACATAATAAAATAACGGGAATTATCTCTCTGAGTGTTGGGAAATTTTTATAGTGCATTTAAAATTTTTTATTTCCCAAATATTCCAGAATAAATGTCATACTTTTAAAATGAAAAAAAAAAAAATGTAAAGACTAAACAAGGAACCATTATTTAGCTCCTGTTCTACGAAAAGGACAGCATCTAGCTCACCAGTCTGCAATGGCTGACAGAAATCAGTAATATGAAAACAACTCTGACTTAACCACAATCTTTCCTTATGGAGGATGAGAGGTAACAATTTCAATTACTTGAGCATTTGTCACTAATACCTACAAAAACAGATTAACTATAAGGAAGGAGACAATCTATGTTTGTAGGAGATTTCATAAGATCCCCATAATAATTTTGTTACATCCAGTCTGTAAGAGTTCCAAACAGACCACTTAACAGGACTGCCTTCTCATGCCTTTTAAAATTCATTGCTGTCTCTAGCTTTGCGGGGGACGGGATCTAGTTCCTCAGCCCAATAATCTGCAGAGGACAAGCACACAAAATACCATCCCAGTGGACACAATAATGCAGCAGCAACCACAAGCTCCAGCCCTCCCCTTGATTCTATTATCATAATTTATGCATCCGTGGAGACTTGAGAATAAAACAATGACTAATGCAGAGAAAGCCAACAGCATCAAAGGTTTGGAACTGACCACTAGCCTTAAAGAAGAAAAACACAGTTCAGTTATACAAATGTTTATCAAACCTATATAAAAATACATTTAAAAATGGAATCAATTACCAAGCTACCACAATAATAACTATTAACATCTTAATCCTTAAAAGCTTTGGTTTTCTTTTGTCTGGATCTGTCTATGACCCAACATATAAATTGGGGTTTTATTTATCTGCATAGCACTTGATTTTATCAAACTAATAATACTAGCTTATAAAGTCACCAGGGCAATAAAATTTAATAAGAGCAGTAATTTGAGCTATTAGAGAATGTCATTATGATAGACATAATATAATGTTAACATCATCATTATATAGTTTACGTAAGACAGATGTCACCATAATAAATATTAACAATACTGGAGATGTCTTTTCAATACAGTGGAAAAGGCTATGGTTTACAACATACAGAAGTAAAAATTACTTTTAAAAATATGCAGGTTAAAAATAGATAGATATAGGCTATATATAAGGAAGGGAAAAATTAGGAATGCCAGAAGTTTTGGTGATGCCATCGATGCCTAAGGAAGATTCTAGGGCCTTGAATGCTATAACAAGTCAGCAAGGATTTGTGGAATTCCACTGCTTGAAGAGCTGGACATATCCTCAGTTAGCTGCCCTAACTTAAACAGTGTTGTTCAGAAGCTACACTATACTGTGCTACACATACAACAATGGCTTTCAAACCTCTTTACCCATTATCCTTAGAAATACTGTATATGGCCCTGGCTGGTTTGGCTCAGCAGCAGAGCATTGGCCCTCGGACCAATGACTCGCAGGTTGGATTCCAGCCAAGGGTATGTACCTCAGCTGCGGTTCGTCCCCAGCCCTGATAGGGGTCATGCGGGAGGCAACCAGTTGATGTGTCCTTCTCACATCGATGTTTCTCTCTCTCCCTTTCTCTCCCTCTCTCTCCCTCCCACTCTGTCTGATCATAAATAGAAAAATATCATCCTCTGGTGAGAATTTTAAAAAATGAAAAAAAGAAATACGGTATATCGCCACCTGATACATATATACACCCACAGACCAAACGTTTCAGCAACAATACTTTTCCTTACTATATGTAATTTTTGTTGTTGTTAATCCTCACCCAAGGATATTTTTCCATTGATTTTTAGATAGAGTGGAAAGGAGGGAGGGAGGGAGAGAGAAACATCAATATGAGAGAGGCACATTGACTGGTTGCCTCCTGCATGACCCAACCAGGGCCGGGGATCGAACCTACAACCCAGGCACATGCCCTTGACCAGGAAATGAACCCATGATCCTTCGGTCCACGAGCCGATGCTCTAACCACTGAGTAAAACTGACCAGGGCCCATTTCATTTTTCAAAATTCACTTCAAAAACTACTAAATTGACTTCATTACCCAATAGTGGGATCACAACCCCTAGTTTGAAAACTACTGGTAGGCCTTTCTTAATGCATAGGACATAGGGGGGGAAGAAAGGAACAAATACTACAAACTCACTATGTACCACATAATATACAATAAGATACCATTTATGTCCTAATTTACTTCTCAGACCAATCCTATGAGGCCAGTAATTTCTTTCATTTCAACAAAAACATACATATTCAACAAATGTTTATCTAGTACTCATGTGTCCAGTAGTACTGTGCTAAACTCGGCAAAAACTGAGCAGTGAGCAGAACATCTACAATCTATGCCTTCAAAACATGGGAGTCCGTGGAAGGAAGATATTAAATGGGAAGTTAAACATGACAAAGAAAAAGCATATTTATGACAGCACATAACAGAGAGCACCAACTTACTCTGAGAGATTAAAAAGGCTTTCCTAAAGAATTAACCCATGAGCCCAGATTTCAAGGAGGCAAAGTAATCGTATATAGACCAAAGTACAGAAAAGGCTAGTAGTGTGGGCAGAGGGAACATCACTGATTAGAGGCAGACTTGAGACAGGAAGAAATTTGGGTCAAAAGAAGAAATAAAAGAAGGCCATGTGATGATCACTGAGCACAAGGAAAATGAAGCCAGAGAAGGAGGCTGGTGCCAAGTCACACAGGGTATCACGAGGCACATTAAGGACTTTGGTCTTAATTCAGGTATAAAAGGAACCACTGAGAAGTTTTTAACAAGAAGGAGAGGGAGACTGGAAGAGGATAAGATATGTTTTCCAAACATTATGCTGGCTGTTCTGCGGAGAATGAACTGGAATTAGAGCTGAATGCCACATTTAATTAGGTGGTCACAGCAGTAGTCTGAGTGAGAAATGGTGCAGACTTTGACACAGGTAGTGGCAATGGAAGTGAAGCAAAGTTAGCAGACTTGAGAGAAGCGGTAGAACTGGACATGAAAGGTAAGTAGGTGAGTGGGTGAGAAGAGAGACCAAAACAGAGTGCAGGAGAGAATGACTCCCAGGTTCCTAGCACAAACAATTCTAAGATGGGAAAGCTGTAGAGGAGCAAAATTTTGAGGAAAGATCCTAAATTTAGCTTGAGATCCTATGAGGAGCCATGGAGTAAACAGTGTGATACCACACACCTAATAAATGTCAGAGGCAGAACTGGAATCCTGCCAGGTCTATTTGACACCAAAATCAAAGTTCTTTCACAACAATGGGATGAAGATGAAAGTTATGATGGTGATGATGATGACTACAATACAGCATCGGCTAACAGTAAACTTCTACAGTGGGCTGGGTACTTACAACCACCCTATTGAAAAAGCTGAGGCTTAGAAAGGTGAAGTACCTTGCAGAAGTTGACAAAGGAGCAGCACCAGGATTTAAAATCAGATCAAGACAGATTCCAAAACGTATGCTCGTAACATCTAAATCAGAGTGCCACACAAATCCAGAGTTGGGAATACAATACCTTTAATGTCCAGTCACCTGCCAAAGTCCTCTAAAGACAGAGCAGTACTTGATTCATCCTTGTAAATTCCTCCACAATGCCTCATTAGTGGTTTACTGAATGCAATGTGAAGAAAGTATGTACTCGATTTGCTGTTAAATCAAGTTTTAGATTTGGAAAATCACCGAGACTACATATCATTAACTTTTTTTTTTTTAACAACGTATATCATTTAAATTCAAAACACATACATAACTTCAAAACTGAGAGGGCCACCAAGTGAAGAAAAGAAAGATGTCAAAATGGCAAAAATACTCTTCTGTTCTTCTAGATGGGTTCTTATATATTCCATACAATTTTTTTTTCCCCAACACCAGCTAACCTCTCAATCTGTCTAAGGTACTACTAGAAACTGTTATTTTGTTTCAAAAAGGGGGGGGGGGCATCTACTCCAGTATAAAATTAAATAATTATAAAATAAAACAAAACTCATCTCCTTACCAAAAGTTTACCCTTTTGGAGAAAAAGGTTAACTTCACTGCATGGTATCAAATGATGAAATGAAAATTCAGTTCAAGAACACTGGTATTACTTACCCATCTTTTATAAATCTTATTTAAAACTAGAATGAATCAAATTGTTTCAGGGTTAATCTCAAGGTATGTACTGTAAGAAAGCCTTCTAAGAAATAGATCTTGGCTCCATTTATCCAATAAATATTGAGCATTTTTAAGTGTCCAAGAAGCAAGTTATCATATTTCATAAAATTTAAGCCACTGAGAGTAAAATGCACCATTAGCCTATTACTATTCCCCCAAAAGAGGGAGGGGAAATTAGATTATGGTACAATGGTTTCTTATCAGTAAAATTAACTTACACTTATTGATACAGTTCTTTAGAATAGATATTTTTATCTAACACTACTGTAGATACATAAAAAGTAAAATGTAAGTACAATAAATAGTGAAAGTATTCCTAAAATGTCTTCACATTCAGAGAACATCTCTTTTGAATCACTTTCAACTCAGAGTCCTCAATCGAGATTTTTTCCACACATATCATCTCCTCTGCTACCAGGAACACTTGGTGACACAGCTTTCTTTAAAGAAAATCAAATGCTCCACTATTGCCTCCAAGACTTTTTCCCACACCGCTGACACGAATTCTATAATGGATGCTGATCTTACTAGAGGATGTCAACAAAAAAGTTTTGGATGAAAATCATACTCCTTTCTCATATGGTCCTGAAATGTCAACAGTTGCAGGTGTCCAATCATACCACCAGGACTGACAGCCAAGTTCTTCCATACCTACCCAGTGACATCATCACAGCTGCCCAGCTTGCAGCGATTACAAAACCCAGTCTATTGTAAGATGCATCACAACTTCAGACATTAAAACTATGGGAGCCCTGGCCGGTTTGGCTCAGCGGTTGGAGCGTCGGCCTGCGGTCCAGAGAGACCCGGGTTTGGTTCCCGCTAAGGGCACGTGCCTCGGTTGCAGTTTGTCCCCGGCCCTGGTTGGTCGTGCGGTGGCAGCCACTCGATGTGTCCCTTTCAAGTCGATGTTTCTCTCTCTCTCTCTTCCTCTCTCTCCTTCCCACTCTATCTGAACAAAAAATGAAAAAATGTCCCCGGGTGAGGATAAAAAAATAAAAATAAAAAATAAAAATAAATAAAACTATGGGAGAAAATGTGTCCTGGAATCGATGAAATGAGGTAAATTGGCTCTAATTCTACAAGATGGTACCCTTATCACATGAAAGTCTCATCTGGAAAGGAAGATGTGATTGGTTGTAATTTTTGTACCCTGCCTGTTGGCATGTGACTTGCAGTGACCTTCTCTGTGGAAGTAGTGGCCAAAGAAATGTGAATGCAAGTGACCTATGCCAATGCGCAGCCGAAGCTTTACAGGGCATCACAGCTCCATTGTTTCTCTTTTCCTTCCACCATGAGCAAGGCATGTCCCAGATGAGGGCTACCCTTTCAGCATGGGTCGCTGAGTGAGATCCAAAGTTGATCTTGGAGCAGAGGTGCAAACAAAATGTACTGTAGGAAAATAACAAACTTTTGTTTTTCTCAGCCACTGAGATTTCTCGGGCCCCTTCTTTTCATTTGTTAAGGCAGCATAACCTGGGGAAAGTGTTGTCAATACAGAAGATTCTTGAGATGAAGTATAGACTGTAAAAAATTATTTCCAAATGTCTGAGCCAGAAAGGTTCCTGTAAACCACCATGTCCTCCCCACATCACCCACCAGCCACTATGTAACACACACTTCCTCCTCTTCACCTTACTTTCAGACGACTCGTATCAAACCATTCCTCACACCATATTCCATGCTATTCTTGATTCTCTTGGCTAAGGTTCTCAATCCTGCTCTCCTCTGCTCATGTACATCTTGCCCGTCAGGACTGGTTCAAGATACCACCTCCCCGTGGCTCCCCATCTAATCTATTCCTACTCTCTACCATCACCTGATATCCCACCTGGCATGTCCCCAAAGCCTTCCAACTTTGGCACAAGTTCTGTGAACAACCATCTCACCATTCATCAGATGTGAGTCTCAAATACCAAACTGATTCTCTTAGTTGGAGGTCTATCAAAAAGTACCTTTACAATTCCTCTTTCACACTCATGATGAACTGAAGCAGTAGGAAAACAGAAAACAAACTATTAAGTATGACTCTAGAAATAATCATTTAAACCTAGCTTAAGAGCTAGAAAATAATTTCTATAATTCTAACAAACCCATGATTAATTATACAGCATGAGTTGAAAATTGTCTATAGAGAGATTTAACAAGAAATCAAAGCCTGTACTGTATGGCAAATACTTGGAAAATGATCTTTCTATTGAAAAATAACTAAATACAACTCTAATACAAACTAATTGTGTGGGAGGATTCACCTCCAATTATTCAAACATATAAAACTAATTATAGGTTTTCTGTAGACTACATTACATATATATACCCACATAATAATACTCATCCTACTTGGACTCATTTCTATATCACTAATATTTCCTATGTCAAAGTACCTGTTATTCCGAAGTCCAATGTGTGAAAGACAGGCTTAGAACAGAGTTATTTAGTGCCTCAGGGGAAAGATTTCATCGTGACCTTGAACAACTTCATTAACTTCATTAGGCATCAGTTTCCTCATAAGGAAAATGCAGACAGTACCATCCTCCTCATTGAATGAATGCTATGATTATGAAACAGTATAACAAATTTAAACCACTGCCTGAATAAAGAACTCCTTTTAAAATGCTAGCTGTGCCTTGGCTGGATAGCTCAGTTGGTTGGAGTGTCAGTCCAGTATGCCAAGGTTGCAGGTTCGATCCCTGGTCAGGGCACATACAACAATCAACCAATGAGTGAATGTTTCTCTTTCTTTCTCTTTCTCACTAAAATCAATAAATCAAAATATATTATAAAAATAAAATGCTAGCTGTATTTCCACTCCACTTAAAGTGAACTAGGATTTATATCAATATTCCTATTCAGAAAAAAATAAAGCACACAAATAAAATATAAAAAAGAACACCTGTTCAAAGGCATCAAAGAATTACCAAATGAGTATAAATTAAACAGCCAAGACCCAAGAGGAGAAGAAACAACAACAAAAAATTATTCTAGCATTAGGGGCCACATTTCTCCTAAAGATGTAGGCTGATTCCAGGAGAGGCAAATAAGAGGCTGATCAGAGGTTTCAAATCACCAACAGGACAAAGAGAACAAAACCAGAATTTAGGGCCCACAGAAGGGAGGAGGTCCCAGGAAGCACCTCAGGCTTTGGGTTTAGACCCCAAATAATTACACCCCATAAGAAAAAAGTGGAAAGGAAATAGAAGAATCCTCACAGAGACTGAAGCACATATTCAAATAATCAAAATCCCTAATTGGAAAAGAAGGAAGGATGGGGTGAAGGGATGGGAGACTGCTAGTGCTCCTAGCCTAAGGGCCAAAAATAAATGTAAATTCTTACCCTAGGCCTTCAAATATATCTACATTTTTTAATATACAATGATTGGCACTGCAGAAGAGTAGAGAAGACATGATTTTTTTCAATAAATTGTGCTAGGTCCATTGAAGATCCATATGGCAAAACAGTAAGAAAAAGAGAAAGAGGAAGAAGCAGCTGCCACCATGCTATACTTCACACCATCCCCCCGCCCCCCAAAAAATCAATTCCAGGTTTATTACAGAGCTACATGTGAAAGGTAAAATTAAATGTTAAAACTTCTAGAAGAGCCCGGCCAGTGTGGCCCAGTGGTCGACCGTCAACCCCTACACCAGGAGGTTGCTGGTTCAATTCCTGGTCAGGGCACATGTCCAGGTTTCGGGCTGATCTCCAATGGGGGGTCGGGCAGGAGGCAGCTGATCAATGTTCTCTCTCATCAATGTTTCTATCTCTCTCCCTCTCCCTCTATCTCTAAAATCAATAAAGAAAAATATTTTTTTAAAAAAACTTCTAGAAGAAAATCTTTTAAATCTCGAGAACAGAGATAGAGTTTTAAAATAGGATGGAAAAAGGACTAACCATAAAGAAAATTATTAATAAATTGGGCTACATGAAAAGTAAAAATTTCTATTCAGCAAATGACCTCATCAAGAGTCCAAAGATAAGCCAGAGAGTAGACAATAACTTTAACACATATAACCATCAAAGGCCTTATATCCAGAATATACAAAGAACTCTTAAAAAAAGAAAAACAAACAAAAAACAAGATAGCCAAATAACCGATAAATATATTAAGTGATGTTCAACTTCATTAGTAATCAGGAAAATGCAAATTAAAACCAAAATGAAATACATTACACAACCTCCAGAATGGCTAAAATTAAAAAGACTTTTCATATTAATTAAGTGTTGGTGAGGATGTGGAGCAACAGGAACTCTCACACAGTAAATGGGGTGGGAATTGGCTCAATCACATTGGAAAATGGCTTGGCATTTTACGCTCAAGTTAAACATGCACATACACTATGACCTAGCAATTTCACTCCTAACGAAAAGTGAGTATATAAGCATCAGATATATTCACGATAATGATATATGGCTGCATTATTCGAAATACCCAAAAGCAAAGGGGAAATGTTAATGTCTATAGACAGTAGAATGACTCAATTGTGGCATATTCATACAGTGGAATACTGAATAGCAATGAGTGAAATGAGCAAACCACAGGACCACACAACAAGGATAATCTCATAAATGTAATGTTCACCAAAAGAAACCAACTGAAAACAATACTCATGACTCTATTTATGTGATTCCATTTATATATGTTCAAAAACAGGCAAAAGATAAGATAATGGTTGTCTCTAGAGAGAATGGAGGGGGTGGTGGTTGGAAGGACACATAGGATGACTTGTAAGATGTTAGTAATGTTCTATTTCTTGGCCTGGGTGGGGATTCTATGGATGTTTTAACTTTGTGGTAATTCATCAAGCTGTTAACTTGTGATTTCTGCATTTTCCTGTCTGTTGTGCCTAAATAAATAGGTCTTCTAAACATAAAATTAAAAATGATTAGCTGAAAAAAATTAGAATGTTGCATGTTTGGCAGCCAATTTTCTTTTCTAAAATCCTTAGGGGAGAAAATGTAAAATTTCCTATATAATGATCAAATGAGGACCCTATTAATTCTGAATCAGCAGGATATACTCTGAGCTTAAAAGGCATAATATATGGATTTCAGAAATAGGTTAGCAGAAAAAGTCATCAGCTTCACCAGCAGTGAAGATTCCTGAATTGGACTCCATGTTTGATTTAATTGGGGGGCGGGGGGGGGGGAGCACATATTTTTCTGCACCTAACCTTTCAAGTGGGCAAATGAGGGAAATTCATCTTTCAGACTTTAAAAAGATAATTTGTATTGATAATGCACATCAATGGATCTTAAAACCACAGTTTTAAGCAGAATACAATTGTTTATGTTATCACTATTGTGATTGCTTGATTTTTATTCCCTTAAGATAAATTAAGACATTTTGAAATTCTTTTGCCAAAAGGAAAATAGATAAAAGGAATCTACCTTCTCCAAAATTTTACCAAAATTTGTCCCCAAAATTTAACCAAAGAAGTTAATTCATTCAACACATAAGTCATCATTTACTGAGTTTTACTATGTGCTGGACACTTGCTAAGCATTTGAGATACTCACTTTATGGTAACAATACCACTCTGAGAAGGACAGGACTATTTCCCCCATTTTACAGATGAGAAAATTGAGGCTTAGATAAGTCAAATAAATTGCATAGTTCACACAGAGGGGGCATTTAATCACTTTTCATTTGGTGTGAAAGATCAGTTTTCTACTTTGTGTCACGTTTTCATCTTGAAATTTTGAGCCTAAGGACAGTGCAGAGCAGAGACCGTGCACGTGTATATACATACATACATACATACATACACACACATACGGGTTTTGAAAACAAAAAACTATACTCACATCTGCAAGCCCCATGTGTAGCACTGCACCCGAACAGAGCTTAGGTTTGCTCCAAGAAACAAAACGGACTTCTCAATGATAGACGAGCAAGCCAAAGCACTGCATATAGTAAGTCTACAAAGCATTAACTGGATTAATTAGCAAGGGATTTGAGAGGCAGCTTGGAGCTAGGAAACCAAAACACTAAATTGTTTAAATACTTTGGCAAAAGATCAAGGTTTCTAGGCAGCACTGGGTCTCCTTCCATCCTTTCCGTTCCATGTTTTAACACATTTAACCTGTCTGAGGTACTTTTTCATGAGATATGAATGACATTGTCAAAATACCAAAAAGAAAAGTGAATTAAAAAAATATGGCAAGCTGTTACCAATTCTGCCAACATGCGAGAGCCCAGGCAACATTAATTACAAATCAATCGCTTAGGACATAAACAGCTCTTATCACTGGTAAACTCTCCCTCTAAAATAACTTGCTTTAGAGAAAAAAAAAAAAAAAAAAAACACAAAGCAAATGTCTCTTCTATTATACTTGGTGACCTAATCAGGACAAAGAAACAAAATAAAACAGGAGAAAAAGCACCAAATGGCAAATGTGAAAAAGGAATCCTAGCTAGATGAATGCCTGGAATGCTACAAGAACAGCACTATCATTTAGAAATAACGAAGAGGAAGTGGTCAGGGTAGGGACACTTACTGAATGGGTTTCTGGTTTCCAGGAAGTAAGAATTTTTACAATGCAACTGATTTTCACAAACACATATGGCAGCAAAATGATAAAAGAAAGCTTTCAACTATACAATCATGAAGGAGAAAAAATCTGTTGTCCCTCTAGCTTTATGAGGGCCTAGCACACACATCAGACTCCCCTATCCCCACCACACACAAATATCCAATCGTAAAAATAAACTCGAAAATCAAAGGGTCCCTCCAAAAGTCTAGTTAATCTAGACTCTGCCCAGAAACTACTAATTTCCTTCACTCTTTATCTTGGATATCTCTGAATTTTCCTCTTAATTTCCATAAAAGATTAGAGAAAATCTAAATACCTTTCTACAGCAAAAATTCTCAAAATGCCACTCCTCCACAACACACTTCATGTATTCCACTGAAAAAAAACTAAGTAGAAGAAAATCACTAACTTTCCATCAAAATACATACTGATTTCCATTAGATCCACTGGGGTTTCTATTAATATAGGGTATAAAGGTGGGGAGCACTACAGATACAAAGCCTGGCCAAAGCAATGTGGTCGAGGGAGAGGGGACAACTTTCTTCTTCTCCATCAATAAAATGACAAATATGCTTCATCTTAAGAGTTATAAAGATTAAAGACCAAATTTATAAAGTATCCAGCAGGACACACAGTAGGTATTTAGCAGTTTCTATTATTTCTTCTTGGTTAAGGCACATGGTATATATTAAGTTTCAAGGATAATACAAATTCTTTGCTGAATCAGAAATTTTATTGACAATTACATAAACAAGGCACTGGCAGATTATGGTAGGTTGCTATATGTTGATCATGAACAAAATTTACCCAAGTATGTCCAGGGCACTCATTGTGTCTCCAAAGAGTTCACAACAATCTCATATCAACAGTGCACTTTCAAAAAATAACTGTGAGGAAAGGCTAATGGGCACAAATACCCCTGGGTTCACATATGAATTAACAAGACTGAAGAAAATCACAGAATTAGTGCAGTCAACCTCATATAAATTTTCTGACTCTGTGTGTTTTATTCAGGAGACTTGGCTGTCTGTAATTGAAAAAAACAGTAACACATTTATATTTTTCAAATAAAATTATAAAGAAAAAATGTGATTTTAAAAAAGGAGCTAATATAGTTTTTTTTTAACTAAAAAGAAAAGAGAATACATAAATAAAATTTCCAAAAGAAAAGTGGCCCAAAAGGCAGGTAGGTAGATAAAATGTATTGTACTTTGGGTCTAAATTTTTAATACTTTGTATTATAGGATTTTTTTTGAAGTGAACTTAGTATCATACACTATTCATTTCAAATTTGATGAAATACTAAAATACTATTACATTATAACAAATTTCTATACAGGTATACATTGTTATTTTTAAATAATTTTAATGTCATATAAATAACATTGTTGTTTATTCACATTACAAAATTCACCACACTTTTTTAAAAGAAGTTCTATTCTGTTTTATTTAACAGTGGCTAATTTACAAAAACAATAATATAAAATGTTTAGAAATATCTATTGCACAAAACAGGCTATGACTATATATCTTTTATCTTCTATAGCTCTCTTACTAAACATTTATTGAATATCTACTATGAGAAAGGCATTCTGAATACCTCATATCATTAAATTTCTTACGCCATTAAATTCTCAAAATAACCTTAATAATTCTGTATTATTGATGAGAAAACTGAAATCCAAAATAATTAAGTGCCTTGCTCAATCAAGTCAGTGTACTAGCCATCGAAGGACAGGATTTAAACTCCAAAGTGAGTGTAAAACCTTTGCATCTTAGACTATGCATACTTCTTTCTTATATTCCTACATTCTCTGTAATTAAAATAAGAGATACAACACCCCACTGCATTCACAGACACCAGCGTCTCATCAATCAACAAAGACACTCCACAATTAGCCCCCCTTGCCTGCTCCCAGAAGGACTGAGCATCTTTCAACAAACCAGGTCGAATCAAAGAAGGCAAAAACACAACTTGAAAATAGTCTTGTTGCATCAGCACAACTCAGAAGTAACCAGATTCTCTTAACCAGGGGTAAAAATATGAATTGAAACACACACATATAGCTTTTCTGAGCACTGAAACACTAAAGTTTTTTTTTTTTAATCCTCACCGGAGGACATTTTTCCATTTTTTGTTCAGATAGAGTGGGAGGGAGAGAGAGGAAGAGAGAGAGAGAGAGAGAGAAACATCGATGTGAAAGAAACACATCGAGTGGCTGCTTCCCTCACCACCCAACCAGGGCCGGGGACAAACTGCAACCGAGGTACGTGCCCTTAGCGGGAACCGAACCCAGGTCTCTCTGGACCGCAGGCCGACGCTCTAACTGCTGAGCCAAACCGGCCAGGGCTAAAGTTTTTTTTTTTTTAATCCTCACCTGAGGATATTTTTCTATTTATCTTCAGGTAGAGTGGGAGGGAGGAAGAGAGAGAGAAACATTGACGTGAGAGGGATACATCGACTGGTTGCCTCCTGCACAACCCAGACCAGAGCTGGGGATGAACCGCAACTGAAGTACGTGCCCTTGACCAGAATTGAACCCATGACTCATTGGTCTGCAGGCCTATGCTCTAACCGCTGAGCCAAACTGGCCAGGGCAAAACACTACAGTATTTTTTTAATTATCTTTCAAAAATATATAATTCCTATAAAGAAAAGATGCAAGCACAATTCAGGACTCCTGACCCTATGAATGCCAATCTCATCCCATACCTCAAGGTCAGAACCTCTCTTCCTAAAGACCTCCCAAGAAAAGGCAAAAATTAAGTTGAAAATCTGGTCAAATGTAAAGACCAAGAAAAACAGTGTTAGGTACTTTGAATTCAGCTAATATAACTTGAAGGCATAAAACATTAAAAACAAATGCAAATACTGCGCTATTCTGACACCATTCCTTCCTTTACCAATCGCCTATAAGTTCATTTGCCATACAGAAACACGTTGTGACAAAAAAAAAAAAATGTGCTAGCTTCCTTATTCCTCAAACCAACGCTTTAGGATGGGCCCCATTAATAATCCCATTTTACAAAAAGCTAACTCATGCAGCCTATCATCACACACCTTATAAATGGCTGCACATGAACTAGAACTTATGCTTTTAACTGAACCATACTGAAGCAAAACCTTGTTCCAACAGAGAAGTTGAACATTCCAGAACACAGCTGAAAGTTGTGCAGCCTATCATCACACAGCTTATAAATGGCTGTATCTGAACTAGAACTTATGCTTTTAACTGAACAATACTAAAGCAAAACCTTGTTCCAATAGGGAAGTTGAACATTCCAGAATACAGCTGAATCATTATCTTTAAAAAAAAATATCACAGCCCTGGCCAGTTTGGCTCAGTGGTTGGAGCGTCGGCCAGCGGACCAGAGAGTCCCAGGTTCGGTTCCCACCAAGGGCATGTACCTCGGTTGCAGTTTGTCCCCGGCCCCGGTTGGGGTCGTGTGGGTGGCAACCAGTCAATGTGTCTCTCTCACGTTCATGTTTCTCTCTCTCTCTTCCCTCCTCTATCCCTCCCACTCTGTCTGAAGATAAATGCAAAAATGTCCTCAGGTGAGGATAAAAAAAATTTTTTTAAAGATATCAGAGACACAGGCATATTCTTTGGAGGCAGCACGGCATAAGTGGGAAGAAACAGGCCCCTAGCGTCGAGTCACCAATCCACTACTCACTAGCTGTATTAACATAGGGCAAGTTACTTAATTTCTCTGTGCCTTGGTTTGCAACAGCTGTAAAATGGAGACAATAATTCACATCTTATATGCTCTAAGAAGAGTAAGAAAAATACACATATGTGTGTATATATGTGTACATATATAAAGCAAGTGGAAGTTCACCAAACATTGTCATATCCATACTCTTATCTACCCCTTGAGTTTGTTCCATTTCAATACTCAGTTATATGAGAAGAAAAATGAATATGATAATGATTACTGTTGAGTTATCTACTACAACTTTAACCAGATCATTAGAAAATTAAAATATTGACAAGTAACGAAATAGCCATATCAAAAGTCATTAAGTCACAACAGGCCAAACCAAAACACTGCAAAAACTTCTTTAAATTGCATTATATATTTCTGCCAATCATTCAATGTGGCACTTGGAAGAAAACCCAACTAAGAACATTTTTCTTTTAAAACAGTTTCCTTGCATAGTTGTAAGCAGGATCCAATTACAGATTAGAACCCTTGGGGAGTCTTAATTTAGGAATCTTATTCCAAAAGAAAATGGTATCACCTACCCTCAGTGGTAAACCCCAAACCCTCCCACAATTTCTTCAGTTTCCAAATACTGCAGATGACTAGGGTAGTTCATACATTTTTATTTACAGGGAAGTCCTCAGTACATTAAGTAGAAATTATCTTTATGTGTATTATCGTCTCCACAAAAGGCCACACATGGGCAAGTGCCATATCTTATCTATCCAGACATGTTTCACTCTCTTTTCACCCATGGTCCCCAGAAAAGGCAATGCAGCATAACACCTGGGTGACCACAGGGATCATCCAAGGCCTGGGCTGAGCCACATGCTCTATGCTGGGAATAGATACAGAAGGTATCTGTTAGCAATGGAAGCCAAACTTGAAAAATCATATAGTCTGGGTATGCCAGTGTGAACCATTATCAATATAAGTAATGACCTAAGGAAGCCAGTAGAGAAAAAAAGGAAACTGAGCAAAGCCATAATGGATGAAATGGAGTCACCCCAGTCCATGATTTTCCCGTCCTAGTCTGTCCTCAAGAACCTCAGTTGCATTTTGCTTCCTGTTTTTCCCTGTACAACAGACCCCTCCCCCTCCATCCCTGCCCTTCTTGAGCTACTTTTAGTGAAATTCCACTCCTTGCATTCAAAAAACCTGTAACAAGGAAGGGATGACTTGCCTGGCACACAGAAGGGTTTCAATTAAACACATTTTAAAAAAAGGAGTACAAACCTTATAAAATACTTGATGTTAGATCGGCAGTCCCATAATTACAGTTCCCTCAACAGACAGGCCAATCCCTTAATCTACTTACCAAATAATTGTTGAAGAAATAAACAGTATTTGACACAACATGATACTTTATTCTAATTTATCATCTAATAATAATTAAGCATTCAAAGATTACAATGAAAGCAAAGCTCTGCAGTTCATATTGTTTTTAAATTGAATAATTTGGAATCCTGTGAAGAGTTCCACCTTACAGCATATTCCCTCATTCTTGTGCAAATAAAATCTGTCTATCAATATATTAGCATTTCAATCACCCTTGCTTTTTTCATAACTGGGAGAAGCTGTCTTCATTTATTCCTATTGAGCATATACACCTATGAATTATTTCTAAAGCTAAGCAGTAAAATTGAATTCAAATCCAAGTAAATGAGAAACTGAAGCTATTTTCAAAAATAAATGTAGCACACTGGTTCCTGTTACACACTCCCAAATATTATAAATATGCTCTTCAGTAATTAATTTACTTTAAGCTGAAAATAATTTTATCTGAATTAAGTTGTCATACTAGTTGGAAATGAAAAACCAACCCCACATTTCAAGAGTTTTTTTGTCTTTCTATTTATTTTTTTAAGAATTCTGCATCAAT
This sequence comes from Tadarida brasiliensis, assembly GCA_030848825.1. Classification (NCBI taxonomy): domain Eukaryota; kingdom Metazoa; phylum Chordata; class Mammalia; order Chiroptera; family Molossidae; genus Tadarida; species Tadarida brasiliensis. The sequence goes on along the minus strand of CM061269.1, from coordinate 10,224,308 downwards.
TTATATTCCTCGGTAAATATATCCGCCATTCAAATAAAAAAATTTTTAAGTCCCCTTTAAGCATCCCTTTAAGGCACTGACCATAAATGGTGTAATTTGCCCTGGACATCATTAAAATGTAAAGTTAATGAGGATTCAGCTGAAAACAGAAGGAATGTAACCTATTTTCAGGCAAAAGTTCTAACACAGCAATCAGAGGGAAAAGCTCTTTGATGTTTCTTTGTCTCTTCTCATTAATTTTTTTTGTCTCAAAAAAAAAAAAAAAGACTATTTAAACTAAAAAAAATACACCAAAGTTTAAACATGATCATTATAACAGAACTCCAATGAGGTCATTAGAATTTTTTTATGAGATAAACAAGAATCAGTCAAATACCACCTACCTGGCAGAGCTGTTATAAGGTTTAGAGATATTGTAAGTAAAGTGTGCAGCAGAGTAACCAACACATTGAATGTACTCACTGATACTAATTCTTTCCCCTGTGGTCCCTCTCTGGTCCCCAAGGGCCCAGTACAGTGCTGGCACAAAAAATAGTACTCAAAAAGTATCAATTATTATTATCACATAAGATGTATTCTTTTTTCCTGCTGCAGAATTCACTACATTAACCCTAACCTTCTTTTCAAGATTTATGCAAGACTCAGCACCTCCTGTCACTAGGCAGGTGGGGCATTATCCAAATAACCAGCATGAAGTAAACAGTCCCGTGTGACATTTTATCATGTGAAGTGCCTGCACAGGTATAAATATTATATTCTCTCCGGTTTTATAGCCTCATTTTACAATTATACTACTAAAGAGCAAAATAACATGCAGAATGTTAAGTGGCATTCTGCTGCTTGGAATTTCATCCCAAGGCTCCATTCAGAATAACAAATGTGGGAGCTATCTCATCTGTGCTCTATTGTGAAGAAAGTCATCACCTTTACTTGAATATATACGAGGATTTGGTTTTCTGCAATCCATTTTGTGCTAAGTGAAATCTTAAACCAAATGTGATAATTACCAAGAAGGTGTCATTTAGGAAGTATTATAGTGCTGTCCAGAGAGACTTTACTCTATGCTTTGTTACTGTTACACCAATTCCATAATCCCAGTCAAAAAAATAAAAAGCCTAATCAGCAATAAGTGGATCTATCCAAGATGATCCACCCTTAAATACCACTAGAATTTAGACTTTCTCTACCCACAACCAAAAAACAAAACAAAAAATCAATAAACTAATCACAGTTTTTCTAAATGTTAATAATCATCAAAGTAATGTTTTATTTTAAAAGCATTTCCATATAAATTATCTCATTTTCACTGGTCTATTCATTCCATAAATATTTATTAAATCTCCTTAGTATTGAGCACTGGTCATACAGTGGTAAAGAAAACAGTGGGTAATCCTCTGGTAGCCTCACACCTCACAGAGTGTTAGGTCCAGTAGTTAGCTCAGACAAACTAATAACCACACAAGTAACTTAATTACAAACTATGATAAGTGCTACAAGAGCATACAGTATAATAAACAAGATTACTCTGATCATCTGAAAAGGTTTTCCTGAGGATGTAATGTCTGAGGCAAGATCTGAAAGAATGGAATTTACCTACTTAAAACAAAAATATGGTGACGAGTTTAGGACAATAACAGTTGAGAAGGGAAAAAATACCTAGTTATTTAAGATATTTAGGTAAATCAATCAAATTTTTCTGATAAATTGAATATGGAGGTGAGTGGGAAGGCAGGTGACCAGGATGAAAGCAGTAGGTTTCTAGCCTGCATAACTGGATTTTTTAAAAAAAAAAGGTGTTGCTCACTGGAAGGAGACCAGATCTTTATTGGATCGTGAGTCAGAATTTAGACATTTTGAATTTCAAATGCTTTTGATGCATCCAAGTGGGTTGGGAGCTCAGAGGAAGGGTTTCATACCTCATTCCTTTACTCAAAATGCAAGTCCTAAGAAACAGTTATGTATCAGGCCCCATGCTCCTTATGAGGAAAAAGGAGAGGAACAGTATGCTGAGCTGCTCTGTGAAAGAAACAAGCATAATGACAGAGGTATAGAAGTACACTGAGTTCATAGGAAGGAGAAACAAAGTCTGCCTGTGCAACCAGGAAAGACCACATGAAAAAAATTACCTTGAAATTTAAACAGCAGTTCCTCAAACAGAGACAGAAAAAGACATTTTAACAAAGGAACAGCATTTAAATGGCAATTAGTTTGCAGTGGCTGCAAGTACAAAGTGTGTGAGTAGTAAAAGAAAAAACCATGAGGACCAAATTTACAGAAATAAAAAGTATTATGAGAGAATCCTATGGGCAAATGTATACCAACAAATTATATAACTTAGATGAAATGGACAAATTCCTAGAAAAACAAACCACCAAAATTGACTCAAGAAGAAATAAAAAATCTGAATAGACCTATACCACAAGTCTGAATTACTAATTTTAAAACTTCCCATAAACAAACAAACAGCCTAGATTCACATGATTTCACAGGTGAAGTCTAACAAACATCTGAAGATTAATTAATACCAATTTTTCACCAACTTTTTGAAAAAAACAGAATATGAAGAAAAATTTTCCAACTCATCCTATGAGAACATTAATGTTGATATCAAAACTAACAAATACAACACAAGAAAACTATAGAAACGCAAAAATGCTCAACAAGACATTAGCAAACCAAGTCTAGCAACACATAAAGAAAAATTACACACCATGACCAAATGAGATTTATCCCAAGAATGCAAGGTTGCTTTAACATACAAAACTAGATTACTATAATAAAGCATATCAAAAAAATAAAGACCAAAATAATATGATCACCTTAACACACAAAAAAAACACATTTAATAAAATCCAACATTCTTTCATTATAAAAACCACTGAACAAACTAGGAATAGAAAGGAACTTCATCAAACTATTAAAGGACATCTATAAAAACCTACAGCTAATATGAGGCTTGAGGATTAAAGATTAAATGTTTCCCTTTAACATAAGGAGCAAGACAAGGATATTCACTCCTGCAACTTTTATTCAACATTGTATTGGAGTTTCTAGCCAGTGTAATTAGGCAAGAAAAGAAACAGAAGTTATCCAGATTGAAAAGAAAAAAGTAAAACTATCTCCATTTGTAGATTACATGATCATATATTAAAAAAATCCTAAGAAACCTACTAAAAATCTATTAGGACTGGTAAATTAATTCCGCAAAGTTTCAGCAGGATAAAAAAAATCAGTATACAAAAGTGAATTATATGTTATATAGTAATAATAAATAATATGAAAGTGAAATTAAAATTCCATTAATAACATAAAAATAAGATACACAGGAATAAATTTAACAAGAGAATTGCAAAGCTTATACTCTCAAAACTATAAAATAGAGGAAGAAAATAAGATTACCTAAATAAATTGAAAAATGGAGATTGGAAGACAATATTGTTAAAATAGCAATGCTTCCTAAATGGATCTACAAATTCAACTCACTCCCTATCAAAATACCAGCTGGGTTCTGTTTTTTGTTTCTTGTTTTTAAGAAATTGATAAGTTGATCCTACAATTCTTTTGAAAATGCAAGGGACCCAGAATAGCCAAAGCAATCTTTAAAAAGAAGAACAAACTTGGAAGATTCACACTTTTCTAATTCAAAATTTACTATAAAGCTACAGTAATCAAAACAGTGTAGTACTAGCATAAGGATATGAATAGAATTAAGAATCCAGAAACAAACATTTACAATTGTCAGTGTAAATGTCAATTGATTTTAAACAAAGGAGCCATGACAATTCAATGGGGAAATAATGATCTTTTCAACAAATAGTTTTGGGATAACTGCATATCCACATGCAAAAGAATTAAGTTACATTCCTTCCTTATAACATACATAAAAATCAACTCAAAATGGATCACAGGCCCAAGTGTAAGAAATAAAACTATAAAAATCTTATAAGAAAACATAAGAGTAAATTTTGGTTAGCTTAGGATGGACAATGGTTCCTTAGACACACTAGCAAAGCACAAACAACAAAAGAAAAAACAGGTAAAGAGAACTTCATTGATAAAGTGCGGTATACCCAATAATGGAACACTATTTAGGAACATAAAGAATGAACAACTAGCCCTGGCCGGTTTGGCTCAGCGGTTACAGCGTCTGCCCGTGGACCAGAGAGTCCTGGGTTCAGTGTCCGCTAAGGGCACATACCTCGGTTGCAGTTTGTCCCCGGCCCCGGATGGGGTCGTGTGGGTGGTAGCCAGTCGATGTGTCTCTCTCACATCGATGTTTCTCTCTTTCTCTCTTCCTCCCCTCTCTCCCTCCCGCTCTATCTGAAGATAAATGCAAATATGTCCTTGGGTGAGGATAAAAAAAAAGAATGAACAACTGATACGTACCACTACATGATTATCAAAAACGTTATGCTAAGTGAAAGAAGCCACATGCTAAAGACTACATACTACTGTATAATTCTGTTGTGAAATGTCCAAAAAGGGGCAATGGAAGTGTTCTAAAACTAGACTATAGTGCTAGTTGCAGAACTCTGTAGTTCACTAAAAACTATTGACTTCTAACTTACAATGGGTGAATTTTATGGTATGTAAGTTATACTTCAATAAAATTGCTTTTTAAAAAGTAAACAAAAGAGAGAGAGAGAACTTCATTGAAATTAAAAACTTTTGCGCTTCAGAGGACACTATCAAGAGAGGGAATCAGTAACCTACAAAATGAAAAAAAAAACTATTTGCAAATCATATATCTGACATGGGACTTGTATTTACAACCCAGTAATAAAAAGATAAATAAACCAATTAATAAATAGGGAAAGGATCTGAACCCATATCTCTCCAAAGATATACAAATGCCTAATAAGTACATGAAAAGATGCTCAACATAATTAACCAACAGACAAGTGCAAATAAAAACCACAATGAGATACAACTTCACACACACTAGCATGACTATAAGAAAAACTGACAATATCATGTGTTGACAAGGATGTGAAGAAATTAGAACTCATACATTGCTGGTGGGAATGTGTTTAGGAAAAACCCACTCTCCTCCTCTTGTGTGTCTCTCTTGTTACTCTCACACCATTACCACACTCTCAACACCTCTGACACCAGATGTGTAGGTTTTTTCCCCCCACCAAGCAATTCTCTGTGAGATCAGCTAGGTGATCAATTCTGACTCTATCTACCTGGAGATAGGGTCAGATCCCACAAAAAGGCTCAGTCCCATGAGACTGCCCTACCCCCTGCTTCATATGCCAATCAAAAGGGATATGATAAAGGATATAAGGGATACAATGAACAGCCAGATGAAGAGCTATAAAAGGCAAGGTCCTGAGCACAGAAGCTACTATCCTCATAAAGCTGGGGTATGTCACCCTCCCAGTACATGAATGTGCTCACCAACCTGGAAGCTCTCTGAACCCTATACTATTAGGACTTTTATGGAGGCTTCATCATGTAGGCATGACCAATTATTAACTCTATTTCCAGTCCCTTTCCCCTCTCTGGAGAATAGGGGGTTAGAGATGAAAATCCTAAGCTTCTAATCATGACTTGGTCTTTCTGATGACCAGCCCCCATCCAGGAGACCACCCAGAGTTGCACCTTAGAACAAAAGACACTCCTGTCACCCAGGAAATTCCAAGAAGTGAGGAGCCCTGTGTCAGAAACTGCAGTCAAAGACCAAATATTAGAATTAAAGATGCTGCTAGTGCTCTTATCACTTAGGAAATTACAAAGATTTTAGGAGCTCTGTGTGAGAAGTGGGGTCAAAGACTAAATATTAGGAAAAAAACATTGTCCTAGCACCTCTATTAAAGAGTTTTAGCCCTGGCTGGTTTGGCTCAGCGGTTAGAGCGTCAGCCTGCAGTCCAGAGAGACCCGGGTTTGGTTCCCACTAAGGGCACGTATCTCAGTTGCAGTTTGTCCCCAGCCCTGGTTGGGTCGTGCGGGAGGCAGCCACTTGATGTGTCTCTTTCACATCGATATTTCTCTCTCTCTCTCTCTCTCTCTCTCTCTCTCACTCTCTCCCTTCCTCTCTCTCCCTCCCACTCTATCTGAACAAAAAATGGAAAAATGTCCTCGGGTGAGGATAAAAAAAAGGAGGGGGGGGTTTTAGGAGACCAGTGTAATGAACTTGGAGCAGATACACACACATACACATAGATACATTCTGTGAACTGGTAAGTATTAATATATATGTATACATATAGAAAGTATATGTATATATGTGTGTGTATATTTTACATATACACATATATATCTATATATACATATATTTTATATATATACATATATATTTCTTATTAGTTCACAGAATGTAAAATGGTGCATCTGCTATGGAAACAAGTTGGCAGTTCCTCAGAATGCTAAAAAAAAAATTACCATATGATCCAGAACCTCTACTCCTATGTACATACCCAAAGGAATTGAAAGCAGGGACTCAAACAGATACTTGTATGCCACTGTTCATTACAGCATTATTCATAATTGCCAAAAGGCAGAAAAAAACTCAAGTGTCCATCAACAGATGGATAAACAACATGTGGCATATACATAAAATGGATTATTCAGCCAAAAAGGAACAAAAGTTCTACAACATAGGCAAACCATGAAAACATTATGGTAAGTGAAATAAGCCAGACACAAAACAATAAAATATTGTATGACTTCACTTATATGAGACACCTAGAACAGATATATTCATAGAAACAGAAAGATTAGAGGTTACCAGGACTGAAGAGAGGAAAAATGGGGAGGAAATGCTTGCTTAATGGTTACACAGTTTATGTGTGGGGTGATGAAGTAGTTTTGGTAATACATAGTAGTGATAGTTGCACAATAGTGTAAATGTAATCAATGCCACTGAATTATACACTTTATTTGGTTAAAATGACAAATTTTATGAGATATATATATCACTACAATTTAAATAAATTAATGTAATATAGCAAACACCACCAAACTGTACTCTTTAAATGGGAGAATTTTATGGTATATGAATTATATTTCAATGAAGATGTTAAAAAATAATTTAAATTAAACACTAAGTTGGTGGTTTTAACAGCAATTAAGATACAGCTGCAGAGAGAACTACTAAACTGAAAGAAAGATTTGAAGAAATTGAAATGCAGCAGAGAAAGATAGATTGAAAACACAAAAAAACATGGTTAGAAAGTGTGACAAACAAAGTGAGAAGGTCCAACATATGTCTAATCAAAGTTACAGAGGAGGAGGAAGGAAAGAATGGGGGTGGGGCAATTTGAGATATAAAGAAGAAAGATCTCAGTACTCAGATTCAAAGATCTGAATCCTAATCAAGATATATACATAAGAAAAAAAATAATCCACCGCTAGACATATGTCATTGCTAAACTGGAGAACAAGACAAATTATCTGCATATATAAATGATAATTAGAATGGAAAATGGCTTCTAAACAGCAACAATAGAGGCCAGGAGACAATTAAATGACATCTCCAATGTACTTGAAGAAAGTAACTATCAATCCAGGAAGGAAAAAAACCTTTTCAGATTAAAAAAAAACGATATTTGCCGGCAGCAAGGGGATATTATTCAAACAAGAATAAAAATATCACAGATGGAAAAAGTCTGAGATGCAAGATGATCTGAACAAAGAAAGTACATATTATGTGGGTAGATCTTAACAATAACTGGCTCCATAAAAAAAAAAAAAAAAAAAAAAGAAGAAGAGGAAGAAGAGGAGGAAGGAGGGAGGAGGGAGGAGGGAGGAGGGAGGAGGAGGAGGAGGAAGAGGAGGAGGAGGTCTTACAGGTTTAAGGTAAAATACACAAAGTAAAAAAGCATATAAGCCAGGAAAGGAGTAATTAAAGTTAAAATATATAAGGTATTGTTCAGGAGGAGGGTAAAGATGCCAATTAATTTTACTAAGTTACATAAGCATACTAAAATTTCTCACAAAGACTGTATATTTGTATTATTTAGTATCATGGACTCTGTAGGCACACTACCTGGGTAGTACAGCAGTAGTGTAGTAGCTCTACTACTTGATAGCTGTGTGGCCTTGGGCAGACTACATAACCTCTCCATGTCACAGTTTCTCCATTTGTAAAACTGAGACAATAATAATAGTATCTCATAGGGTTTTTGTAAGGATTAAATAAGTTATAGGTAAAGCATGTAGAACAATCACAGGTACATAGTAAATCATATGTAAGTCATAATCACCATTACTTTTAATGTAACTTAAAAGAAAAAAAGCATTTAAGTTCCAAATACAAGGGGGAAAAAATGAAATAAAAATGCTCGATTAATCCAAAAGAAAGCAAGGAAGAAAAAAACAAAACTTGAAAAGCAGACTGGATTTTAAAAGACCCAGCTATGTGTTGCTTATTAGAGACGTACTTCAACATAAGATTGAAAAATAAGAGACTAAAAAAATGGAAATGTACAATTTGATGAGTGTTGACATAAGTATTCACCCACAAACCCACAATCAATCACCCCTAAAAGTTTCTCCCTGCTCCTTTGTAATCTATCCCTCCCTCTCTACTCCCCACCACTCATCCCTAGGAAACCAATGATATGGTTTCTGTTACTATAAATAAGTTTGGATTTTCTAGGATTTTATATAAATGGAATCAGACAGTATGTACTCTTTTTTGTCTGTCTTATTTTACTCAGCAATATCATGTTGAGATCCATCCATGTTGTTAACTGTTATCAATACTTTGTTCCTTTGTATTAATATTGTATGTATATAACATTTTCTTTATCCATTTCTAGTCTCTCCTGACAACAAATGATTTTAAAATTAAGAAATGACTTCTGGGTAAAGATCAAATCCAGGGAACTCTTAGGATAATACTGTCTAAAGATGAAGCTGAGGGCATGATTTTAAAATTCTTTGTAAGACCTCTAAAAGATCTAAGGTGGTACTGTAGAGAACCATTCAGTTAAACAACAGAGCTTTTAAGAAGCTTAAGAGAGTAGTTCCTCAGTGATCTAATTAGAAACCCAAAGTAGAAAAGGGCTCATCTCAAAGACATTTGTGGATATGAATTTTATGTGAAAGAGTAACCCCAACAGATTCACAGGAGAACCAAGGATTTTTTAAGAGAATTGTATTGGGAGAAACACTTCCAGCTTGAACTAAAAAGAGCAGAGAAAATACAAAATGAAAAAAATAAAAGGCATTTGAACCACCAAACTCTATAGGCCATTAGCAGGTGGAGAAAACTGAATTACACACATAGGTTCCCTTTTATCTGAAAAGGAAAAATAACTCAGAACCCCAAAGCCTAGAAGGTAGAGCTAAGAATGATAATGAATCATTTTCAGGCAGGGGTACAACTGAATCTCCCTTAAGAACTTTTAAGCATTTGCCCAGCTGTATTTCAGAACTGCTATAGAGCAGGGCCTCCTGTGTGCTCCTATGTGCCTCCCACTATCTGCCTTTTAGAAGAGTGTCTACAGTATTTGTCTTACGCCTGTACCAGAATTATATGTTGGAGAAGGGTTGGGTGGGGTGCCAGATAACCTCTCTTTAGTTTACAAATTAAGCAGACCTGTGTTGTACTTAAGGAACTATATCTAAGGTACTCATTCTTATCTAGGCCTGATATATTTCAGGATATTGAGGGGTCTGAGTTGATGCTGAAATGGAATGAAATTTTTTTGTGGGAGAGCTTTGGGAAACATATGTTTCCATAGCAATGGATACAAAACTGCTCCATGCTCCTTCTACTGAGCTCCCACAGCACTTTGTGCCTATCTCTAATATATTTATCCCAAATATTTAAAGTTTACTGGTTTATTATGTGTTTCCCTCACCAAATTTAAATTCCTTAAAAACAAAGTTTATTTTTTTTTCTTTATTGATTTTAGAGAGAGAGAGGAAGGTAGAGGGAGAGAGAGATAGAGACATCGATGAAAGAACATCCAGTGGCCGCCTCCTGCATGCCCCCCACTGGGGGTCGGGCCAACAACCTGGGCATGTGCCCTGACTGGGAATCGAACTGGTGACCTCTTGGTGCTGGGGTCAGTGCTCAACCACTGAGTCACAGTGGCTGGGCCAAAGTGTTTATTTTATTTATATCCATAACATTGAGTGGTCCCTCTAACATTTGTTTGAATTTATGAATCAGTATACTAAGAAAACTCAGGATGTTAGGGACTCAGGCCATGCAAATCCACGCTGACAGAGACAACACCACATTCCCTGTGTACTTAGGAGATAGCCCTCAGTGAACTGGTTAGAAACACTAAGCAATGAAAAACAAGAATGTCTGAGGAAAGCAGGATGGGGGGTGTCAAGAGGGAAAAGGGGGGGACATCTGTAATACTTTCAACAATAAAGTATAAATAAATAAATAAATAAATAAATAAATAAATAAATAAATAAATAAATAAATAAATAAGATAATGTTCACTTTACAGACCATAGCAGTGTATGGAACACTGAAATTAGGACTGATTCTCAAGATCATCCTAAAAATTTTGCTCTATAAACCTGTATTTTAATAGCCTGACACAGCTCAAAAGCACTATCTGATCAGAGTACAACTGGTTTAAAAAAAAACCTTACAAAGGTTTATTTTTTTCATTTTAAATTTTTCTGTAAACAATCAGTGATGTTATCAACTGGGCAAGGTAGAGCTGACCCCCCAACTGTTGTGTAAAAGAGGAGGAGGGAGGGAAGACAAGAGGGAGAGAAAATGAGGGAGGACATATTTCACTTAAAACAACACTTTTAGCCCTGGTTGGTTTGGCTCAGTGGTTAGAGCGTCAGCCTGCAGTCCAGAGAGACCCGGGTTTGGTTCCCGCTAAGGGCACGTACCTCGGTTGCAGTTTGTCCCCGGCCCTGGTTGGTCATGCGGGAGGAAGCCACTCGATGTGTCCCTTTCACATCGATGTTTCTCTCTCTCTCTCTCCCTCCCACTCTATCTGAACAAAAAATGGAAAAATGTCCTCGGGTGAGGATAAAAAAAAAAAAAAAAAAAACTTTTATAAAAGGCTTTTAATGACAGACACTAAAATTATAAGCTCTAACTAGTTTACTACACTAACACTCAGGTTTTAGGGAACAAATCCTGTGGGGGTTTCCAAGAGACTTCCTTTTTGACACAATAAGGGCTCAATGACAGAGTAAAGAAACCACCATTCAGTACTACTTCAGAGCAGCATCTTTCTGTCTTGAGATGCCAGTTTCTCAAAAAGACTTCTGTTCCTCTCACTGGGTTGGAAAATTTCTCAGATTAAGAAGCATCTCTTTTAGATAATCATTACAATATATCTAAATGAGCAACTTCTAAGATATTTTTATGGGAAAAAATTTAAGTATATACCTTCACCTTCAAAAAGTCATTTGTATTGTCTGAGCATATAATTTGCAAGAAAATGGAAACCTTGACTGAAACAAATATTAGGCAGCCATAACTGAGGCAGATGAACATATTTACAAACTAGTTTTCAATGTGTTACATTACCTTATTTTAAGCCTGATCATTCTTAGTACTTTTCTTCTGGCAAACCAACCCTCCTAGTCTCTGTTAACACAAATGGCAAGAAGTGAACATTCATTCCAGCCCTCACCTAACTCTCCTGCCCAGGAACCTGAGGCTGTTCCTTGATCCCAATCACAGCTTTCCTAACAAATTACTGCAAATTATAGGGCTCTCAAGATTTAAACTTGCCTCAGATCAAAAATTAAAATTCAAACTGACCCAGAGAGCAAAATAAATCAAAAATACAAATCAAATGATTAAATTGACTTAGGCAAATGGTTAACAATCCAAATGAAGTCTGTTTCTCCTCTTCTGTCTCTTGGTTATACATATCTTTATTTTATCAGCTACTTAGATAGTACTGGACATTGCAGAGACTACTGCATGCATAGTGGTAATAAATGCAGAGGATGCAAAACAGGAGATAATGAACCAATCCCTGATACACACTAAATCTCTCTTCCACCCTGCTAGGAAAAACAAGGATAAGTCCCTGAAGATATTCTAGAAGTAAATGGAACCACAGGTAAAAACCCACTCTAAAAAATACAATTATAATGTCCAGTTCTATGTAGATGGGACTATTTCAAAAGCCTGACAAACAACTGATACTAATGTTGCCTTGCTTATAATTGGACAAAACAAATTCCACTGAATGAGAAATTCTCTAAAACAGAAATATTTTTAAATGTCTTTTCATCTAGCTATCTACCAACTGAATGAGGTTATCCTCTGGAAAAGAACTTAAGCAACAGGGTTCCTTCTCTAAAGAATAATAGGAAAGACAGTTATAATACAATGCAGGGTACTTAAAGGAAAGTCACCTAACCAAGTCTGCACAGGGTGAGAGAAGGGGAAGGTAAGGGTAGACAGAAAAAAGAAATAATTTTAAAAGTCCTTCTAGAAGATGGGGCATTTGATCAGAGTCTTAAAGGACAATGCAAGTAAACAAGGAAAAAATTAGAAAGAGAATGGTACAGCAAGGGGAAAGACCAGGTGCTAAGGCATAGAAGCAGAAGAGATCAAAGTGATTCTGCTAGATCAGGAGTGGGCAACGTCTGGCCTGCAAGCCGTATAAGGCCAGAGAAATCAATACCAGCTAACATCACACGCCACACGTGTCCCGTGAAAGGGACACGTCGAGTGGCTGCTTCCCACACGACCAAATACAGCAGGCTAATTTTTAAGTTTATAATTTTGTATGGCCCTCGAATTATGTTATAACTATCCAAATGGCCCTTGGCAGAAAAAAGGTTCTCTACCCCTGTGCTAGAGCATAACGTCAATGACGGGGCGGTGAGAGAAAAGAGAGGAGAGGTCAGCCCATGAAGGGTCTTTTATGTCAAGCTGAGAATTTGAGTGTTATCCTATAGGTAATGGAAAGGCACTAAGAGTTTAAGCAAGAAAGGCATGATTACATGTTTTATAGACCTCACTGACATCATGATGGAAGTTGGACTGGAAGGAGAAAGACCCCAGCCAAGGAAACCAACTAAGGGGCAGAATAAGAGGACCAGAACTAAGACAAAGACAATGGAGTTAGATGACAAAGCAGAAGACAGATAGGAAAGAAATCTAGAAATTAGACTTCCCCTTTCTCTTCCCATCTTCATTGACAATTTAATCCTACAGCCAAAGGACACATCCATACTTAGTGAGAAGTAGCCACAGTAGTTCAGAGTGGGTTAATAATGGTGTCCATACAGGAGGGCACCCAATATGGGGAGACAGAGTCCAAGCAATATGGGAAGGGTGTCCATACTATAAGGGGCAATCCGACACTGGGTATCAGAACCCAAGAAGAGTAACATGGGTGCCCACAGAGAAGAGTGGCCCAGTGTAGGAAGTCAGAACCCAAGCAGGAAGAAGAAGAAATCCACAGGGAGCAGCTGCCTGGTGTGGTGTGTCAGAGCCAAAGCAGTTTGAGAAGAGTGTCTGTGTTCAAAAGTGACCTGGTATGAGCTAGCAGAGCAGCTGAGCAAGTAAAGGGAACTTCCATGCAGGGACCACCTGATACAGGTTGTCAGAACCCAAGCAGGATGAGGAGAGCAACAACACAGAGGGAGGTGGCAGTCATCTTTGTCATAACTCAAGATGAAGAAGGTATTCACAATGAAAAACCATCTGGCATGGGTTGTCAAAGCCCAAGCTGGATGAGGAGGATATCCATGTGACAGAGGCAGAGTGTCATAGGGTATCAGAGCCCTAGTGGGGTAAGAAGGGCATCCATGATGGGTAGAGGGTGTGATGACCATGATGAGAGATTAGTCATATACAAGGTATTAATAAAATAAGTAAATGTATTAAGGACAATGAAAACCAGGCCACTCACTGCCAAAAAGGAAAGTTACAAATATGGAAAGGGAGAAAACTAGAATGAATCTTGTGGTGTTGGATTCCATTTGAATTTGTGTGAATTCACACTTTTCAATATATCAGTGTCCACAAACATATCACATATTCTCCAGCTCTGTCCACTAAGAAGGCCTGGGGGCAGCACTACCCAATAGCAGTGAGCACACCTAGCATCCAGATTTTGGCTTTTAAATTGCATTCTCCACTAAAAGGCTCCTTGGAAAAATGACAGAGAATCACCTTCTTTGCAACCAATACTCACTGACTTAACATGAAGGTGAGATGTATAAATTACAACTTTTCTGTAACTATGAAATTGTCTTAATTATATATATATATAAAATATATATATATATAAAATATATATATTTAAGACAATTATATATATATATATAATCCTTACCCAAGGACATTTTTCCATTTTTGTTCAGATAGAGTGGGAGGGAGAGAGAGGAAGAGAGAGAGAGAGAAACATCGACGTGAAAGGGACATGTCGAGTGGCTGCCTCCTGCACGACCCCAACCAGGGCTGGGGACAAATCGCAACAGAAGTACATGCCCTTGGCCAGAATTGAACCCGCGACTCACTGGTCCGCGGGCCGACGCTGTAACCGCTGAGCAAGCCGGCCAGGGGGAGATTGTCTTAAATATTTTTAAAACTTTTTTAAAACATAAAAACAAAGACTGCCGTTCAATTGGATATAGGGTGAATCTCGGATGATTTTCAGGTTTCTGGCATGAGCAAGTGAATGGGTACTAATGCGATTCAGCAAAACCCTAGAATAGAAGGAACAGTTTAGGACTGGCTTTTCAGTTTTGCTTTGCTGGGTGGACGGCAGTGGGGGTAGAAGACGGGGACGGGGTGGCAACTGTTAAATTCAATTTAAGGTAACTGTGGGACATCCAAAAGCAGCTATACTGACAGAAAGCTGAGGATCAAGGTCTGGAATCCAGGAGTCTGGACATTCTGAGAAACTATGGGTCTGCAGATGACAGTAGAAACCAAGGTGTGACTAAGATCACAAGGGGACCATTTATACTCCATATTTCATAAATAATTTGAGATAATTTGCAAAAACGTATCTAGTTAAAAGGATAAAAAATAAAAATGTAAACTGAGGGAGTAAGGACACAGTGAAAATAAGGGGAGAAAAAATAAAGTCAGGGAAAATAATAGCACACAAAAATACAAAATACCAAAAAAATGCGTACAAGATAATAGTTTGCCAAGAAAGCTACATATAGCTAACAGAGCTAGAAGACAAATACAACCCTAAGGTTCTTGAGAGGCAACCCAACGAAAACGCACAGCAAAGAGGGGCCTGCAAACGCTGCATCTGAATCCCATTTACCATCTAGTATGTGCTTCCTTTGCAGGCATTTACTAACAGTATAAACCTAACATTTTCGTTATGAAAGAAAACAAGGGTTCACCATTCTGTTTGCTATCAAAATAACCTTATATTTTAACGTGATACGAATAAAACAATTCTAATGTTTTTTCAGTCATTAAAACACAGATCTATAACCATGAATGCTTTCTCTTCATTTATAGGGCCAGGAATAAATTAAGAATATTAACAACAGTAACTAACATTTGCATGGGGTCCACAGTTTGAAAAGCATTTTTATTTACTGTACATCATTTCATTCAGTCCTCATATTGTTTAGTGTGACAAGCAAGGCTGGTACAGACTTAATTTTATAGATTAGAAAATAGATTCAGAGAGGTTAAATTACTTATCCAAAATTACATGGCTAATAAGTAGAATTTTTACTGTAACTCATTTTCTGACTCTGTAGTTCACTCATTCATTTATTCATCTATCCATTCAAATATTTATTGAGCGCCTCTCAGAAAACACTGCCCATTCTGTACTGTTGCTGCGAAGATCAAATGAAAGAACATAGGACTGTTAAAAAAAAGTATAAAGCCTATAAAAATGTTAGCTATGCCCCGGCCGGTGTGGCTCAGTGGCTGAGTATTGACTCATGCACCAGGAGGTTCGATTCCCAGTCAAAGCACATGCCCAGGTTGTGGGCCAAATCCCCAGTGGGGGGCATGCAGGAGGCAGCCAATCGATGTTCTCTCTCATCAATGTTTCCATCTCTCTCTCTCTCTCCCCCTCTCTCTTCCTCTCTCTCTAAAATCAATAAAGAAAAATTTTTTAATAAAAATTAAAATGTTAGCTATTTTCAAAGCATCATCATTAGATCCCCCTTTTATAGATATATCAGCCCTTTTTACATTTTTGAGAAACCAAATATGATATGGAAATAGAAAACATGCATGGAATTTGGTTGTGACACACTGGAAAATGCATATTTAGGAGGACAGGAATGGGCTACGATGAAGCTAGGATAGGTAAGCGATAGATCACGGAAGACCTCATCTGCCCTGCTAATGAGCTTGACTTTAGCTTATGGTGATAAGAGGACACAAAAAGGTGTAAGAAGGGGGGTACTGTGGCCTCAGCTGTGCTTTTGAAAGATCACTCAGATGACAGCATTAAATATGGATGTGAAAGAAAGCATAAAGGCCAGTTAGGAGGCTATCGTAATCAGCTAGGAAAAAGAGGGTGCCTGCCTGAGCTCATTGGAGGTGGTCATTTAACTGTATGCTAATTTTAATCTGCAACATTATGTTGTCTCCGGTCTCTAAAGACCTTGGGGAAACTGAGGCGGGCCAGTAGGCCCTTTGAAAGAACAAGTTTTAAACAACCTATAAAATCATACTATGGACAACTGAAAAACAAACAGAATCATCCCTTGGACTTTGTTTCCACAATGGAGTTACACAGTATAATTACTATTCTTATTAATCTGCAGGGAGCTCAATTTAAAGTCATTAGTTCATTGTTTCTTTTTAATCTGAATGATTCTCAGTAATTAAAGTTTTTATCAGTTCCATAATTCTCTATAGTGAAATAGAACAGCTGACTTCAGATGCATTATGCTTTAAGCAAAAACTAACACTCGTTAACAAGATTACCTGTTGTGATTAAATAAATACAAACTGTTTGCAAAGTTTGCAAATGAGTATAACAGCATAAAAGTAAAACGCACCACTTAGCACAAACCTTATTTTCTTAACTCTTCAAGCCTATGTAGGAAACAAGGCAATCTCTCATTTTCAGTTTCCCATTTCCCCTCTGCATTGCCTAATAAACTCCTATGCTTCACTCTCTGCCGCTTTAACTTCCTCAAATGTATCTGCTCTGACTGCGTAAGCATGTTGAACAAAACAGCAGCACAGGAAAGAAAGCCCATGTCCTCTGCTTTACAGTGCTCTGCGTGGCACAACAGTTTCTAATAGTGCGCTAAGTCATAAAAGTTGTACATACTATGAAATCTCAAGACAGCTATTCTGTAGAAAACACATTAATTATATTTACAAAAAGCTCTTAACAAATCTTTAGTAGAGGCTGCAATTGATTTACGGAGCCTAAAAGGTCTAAAAAGGGTATCAGTGATAATACTAGGAAAAAGGAAAGAGTTTCATCTGGCCTTAAACTGCAAAGTTCATGTCTAATTTGACTGGTAAGAGTCAGACTACAGACTCTATTAAACTTGGAAGGGATCTTCAAGGTAGGCCAGTCCAATGCCTACGCCCCCACTTCAAGGGTAAAAATCCCACGTAAGCCCCTGACCAATGCTTTTGCAGCCTATTCTGCCATCTCAATTTATTTAAGAAAAATTCTCCTTCAAATATTCAAGTTTCAATTTGGCAGTTAATTTCAGTCTGCAGTTAAAAGGCACTAGCTGTCAGTCAGATCTCTCACCCAGTTCCCTCCTGAAAAGAAAAACTGACAGATCACAGGAGCTTTCTTTTGTAAACCAATTCTGGAACTTTCATGCTTCTTATTTGTTAGGTTAAAGGTTAAATTGCTGACCTGTGCCCTCCTGCTTAGCGGCCTTCCCCTTTTTCTGTAAAGCTTTATTTTGGGGCTGTATTTACATGGATTAGTCCCTTTTCACGCTAAGAAGGAATCTGTTCACAGCCAAAGCCTTAGTTCTGGTTGTACAAAAAGCAGCCACAATTATTCACCACCAGACAATGACCATATTGTGGATTTACAAAAAACCCACCCCAGCCATGGAAAGATCTGTTCTTGCTGCACAAAACAATAGAAGAAAAATCTTATCAAGCATTCAAGAGAAAGCAAACAAAGCAAGCCCACTGTGAACTTGATGAAGATGTCAAGCTCCTTTAAAATATATATATATAAATCAACAAAGAGGGGTTTTCTTGTAAAGTCTTGGGAGTGAGACTTTTTCTACTCTGAGTTTCCCTTTCTGGTTAAACACAGTCAGTAGCAGCAAGACATTGACAGCCAAGACCAGCAAATGCTGCCCTTTTCTAAGCGTGCTTACAGACACTTTTTTAAATGCACAATGCAAAGAGGCTTTCCTTTCCAAATACACCCAGTGCAAATGCCAGGCAAATCGTTTTCAAGCTAGTCTCTTACTACACAAGCTCTTTCAGCAAAGGCAAGATTCTTGTCCCAATCTCTAAGGAACGAATATAACCTACCTCCCCCACGCCTTAACTTACTAATTCCTTTAAATTGAAGAAAAGAAAAAAAAGACCATGGGGTTTCATTAAACCATAGCTTCAACAGGATTTCTTCATCTGACAGCCATGAAGTATTATACACACCCCATTTCTTTGGGGTGGGTTTGAATGACAGTCCCAAGTCACAGAAACAAATTTTCACTGGAACATTTAATGTAAGGTGAGGACTTCACAGCTGCTACAAAAGCTAACTCCAGTCCAGGACACAGCTGTCTAATAAGACATGAGAGCAAATACAAAGAATTTCTCCCACCAACAAGTCTTTTAGGTAGATGGTTTCTATTCTCTTTAGGTTAAAATGACCTAAATCCACTATGAGTGCCCCTCAATGTAAAATAAGAAAGTAAAACCTAATCTGTGATAGAAGCAGGCATCAAAAACAACCTAAGAATCCCTAAAATATAACTAATTGTTTTAAAGAAATGGTACATTAGTTCTTCATAGAGCATAATATGAATACAACATTACTTTTTAATCTCAGGAAATGGCTCAATGTAAGGCTTCTGACAAATTTTGGACTTAGAAAAATATTTCCATCTGTAACAGTTCACCTTTGATACAGCCTTTCTCAGCTCTCTCTGTTCTTCTACCTGCCTCTCCCAACCCCGCCCCCCCAAGGCCCCCCCAAAAAAAGGCAATACCAAAAACTTGTTCACAAAAATCCACAAACTTGAGAGTAGTATTAATATGGTTTATTTTTAAAAGGGCTGAATGTATCATAATAGGGAACTGGTTCATCAAACTGTAAGAGTGTGATGGGACATTCAAAACAGATTAAAATATTTACAATAAACATCAAGGTCTTACTTTTTTTTTTTTTTTTTCCATTTAAAATTGTACACCAACTGCAACTATGTCAAATGGGAATATTCAAAACTTTAGAGTGAGACTGATGGAGGTGATTTTATTCCTTCTCTTTCAAACTTCCTGTAATATTTTGTATTTTGTATACTATTTTTTAGTGTGGTAAATCAGTGCTGTGAAAATGAGACAATTCTGGCCAATGGCCCTACTTACGTGAGGGTGACAACTACAGAAATCATTTCCATGCAAAGCCAATACACAGTGTCTCTGCAGTTTGCTTATTTTGAGTTAGGAAATTTATGATCCCCAAGGAAATTAGGACAGCACTACAAGGACCAGAACACAAGTAGGAAGTACTTAAACTCCTCACCAACTTCTAGGAGGAACGAGATTAGGGCACAAGCTACACTCAGAGTCAATTCAAATGTAAATGTTCTGCTTCCTCTCAAACAAAGATAAACTCCCTCAGAGTTAATAGTTTCTCCCTAAGAGATTCATCTCTCTTTTCAACTTAGAGGTATGTTTTAGAGAAAAGGAAAAAACACATGGTGGGGCTTAGAGCAAAACCTTTTAAATTCTTTGTCATAAAAGCTGCAGAGTAAACTACATTTCCTTTACTAATCCTTCGAACACTTGTTAAACTTGAGTGCGCTGACAACTTTGCCATTGCAATCCCATTTTGGTTTCTAACAAGTTAAAAAAAAAATACTTTGGTTGTACTAAATTGCATTACCATCTTCCTTGAACACCAAGTGAGAATTTATGCTGCCTTCACAAACCACTGAAAAAGACCCTCCCTGGGGAGAAATAACTTTTGGCACATTGCATAGCAAAGCTAAAGTTACAAAAGTAGGCTAAAATATCTTTCACCACACATATATTTTTATTCTCATCCCCCCTTCCTCCTTCCTCTCTCTCTGTCTCTCTCTCTCATGTATGTGCAAACACAAACACATGCTATACACACACCCCAACATGCAAACACAAACACGTTATACCATCTATAGGAAGCTGAGTATGGGCATAGGAATTGTCTTGGAAGACCCTCACTTTAAGCTCATACTCTGAAAAACTTTTTAATTAAACTTTTTAATTAAGTATATGAGTTTTTTTTAAAGTAGCTTTTCTGGATCTTTGTAAATACATGAACAAAACTCCACATTGCTATATATATATTATATATATATATATATATTATATATATATATGTACACATATATACAGAAAATTATTATCAAGCATTTCAAAGACTCTATAGTCCTCCAAGCTATGAAAAATAATACAGGCTGAAAGAGTGAAAAACAATGATTTGATGTGAGAGAAGAAAGAAAACTAACTAGACATGTTAATTATTTTATAGTTAGTATTTTTTTAACCCTCACAGCAACCTTAAAAGATAAGCATTATCAAACTCATATTTGCAAATGAGAAAACTCAAGAAAAAGATCAGTAACTTCTCCAAGGTCAGATGGCTATCAGTTGCAGAGCCATATTTCAGACCCAAGTCCAGAGCTCTATCCACACTACACTCACTGCTTCTGCTAGAGGAAAGGGTGGGGAATGAGCTTTAGTGAAACAAATTCCCATGATGCCAGACCACCAGGCAGTTTCCCAGGGGTGGCAGAAAAAGCCTAAAATGCAAAAAGTATGGGCTGCTGGGCCTGGGGTAAAAGCCTCATTGTACTCTGGGAAGTCTGATGGACACTTACTAAATGGAGAGGAAAAGGCATTCCTCGCCTACTGAGACAAATGTGAGCATGCCTTCCTTTAAATTTTCATCCTGAGCACATCTGCTCATAGAAAAGGCTAAAAAATATCTTCCCGAAAAACTGCTGGAGATAAAACTGCATGATTACTTTTGCTTCTAACATAAATGCTTTCCCCAAGTTCTACCCAAGGACTTCCAGTAAAAAAAAAAAAAAAGAATATAGCAAATTGAGCAGCCATTCAACCTATTAGAAATAAGATATTTATCAACAATAAAACTGTAGAAACTAATTAAAATATCAATATTCACTGCAGTCAGTTGGAATCGTGTCATCTCATTCATGTGTCCAACAAACACTGAGTGCCTACCAGGTACCACACACTGTTCTGGGTGCTGGGGACATATCAGTGAACTAAGTATGCAAAGATCTCTGCCCATGTGGAACTAATCATGATTGCATAGGGTCCCCTCAAGCTGATCATAATCTTACAAAAAGTCCCATTTTTTATTAATAAGAAGAAAAATAAACCATTCCTCCAGGGCTTTGCAAATGCTTTGCCTTCTGTCTGGAATGAACCCCCAACCTAGCATCTATCATACAACAGGCTTGTAAAAAATGTTGCTGAATGGTCCCTGGCTGGTTTGGCTCAGCGGTTAGAGCGTCGGCCTGCGGTCCAGAGAGACCCAGGTTCGGTTCCCGCTAAGGGCACGTGCCTCCGGCCCTGGTTGGTCGTGCGGGTGGCAGCCACTCGATGTGTCCCTTTCATGTCGATGTTTCTCTCTCTCTCTCTCTCTCTCTCTTCCTCTCTCTCCCTCCCACTCCATCTGAACAAAAAATGAAAAAATGTCCTCGGGTGAGGATAAAAAAAAAAAATGTTGCTGAATGGATAAAGTGAGATAGAAAAATCTCCTTCTAAACAAAAAAGGGAAAATGTAGCAGGGGTCACACAAATCTCAACTTAAATTGGGTCTAGACTTGAGCCTTGATCCTGCAGCAGATCCACAGAAACCCAAATAAAATCTGAGTCAACTCAATCTTCATTCAGCAAACACAAGAGAAAATAGGTCGGCTTATTTCCGGGTCCACCCCAGGGACTAAGAACTTTTAAAAATTTTAAACTGGATTTGCTGGGGCTGCTGGAGGCAAGAAAGAAACCTAGTCAAGCCTTCCAAAGGCCCTGGGCCTAGAACTGCCTTAGATCCTTTCCCAATGCCCTGCTATCAGGGTACAGATGGAAAACACCTATATATGATAGGAACAGTGACATTTCTCCAGTTCAGATCTCTGATGATCCTCAACTTCTAGTTTGAAGGATCAAAACAAATAAATCCAACTTAATTTTCTTTAATGATAGTTTAAAGTGAGAGGTACTGTGTGCCATTCTTGTGCTTAATTCTTTAATATTTTTTTCTCATTTAATCTTTACAACAACACTATGTGGTACTATCATCATCATCCCCATTTTACAGTTTAGGAAACTAAGAAGAAGAATTAAGTAATTTGCCCAAAATCACACAGGGATATGTTATAAGTGGTAGAGTTGGAATTTGAACCCAGATGGTGTGATTCTAGAAACCTGCTCTTAACTAGATTGTGCTAATTATAGTTTTGAAGTTTTAGGGGGAGGAAAAAGAGGAACTTTTATTAACAAAATATTTATTAGTAGGAAGAGGAAATAAATTAAATGTTTTGCTTAGCTAATTTTCTACTTCATTGAGAGCCCTGATGGAAATATTTTTCATTTCAGTCTTTGTAGATAATCTTTCCCAAATACTTTGTCAATTTTCCTTTCATAGTAAATACAACCCAACAAACTAATGGAATGCTTTCCTTTGATGTTCTAGAAGCCAATTCCATCATTCTGAGTGAATATCAGTGATGATTACTGCTGAGGACAGAAAACTGGGCTAAATATACACTAACTATAGACCATATTCCAGAAATGGGCTGTTTTAATAAATCTCTGATACCAGCTTATTTTATTGGCATCTGGCTCTTCTCACAATTAGACAGTTTAAATTAAAAAAAATTCTGGTAACTGAGGATTAATCATTGGAGTTCTTATTTAAATTTAGTTGTAACATGTAAGTGAAGGAAAAAAATATACGGGTTGATCATTTAAAATTACCCACGTGTCCAAAATGTATTTTTCTTGAAGAAACTCAGAATTAATCCTACATTTTCTGAAAAATAAAACTAGTCATTCAGTTTTCTTTTCATCAAGAGTTTCATATCTTCATCTCACTATTATTCTAGTATTTGAACCCTTTCAAAAAGGAATTTAAATTAATTCTATATCAGAAAGAAGATTTAATGTCTTAACAAAATCACAATTGCAGGAAGTCTTATTGTTTAGTTTTGATTTGAAGTTTGGGTGTGTTTTTGTTTTTCACCAAAGGATGATGTTGAGTTAAGTCACCACAAGAATGCCTAATCTGTACCAGTTTCAGTATTAGGTATTTTTAATACATATTGTCTCTAATTTACAAAACAGCCTGCCAAATAGATTATGTCCCATTTAAATACAGGGTAAATTAGAATTCAGTTTAAATAACTTTCCCAAGGTCAAACAATTAGTGATGGGGGGAAAAAGCTGATGTCAAACCCTACAGTCTTTCCATTATTACATTGTTTTTATTACTAATTATCCATGAAGATACTTAATGACATTGTTACAATCTAGACAATTCATCTGCATCTATTTTCTCTTCAAATAAGGCTTTGTCATAGCATAAAATTCTAATGCCTAAGAACACATTAAAGGTAAGAAAACTGTCTCTAAATCAAACCATTTACTAAAGTTTCCTGCTGGACAAAGCAAGCTCACAGTGACATCTTCAGTAGAGCTTTCTTTTTCTAATAAAAGCTTTTGAGCGGAGTACATGTTTTCAATATAACATAAAGCACGGAATGCAAAATGTGTTGTGAAATAATACCAAAAGAAGTTCAAAAGCTAGAATACAATTTCCTAAAGGTTTAATCAAAAAAAAAAAAAAAAAAAAAAAGTATCCTAAGTATTTAAAACAGAGGTCCAGTTCCTGTTTTATAGAGCTTGCACTCCACTTTCCATAGAGTCTAGCTCAGTGCTGAACCTAAACTGAGTGTTCAAAGAATAAGTGATTAAAGAACTCTAACTGAAAATTAGATGTATCAAGCTTACATGGCAGGTTTTGAGAAAGCTGAAGACCTGCATTTTTTGAAGTATTAAAACGTAATCATTTTGGTTATAAATCTTTCCAAACTAGATTATACATCTTAGTGCTTTGTTGAAAAGACTATTTTGACTAAAACATTATCTTGCCCTGGCTGGTTTGGCTCAGCAGCTAGAGCGTCAGCCTGTGGACCAATGAGTCACGGGTTCGATTACGGTCAAGGGCACGTACCTCGGTTCTGGTTCGATCCCCAGCCCTGGTCAGGGTTGTGCGGAAGGCAACCAGTCAATGTGTCTCTCTCACATCGATGTTTATCTCTCTCTCTCTCTCTCTCTACCCCTCCCCCCTCCCAATCTATCTGAAGATAAATGGAAAAGTATCCTCTGGTAAGGATTAAAAAAAAACATTATCTTGATCACCCTGGCCTATGTTGCTCAGTGGTTAGTACATTAGCCTGTACACTGAAGGGTCATGGGTTCAATTCCCGATCAAGGGAACGTACCTGAGTTGCTAGTTTGATTCCTGGCCCCAGTTGGGGTGCATGTGGGAGGCAACCAATCAATGTTTCTATCACATTGATGTTTCTTTCTCTCTCTCTCTCTCTCAAAATCAATGGAAAACATATCCTCTGGTGAGGATTAAAAAACAACAACATTGTCTTAATGACTGCAACAGACATGTTTTGGCTGCTAGTATCCATTCTTCCTTCTTCTGGTGACAGCATCAGATTTTACCCTGAGGAACTGCCCCGCCCATTCTCATATTATAGAATCCAAATAGCACTGAACAGGCGCCCCCACACACATCCTCCCTTATCCCCCAGTCAACAGCTCAGAGTCACCCAACTCAGAACTATGGTGATTGATTCATAGATTAGCCTATGACCCAAATGGGGCCTGGTACAATCACCCTTGGGACTATGGTTCAAAATAATGTGAGACACTCTTTTTCCACTTGGGTAACTAAAGTGGTAGAATATAAACCTGGATTTCCTAGTAGCCATCTCTTTGCCACTGTATAAGGAGCACTTGCCCCAAAATGAACCCAATACAGAAGACAAAAAAGAGATAAAGAGATGACAAATCTCTGAAAATATAAGTACAACACTTAGATCCCGCAAAACTCAAAGCCAGGTTTATTACTGCATTTCTCAGTATTGAGAGCCAATAAATTCCCTTTTTTGCTCAAACCAGATTTCATTGGCTCTGCCACTTACAGCAAAAGGAATCCTGATTAATACAATGATTTAATGTCATCAACATGATCAGTAACTATGCTGAGCAATATAATACAGAAAAATCCTCAGGGCAAACCAAAGCCTGTAGGGTATAAGCTAAGGGCTTTCCCATGAATAAAGGATTTAAGCTTGAATGCATGGATTCTGAAAAATCTAATTTGGTTAGTTAGTTTTACTTCCCACTTTTCAACTGTGTTAGCTTGAGACCAATTGCTGAACAGTGGAGTTCTACATAGATATGAACTCTTGCCTTACACAAAATAATATAATAATTTAAAATAACAGCTACTTTGATATATACAAGAACTATATGAGAACCACAAAACTCTAATAAACAAAATCAAAGAACTAAATAAATGGAGAGATATTCCATGTTCACAGATAAGAAGATTCAATATTGTCAATATGTCAGTTCTTCACAACTTGATCTACAGATTAAATGTAATTACAATAAAAATACCAGCAAATTATTTTGTGGATATTGACAAATTGATCCTAAAGTTTATACAGAGAGGCAAAAGACCCAGAATAGTCAACACAATATTGAAGAAGAATAATATCGGAGGATTGACATTAACTGACTTCAAGAATTATTATGAAGCTACAGAAACCAACATGGGATGGTATATATAGGTGAAAGAACAGACAGTGGATCAAAAGAAAGCCTGGAGATAAACCCAAATAAATATAGTGAAGTGATCTATGCCAAATGAGCAAAGGCAATACAATGGAGCAAAGACAGTCTTTTCAACAAACAGTACTGGAACAAATGGACATAAACATGCAAAAATCTGAATCTAGACACAGGCCGTCCTTACGTATTTTCAAAAATTAACTCATAATGGATCATAAACCCTGGCCGGTTTGGCTCAGCGGTTAGAGTGTCTGCCCACGGACCAAAGAGTCACGGGTTCGATTCCAGCCAAGGACACGTATCTCAGTTGCAGTTTGTCCCCAGCCCCGGTTTGGGTCGTGCGGGTGGCAACCAATCGAGGTGTCTCTCTCGCATTGATGCTTCTCTTTCTCTTTCTCTCTCTCTCTCTCTCTCTCTCTCTCTCTCTCTCCCCCCTCTCCCTCCTACTCTGTCTGAAGATAAATGTAAAAATATCCTCGGGTGAGGATTTAAAAAAAATGAATCATAAAATGAAATTTAGAACACAAAACTACAAAACTCCTAGAAGATAACATAGGAGAAAACCTAGATGACCTAGAGTATAATAATGGCTTTTTAGATACAACATCAGTGGCACAGTCCATGAAAAAAATAACTGATAAGCTGGACTTCATTAAAATTATAAACTTCTGCTCTGCCCAAGGCAATGTGAAGAGAAAGAGAGGACAAACCACAGAATGGGGGAAAGTGTTTGCAAAAGACACTTAATAAAGAACTATTATTCAAAATATAGGAAGAACTCTTAAAACTCAAAAGTAAGTAAACAAACAGCCCAATTAAAAAATTGTCCAAACACCTTAACAGATACCTCACCAAACAAGATATGCAGATGTCAAAGAGGCATATACAAAGATGTTCCACATCATATCTCATCAGGGAAATGCAAATTAAAACAATTAGATAACATGATATAACTATTAGAATGGCCAAAATCCAAAACACTGACAATACCAAATGCTGGTGAAGATGTGGAGCAACAGGAACTGTCATGCATTGCTGGAGGGAATGCAAAATGGTACAGCCACTTTGGAAGATGGTTTGGCAGTTTCTTACGAAACTAAACATACTTACCATAACATCCAGCAATCATGCTCCTTAGTATTTACCTGAGTTGTTGAAAACTTATGTCCACAAAAAACCTGCACACAGATGTTTATAGCAGCTTTATTCATAATTACCAAAACTTGGAAGCAACCAAGAAGGGCTTCAGTAGGTGAATGGATAACTTATGGCACATCCAGGCAATGGAATATTATTTAGTGCTAAAAAGAAATGAGCTATCAAGCCATGAAAAGACACAGTGTAGCCTTAAATGCATATTGCTAAGTGAAAGAAGCTATCTGAAAAAGCTACATGCTGTATGATTCCACCTATATGATATTCTGGAAAGGGCAAAACTATAGTGACAGCAAAAAGATCGGTGTTTGTCAGGGGATGAGGGGGCATGTAGGGACGAATAGGTAGAGCACAGAGGATTTTTAGGGCAGTGAAAACACTCTATATGATACTATAATGATGAACACATGTCATTGCACATTTGTCTAAACCCACAGAATTTACAACACCAAGAGTGAACTGTGACATAAATAATGGACGTAGGATGATTATGATGTGTCAATGTAGGTTCATCAGTTATAACAAATGTACTATTCTGGTGGGGGATGCTGGTAATGGGGGAGGTTGTACATGTGTGAGGTAGGCAGTATATGGGAAATCTCTGCATCTTACTCCCAATTTTACTATAAACCTAAAACTTCTCTAAAAAATTAAATATTTTAAAACAAGTTATAAATAACAACAGCTCCCATTTACTAAAAACTTTCCATGTCCTATGCTATGCATTACTATTTAATCCTTTCAACTGAATAAAGTAGGCACTACTATGGCCCCCATTTTATAGTTAAGATAATGAGGTTCTGAGATTGGCATTTTGAGGGAATAACTTTTTTTTTTCAATCAACAAACTTGCTGCTCACGTGGATTTTATCATTTAGTAGATCAATAGTCCACCAAGAGGGCCAGAGGCCTAACACTGAACCCCAAACACAGCAAGAAGAACCACACTGTCATGAATTACCAAAAATTTGGAGCCTTTCCTACATTGTAATTTATAGAGATGGCCCCTAAGTTTCACACTTTAGGAATAGGAAGAAAAGTTGGCTGTGATTTATTATATTATTATTACTATTGAAAAGAAACAAGACTATAAATTTAGTTACTACCTCTAAGAATATATATATTTTTTTTATCCTCACTCGAGGACATTTTTTCATTTTTTGTTCAGACAGAGTGGGAGGGAGGGAGAGGGAGAGAGAGAGAGAGAGAGAGAGAGAGAGAGAAACATCGACATGAAAGGGACACATCGAGTGGCTGCCTCCCGCACGACCAACCAGGGCCAGGGACAAACCGCAACCGAGGTACGTGCCCCTAGTGGGAACCGAACCCAGGTCTCTCTGGACCACAGGCCGATGCTCTAACCGCTGAGCCAAACCGGCCAGGGCAAGAATATTTTAATCTAAAGTAAAACAACTGTCAAAAGGACTTTCCCCTTATCCGTTCCACTTCTAAAGAGACAGCATAAATTGTTATTATTAAAGTCAATTTTTAAAAAAATGTATCTAATAATGTTGAACATTCACTGTGATCACAGATTCAGGCAAAGCTCCTGGAATTGAGTCCTGTAAAGCGAAAGCGAAAGTTCAGAATAACAAATCTGGCTCTCAATATCTTAAGTTGGCCAAAACTCAGTTTTCTTCATGATACTGCCAATACAGAAATGTAAACAGATATTCAAGCGAGATTTTAAAGCCAAGGTTTTTTTGTTTTTGCTTTTTTAAGGTTACTTCATAACAGCAAGGTAGCTGAAAATCTCATCTAACCATAGCACCATGTCCAGAGCACTCCTTTCACAGAGTTCACACAAGAGTTTCTCAACTGGACTACGCACTTTTTATAAAGTGGCTATTGGACTACTGCATTAAAAATGCTAGGATGGGAGCTGACACAGGAGGAAGCTGGTTTGCCAAACAGCCTTCAGAACCTGATGCTGCCACTCTCCCAGTGCTAAGCGGCTGGCCAAGAACAGTGCCCACAGCAGGCTCAGAGATGCCAGCTGTAATGAGACACTTGTGTTTGAAATGCATTCAGAGTTTCAGCATGGGCAGTATCATCTGATCATGGCATCGGGCAGGCTCATCCCTCTTGTAAGAGCAACCTCTTCTGAGACCTTCAGTCAGACAGACTAAACTCAGCTTTGAGAGCTTTCACAATTTGAGATGGCTATATTGGTTTTCTGGGATCCCTATGTAATAAAGGTGGGTTCTTGAACAAATACACAGATTAAAGTATACAAAATGGACGCAGAAAAAAAAGAAAAAAAGAAAGCATTAAAAAAAAATGAGAACAAAGTAGATCAAAGATGTACTCAAAATGATCCAACTTCTGCCCAGCCGGTGTGGTTCAGAGGATTGAGTGTCGTCCCAGGGACTGAGAGGTCCCAGTTCAATTCCTGGTCAGGACCCATGCCCGGGTTTCAGGCTCTGTCCCCAGTAGGGGGCATGCAGGAGGCAGCTGGTCGATGTATGTCTCTCACATCGATGTTTTTTTACCTCTCTCTCCCTTCCTCTCTCTAAAAGACATATTTTTAAAAATAATCCAACCTCTTTTTATTTTTTATTTTTATTTTTTAAATATTTTTTATTGATTTTAGAGAGAGAGGAAGGGAGAGGGAGAGAGAGATAGAAACATCGATGAGAGAACATCGATCGGCCACCTCCTGCATGCCCCCCACTGGGGATTGGATCCACAACGTGGGCATGTGCCCTGACTGGGAATCGAACTGGTGACCTCTTAGTGTATGGGTCAACGCTCAACCAGTGAACCACACCAGCTGGGCAATCCAACTTCTTTTTAAAGCATTAAAAACACATACCTAAATAGCAAGCATCATACACAAAGATGTTCATTGGCTTATCTACAACAAGAGAACTATGGAGACAATCTAAAGATCCAATTATAAGTAAATATAGCTCATAAACATGATGTAAAATTTACAGGAACTGAAATAGCTTTTACAATGCTATATTAATAATTTTAAGAAAAGCAGTAATTAATCTGGGAAAGGAGCAAGAAAAACATACATATAGCAGGAGTTCAGGGGGCAAAGTTTATATATTTCATTTAACCACACTTATGCACAAAAGACTACAAGGAAATAAATACAGCAGAACATTAATAGTAGTTATAACTACTATTTTCTCTTAATTTTTCTAGAATTTTTAATTTTATACATACCCAAAATCTAACCAGAAAACAAGCTACTAAATATTTAACAGTAATAGAAAAAAAACACACCAAGATAATCTGCCAATATGTACTGAAATAGCTTGAGAAAAATTTTAGTATTTTTTTATTTACAATGAGAATATAACATACCACAGTATAAGAAAAATTGTAAGAATGAAACTCCCACAGAAGTTTATAGAACAAAATGTATACTAAATCCCCCCAATTAAAGGCCCGTAAAGTAGTTTCAGTGCTTTCTAACCCACCTTCTCACAGCAGGGAATTAATCCCTCTGGGGGATGCAAACAAACTTCAAAGAGAAGATTATGCCCAGACACTAGTACTGTATAGTAAGATTTATACCTAAGTTTGCTCAGATACTTTGGCAGAGATCAGAGATGCAAGTCCAAGGAACAAAGACTAATTTTAAGGCAGATTTCTTTGCAATCATTTAAAATGGCAAAAATAATGAATTAAATAATAGCAGGAAATAGCAAATATGGTAAGTTTTATTAAAAACAAATAAGAGCTCTGGCCAGTTTGGCTCAGCAGTTAGAGCGTCGACCCACCTAGGGTCTGATTCCTGGTCAAGGGCACATACCTGGGTTGCAGGTTTGTCCCCAGCCCCAGTCGAAGTCTTGCAGGAGGCAACTGATCGATGTGTCTTTCTCACATCAATGTTTTTCTCCCCCCCCCCCCTTCCACTCTACTTAAAAAAAATACATGTAAAAATATCCTCAGGTGAGGATTAACAAAAAACAAAAAACAAAACAAATAAATAAGAGCCCTGGCCAGTTTGGCTCAGTAGTTAAGAGCATTGGCCCTCAGACCAAAGTGTCTCAGGTTCGATTCCTGGTCAAGGGCATGTACTTGAGTTGCAGGTTCGATCCCCAGCCCCGGTCGGGGTTGTGCAGGAGGCAACTGATCAATGTGTCTCTCTCATGGCAATGTTTCTCTCTCTCTCTCTCCCTCTACTCTCTCTAAAAATCAATGGAAAAATATACTTGGGCGAAGATTAACCAAAAAAAAAAAAAATTAAATAAGGTTATAGAAGTAGACAAAAGATAACCTAAAACCAAATATTAAGTGACAGCTTATTCACTGGTAGTAGCAAGTAGGAAAGCTTCCAAATTTCCAGAGAAAGTAAGCAACACAATGAGTTCAATTTGTGTACCCAAATTTTATTTTCACAATGTTTGAAAGGTATCTCATTCAGTGTCATGGGTCTTGGTGCAATGTCTAAGCAGAAGTGACAGATCACATGTTCCTTCCATGGATTTCATGGAACTCTCTTCAAAGCACAGAACACATGAGAGTTTACTGTACAAGTCTTCAGAGGTACAAACATTAAAAGTTATCAATGGGGGGAAAATTGTCTTTAAATTCTAGTAATATTTCTCATTGGCTTTTCTCACATGTGTCATCTTTTTATTGTGAGGTAATATTTTAGGTATGATTTAGAAGTATGTGATCATTTTATAAAAATATTTTTTAAGCAGAGGAGTAGCATATCTTAGTAAACCAGCTTTATTTAGTTTCCCAATTTTATAAAATCACAAAGAATCAAATTTAGAGTTTAACTTTTCTTTATATTAATCATCTAACAGAAAACTAAAGTCCTTGATAGATTGAAGACCTAAATGTGAATGGCAAAAAAAATTAAAGAAAACTATAAATTTCTTAGAGGAAAATATCGTGATATCTTAGGGTAGGAAAATATTGATAAATTGTACTACATTAAAATCACTAAGTTTTGATCAAAGGTACCATAAAGAGAGTGAAAGACAAACCATAGAATAGGAGAAGATATTTGTAACACAAACAAGGAGATAATTAATATCCATAATATATAAATAATTTCTTATAAATCAATAAGGAAAAGGTAGAAAACTCAATTTAAAAAATGAGGAAGAGACTTGAACAGGCACTTAAAAAAAAAAAAAAAAGCTGAATAAGACACCAATAAGCATATGCAGGTGCTCGATCTCATCAGTCATCAGGTAAATGCAAATAAAAACAAGGATATACACAACCATCAGGTTGGCCAAAAAAGAAAAGTCCAATTATACCAAGGACTGGACTACCAAATGCTGAAAGGAGTGTAGACAAACACAATCAATTATGAAAAACAGTTTAGCATGATCCAATCATCAAGTATGGTATCTATCCCATGGAAATGTGTTTACGAGCACCAGGATTCACGTGTAAGAAGGATCACAGCAGCACTGCTTGCAAGAGCCAAAAACTGTGAACAACTTCAGAGATTTTCAACAGTAGAATGGACAAATGAATTGTGATATAATCCTATAGTGTATTACACTGCAGTGACAATGAATGACTACAACTACACACAATATGGAAGACACTTACAAATATACCATTTGAGTTTTAAAGCAGCAAAACTACACATAAAATAATTCTATTTCTGTAAAATTCAGAAATAGCCTCTACTAAATTATATTTTTCAAGGAGGTATACTTATGTATTAAAACTATAAAGAAAATAAGCCCTGGCCAGTTTGGCTCAGCAGTTAGAGCGTCGGCCTGTGGTCCAGAGAGACCGGGGTTCGGTTCCCGCTAGGGGCGCGTGCCTCGGTTGCAGTTTGTCCTTGGCCCTGGTTGGTCGTGCGGGAGGCAGCCACTCGATGTGTCCCTTTCACGTCGATATTTCTCTCTCTCTCTCTCCCTCCCACTCTGTCTGAACAAGAAATGAAAACATGTCCTCGGGTGAGGATAAAAAAGAAAATAAAACTATTCTCATAAGAGTCAGGATAATAGTTACCTCTGGAGAAAGAACAAGAGTGACTTCTGCGGTGCTGGCCAAACCCATTTCTAACATTTATAGGCAACAGTACAAACAGAGGTCCATATACCAATATGGCAGCTTACAAACTATGAAATAAAATATGTTCCACCCTCCTATCATGACAAATATGCCTTTATCTGCCTAGAAGACCAAATTCATACTGAGAATTTCTGGATTCCTTAGAGTTCCATGTGGAAACCTGATGGTGCAGGGAAAAATGGCCACTGGCCCACTTCCACAGCCCCTTCTCTACCCCATACTGCCAAGGAGCTTGCACACAAACACATTGTCACCTCCATTCACAAGTCCAAGCTCCATCCCATTACTACTCCCCCCCCCCCCCCCCGCAAACAGCCACCCTTAGGCCATTCCTTGGGCCTAGGGGTATATACACCAGCAGCTCAGCCTACCCTCAGAAAGATGGACCCCAGGAAGAGACTCACACAAACTCTGGAAGTAAGCTCTAGGCCATTTGGGCACGAAATTCTGAGATCCTCGGTACTCAAAAGCATGGTCTAGGATGGAAGGATTCAGGCTCCAAGTGGGCATGTCTCAGAGGCCCCACGGACTCCTTGCCCCATGGAAAAGGGCCAAAGCAGGGCCCTCTAAAGCACAGGGCCAGAACAGGGATCCCTCTTGCCAGGAACAGGATTTCCTTAGAACCAGACAACATATTTCTTAACCTGCACAGCAGTAACATGGGTACTCACTTTATAATTATATTTGTGAAACTGTACATAAAAGTTGTATGTACTTTTCCACAAATAATGGGACTGACATCATGTGCCTGCTGATATGATACACAATATCATGTTCTAGATACTCTTGCCAAAAATCCCATAACCTGAATCCAGTCTCAGGATACAATCAGATCTAATCCATGGAATTTCTACAAAACAAGCTAATTTCCTCAAAAATATGTCATAAAAGGTAAAGAAAAGCCACAAAACTATTTCATACTGAAAGAAACTAAATAGAGTGCATAATCCTGAATTAGATTCTGGATCAAAGGGGGAAATGCTATAAAGAACACTATTGGGATAACTGATTAAATTTAAATATGAACAACTGACATTATATCAACATTAAATTTTCTTATCTCAATAACTGTACTACAGTTATGTAAGAAAATGTCCTTATTCTTAGGAGATACATTCTGAAGAATTTAGGGGTGAAAGGTCACAATGTCTGCAACTTATTCTCAAGTGGTTCAGCAAAAATAATATGTATATGCATGTAGAGTAAAGTAAATGTGGCCAAAAAGTAACAATTGATGAATCTAAGAAAAGGGTATATGCACTTGACTATCCTTGTAACATTTATCTTTTTTTTTTTAACCTCACCCAAGGACATTTTTCCATTTTTTGTTCAGATAGAGTGGGAGGGAGAGAGAGGAAGAGAGAGAGAGAGAAACATCGATGTAAAAGGGACACCTCGAGTGGCTGCCTCTCGAACAGCCCTGACCCAACCAGGGCCGGGAACAAACTGCAACCGAGGTACGTGCCCTTAGCGGGAACTGAACCCGGGTCTCTCTGGACCACAGGCTGATGCTCTAACTGCTGAGCCAAACCAGCCAGGGCATAACGTTTATCTTTTAAAATATTTTCAGCCTGGCCAGTATGGTTCAGTGGATTGAGCGTCGTCCCATGGACTGAGAGGTCCTGGTTTGATTCCTGGTCAGGGCACATGACCAGGTTGCGGGCTCAATCCTTAGTAGGGGATGTGCAGAAGGCAGCTGATAGATGTTTCTCTCTCACATGAATGTTTCTATCTCTCTCTCCCTTTCTCTGTCTCTAAAAAATCAATAAAGACATATTTAAAAATATATTTTCGCCCTGGCCAGTTTGGTTCAGCGGTTAGAGCGTCGGCCCGCAGACCAGAGAGACCCGGGTTTGGTTCCTGCTAGGGGCATGTACCTCGGTTGCGGTTTGTCTCCGGCCCCGGTTGGGGTCATGTGGGTGGTGACCAGTCGACATGTCTCTCTCACATCGATGTTTCTCTCTCTCTCTTCCTCCCTCTCTCCCTCCCGTTCTACCTGAGGATAAATGCAAAAATGTTCTTGGGTGAGGATAAAATAAATAAATAAATAAATAAATAAATAAATAAATAAATAAATAAATAAATAAAATAAAAATATATTTTCAAAATAAAAAGGTTTTAAAAATATACTAAAGAATTCAACAAGAAAGTAGTTGTCGCCCTGGCCGGTTTGGCTCAGCGGTTGGAGCGTCGGCCTGCGGTCCAGAGAGACCCGGGTTCGGTTCCCGCTAAGGGCATGTACCTCGGTTGCGGTTTGTCCCCGGCCCTGGTTGGTCGTGCGGGTGGCAGCCACTCGATGTGTCCCTTTCATGTCGATGTTTCTCTCTCTCTCTCTTCCTCTCTCTCCCTCCCACTCTATCTGAACAAAAAATGAAAAAATGTCCTCGGGTGAGGATAAAAAAAAAGAAAGTAGTTGTCTGCAGGAAGGGCAGAGGAATCAGATGACTGGGATAAAAGGATAAGATAAAGACTTTTCATTTTGTTCATTCTTCCATCTTATTTGCACTTTTCAAATTTTGTTCATATTCCCCAAAAAATTTCATTTTAACTTTGGGGGGAAAGTCCTAGACCCATTGAAAGGAGAAACATTAGTAAATATAGAAATAAGCAAAAAATTTATCATTAAAATGTATCTGTCAAATCACAGCCATCATCAAATGGTTACTCTGGAACGTCCATAGTTAAGTGCTGCTCACATACACACTGAGCAACCTCTCCCAGTCCAGCGGTTTGCACAGTAAGGGGCATAACTAAACAGGGATGTTAACATTCTACTTCTAGAACAAGCATACATTTGTTTGTACCATGTTTCACAGCCTTTGTTAGATAATCCAGAAAGTGGAGTACAGTTATCTCACTTGTGCTATTAGGAGTAATTCAATCATTTTAACAAACATTGATGAAAGCCCTGTTGTGCAAAACCCCGCAGATGACAAAGAGAGATGTGTATATTGTGGTCACTGTCCTCAAAAAGGCAGTGCAGCAAAGTGAAAAGGACTTGAACCACACAGCAGCTACATGACCTTGGTAAGTTATCTGACCTCTCTTAGATTCTGTTTTCTCATAGGTGAAATGGAGATGCCACCCAACTATCTTTAAGGGCTGCATTGTAAGGACTGACTGTATATGTCAAGCATGTAGGACAAGACAAATTGAATAAAAGTAGCTATTTTTATGAGTATTACAATCTAATTAAATAATGAAATAGAAAATATGCCCAAGGTTGTATAGCCAATTAAGGGTATAACTATCATTAAAATCCTAATTACTCCAAGTGTCTAATCCAAGTAAATTCACTCTCCCTAAACACCAAATAGTATATGCAACTGTTAGTGTGTGTGGACCAAGAGCTGCTCCCTAACATATCTTTGGCAAATGTATCACTCTCTCAGGCACCAAGAAAAAGAACAATGGGTCATGAGGTTATCTTTTTTTCTCATTAACCAAGAAGGATTTTAGGTTAAGAAGTGGTACACTCAGCCTGCACAAGAGACTCTAACCTTATTTAGACCCTGTCATCCAGGAATACATATCCAAATTAGTTCAAAAGCTAAAGCCAGAGGAGGTGTTTCCTTTAAATAATTTCCAACACTCTTTCACCAACAAACAAAATTTACTAAATTAAATCCATTTCAAACCTCTTACAGTTTAGTAACAAAGATTTCCCTTATTATTACATCCCTTAATATGTTACATATATGTATATAAATAATCCCTTATATTATTTTATAACCTAATTCTAAGCCTACCTCACTAGCAAGGTGACAATATTTCCTACTAAATAGATGACTTCCAGGCATCTGTGAAAAGTACAAAGCAAAACCCAATTTTTACAATAAAGCTATACTTCAAGCCTGTTATGGCAGTGACTCTTAATTCAAATTGTTCACTGTGCTTATGATGGTGTGAGCACAAATAAAATGGAAAGACAATGAAACATACTTAAAGATAAATAACAGTTTAGAATAATCACATATTATCCCATGTGCATGGATGGCTATCTCACACAATAAACAAACATGCTGAA
Organism: Tadarida brasiliensis; assembly: GCA_030848825.1. Taxonomy (NCBI): domain Eukaryota; kingdom Metazoa; phylum Chordata; class Mammalia; order Chiroptera; family Molossidae; genus Tadarida; species Tadarida brasiliensis. Next base: position 10,187,160 of record CM061269.1, on the reverse strand, counting down.
TCGTAATCAAACATGCAAATACCTGAAAGAGTGCCACCTGTCCTAGGATAGGCCACTTCAACATACACTTCAAACGTGGTCTCTGGGTTTTGCCTACAAAAAAAACAAACCATGATTACTGATAAGGATTGAGGCAGCATGGTTATAGAACATGTGGGCTGTGGAACTTTGTACACGTTACTCAACTTCTCTGAGCCATGCCTACCTAATCTATAAAATGAAAACACCTAACCAGAAAAATTACTGTGAAATTTCACACACACACACACACACACACACACACACTGTCTGGGTACAATGTCTGGCCAATAACTGGCTAGCCATTATTACAATTTTACAGATGTTACATCTCCAATTTACACAGCTGGATCTCCAAAACCACACATAGAATTCTGAGGAAACTCAAAGTAAGGCAACACTAGCATAAAGTAGCCTCCCTCCTATTCCAGGATAATACACTCATATAATGAAGTTAACTTGCTTATTTACAGGTTTTAAGACTGAAACAAGAGAAACAGTATCCTGTCTCACTAGGCTTTATGAGACAGGATTCTAATCTAAATGTAAGACTGTTCCCACATAGGGGGTTTCACCTGTATTAGCAATTGCAAGTATATGAATGTTCATTATTATATCTTTTTACCTTTTTATGTCATAAATATTTCATAATAAGTTTTTAAAAGATCATAGCACTAACAGAATGTTAACAGTTAATTCTAAGTGATGAGAACATCGGGGTTATATTTCTTTGCATTTTCTCTTTCTCTTTGATTCTAAAACTATAATAAAAAGATATTATTTCCAGATTGAATGAAAATCATTCAGCAAAAGAAATGTTATACTTTCAAATGTCTAAACTGAATTCTATTTTAAACCTGACAACAAAGCTCAAAGAAGAAACTTTCTGAATTTCCTAATCAGACCTAAGGTTTAATTTTGATCAAATAAATACTTTGAATTTACCCAGTAGATTCCAGTTTTCTAAATAACTACCTCATTTATCTCATTTCATTCTTATTATAATCCCAGGAAGCAGGTACATCAGGCATTATCATCACCATACAGGTGAGGAACCTGAGGCAAAGTTTCTAAGTGACTTGCCCATGGTTCCACCGCTACTTAGAAATGTAGCCAGCACCAGAATTCACACCTCCTATCACTCAAATTCTGTTTCATTGCATCTAAGATGAATTTTCCCCCCACATTTTCGTATTTCTTACAATCTATTGCATCTTACAATTCTACATGGCAGCAGTGGAAAGAAAAATGTATTTTGTCAAGCAGGAATCTAGTTATTTCTCTTGTGAAGGATCATCATTTCTTCATTGAACAGAAACTTGGGCTTTTTCTTTAAATAAGTATCTGTAGCTGAAAAGAGCTGGACGCTCTAAAATTCAAGGCATTTAAATATACCTTGTCAAATATAATTTAAAAATTAGACACGAAATCAGAATATCTTACTTAAAAATCAAAATAAAACAAAGTGAAGTTTTAAAAGCCTTAAAAAAAATTTTTGTGTGTGCTCTTTTTTCCCTGTCAGAGGATATAAAAAGACCTACAGCCCTGGCCAGTTTGGCTCAGCGGTTAGAGTGTCGGCCCGTGGACAAGATAGTCCGGGGTTCAGTTCCCACTAAGGGCACGTACCTCGGTTGCAGTTTGTCCATGGCCCCGGTTGGGGTCATGTAGGTGGCAACCACTCGATGTGTCTCTCTCACATCGATGTTTCTCTCTCTCTTTCTCCCTTTCTCCCTCCCGCTCTATCTGAAGATAAAAGCAAAAAAAAAAAGTCCTCAGGTGAGGATAAAAAAAAAAGACCTACAAAGTCAGTATCCTTTGGCCACCAAACATTTGTGAAAAATACCATATGAAAACATCCTTTTATTCAAATGACCTCAAAGAACTGTGTTTGATGAAAGAAAGGAATGTTCTAAGGTCATCTGAAGAACACTAGGATAGTTCCTTCTAAAATCTAAGTAAAACTTTCTTTAAAAATTTTTTTTTCTTTATCGATTTTAGAGAGAGAGAAAAGGAGAGGGAGAGAGAGATGGAAACATCGATGAGAGAGAACATCGACTGGTTGCCTCCTGCATGCCCCACACTGGGGATTTGGCCCACAACAACCTGGGCATGTGCCCTGACCGGGAATTGAACTGGTGACCTCTTGGTGCATGGGTTGACGCTCAACCACTGAGCCACACCGGCCGGGGTAAATAAATCTTTCTTAAATCTATTTTGCAACTGGCTGAATTTCATCTCAGAATTTCATTCCTCTAGATTAAGACAATGGTTTTCAAAATGTGTGCTAAAGGATCCTAGGACTCCATAAAGGTTCTTCAGAGCTTTTACACATTTTTTACCCAAATTTCCATTTTTATTTGTCCCCACTTAAAAAACTGAAACAACAAACATGAACACGGAAAGGTGTTACATATCAAATTGTAAACACTGGAGCTCCAACACATTAACCTGCGCCACTAAGTTAAGGTGACTGTGCAGACCTGCTGTGGCTCTAAGTGAGGAACACTGTCTATAGTCACGGTCTCTGCTCGTTCTTCTTTCTCTCTTACCAGATTTCAAACAGGCTTCTGAGCCCACGGTACCACTGAAACAACTTGTCATGATCACCAATAACCTCCACATTGCTAAAAGGTGCTAAAATGGTCAATTCTCAGTGCTTGTCTCACTCAGCCTCTCAGCAGCATTTGCCACAGTTGATCAGCTTGCCCTCCTCCTTGAAACACTTTCTTCAATTGTCTTCCATGATATTACTCTCTTCTTAATAGTCTTCCTATCTTATTGGCTGGTCCTTTGCTAATTCCTTCTCAAGTATGCTCTCCTACCCTGGAACTTAGTCCTGGACCTCTCTACACTCATTACTTAGATGATCTCATTCAGTCCCAGGGCTTTAATTATGCAAATCCTGACAAGCCCCAAAGTCACGGCTCCAATCATACTTCCTCCTTGACTCTATATTCCCTTATCCAGCTGCCTACTCAACATCACCACTTGGATCTATGACGCATTTCTAATTTAACGAATGGTGCTTTTCTTCCTCAAGCCTGCATCTCCTGAAATCCACCAGATATTCAGACCACAAAAACTTGGTGTCGTCCTTGACTCCCCTCTTTGTTTTATGTACCACAATCATTTCCATGCCACAAACAACAATCAGCAAATTCTGTTGACTTGATCATCATAATATAACCAGAATCTCAATGCTTCTCAGCATCCTCAACCCCACCATCTTTGACAGATCACCATTACTTCACCTCTATTACTGCAGTACTCTCCTGAATGGTCTCCCTGTTTCTTCCCTTGCCCTCCTATAGTCAGATTTCAACTTAGTGGCCAGGAATCCTTTTATTCTAAAGGTCAGGTTATGTCAGTCCTCTGCTCAAAACCTCCCAAAAGCTTCCCATACCACTCAAAGTCAAAATCTTACTTCTGGAAATAGATGGTGGTGATGGTTGTACAACAATATGAATGTATTTAATACCACTGAACTGTACAATTAAAAGTGGTTAAGATGAAAAATCTTATCTATATTTTACTACAATTTCAAAAGAAACTGAGGAGGAAAAAAGTCCTCACAAGGTCCTACATGATGTGGTCTTTGACTATCTCTCCAACTTCTTTTCATACCTCTCTCCCCTTGCGTACTGCATTCCAGCCACAATGGCCTTCTCTCTGCTCCTCAGACATACCAAACTCAGTCCTATCTTGAAGCCCTTTGTATTGATCTTCATATAGGTAGCGCTTCCTGTTGTTCAAAACTGCTTATACTTGACCTCCTCAGAAAGGCCTTCCTCAACACACTCTCTACCATCTAATTTTAATTCTCCACATCATACCTATCACAATCTCATTTACTATCTCCTCTAAATTTAAACTGCAGAAGAGCAGGGACTTTGTCTATCATACTCACTAGTGTTTCACTGAACAGTACATGGCATATAGCCAGAATCAAATAAATACTAAGAAATAAAGAAAGTACAAACTAGCCTTCCTGAGGTCTAAAAGATTTCAATAAATGATAGGAGTGATTATACACTTCCGGTGATTCTCAAGTTTTAACATGTTAAAAGACAGATTTCCAGCCCCACCTTCAGAGTTTCTGGGGTAAGAGCCGAGAATTAGCATATCTAACAAGTACCCAGGTAATATTTATGCTGCTAGACTAGTAATCACATTTTCAGAACCACTGATCTACTTAAATGGAATTCTTCTTCCAAATAACTTAGTACATACAACATAAACATAGAGTACACCTCAATAATCAATAATTTCAACAGTGCTTTTACAATAAAAGATTTCCCAAAAAAAAGGCATTGTAGCCCAGCCAGTATGGCTCAGTGGTTAAGTATCGACCCGTGCACCAAGAGGTCACCAGTTCGATTCCCGGTCAGGGCACATGTCCAGGTTGTGGGCCCAATCCCCAGTAGGGGGCATGCAGGAGGCAGCCAGTCGATGTTCTCTCTCATCGATGTTTCTATTTCTCCCTCCCTCTCCTTTTCTCTCTCTCCAAAATCAATAAAAGAAAAAAATTTTTTTAAAGAAAGAAAAAGGCATTGTAGAAGCAATGAAGCTTACTCTTCTTCTATTGCTACCCATAGTTACTGCCTCACTCTGATGAGTAATAACAAGACTACATTAAGTTCAAATAGCTTATGCAGTTCAAATAGCTGCCAGAGTTCTATTACATGGAGCCAAAGATTATGACAATCTCTTTTAAAAGAGAAAAAGAAAATCTAAAAGCTGACTAAAACACTAAGAACACATTAGACCATAATTATAAGTTATAGTCATGTTCATCCATGATCATTTACATGTTGCCTTATGGAAGAAGTGGTGACTAATGTTGTGACAAGTTATATAACATATTAACAAATATACATAAGTTATTTTAAGGGCCAGTGAAGTCAATGCAGATGGAAGCATTTTCTGTTTTCCTGCAAATCAAAAAATAAATTTAAAAGTGTGTCCTCTAAATGCAAATGGCCAAGTGACTCTTAATATTTTCATTAAGCCTATAAACAATTAAGACTACAACAATTTCCAAAGAATCTCTGGGACTACCCTAAGACTGCTTATATCTTCCATTACTCTTCAAGATGCTCAATATTTTTAACTACTCGACTAAAGGAACTGAAAATCCTTTTTCTGTCCTATTAACACTCACTGCTAATTCTGTACATGTAATGATGCTGAGAATACAATATTCAGAGCCAATATTCCAATATGGACCCATGTTTTCCCAGAATAGTTCATGCTATATCTTAACATATTACCATGGCAATGTCCTGGTTCTGCCATGATATCCCATTATTAATTGTCTTACACTCCTATACCTCCATGATCTGGAACCCTGCCCACCTGCCAAGCATCTTTTGTCTGCCACCCACAGTCACCTCCTGTAGTTCTGTACCCTAAGATCCAGCCAGAACTGGTTGTGGGCCGGCCTCTGAACAAACCATGCTGATTCTCCAATAATAACATCATTGCCATACTACTACCACTACCTACTGTCCTATGTGACATGATCCTAAGCACTTTAAATGCATTATTTCAGTTAATCTTCAACAACTGTATCAACATTACCCCCAGTTCTGAGATTAGGACACAAAGTCAGAGGATAAATTGGCCCAAGTCAAAGCAAGAAAGTGGCAGCATTAGCATGGACCATCCAAAAGCACTAACCACTTCACTATTCTACATTTTTCAGCTGCTCTTCCACAGGAAACAATCTTTCTAGTCTTTTGCATTTGACAGATTCATTCATCAAGCCTCAGCTCAGGCATTTCTTCCTCTCTGGGAAGCCTTCTCAATCCCCCTACTCATAGCCCAGATTGGGTTAAGTGCCCCTCCTTTACACTCCTAGTGCACCCTGTGCTTCATTGCTCTTGCCACAGTCAACCCTGATGCAATTACAATTACCTGGGGAGCTTTTAAAAGTCCTGATGCCTAGGCCATACCTCAGAACAATTAAATCAAAATCTCCAGACATGAGTGTTTTTAGAAGCTCCACAACTTATTCCAATGTGCAGCCAAGGTGGAGAACCACCAGTGTACCTCTGACTAAATATCTGTCTTCCCACTCGACTGGCAGCTCCTTGAGGGCACCAACTGTCTTATAACACCAGTTCCACACCTGGCACAATAAATGTTTGATGAATGAGTTTTCCTCCAACATCTGACATGTAGTTTTCAGCTCCCATAACTGCTTCTCTCTCTCTCTGACAAGAGATAATTTGCTGAATATACACCACTGTTACTCTTCAAAGATGTTTTCCTTTGGAGTCAAAGGTATGAATAAGTCACACCTGCTGACATCAGCCTCAGCCCTTAAATATGGAAAAATGATACACAAACAGCTAAAATGTGTTTGAAAGAAGGGAGGTCTGCTCAGTTCTTACTTCTGGGAGAATGAAGCCTGAAAGTAAGCCAAAAGAGCGTTTTCATTCAATACCTCTCTTTGAACACAATTCTCAGTGATTCACTGGAAGGACCATGCTCAGTGCTCAAGGCCATGGTCTCAGAATGATTAAGTACCCTCAGCTGGAAGTCAAGGAACAGACAAAGGCTTTGACAATATTCAGGCAGCAGGAAAGCTTAATGGTTGTTTTTTTTTTTGGGGGGGGGGAGTTCAGAGCATCATGCTATTGATCACTCTACTGGATCATCAGCTTTCAATTAGGATCTACTTTTTTTCAGTAACAACGTATTATGAGATTAGGAGAAAAATGTAACACTCACTCTTCACAAAAAGAATCTTTGCTGCATATGGTAACCATGTCATAATGCTAGGCCCTCATCCCCTTTAAGTGTTACTCCGAGCTACAAACTGAAACGCAGGACCCCTTACTCATTTCACAGCAGTCAAACCTTCAAACCAGCTAGTATTCATCAAGCAAAATAGCAACCTATTCTCTATAGACTAGAGTAATGATCTGACTTCAGCACACTGTTTCTTTAATTACAAACTTATATGCTATGGAGGCTAAGGTATAATATTTCAAAATCCACACCAATTGAACCGTCTTAAAGTTGACAACACAGTCAAAAGAAACTGTATATACTTCAGAACATGCTAGCAAACATCACCTAATAAACATTGATTCCTTTAAGCTAGACAAACAAGCAAAAAGGTAGTGTTAATATTTCCAACAAGTCTCCATTTGTTTCAGTGGACTCTGAAATTAAAGCCCTTTTGCAGGCTGAAAATGCTGTATCAAAGGGTGCTTTCTAACCCATAACAAGTTAACACCTCCACAGAAGAATGCAGTCATTGTTGAAACTTGTTAGAAAATGATTAACTTAGTTGTGTAATTATACAAACAAGTTGTTTCAAGATTTTACACTTCGCTTTTCATTTCTAATAGTGCTCTCAGGATCAGATTAATAAAGATACACAGAGACTGCTGTGAGAGGAGTTACAAAGTTTTACCTTTCCATATATTCCTATGAAAGATCCTTATGCTACAATGTGCAAAGCAAGTTCACTGGGAAAAGTTTAGCTGCATTCTGAGCAGAAAAAAGAGCTACAACCCCTAAGCAATATGCAGTATCCATACAGTTTTCTCTACCATGCTGAGCTACAGTGTAAAATCTAGACTCTCAAACCATATTAACAGCACTTGCAAATATCATATGTATTTCATTATAGATAAAGTTTGTCCTTAAAAAAATATTTAAAAGCCTCTCCTTTCCTAACCTTTCCTCTGCTCCTACTGAAAATTTAGTCCTAAATTGGGCAGGGCAAGGTAGATGTCCACACTGGCGATGGCCCAGTGTGGAGTGCTGGAGCCTGGGCAGGATGAGGAAATGTTCCTACAAAGGAGTGACCTGACAAGGATGTCAGAGCATGAGCAGGGTAGGAGTATATTCGGCTGAGGGGTGGCCTGGCAATTCAATGTAAAATCCAAGTGAATGAGGAAAGCATCCACTCAGGGTAGCAATCTGGCAGGGGGAGCCAGAACTCAAGCAGGGTGAGAAGGGCATTCATGCACAGGGCAGCCAGACCTGGGATGTTGAAACACAGCAGGGTGAGAAGCATGCCCCATGGAAGAACATGGATGTCAGAATCCAAGAGGGTGAAGAGCATGGCCAAGTACAAGGACACCCTAGAGTGGGGTGTGGAAGCCCGGGCAGGCTTAAGGAGGGTGACTATGTGGGATCAAGGGAGGCTTGTCCAGCATGAAAAAGTCAGAGTCCAAGCTGGGCAAGTAGGGCATCACAGGGCAGTGGCAGGGCAGGGGCATGTCAAACCACCAAAGTAGGCATTGTGATCCTAGGAAAGCAAGGTGAAAGAGGAGAGCATCCATCCACATGGGATGGGGAATGAAGGGGTAGTGTACCTGATTACAGCCCAAGACCAGTAAGGAGGGCCTGCTTTCTCAATTGAAGTTAGAAGAAAATTAGAATGAATTCTCTGGAGCTGTATTTGAATGGGAGATTAATAGGAACTCAAGATTTTCAATAAATATATCAACAATGTAAATGTCACCTGACTTTAACACACATTTCTTGGCTCTGTTTACTGACAGGGTTTGGCAGCAACAACACCCCAACAGCAATGAGCATAGTACCCAGACCTTAGCTTCTAAATACAATTCTCCTCTAAAAGGAACCAGGGCTTCTTTGAGAAATAGCTAATTCCAAAGCTAGGACAGAGAAAGTACAGATTAGCTTGGAGCGTCTTATTGTGCCGTAAAGCAAAAAAGTGTGCAAAGAATAATGGAGACACATCAAAAAGACCGACTTGAAAAGGCTCCCACTGGCTAAATCTGGGGTAATGTGAGCAACAAAATCAATAATGATATTAACAGAATATTAACCCTCCAAATAAAACAGGAAGCACAATGTGAGTCCACATTGGTGAATAAATTAAAAATTTAATGAGAAATGGAGCATAGTTTCAAAGTACCTTCCCACACAATACTTACTGGTAGCAAGAGGGAAAAAAGTAAAGTTTCCGTGAAGTTTGGCAAAACTACCTTAATCAAGTCATCACAGCGATCACCATAAGTAATGGAATAAACTGCTAGAATACAATGAGAAAAACACAGCAGCACTCCCACAATATTCCTGCCAAAATGCTTAACCTGAACCTAATCGTGAGAAAACATCAATTCAAACTGAGGGATCCTCTAAAAATTAGCTGGCCTGTAATCTTCAAAAGTGTCAAGGTCATGAAAATCAAGGAAAGACTAAAGATCTCTTCCAGACTGAAGAAAACTAGAGAGACATGACAACTAAATGCAATGTGTGATTCTGAACTGGATCCTTCCACTGGATAAAAGATGTTATTGGGACTACTGAAATTTGAATGGGGGCTAAGAATTAAAAGTAGCAATTAATCAATGTTAATTTCCTCATTTTGATGGTGATGTTGTGGTTTTATAGGACAATGGCATTGTTTGTAGGAAAAGCCCACTGAAGTATTCAGGGGTAATGGGGAATCAGGTCAGCACCTCACTCAAAATTGTTTTTTGTTTAAGTTCTTTATATTGTACTGCCAACTTTTCTGTAAGATTCTGGTTGTTGAAAAACAAAACAACCATTCATTAATACTAATTTCCCACATAGTATTCCATTGTGTAAATGTACCACAGCTTTTTTATCCATCCATCTACTGATGGGCATTTGGGCTGTTTCCAGATCTTGGGAGGTGGTCAAAGAAAGAGGGGGAATATGGGGGACAATCTGTCAACAATAAAAATAAAATAAACAATGTAGCCCTGGCCGGTTTGGCTCAGCGGTTAGAGCATAAGCCTGCGGTCCAGAGAGACCCGGGTTCGGTTCCCGTTAAGGGCACGTACCTTGGTTCCAGTTTGTCCCCGGCCCCTGGTGGGTCGTGCGGGAGGCAGCCACTCGATGTGGACACATCGATGTTTCTCTCTCTCTCTCTCTCTCTTCCTCTCTCTCCCTCCCACTCTATCTGAACAAAAAGTGGAAAAAAATGTCCTTGGGTGAGGATAAAAAAATAAAAAAAGTAAACAATCTAATTTGACATAAAAAAAAAAAATAATAATAATTTCCCTGGCCTGTCTTTACCAAGACTTTCTCACAGGCATCAGATGGGGTTCTATGGAAAGAACCTCGGAGTAAATATCAGAAGGCCTGGGTTCAAATCCCTTAACTAGCTACGGGATTAGAACAAACTATTTAACTTTTCCTGCATCAGCTTCCTCCCTGTCAAGAAATAATACCTGCCCTACTCTTCTCAAAAGTTGTTTCAGGGGTCAAATGACAGAAAAATGAGAAAGAGCTTTCTTTGTATACTAGAAGATACTAAACCAACATAGAGGTTATTATCATTTATTATAAAAAATAAAAGTTTCACCTTACCAATGATAGGCTTTAATTTCAAGACTCAAAACTGTTAAGCTTTCAGCCCTAGCCAGTTTGGCTCAGCAGTTAGAGCATCAGCCCGCGGTCCAGAGAGATCCGGGTTCGGTTCCCGCTAAGAGTATGTACCTCTTTTGCAGTTTATCCCCAGCCAGACTGTGAAGGGTGTAATTTTTGTGAAGGGTGTAAGAAAAGTCTGTGTCTAGATTCAGGTTTTTGGGGTTGTGTGGGTGGCAGCCAGTCAATCTGTCTCTCTCACATCGATGTTTCTCTTTCTCTCTTCCTCCCTATCTCCCTCCCTCTCGCTGTATCTGAAGATGAATCCAAAAATGTCCTCGGGTGAGGATAATAAAATAAAATAAAAAAACTTTAAAAAAAAAAAAAAAAAACTCTTAAGCTTTCAAATACTATTATTAAAAGCAATCCAGAAAATAAAACTATCCACTTTGGTAAGATGTCTATTAAGGTCTTTGGCACCCCCCCACACACACACCTTTTTTTAATCCTCACTGGAGGGTATTTTTCCATTGATTTTTATTGTTGTTAATCCCTGCCCGAAGATTTTCCATTAATGTTTATATAGCGTGGAAGGGAGGAAGGAAGAGAGAGAAAAACACTGATGTGAGAAAGACATATCGACTGGTTGCCTCCTGCACAAGCCCCAACTAGCCCCCCCCCCCCCCCCCCCCCCCCCGCCTCCTGTGATCAAATCTTCAACCCAGGTAGATGCCCTTGACCGGGAATAGAACCCGTGCTCTTTCAGTCCACAGGCCAATGCTCTAATCACTGAGCCAAACTGGCCAGGGCTCTTTGGCCCATTTTTAAATCAGGTTGTTTGCTTTATTGTTGAGTTTTAAGAGTTTTTTGTATATTTTGGATAGCAGTCCTTTATTAAATATGTCTTTTGCAAATATTTTCTCCCAATGTGTGGCTTGTCTTCTCATTCTTTTGACATTGTCTTTGATAGAACATTAGTTTTTAATTTTAATGAAGTCCAGCGTATCAGTTATTTCTTTCATGGGTTGTACCTGTGGTATTATATCTAAAAAGTCATTGCCATACAGTCATCTAGGTTTTCTCCTATGTTATCTTCTGGGGTTTTTATAGTTTTGTGTTTAACATTTAGGTCATGCTCCATTTTGAGTTAATTTTTATGAAGGATGTAAGAAAAGTCTGTGTCTAGATTCAGCCTTTTGCATGTGGATGTCCAGTTGTTCCAGTACCATTTGTTGATAAAACTATCTTTGCTCCATTGTAATGTCTTTGCTCTATCAGGGGGATCACCTCATAAGTTATATAAATGTCTAACCACTATGCTGTACACCTGAAACTAATATAATAGTGAATGTTAACTGTAACTGAAAAAATGTTTTAAAGAAAAAAAACAAATGAGATGAGCCTACAATTGCCTCAGATTACTGCTTTCAGTAATCCCAAGAATATTTATAAGAATGCAAAAATACCCATAACCCAAAAAGGTAAAATATACAATGTCTGGCAGTCAATAAAAATTACCAGGCATGCCAAGAATCAGGAAAATGTGACTCATAATGAGGAGAAAAATCAATCAATTGAAGCCACACTGGAACTTACATAGATATAGATGTTAGAATTAGCAGATAAGACATTCAGTTATTATAATTGAATTCCACATGTTCAAAAAGTTAGAGACAGGGAAGATTCAAAATAAATCCAAGTGAATTTCCAGAGATAAAAACTATAATGTATAAGATTTTTTAAATGCACTAAATAGGATTAACTGCAGAGTAAACACTGCAAAAGAAAAGTTCAGTGAACTTAAATTGTTAGAAATTATCCAAGATTAAACACAGAGGGCAATGAACTCAAAACCAAACAAACAAGAACATCATTGACCTATGGGACAACTTTTTTTTATGTTTTTATTGATTTTTTAGAAATAAAGGAAGGGAAAGAGAAATAGGAACATCAATGTGAGAGATGCTTGGCTGCCTCCTGCACACCCCCTACTGGGTGGGGATCGAGCCCACAACTTGGGCATGTGCCCTGACCAGGAATCGAACCGGGGCCTCTCAGTCCATGGGACGACACTCAAGCCACTGAGCCACACTGACTGGGCAACCTATGGGACAACTTTAAGCAGCCTAATATATCAGTAATTGGAATTTCCAAAGGGGGAAGGGGGCAGAAAGAATATTTGAAGAAAATAATTGTCAAAAACTTTCTGAATTTTATGAAAACTATAAATGCACAGGTACAAAAAGCTCAATAAACCCTAAGCACAAGAAACATGAAGAAGTATAAGGCAAATCATAATCCAATTGCTCAAAACCAATAATAGAGAAAATCTTTTTTTTAAATGTTACATTTATAGGAACAAACATCAGAATGAGAGATATCTTGTCAAAAACAAGGCAAATGAGAAGACAGTAGAGTAACATCTTTTAAGTACTGAAAAAAAGAAACTGACAACCTAGAATTCTATTCCCAGAGAATATATAATGCGAAAGCAAAAGCAAAATAAAGATTTTTCAGACATTACAAATGCTAAAAGAAATCATCACCAGGAGACCTGCACTATAAGAAATGTAAGAAGTCCTTCAGGCAGAAAGAAAGTATGCCTGAAAGAAACAGAAATGTGGATCTACACCAAGAAAGAAAGAGCACCATAAATGGTAACTACATATATGGAGTAAATAAGAAAAGTCAAATGATAATCTCAATAGATGCAGATGGTTTCACTGTAGAATTCTATAAAACATTTAAAGAATATCAATTCTGTACAACATCTTCCAGAAAACAGAAGAGGAGGAAACACTTCCCAACTCATTTTACAAGGCTAGTATTACCCTAATACCAAAACCAAAGACACACACACACTATAGACCAATATCCTCTCCAAATATAGACATCCTTAACAAAATATTAGCAAATAGAATTTGACAATATACACTATGATCAAGTTACATTTATTCCAGGGATACAAGACCAGCTCGATATTGAAAATCAATCAATACAGTCTACACCATATTAAAAAGCTAAAAAAGAAAAAATTACAATTATATCAATTATGCAGAAAATTTTCAAAACATTCTACATACATTCATGATAAAATTTAGAAAACTAGGAATAGAGGGATTTTCCTCAACCTAATAAAGGACATCTATGAAAAACCTGTAGGGCCCTGGCTGGTTTTGCTCAGTGGTTAGAGCATCAGCCCATGGACCAGAGAGTCCCGGGTTCAGTTCCCACTAAGGACACGTACCTCGGTTGCAGTTTGTCCCCAGCCCCGGTTGGGGTCGTGTGGGTAGCAACCACTCGATGTGTCTCTCTCACATCAATGTTTCTCTCTCTCTCTTCCTCCCTCTCTCCCTCCTGCTCTATCTGAAGATAAATGCAAAAAAAAAAATGTCCCCAGGTGAGGATAACAAAAAGAAAAAGAAAGAAAAACCTGTTATACTTAATGGTTAAACATTGAATACTTTCCCTCTAGGATTGGGAACAAGGCAAGGATGTCCACCCTCACTACTTCTCCATCACACTAGAGAGCTTAACCAGGGCAATAAGGCAAGAAAAGGAAATGAAGGAATATGGACTGGAAAGGAAGAAATCTTTTTTCTTTCTATTTGCAGACAACATGAATTGTAGAAAAGAATTTGGAATTGAAATAGAGATAATTTCATTCTCTCTCTTCTATCTATAATTCTTCTATTTCCATCTGATCTCCTTCTAGGTATTCCTCCTTGCACTCCTTCCCTGACAGTGTCCAAAGTCAAAAACAAAGATTTGGATAGCTGAAGATATGACTTCAAAAGTATAAACTATAATGTGAAAAACTGATGAATTTAATTACATTAGAATTACAATTTTCTGTTCAACAAATGAAAGTATTTCTTAAACGGAAATATTATGTCCATTTAGTTATTTTTTTTCCATAGGACTCGGGAAAATATCCAGCATCATTCAATTTTTTTTTCTTTATTGATATTAGAGAGAGAGAGAGAGAAAGGGAGAGGGAAATAGAGATAGAAACATCGATAAGAGAGAACATCGATTGGCCGCCTCCTGCATGCCCCGCACTGGGGATTTGGCCCACAACCTGGGCATGTGCCCTGACTGGGAATCGAACCGGTGACTCTTGGTGCATGGGTCGACATTCAACCACTGAGCCACACCAGCTGGGCCAGCATCATTCAATTTTAACAGCAACTCATGGAACACCAAAGTTATGTGGGAACATAGCTTGAAAACTGCTATAAATTTGTCTATCACTAAGAAGCAAAATATAGGAAATTGCTTAAAACAAAATGGACCAGGACTGACATGTGATAAGCTGACTCAATCAGATTATCTCCTTCCTGTAAGAATCCAGAACTGAGTCACAGAGCTGGAGTTAGTTACAGTATTTGTTCTAGAACTCAGGTCTGTGAACTGTTTCATAAAAATCACCCAAGGAACCTTTTTGGAAATACAGACTCCCAAGTTCCAGAGATTCTGATTCAGAGGGTCTAGGGTGGGGTCCCAGAAAAAAATTTTTTAGGTTCACCAGGTGACTGTGATGAATAGCCAGCCAGGTATGAGACTCAGTTAAACAACAGTCAAAACTGTGAACAGTGATCGATGTTGGGCCACGAACAAGTAGGAAAAGCCCCACTGAGAGAAGAAGGGAGACAAGAAAATCCAACAAGAGTGTGTGGTCTTTGAGAGACTAGAAGAGCCCAGAAGCTGTGGAAGTGTTTGGGAGGGTGTTCAGATCCAGGCTCTATGTGACCTGCCATTCAAGTGTCTGCTTTTTCCTTAATACAAAGATCATTAACAGTCAAGAAAACAACTTTAATTTTCCATAAGATTTTCAGCTATGGTGGGTCTATAATAAATAATAAAATGCCCACTTTTCATTTAGAACTTATTTACTTTTTTCACATAGTTTACTTATGCCCTAGATGTATTGAAAGGTGGTACTATATCACAGCTATTAAAACCTATCAATATAAGGAAAGGAATCTTGGAATACCTAATCAGAGCTTCCAATTGGAAGAACAAAAAGCAATCCACAGACTCAACAAGTAATCTTTCAGAGCAAAGTCAATATTAAAGAAAGAATGTATACTGTAAAACAGCAAGAGGTTTAAGAAGCATGAATCCTAGAAAGAGCCTAACTATCTGCTTGACCTGGTTCTGACAAGGAACCAGCTGTGCAGCTTTGAGCAAGAAATGAGAGACAACAGTGGGCTAAGTCTGTAATGTGAGCACATGGGGACTGGCTATAGCTAAGTTTCAGAAACTTCCCTCTCTAACATCCAATTTCCTCATCTGTAAACAGATCACTAAGAAAGATCTCTTTCAGTTCTGACATCCTGTAGCTCCTTTGCAAAATCTTTTTTTTCCAAAATACGAAGTCATATTTTAGTTAATATAAAGGTTAATATAATTTCTGTATCAAAATACTGATTTAGATTAATATAAAATCCTAATTTACCAAGTTCCCAACTTGTAAAAGTTCTTTGTCCTGAACATCCAACAAATACTTAAGTGAGGGACATTCAGTCATCACTTGCTCTAGGGCAGTGATTTTCAGAGTTGGGCAGATGTGTCTCAGAGACCTTAGAGAAAGGGAAGAAAAATAAAAGGGACCCACCACATACGACAACTCTTACTGTTTTATGTCCAAATAAATGTCAGTAAGATTTCCTCTGACAAAGGGTTCCATAGCTTTAAAAACAAAAATGGCTCAAAGAGCATACATGCAAACAAACATATAAAATGGGTAGGTTTATATCCAGTTTACCAATCAAGAAACTGAGGTAAAGATTACTACTTGCCTGAGGTCAGGCATTTAGAAATGAGGAAGCTGGGACTAGAACCCAGGCAGTTTAGCTCTAGAATCCATGCTCTTAACTACTATGCTACAGCTCAGCATACCACCACACAGTTTAAAAAATATAATACAGCCCTGGCCGGTTTGGCTCAGCAGTTAGTCAACAGTTAGAGCATCGGCCTGTGGACCAGTGAGTCATGGGTTCGATTCCGGCCAAGGGCATGTACCTCGGTTACAATTTGTCCCCAGCCCTGGTTGGGGTCATGTGGGAGGCAGCCATTCGATGTGTCCCTTTCATATCAACCTCTCTCTCTCTCTCTCTCTCTCTCTCTCTCTCTCTCTCTCTCTCTCTCTCTCTCTCTCTCCCCCTCCCTCCCTCCCTCCCTTCCTCCCTCCCACTCTGTCTGAACAAAAATGGGGAAAAAAGTCCTCGGGTGAGGATAAAAAAGAAAATATAATATAAATCTCCAAGACCCCAAATACATTCAGGAATAAAAAGATATTAGCATAACATGCAAGGTTGTTCAGCAATTCAGCCTCAGCTAGACCCTTCAGCCTCCCCTGTCATCCCTCACTACCAACACACACACCCTACATTACAGTCACATTGAGCTTCCCATTAGGCCTCAATCATCCCTCCTCCATTCCTTGTGTGTATATTTACCATTTATTCAGCTATTTCAGAAGGGCGAGGCATCGTGTTAAGCACTTTATATTCCACACCTCATTTTATCCACATGACAATACTGTGAGGTAGGAGGTATTTGCGGATTTTACAAAATAGTTGAGTAAAAATTAAATAGCTTGCCCAAGGACAAATGGCTAGCAAGTGAGTGCGTGAACTCAAAACCAGTTGTTATTACTTCAAGGAGTATGTACTTGATCACAAATTCCCTGCCTAAAATGTGCTCTGTCTCCAAACAACACCATGTTGATTCAAGCTGCATCTAGAATAGTGCTTGGCAAGTAGTAGGCACTTAGATATTTCCTGAATGAGTGAATGAACAAATAAATACCTCTTCCTCTCTGGAGGCCTCTCAGATTCCCTTACAAAACTCACTTGCTCTCTCTACATTGTCACAAGATTTGTTTCAAAGCTCTATTATAAGGCTTCCCAGGCAGTATTCTATGCTTTCTACTTACATGTACATATTACTGACTAGACTGGGAACCTTGTTTCACTTCATGTCTGTATTCTCAGCACCCTAACAAAAGGCCTGGCTTTTAACAAGCACTCAGTAAGTTTGTTGACTGAATGAATTTCCCAGAGAAGAGAGATGAGTAAGAGACTCATGATTTGCATTAAAACTTCTTTTTCCTCAAGAAATAAACATTCAGAGCTATGATATACTCAGATGTATGATCTATAAATATTTCTAGGTTTCAACTATCATTGGAAGCACCTAAATTTAACTAATTCAACACATATTTATGAGTAATCTACATACATATAATCACTCTTAAGGAGCTTACAACCTAATCAAGGAGATAAAACATAATAAAATGGAAAGGTAAACAGTCAAACATGACTAGGTGCCACAAAATGCTGTGGGTTTATAGGCTGTAGTCCTCATTCTGGGACAAGGCCGTGGGTCTGGTTATCTGTGGACAGTCTGCAGTCAGGCTCTTTTCAGTTACTAGCAAAATGAGGTGGGGAAAAGGGGGGAGTACAGTGTGCTTTCCATATAAAGATATTTAATTCAATTTTTTAAACTGTTCTTAATCTGGCATCATGTTCCTCCTGCTTATTGAAGTAAAAATGCAATTTCTTTTCAAAAATAATGGGGAGGAGAAATGACCATCTCTATGTGGTTCCACAAAACTTCTTTTTAAGATTTTTTTGGTACAAACATCCCAAATATTTGGGATCTACTGAGCTAGGGCGTTCAAGAGAAGCATCACAGAAGAGGTGGTACCTAAAGTGAGCGATGCCAGAAGAAGGGTGTGGAGAAGGGAGGGGATTGTGAGCAAGGGGAAACAGCCTGATCAGAGTACAGAGGCATAAATGTTCATGTAAAGTTTGAAGAATAGCAACTAAATCAGCCTGACTGAAACTTGGAAAAGGTGCAGCTGCAAATTCCATTTCTGGAAGTAGGACAAGCTAAATACCCTTCTGATCTGCCACTGAAAATAATTCTAAATAATGGATATTTTTCTCTTCTCAAATAAGATGGTGAGCTTACAAGAAAATAAAGAAGATTAAAACAAAGAACTAAGTGAAGATAGGAACCCATCCAACAGGGTAACCAAAACACAAAAACTAGCTTTCCCACTGAAGGCATTTACATAGCCCAATGCAGTCTTCATTCTTCCAATCCTTGGGGCTCAAGGAATACAAGGCAAAAGTAAGGTTCAAGCTAAGGTAGAAAGGATAATAGATACCCCTCCCTCACTATTTAAACTGGGACTACAAAGGGGATGGATCAAGATAAAAACCCATCCACATGCACACACACCCTCTCCAGAACTGCAATAAAAACCACTAGTTTCAAAACTTGGTAATGAGATAGAAAGGAAAATCTTCCTGCCAGTTCAACCACAAGCTGGCCCTCATCAGGGATTGCTACTGAGTGGTCAAAAAAAACCTCAACCCAGGAACTAAAAGTGGCCACAGAACACTAACAAAATAATATGTAAATCTTCTCTGGAAAAATTCTCTTCAACATTGGCCTCAAAATAATTCTCACAAAAAGTTCCAAGAAATATAAACTCATGGGCAAAAATCTGAAAACCCTCAGGGAAACAAAGCCCATTAAATAAGATCCTCAGAAAAAAAAAGATGGCAGAATCAGACTTTCAAAGACTTCAGATATTGGAATTATTAGAGACAGTATATGGAATGAATGTTTAATAAGCTTAAAGAAATAAAAAGGATTGAAAATGAGTAAAAAGTAAGAAACTATGACATGCTCAAGCAAAGCTGAAAAAGAACAAAATATTTCTCAAAATAAAAAAGAATAACTGAATGGATGGCTTCAGGGCAGAAAAGATACAACCAAAGAGAATTAGTGAGCTTACAGAAATCATACAGAATAACACTCAAAAAGAGAGATTGAAATTATTTTTAAAAGAAAGCAAAAGACACAGAAAAGTATAATATACAAGATTAATCAATATTCCAGAAGAGACGAGAATAGAGCCTAACCCATAGCTGGTTTTAGAAAGCTGCTTTTAATACTCTATTTACTTTTGGGAGAGCCCATTTCACTTAGTTCTTGGTCTGAAAATAGCTGAAAATTTCCCCAAACTGACAACAGATACACATTCACACATCCGAGAAGTCCAATGAGTGCATAGCAAGAGAAATAAGAAATCCAGACATTCTGGTTCCAAGTAAAAAGTAGTAGGTGCACTCTACCCTGTCTTTCACAGCTATAAAAAAATCTATACAACCAGGGTAGAATTCATAAAGCAGCTATATGAGGAATCAAGAAAGTAAATATTAGTAGATGGACTGGGACAGAAGATCAAACCAGTGGTGCATTTACCACTTTTTCCCTCCAGTATCACTCAGTATGGACTTAGGCAGCTCAAAGACTGGAAGTGGACAATAGACAGAGGGACTTCCAGGAAAATCTCTCTAGTTTAGGCTCAAGGAGTGGGAAGGAAGCAAGGGTCTACAGACACCTAAAGCAGGGATTAAAGGAACCGTCTCCTCCTATCAAGAGGGTGACCTTAAGAGAGTGGGGCAAATCTCAATTTACTTTCTTCTCTCTGACCTCCCACTGCCAAGTCTGGACTACAGATGCAATCATGGAAAGGAACAACAAAGCAGAACAGGGTTATAAATAAAGTCCCAGTTTTCTGACAGTAGAACAAAAAGGGAACACCAGATAACCAGGGAGATAACAGAGGGAGGGGAGCTGGGGAAAATGACCCCACAAAGTTGGTTTTGAACTCCAAGGCTTCCCTCTATCAGCAATGTATGAAGACTCCACAACATCAGTTGCTCCATATTCTCATCAATACTTGATATTGTGTTTTTCATTTTAGCCATTCTATTGGGTGCAATGGAGCTTTCTCAAAGTAGTTAATTTGCATTTTCCTAATGACTAATAATGCTAAGAATCTTTTTTTTCAATCCTCACTCGAGGATATTTTTTTTCTATTTATCTTCAGATAGAGTGGGAGGGAGGAAGGGAGAGAGAGAGAAATATTGATGTGAAAGGGACACATCAACTGGTTGCCTCCCACACGACCCCAACCAGGGTCACGGACGAACCGGCAACCGAGGTTTGTGCCCTTGACAGGAATCAAACCCAAGACTTATTGATCCAAGGGCTGATACTCCAACCACTGAGCCAAATCGGCCAGGCCACTAAGCATCTTTTTTTTTTTTTAATTTTTTTTTAATCCTCACCCTACGATACTTTTCCATTTATATTCAAATAGAGTGGGAAGGAGGAAGGGAGGGAGAGAGGAACATCGATGTGAGACAGACACATCTACTGGTTGCCTCCTGCACAACCCCAACCAGGGCCACGGACTGAACAGCAACGAAGGTATGCGCCCTTGACCAAATTGAACCCGAGACTCTTTGGTCCTCAGGCCGACGCACTAAACTCTAGGACAAACCGGCCAGGGCTAAGCATCTTTTTATATGTTTATTTGCCATCTGTATATCTTCTTTGATGTCTGTTCAAATTTTCTGCCGATTTTTCTTTATTGGATTGTTTGTCTTAAAGAGTTGTAAGGGCTTATATGTTGAGTTTATATATAAACAGGTATTAGATATATGTTGTATATGAAGACAGCAGTGGAAATAGAAAGAACTGGTCAAATGTGTGAGTGTTTTAGAAACCTGTGGCTTGTCTTTTCATTTTCTTAGAGTATCTTTTGATGAGCAAAAGATTTTAATTTTGATAAAGTCCAGTTTATTAATTATTCTTGTGTAGTTTGCTTTTTGTGTCCTACTTAGGAAGATAAATTTAATTTATCAATAAATTACAGGGACAAATAATATGGGAGGTATTGACGATAACTCCTAGATTTCTGCCTTGGATGAATAAATGCAACACCATACTGAGACTATTTTCTTTTTTATTTTATTTTTTTGTTAATCCTCACTCGAGGATATTTTTCCATTGATTTTTAGAGAGAGTGGAAGTGGGGGGGGGAAATATTGATGTGAGAAAGACACATCGACTGGTTGTCTTCCACACAACTCCAACCAGGGCCGGGGATCAAACCTGTATCCCAGGTACATGCTCTTGACCAGGAATTGAACCTGTGACCCTTCGGTCCACAGGCCAACACTCTAACCACTGAGCATCACCGCTCAGGCCTGAGACTATTTTCCTAAAGGACATTCATAAACCACCATTAAGTCAAACCATCTTTTCTCAATTCTTATTTCCACTGACCTCCCAACAGTATTCTACACTGCTTATCTAGGTCTCTTTTTCAACCCCAGGTTCAAACCTTGAACTGTGCTTTGCTTTATTCAGTCTGAAAACAACTCTCACAGCTTCATCTTTCTCATTGTGCCAAGGATTTCTAAATCTCTACCCTCTCTCCCTGGTAACAGTGGCATCCAACATATATTGAAGGCTTTACTATGTGACAGGCACTGTGCTTATTTTCTAACTGCTTACTGCATATTTCTCCTTGACCTGTCATTATATAGTCAGCCAAATTCATTCTTCTTGACCTCACCACCAGTTCTCCCTCCTGACTCACCAGTTTCCGTCAGTGGTATTTTGATGTTCTCTAACAATGCTACTTGAAACACTGGAGATCTGGGAACTAAACTAAGGTGTCAAAAATGGCCTAATCTCAATCTGCATGAAAAATTATGGTAATATAATTTTAAGCTTTCCTATCATAAATTTTTCTTAAACCTTTCCCACCTCCTATTCTGTCTATTCTAGAATATATAATAGTATCTGATTTAAGAAAAAAATGTAGTTTAAAATTTAATATATAACTATTTCATAATATTCCACAAATATACCATAACTCTATCACCCGAACACGTTTGACCACCACTGAACTAATATTACGCAACTCATAGTCCTGCTATGAGTTATTTTCTGTGAAACTTTTCCTATGAGGAAGTTAGACCAAGGTGGGAAAGATCAGACCAATTTGAGGGGAAAAAATCGATTAAGTGGGCCCTGGCCAGTTTGGCTCAGCGGTAGAGCGCTGGCCCATGGATCAATGAGTCACGGGTTTAATTCCGGCCAAGGGCACGTACCTCGGTTGCGGTTCGTCCCTGGCCCTGGTCAGGGTCATGCAGGAGGCAACCAGTCGATATGTCCCTCTCAAGTCAATGTTTCTCTCTCTCTCCCTTTCTCTCCCTCCCCCTCCATCTGAAGATAAATAGAAAAATATCCTTGGGTGAGAATTTAAAATTAAAAAAATCAATTAAGTGGGCCATCAGAATATTCTATAAATTTCTTCCTCCTCAATTCCAGGCTTTCACTGCCTATCTTCTGGCACCAAAGACAAAAATCAGCTTACAAGTACAGTAGAAATACTTTCAACAATCAGTATAAGAATAAGTGATTTTGTATTCTAGCCATAGCAACTGAGACACTCCAGGCTGCATCCTCCACTTAAACCAGCACATTATGGACTGTCTTTCTCTGATGATTATCAGTAGTTACTCCAGAGATAAAGCATAACATTATCCTAAGAAAAATAGCACAAATATAAATATTTATAGTCCCCAAAGGATTGGCCAAAGCCACATAATTTGGAGATACCAATTATTTAGAACCATGATAAACATAAATAGTTGGGAATTAAATATATGGAAAGACTACTGATTACATTCTTTTTTTTTTTTTTTTTTTTGCATTTATCTTCAGATAGAGCAGAAGGGAGAGAGAGAGAGAAACATCGATGCAAGAGAGACACCCACATGATGGCTGCCACCCACAGGACCCCAACCAGGGCCTGGGACAAACTGCAACTGAGGTATGTGTCCTTAGCAGGAACCGAACCCAGGACTCTCTGGTCCGTGGGCTGACACTCTAACCAGTGAGCCAAACCGGCCAGGGCAACTGATCATATACTTTTTAAGGATGAAATCCAGTCAAGACTAAAGTTCTATATTGAGTTAAAGTTTCAATTAACTACTTATTCAATATATATTAACTGAGCACCTGCTATGTATCACATACAGTGCAAGTCACACAAGGTTTATAGTGAGCAAGAATCTCAAGGAACCAGACTTCATGAAATTCTTAGACTATGGAAAAGACAATCAAAGAACAATAACAGCCAGGGACTGATGAGCAAAGCTCCTCCAAGTGCAGCAGGAAGGGTAAAAGGGCTGCTGAAAAGTTTCTCCAGAGCTTTATTTGAACTGAAACCTGAAGAATGATTAGAAGTTAACCAGGGGTATATGCATGTGTGGTTAGAGGTAGGAGGTGAGGGGTGCCATGGATGAGGCTGGGATCAAACAAAAATGGAGGAGAGAGCACACTCAGAGTCACATAGATATGGGCTCTAATACAAGTTCCATCATCCATAACCTGTGTGCTCTGAGCAAACAACATCTCTAGCATTAGTCACTTCATTTGTAAAAGGGGGTAATAACAATACTACTTAGTATTTTGCATGTAAAGTTATTAGCTCCCCACTTGCTAGCTCTAAGATATTGGGCAACTAGAAATCTGTGTCTTTCTCATCTGCAAAATGGGGATCACAGCAGTACCTTCTCCATCAGGTTGTTAATGAGGGTAAATTGAAAGATTAAGTATGAAGATTCAATGAGATAATAAATATAAAGTACTTAGAATAAGTAATATTCAAAAGAGTTCAATAATGTTAGTCATTACTATTTTTTATATTAATAGGCAAAGTCAAGATCTCAAAGGGCTTTGTAAGCCATGTTAGGTGTGTAGATTTTAATCTGGAAGTATGGAGAGCAAATGAGGGATTTTAGCAAGGAAGTGACATGATCAGATTTCCTTTCTGGAAGGCACACTCTGGGTACTGTATGGAGACTGGATTGGAGAGAGGCAAGAGTGGTAGAAAGAACCCAGTATGGAGGAATTACAGCCATTAAGGTAACAGAAGATGGTGGCCTGGACCCAGAGGAGAGCAATAGAGAAGATGAGTACATAAATCAAGAAGACTTGATGTTTGGATTTAGTATATGAAATGTCCCCAATATTTACTGGTCTTTCCCTCCCTCCTATTCTCTATCTGCCTACTAAAGAGTCATGAAATCTCTTTAGCTCTCACTACTCACCACTCTGTAATTGACTCCCAAAATGTATCTTTAGCTCTCCCCTCTCTCATGACCTTCAGGTCCAAATTTCAACTGTCCCTGGAGAGTTCCCCACAGATAGTAATCTCTTATTAATAGAACCCAAAGCAAATCAATAATTTATTTCCCCAAAATATCTTCTCAATTTCCCTATTTTTAATGCTAGTTACCCAGGTTACAACCCCTAGGGTCATCATCCATCTAGTTGTAAAGACTTTCTAATCTTCTGATACTACTTTTTGACAATTCTCACTGATACCTGGACTCTTAAATTAAAGGCAATGTGATGTAAAACAAAAGGATATATCCAAATATCAGCCCTCAATACCTCTCTTCTATTTTAACAGGTTAACTTATCTACCCACCTTCAGTCATTCTGCCCTTCAACCTTGATTATTTTCATGGATCTCTCTCTCTCTCTCTCTCTCTCTCTCTCTCTCTCTCTCTCTCACACACACACACACACACACACACACACACACACACACACACAGAGAGTAATACGAAGGGGGAGCTACCTAATCTCTTGATTACTTTTAAAATTAGTTACATTAGTTATAATAATTACACAAAAATCAGTACAACAAAAAGTAAAATGAGAATAGAGCAAGAACTCTAATGAAGCATGCTCTGTGAATTTTAGCTTCTCTTGTATGTCATTAGTTCAAAATATGAGTATCAGGCACTAAGTGAATAAAATTCTACCTCAGCAGTACAAACACCTGCTTAGTCACTAGAAATTCAACTGTGAACAATAAACATGAACCAGTTCTTCAGCTATAGATCTGAGAAGGGGGACCTGACTATATCCATGAGCAGAAATAGTATAACCCATTCACCCAACTTGTGGCAAACAGCAAATCTAGATAAAGCTCATCTTGTTCAAGGGCATATGGGAAAATAAAAGACCTATTAAAAATATTGCAAATGGGCCCTGGCCAATTTGGCTCAGCAGTTACAGCGTTGGCCCGCGTACCAGAGAGTCCCGGGTTTGGTTCCCACTAAGGGCATGTACCTCGGTTTCAGTTTGTCCCCAGCCCTGGTTGGGGTTGTGTGGGTGGCGACCAGTCGATGTGTCTCTCTCATATCAATATTTCTCTCTCTCTCTCTTCCCCCTCTCTCCCTCCCACTCTATCTGAAGATAAATGCAAAAAATAAATAAATAAATATAAATATATATATATATATAGATATAGATATAGATATAGATATAGATATATCTCAAACGGGGAAGAGGGAATGAACATCATCTCTTGGAAGAAGAAGAATCTCTGAAATGATTAAGAAATATGTTTCAGGAAACTGGCATCTTTAAATAGAAAAGAAACAACATGACTTCTACAAAACAGGAACAGAAAGCTACAGGGAGAGAAAAGAAGATAAAAAGACAGTAAGAGCCATTTTAAGAAAGGATGGGAGAAAAACGATGAAAAATGATGACTTCCATGAAAAATAAAAATGCACAGCGTTAGCCCAACTGGGTGGCTCAGTTGGTTCGAGTGTTGTCCGTCAGGGTACCTACCTAGGTTGCAGGTTTGATTCCTAGTCAGTGCACATACTGGAGGCAACCAATAAATGTTTCTCTCTCACATCAATGTTTCTCTTTCTCGCTCTCTCTCTCCCTCCCTCCCTTCCTCTCTCTCTAAAATCAATAAACATATCCTCGGGTAAGGACTAAAAAAAATCAAAAACAAACTTCTCAAAAAAAAATGCATGGCATTAGACACATTACCTATTTGATGTTCTTGCCAAAATGTTTAAACATGAACCTAAGCATGAGGAACAATGAGACAAGTCCTAAATGTGGGACATTACACAAAACAACTGGTCTAGATTCTTTAAAAAGTAAATGTCAGAGACCAAAAAAGAGGGCAGAAGAACTGTTCTAGATGAAAGGAAACTAGAGACATAACAACTAAATGCAACATATAATCCCCTAATTGGACCCAGGCTTAAAAACAAAGAGTTGCAAAGGACATTATTGGAACAATTCAGAAAATTTATTATTTTTTATTTTTTTATCCTCACCCGAGAACATTTTTGCATTTATCTTCAGATAGAGCAGGAGGGAGAGAAGTGGGAAGAGAGAGAGAGAAACATCGACGTGAGAGAGACACAACAAGTGGCTGCCACCCACACAACCCCAACCGGGGCCAGGGACAAACTGCAACTGAGGTACATGCCCTTAGCGGGAACCGAACCCGGGACTCTCTAGTCCGCAGGCCGACGTTTTAACCGCTGAGCCAAAACGGCCAGGGCAATTTGGAAAATTTAAATATGGATTGCTGCTTATATAATATTGTATGAATGTGAAATTTCTTGATGGTGATAAAAGCATCGTGGCTATATAGA
The DNA here is from genome assembly GCA_030848825.1 of Tadarida brasiliensis. Lineage (NCBI taxonomy): Eukaryota > Metazoa > Chordata > Mammalia > Chiroptera > Molossidae > Tadarida > Tadarida brasiliensis. The sequence continues at coordinate 10,160,443 of CM061269.1, read as the reverse complement.
AGAATATACTTGTTCTTAGGAGATACACACTAAAATACTGAGATAAAATATCACGATGACTATAACTTTGATACTGAATTATTCATACAAAAAAAGTAAAATAAATCTGTGTATATAACAGAGAGGGGAGAGTGAATGAGAGTGGAGAGCGAGGAAGGGAAGGATTACCTATCCCCTCAAATTATAGGGAAACAGATAAGCATTTATACTAAAAACCATACAACTTTTATAATAGTTTTTTTAACGTAGTTCTCTTTCTTATTAAGAGGCCAGCATAACCTTGATACCAAAATCTGACAAGAACATTACAAGAAAGGAAAATTATAACCAAAATCTCTTATGAATATAGATTCAAAAAATTTTTTTTACATAGAACCAAAAAAGACCCTGAATAGCCACAGCAATCTTGAAAAAGAAGAACAAAGTAGGAGGGATCACAATACCGGATATCAGGTTATAGTATACTACAAAGCCATTGTAATCAAAACAGCCTGGTACTGGCACGAACAGGCATATAGATCAATGGAACAGAACACAGAACCCAGAAATTGACCCAAGACATTATGCTCAATTAATATTTGACAAAGGTGGCAAGAGCATACAATGGAGTAAAGACAGCCTCTTTAATAAATGGTGTTGGAAAAATTAAACAGCTACATGCAAAAAAATGAAACTAGACCACCAACTTACACCATACACAAGAATAAACTCAAAACAGATAAAAGACTTAAATGTGACTTGTAAATCCATAAAAATCCTAGAAGAAAATGTAAGCAACAAAATTTCAGACATCACATGCAGCAGAATTTTTACTGATACAACTCCTAAGGCAAGAGAAACAAAGGAAAAAATTAATAAATGGGATTACATCAAACTAAAAAGCTTCTGCACAGCAAAAGAAACAAGCATCAAAATGGAAAGGGAACCCACTATATGGGAGAGCATAAATGCCAACAATACATCAGATAAGGGGTTAATTTCTAAAATATATAGAGTATTCAAACAACTCAACAAAAGGAAGACAAAGAATCCAATTAAAAAATGGGCAGAGGACCTAAATAGACACCTTTCCAAATAAGACACACAAATGGCCAAGAGACATATGAAAAAATGCTCAATGTCACTAATCATCAGAGAAATGCAAATTAAAACGACTATGAGGTATCACCTCACAGCTGCCAGAACGGCTACCATCAACAAATCATCAAACAACAAGTGTTGGTGAGGGTGTGGAGAAAAGGGAACTCTAGTACACTGCTGGTGGGAATGCAGACTGGTGCAGCCACTGTGAAAAAAAATATGGTGTTTCCTCAAAAAATTAAAAATTGACCCAGTGATCCCACTTCTAAGAATATATCCTAAGAAGCCTGAAACACCAATCAGAAAGAATATATGTTCCCCTATGTTCATAGCAGCACCATTTACAATTGCTAAGATCTGGGAACAGCCCAATTGTCCATCAATAGATGAGTGGATAAAAAAAAGCTGTGGTACATATACACAATGGAATACTATGCGGCTATAAAAAAGACCTCTTATCCTTTGAGACGACATGGAGGGACCTGGAGAGTATTATGCTAAGCGAAATAAGCCAATCAGAGAAAGACAAATATCACATGGTCTCACTTATCTATGGAATATAATGAACAAAAATAAGCTGATGAACAAAATAGACCCAGAGACACAAAAGTAGGGTTCAGACTGACAAACCTCAGAGAAGGGGGGTGGGGGTGGGGGAGATAAACCAAAGAACTTATACGCATATATGCATAATCAATGGACATAGACAACAATGCTGGGGGGGGGGGGTCAGGAGGAGGGTGTCAATGGGGGAAAAAGGAGAAACATCTGTAACAAAAATTAATTAATTTAAAAAAACATAAAATAATAGTAAATTGAATCCAGCATTATGTATTAAAAAAGACACTAAATCATGACCAAGTAGGTTTATCCCAGGAATGCCAAATTAGTTTAACATTTGAAAATAAATATAATTCACTACATTAACAGGAGGGAAAAAAATCATACGATCATCCCAAGAGATGGAGAAAAAGAGTCTGATAAAATTCAACATCCATTCATGACTAAAAGCTGGCAATGGAAATGTCACTTGAAGCAGATCACAAAAAAACTCCAACAAAAGTCAGCTCTTTTGAGCCAAAGGACCAGGAAAGGGGCAGGCTAACAAGTCAGAAAACTTTTAGATAATAACCACCCAACACTGCAGCCCACATGACAGGAAAACCTGTGTGGTCTCGCCTTCATTCAAGTTAGCAACGGACAAGCAGGGAGAGAACCTAGATTTGTACCTTCACCAGGCTGTAATAAAGTATGCCATCCACATGCCCCTGCCAGGTTAGTGTTACAGAAAGTAGAGAGCTGGGCTTTCATCATCCTACTGGGCAGTAACAAGGACCCCTTCAATGTGCTTTCAGTGGAGATTGTGACGTCTGGACTTCCACTCTTACATAGCAGTAACTGAGGCCATGGTGGGAGCCGGGGGAGGGGGAGAGCCTTGATAAAACTGCTAGTATGATTTCAAGTTTGAAAATAATAAAGATATGATAAAACAAATAATGCAAAGGGGAAGAAAGGATTTAGAACTCAGAGGAAGGGGAAGAAAGAGAATACTATTTTTAAAAAATCTAAACCCCACTCAGCTGGGGAGTGTCATGGAGGTCTCCTGGGAGCCGGAACTCCCACCCTGGAGCTGCAGTAAGGGGAATTCCCCACCCTAGGTGTCAACCAAGGCGAGCAGAGAACCTAGACATGTACCCCAACCTGACAAGAAGGTGGCAGAATGCCCTCTGCTTCTTCCAGAGCAGTGTCAGAGGAAGCCAGCTAAAAACCAGCAGGAAAATATCTTTAAGTTCTGTGAGAAATTTTTTCAACCTAGAATTCTATGACCATATAAACCAGTGGTTTTTAACTCTTGTGCTGCAAGATTTTTTAAAACATACAATACCTGACTATTGAGTCAGGGGCACTGACCTCTTTTCCCTTATATTATCAAATTAAAAAATGACAACAGCCAACACAACAATAGCTGTCCCACATGAATGAATCCAAATTACATCTATTTTTTGTCAGACTGACCAGAAAACATTTTTTGGCGTGCTGCAGAATTTTAGTAATTAATTTGTGTGCCATGAGATGAAAAAGGTTGAAAATCATTGATATAAACTATCGATCTAGAGTGAGAAGGTAGACATTTTTCTGACATGCTAGAACTCAAATGTATCCCTTCTGCAAGTCCATTGGTGTGACTGTCTCCTGTAAGAACCTGAATATAGCCCAGCCGGTGTGGCTCAGTAGATTGAGCATCATCCCACTGAGAGGTCCTGGTTCAATTCCTGGCCAGGGCACATGCCCAGGTTGCAAGTTCCACCCCCAGTAGGGGGCGTGCAGGAGGCAGCCAGTAGATGTTTCTCTCTCACGTTCATGTTTCTCTTTCCCTTCCTGTCTCTCTAAAAATAAATAAATAAATATTTTTTAAAAATAACTTGAATATATACTCCAGCAAATAAATTATAACAAAATAACACAAAGGCCAGGAAATAATTAAATCGGAGAGTGACGAAGGGACATTCCAGAATTACAATACAACTGACTTTATACAGATCAGAACAGGAAGGCAGGAAGGAACCATGAGGAAAAAGGGAAGGAAAGAGCCCTGGCCGGTTTGGCTCAGCGGTTAAGAGCGTCAGCCTGCGGTCCAGAGAGACCCGGGTTCGGTTCCCGCTAAGGGCATGTACCTCGGTTGCGGTTTGTCCCCGGCTGGTCGTGCGGGTGGCAGCCACTTGATGTGTCCCTTTCACGTCAATGTTTCTCTCTCTCTCTTCCTCTCTCTCCCTCCCACTCTATCTGAACAAAAAATGAAAAAAGTGTCCTCAGGTGAGGATAAAAAAAAAAAAAAAAGAAAAGAAAAAGGGAAGGAAAGAGCCTCGAAAAAACTGCTAGTATGATTTCAAGTTTGAAAAAAATAAAAATATGATAAAAACAAAATAATGCAAGGGGGGGGTTTAGAAACACAGGGAGAGGGGGAGGGGGAGGGGGAGGGGGAGGGAAAGAATACTATTTTTAAAAAATCTAAACCCAGATATGGCTCTTTCTATTCCAGTCTCAGGTATGGCTCTCTCTACTCCTTCTGGGCCATAGGCAGCAATGCAGACATTGCCAAGTCCAAGAACCACACCATGCATAACCAGTTCAGAAATGGCACAGAGATGGCATCAATAAGCCCTAAATATAAATATATCTTTTAAGGATGTGGAACCTAAGTTCCTAAGGATCTTGAGCTTTGTCAAGAAACATAAGAAAAGGTCTAAAGAAGATGCAGACCAATAAAACTAAGACCATCAAGGCCTTTGTCAAGCTCAAGGTCCTGAAAGGCATCTAACCCAAGCTTGGGAGACATGATTGTTATGACACTGCCAGGGTGCCAGGCTCTGGTCAAAGGCTAGCACCAAGGCCAAAGTCAAAGCCAAAGCTCAGTCTTCCAAAGGTGCCCCAGCCCCCACAAAAGGTAAAAAGTAGAAGCTTCTGTCTGCCAACATGAGGATGCAATTACTCATGTGATGCCCTGGGCTGCTGTCTATACTTGACTGGTGTCCCCTGTGCTATTTTGTGCAAATAAATGTAAAACTAATATATATCTAGATAGATAGATAGATAGATAGATAGATGGATGGATGGATGGATGGATGGATGGATGGATAGATAGATAGATAGATAGATAGATAGATAGATAGATAGACAGACAGACAGACAGACAGATCCATCCAGATATGAAACTAAAGACATTTAGCCTAATTTTAAATTCTGAATGGATTATAAGAAAAAAAAAAGTTTATATAACCCTGATGTTAAGAACATTCTCCTTGCCCTGGCCGGTTTGGCTCAGCGGTTAGAGCGTCGGCCTGCGGTCCGGAGAGACCCGGGTTCGGTTCCTGCTAAGGGCATGTACTTCGGTTGCAGTTTGTCCCCGGCCCTGGTTGGTCGTGCGGGTGGCAGCCACTCGATGTATCCCTTTCACGTCGATGTTTCTCTCTCTCTCTCTTCCTCTCTCTCCCTCCCACTCTATCTGAACAAAAAATGAAAAAATGTCCTCAGGTGAGGATAAAAAAAAAAAAAAAAAAAGAACATTCTCCTTCACATGAGATCATGACAATGCACCAAAGAGAAAATGTTATTATAGCACCCTCCCTGGCCTACATTAAACAATTTTTAAATACTCATAACATTTAATTTTTAGGGTTAACCTAGGGATAAATAATGGAAGACTTGGTTCTGGTCATGGATCAAAATTAAAATGACCACATAAAGTAAAAGTATAACTTAGAGAAAGCACAGAAGCTATCCTTCCCTTAGAGTGGGTGAGTCAAGAGACACTGCTGAAAATTAATGGAATAAAGAGGATTAAGTATATCACCTTAAACTATAACCATAATAAGAATTAGAAATAATATAAATATGTAAAACATTGGAAGAGGAAAAGAGAGAAGTACTATAAAGGTACTCATCATCTTTCACTTCAGGGAGTCAACAAATACTGTTCAATGTTAATTAAATTAGGAGAGAGATTTATCTAGGGGTTATGGATTAACCTCCAGAAGAACTCAGTTAATAGAGGTTGTTTCTGAAGAGGGTGTGTAGTGTAGAGAATTGTTGCTCTTCCATCATGAGCTCTTACAAACTATTTGATTTGTGACTATGTGCATTTTTAACTTTGATTTAAATAATTTTAAAGTTTAACAAACACATTCTGTTGATGAAACTGTAAGGCAACCAGCAAGGCACTCTTATAAGAAGGAATCTGAACTGTCACAACCTCTCTGTAAGGGAACTTGACACTATTTAGCAAAATTATATATAAATTTTCTCTTTGACCCAGCAATCCCACTTCTAATAATCTATCCCAGTGGTAAAATGGTAAAAATACAGAAAGGCACATACGCAAGACTATTCATTACAGCATCATTTGTAACAGTAATACTGGAAGCAAAGCAACCATCAGTATGAGGCTGGTTAAATAACCCATGGTCCATCCATCCAATGGAGCACTATGCTGTCCCTACAGAGAAATGACAATGATCTCTATATACTGCTAGAAGTGATCTCTTTACAGAGTATAAAATGAGAAAAGTACACATAGAACACTTCCATTTATCTGAGGGGCTTGTGAGAGGAGGTGTGAAAAAATATATATACATACACACAAACACACACACACACATTTTTTTTAAAAGACATGACAAACAAACCAACAAAATGTTAAACTAGCTTACCTATGGAGGAAGGAAGGAACTGAGTGGTAAGGAAGGGATGGAAATCAGATTTTTCTGAATATACCTCTTTTATAGATTTGGCTTTGAAACCATATCAATATTTTATGTAATTATAAAACAAAATTATTTTTAAAAAGCAAGCTCAAAGATTGAAAGAAAAAAAAAAACCTATGTATTGAGTTAGTGACACAACCACAGAGAAAGAAACTATTTCTAGTGATTTTTTTTAACCCTTACCCGAGGATGTGCTTAGGGAGGTGGGAATGGAGGGAGAGAAACATCAATTGGCTGCCTTCCATACATTCCCCAACCAGGGATTTAACCCACAATTCCAGCATGTGCCCTGACAGGGAATCGAACAGGCAACCCTTCAGAGCACAAGACGACACCCAACCAACTGAGCCACTCGGCCATGCTCTAGTGATTTTGAAACAGTAACTTGACTACACATTCCTAGTGGGATATACTCTAAGGACCAAAAAAAAAGATAAAATAAAAACAAAAACCTGTTTTCAGTAATCATATTGGTGGTGGTAGTAATGCTGGTATTGCTGTTGAGTTGTGTACTGTGGGATTAGACGAAAGAGTATAATGGTGGCACTGTAAATCAGAATTTTTGGTATGATAGAAGATTCAGATGTAAGAACGATGAGGTTAAATAAAAATGCTAATCAGCCTGGCTGGTGTGACTCAGTGGTTGAGCATTGACCCGTGCACCAAGAGGTCACCAGTTCAATTCCTAGTCAGGGCACATGCCCAGGTTGTGGGCCAAATGCCCAGTGGGGGGCATGTAGGAGGCAGCCAATTGATGTTCTTTCATCCATGTTTCTGTCTCTATCCCTCTCCCTTCCTCTCTCTCTAAAATCAATAAAGAAAAAAAAATTTTGCTACTGATGTAGTAGCAAAAAAAAAAAAAAAAGTCCCAAAACCCAGAATGTAATCTATAATACCATTTCCCACCAAAAGGAAGCAAGACTCCTTAGAGAAACAGCAGAATATAGGTCTGGAGCAGGAAATATACAAGAATCTGGAACATCTCTTGTCATACCAAAAAAGGAAGGAAGCTATTAAAAACTACTAGGATCTTGTCAAAAGAACTCCAGAAGTTCACTTGAAAAAGCTCCCAATGGACAAAGATAGGACAAATTAAACATCAATGAGGATAATCACAATAGATTGAAATATAGCAAAGAGTTGTTTAAATCTATGTGTTTACAAAAGGCCATATGATTCCACTCATACGAAATGTCCAGAAAAGGTGAAACTGTAGAGATTGAAAGTAGATTAGGGTTGCCTAGGGCTAGAGGCCTTGGGAGAAAATGGGGAGTGACTATTAATGGGTACAGCATTTCTTTTTGAGGTGATGAAAGTGTTCTAAAATTGACTGTGGTGATGGTTGTACAACTCTATGAATGTATTAAAAACCATTGAACTGTATGCTTTTTTTAAAAAAAAATCTGTGTGTTTAAAGTGACACTCAAAAAAAAAATCAGTTACCTTTGAAAATGGGGGGAAACTAACTCAATTTGAAAAATGAATAAAGGGAATCAAATAGGAACTGTACCTCAGGGAACCAAATAGTTGATATGAGGAAATTTTCCTTCACAGAAGTATTCTAGCTAATATAAAGAAATAATAGAAACAAACTATCACCATTTTACAGTCCTTGATAAATTAGGGATCAAAAGAGATAATGTGCCTCCTGATGGAAGTCCCTATCACCACCTTTTAAGTACTCTTGCCAAGAATATGAACTAATCAAGTCACTAAATCTAACTACCAATTTGTAGGAAGTAAAGGGGACAGAACATAGTAAACAGGATGCAATGGAATATACACAGGACAAATAACCAACTTTCTCAATAAATAAATTACAAGGAGGAAAAAGAGACTTATGAGATATACATTAACCAATTACAATATGACCTTACTTCATTCAAACAAATCAACTGTTTAAAAAAACTGATATAACTAGAAAACTTTGAACACTGGATATTTGATGACATAAAGGAAATTTTTTAGGTGTGATATCATCATCAAGAATGTCTATCTTTTAGAGACACATGGAAATACTTAAGATGAGATATGACATCTGGAATTTGCTTCAAAACAATCTAGGACTGGAGGGTGGGGGATGGAGTTTATGGTCAGTTATCTATAAATGAAACTAAGTAAGCCATAAATTAATAAGTGTTGAAACTGAGTGATGGACATTTGGGGGCTCATACTAGTGTCTTTATTTTCATAGATGCTTAAAATTTTCCAAAACATAAAAGTTAAAAAATAATAATGTTAAGCACTCAGGAAAATGAAATGAGAAGTTATGTTCAAAGGACTAGAAGTGAACAGTAGTACCAGTTAAACAAAGATAAATATAAATAATATAAATCTTTTATAAAATTAAATAAATTTTTCAAATATTATTTGTGAGAGGAGGAATAAATGTTCTTAAATATTAGCATTCTAATTATTTGCATGCTCATCTTATCTCTTAGTAGATGTTAAGCTTCTTTTCCCCAACTAGCAAGAGGAATAGTGCTTTGCATATATCAGAATAGCAATCCTTCAAATAAATTCAGTAAAATATACAAGTCATCCTGACATACAGAAAGAAAGCAAATACTTTCTCTACATTCTTTAAAAAAAAACAAAACTATGAAAAGGAACACTTGCATTCTTCTGACGATTGTTTAGCCCCAGGTTGTTCACACGAGTTTATCCCATCCTCTCCAAACAATATCAATAATAGCTATCATTTACTAAACAGTCACTTCTCTGCTGAGGGCAGATATAAGATCACTTTTAATCCTCACAATAACCTTACAGGGGAATTAGGTTCCTTTCATAAATAAAAAAACTGAGGCTCAGAAACTTAGAACTCAGGCAGAGATGGCATGTGGTTCTGGGGACTCTATCTAGCCTGAGCGTCTCCAAGGCCCACATCCTCCTAGCTCCTCTCATGTCTTGGAATACAAGAACTTTTGCTTGGAGTCAAACATCACTCTCTAGATTGGTTTCCTTCCTCCTTTTGATTCATACAGTCCAGGCGAGATCAATGCAACATCCCTGAAACCTTTCCTGTGGCTAAAGTGAGTTCAAAAGGGTATTTTTTCTCTCTCTCTCTAAATCGAACATGGACAGATTTCCCCTCAGCAACTTGACCAAGCCCACTTTAGGTCTTACTCATCTAACAAAGCACACACATTCATTATGGAGCCCTTATAGATTTCTTCCTTTCTCACTGCACACAAAACTGCCTTTTCCCAACCATACTTTTTCACTTTTCCTCAGAGAAGCAAACATTATATAACCAGTCCTCAGCTTCCAAACATTCATTATAACATAACTTCGCTAACCTTGCCAAGTCATCTTTGATTCTCCTCTTGCCTCTTACATGTAATTTGTCACCAATTCTACCTAAAATCGTGCAATTCTACCTAAAATCTCTCTCAAATCCATCCTTTTTCTTTCAACAACCCAAATCTCACTTTTGGGGCTTGATCTTCTGCAGTGTAAACCATAACATGGTTAGTAAATCAGTGGTCTCCAATGTCTTCCCATGCATTCTTTATCAATAAAAAAAACTTGAGCATACAACTGATACACATATATTTACTTTTAAATTATAAGAATATTTTACTATACTAATATATGCATTAGAAAACACAAGAATGGAAATGTTGGTAGTTGATATGAAAACAAATATAAGTTCTACCATATTCTTTTCACACCCCAGTGGATCATTTTGCACAAGTCAAAGATATCAACTGTCCTAAAATACTGCTGCCAGAGTAACCTTATTTAAAACCCAAATCTGATCATATGACACTCCCAACTCTATCCTTCAATGGCAACATGTCCCAGTGGCAAAAGCCTACTTTTTCAACTCCATCTCCTATAATCTCTTCATCCGCATATCCTGTATTTCAGCTATCCCTGTTACCTCCCTATGTCTTTTGCACACACAGTTCCCTACACCTGGGAAGTCCTCATCCTTGACAGCCACTGATTTATACGTAATAGGATTTCTAAGAGAAAAATACATTCTAAATGCAATTAACCCACTTACAAACAAACTTTTGGAACATTAACTTATCTTTTCTATAGGAACTTATGTTTTGAACATATCTTTTGTTATGTCCACTATTTGTCTCATTTTCAAGTTCTAAATACTTGGAAGAATGGGTATGCATTCCAAAAAAAAGTAGAGGAGGCCAACTTTGTTTTGTTCTCTTCCATTTATTTTTCTTCTTTGTTTATCTTTCCATTTCCCCACAAAATCCTTTTAAGCAAAAGGATGTTGCAAATCTAGAGCTTAGTTCCCCCTAGGGCCAGGGAAAAGGCTAAACCTTTGCAACCCACAACCAAAATTCCAGCCAGGAGCTTATACACAGCTTAAATATTTTCCTACAGCAATACTTCAGGTTTTACCTTTCTTGTTTCAACCTTCCTATCTGTTGTGCAAACCTCTTTACAATGACTACAATGGTTAAGATTTAAATGATGGGAATGCACCCAGTACATTTTCCAAAAACATCATGAAAATTCAAATGACTGACGGGCAACTAATAATGGGGAGCTCAGTCTCCAACAAGACTTTTGTACTGTCTGCACTGTCTCCTATGGGGACTGGGAGGGGAACGCTATGGTGGAGAGAGAAAAGAGAAGAGGCATTAGAAGGAGAAGCTCTCCTGAGGAAGTCGCATTTCAACCTCCAGTCTTATCTCACAGTAAGGGAGGTATGTCAGCTGTGCCATACAACTGGCATCAGGAAGAAGCAAGCCTGTGGTGCATTTTGGTAATGGGATCCTTTAACAAGCAGTCCAAAAAAAGACTAGCAAAGCTATCTTAAGAAGCCAAGCCTGCTTTTTCTGTACCAGAAAACAATAAGATGGGCTTATCCCCACTTACAAGTCATTCCACTGTTCTTCTTCTGGAATCCCTCCTCCTTTCTCCACATCTCACCTTTCTTTCAGTTCAAGTTCCAACTTCTTCTGAGAAACTATCTGTCTACTTTGCTCTGTCGTTTTCTACACAACTCATTGGACCAAATCAAAACTACAATGAGATACCATTTTACATAAAATGGTGCACTTGCTTTGAAAAGCACTTTAACAGTTTCTTAAAGAGTTACCATACGATCCAGCAATTCCATTTTATGTTCATAACAACATTATTCGTAACAGTGAAAAAGTGGAAACAACCGAAATACCTAACAACTGATGAATGAATGAATGAATGAATGAATGAACGAATGAAGAAATGTGATTTGTCCATACAATGAAATATTAGTCAGCAATAAAAAGGAATAAAATACTCTCATATGCTATGTGGATAAACTTTGGAACCACTATGTTACATGAAAGACAAAGGATTATATATTGTATGATTCCATTTATAAGAAAGGCCCAGAACAGACAGATCTACAGCAATTACAATTAGTGATTGCCTAGGACTGAGAGGTTTTGGAGGTGAATGGGGAGTGACCACTAATGGGTGTGGGGCTTTTTCCTGGGGTGATGAAAATGTTCTGGAATTGGTCAGTGGTGATCAACCACGTTTCTGTGAGCATACTAAAAATCATTTACTAATACACTGTAAGAAAATTAATTTTATGGTATATGACATAACTTAATCAAGTCGTGTTCAGATTACCACAACCTACAAGTCCCTGCTCTGGCCCCAGTCTCTCTCTCTGACCTTAACCTCAAGCCTATCTACCATCAGTCACTTCCCAAACCCACTGGCCTTCTATCAGTTCCTGAAATACAACTAGGGTTTCTTACCTTGAGGCCTTTGTATATTCTCTCCTCTCCAACTGGAATGAAAAGTCTTGTCCAGTCTCTTTACATAACTAATGACTTCTCATCCTTTAAATCTCAGCTCAAATGTCATCTCCACAGTAAACCTTCCCTCTCTATCTAAAATAGGACAGCCGCTCCCATTATTCTCTTAGCATCTTGTTTCCTATGTAGCACATCCACATAGCTTTATGTCAGGTCCACCAGACTGTAAACTCCAACAAGAGTAGGAATGAATATGCATTATTATTCACCATTATAATTCCCCAATGTCTAACACGATTCCTAGCATTTAAGTGCCTAATAAATTGGTAATTAGTATTTTTATTTCCCTAATATGCCATGTCCCTCACACATACTGTTCTTGTATTGAGATAACTACAACTGCTGCCACCACAACTACCATCACAGCCGTCACCACCACTGCCACCCCATCATCCTCTTACCCCTTTCATACCCTTACTCATCTCTCCTGTCTCAACTATAACAGTATCTTCTTGATGAGCCTGCCTTCCTTGAGCCCTTCTTCCTTGGAAGGGTGTCTCCTCCACCATTCACCTATTCATCACTGGCTGCACTTCCACCATAACAATGATCTTATTGTATTACACTCAGGGATTTTTTGTTTGTTTGTTTTGGTGGGGAAGGGGCCTGCAGGGAGTTCATTTTGTTTTACACTGCTGTCTTACAACTACTTTGGGAAGCCTTAAAGCGAAGAAAAATCTTCATTTCTATGTCCCAGTGCACTATCGGGCATATAATATAATACTACCAATTCTGACAATAACAATAATGACTAACATTTACTGAGTGTTAGTATGTGCTTGACACTCTTCTTTTTTTTTTTTTTTATCCTCACCCGAGGACAGCCTTCCATTTTTTGTTCAGATAGAGTGGGAGGGAGAGGAAGAGAGAGAGAGAGAGAGAAACATCGACGTGAAAGGTACACATTGAGTGGCTGCCTCCTGCACGACCCAACCAGGGCTGGGGACAAACTGCAACCGAGATACGTGCCCTTAGCGGGAACCGAACCCGGGTCTCCCTGGACCACAGGCCGATGCTCTAACCGCTGAGCTAAACTGGCCAGGGCTTGACACTCTTCTTAGTTCCACAGTGAGTGAGCAAATGAATAAACGGATAAATTTCTTGGTCACCAACCTCAAAGAGTTCACAGTCTGACAGGGACAGAAGACAGGTATACAGGCTAATGCAGAATAAACACACCACAAGGCCAAATCAGCTGCCCTGTCCTGTCTCTCTATGCCTTCAAATCTTTGAGTATGCTTTTCTCTGAGTCCATAAATGTCAGGTTCCTTCAAACTCACTTAGAATACTTCCTTCGATTACTTACAATCCACTTCCTGCCCTTGGTGCCTGGAAACAATTTCTAGGATGTCACCACAAGCAATATTAAACTGCCACACAGTTTCCTGCTGTGTGTCTGCATTATCAGTTAAATTGCTTCACATTAACCACATTCCAGTCCACTGGGATCACTCAAACACCAACTAAGATTTAAACAGCTGTCGAAGATGCCAGTCACCACTGCTCCTTTTATCCCTCTAAATAAATGTCCGCTCAGGTTTAAGGTTTAGGAGCTTTCCAGGGTACTACCCGCATAACTGGTGACCTTTTCTTTCTTTTGTCAAGTAAATGTTTGGTGTGAGGCCAGATAATGTTCCTCTATTAAAATGAACATGAACTGAACACTCTTTAGAAAACATAAGGAACTGTCTGCATAGACCAGGGCAATTTGGCTTAAAAACTTATAAAACATAAAAACCCTTCCTCCTCAAGAGTTCAAGTAGCAAATTGTTCTTTTAACTCTATGTACACTCAATTACGATCTTAATTCAGATCCTAACATATTTCTTAAATGCATTCCATAAAATCTTCCTAAACAATCTTGTATGTCAGGTACTGGGTTTGACACGGAAACTCAAAGACAAACAGTCCCTACTCTCCAAAAGTTTGTCAGGCTTAGTATGGGAGACAGACGAGAAACTAGATTTAGTGCTATGATGATGATAAACACAAGGGGCCACAGAAATAGATGAGGAGCGCCAGGCCTGGGCTGGGGAAGGGAATGCACAGATGACGGGCACCTGGCCCAGGCTGGAGTGGGGTGGGGGTGGAGAGGACTGGCATCAGGGCAGGCTTCCAGAGGATGGCATCTGACCTTAGGCCCATAAATTCCCATTTTCTCATTTTAAAAGTGTGGTTAACATCATTGGACAGTTGTGAGGATTTGATGAAATGGTTCATATAAAGTATTATCACCATGCCTGACACAGAGACTGTACTCAACCAGCCTTAGCTTGAAAGGAAAGTCTGAACAGGCACTACGTCTCAATACCTATGCCTAGCAACTCAATTGACCATACAGCAGACACCAGCTTCACAATTACACAGAGTATTGTTTTTCATCACTTTTATTTTTTACTGAGAGAATGTTAAGTCCAGCTCTGCATGTAAACAGTCTAATCCCTTGACCATCAAAACTTTCTTCTCCATTACCTGAAACATAGTTCTCTGACATTTCTGGTATAAAATATACTAGTTTTCTTAGTCTTTTGATAGAGAAGGTATAAAAGAAAAACTAACAATTACTGAGCTTTTAATATGAGCCCAGCAGTCATGGGCCCTGAAGTTATGGTGATACTATGGTTACTGCCCATAATAACACTGCAACAATAGTTTTCCCCATTTTACCCTCAGGGTGAATAAGGAACTTTTGTAAAGTTTCACAGTAAGCAGACAAAAGAGCTGGAACTTGAATCCAGATCTGGTTCTAATCTCACCCTGACTGGGCCACATAGCATCAAAGATAAGCAAGAGAAAACACAGGCAGCCATAGTGCTCTCCTGCTTGGAGGGACCTCAATGTGCTCTCTGCCTCCTACTCCCCCACCCCCAAGACTGTCCTACACAATGGAGCCTACACACTTAGATTTCACCTCAGCCAGGTGAACACCTTGAGCTAAGTGTCTTCTCTCCTAACGGGATGGAATGGTCAATAGTAACCAAATCTATTTCCTCCAAGTAGGGCTGCACCAAACTAGATGGTCTCCTCGCCACAGGCTCATCCCCATACCGAGCTACAGGCAGAAGTTGCATAATCAACAGTCACTGTAAATCACAAGTAATTTTCATAACTTCTCTCTCCATAGTTTCTTTCAGTCTCACCACAAGTAAAGCTAATATATTTCCTAAACTCAAGTTTTTATCACAAAGCAGTCTAGTTTCAAGATCAAGGTTATTCTTTATACTTATTTCATACTTGATATAATTTATTGCATTAGTTAAGTTCTCTTGCCCAGGTGCTCAGAGAGATGGATTCCCAAAACACACTTGAGATATGAATTTGTCAACCTGCAACCTTCACAAGCGAGACAGAGTCCCAATGCCTAATCATCTGAACTTCTATTTGTTGGATTTTCATGCTGGCTCTGACACTGACTGCCTCATATCAGACAAGTTTCTGAACTTCTGTGTAACAAGAAGGGCAAGCATCCTAACAAGCATACTCTGCGACTCTAAGGTGGCTTTTGGAAAGTGTTTCTAAGTGCTATTGAAATCCAAGTTTACAGTTCTTCCTTGGAAGCAAGAGCTAAACTTGGAGTGCCTCTTTAATCCCAATGCTTCACAGACTGTCTTTTTACCTCCCAGGCCTCTTAAACTCTTATCTGGAGCACGCCTCTAAATTTTTCCCATTTCCACAAAAATCAAGAACTAACAATGTTCTCAACCAACTCTTCCATTTTCATTATCATAAGCAAACTCTTCTAGTTTCATTTAGCAGAGGTCTCGGGGCTGCTGCAGCACGTATTAGTCACATTTTGTGACTGGAAGCCCGAGCCTCAGGGGACTACAAGGCTGAACAAAGGTCACACTGCATGGACATCACTGGACAAGGATGCAATTTTTGAAAAAGTATTACATTTTGCCCCTAAGGCCCTTCCCCTTTCAAACTTCCCCTAGCATAATTCTCAAAATGCTGAAATAAACACATTCCACAGCCTTTCTTGTAAGCAGGTTTCAAGTGTCCTGTGAAAGCTGTTTTAAGGAAAAGCCTATGCTGTCAACTTTGTTTTTAAGTGCCCTCAAACAATTCTATTACTCAGAGAAAACGTGAACATTTGTTAGTGATTAGAGATAAGGCATCTCGTGTTGTGGAGCTGAGGAAGGGAGAGGCCAAGAGGACCTGGCGTGGAGGGGAGATAGAGTCCAAAACAACACACCCAAATTGGACTGCATAAAAATTGCACTTTCCAAAGTCAACTCCTAGTCTAGAGGGAGGGAAACAATGTTTCAATGGGTTCTGAAGTTAGATGTAGCAACAATTTCCCAGGAAAACTAACCCCCACCAGGGACTCCAAGTGAATGAATGAGTGAGGGAATGGGCCAGATAGGATTACAAAGCCTTTCCAACAATCATCAGGTGCTCAGTTACAGCACAGAGGTATCTTCCTTCAGAGCCTTCGGCCCTCGCTGTGTGGAGACTTTCATAGATAAGAGGGGAACTAGGATGAGAGAGAAAAGGGCCTTCACTCCAGGCCATCCAGACCTTAGGTCCAAGAGTGGCCCCCTCCCTCTGAGAACCTCACGCGACTTTTGTGGGGACCCGCAGGCCTCAAGCAGCCGGCTGCCACCTCTCAGGACCTGCCCAACTCTCAGAGGCGCCCCCAAACACACACATTTGAGGAGTTGCTTCTGGAGATTTCTCGCCCTCCCCCAACAGTTTTAAGACCATTTTCAGAGGCTCTCTGTGACCCCGGAGAGAAGGCCACCTGGTAATCTTGGCAGCTCCCGCCATCAGGTGAGGAGGGGACACCTGACCAGCGGCGCCCTACCACCCCACGCGCACCCCACCCCCGCGCCTCCCTGAATCGCCATGGCAACCATCCCCCTCCCCGCGTGACGCCAGCACGCGGGACGTCCCTGGGGTCCCGGCAACAAGTCCCCCGCGCGACCCACGGCCTTCAGCCCTTGCCCGGCCTCTCCGCCCCGCGCCCAGCCCGGCCGCACTCACTTGATCCTGGAGCCCATGGTCCCCGGGCCTCCTCATGGGCCCGCGGGCCCCGCTCGGCGCTGCGCTGCCTGCCCGCCCGCCCGCGGCCGACCGGCCTCCCTCCGGCGCTCTCCCCGCCCCTTCCTCCCTTCCCTCAGGCTGGGCCCGCCCGCTCGAGGCTCGCTCCCTCGCCGCCGCCGCCGCCGCCTCCCGGGGTTAATGTACTAGCTCCAGCCCGGCGAACGCCATGGTCGCCGGCGCGCGTACCCGGCGCGCGCCGCCCCCGCCGCCTCTCACACCGCCGCCCCCTCCCTCCCGCGCCGCCGCCGCCCGCATGGGCTGCCGGGAAGTGTAGTCCCCTCCCAGGAGGTGGGGCCGCCTGGGGCGGGGGTTGGGGGGACCGCGCTTCCGCCCACCGACTCCGCGAGCTCTGTGTATCATAACCTTCCGGGTACAGGCCCTTAAAGAGCTGCGTCCCACTGATCTCCTACAGAAAACTCCACCTACAACCCCCTTGAAAAGACCCTCATCCCATAGAGAGCCCCAAGCCCACCTGAAGAAACCTTCACCCGTTCCTCCCGAAGTTCTCCCACCCAGTAGCTCTGGTGTAGAGATATGTCTCCCACTCAGGCCTCCGTGAAAACACAAGTTTTCCCTTAGAAAATCCCATACCTTCCAGTAAGTTCCTTAGGGAGCCACAGACCCTCTTCTCTATCACATCATCCACTTCCCCAACATGGTCCTTGGTGGAGGCCCCCTCTTCACCCCTTAGACTTTGAAAGCGACCTCACATACCCACAGGAAAGCCACCTGGGGGTTCATAGGACCCATTAGGTGGCTCTGCTCTGCCTTACCCTTGAGGGCCTGTCTCCCTTATCAGCCATTTGGAGAGCTCCAATACAGAAAACTCATGTCACCATAACAGTCCCTGATAAAGATTAGCTCAATGCAAATGAAGGTATTTGAGAGTGAAGATTACCAACCTGCTACCTACTCCGGCTCCGCTCCCCCTGGGGGCTCACTTTCATGAGCACCCCAATATCATCTCCTCTAGGCCGGGAGGATCACAAAGGAAGCTGTAATGACAGCTACCATTAGCTACGTTCAATGAGTGGGTGAGTGAGTGTCCTCCCTGAACCAAGCACTGTATTTCCCCTACCAGGTTAGCACCAATCCTCACAATAATCTTGGGAGTTTAAACCCCATTTCACAAAGAGGAAACTGAGGAATTTGCTAAAAGTTACATAACTAGCACAGGTTGAGAAGAGATTAACATCTAGACTGAATAATTCCAGACACATGTGACATAGTTATGCTTTAGGATGATGACACCTTTGGCTATAAGTCAGAAGACCCTGTAGGTTCATAGTGCACTTTTGAAATTAGGCCTTTCTTTCTTTCTTTCTTTCTTTCTCCTTCTTTTCTTTACTTTTTTTTTTCTTTTATTTTTTTCTTTCTTTCTTTCTTTCAACAATTTTCTGTTCTGAAATGCCCTTTAGCCCTTCTGGCAATTTAGCTCCTATAAATTCAGAGTCTCCCCACCCCACAGTCACTACAGTAACTGGTCCTAGGCCCCAGCCAAGCAGGAAGCAAAGACAGCAAGAACTCCTTCTTTTGGAGTTACATTCTGGATAAAGATCATTTCTCTCTGTTGCCTATGCCCTGAGGTTGTTGAAGGCAAAAGGTGAACTTTTTGAATTAAAACAAAAACATTGAAAACATCCAAACTGCCATTTTGAATTCAAAGTCTACTGCACCCAGACACCAACACCGACTTATAAACACCCCCAGGAGCAAAGCTGTGCCAGACCGGCAGGGCCTCTATGATGTTTATTCACCTTATTTCCTATGAACCCTCTCCAAGGAACAGTTGTTATCAAGATCTTCCCTGGAATGAGCAGCCAGTTCAAAAGCTCTGAGCAGGAGTCTATAAATAAAACAAAGTTATTTGGTGAAGGGCAAAGCTGGCTGCTTTTCAAAGGAGGTTGTAGCCATCCTGGCCACAAAAATGTCTGGGTGCCTACTGGGTGGTGTGTGCGTGTGTGTGTGTGTGTGTGTGTGTGTGTGTGTGTGTGACTTAGAGGGGAAGACTGGAGATGGGGGATTATGTATCTGTCCAGGTGGCCTCTGAGACTGCAGGGTGGTCTGGAGAGAGAGCATTGAACTGGGAGTTAGGAGTCTGGCTTCTAATGCTGTCTGGCTTCTCTGCTGACTAGCAGAGAGATTTTAAGCAAATAAATAATTAGACAATTGTCTGCTTCAGTTTCCTCCTTGGTTAAATGAGTATAGAGCAGTGGTTCTCAACCTGTGGGTCACGACCCCTTTGGGGGTCGAACGACCCTTTCACAGGGGTCGCCTAAGAACTAACAGTAGCAAAATTACAGTTATGAAGTAGCAACGAATATAATTTTATGGTTGGGGGTCACCACAACATGAGGAACTGTATTAAAGGGTCACAGCATTAGGAAGGTTGAGAACTGCTGGTATAGAGGATGATGACGAGCTCACATCATAAGAGAGAATGTAATGTAAGAGCTAACAGTGTAGGCACTGGAACCAGACTGCCTGGGTTTAAATCTCAGCCCTATCTCTTACTAAAATAAATGTGTCCTTGGGTGTTATTCACTCTCTCTGTGCCTCTGTCTGTAAAATGGGAATCATGATAGTAGATCTATCTTACTGAGTTGACATGAGAATTAACTGAGTTAATGACACTTATAAAGTACTTAAACAGTGACTGGCATATAGTAAGCACTCAAAAATTATCAGCAACTGTTATACACAAGGCACTTAGCAGAGGTTGGCTTTTATTATTAATGGTAATAGTCTTCATAATAAATAGTCCTATACTTGGATTCAAGAGACCTGAGTTGAGTTCCCAACCCAGAATGTAATTGTTTCCATTCTGAATCAGTTAGAATTCAGTTCAATGTAAAGGATAAAAGACTGAAATAACAGTGACTGAGAAAAGTAGAAGTTTATTTCTCTTTCACATAAGATCTGGAGATAAACATTCCAGAGCTGGTATGACAAGTCCAATATGAAGGCATGGGAACAGGACAGCTGATTTGGCCTTGTGGTGGTATATATTCTGCATTAGCTTATCACATACCTGTCTTCCATCCCTGTCACACTGTGACCCCTTTGAGGTCGATGACCCAGAATGTTATCTTATTGCCCCCCCCCCCCTACAAATGCAGCTTCCACCTCCTGGTCCAGGATGGCTGCTTGAACTCTAGCCATCTCACCCACAACCCAGACAGAAGAAATGAAGACAATCATGCCCCACCCCAACCCCTAATGTTTAAGTATACTTCCATTTACATTCCATTGGCCAGAACATAGCATGCAACCACAACTCACTAGGAAATATAGCCTTTATTTCAGAAAATCATGGGCACAGCTCTAGGGGTGGTGGGTCTTTCCAGAGAATAAGGGCAGGACAGATATTGCAAGACAGCCAGCAGTCTCAGCCAAGCCATCCTTGGCTATGTGACCTTAAGCAAGACAATATATTTGGGCCTCAGTTACCCTATATCCAAAGTAAGAGAATCAGACCAGATGATCTCTCCCCAAAGTCCTTTTCAGACATAAAATGTTGTAATTCGGTGGTTTATTGTTTTATCGTTCCATTAAACTTAGTTGAATCCAATGTTATTCAAATAAAAGGAGACCTCTCTGCCAAGTACATGGCATAATCAATTGTTGGAACTGAAGCCTTCCGGAAATGAGAAGGGGTTTAGGAACTTGGCTTTCTCAACTGTTGGCAAAATAGGCTAACTAAGCAAATCTAGCAGGTAAGAAGTCTAACACCATGTGTGATACCACCTGCGCAGACACGTTCATGCTCCCCAGTTTCCAGGCTTGCCCTCACTCCCCTCTACCTGTTTGTCTTTTCTGCTTAGAGGCCATGATTTTTTTTTTTTTTTTTGGCCAGTTTTCTCATTTTTTTAAAAAAATTATTTATTTTTGTTACAGATGTTTCTTTTTCCCCCCATTGACACCTTCTTCCCAATCCCACCCCCTCCCGGCATTACTGTCTATGTCCTTGTTTACACACACATGCCTTAAGAGTTCTGTGGTTTATCTCATCCCTCCCCCGACATCCACCTCTTCTGAGGTTTGTCAGTCTGTACCCCACTTCCATGTCTCTGGGTCTATTTTGTTCCTCAGCTTGTTTTGTTCATTAAAATCCACAAATAAGTGAGATCATGATTATTGAGAGGAGGACAGCAACCCCAAAGAGCTCTAATACCCCACTAATAATACAGTGTGAAATGGCAGGACAAATTAGCCAGTGGTCCGTTGTTTCCAGTACACTTAGTTGTGATTATATTATCTTTTTATTTAAGATATAATTTACATGTCATAATTTTTTTTAAATCCTCACCCGAGGATATTTTTCCATTGATTTTCAGATAGAATGGGAGGGAGGGAGGGAGAGGAAGAGAGAGAGAGGGAGAGAGAGAGAGAGAGAGAGAGAGAGAAACATCGACGTGAAAGAGACACATTGATTGGCTGCCTCCTGCACGACCCCAACCAGGGCTGGAATCCAACCGAAACACAGGTACATGCCCTTGACCGAAATAAAGCCTGAGACAAAGAAGGTCTTCCGGCCAACGCTCAAACCAATGAACCAGACTGGCCAGCGCTAAAATTTTAATGTGTACAATTCAGTGGTTGTTAGTATAGTCACAAAATTGTACAAACTATCAACACTATCTAATTCCAGAATATTTCATCATCCCAAAAAGAAATCCCACACCCATTAGCAGTCACTCACCTTTTCTGCCCTGCCCACCCCCCGCCCCCTGCCTCCCCAGCCCCTGGCAACCCAAATAATTTTCTGTCTCTACGGATTTGCCTATTCTGAATATTTCATGCATGTGGAATCATAGAATAATGTGGCCTTTCTGTCTGGCTTCTTTCAGTTAGCATAATGTTTTCAAAGTTCATCCATGTTGTACCACCTATCAGTATTTCATTCTTTTTTGTTGCCTAATAATATTCTATTGTATGGATAGACCACGTTTTCTTTATCCACATTTTATTGTTAATGACTATTTGAGCTGTTTCCACTTTTTGGCTATTATGAATAACACTGCTACCAACATTCATGTATAAGGTTTTGTGTGGACACGTGTTTTTAATTCTCTTGGATGTTGCCGTTATATCCAGCAGAAAGAATCCA
Organism: Tadarida brasiliensis; assembly: GCA_030848825.1. NCBI lineage: Eukaryota > Metazoa > Chordata > Mammalia > Chiroptera > Molossidae > Tadarida > Tadarida brasiliensis. Next base: position 10,138,154 of record CM061269.1, on the reverse strand, counting down.
CAGCTCATTAACAGGGGTGCTGCTACCCTAACACCAAAAGGAGGGGTTATATAAAGAAGTAACTTTGGGATATGCAGGATCATACCAAGTTAAGTAGGATTTTTTTTACTGAATTTCTCATGGACATTCATATAGCAAGGGGCATTGTGGGTCTCCTAAGAGGGGAATGCAGGTATTATATACCAGTTGTTAAGAAAACTGATTCTGGAATCAGGCAGACCCAAGTTGTTAGTTGAGTGAACTTGGAGACAGTTACTTAAACTTTCTGAGCTTTGGTTTGCTCATTTTTAATAAGGGGATGATAATACTCACCTCATGAAGGTGAAATGAAATCAAGAATGTAAGATTCCTGCTATATATTTGGTAGTCAATAAATGGGAATGTTATTCTGCTAAACTGTCAGATTGATAAAGACAGGAACCACATCAGGTTTGTCCATACCTAGACCTCAACATTTAGGACAGAACCTGGCAGGCATGCAGTGACCAATAAATATTTATTGATTAAATATATCAATGACCTCAAACCCCTTGTTTAGAGGCACATCTCCTAGGAATATAAGCCACAGAACAAGATTTGGGAAATGCTTTCTTAAATTTAACTTAGTATATTGAACTAGTACATTTCTTTACCTTCTATTTCTTTATATTTTCTTTAATTGTGGTAAAATATACTTAACAAAATTTACCACTTAACTATTTTTTGTTGCTGTTGTTAATCCTAACCCAAGGATATTTTTCCATTGATATTTTAGATAGAATGGAAGGGAGGGAGAGAGAGAGAAAAACATCAATGTGAGAGACACATGAATTGGTTGCCTTCCTGGTCGCCTCCTACACGAGCCCGACCAGGACTGGGGATCAAACCTGCAACCCAGGTATGTGCCCTTGACCTGGAATCGAACCTGTGAACCTTCAGTCTGCAGGCCAATGCTCTCACCTCTGAGCCAAACCAGCCAGGGATACCACTTAATCATTTTTAAATTTACAATTCAGTGGCATTAAGTATATTCACACTGTTGTGCAATTATCACCACCATCTCTACAACTTTTTTCAAAATCTCCCCAAACTATAACTCTGAACCCAGTAAACAAGAATTCCCCATTTTCTCCTCCCTCCTCCAGTTCTTGGCAACCTTCATTCTACTTTCTATCTTTATGAATTTGACTACACTAGGAACCTCATATAAGTAGAATCATACAATATTTGTCCTTTCGTGACTGGTTTATTTCACTTAGCATAATGTCTTCGAGGTTCATTCATGTTGAAGAATTTTCATTCTTTCCATTGTATGTATAGACCACATGTTGTTAATCTATTCATCCAGCAGTGGACACTTGGGTTGCTTCCACCTTTTGGCTATTGTGAATAATGCTGCTATGAACGTCCATGGATATACAAATATCACTTGAGTTCCTGCTTTCAGTTCATTTGGATATATACCCAGAAGTGGAATTGCTAGATCATGTGGTAATTCTAATTTTACTTTTTTTGAGGAAACACGGTACTGTTTGCCACAGAAGCCGCACCATTTTATATTCCCACCAACAGGGCACAAGGGTTCCAATTTCTCCACATCCTCACTAACACTTGTCTGTTTTTTCACAGTAGCCATTCTTTCTTTTTCTTTTTTTTTAATCCTCACCTGCATTTATCTTCAGATAGAGTGGGAAGGGGAGAGGAAGGGAGAGAGAGAGAAACATCGATGTGATAGAGACACATGGAGTGGTTGCCACCCACACGACCCCAACCAGGGCCAGGACAAACTGCAACCGAGGTACGTGCCCTTAGCAGGAATGAACCCAGGTCTCTCTGGTCTGCAGGCCGACGCTCTAACCACTGAGCCAAACCGGCCAGGGCATTCACAGTAGCCATTCTAATGGGTGTGAGGTGGTATCTCATTGTGGTTTAGATTTGCATTTTCTTCATGATGGTGATGCTGAGCATCTTTTCATGTGTTTATTTGCCATTTATATATCTTCTTTGGAGAAATGTCTATTCAAATCGTTCGCTCATTTTTTAATCAGGTTGCCTGTTTGCTGTTGTTGAGTTATAGGAGTTATTCATATATTCTGGATACTAACCTCTTATCAGATATATGATTTGCAAATATATTCTCCCATTCTGTGGACTGCCTTTTCACTCTCTTGGTAGTGTTCTTTGATGCAGAAAAATGTTTAATTTTGATGTAGTCCTATTTATCTAATTTTTCTTTTGTTGCCTGTTCCTTTGGTGTCATATCCAAGAAATCATTGCCAAATCCAATGTCATAAAGCTTTTCCCCTATGTTTTTTCTGAGTATTTTTAGTTTTCACCTTTACATCTAGGTCTTTGATACATTTTGAGTACATTTTTGTACATGATGTAATATACTGTAAAGGTCTTTACCTTCTTTTGAGGGCTAACAGTGTTTGAGCCCTTCCTCGTATGTGCTAACCCCAGTCAGGGTGCTCACCTACACTCTGACTATATGGTTCATTATTTTATTATTGTTAATGATACTACCTTGTAAATACTTAATGGGATTTATATTTTTGCAACTGCTCAATAATCAGGGAGAGCTGTTGTCCTTGCTTTAAAAGTGAAGATCCTGATACACAGCAGGTTTAAGTGACACCTGAGATCAAACAGCCAGGTGATGGAGCCAGGACTCAGCCCAGGTGCCTTAACTCCTAATTGTGGGTTTGTTAGTTCTCTGAGATACAGTGTTTGATCTTGCTATGGTTTTCTTTCACTGATTTATTCATTAATTCACCAACTATCATTTTTCGTAGGATGATAGTAGCTTGATATTGTTCAAAAAATAAATAGCAACATGTAATTCCTTTGCAGGCTGCTCCTGGCTATACAAGGATTTTAAATGATGTACTTTAGTCTTTTCTTGTAGAAGCTAAGAGCACGGGCTCTGGAGCCAGACTACTTGGCTATGTGTGTGACTTGGGAAAATTATTAACCTCTCTCAGACTAGGTTTTCTGATTTGTAAAGAGGGGATAATAGTACCTTCCTCATGAGAATTAAATGTGTTAATACATGTGAAGTACATAGATTAGCCTTGAGTTTGGTGGTGACTCAATGTGTTCTGTTATTTAGTTGTTTCCTAACAACAACCAACCAATAAAAGCTAATTTTCATAAAGGCCAGTGAGAATGGGTGATTTAATGCCTTGGTTCCCATAATTAGCTATGTATATTGGCATCACCTGTGATGCTTGTTCATAATACGGAGTCCAGAGTTCTGACCCTGGAAATTCTGCTTCAGAAGCAAGATCAGAGGCTGTGTGTTTCCACAAGTTCCACAAGTGATGCAGATCCACCAGGAGGTAGGGAACCTCTGATTCGAGCCTTTCCCAGATGCCAGCATGAACTGAATTCCCAGCAGTATCTCTGGAGCCTAAGTAGGCCACCTGCTTCTCTCCTCATTTTCACCAGCCTCCCGCTCTGTATCTGATTCCACCTGTTGGCTTCCTAGGACAGTCAGTGCATTTGGCTGAGCATTGTTAGTACTTGGAGACCCAAGGTAGGTGACACAACAATCCATTCACTCACACACCAAATTCATCCTGTGCCAGGTCCTGTGCTTAGGAGTTTTTCGTGCTCCCAGCTGAGGCCTATTCCCCTCCCAAGCCAAGCTGTGTAGTACTCAGCAAACATTTCCAGTGGGTTTCCTGTGTGCTTGGTGGCCCATGCTCAGTGCTGGGGACACAGATATAAATGAGAGGGTCTGTGGATTAGACACAGTACAGAGTCTGGCCAGATATGGTCCCTTCAGCCACCTTGCTTATCCCTGATGTCTCATGCTGAATGCCCTGTAAAAAGACCTCTGTGTTCTTGAACTTGTTTCTAAGCCTCTTGTCCTCAGATCTCTGGGGTCTCCAGCTCACTACTTTGCAAATTGTTCTTTCACATGTCTCCTCTCCTTATCTCTACGGTTTGATACCTGCATTGTCTTCTGACCTTGGCTCTTCTCAAACCAGAGTGGATATTCATTCTCTTTGTCAGGACTTCTTGCATCCCCTGCCCTGGGGCTGCTTCCATTTCCACAAGACTCAGGCCTAAACTCCAGAGGCCCTATTCTCTTCCATGTTGCATATGGTCACCATGTGCCTCTACCCTTTGGGAAGTGAGCTGGAGAGTTAGCAGGACTCTGCCCCTTTATACTCTTGGACTCTCTTGCTAGTTTTCCTTTATTTTATCTTTTAAAATATGTTTTTATTGCTTTTTTTTTTTAGAGAGAGAGAAAAGGAGAGAGAGATAGAAATATTGACTTGAGAGGAAACATTGATCAACTGCCTCCTGCACGCCCCCTACTGGGGATCAATCCTGCAACCCAGGCAGGTACCCTGACCGGGAATCAAACTGGGACCTCTCAGTCCATGGGATGACTCTCAATCCACTGAGCCACACCGACCGGGTGTTAGTTTTCCTTTATTCTATACTTTCTTTTATATATATATATAAAATTATATATATAATAAAATATATTATTTTCCCTATTTATTTCAACTACTTTTTCTCCTAAGCCAATGCCTCATATAACCAGTTTAGTATTTTTGTTGTGAGTTTATTGGATTCTAGCATTTCAGTCCTAGTATATCTCCCTCATCACATGTGAAGACCCACAAAATGAGCGACAGTGACAGACTTGCCTTAGCATCTGAGTGGAGTATGAGACCCCAGTTCTCTGCCCTCTTGGCCTAAGTAGAGTTTTTGCTGGTCAGTCAGAGTAGCCAAGACATTGGGGAGGAGATCCCCCAACCCAGTTCAATGACCGAGTTGTTTTTAATTTGTAGATAGCTCACTGTGATTCCAAAAGAAGACCCTACTTCCTAAAACTAATGTCTCGACCCCCCTGGGAGCTCTGCTTCCAGTGGTGAAAGTCAGTTTTCTCAAGGGACAATAAAGGCAGCATCACGTGGTTAGGGTTCCCTCTGCCTGGGGTTGAATCCTAACCCTGCTAGAGCAAATTACTTCACTTTAACTTAGTTTTACGTCTGGAAAATGGAGATACGTTAGTACTTGCTTTGTGGAATGGTGATGAGGATAAAATTATTATAGCTATAAAATTTGAGGATCTAGCAATAATAAATATTTGATAAATGAATAATTATCATAGGTAAAACTGGTGACCACATGCTTTATTCACATTATCTTTTTTTTTTTTCTTTATTGATTTTAGAGAGAGAGGAAGGAAGAGGGAGAGAGAGAAAAACATGGATGAGAGAGAACATCGATTGGCCACCTCCTGCATGCCCCCCACCGGAGATTGGGCCCACAACCTGGGCATGTGCCCCGACCGGGAATCAAACCGGCGACCTCTCAGTGCATGGGTCAGTGCTCAACCACTGAGCCACACCAACTGGGCTACTCGCATTATCTTTAACCTTTACTACAACCCCAAAAGGTTGATATTATGCTACACATTTCAGAGAGGGGAGTTGATTTACCCATGGTCACCCAGCCAAAAGCAGTAAGAGCTGAGAGTTGTGCTAAAGGGATGTCTGATTCTCAAGCTGCCTGTTCTTTCAAAACAATTTTGATGAAGCTCCATTCTCTCTCTCTCTCTCTCAGCTTGGCTAAAAATATCCTGAATTGTATCCTCATTAGCTAATATGCATACATTATTTTTTTGCTGTTTGAACATAATTGGCTCACTCAAAGGAAAGGCTTCCACCTACATGAAAGAAAAAGCTGCTCACTGAAAACTCATCTGAATTCAGACAAGGCAGCTGCCTGTGGAAGCCCCTCTGCTTCCCAGCTTGTGTGCTGAGCTGGAGGGCAGCACAGCAGAGCGGGAAACAAACTCCCTTCATTCACACACCCCCAGCACATTTGAGCTGGGTGACTTTGGCCAAGTCCCTTCCCATTTCCTAAGAGTCCGTCTCCTCAGCTGTTATGTTGAGCTCATAGAAGATCTTGCCTTATAGAGTTGCAGTGAAGATGAAATGAGATAATCCATGAGACCTGACATGTAATATGTGGCCACTCAAAAGCTGGGAGCTACTATGACATAAGCCACATGTAGGGAATAAACCACCAACATTTGCAGAAGAGGCACGATAACCAAGTGATTAAATGCAGGGGAGCCGGAGCCAGGGGGATGATGGATCAAACCCCAGCATGTACCATGCTCCAGTTCTGTGACACAGTTTCTTTCTCTCCCCAAGCCTCAGTTTTCCTGTAGTCAAAAAGATATTATACATATAAAGAGCTCAATAATGAACAGTGGCTGCATTCACAGCAAGCCTCCCCAACCAGATCATCTCCTAATAGCAGTGGGAATAATTGATTTCTGCTTCTAGGGCAACGCGCGCACACGGACACCACAGAGTGTTCATCCTGGGCAGAGCGCGTGTGCTCAGGGCAGCTGAAGCCAAACTGTCTGCCCCGACTTCTCCTGCTGGTAATGTGGCCGATGACAGCTTAATGGACTCTTTACCCTTGAATGCTAAGGGGAAAATAACTCATGGCATTACAACATATGAATGTAATGTGGGTTTTTTTTTTCTTGAGCAATGTAGAGAGAGAGCCAGAAACATATGTAAGGCTTGAGGCTGCAACCTGAACCTCCCTCTTCCTGACCGTGTCTATATGGGGGACAGATTTAGCCATTTCAATTACCCAAATCATTCATGTTTGTAAAATATAGTCATATCCGTGTGTGTGTGTGTGTGTGTGTGTGTGTGTGTGTTCCTGAATGATCTGAGGCTAACAAAAAAGAATATGCAGTCAGTTTATGATGAGAGGACTGTGAATGCCCCTAAATTACTGATTTGCCAGAGACAAGCCAGTTCCTCTTGGAATGGTTTGGTGAATGTACACACATGTACACACACATGCGCGCATGTGCACGCACGCATGCACACACACACACACACACACACACACACTCTTTGTTGTCATGAGGAAGCTGCTCAAAATCTACCCGCACAACTTTCAGAAGGCCATGCCACCCTGACAAGACAGGCGGCAATGTTACAAAGTTCCTCAGCCTCACAGTCTGAGGGAGGAGGCAGCCACAGATGCCCGTTAGACTGACAGGGGCTGGGGAGGCAGGGATGAGGGCAAAGAGAACTTTGTGGGTTAGTGGGGAGACTATAGACTTGAAGAGTCAGGTTGACCCGGGTTCAAATCCACCATCCTGACTGTGAGCAAGAGTCTTCCTCCTCTTGGAGCCTCAGTTTCCCCAGCTGTAAAGTGGGTTTTGTAACACCCACTTTGCATGGTGCCATGAGGACTAATGACAGCAAGTGAAGGCCAAGTAGCACATGAGGCACAGTGCCAGGCTCAGGGTGATGCTGGGAATAAGGTGGCCCTGCTCCCCTGGGAGGACATCCAGGCCAGGCAGGTATGCAGAGTCCCAGCTCCTGTGCAGCTCATGCAACGTCCGCTCCAGCCACCAGAGCCTGGGAAGGCAGTGTGTGGGAGCGTGGCTCTCCATCTGGCTAATGCTCACTTGTGTTTCCTACTGGAGAGCATCACTTTTTTCACCTCACCTGGTTTGTTTACCCAAACAAGCTGCTCATTAACAACACGAATTGCATTTTCTGCAATTCTGTTGACAGCACAAATGTCTGCAGTCAGCTTGGGAGTTTGGTGGGAACTGTCGCTGCATCCCGCCCAGCCCAGCCAGCACAGCTTCTGAGGAAAGAAATCAAGGCCATGCCGGGGTCTGGGATGGGGTCCCCCCCTAGGGGGTTGGCTGGGTCTGCTGGCAAGTTCAGCCCAAGGTCCCTAGCCCCTGAGTGGAGACAGGGCCCTGGGCCCTCCTGAGAAAGATGCAGCACTTTCCAGAAAACAAAGGTAGATGAAGATGATTTTCAAGTAAGGCAGAGGTGGGAGGAGCCAGACTTGAAAGAGTGGGTGAAACCCCAGACAGAGGTCCAGACCGGCTGGGAAACACCCGGCCTCCAGCAGAGAGACCCTGAGGGGCTTCCCTTGTGGACCCAGCAAAGCTTACTTCAGCTGCCTTCGTGCACCTCTGGCAACAAGAAGTGAATTAGAAAAATAAAAGATAATTATTCATCGTCTTGTTTTGTCCCCAAAAGGCTGAGCTCAGTTTGGTTTGTTAAATCTCTACTCTCTGATCTCTGTTGCTCAAGCAGGACAAGATTTTTAACACGTGAGTTTATTTAATGCATGTGTACATTATTGGCCTCAGAATGCTTTCTTTTCTGTCCATTTCCCTTTCAGTAAGTTTTGACTGAAGGCTTACCAATTACTATGCAAGTGTCACTGAGGAACAGGGGAGTGAAAAGAGGCACAGCCGCTGCCCTCAAGGAGCTGGCAAGTCTAATCAGGAAGTGATATTAGATTACATGACAGATAATTGCAAATCATGATGAATTGGATGAGGGAGAAGTCCAGGATATTAAGGGGGACCTGACCTCTGGCAAGGGCCATCAATGGCATCTCATGATCTTTAAGCTGACACCCCAATTAAGAGGAGAAGTTATCTAGCTAAACAATAGCAAGGGGCAATGAGCTGATGTGTCTGGTTTCAGATGTCATAAAGATACCAAGAAAAGCCTTTGAGTTTCCTCTTCTGTCCAAAGGAAAGCTTGCATGGGACCTGGGAAGTAGATGGTACCTGCCTTACTATTTGATATGAGATCTAGGAGGCAAGGACCCTGTCAACACCATAGTGTCTGGCACATAGTACATGTACATATTTGTTCATTGAAAGAAAAAATAGCAAGGAGTGGGGTGGGGATTCCACACAGGGAACAGCATGTGCAAAGACTCAATGTGTACTCAACCCTCGCCTCCTACGTGTGAATGTTAATATCAGTCAGCAAATAATCCTATTTAACCTGTACCTTCAATGGCTATATATATATATATATATATATATACACATAGCCATCTATATGAGATTAGGTCACCATCTTCACAGCTGGGGAAATTCCAAAGTCAGGGTTCTTCTCTCTTCCATGATGATAACTTACAAGTTGTTCATGCCCCACTCCCCAGCCTAGCAGATCAGATTCTTTCACAATTTTTTTTTTCATCCTCACCAGGGACTTTTTTTTTTTTTTTTTTTTTTTGCACTTATCTTCAGATAGAGCAGGAGGGAGAGGAAGATGAAGAAACATCAACATGAGTAGACACAGCGAGTGATTGCCACCCACACGACCCTAACTGGGGCCGGGGACAAACTGCAACTGAGGTATGTGCTCTTAGCGGGAACCGAACCCTGGACTCTCTGGTCCGCGGGCCGACGCTCTGACTGCTGAGCCAAACCGGCCAGGGCACAGATAAGATTCTTAACACAGCTCTTATCTCAGGAATGGATGATGCCAGTCATCAGACCGGACTCTCATGTGCCCAGAGCCCAGAGGTAGGCAGAAAACACTGGGGTCCAAGAGCCGGGGCCTCCTGATCCAACCCAAAGTCAAGAGGGATAAATAACAATAGCAGATATGCATTGCAAGCTTACCCTGTACCAGGCACTGTCCTAAGTGTGTTAGTTATATAACTCAGTTAGTCATCCCACTCACCCCATGAGCATGACACTTGATCATTCCCCTTTTACAGATGAGGAAACTGAGACACTGAGATATTAACTGACTTGTGGATAACAGCACCCATACTTCCCCCACCTCTTGTCCCTCCTCAGCTCTTCCTGGTGATGGATCGTTGCCACCTTCCATTCACCAAGCTCTGTACATACATTGCTTCATTTAATCTACATGAACCACTGGAAGGGAAGTGGTTCTTTTTTTTTATTAAAAAGTTTTTTTTCAATCATAGTTTACATTTGATATTATTTTATATGAAGTATACAGCATATTGGTTAGACAATCATGTACTTTACAAGGTGTTCCCCCTGGGGAAATGGTTCCTATCCTCATTTTACAGAGGAGAAAACAGAGGCTCAGAAAGAGAAGTAACTCATCCCAGGCTCTGGGTTAGAGAAGATCTTGATCCCAGGTCTGCTTGATTCCAAAGCCCATGTGCTTCCCCCAACTCCCAAGTCAGGCAGGATTCTAGTGCAAAAAGCACAGAATCCATAAAAAAAAAAAAAAAAAAAAAGCCCCTCTTTCTAGTCCTCCTTCTTCCCATTGTACCATCTTCTGCACTCCTCACCCAGGTAATATATACACAATGGTAGCATCCCCTCCACACAGCTGCAAAATGTTAAGAAAATGTGGGAGAAAGAGCATCCAGCCTAGACTTCAATCCCCTCCTTTAAAAAATGGAGATAAAAATCCCTAAATCCTAGAATTACTTAGCAGATTAAGTGAGATTATGTCTGTTATGTACTCACATAGAGGCACTTGAGAAATTCTTCTCTGCTTCCTTCTCCCAACTTGTTCTTCCCAGTCATTCAGACGTCTTGGTTTGCGTGAGTCCGTCTAGTTCCAGTGGGCATCCATTCCCACCATCAGTCAAGGCTCGATGTCCCTTGAGGACGGAAATGTTGCCCTCTGTTCCAGTTTCATCTGGGCATTGTAAGGTGCTGTGTACACCTACGGCCACATACAAGTAATCTCTAATAGCAGTAATAAACCACTCTGCTTTCATTTACCGCCAAGCACAGCGCATTCCGACATGTCTCCTAGAATAGACAAGCCCATGGCTGCACAGATATGAGAAGTTATTTTCCAAATGGGCATTTTCTTTGGAAGACCTAATTTAGCCTCATTTTTCGGCAGGCTATATTCTTGAGGCCTCTAAGTACAGAGATTCCAACTGGCTGGGGTATATCCTGGGCTCAAGTGGGGGCCAGGGTTCAAAGGAAAGAAGATTGTCAGCTGCAAGGAGACATTGGCTGGAATGCATCATACAGGTGGGGAAACAGACCCAGAGCTGGGAAAAACAAAGCAACAATAATAATCATCCTGGCTACTGTTTATCTACCTAGAGGCGATGGGTGGTAGAGACAGTTTCGGAACAGAGTCTCCTCCAACAGGAGGCCATCAGCCACTAGCTAGAACAACCTAAATGAGCCCCAACATTTTCAAGACTGCTAATACAAATTTTTCAGGCTTTTTATTTTTTTATTTTTTTTCTCATCCTCACCTGAGGACATTTTTCCATTTTTTGTTCAGATAGAGTAGGAGGGAGAGAGAGGAAGAGAGAAAGAGAGAGAAAAACATTGACGTGAAAGGTACACATCAAGTGGCTGCCTCCTGCACGACCCAACCAGGGCCGGGGACAAACTGCAACCGAGATACGTGCCCTTAGTGGGAACTGAACCTGGGTCTCTCTGGACCGCAGGCCGACACTCTAACAACCGCTGAGCCAAATCGGCCAGGGCCAAATTTTTCAGGCTTTTCAGGAAGCAATTTGGTATATATGTCAAAAGACTTGAAAAAGTTCATGCTCTTTGATATAGTTGTTTCCCCTCTCAGAATCAGACATTAACAATCAACAATATAGACAAAATAAATGCATGAAAAGGATCACTGCAGCTCAGTTATTGTATTGGACACCAATTACATGCCAGTCAGTGCATGACACTATCCTGAGATAGATTAGACTTCAGGATACCCAGGGTCATTCAGTCCTCTTCATTCCTCAGGGAGGTAATACAGTGACAGAATAGAGGGAGCCTGGGAATTAGAAGGACCTGGATTTTTTTTCTTTTCTTTTCTTTTTTCCTTTTCCTTTTCCTTCCTTCCTTCCTTCTTTCCTTCCTTCCTTCCTTCCTTCCTTCCTTCCTTCTTTCCTTCCTTCCTTCCTTCCGTTTTCTCTTTCTTTAATTCACTTACTTATTTATTCAGCCTACCTGGGCTGCCTTCTGTGAACCGAATCCTCATTTCTAAAAATGGGACCAGAATCCCTACCTTGAAGTTCAGCCACAAGGATGGAAAAAGGTTCCAAGTTTCATCAGCCTATGAGAACAAGTGTATTGGTACCCAAAATCTTTCTTGATTCAAGAAGTCCAGGCTTTCACAGTTCCAAGCAGTTCTGGATTCCCAGAGGGGCCTACATGTGACCATGTCGTAGAGCTGGACAGTGTCTACTGTCTTACCTGGAGAGGTAGGACCTAACAAGTCTTCACAGATGCACAGAGAGGCACTTCTGGTGCCACTGGGCCTGCCTACAGCTCAGGCCACCACCTAGGGGCCAAGGAGCTGGAAAGCTGGAAGCCCCCGTCATCACCCCAGCGAAGTGAGGTGAATGCCCCCTTGTGTGTTCAGTTGGTGAAGCGGGTCCCCACAGCAAGGCTGTTGAGCCCTTAGTGTCACAGAATGCAATGAGGCATTAGGTTCTTTGAATTTGAGGACATAGCCCTTTGTTCCCGGGGACACACAATGGGATGGGTTTTATTAGTGCCTGTGCTTACCTTCCTTGTGAAGTCTAACTCATTATGCCCAACAACTTGATGTTAAATTCTCTCAGGGTCCTCAGCCTTTTATCCTGAAATGTAGCCATGTAGCCCACCATCCCAGCTCTATCCTCTCTGAGTATGTCCAAACCTCTGTGGTGGGCGGGGTTCAGTGTGTGGGGTGAAGTCTCCATTTACCCTTGACATCCACACTCCACTGTCTGCCACTCTATGCCCCAGGAGGCTGAGCCCCATCTACCAGGCTCCCTTGCCCGCTGGCTTCCAGCTGGGTTCAGCCAATGGAGAACACCAGCAGAAGAGTGGGGGGCAGGAAGGGAGAGGAATGGGGCATTACTCCCTGCTGTACTGTGTTTGGGCAGAGGCTGCCCCTTTTCTCCGTGGCCACAGCTCCCGTTGGTGGCATGCTCACCAAATTCCAATGACCTCCCCCTCTCCTTGCCTTTTCCCACCAAGGATAGTCATGGCTCTGCTGCCGTTGCTAATCCTGGGATGCTTCATCATCCCTTAGCCCTGCCCACCTTGGAAAGAATCCCTTCACTGAGCTCTTTTTTCTTTATCCTCACCCGAGGATATTAATCTTCAGATAGAGCTGGGGGGAGGGAGAGGGAGAGAGAGAGAGAGAGAGAAACATCAATGTGAGAGAGACACATCGATTGGTTGCCACCCGCACAACCCCAACTGGGGCCAGGGACGAACCCGGGACTCTTTGGTCCGCGGGCGACGCTTTTACCGCTGAGCCATACCAGCCAGGGCTGAAGTCTTTAAATTTCCCCCTTTCAACGTGTCCTCTCTCTCCATCCTGGACCCTCAGCTCCTTTGCCATCCGTGAACGTAAGCAAACAGTGCGACCACCTCAAGCCCCATTCTCAGTCCAGACAAGCAGCCTTGTTACTCGTAGAGACAGATGAAGAGTGAGCTCTTTCAGATCCAGGTTAGAGATGAAGATAGGCTAAAGATTGCACTTGGAAAGACATCTGAGGATGAGCTCTTTTCAAAGCAAACAGCTTTGGAATAATGGCAAGTTTTGTTATGACTGGTGAAAGCAGGGATGGGCTACAGCTAACAGGCATCTCTGCCTGGCTTCTCAGCCCTGCAGTTCCAATGTACACAGACATTCTGGAGCGAGAGGGAGAAGGATTGCAGCTAAAATCCCCGATCTGATTGGGGGAGGAGACGATGACAGGATGCGAGCATGTTGGAAAGACCCAAGTTAATAGTTTAACCTCTCTCAGCTTTTCACAGAGGAAAAGAAGCAAAGGTGAGATGTTTATTTTCAAAGCAAACAGCATATTTCTTATGTTCTTAGATTTCTTATGACAATATCTCCACTTAATGGCCCTATCATGTCTAATAATTTAGGAGATAAAATACGGTTCTTTGATCTGCGCTAATCAAGAAGAGTGACAGCTGGCATCCTACACAAAAATGTAGTGCCTTGTCTAATTGTGTTGACTTCTCATTATTGGAAAGTCTCACAACCAGTCGAGGAATTTTTTTAAATTTATCAAACTATTAACCATTTCTTGGCTCCCACCCCCCACAAGCCCATTTGAAACTGATAGCGATTTAAGAGTGGGGTCAAAGTTGAGCATGACTCGGCTCTGGGTGACAACTAACAAACTTTGCTGATCAAGAAGTGGGTCCCCCCTCCCAGTGTGTATATCCTCTTCCAATGTGGGGTGCTTATGCCCATTTGAGCCTGAACAGAGTATCCGCCTGGGCTGAATTCTATGAATGTGTGGGATTTTTATCCAGCCATCAGAGGTCACAGAGCCCTTGTACATGAGGCTCACTTGTCTGTAAAAGCTGAAAAATAGAAATGCATGTCTTGGTCTCTACTGGAAGGACTCACCATCTAGTGGGAGGGACAGGCATTTCCTCCCTGGGTGATCTTAGGGATGTCACCTCCTCTTTCTGAGCCTCAGTTGCCCCAAAGGCAAACCAGTTTTCTGGTAGGGCAGTGGCTTGTAAACTTTGGATTACATCAGAATCACCTGGAGGTCTTTGTACAAAACAGGTTGCTGAGCCCCAGAGTGTCTGATTCAGTAGGTCTGGGGCGGGGGGGGTGCCTGAGAATTTTCATTTCTAACAGGTTCCCAGGGATGCTGATGCTGATGGGGGACTGCACCTTGAGAGCCACTTTCATGGCCCGTTGGGGTGGATTACATGAGCTAAGGTGTGTGGAAGGCCCGGCGCAGTGGCTGTCCGGGCTTTGCTCAGTCACTCTGTATAAACCACAGACCTACCTACACAGCACTGTGTGAGCACATGGGGCCGGGTGAAGAGGAGGGAAGTCTTTCCGGAGATCATTTGGCAACAGAGGCCAGAAGGAAGAAATGCACAGCGAAGGCCATTTGGGGCACGCCAGCCCTCTCCTCCGCTAAGGAAGACCATTTAGCATTTTCCTCTTGAGGTGATGGCTTTCAAATGTTTTACCGCAACCCACTGGAAGAAATGTATTTTCTATCACAACCCTGAAAACACATGCACGTGTGTTACAACAGAAACAACTTTTCCCTACTCTGCGTGCGGCACTCTACGATTTTCCGTGTTAATTCACCTTAAAGGTATTGATTGCACAACTTATTAATATGAGCTTAAATAGATTCTGTAATAGATTACACACAGGGTACATCCCAGTCAGATTTAGAGGGGCATTTAAATCAGAATTGGGGCTGACAGAGAGAGGAGGCAGGGACATTTTCTTCTACTAGCTAACCCTGTCAGGTGCTTATGATGGGTCAGGCTCAGTTATCAAATGGAGCTAAGTTCGCCCTGGCTGTTTTGGCTCAGCAGTTAGAGCATCGGCCCGTGGACCAGAGAGTCCCGGGTTCGGTTCCCGCTAGGGGCATGTACCTCGGTTGCAGTTGCCCCCGGTCCTGGTTGGGGTCGTGTGGGTGGCAACCAGTCGGTGTGTCTCTCTCACATCAATGTTTCTCTCTTTCTCTCCCCCCCCCCCCCTCCTGCTCTATCTGAAGATAAATGCAAAAGAAATGTCCTCGGGTGAGGATAAAAAAAAAAAAATGGAGCTAAGTTCCAGATAAACAGATTAAAACACACACACACACACACACACACACACACACATACCGCTGCAATTGTGTGTGTGTGTGTGTGTGACTCGATCCTCAAACATATTCTCTGAAGTAAATAACATTATCACCATCTTCAGCCCCCATTTTACAGATAAGGGTAAGTGAGCTGCCCAAGGCCAGCCAAGGCAGAGCTGGGACCCAGACCTAAGACCCTGAGCCCCACATTCTCTATTCACAGTCACTATGGCACGATGTGTCTCTGTGCTAAGGGATTGCAATCCACAGACTGGAAATCTCTCCCTGGACACTCTAGTCATGGTCCATCCATTGGGTCAAACAAACAATTAAAGGATTTCCATTCAGAGTCCTGCATGTTGACACAGATCTAAATAAATTAATTTATTTTTTCATGAGTCCCTATTAGGTGCCGTGCTTTGTACCAGGTACTCGAGTACATGCCAATTAGTTAATTCTCTTGCCTACACACTCCACATGTAGTCACTGACACTTGCTCTTTGCCCAACCTTGTGCTGGGGCAGCCATACCTGGGCCTAACACCCAGGATTTGGGGGGTCCAGGAGGGACCGGGGCCCTCCCTTGGTTTTGTATGCACCGACTGATCCTTCTAGATCCCTTCTTTTTCCCTCAAGAAGCAAAAGACCAGAACTTTCTCTTTGTTTCTCCCTTCCTGGAGGCTACACACATAAAATGCCAGGCAAGCAAAGACGCTTTATGGTAGGCATTAATAAAGCCAAGTTTGCAGTGGCTGGTTTGATTATAGTTGCTCCACTGTGTGCTGTGGGCAGCGGGAGCTGCCCGGGAGCACCTGTTAAATGAAGTCTGTGGTCCTGTGTTTGGTCCCGTTCTGCTGACTCCCTGCGTCTATCAAGATGCCCTGCAATGGGCTTTGCTGCCAGGGAGCGGGCAGTCTGGCCTTTTGGGAACCCCCTCTGCTAGTGGCTAAGCCAGAGCTTAGCTTGGTTCATTTACATGACTCCCGAGGTGCACACTCACCAGCCCGAATCTCTTCCCCACTGGACAGATTACCTAGACTTTGTCTGTGGTTCCAGTAGATCAGGCTGAGTTAGGCTAAGCTATAAAGCCAGTTCTCTGTGCTTTAGTCTTTCCCCCTCTGAGCTCCTGCTTCTCTGTGTGCTGATCTGATTCAGAACATTGTATTTCTTTCTGATCATTTCTTTATGGGTGGTAAAGACGTGGGTTTTTGAGTCAGACAGAACTGGGGTTGAATTCCAATGCCACCACCTGCTGACTCTGTGACCTTAGCCAGTGACTTGATCACCTGAGCCTCAGTTTCCTCAACAGAAAATGAGGATGAGAGAATGCATGTAAAGGCTGGCAGAGACTAAGGAGACATGACTAAATGCACTATTGTGTCCTGAATTCAACCATGGGACAGAAGAAGGACATTAATGGAAAAACTGATGAAATCTGAATAAAGTCTGTAGTTTAGTTAATATGTCATACCAATGTTAATTTCTTAGTTTTGACAAGTGAACTTTGGTTATGTAAGATGTTAATATTAATGGACAGCTGGGTGAAGGCAACACAGGAGCACTTTGTGCTATCTTTGCAACTTTTCTGTAAATCTAAAATAATTCCCAAATAAAAGTTAAAAAGAAATCCATAGAAAACCCTGAGCACATTATCTGGACCCAGTAAGTTCTTGAAAAATGTTAATTATCATCATCATCATTATCACGATCTCATTTATTCCTCACAATAACTCTATCAGGTAGGTACAATTATCAGCCCCATGGTGCAGATTTGGAAACTGACACCCAGAGAAATGAAATACTTACCCAAGGTCACACAGCTATAAAGTGACAAAGCCTAAATTCGACCTAGCTCCAACATGCATGCTCTTACTCCCGTGCCTCCCGTTCCACCGTGCTATGATTACTATAATAAATGATGATAAAGAATAAGGAGGAGGAGGGCAGAGGGGTGAAAAAAGAAGCACAGATTTCAGACTGGGAAAACTTGGGTTCGAGAGCTACCTCTGCTGTGGACCCCGGGCAAGTTGTTTAACCTCTCTGAGCCTCAGACCCTTTATCACTGACATGGAAATGAACTCTTAGGTGTAACTGAGAAGGTAGTAAAGGGACTAATACAAAGGAGGAGATCAGTTAACTCCAGCCAGCAATGTATTTGACCCCCTCTTTTGGATAACTGCCTCCTTTTAGGAGCACACTGGGGGAAGCAGCAGGGATTCTTACCTGGCTGTCAACTCTGACTCTGCTACTTAATCACTGAGCAGCCTTGAACAAGCTACTTCACATCTCTGAGTGTCAGGTTATTCAAGTATTAACTGAAGATAAAAGTCCCTGCTTCAGTGGATTGTTGAGGGAATTAAAGGGTCTATCAAAAAAAACCCTCAGCACAATGCCTGGCACGTGCTAAGTGCTCAGTGAATGGTAGGCGCCATTCAATAGATAGTTCTGATTCTCTCTCCTAGGCACACAGTAGGGTTGCACCTCTTGGCCCCCTGGTGATTGCGTAGAGCCATGGGACATGTTCTGGCCAATGAATTGTGAGCAAAATGTGACATTTGTCACTTCCAAGCCAGAACATTTCATGAGCCCTGGGAGACCCTTCAGATCCCCTTTTCCCCTTAGACATATGATCATAAAAAGATGGTGGCTGCTGTCTCATCCTGAGTCCCTTTGTGACTTATGAAGAGCATCCTGGTGTTGATCTATGACGGACACCCAGCCTGAGTGAGAAATAAACATTTGTTGTGCTAAGCCGCTGAAGTGGGTTGCTTATTATTGTAGCAAAACCGAGCTTATTGTGACCTGTATAGCAGTTACATTAAAAACGATTATAATTTTTATTTCCTACAATACTAAAAAGGAAGTAACAAAGTAACATGTTCATGGTAATTTACAAAGCATGTTTATCATCCCAACAAGCTGTGATTTATCTCCATTTTACAGATGTGGACATGGAGGTCAAAGACACTTGTCCAAGGTCATGCAGCTGGAAAGTAACTGAATCTGGACTTGAATCTGGCTTCAAATCTTCAAATCTGCCTATTTATAGCATGCTTCCCAGCCACAAGCTGTACCATTCAAGATAAATTTGGGTCGAAACTTGGATCTTTGAGAGGTTTCTGGGAGGTGGTGACAGGCTAAACTTTACTTTGTTCTCTTTCCATCTCTGCCTCTCACATCTTGCTTTGCTCTTTCATAATTTTAATATCTGAAACCTCACACCGACCATGTAAGTAATGTGGATGTTTTCAGAAAACATGTGCTGGGCATATGATTTCGGCTTAAGCTCTAGTGCTTTGTAATACCCATATTTTTCAACCAGACAGATACTTCTCTGCTCCGCAGCTCCATCGGATGTTGTGTCTTCACTGCAAGTTTATTTTCGAGTCTTCCCCGGCCTCCAGCCTCTTACTCGTTCCATGGCCCCAAATAAGTTATTTACTCTGGGGTCTTCATCTATGAAGTGGGATCATGAACCCCACCTTCCCTGTCTTTGCAAACTCTATAGAGCACTATATATGCGTTTGTGATTATCCAGCACTTATGTATTCAACAGCAAACATTTATTGAGCACCTACTGTATACAATGCTGGGTCTGGCGATAAGAAATGAATGAGATGCTGTGCGTGCCTTCCAGGAGACAGTACGCTGTCATGGTTGAGAGCACAGACTGTGGAGTCAGGGAAACCTGGGTTCCCTTCCTTATTCTGACACTCCTTTGTGCTCTGAGTCTTACTTCTTCAACTGCAAAATGGTGGTGATATTAATATTTACCTCAAAGTACTGTTGTAAGGTTTAAATGAGATGATGCCTAGAAAGGGCAGTGCCCGACAGGTGAGAAACATCGAACAGGGTCATTGTGATTAAGCAGTTTGAGGACATGGTAGGAGCTCTATAAGTGTCTATTGACAGAAAAAACGAAGAGCAGAGCATAGACAGGAATGAATACGGGCAAAGGTCCTGGCATCCAGGAGGAATCTGGCTAAACTGACCTCCACATGGGCTAAGACGAGGCCCCTGGAAAAGGGTCAGCAGCCTCGAGACCCTCTGCAGAGGCGCCCGTCAGGTGTCAGGAGCCCTCAAAGCCACCAGGACATTCCTGGCCCCACCGTGGTGTGTACAAAAATGTGCTTCTAGCCAGCGCTCCCCACTTGGGCAAGGAAGTGTTAACATGAGAAGTGAGAAATGAGAAGTGAGCATATGGAATGCCAAGATAATGTAGAAATGTGGGATTAAACAACTCAGTGGCACGGGAGCAGCCGCCCTCCAGGTTCTAACACTCTGCTGGGTTCCTTGGGTTGGCATGTACCGCAGGTTCCAGGCTTAGAAAACAAGCTTCCGTCCAGGGCTGAGGCCACATGTGAGTGACCAGGGCTCTGGGGTCAGGCAGACCCAGGTTTGACTCCTGGCACTCCTCTTTCCCTCTGCAACATCTTGGCAAGACACAACACCCCTTGGAGCTCAGACTCCTTATTCGTCAGGTGGAGGTGGTACCACCTTTCTCACCAGGTTTGCTTGTGTTATTTTTAACGGCAGACAATTATTGGGGGTACTTTACGTGCTTTTCCTGTATCCACTCAACTAATACTGACGATAACCCTAATATGGGTTATTATTATCCCCATTTGACAGATCAGAAAACTAAAGTTCAAGGAGGTTACAAAACTTGCCTGTCGCAGGTGAGGAGCTGAAGTGGGACCTGAACTCAGGTCTGCCTGACACTATGCCCACGCTTTCCCCACTCCCAGTGGGAGACATTGGCTCACATTTCCTCCACTTCATATATTTCTGAATCTGGGAAGACACAGGGGGAAGAAACCCAAAATTTTAAAACCAATTTAAATAATTAAATTTGGCAGCAAAAAGCTCAGTATCGGAAATACATTTCACCACCCCATCGCTGAATCTGTTTAATGTATTTTGAACCAGCTTAGCTCCGTTAGATAGGAAATGGAGCAGGAATTTAAATTTTAAAACTAAACTAGCAGCGAGGGGTCACATCTATAAGTTGTTCCGGGAAGCCTGCACTCAACCTTGGCTTCCCACAGGAGTCGTGGGGAGGTCACCCTAACCTCTGAACTCATCCGGGGCTCTTGAAAGGCAAGAACAGCACGAGAGACAGCACGAAGGCACGAAGAAAGCTTTGCATCTCAAGCCATTTACTCCATAACCAGCACGTTTCATCTTCAAAGCCCTTCACAAGCCATTATTAATCTTCACAACACCTTAGTGAGGTGGGTGTGTGGCATTACCAGGGTTTTATAGGCCAAGGTGGCCCAGGGCAGGCCTTTGGATGGTGAGTGACCCCAGGACATCAGCCTCAAGAAGGACCATCAGCGCACCCTGCCTCGGCCAGCCAGGCACTCTCAGATTTCCCAATCCCAAAGCAGGCCCACTCAAATGATCTTTAGAAAATATTTCCTGAGGAGAGGGAAGGTGGGTAGGAGGAAGAGGCAGAAAAACTTGGGACACATGCAGAATGTAAGCCCTGGTGTTACTGTCATTTAAGTAGGTTTCATTTTATTGGACTTACACACAGATTAAATTTTACTTAAATAACAATAATAATAACTCATATTTGTGTGTGTGTGTGTGTGTGTGTGTGTGTGTGTGTGTGTGTATTTAGCATTTTCAAGGCCCTTTTGTATGTAGTATCTCAGGTGATTCTTCTTATAAGAGTCATTTTGTTCAATGCATGTTTATTGAGCACCTACTTTGTGCCAGGCTCTGAGAGGCCAGGGCTTGGAGTAGTGAAGAAGGCAGATAAGAGCTGCACTCAATGAGCGTGCAGTCTAGTGTGAGAAGCCCTGTAAGGCAGGGTCACTATTATTCCCCTCCACCCTGTTTTAAACAAATGATGGAACTGAGCCTTAAGGTCACACAGTGAGTGAGTGGTGGGGGTTGAACTCATTCCCAGGTTTGGCTGATTGTGAAGCTTCTGTTTCAGCCAAGTACAAAGACACTCATTGCAGCAAAGTTTAAAATAACAAAGAATTGGAAGCATACTGCATGTCCATTAGTAAGGAAATGGACAAATAAAATGTGGGAAATGCATGAGATGAAATGTTACACCAGTTCAAGGGAATGACTTACATCTACTACAGATAATGTCAAAAGAAAAGAGTGAGAGGCAGAATTAGATGTATAACATTATATCATTTGCATAAAATTTAAAAAGCACACTCAAAGCAATGCTCTATGTTTACATATACGTGAATAAAGATATAGAAGATGGATTGAAAGGCCACACATTAGATACTCAAGAATGGATGCCTTGAGGGTATGGGCAGGGTTATGAATTAAGGGTGAGGACCAAAAAGAGGGGGGGTGTCATGCTAGATGAAGACAGAGACCGAGGGACCTGGCTGATAGGCTCAGTTCTCGTACATGCCCCTCCAGGGTCCCTCTAAAACTAATAACACCGCAAGACACACACATCATCTGCTCTTTTACAGGCTGTATTCTCTCCCCTTAATCTGAGTGTCGAAATTGCCTGTCGAACTTGAAGCAGCCAAAAATCTAAATGAAAAACAGGAACAAAAAGAGCAAAATTTAAAAACCAACTTGAGAAGTGAACAGTGTCTGGGTTGCAAATGGGTGCTGTCGAGCATGTGCGACAGCGTCATGGAGCAGAGACCAGGAGCAGCTGAGCCGTGAGCCCTGCGTGGCTGAGCCTGCCCCATGGGCCCGGTCAGCCACGAGGCCACAGAAGCCATGGGGCAGCCTGAAACCAGAGCTGGAGATTGTCCACAGAACCTTGCTTACCAGCTTCTCAAAGCCACACTTGCCGGCTTCCTTGTTGGTTTCCTGCCATGGCAGGATCGATTCTTACAAATACGTTTCCTAGAAGTTGAGTTGTGCCAGGCAAACCATGCCAAAGCTGCCTCATTTCCATGTGTGGTCCGGGTGGATTGGGGGAGGCTGTAGGCAGAGCATTTCTGGATTTCAGCAAGGCGCTTGGAGGGGTATCTCACCCACCTGAATCTCCCTAAAACACAAATGTGACCTGGTCCCTCCCCTACTAAACCCTATAGGATAAATTGGGAACTCCTCAGCTGTGCATATGAGGCCTTCAGTGATCTGGTTTCTGCCAAACTTCCCAGCCTCCAATCCTGGTGCTCTCCCCTCCCCCTCTGCCCACCAGTTCTCAGGTGCAGCCACACTTTCGTCCCTCTAAGATCTTGCATAGGCTGCCACTGCCAACCAGAATGCCCTTCCCTGCCTTGTTCCCATGGGTAATCTGTACTCAGCCTCAGAATCAGCTGAGTTGTCACCTCCCCACAAAACTTCCCAGGCCTTTCCTCTTCCGCTCTACCTGATCAGGAAGAATTGAAATAACAACTACACCAGTCACGCCATGTAAAATGCTTAGGACAGTAAGCATGAGGGCTAGATGTGCCTCAAAATTCGAGATTTTTCTGGTTACATATAATATATAAAGTTCATGTACTGTATTTTATAAAAGAATTCGAGCAGACTATGGAGCAGGTCCCCATAATAAAACGAATTAATGTTTCTGCAAGAACCGTGTGGATATTCACATGCTAACTGAAGACTATAAATAGCTTGATGTCAGGTTAGGTAGGGCTTTGCCACTAAACTTCAAAAAACAAAGTTGGTGTTGTTTTTCAGGGCATTTAGGATTTCAGAATTGTGGACCTGTGTTATTTTTGTTGTTGTTGCTATTTTGTTCCACCAACGTAACAACAATCCTTACGACTAATGCAAACACTTGCTATTCACTAAGGATTATGCAAAGCAATGGACATAAATGATCTCATCCTTATGCCATCACGCAGTACAAAGAAGTTCAGTAACTTGCCCAAGTGACAGAGTTGGGCCTTGAACTCACGGCTTTTCTGACGCCAAAGCCCACACTCTTAGCCACCATTCTACTCTGTGGTTTTGGGCTGTGCTTTACCTCATGGTTCTTACCTCCTTTTGCTGCAGTTCATTCTGTATGAGTTGCTCTGTCCGACTTGGCTGTGAGCTCCTGAACTGTGGGGACTCGTGCTGCTCTATCTCTAGGCAATTGATGCTCCTGCCAGCAGAAGACAAGAATTCCATTGCTCCGTGTCCTCACCAAGACTTGGTGTTGTCAAATTGTATCCATTCAGTAGGTGGGGGTGATGCCTCGCTGTGATCCTGGCTTCCGCCTCCATGGTTTCTAAAGACGTTAAGTACCTTGTCATATGTTGACTGGCCATTTGGATTTCTGCTTTTGTCGTGTGTCCAGTTAAAGTTTTGGCTGAGTTTTCTATTGGATTGTCTGTCTTTTTCTTATTGATTTGTAGAGTTCTCTTTTATTTTAAATCCTCCCCGAGGATATTTCTCCACTTATCTTCAGATAGAGCAGGAGGGAGAGAGGGGGGGAGAAGGAGAGAGAGAGAGAGGAAGAGAGAGAGAGAGAAACATAGATGTGAGAGAGACACATCGATTGGTTGCCTCCTGCACAACCCCGAACAGGGCCGGGGACCAAACCGCAACCGAAGTACGTGCCCTTGACGGGACTCAAACCCGTGACTCTTCAGTCTGTGGGCTGATGCTCTAACCGCTGAGCCAAACCAGCCAGGGCTATAGAGTTCTTTATATATACTAGATACGAGTCCTTTGTTAGATCAATGCATTGCAAATACACCCTGTTTGTGGCTTGCTTTTTACTCTCTTCATGATGTCTTTTGATGAACAGAAGTTCTTAATTTCAGGGGAGTTCAATTGATCAATATTTTTCTTTATGGTTAAAAGTTTTGTGTTCTGTTTAAGAAATCATTGCTTACCCAAGGTCATGGAGATAATCTTCTTTGTTTTCTTCTAGAAGCTTCAGTGGTTTATCATTCAGGTTTAGACTTGACTAAAAGGTACCTTCCTCTGTGAATTTTCTGACACCTCTGTGCCCAGCTCCCCTCCCTTTCCTCCCAGTATGCCCATCACATTTCCTCCTTACCCTGTCCTGAATGATGAGGGGGCCAGACTCATCCTCCTCTCAGGGTCAGCAAAAAACTCTGGACTCAGGTTGGTGGGCAAAGGGGGGAGGGGTGCAGCTGGGCTGGCAGCCCTTACAGCTGCACCTGCTGCACCTGCAGCCCATTTCTGGCTAGGAACCTCTCAGCAGGGGGAGCCAAGGCTGTTCCTCCTCAAAGAGACATTCCCTCCCCCTCCTACCTGGCTGATCTGAGGGTGCAGTCGGAGCTCTTCCTAGGGTGTGCAGGGCACTGGGCAGATCATTTTTGCAGGGTCTCTGTCCATATAAACCATTAGAGGCATTCAAAATCAGCAAGTCAGCACCATTCTGGTGGCTCGATCTCCCAAGATTCTGCAAAATTCTACATTAGCCACCAGAATGATGTCCTCGCCAGAGCACCTTCCAGGAACTGGGGTCTGTCTGGCCTGTATAGGCACAGGTCTTGAAGCTTTTCAGGCATCACCTAGTTAAGGGGAGAGGTGGTTTCTAGGGTCATCGAAGGTCCCAGCCCAAGCTAAGTTACCCCACCCAGATGACACAGGCAGCCTAGCCCATGCCAGCCACCAGCAGGAGACTTAGAACATTTCAATCACTCCAAAGTATGAGGATCCACTGAGGACGGGTGTGGAGCAGGGTCTAAAGATGGTTCTGGGTGCGGTCACACCAGAGTGCCATCAGGGTGCCCCGGCAAGCCTTGCTGAGCAAACCTGCACAGTCCAGTTTCCCTCTCCTGCTCTCCTGCCTCGCAATTCTGTGTTGCCTGAAAGTCCCATTGTCTGGCTGAATTCTTGGTCTGCGGGCTTTCCAGCTCATAAGAACTCATAGCCTCATTTCCATTTCTCCTTTGGGTGAATGATACATCCTCCCCTCTCCTCCCCTTCCCTCCTCTTCCCTCCCCTCTATATCCCTTTCCTCCCCTCTCCTCTGGATCTAACTTTCTCTGCCTTCTCTTTCATTTCCCTTCACTCTCTCTTTCTCCTCCCTTCTTTTCCTCCTCACGTATCTCTCCTGCTTCTCCTCTATTCGCCTCCTCCCCCTCCCCCACCAGATGCACACACTCACACACTCATACACACACTTTGAGCCCTGCTGCCCCCAGAGCCCTCTCAGCTCAGCCCTTCTCCCGGGCAGGTGGGCGGCATACAGACCATATGTGGTGCCAGGAACAAGTAGGAGCCTGGCGGATGTGGCATGGCAGCCTGGTAAGCATTTGTTTTCACCTGGTCCTCATGCTGCTGACATGTTGGAGCATCTCCGTGCTTTAACCCTCTTGCTGCCAGCTGCATGGTCTTGAAGGAAGAGAAAGAAGGGAGAAGAAAAGGGGAGCCTTTGGGGCACCTTCATTCACTTTTCCATTCACTCAGCAACCATTGACAGAGCCCTCACCTGCCCACCCCACCCCGCAGGGCCTGGCTGGACTCAGGGGAAGCAGAGGTGAGGCAGGCTCGGTCCAGCCTGGGAAGAGGCTCATAGTCTAAGGAGGGAGCCACACAGCAAAACAGTCCAAATGCAGCCAGATCCACACAGTGGTGGAGGTGGAGGGGGCACCAGAGCGGCCAGGAGGGCGCCTGAGCCAGCGCTGGGGAGGCTAGCAGGACGAGGTCTTGCCCGAGCTGAGCTGTGAGGGGCAGCATGAAGGTCAGGTAGGTGCTAGCCTGGGAATGAAGGGGGACAGAACATTCTAGGCAAAGGGAACAGCAGATAGAAAGGCATAGAAGCTTGAAAGATCCTGGTATATCCAAGAAACTGTGTTCAGAATGGCTGTGTGTGTGTGTGTGTGTGTGTGTGTGTGTGCGCGCGCGCGTGCATGCATGCGTGCGTGTTTGGAGTGGCAGCGGGGGATATGGTAGGAAATGAGGCTAGAAAGGCAAAGGCCAGGTCATACTCAGAGGACCTCGAATGCCAGGCTGAACGGTTAGGACCTTGTGCTGAAGGCCATAACCTGAGAGTAGAGTCAGGTTTGCATTTTTGAAAGACTCCTGTGGCTTCAGGTTGGAAGAGAAATGGGAAGAGGAGAACTAGGAGGCAGGGAAAGCAGAGAGGAGTCCCAGCCTCTCTCTGGTGCCTTTGTCCCCTCCAGTAGGGACCATGGGCTCCCCTGCCGTCATCCTCTGCCTCCACCTTGGGCCTGGTATGCTGGGGGCCAGCTCGTAGCTACATTCCCTTCTTCAGGAAGGCCTTCAGGGCTGGCCAGGAGGGGCAGCACCACGCTGAGCTTTCCTGGCCCCCGCTGTAGCTTCAGCTTGCTGGGCTCCTGACCATGGTGAGGTGCAGGGCATATAAGCCTCCCTCCTCAGGCAGGTGGGGCCCAGGAGCAGTCTGACCATCACCCATCTGGTACCCATGTGTCAGGGGGAAGCTCTGAGGCCCCACATGCCCCCTAGGCTTAGCTTTTACCCACCACCTGCAGGCTGAGTCAGCTTGGGAGGAAAACCTCAACATCTGGATTCAGACTGACAGAGGGACCTGGTCTCCAGTCCTGTACTGTCATCACCTCTGGCTGTGTGTGCTGGAGCAAGCCACTGCGCTTCAGAGCCTCTTCCTTCACCTGTAAGATGGGATTCTTCACCCATTAAATAATGGCTCCCTGAGACTTAGGAGATTCACATGCGGTGACAAACATTTTGCACAAAGTCAGACACTGGACACTAAATGAATGGGGCTGTGTTTGTCATCCCAGTTTCCTCTGATGGCCCTGTTTGAGTCCTTACTAGTTGTGTGTCCTTGGGTAAGCTACACTCAGTGAGACTCAGTTTCCTCACCTGTAAAATGGGAATAATACCAGCATGTATTATAGGGGATTGTAAATTAATCCAGGTGAAGGGCTTACAACAATACCTGGTATGTAGTAAACACACAGTAGTGTCTTACTTAAGCTTCATACCAGAACTTTATTTTCTCTCTGATGGGAAGATTGCCACTGAAGCCAGAGCCCTGTGAATAGTGCCCTGAGACCCAGCATAGGTCCAAGCAGCCCCCAGCCTCCATACAATGCAACAAAGTATTAGATGTGGAAGTGCGCCTGCTAGGATGATGCTTAAGACATCTCACCGTCAAGATTATTTGGGGAGTGAGAAGTGGGTTTTTTGTTCAGTGAATCGCTCAGCTGAGTTTTGCACTGGGTGACAGCTGTCAGTCACTTCTAGGTTGGAGTAGGTCGTTCATTTATTCAGTCAACAAACTGGTACCTTCTCTGTGCCAGAGGGGGATGCCGAGGCAAGCACGTGGAAACCACTGCTTCTGATCAGCGAGCAGGCATATTACTGATTTTCCTAGGTGGATGGTGTCAGCAAACTTCACTTTCCTGCCAGAAGAGCCGAGAGCAGACTTATTTCTCCTCTTCCAACAATTCCATATGATGCTTGCAGGTCTGGCAAAGGCATTCCCTCTGTTTAGAACCACCGAGTAGTAGCTTTCCAAGAAAATTCGAATGTAGCATTTTTTTTTTTTTAAATCTGCAAACAACTCTGTGAGGAAGAGGTTGCTACATTCTTCGTACAGGAGAGGAACCCGAGACCTGGCGACCTACTTCGTCACCAGCTGGAGACCAGCAGAGTCCGGATTAGAACCCAGCTCTCGCCAACTCTGGAGTTCACATTCAGTTCACTGCTCCAAGCTCACGGTGAAGGATCCCTCCACACCCTAATTACTATGATTCTTTCTCTTTTGAGATTCTAGCTCCAGTGAAAGGAAATGTGTCTTCAAAAGGAAGATTTCACTCTCTAAATGGCCTCGATTCTGGCTGGCGGGGGAGTCTAGAGAATGATCAGCATCCGTTTTTCCCCCTCTTTATTTTTCCTCTTTACCAAAGGAATGGATGTCTATTTTTAACAATTCAATATTAGTGGAATGTTTAAAAAGTGAAAGTCACAGGTATTCCCCTCCCCCCAAACAGCAGCTGTTAACAACATGGAACATAATCTTCCAGTCTTTTCCCATGCAAATATTAATAACACACACAAATATCGTAATTGTGAGTGTTACAGAAATTCGGCACACTGTAACCTTAGGAAATGTAACACTATATTGAGGACCTCTTTCTCTGTCAGTTCACCTCTCCTGCCTCATTCTCTTTGATTTGTTGTTATACACTGAATATTTGTGTCCCCTCCGCAAAATATCTATGTTGAAACCTACTCCCCATTGTGAGGGTATTTGGAGGTGGACCTTTAGGAGGTGATTAGGTCGTGAGGATGGAGCCCCCATGAGTGGCATTAGTGACCTTACAAAGGGGACCCCAGAGAGCTGCCTTACCCCCTCTCCCTGTGAGGACAGCCGTCAACGAACCAGACACCAAATCTGCCAGCGCCTTGATCTGGGCTTCTCAGCCTCCAGAGCTGTGAGAATGAAATGTCTGTTGTTTATAAGTCGCCGAGTCCGTGGTATTTCTGTTGTAGCATCCCGAGTGGACTAAGACATCGGTGCATGGGAATCCAAAGTGGGAATCCACAGCTTTCCTCGCCTCGACCCTGCGGATGGATATTTGGCTGCCGCCTGTTTTCGCTTACAAAAAGCACTGCGTGACCCGTGAGCTTTGGCCCTCCAGGCCCTGCGCTCCTCACCTGAAGTACTTAGTATAATCTCATCTAAGGAGTTCTGTTGAATGGTTGGTCAACATTTCTCTCCCCCACTAAGCTCTGGGATTTTTTTTTTTTTAATCCTCACCCGAGGACTTTTCTTTTTTTTTTTTTTTTTCGCATGTATCTTCAAATAGAGCGGGAGGGAGAGAGGGAGGAAGAGAGAGAGAAACATGGATGTGAGAGAGACACATCCACTGGTTGCCACCCACACGACCCCAACCAGGGCCAGGGACAAAACTGCAACCAAACCCAGGTCTCTGGTCCGCAGGCCCACGCTCTAACCGCTGAGCCAAATTGGCCAGGGCGAGCTCTGGCATTTTTAAGGAAACCAAAGGGATCGTGTCATGTGTTCATGAGACTATCCTGTGCCCGGTTCAGGGCCTGGCACATAGTAGGACCTCAGTAGTTTATTTTGTAGGAGCAACTAAAGGAAAATCTGACCGACCGGATCAATGCATGCTTGTGTCGGCTTCTTCTGGGCATATTCCTAAAGAGAAACACCAGGTCCCAGGGTGTGCGTTTTCAAAGCATTTTAACAGGCTGCAAAGTTGCCCTCTGCAAAAAAGTGAACCAGTGTGAGGAAATGAGAGGACCAGTCTCCCCACACTTCAAGGAAGACACTTTGGGGGCACATGAGAACACAGTCGTACTCCATTTAGTATTCCCATGCAGGGTGCGGGGAATCCAGTGATGAATCTTCCCCACCTGCCCTGAAAGAGCTCTCACCTGCTACTGAGAGAAGAAAGGAACCATGAACTGGGCCCAGCAGAGGAGACAGCCTCCTCCCCAACCCCAGCACGTGCTCCAGGCCAGCCCCGCCCTGCCTCCAGCCCCTTTGCCTCCCAGCTGCCTGGCAACCAGCAGTTCAAGACACAGCCTTTGAAGTCTCTGTCTGCCCTGCCAGCTTTGCTATGGCTGCCCTGTGCCCTCTCCTCAAAGGTAGAACAGGAGCAACACCCAGGCTTGCTTTAAAAGGATTACCCACAGCTGCTTGGGGCTGGGAGCGCAGGCAGCCAGCAGCAACACAGCCCTGAGCCAGGAGTGAGGTGAGCAAGGGGACAGCCCGTGGGACCTCTCTGCTCGTGCAAAGGGATGGCTCGTGCTAAGGGCTGGCTCCGTGGAGTTTCATGTGTATGCGTGCGTCGAGAATGTCCGTGTCCTAGACGCACATGCATCTCGTGGCATCCCTGCAGGCACCCACCTGCAACCTTAAAGGAAGCAATGGGAAGGCCAAGAGGATCAGGCCTATGGCTTGATTGGCGGGCAGGAAACAGATGAATTCCCCCCTCATTTAGGCTGCATCCCTCTCAGATAATGTGTCACATTTTACCTTTC
This sequence comes from Tadarida brasiliensis, assembly GCA_030848825.1. Classification (NCBI taxonomy): domain Eukaryota; kingdom Metazoa; phylum Chordata; class Mammalia; order Chiroptera; family Molossidae; genus Tadarida; species Tadarida brasiliensis. Next base: position 10,107,933 of record CM061269.1, on the reverse strand, counting down.
GCTTGTTCATTCAACGGATATGAGATGAGCACCTGCTATGTGCCAGGCTGTGCTCAGGGCTCCGGCGACAGCACTGTGGACAGGCCAGATAACGTCTCTGCTCTCATGCACTTTATATTTTGGAAGGAGGGAGCTGATGATAGGGACATAAGCAAATAAATGAGCTCAATAACTTCAAGTGGAAAGTGTTTTGAACAGAATAAAACAGGCACTGCTCTAAAGAGAGCAGTGGGGAGTTCCTTTAGACTGGGTAGTCAGGGAAGGCCTCCCTGAGGAGGCAGCATTTGAGCCGGGGCTGGAATGAGGAGAGGGAGCCAGCCCAGTGATGAAGAAAACACAGAGTTCCAGGAAGAGGGCATGATAGGTACAAAGGCCCTGAGGCCAAAATGAACTTGGTGTATTGATGCTCTGAGCTGGAACATGGTGAGCTGGGGACAGATCAGGCAGGCAGGCCCTTGAAGTCCGTGGGAAAAGGTTTGGATTTTAGTTTAAATGCTGTGGGAAATCATTTTCTATCTTGTATGCAAATTATTGTCGAACAACCATTTATCCGTTCACTCATTCACCCACTCAGCTGGCCAGTTAGTTAACAATCCATTTCTGCGCGCAAGCGCGGGGACAGAGGATATAGAAATCAAGAGAGACAGTCCTCTTGCAAAGCTCATAAGCCTACTGGGCAAAAACAGTGTGGGCACAGAAACTCACCATCCAAAGGGACAAGCAGAGGGATGTTCACAGTGCTGGGGACCCAGCGCAGGGAGCATTTGTTTCTTAAGCTGGAAACTCAGGGAAGACCTCCAAGAACACATGACATCTTGAGCTGCGTCTTGAAACACCAAGTACCACACTGGCACGTCAAGGTGCAGTATATATGTATTAAACGAAAGAAAGAAGGGAGGGAGGAAGAGAAGGCAGAAGGTAAATGAGGACTTGCCAAGTGCTGAAGAGAAAAAGAGCATTTGCAGCAGAAAGTGAGAGAAAGGGCACTTGAAGCGTTTGTGCAGGGTCTGGGCAACATGAAACCAAGTGGAAAGGGGCGATTGAGCCTTGCCGGAAGTCACAGGAGATGTCCCAGAGGTAACATGTGAGCAGAACACCTCCCAACTGCTGTTCTGGAACTCCTACTACGTATGCCACATAGTAGGTGCACAGTAAACGTTGATGGGTGTGGTGGTATTTCATGCTAAATATTTCAGCTTCTCTGCTTTTGAGGCTTGTGCTGGGATTGCATTTCTCTGCCATATGTAAAGTTAGGTTTGGTTATGTGACTTGTCTTGCCAGTGAAATATGAGCAGAAGTGACATGAGTCACCTCTGAACAGAAGCTTTAGAGTTGATGAGTGATCTGTAGTGTCCCTTTTCCCTGCCTCAGCAATCCTAGAAGCACAGAGAAGGAGCCTCTCTCAGCTTGGGTCCCCGAGGGAGGACAATACAGTGTAGAGGTCCCCAGCCGACCTGCATACAGAACGGGCCACCGAGATTCCAGCCTGGTCGCTCCCGCAGCAGAGCTATCCTGTCCTGACCAGGAAAATGAGTGAGTGGATGGAGCCGAGGGCACACTTCTGGGTTGAGGCTGGGGCATGAGGCCCCCCCAGAAGAGATGTGTGTGGTGAAGCTGTCAAGGAATGAATCATCCTGAAGCCCATTAAAAAATATTTCTTTAAAAAGAATCTTTGGAACTTGCTCTTAATTTAAGCCAGTCAAAGGGAACTGGAGCATCCCTCCGGCCACTCTGGCTCTCCCACAGGCCTTTGCTTCTCTTCTTTCCCAGGGACAGCATTTGGAGCCTCCTATGATCGTATCCGCACCCTTTGTCCATTCCATTGGGTTCGCTCATTCCCAAACATTTCTTGTGACCCAGTCTGTGTTGGACCATGTGCTCGGGTCAGAGAGATGAGGTGGAGAGGGATGGGGAGGGGAAAGGGAGGGAGAGAGAGAGGAGTTGTCCCAAGCAGGAGAGACTGAGCTGGCCTCCCCGGTGTTTGAGCTCCGTGCTGCAGATGAGCCAGAGTTCACCCAATGGAAAAGACGAGGGGACTCTCAGGCAGCGGGATTGATGTGTGCAATGGCACAGGCTTATGAAAGAGAAGCGAGGTGCTCAGGTGGACTGAGTGGCAGGGATGGGGCTACAGGGTTAGGCGTGGAGAGTTGTGACGGGCCTTGCTTGCCAGACTGAAGGATTTGGACTTTGTCTTGACATCATTAGGGAGCCAGCAATTGTCTTTGGGCAGAGGAGGGACTGAGTGAGTCTGGAAGCTTTGGCTGTGAGAAGCACATGGCAGGGACCCCCCAGCCCCTTCTTCCCACCCTAGTCTCTGGTAGTGCAGCCCCAGAGAGACCAGTCCCTGCTCTGTTTCCAATCTCTATCATGTTGCTTAGAGACCTCCTGCAGATCCCACTACCTGCCTCCCAGATCAAAGCAAAGCCCAGCCTTTGCCCAGCTGAGAGACTCTTTGCCCCTCCACTTATCTAGGCAGAGTCATCTTAAACAAACACAGCAGCTCAGCTGTTAGGAGTGAAGGAGCTAGTGCCCACAGACCTGGATTCAAGTCCCAGTTCGTCGGTTTCCAGCTGGATGACTCTGGCAGGTGATGTAACTTCTGTGAGCCACAGTTTCTTTGTTTGTCGAACGGGACTGACAATTGTATACACCTGACAATATTGTAAAGCGAAACCGTCAAGGAAAGAACTTAGCAAGGTGCCTGGCACATGAGAAGGTTCAGCAAATGGTAGATGTGATTATTATTAACAAAGTGTGATGTCACCAGGGACAAGGGTGATATGTAATGTGTGTACAGTGCTGGGAGGGAGGGAGGGAATGTTACATTTTCCCAGCTACACTGTAAACTCTCTGGACTCAGACCTTGCACCCAGCATGCCTTGAATCTCCTCAAAGTCCCTCATCTCCCATGTCCTGGCAGGTGGACTAGTGGGGTGGATGGAAGGCTTGCATCAGGGATGTCTCCCTGGACACAGGATCTTGGGTCTGTCTCACTCTGGCTATAAACCCTGGAACCAGGACGGGCAGCTTTGATGTCCAGCTACAAAGGTCCACCTGCCTCTGCCTGAGATAGCGAGGTCTGCACAGGTGACAACACCCCACCCATTTCAGAGGATGTCTTTAATAGGGGTGTTGGAGATGCCCAGTGCTCTGGAAAGTGGCAGCGGCTGCTTCTGGAATGAGTCTGGTTAATGTGGGCACAGAACCGACTGGGAGCTTTGGCCACACCCAAGTCCTTTGGGTAATTAGAGTAAATTTCTCCTTAGGCCCAGAGAGGAAGGAGCTAGCCTTGGTTGTATGCCTACTGTGTGTGGGGCTCTGGCACATCCAGAATCTCAAGAATCATCTCAGCACCCTTACAAGTCAGTCTTCTTTTTTTAAAGAGAAAGTAATTTATTTTATTTGTATTTCTTTATTAATATGTTTTTATTGAGCTTTAGAGACAGAGGAAGGGAGAGGGAGAGAGAAACATCGATGTGAGAGAGAAACATTGATCAGTTGCCTCCTGCACACACCCCTACCGGGGATTGAGCCTGCCACCTGGGCATGTGCCCTGACTGGGAATTGAACCAGCGACCTTTTGGTGCACAGGACAATGCTCAACCAACTGATCCACACTGGCCAGGGCACTAGTCAGTCTTCTCACCCCTGACTTATAGATGAGGACTGGAGGCTCATGAGGGGCCAGTCACTTGTCACACAGCTCCCAGAAGAGGAGCCAGAGAGGAAACAAGATCTACCTGACTCCCAAACCCAGTGACTTTTATTTCTATGAACTTAAGGGGAACATGTTTTGATGGCCTCCTAAGGGATCTCTTCTGCCAGGCTAAGCCCTGTTCACACTCTCTTTCCAGAGAATAAATCTGATGATGTCACCCTCCAGTGCTTACCCTCAATCTGCTTGAAACCTTGCCAAGGCCTCCCTTGGCCTGCAGATCAAAGCTGTCTTAGGATGGAGGCTCCCTACACCCTTCCCTGGCCCCACCTCCCCCAGCCTCTCCAGCCCATTAGGCACCTGGTCCTGATGGAGTCACCATTCTCCAGTAATACCTCCAGGCCTTTGCCCACATTCTTCCCTCTGCCTGCAGGACTTCCCTCCACCTAAATCTCTGCCTGGGAAGCTCTTATTTTTTACCTTCCCCTCGCCCTCACTTTGCCTGGGAAGCCATCCCTGGGGCTCCACGAGAACCTCCTCTGTCACACAGCCCTTTCATGCTCGCTGTCATGGGCTATTCAGGGCCTCTCGCCTCCACTGGACCATAACGCCCTTGAAGGTCAAGGTGCTTGTCTGCCTCAAGCTTCTAGTTCAGGAGCTCACAGATTTCTTAAGCAGATATTAATCTCTGCACATACTATTGTTCTCAACAGGGAAGGTTGGAGGGCTATGGTGAGGGCACGTTCTTCCAGGCATGTTAGTACCTGACATTCACTAAGGCCCTGCCGTGACTTGGGTCACAGCCAAGCACTTTATGTAGACTCTCTCATGACTTCATATACCTTGTGAGGAAGATTCCTTTTTTTATACCCATTTTAAACATGAGAAAACTGAGTCCTGGAGAACTGAAGCATCTCGTCCAAGACCTCTCCAGCTGCCAAGTGGCAAATCCAGGATTGTTAACTGAATCTGAATGTATCCTTTTTATGTATTTATTCACTCTATCCCAATTTACTGAGGGCGTGCTCTGTGCCAGGTGGTGTTCTAGGCACTGGAGGCACAGCCATGAACACCAGATGAGGGGTGTGTGTGTGTGTGTGTACATGCGTGTGTGAGAGTGCACATAAATGTGTATGTAGGAGTGTGTGTGTGTGTACATGCGTGTGTGAGAGTGCATATAAATCTGTGTGTAGGAGTGTGTGTGTGTGGAGTATGAGTGACCATGAGTGTGTGAGATGAGTATAAATGTGTGTGTAGGAGTGTGTGTGTGTGTGTGTGTGTGTGTGGAGTGTGGATGTACATGAGTGTGTGAGTGTGCAGGAGTGTGGGTGTGTGTGGAGTATGAGTGACCATGAGTGTGTGAGATGAGTATAAATGTGTGTGTATAGGAGTGTGTGTGGAGTGTGGATGTACATGAGTGTGTGAGAGTATAAGTGTGTGAGTGTGCAGGAGTGTGGGTGTGTGTGGAGTATGAGTGTACATGAGTGTGTGAGAGTGAGTATAAATGTGTGTGTAGGAGTGTGTGTGTGTGTGGAGTGTGGATGTACATGCGTGTGTGAGAGTAGAAGTGTGTGAGTGTGCAGGAGTGTGGGTGTGTGTGGAGTGTGGATGTACATGCGTGTGTGAGAGTAGAAGTGTGTGACTAAGTAGGAGTGTGGGTGTGCATCCGTGTGTGTGGTGGAGGGTGCAGGCAGTGAGTCAGGTAGGATCCAGGAAGGCTTCCCAGAAGTGGTGTTCAGGCTGTGACCTGAGAATGAGTAGTGGTTAGTTCAACAACATTAGGGGGTGGGCGAGCCTCTAGGAGGGGGAGCAGCAGAGGTGAAGGCCTGGAGTGAGGAAGAAGACAATGGCTTAAAGAATTGGGGGGAACAGAGGCTGGTGGGAGATGAGCCTGGAACAGGAGTCAGGGGTTTCCTCATGGAGGGCTTTCCCAAGAAAAGTCACCTTCATGGATTTTTAATGACTTAGTAATCCAGTGCCCTTCAGGAGTGGGAGGAGGATTTCTGGAGAATCAGTACCACAGGGGTTTCCTGCGCCCACAACCCTCCTGAGTGTGTCTCTGTTAGAAAGCCAGAGCAGGAGGACCCAGAGGCTGGGAGGGAGGCGGTGCCCAGCTCTCAGCTCCAGAGTGAAGTGAGATATCTGCTGGATCCTGGGCCAGAAGCCAGGCACCCTGGCTTTGGATCCTGGGGGCTGACCTGCTGTGTGGGCCTGGGCTTTACCTCTGAGCCAAAGTTTATTCTGTGTGAAATAGAGACAAATCCCCACGCAGGTGCCTGAGAAATGCTTGCCTCTTCATCTCCAACTGGAGAAAGGAGCTTGTTTGGCCCAAGATGGCCAGCTCAGGATGGAATAAAACATTATTAAACATTCTCTGGTTCTCTGCAGCTCCCATCAGGCAGCTAAACACAAGGCAAAGAAGCTGTCCCGGGGACTTTCTGAAATGAAAGGTGTCCTCCGTAAGGATGGGCCCCTCACTGGCCTCCTAGGAACCCTCTAGCCAACCTCTGGGCTGCTCTCCCCTCTGCCCAGAGGTCAGACAGGCCCAAGCCTTCTGTTTTTCCCACTTTGCACTCTGCCTCTGCACCAAGGACAGTTTGGCCAGGAGCTGCCACTTTCTGGCTGTATGTTCCTGGACAAGTCTCTTCCCAGGCTGAGCATTGCGGTTAAGGGCTTAGGCTCAAGTCACTTCCTAGCTGTAAGGCCTGGGATGAGGCTCTGTGAGAGTCGGTTTCCTCATGTGGAAAATGGAGAAATAATGACCACTGTGATTGTCGCAAAGGACCAAATAGAATGATCAAGGGAACACGGTCAGCATGGCACCCCACGTGGTGAGCTCTCAATGAACCTTATGTAGCATGTTTCTATGCTTTTTTAAAAAAATAATTTTTCTCCATTGATTTTAGAGAGAGAGGAAGAGAGAGGGAGAGATAGATAGAAACATCGATGAGAGAGAACATTGACTGGCCGCCTCCTGCACGCCCCCTACTGGGGATCGGGCCCACAACCTGGGCATGTGCCCTGACCGGGAATCGAACTGGCGACCTCTTGGAGCATGGGTTGATGCTCAACCACTGAGCCACACCAGCCGAGCTGGTTTTGTTTTTTTGTCTTTGACTTTTAGTCTAGGAAAAGTTCTTATTAGAAGTAGAGGAATGGGCCCAGCCGGTGTGGCTCAGTGGATTGAACATCATCCCATGGACTGAGAGGTCCCGGTTCGATTCCCTATCAGGGCACATACCCGGGTTGTGGGCTTGATCCCCAGTCAGGGGCGTGCAGGAGGCAGCCGATCAATGTGTCTCTCTCACATGGATGTTTCTATCTCTCTCCCTTCCTCTCTGTCTCTAAAAAATCAATAAAAACATTAAAAAAAAAAAAGAAGAAGAAGAAGAAGTAGAGGAATGGTCAGCTATGGGTTTTTTTATTGTAGTAAAATTTGCATAACATAAAATTTACCTTTTTAACCATTTTTAAGGGGACAATTCAGTGGCGTTAAGTACATTCACATTGTTGTGGAACCATCACCAACCTCCCTCACCACTTTTTCATCTTCTAAGATGGAAACTCTACTCATTAAACACTAACTCCCCAGCTCCCTCCTCCGGCCCCTGGCAACCACCATCCTCTTTTCTGTCTCTAGGAATTTGCCCATTCTAGGGACCTCATATAAGTGGAATCATACAGTGTTTGTCCTTTTGTAACTGGCTTAGTTCACTGAGCATAATGTTCTCAAGGTTCATCCATGTTGTAACATGTATCAGAATTTCCTTTCTTTCTAAGGCTGAGTGATGTTCCGTTGTGTGTATAGACCACATTGTGTTTATCTATCCATCCATCAATGGACGCTTGGGTTGCTTCTACATGTTGGCTACTGTGAGTAATGCTGCTATGAACAGGGGTGTACGGATATCTGTGTGGGTCTCCGCTTTCGATTCTTTTTGGCTATATACCTACGAGTGAAATTGCTGGACCATATGGCAATTCTATGTTTAATTTTTATGTAGTGTGTTTTAAGGCCTTCATTTCCTCAGCTTAAACAGGAACACCATGGCCAGATATTGACTCCTTCTTCACACACGCCCCTCCCTCGCCCAGCACGGGGTCGATGCAGGCTCTGCCCACCAGGCTTGGCGCCCAGCCGAGGCTCCCCTGGGCTACACTGACCTCCACTGAGGTGGGAGTTGTTGGTGTTTTCCTGGCCCTCCACTTCCACATGGCCTCCAGCCCTCCCTTGTGGGGCAGCTCCTGCCTCTGGCTCCCACTTCCAAGAAAAATTTAGGGCTCACCTCCTGCTCTGCGGAGCTCCGTAGCTGAAGCTGAAGCACTGTGCTTGGAGCCCACCTCTTCCTGCTGCCTGCCCAGGGGACCCCAGCCCCACGGCCCTCCAGAGTCTGCACCCAAACAGGGTGCGTCCTGGTTACAAGCATCGGCTTTGGGATCAGACAGACCGAGGCTTAAGACCTGGCTCTGGCAGGTGCTGGCTGTGGGACTGTGAGACAGCCACTTCTCCCCTCTGAGCCTCACTGTTCTCGTCTATAAAAGGGGACAGTAATATACTCTGTTCATAGGGAGATTGAGCTAATGCGTGGAAATCCCTGAGCCTTCTGCCTGTCACAGAGCAAGTGGTCAGTCAACACAGCTGTCATGACCTGGTCAGCATGAGGCTGAGGGAGATTTTAGACGGAGGGGCTGGGATGGTGAGGCACTTCTGAGCAGAATCCTCACGGTCCCAGCTGAGGACTCTTGGGAGGAAATTCCAGGTTGGCCAAGCTAAACTCCTCTGCTCCCCATAGGTCTGCCTCCATTTAAATTCCCTTTCCCTATTATGAGTCAAAGGTGGGAATAGAAGCCCATGTTTATGGAATAATGGAATATCATTGGTGGGCCTGACTGTGTCTCAAGGAAAAGGTATCAGTTCTTACTACTTAATTTATCTTTCTTTGTTTGAATAGAAGAATTTTTATGACGAAATGGGTCCTGTTTTCTGCCACTAACATTTACTAAAAGGGCACGCACTGGAGACAGCAATATGGAGGTTGGTTCCCCATCTTTCTTTAAACCCCTGCACCTGAACACGGCTTCAGTGTTCGCACAGGCCTGTCACATGGTACGTTGGTCATCTTGACCCACTTTACAGGCAGTGAAACTGAGGCTCTGAGAAGTGAAATGGGTGCCGTAGCAAACTGGAGATGGAAAAGGCTCTTTCTGTTTTAGGCAGTCCTCACTAAGCACATGCTGTGTGCCAGGCACTGAGCTAGGCACGGGGCCTGGGGATGGCGACGATGCGGTGCGAACCTCTTCCTCCCTCTGTCCTTGGCCTGGGAGCAGACAAGTTTCCCAAGAGTCGGCCTCTCTGTATCTGCAACCCTCCTTGCCACCACATGCTGCTCTGGGGTAGCTCCTGGGGCTGCTAAGTCACAGCAGCTGCATCTTGGCCTGGGTGGGAGTGGGGGACACTGCATGGCCTCCCTCAGAGCTCCCCCTTCTCCAACCCGTAGCCATCCAGTTCCCACAATGATAAGTAGGATGATTCCAAAACTTTCTATTCTTGCCTCTAATTGTCCTTCAAGTCCTCCCCACTTTCCACCCTCACTTCCAAACCCTCTCCTTTGCTGCTTTATGTATGCTGAAAGGCTCCACATGAAACCAGAGTGCAGGTCAACCCTCCAAGCTTGGCAGGGCCATATTTGTCCCTGCCTCCTTTCATCTTGGGAACCCATCCTGCTGAGATCATTCGGATGCTTATTACACTCAGTGTGCTTGTGTGATTCCTCCACTGAACAATAATCTCTGTGAGGGCAGGTACCCTGTCTGTCTCTCTGTCTGATTCTCCATTGTTATGCCAGGGCCCAGTTCTGTTCCTGGCAGAGCAGGCATTCAAAAAAAAAAAAAAGAGTTTTATTTTCTAACATAGTCTCTGGTTCTTTCCTTCTCAACCATATGCCAATAGGACAAGTGGGCCGTCCAGTGTTTGGCATCATCACCTGTGACTTGGATGGGCAGAACAGAATCTAGTATAGAGGCTCTAGGGCACCCCACTAGAAGTCTTTGTCCAGGAGACAGAGATCTCTACCCACTCATTGTGGGTAGTCAACTTCCTAATCATCTTTGAATACCTCATACATTTTTTCTGTTGTGTTTACAGGAAGACCACGAAGGGCTGGGCTCACTCTGTCCATCATACCCTTCCTGATCTACCCATGTGGTGACCTAGGCAAAGAAAGACATGAGGCTGATAACTGGCATGATTTGTTCTTAGGGAATCAGTGTGGGGTCCTGAGAACCACTGCTTTCTCTCCTAGATGCTCTCACAAGCCCCACGTTTTCTGGAATATTGCCCAGAGTGACATTAAGCAGATGACCCCACACATTTGCAGAATCTCTTGGCTTCCAGATTTTGAAAATGCAAACAACCCTTGTTCATTTTTTAGGGTCTTGGCTCCAAATCCAATGACAAGTGTCCTCATATAGGACCGAAGAGGAGAAGACACAGACAGGAGGAGGAGGCCACGCAAAGATGAAAGTAGAAGTGGAAGTTATGCAGCCACAACCCCAGGAATGCCTGGAGCCCGCAGAAGCAGAAAGAGGCAAAGAAGAATTCTCCCCTACAGCCTTCAGAGGGAGCCTGGCCCTGCTGACACCTTTGATTTCAGACTTCTAGCTTCCAGAACTGTGAGAGAATAAATTTCTGTTGTTTTAAACCACTCAGTGTGTGTTGATTTGTTACAGCAGCAAAAAGAAACAAATGGACCGGTGGGGACCAAAGCCCCTCGCTCTGCCTGCTCTTCATCGTAAACCCTCTGTGAAATGACCACACCAGCCTCCCTCTGGCCTCCTTGCCCCCAAGCTCACTTCCTCCAGTCCCTCTGCTACAGTGACTGAGAGATGTTACTAAAATACATCATGGTGTCGCATTTCCTTTTGAAGCCCATCAGCTAGAACTTTCTGTTTCAGATAACAGAAAATGCAACCTACACTGGCTTCCATGAAGGGAATTTATTAGCTCCTGAAACCAAAAAGGCTAGGCACTAAGGTGACTTTACCTCAGCTGGATTCGGGGCTCAAGCGATGTCACTGGAACTGGTTTGCTCGTCGCGCTGCCTTCTGCTCTGTTGGCTTTGGTTTGGAGCTCTGCGCAGCAGTGAGGTGATGGAGCCGCCCTGGGCCCGACATCCCGCCAGACTAGACACGAGCACAGAGCTTCAAGACTTCTCCCTGGTCCTCAAAAAGCCCTGGATTGGCTCCCATTGGGCCTGATTACCCATCCCTCAGCCAATCACTGTGGCCAGAGGAATGGAATATGCTGATTGGTATAGGTCTAGGTCACATGCTCCTGGAGTCATGTGGCCGTTGTATCCACCACTCGGACTGAGAGGGAAGAAAGGGGAAACATGGGGGAAGACACAATCTAAAAAAAAAAAAAAGTCCCACCCCAAGTATAACAAATGCATGTTGAACAGCCAGGAAAAAAAAAAAAAAGAAAAGAAAAGAAAAGAAAATCAGCAAGTGTCCATGTAGATGCTCTTTAAAAAAAAAAAATTTTTTTTAATTCTCACCTGAGGATATTTTTCTATTTATCTGCAGATAGAGTGGGAGGGAGGGAGAGAGAGAGACATGGATGTGAGAGGGACACATTGATTGGTTGCCTCCTGCACAACCCCCACCAGGGCCAGGAATGAACTGCAACCAAGGTCCGTGCCCTTGACCAGAATCGAACCCGCAACTCATTGTTCCACAGGCTGACGCTCTAATCACTGAGCAAAACTGGCCAGGGCCATGTAGCTGCTCTTTAATGGTTCCTGCTGAGAAGCATCAAGATCTGAGTCCCTGGTCTCCAGCCTTATCTTAATTCCACTTTGCTTGACATCCCTACGCATATCCTGCCGTTTCTTGACCATATGCTTTATTCACATGGTCTCCTTTACCCAGAATATTCTTTCCCCCTTCCTCCTACCCTGCATTTCATCTGACTAATTCCCACTCCTCCTCCAGAACACTCAGCTGGAGGCTCTGTCTCGTCTGGATGGACCCCCAAAGCATCCTGAAGTGCATGTATAATGGCCCTTACCCCTTTGGATGGAACTTGACTGTTAATGAGTCTGTCTCCTCTATTGAACTCTGTACTCCACAAGGGCAGGGATTTATTTTATTTTTATTTTAACAAACACATAAGGCCCTTTCCAAGGGTCAACCACCATTCTAAGCTCTTTACAAATATTAACTCATTTAATCCCCATAATAAACACATTAAGTAGGATCTATCATTAACTCTCCTTTAAAGATAGGGAAATTGAGATAGGTCATATCTGGTTTATCTTTGTATTTCTCAGGCTCAGCCTAGGGCTAAATACATGGTAGGTACTCAAAAAATGCAGGATGGAACAAAAGTAGGTTTATAGTTGTGAGTACTGCATGCAAAACACAAAGTTTGTTCTTGTATTATTATTTATTAATTATTGTATTATTTTCCATAAGAACAACTGTAAACCTACTTTTGTTCCACCTTGTATGTCCTTCAGGTTGTCTCTCTCGATTGTTCAATTTTACCCAGATGGCTATGTCCTCAGATTTTCCCAAAGTGGCCCACACTCTGGGTCTTCCCAGCCTAGAAAGGGGGTGTTGTGAGGCAGCCTCAGCCAGCAGTCTCTCTGGCTCTGCATCTGATGTCCAGGCCAGCAGCCCAAGGGCTGGCACAGAATCCTGTGACACAGGGAAAGGACTCCAGTCTGGACCTGTTAGGCCCATGAAATCCCTAGGATTAGAGGATGAGCCCAGGACACCCTCAGGCTCTCTGCTTCCCGACCCCTCGGTACCCTCCTCCCGCTCCGTGTTCCCAGAGCCCAGTCCAGGGGTCCCGTTCTGATTGTCACTTATCTGAATACACTCCTGAGGACCACTTTGTTCTCAGAATCTTACCCTGAAACCTCCTGAGCTTCAACTGGCTCAGAATTTGAACGTGTAGGTCTTGTCCTTCCAGGAGAGATTATTTCATTAAGACCAACAAGCCTCCACCTCTGCGGACCCACCTGGTTCTTTGATCCCCTCCTCACTCAGCTTGTCCCCATCCCTCCTCCACCACCCTGCCTGAGTTACCTATCCTCACAGGCTCTTTACTCTGTCCATCCTGTCTGACTGACCATCCCTGGCCTTGCTCTCCATCTCTATTCCCTTTTCTCTCATCTTCGTCTCTTTCTGTCACCTGTCTTGCTTTCTCCTTGTCTCATTCTGCTGGACTCTTCTCTACTGTGTCCCCTGGCACGTGTCTGGCTGTCTGTGTCCTCTGGATATCTGTCTATGTGTTTCTCTCCAGGCCTCTCTCTCCCCCATCCTTGGTTACTTAGGACGTCCAGTAATGGGCCTGGGACCTCTCACTTTCTCATCAGAGTGTAGGAACCCCTCAGTAGCAGGGCAGACTCTGAGCTCTATACCCAGGACTCTCCCATTCTATTAGCCTTCTTTCTGCTCTCTTTCCTCCTCAGGGTCCCTCTGCCCAACCCAGGGGGCAGGAACCCTCTGGGCCACATGGGCAGGATGGCTGTCTGCTGCCCTGAGGACCCAGGCCATGACTGCTTCCCTTAATGAGCACGCCTTCAGTGACACATTCATTATTCCTGTTCGGTCTCTTCGAGTCAAAACTGATTAGTTACACTTACCGCCGCAAAGATGTAATGATTTTATTGTTTATCTTCAATTTATTTTGATTAACATCTCCGTTCTTTTCATTGCAAGTGCAATTAGGTGCAATCTAACAGCGACTACTTTAATTTTGTTGAAATTAAGATGAATAAGTGACGGCTTATGGTGCTTTGTTTAACAAATAAATCATAGTTAAGAGGAGTGTATTAGTAATAAATGAAAAAAGACAACTTAATTAAAATGCATGGAGCCAGCCTCTTGATGTACATCCAAAATCCAAATTGGAATTCCAAAAATCAGAGGGAGCTGAGGGTTAGGGAGACCCTTGCCTCCTCTCACCATGGTGATCAGAAAATGACAGACAGTATGGTTTGGTTTTGAGGTTGCTATGCAGAGAAGAGCAGGAGCACATTATGATCCTTGTGAGATGGTCACACCGTGTCAACAAATGCCACTGGGAACCCAGGTAGAAAGCAGACTTGGGAAGAAACAGGAAGAGAAACTTCAACCCCCCAGGAGGGACCAGCTGCCAAGCCCACACCCTGAGTTCTCTCTGGGAACCAACCCAAGGAGGGCAGAGGGCAGGTTCCCCACACCTCACGATTGCCTTGGGAGGTGGGGAGCCTGGTGACAAGCCTGGAACCCCTGGGCAAGCCCCTCATTGAGATCTCCTCCCTGCTGGGCTGAGAGGGACTTCCCCATCTCTTGATTCGGAAACAAAATGTAAAAAGTCAGCCCTGGAAAGTTTCCCCTGTGAAGTTGAAAAGCACCTATGCTGAAGAGGCCGGCTTTGAAGCACACGCTGGGGCCCCTCGGCAGGCTCCTGCGAGTCAGGGGGCTGGCCTTGCCTCAGATCCGCCAGCCAGCCTCTGCAAGGCTGGGAAATGGGAATTGTTTTTAAGCTGAAAAATTACTCACGGAGCTCACTTCTTTGCCACTACTGTTCCTTTGTTCTCAGTCGTCTCCTTCCTCTGTCTTCTCCTCCTCTTTTTCTTCCTCCTTTTAGTGAAGAGCAGCAGGCAGACCTGGGTTCAAATCTAGGTTCAGGCTTTTACTAGCTGTGTGACCTCAGGCCAGTGATTTAACATCTCTGGACCCCAGCACTTATTTAAAAAAGGGAGGATAGTGGTGCCCATGAGGCAGGGATGCTGTGAAGGTGTACAGAAGTGCCCCGTACCTGCCTGGCTGGAGGAGGAGCTCAGTGAGCATTAGCCCCCTTCCTCTTACAGACCCTCCTAGCTCCTCCTGTCTGTGTATTGCAACTAACTAGATCTTCTCATCCTTTTCTTCAGCTCACTTAAACTCCTACTGTGCTTCATTGTTCTGTATTTAAACTTCACTTTTCTTGCCCTGGCCGGTTTGGCTCAGTGGTTAGAGTGTTGGCCCGTGGTCCAGAGAGACCTGGGTTCGGTTGCAGTTTGTCCCCGGCCCAGTTGGGGTCGTGTGGGTGGCAACCAGTTGATGTGTCTCTCTCACATCCATGTTTCTCTCTCTCTCTTCCTCCCTCTCTCCCTCCCGCTCTATCTGAAGATAAATGCAAAAATGTCCTCGGGTGAGGATAAAAAATAAAAAATTAAAAAAACAACTTCACTTTTCTTTTTCAACCTCTCAACATGTTATCAAGTGCTCTCCTTGTGCCAGGCGCTGTGCCACACCCTGAAGACTGTATCAGGTGAACAAACCCAGGAAGGACCTGCCCTCAAAGAGTTTCCAGTCCTACACCCCAAGTCCCCTGTGTCATCACGGGTCTGTGTGTTCAGAAGTGTCTTTCCCACAAAACCAGTGCTCCGTGAAGGCACGGGCAATGCCAGCGCAGAGTCTGGCACACAGCTGACACAATGGCTACTGACTGCTCAGTCAAACAAATGTCCGCTGAGGACACCTCCCGTGGGCTGATTGTAAGGGCACAGAGAGGAACTGAGCCTGGGTGTGTGCTGTCAGGGAGGCCACACTCAGGGGGGGGCCCAGCTGCTAAGACAGGTAATGACACAAGTGAACAGTGATGGGACAGAGCAGAGGAGGGGACAAGAGATGGCAACCCCCAAGAAGGACAGAAGGCACAGGACATGTATAGGACCTGAATGTGGCTTCCTCCTTCCAGCTCAGAAATGGGGAAAGCAGGACTCAATGTGGTTCCCATGTGCTAAGGCTACCAGCTCCGCTCCCTCCATGCCTGGCTCCTCCCACCTCTCCAGCCTCATTCCCTTCCTTCCTTCTGCTCCTGCTACATAGGCCTTTCTAGTAGCCATACTCCCTCTTGCTTTGCAGGCCTGGAACCTGCTCCTCACTCTGCCAGGAACACTCTCCCATTAGCAGCCTCTTCCCAGTTCCTGTCAACTGCAACCCTGGCCCCACACCTGACTTTAGGTCTCACCTTGAGAAAGCTCTCCCTGAGCCCCCAGTCCAGGTCAATTTTTCTGGATATTTGGTCTCACTGTACTCTCTACTCCTCCAAGACACTGTACAACTGTCATGAAATAATTGTGGAATAGCTGTTCACAGTCTGTCTCCCCAGCTAGACTGCAAATTGCTTGAAGGCAGAGACCACATCTGCCTTGTGAATTGCTGTATCCTGAGAGCCCAGCAAGAAGCATGGACAACAGCCCTAGCCCATGTGGCTCAGTTGGTTGGAGCATCATCCCATGCACCAAATGGTTGCAGGTTTGATTCCTGGTCAGGGCACACACTCAGGTTGCAGGTTTGATTCCCGGTTGAGGTGTGTGTGGGAGGCAACCAATCGATGTTTCTTTCACATGCCAATGTTTCTCTCTCTCTCTCTCCCTCTTCTTTTCTCTTTCTCTAAAATCAATTTACAAAACCTCCTCACGTGAGGATTAAAAAAAAAGAGCAGAGACAGCGTACGCATAAGTACTTGAATAAAATCTGGACAGAATGAATAACCTCCTACAGGCATGGGCTCTTTGAGCATGTCATGGATGGTCTGAACCACAGTCTGAAAAGACAGTTGGTTACTCTTCTCATTTTGCAGATGAGGAAACTGAAGCTTCAAGTGGGGTGACTTGCCCAAGGCAAACAATGGTCTTGAACACACATCTGTCTGATTCTGAAGTCATACTCCTTCCAGGAAGCATCTATGAAGTTTTTATGCCAACCATGGTGTGTGTGTGTGTGTGTGTGTGTGTGTGTGTGTGTGTGTGAAAGCAGAGAAGACTAGGCTTTCTCCTGCTTGGGTCTAAGGACAGGAGAGAGCAATTGCCCCTCTGATTGGTGTCAGTGAGGGAAGAAACAGCAGGTGATAGGGCCAGAGATGTCAGATCCAGGCCGGGGATCTGCCCTGGGGTGGGTGTGGGGAGCACCACAGATGCTTTTCAGGAGAGGCTTTAGGGACTCCAGAGGAAACCGCCCTTGACCTTCCTTGCTGAACTGGCTTTCTGGTACTTGTCTTGGCCCTCGAGGCTGGTGACAGTGATTTTATGAGGCACACAGGACACCCTGTGAGCCCTGGTCACCAGGCATCTGCCATATGGCTGCTGCCTTTGAGTGAGCATGACCAAGAGGGGGAACCGGAGTCATTTCGAAACTCAGGTGCCCCCTCCTCCCAGTGCTCCTCCCGACAAAGGGGTTAATCAATTATTTTTAGAGATAAGGAAACTGCATCTGGGAAGGAGGAAGTGACTTGTCCGAGGTCTCAGAGCAGAGTAATGGCTTAAGTTGGGTCTGGGGCTGCTGTTGCAAGGAGGGACAGAGGAAGAGACAGCGAGGACTCCTGAGAAAGGGGTGGAGAGTACAGGGAGGTAGAAAGAAAGAAGAGAGAAAGGGAGAAAATGGTGAGAGCGACGAGGGGTAAGAGAGTCGGCACCACGGATCCAAAGAGAAAACGAGGCGCAGTGAGCAAAGGAGCTGTGGGCATAGGGAGAGACCGAGAGGAGAGGAGAGAGGAGGAGGAGAGGAGGAGGAGGAGGAGGAGGAGGAGGAGGAAGAGGAGGAGAAGGAAGAGAGAGAGAGAGAGAGAGAGAGAGAGAGAGAGAGAGAGAGAGAGAGAGAGAGAGAGAGACGTTACGGAGACTGGGAGATGGAGAGTGACCGAGGGAGGAAGACAGAGACCGACAGACCGAAGACCAGAGTAGTGACAGTGACAGAGGGGCGGGTGCTGGGGGAAGCGCGCCGAGCGGGCGCGGGACGGCTGCGGGCGGGGGAGGCCGAGGGATGCTGGGCGACGCGGCCGCCTCCTCCGGGCGCTGCGCCGCCCCCGCCCCGGCCACACGCGCCCGCAGCCTAATGACCGCAGCCCAGCCTGCGACGCGCGGCCCGCGCGGACTCCAGGCGGCCGTCAGCTGGCCGCGCGGGGCCAGCCGGGGAGCCGCGAGCGCCGCAGCGACGGTGGCAGTCCCCCGGCTCGGCGGGCCCTGATTGATTTGTCAGCTGAGGCGACAAAACAGCCCCTCTGGTCCGCGCGCCCCGTCTTCGGCTTCCCGGGCGCGGGGCCTCTCTCCCTGCGCCTCCCGGCTCCTGGCCGGCCCTGGAGACTGGAGCGCCCCGCGGGCTCCAGGAGGGAGTCCCCCGCCTCCCGGCCCGGGCCCCGGAGACCCTCCACGGCTCCCCGCATCGCACACCTCCTCCGGCTCGGCCGGCCCGGCCCGCAGGCCCTGGGGCTGCCAACGGCCCCCTCGCCCCCCCTGGGCACCGTGCCAGCCCCCCCAGTCCTCACCCTGCCGCTCCCCCCTAGCCCGGCACCCCCGCCCTCCGTCCCCCGGCCCTGGCCCGGGGCCGCCCGCAGAGCCAGCCACACCCGCTTCGGAGGACGCGGAAAGGTAAGAAGGCGCCTTGGCTCGCCCGGAGGGGCCTGACGGCTGCGCGGGGGGCACGCCCAGGGGCAGGGCGGGCACCCGCGGACCCAGACCTGGCACTGCCGCAGCCACCAAGCCGGGACAAGCGAGAGCCCCGCCGGGGCGGGAGGGATCTGAGCGAGTTACAATTATATAGGGAGGACCTGGTGGTAATTGGGTGAGGTAGCCCTTCTGTCCCGGGGCTACAGGGGGTCTCGCTGTCAGATGCAGAGATCTCTGTCCCTATCTTTCATCCTTTAAGGAATTCGCCTCCTCACTCTCCTGCATCAGAGTCTCTAAAAATTTATGGGACCAGTGCCTAGGTCTCCTTGAGGAATCACTTCTTCTCTCTTTCTCAGGCAGGAGTCTCCTCATTCCTGTCCCCAGTTAAGCATACTCTCTCCCTGCCCAGTTTGGAAGGGTTTTATTCCTCTTTCTCATGCCCCAGTTTAGAAGGCAATCCCCTCTCGGTACAATCTCCGACCATCTTCCTCTCGCTTTCCCATTTGGAAGGCTGGAGCCCCTTCTCTGTCACCCTTTCACTCCACTTATTTCTGAGTGTGCAGACAAATGCAATTTGTTTTCAACTATGGGGTGTGTTTTTCTGGTGCAGGGGCCAATTATGGGGCTTCTTCACCCAAAGCAGGGTACCAGCCATCCATGTTCGCCTCCAGGCAAAGGGCAGCTGCCCAGGTGGACCCGGTATTTGTTTCCAGGGGCAAGGAGGGAAGACTTTACCCCGAAACAAAGAATTGAGGCCAACCGAAACTGTCCAGCCTCTTCAGAGGTTGAAGAGTCCCAGCTCCTGGGTGGAGGGGCCACGTTGAGCCTCCCTCCCCCCACCCCTTTAACTTTAAAATAGTTTAATGAACACACAGAGAGAAATCATTTTATTTTTTTCTGCGTGGTGAGCAGTCTACAAAGAGAAAGGGGAAAGGAGGGAGAGAGCTTTAACTCTGATCCCCGCAATTAGTTCCCTGGGATTGGGAAGGGGGGCAACCGGGCAGCCTCAGTTCTTCAGATACAAAAGCATTTAGATCGCTTTAGACCGGTTAATCCTGAGTCTGGCTCGGGTCTCTTTTGTTTCCCAACTCCATTGTGGGTTTTGTGCAGTTTCTCTCTGTTCGCGTGATTGACTAGCCAATGGATGGTAATTATCCAAATGTCCCCTCTGTCCTTTGACTGACTTCTCCGTATTATGGGCAACTGTCATGCTTTCTGTCATTCCATATCATATTACACGTATTATCATATGAAGTCTCTCTCCCCCAATATAAAGGAGGGTGCCTCAGCCCAGATGCTGCTGCATTTAGAAGGAAGGGCCCCGAGAAATTTGTCCTGGGCACGGGTTCGGAATACAGAGCAGGGGACTCCCGAAATGGGAGGTTCTGCAGGTAATTTGTTTTGCTGACTAGGGGAGGTCTCTGGGGTTGGGGTTAAAAAGATTGTCTTGGGGGCTTGGAGCAGGCTTGCCAGCTGGTATTTTCCCTCTGGCTAGACCTTGGAGCAGTTTGGACAGATCTGGCATACCTTATGGAGAAACTTAGAACCAGCCCTTTGACCCCAGAATATCAGAATAGTCTGCAGGACTGGGTCCTTTTTGGGGTACTGGAGCTTAGTAGTACGTGCACAGGATACCAGCCTTGAGATCTCAAAATACACCTCTCTACCTGTAGCCCTTCACAGAACAAGTCCTTTAGACTCTAAGTCCCCTTTTGCTGCCAAGCAGACTGGGGGACGGAGGAACCAGCTGTGTCTATTTCAAACCCCCACTAGCTGATGCGGAAGCTCTGAGAATGCACAAGCTTTTCCAATGCTTTTGTACAGATAGACTTAGTACCCCTTGGTGCAATTGTGCGTGCCATCACTTAAGAGGGAAGCAGGATTTATAACAAGGAGGCTTTGCAGACAGAGACTCTGGGGTCCTCTGAATCTGTGGGCAGGACTAGCCTTTCTTCTGCTAAAATGGGGAAAAAGTGTTTTATTATTGCAATGAATATGAAGTGCCGATCAGATGTACAGCCTCACAGTTAATTACCTTGTTCTTCATCAAATATATGAGCAATAAATTCTCCAGGAAGGGAGTGGTGTGTGTGTGTGTGTGTGTGTGTGTGTGTGTGTGTGTGTGTAAATAGATGGATAGATAGATGAATACAGGGGACAGAAAAACTCACTCTTTTCAAGACCACAGAAAAAGGCAGACTGTTTTGTAGGAAGCTTGATAGACTGCTTCAAGATGCTTTTAATTTTTTGATGATCAAATATACATGATCAAGCTGTGCATGTTAGGATGTGAGGTGCACTGACATTCAGTGGCTATTGATCAGGCTGTTAAGTATTTCTGCTCAGTTTTATAAATATAGATAGATCCCAGATGATTTAAAGAATTAGATAGTTAAGAAACTGGCATTCTACATTTCTTTGGAGAAGGGGAAATGTCTGGTCAATTACAAAATTCCCGAACCATTGTTTATTCCCCCCACCCCACCCCAGCCCCAAGATCCTTGGAAAATGTGAACTTCATTTGTGGGGGTTTTCAAGAATAGAGTAAAAATATTCCAAATGTTTTGTTTGAGGTCTGCCAAAAACAGTTAATTTACGTGAGTGTTATTCACAGGCTGGGAGTTTACTTCGCTCTGTTTCTCTGTCTCTGTTTCTCTTCTCACACATACACACACTGAAAACCATAATTTTGACCCAGATTAATGTGCTGCTGAAGAGATGGGGAGGGTGTCATTTCTGGGAGTGAGGTCTAAGGTCCTTAAAGCCCTTCTGGTTAGAAACAGGGTGAACTGGCCACAGGGCCTTTCCCAATTAACTAATTTCTCACTAATCTAAAGATCTATTTAGAGAGATGTGGAGGGGCTGAGAGATGGAGATTTAAAGGTAACCTCTAATTGGTCTGGAAAAATTCATTTGACACCTAAAAAACCTCTCTATTACTCTATCATTCTTCCCACACCCTTCTCTCTCTTCCCCTTACACTCTTTCTTGTCTCTTTCTCTCATTTTTGCTTCTAGAAATTAAAAGTGGGCTGTGAAAGGAAGAAGCAATGAGAAACAGTTGGGAAGGGGAGGAGAGAGAAAGCGAACTTTTAATTTTTTTATTGTGTTGCATGGCAATCTTATTTGTAATAATCTAACTAGCTATTCTTGAGAAAGATCCTGTTCAGGAAAATCAGCCTTCACCCAGATAGGTGAAACGTAAGCATACAGACAATTTATAGTTAAGTTTTAGTTCCATATCTTAAAAAGATAGAAAGTGTAGATTTTAGATTTTTCTATCTGCAAAAAAAGTCTTTTCTAGCTAACAGCCTCTCGCTGGAGGAGTTCAGGCATTCCTATTGATATGTCCTCCCTGGAAATGAAACTGAAATTGGCATCCCTCAAAAAAAGTTGATCCACCTAGAAATGGATGAATCAGACCTGATTGGATGGACATGCCCTTTCACCTCATTGTCTCTGACCTATCACTTAATTAATCTCTCCCAGATGCAGAGCTGTTGACAATGCCAAAGATAAGCAGTATTTTGAACAAAGCAGGAAGCTTATTAAAGAACAAGGCACAGTGAGGTTTGGGGCTCTTAAAAAATGTATAAATCATCAGCATGTAGATGGAGAGTTTGTTATAACTGGAGTTTGGAGATTGTCCTATCTTTGCTAGAAACTTTGCCTTTCTTTAACCACTGATTTCTACCTACATTCATTTTCTGCCTCTCCCTTCTCTGTGTCTCTGGTTCCCTTCCTTCTGCCACTCCCTCTCTCTGGATTCAGACTATCCATGGCTAGTTTCCTGAAAATTGTCCTCTGCTTCCCAGACTTGTCTCTGGCTCTTCAGATCCTTTTTACAGCATTAGGACTATCGAGGCGGTCAGCTTCGAAGGCTTAGTGTGACAAAATATTGACTGCTTTTACTAGTACCTTATGAAGGAGGACGTTTGTGCTGGAGGCACCTTCGTGACATACAGGGAATAGTTCATTAATTAAAAGATTTGCTAATTGCTGCTTGAATTACTGTACAGAGAGAATGAAATGAGTTTGTAAAAGATGACAATTGGAGGAATAAATGGTTGTTTTTTGCTTAAAACATTTTTATAAACAGGTCCTAGAAAATGTGTTGCTTTTACTCATGCCTCCGTCGTCAACTATTCAATTGAGCTTCAATTAATGATAATATATGGTCTGGGATCCTTAGCTGGGCTGACTGATGGAAGAGCTTTGTTGAATTGGTGCAGGTGGCACTGTTTAATAAGCACAGGAAAGAGTGAATAATGTAGTGCTTGCAAAGAGAAGTAAATGCAAAATAGATCGCTCTAATTATGGCAGCCCCCAGAAATGGAGATGCAAGCTGAAATGGCCAACTAGCTGGGAAATTCCAAATAGAGCTGATTGTCCCCTGCCTTTTTTACTTTTGAGCACTGACACCATAGCTTAAAAGTAAATTTGGATGAGCTCATCTGACTCGACACAAGCTCAAATTCCAAACGTGGGTCTGGTGACCTATCCATGTTTGCCTCAACTGTCTAGAATCCTTTACCAGATAGTACAATTTAGCTCTAAAATGGGGCTATCTGAACATTTTTTTTTTCTGCAAGAGATCATACAAGCTCATTACCACTGGTCTCTGTGCTTTATTGCAGAGTGTCAGGAGATTTTGTTTTTGTTTTTGTTTTGTTTTGTTTGAGTTTCTTTATGCCTGAGAAAATGAGTCTATAGAAAATCAAAGTGTGAAGACTTAAGCAAACAGAATTTCCCATATACCTGCAAGGGCCCATAATGATTTTCATTCATGCAAAGATAATCAATGGGACATTAGTTGTTTTAATTAATAGAAGAACAAAATGGGGGGAGGGGCAAGAGACCAGGCTTCAGCTGAAGCATATGTGGGAAATGACTGTTCCTCATCTAAAGAGACAATGCCGCCTTCCCAAATAGCAGTAGAGATTTGCTAATCGGGGCCAATGGAAAGTTGGGCTGGGGTGCAGGAGAGGTCCCGCTGAAAACGAAGGGTGAGAGATGGTGGCCACTCATTTTCCCTCCCCTGCAATCTCAGTTCCCCTCGAAAACCTATAGGAGTCCTACATCACCTCATAGGAGAGGAACCTTCTTGCTTCCAAGAAGGTGCAATTTGTGCTAGGAACCTAGTATCTTTTGTGATGGTAAGAGTGCCAGCAGCTGGGAAGCCCCAAATCGACATTCTTTAGCCCAGATTAAGGAAAGGTTGGGGCTAGGTATGTGTGGACTTTCAGAACAGGGCTGAGAGACGGAATGGGTGTGCTAGGTATGGGGTAATCTGTACAGCAAAGTCTCCAGTGTGTAGAGCCTCTTGTCCTCTGAATGGGGACCCAGGGAGGAGCCAAGCCCAGCATCTTTAGTCAAAAACCCCTCTTTTTGTTCTGTGAAAATGTTTACCAAACCCAGGTCCAGTCTAGTCAGCGCTGGCTGGGCACTCGCGTCAATTAGTGTATGTGAAGCTCATAAAAAGTTTATGAGAAACCTTTGCTTAGAAATAGAGTTTAGGGGTGTCCTGCTGTCAGAGAGGGATGGCAGAGATGCCTTTGAATAAAGAACTGTGGTAGGAAATTTTTCCAGTTTGGAGTGCACGTAGATACAAGAATTGTCAACTAGTCCAGAGTTCAGCTGCTTCCTCCCCATCCCCACTTTTTTCATAGTCTTCCTGATCGTCCTTTCAGCAAAATGTGGTTCCCTGTGTGAGGAAATGTATTGCTATTATTTGTGCTTCAATCTAAAAGGCAGCCAGATTAGCAAAATTAGCAAAATGGCTCTTGTAGGACTGAGTAGTTTCTGGGTTAGATTAAAAAGAGATTACGCTCAAGGAAATGCTATAGTTATACCAGCTGAAAAATAATTGACATGTTTTTGCAATATTCTCTCTCTCTCTCTCTCCTCTCTCCTCTCTCTCTCTCTCTCTCTCTCTCTCTCTCTCTCTCTCTCTCTCTCTCTCTCTCTCTCTCTCTCTCTCTGGGCTTCCAGGGCAGTTTATATCTTTGCATAGAAATTAGTAGGTGGGGAGATGCAATTAGCTATTGTGCATTTTGTAACAATTCTTCTTTAAGAATAATCTGATCTGACAGATTTACATTGTTGACAATGTGATTTAAGCAAGACCCAGATACAAACTTTCCCCACCCTAATCAATAATGGTAAATCCTTTTGCTGAGGTGAACAATCTCTGACCTAGTATTCATATTTCTTTTACCGATTCCCTGTAATAAAATTGAACATTTTGTCACCACTTTGAGAAACACTGCCAAACACCTTAAAACACATGTCACACGCCAGCAGCCCCTCATTTCCCTCCTCCGGGAGTTTCTACATCTGGAATCATAATCACAGATAAAAACCTTGACAAAATTGCATCTGAGCACATTCCTCTCCACAGCCCTTACTTTCTCATAACATTTAATACAATATTAATACCTGCTACCGAAAGGCAGGGAGGGAGGGAAAGGACTGCCAACCTCTGCGTTTCCTGATGCATCATATTCAAGCCTGAAATTCACACATCGTGTTTCATTTTAAGTTCAGTGCATTTAACAGGGCCCTAGAGAGAGGGCCCTGGTTAGTTCCCCAACCTGCTCAACTGACGCCCAGGGAGGCAGTTTCAGAATTGTTCAGATCGCTGCAGGGAGAAGAGGAGGAGGAATTGGGCTCCTCTCTGCCTGAGAGGGGCCAAGCCACTTATGTATGGGATATGGGATTCTTTTTTGAAACAACTAAGGCTCCACTGTCCATAGTGGTGACCAGCAGATTTTCTGTAAGAATGAGCTGATTTCATAAAAAGGTAGCCATGCCAGCGCTGATTTGCTGCTGACTGACAGCCTCTCACATCAATATAAAACACTCCCTCCTGTGCTGAACGAAACCCGCAGACCTGGGAGGGGGGTGGTCCTTGTTGAGGATGCCGGCTTTTCTGCCACCCCTGTGATTCAGCTTCACCCCATCTTTTCTTGGAGATGTCCACAACCCTACATTCCTGCACAGTGGCAAGGAATCACCACTCCTCTGCCATACAAACAAGAGACAGAGGTTAGAGAGAAAGGGAAAGTGCAGGAAGGGTACCCCACTGAGGGGTTCCTGGGGGCACGCGTGATACCTTGGAAGTGGACTTCCAGATGTTGGTGGCTTTGTTCAGTCCCTGCCATTCTGTAACTAGAATTAGAGTCAAGACAGACCATAGCAATGCCAGGGAGTCCAACCAGCAATGCTCCCTCCCTTTTTAAAATTTAAACATCCAGGTTTCTGGACTGAGTAACCAGCACCTCTAGGAGCAGCCTCCCAGTAGAGGGACACCACACACACACACACTTCCCTAAGCAAGCCCCACTTCGATGAGCAAAGAGTATAATTTGCTGAATGGTGCAACCCAGAGGACAGGAGACATTCCACTCAGAGAACGGAGTCAGGCAACTGGCCTGTGAATGCAGCCAACAGCCTAAAGAACACACTCCTTTCTGCTTCAAGGCAGAAAAGACGTTGTTTTTGCCTCTTTCTTCTTTGCAGTTAATATCCAAGAGGCTTCCCCGACCCCAATCCCCAGCACCATCCTCAGAGTTTCAGGTCATCTAGTGCCAGTGCCCAAAAGCAAGCAAGTCTGGGGCCAAGGAGGGCGGATGTCCCTGTGCGGAGTCCTTCCCTGGTGGCTCCCAAATCTGGCGGTTTTTCTGCCTGCCTTTCCCTCCGGGAAGGCTCCGGAGAGGCTGAAAAAAATCTGGGCGCCCGCTCGCTCGCTTGTCAAGAAGCAAACTGTCTTCACATTCTCCAAGAGCAACATCCCTGCCTAGGAAGAGGAAGGAAGAGGCAAAATAAATAAAACCAGTTAATGTTGTAGTTAACTTGCAAATCAAGTAAATCTGTTGGTGCTGTATTTGAGAAATAAACCATCAGAGCGTCACAGCAAACACACACTTCTGAACGTCTTCATTTTGATTTAATGGTATATCAGCGTCAACTATCGCTTCCTCTGCTGGTACACACGGCCTGATGCCGCGGGAGGAGGATGCCCATGTTTATCACCGAGTGAGATGACTAATTACACCTTGTCAATCACCGGCTATGAAGACATAAAACCAGCGCGCACAATGAAGTAGTTGCCTGCAGCGTCAATTAGTTGGCGATTCGGAGGTTATTGCGTGGCCCTGCTTTGGCCGCCTCTAATAACCGGATAGAGCTCCGGGAACAGCGCACTGATCAATCACCCTCCATCCGCGGCCCCAGCTCCCGCCCCCGCGTCCCCCTCCCGGCTCGGCCTCACTTTCTCTGGGCGGCATGTGCTTCCTCTCTCCGTGGCCCCGGCTCGGCGGCGCCGGCAGCCCCGGGAGCCCCGGGAAGTTTGTGCGCGGCAGCCCCGCAGCCGGCAGCCGGGAGCCCCGCAGCCTTCGGGGAGCGCCGGGGCTGGTGGCCCCTTTGTTGGAAGAGACGTGGAGGGAGCGCTTTTGTTCTGAGTTAGTCACGGTGGCCGGCTGGAGGCTGCTACCTCATTATGCGCCGGGTCTGCTCGTCTGCGAGGAAGCAGATGGTGGGGAGGTAGGCAGCGGCAAGAGTAGCCAGACCTGAATTCCGTTCACCTGTCACCTCCCACGAAAGGCAGGTTCAAGCGACTTAGGGGTTCTTCCTCCCAGTCTGGGGGAGGGGCGTCGAGGGGCCGCTTTTCCGGCGCCTCGGAAGGATCCGTTTACCTGCGGGTGCCTGCTCCCCCCACCCCTGCCTTCCCCTCGGCTGCGACTCCTCGCACCGTGTAAATGTCACTCACGTGTCAGGACGTGTGTTTACAGCCTGTTCCTCTCCTTGTTTAGTCTCCGCGGACGGGGTTTAGCGGTCGTGCCGCGTACCCCCGCCGCTGGGGGAGATTAGCAAAGTTACCGGCCTCTGAACCGGGGCCGGGCACCTAGATCCCGCCCCGCGGCAGAAGATGCGTTTGAGCCTCTTGCCGACCCGAGCGCGTCCCAGCCTGACATCGAGAGATAAACTGGCGGGTGCACCCGGTGGGAATTCTGACTGCCCGAGAATTTGCGATCGGCCAGCGCTGGGTGTGGGCTGCTGGTCAGAGAGGTGGCGACGAAATCTTGTGCTTACACGTCTGAGGGGATTGAAGAGCCGCAGGGTGTGTTTCCACGTTTCTTGGGAAGCCCGCGGCAAGTTACCGAGTGCTCCTCCCCCCCCCCCGCCCCCCAGCTCCTGAGGCAGCCCCTTCAGTTCTGGAAAACGTATTGCATCCATCCAGCCGGGGCTCGGAGCTGCACCAAGGACAAACGCTCCAGCGTTGTCACAATTTTTTCTACCCCTTGGGCGACCTCCAGATGAACCCTGTTGACTCCCAGATTAGATTTTCATTCCCTGCTTTCTTTGAAAGAAAGTGCCCCAGATGCGTCAGTAAAACATGCCTGTGTAGGCGTCCGAGTGCCCGGGTGCAGGCCCTGTGCAGGCGCCAAAGCACAAGTCTGTGTGAACACACGCGCACGCGCGTCGTTTATGCTCCTTCTCTCACGTTGGGGCATCTGTGCATGTGCAGCATGTCCACACATACTTGTAACTTAAAAGTTTTTGCAAATATGCAAAACATGGCCTCCAAGAAAGTACACCCAGGGATTTAGGTAGAATCACCTGAGCATGCAATTGTACTGTAAGGTGCAATTGTACTATAACCACTTTATAGATGCCTCCCTCTGCCTGGCAGTGGACACTTATACTTGATGTGCACGTGTAGACCCTAGTTTTACCTTCCTGCTGGCCGTATTTTTGCCAGCGGAGATGAACGTGCAAATTTGAACACATGAACATGAGTGCATGTGCTTGGCATTACAAGCACACATATGTATGTCTAAAAGTTATGTACACAATGTGGAAAGTATACTTATGTGCTTCCTCAACTTTGTGCTCTTATGTAAGAAACTGCATAGATCTTCAATAGCCCCTTACCTCCTCCTGGCAAGCAAATCACTTCTGACTGACCCACCTCCAAAGCAGACCCAGGAGATGGGACTCTGTAATTGACTTGTTCATTAGGTTTTGCTCTACAATCACTTTTTATTTACTAAATCCAGCTTCACCATACACCTGGGTATGGCCCTTGAGTTCCCAAGAGATTCTAGGTTGAGCTTGAAAGCTGGGGGCTGGTTGGGGGGCAGTTGGGATTACCCTGCAGGCCAGGTTGTTGGTCTTTGGAGAAGTGGTACAGCCAGGCAGCTGGATGGATGCTGGGTAACAACTGAGTCCATGGCATGGTGTACCCAGTGGTTAGAGAATGCTCCTGTGGTCCTTAAGAACCTTGTTGATGCCTAATATATCTCAGAGTGGGAAAGTTTTTCATAGGAGATGGAGAGGGAAAAGAGGGAGCAATGACAGAATTTGCTTGGTGCCTGCTATGGTGCAGGCATTTTACATCCATGATTTCTTTTGTTCATCACATCCATGTGAAGGGGATGTCCCCCACTGGAAAGATCAGACCGACTAAGGGAAGTTAAGTCATTTGCCTAAGGTTAGGTTTGTGCATAAATTAAAGAACTTGGATTCAAACCCATGCCTTTCGTAGTTCCTAAAGGCTGGAGAGAGACTGGGAAGAACGAAAAGAAATCAGGCCCTAGTTCGCTGGGAGTGAGGACATGCTGGTTGCCACCCCCTTACCCCCACCTCCCACCCCGGGAGTCACAGCTCCCTAGGTCTCTTGCCTCTATGGAGGTCTCTTGCCTCTCTCGCTCAGCCGGGTCCCCAGGAGGCCTGCTCAGCCTCCGGCAGTCCGCTGTGGCTCGGAGGCTGGCCCTAAGGCCGAACTGGGCAGGAAGCAGCCTAAGGCTCTGGGAGCTCTACCCCAGGCCTGCCTTCCCAGGCCTCTCAAGCCCGGTGCCCGAGGCAGCGGCTCCCGTCCGTTCCGAGGGGAGACTGGAGTGAGACCTCTTCAAGCATCTTCTAGCTGCGCCTTCTCAGGATGGAGACGGCAGGGAGAGAGGGTTTAATTTTCCTTCCCGAAGAAATCACAGGAAACTGTTAGTAGCTTAAAAACTCCACTACCCCCCCCTCGCTCTCCCTCCTCCCTCCCTCCCACTCTTCCCCTCCAACCTCGCCCACCAGCTCCCACCATCTCGTGGCTCTTCTCCTCCTCTTGCTTCTCCCCTCCCTCTCGGGTCTCCCGCCTTCCCGGAGCACGCGCTGCCACGGCTGGGGTGCGGGGCGGCCAATGGCGCGGTGGCAGGACGTGATGTCAGGCGCGGCTGTAGAAAAGGCGCGGACGCTTGGCTGGCGCGGACTGCAGAGCCGGGGCTGGGCTCGGCGCGCTCTTGGAGAGCCTGGCGCGCCGCTGGGCCCACGGCCGGCGACTCCTCCTCCCACTCTGCTCCTCCTCCTTTTTCTCCTCCTCCTCTACCTCCTCCTCTTTCTCCCCCTCCTCCTCCTCCTCCACCTCCTCCTCCTCCTCTTCCTCCTCCTCTTCAATTCTCCCGGTGGCTCGGCTCGGCTCGCTGGCTTCAGAGAAACCCCTACTGCAGTCGCCCACCCAGCGTCTAAGTGGGTCGCCTTGGGCTGGAGACGCACCCCAGGGAGTGGAGAGGTCCAGGCAGCTGGGCCGCCGTGGGCACCTAGCCGCTCCCGGGTGAGCCCCAACTGCAGCCGTCCCTGCCTCGGGCAGACTTTGCGCTCCTGCTTCGCGCCCCGGGCGCCGAAGCCGGGCCGGCAATGCCCGCGGCGTGAAAGCGCCCGCGGCGGGCCGCCGACCTCTGCTCCCGTCTCCCTCCTCCTTCCTCTCAGCCCCGTGCCCTTGTGACCCCGGCTTTGGCGCCGCCGCCCAGGCGCCCCCGCGATGTAGCTGCCCCCACGCCTCGGCGGGAGGCGTCCTGGCCCGCGGGCGCCCGGCCTGGGGGCTCAGCCGAGCTCGGGCGGGGCCGGGGCCGCGGTGGCGATGCACCGGGCCCGTTAGTGCCGGGAGCGCCAGGCAGCTGAGGCGGGGGGCAAGCCCTCCCGCGGAGGAGCCGCGCCCCCGGCCCCGCCGGTCCCGCCGCGATGCTGTTCCACAGTCTGTCGGGCCCCGAGGTACATGGGGTCATCGACGAGATGGACCGCAGGGCCAAGAGCGAGGCTCCCGCCATCAGCTCCGCCATCGACCGCGGCGACACGGAGACGGTAGGCGCACGGCTGCGGGTCGGGCCGAAAGCTGGGACGGGGCCATGTCGGTCTGCGCCTCTACTCCCCTAAGTTTGGGGGCACTTTGGGGAGCGTCCTTCGTGCCGCACGGGACTGGGCGCCGAGGATCCGTGGACAGGATGCAAGGCCCGTAGCTCTTGCCTGGGGTAACCGGGCTGCTGGGGAGGAGGGAAACAAGGTTGAGACCGAAATTTTAGACCCAGAGGGTAGAAGAGAGCACTTCTCCCTGAGTGAGAGCGAAGTCCTATCCACGGCCCGAGATGACTCTTCTCATTTGGCGGGGCCCTCTGGTCACCAGCCCTGCGCTCTCCTCCACCACTTGGCCCTGGCTGCCGGCGGCGCCGGGAAGGGCGAACCAACCGGGAGCATTGGGGCTCCAGCCGGCTTGGGCTGCTCCCACTTCCTGGCAATGGGGTTTTCTCCCCAGCGCAATTTCAGGCGGGCGAGGTCTTCTGGGCCACGCTTTTTTGTTGATTCGCGACCTGGGCCTCCTGGCCCGTTGTACTTGGCCAGGCCAGGGCTAGTAGTTCAGGCTCCGGCCTGGCTCTCACAGAAGCGGAGTCCATTCGAATCTCCACACCTGGCTCTGCCGGCCCAGCCCCAAATAGTCAGTTCCTTGCCTCAGACCTCCCTGGGGGCTAGATGAGCAGACGTTGCCCAAGTCGGGCCCAGAAGTGACCTTTAGAGGCAGAGGAGGTGGGGAGCGCAGGAAGTTTCTTTGCTCAGAAAGCAAGAACAGCAGGTCCAGTGTCTCCTTCTTCTGAGCTTTTCTTCCCTGGGTTAAACCATCTCAGCCTGTCAGTTTGGTTAGCCAACAATTTGGATTGGGCCTGTCCTGCACCTAGAGACTTTGAGGGTGCTTCTGCACCCCACTCACCATCTCTCAGGATCCTGGGACCTAGGAGCTGCCCTGACCTAAACCTTTGACTCAAGGATCCAGAGATCACTGGGGCTGGGTGCCAGGAACTCTCTGTGTCTCTGGAGAGGAGTCTGTGTGGAGGGTGACTTTTAATGGTCATCTTACCCCTTTTCCTGGGGACCCAACCAAGTGACTTCTGTAAGAAACAGTTTAGAGGGAGCTTTTGGAGGGCTTGACTAGGGTAGCCACCGCTGCCTCAGCCGCTGAACACAGTCTGAGACTTTCTGAGGAAAGGGCAGAGGGGACAAGAAGGGGAGATCTATCCAGGCCAGCAACCCTCCTGGACCTGTGGCTTGCTTGGGCTGTGTGTGCGGGCCTGGGTTCTGAACCTTCTGGATATGGGCCTTTTGGGGTGGAGAAAGCGCACTGCACACCCTTGGTTTCTTTCTTGGAGTTTAGGGTTAGCCAGTTACAGAGGGAGCTTTGGTTGCCAGTTTCCCCTTGGTGGCAGCGGGACTGCTGGGTCGAAGGCTGACGCAGGCGCTGCGGTCTTCCGCCTCCCTCCTTCCGCAGACCATGCCGTCCATCAGCAGTGACCGAGCTGCGCTGTGCGCAGGCTGCGGGGGCAAGATCTCTGACCGCTACTATCTGCTGGCGGTGGACAAGCAGTGGCACATGCGCTGCCTCAAGTGCTGCGAGTGCAAGCTCAACCTGGAGTCAGAGCTCACCTGTTTCAGCAAGGATGGAAGCATCTACTGCAAGGAAGACTACTACAGGTAGCCCCCCACCTCGGGACCCACTGCCCCTCAGGACTCCCATGTCAGATGCAATCTTGCCTGTCTCCTTTCCCTCCAGTCCCAAGGGTGGGTTCCTGTCTTTAAGCCAGCAAAAATTGGGTGACAACCTTTACACACAGCAATTTGGGGGGCACTCTTGGTAAGGTCTGTGAAGTGCAGCGACCCAGAGAAAAGCAGAAGCTGCCCTCTTCTGAGCTTAGACCATAACTAAGCTTGGGTTGGGGGGTCCTTGCACCCCTCTCCCTTTGAAGTTTCTTGAGTCAACCAGAGGGAACAGAAACTAGCACTCCCCCAAGCCAGGCAGCCTGGGCTCCTGTAGAACAAAGTTGGAGGGTGAGCTGGGGGATGGGATGGGAGCATTTCCGGATCTTTCGTGGAAGTGGGAGTGAAAGCTGGCCAGGATTAAAGAACCAAAATCATCACTAACAGGCTCCATCCAGGTTCCTTTTTTCTCCTCTCTGGGTTTAGGGTTAGAGTCTGTTTATATATTCTCTCTCTTCTTTCTCTCCTCGTCTCTGCGTTTTTAACCAAATTACAAAGGTCTGTAGGATTCCCAAGAGCTGGTGTGGAGAGCAGGGTTAAAGTTTGAGGAAGGATAAGTGGGGAGTTTCTCCCCCACTCCCAAGCAAAGGCTTTCCTGGGGCTTGCTCGGGCTCTGGGTTAAGTAGAAGCCTTTGTAGGCGTGAACATGGTTAAGGGGCCCTGTATTTCAGGGTAGGCTCAGACCTAGGCCAAAATTTAGTCTCTCTTCCCTCATCCTCCAAGTTAAGACCCACGCTGCCCATCTTGAGGAGAGGATTTCCCCCAGTGGCAGCAGCGGCATCTGGAGGAGGAATATGGGGGTACCAACCGTGTGTCCCCACAGTCCCTCCCTCGATGGTCTCTACAGGCGGTTCTCTGTGCAGCGCTGCGCCCGCTGCCACCTGGGCATCTCGGCCTCGGAGATGGTGATGCGGGCTCGGGACTTGGTTTATCACCTCAACTGCTTCACGTGCACCACGTGTAACAAGATGCTGACCACGGGTGACCACTTCGGCATGAAGGACAGCCTGGTCTACTGCCGCTTGCACTTCGAGGCGCTGCTGCAGGGCGAGTACCCTGCGCACTTCAACCACGCCGACGTGGCGGCGGCGGCAGCTGCTGCAGCAGCGGCCAAGAGCGCGGGGCTGGGTGCAGCAGGGGCCAACCCGCTGGGTCTTCCCTACTACAATGGCGTGGGCACCGTGCAGAAGGGGCGACCGAGGAAGCGCAAGAGCCCCGGCCCGGGGGCGGATCTGGCGGCCTACAATGCTGGTGAGTGCGAGGCGCCCACAGAGCGTCACTGTCGGGTTGGGAAGAAAGTGGCTATCGTCCACCCCCGCGAGCCGGAATGAATCTCTGTGTGCTATGTACACGTATATATACAGCACTATGTATACAGCACTCTGGATACTCTATCCCGTAACTTCCCTAGGCCCTAAGCACCATACCATCTGGCTGGAGGGACCTTAGTTTTCTAGGCTGCAGCTCATATGCCCTTGTCTAGAGCAGGACCAGAGGGTGATTTAGTGTCTTGCTGCCCCTGGTACAGGGCCATGTCGCTGAGAAATTTTTTAGAGGCGGGTTTTTGGTTTGGGCCTTACCCTCACTTTGCTGGGCAGAAAGTAAGTACAATGATAGAGAAAGCAAGGTGGAGCCCACACCAAACAGGCTCTGGGTTTGCAAGGCTGAGGGCAGGAGCTGGGTGATGAATGAGCCAGGCAAGGCAGCGAGAGACCCAAGAGAAAGGACTGGCATTGTTCGGGGGCACCGAGATGGGGTTGGCGTGCAGCCGGTCCTGTGAAATGTCCTGAGGGCTGCAGGCTCGGGAAACTTGGGCTCAGGAGCCGCTTGAGTAAGGATGGTTCGTTGTAATCCGTCTGCTCTGCCAGGTCTCGGTTTTCCCCAGGCTCCTTCCTCCGAGTTCCGGGCGCCAGCGGGGCGCTGGGATGAGAGCCTGGACCCTCAGAAGCCAGCACCGGGGATGAGACCCAAGTAGGCCTTGCGCCAGGGTAGGGTGGAGGGCTTGTTTCGCATTTCCGGCGTCTTTGAACCCCTTGCCGTTTGGGAGAGGCTCTGCCCCCCTCCGGCGTCCTTCCCCGCTTAGGACAGCTGCGGAGGTTCTGGGGCCCGGCAAATTGAACCGTCAACATCTGCCCGAAGTCTGCACTGCCGGGAAAGGTTTATGACTCCCCCAGCTTCTGAACTAGATAGAGTTTATTTGCAATTATTTTCTTTCTTTCGTTTGCAACAGAATCGGATTCGGAGATTTTGTTTTTTTCCTCCTTTTCCCCTTAATCTAATGCACAAATGGAAACAAAACAAAGCAAGACGAACCCGGGACTCTGCGTAGAGGGCAGTGGTGGGGAAGAAGTCGGGTTATTTTGATTTTTAAAAATCTGAGCTGGCTGGGGAAGAAAATAAGGGGCGGGTGGGGTTCCCCTGTTCGATCCAACGAAATTGCTTGTTGGAAGATCATGGGGCATGTGTGTCTCAGTGAACCGAGCTGGAGTAAAGTGCAGCTCCTACTCTGGTAGATGGTGAAGTGGCCACAGGAGGTCTGTGCCAACAGATTATACATTTACTGAAGGCTCTACCAGAGATACTGCTCTCCCAAACTTCCATCCCTCATCTCCCACCACCCTGAAAATAGACTAAACCAAGTCCAGATCAGGTCCCCCAGACAAAGCCGTGCCTATTTATCAAGTGGGGTCGGCCTCTGTAGCAAGCAGCAGGCGCAGGGCCACAGGGCACAGGGAGGGGTGGGGAGGGGGATTGTGTTTTCCCAAGTATGCAGGTTTGTAACTGGGTTTGGATTTGAAAGGTAGAAGGTTCAGAGATTTATTCGTGCTTTTCGCTGTTAAGGCACCGTCCCTGGTGAGGCCGCGCCACACCAAGCAAGGCGATGTGGCTGGAGGCTGTGTTTCAGGGGAGCTGGCACCTCTACAACATTCCCCACCCCTGCCATCTCTTTTTCTCTTTGAGTCTTCTTTTTTTCCTTCTGGCTCTCTCTGTCCCCCTTTCTCTGTCACTGTCTCTCTCTGCGTATGTCTCCCCGTTTCTCTATCCCCTCTGCACGTCTCCGTGTGCACGTCTCTGGCCTAGCTTGGCCCGGGCTTCCTGTACTGGTAGAATCCACGAGCTCAAGCGAGTGCATATCCGGTGGCCGCGTGGTTCGCTTATTCGGGGCTCCCGGGACTAGGTTGGGAAAGAGGGTCCCTCCCGGGCCCGGCTGCCCTGCCTGCCCAGGTTTGGCTGCTGTCCTCCTCCCTCCTCTCGGCACAGGCAGGAGACAAATGGCAGCAGTGTGGGCTGTGGAGGGCGGCTGGGACTGGAAAAGGGGGACCGCGGAGGGTGCGAATGCGAGCGGTGTATACGGGGCCAGTGTCTGTATGTGAGTGTTTCCAATCTTGAAGGCAGGA
This sequence comes from Tadarida brasiliensis, assembly GCA_030848825.1. NCBI lineage: Eukaryota > Metazoa > Chordata > Mammalia > Chiroptera > Molossidae > Tadarida > Tadarida brasiliensis. The sequence continues at coordinate 10,072,607 of CM061269.1, read as the reverse complement.
GCTTGTTTGTGCGGGTGTCTCGCACCCAGGGGCCCAGCCATACAGAACCCCTGCAAAGCCCATCGCTCTGGGGGACAGTGAGGTGGAGGAGCGGCTGCACGGTGCTAACGCACAGTGAGCTCGGCCTGAGTGGAGGGGGGCGCCGTCGGTGCACTGGGTCCGCTGCCGTTGAGGAAAAGGCAGCTGGAGTCTCGGGCCGCAGGTCGGAAAGTCCTTCCGGGGCGGTGGCCACGGCAGGCGCCCTTCTCTGGCTGTCCCTCGGGTTGGAGAGCGCAGCCCTGGTCCGGGAGGCTGAACTGAAACTCCCCCCAACCGCTAGCGGGGCTGCCCGCGGGCGGGAGAAGCGGGCGAGGTGGCCGGCGGAGTCAGTGAGGGGCCCTGGCCGCGCACTTTGCGCCGGCCGTTGAGTTCCACGGCCCCGGGAGTCCCGCAAGGACCTGCCGGACTCCCGGGCCTCCCCCAGCTCCAGCTTTTAGTGTGTGTGTGCCTGGCGGCGTAATTACTGATTTGATTCCAATCCATTATTTAGACAATTGAACCTACAATCTCGTCTTTAGTAAAATGAGGCGAAGTCAGATTTGATTACAGGTTCAGTCCCAGCGACAAGAGCTCGAAACCCGATGGGTTAATAACAGATCACGAGTAAATTATTCATGATTTTACGAGCTCTTTAGCTCCATTGAATCAGCCTAATTGAGAGGAAAAAAATAAAAAAGAAGAGAGAAAGCCCAGTCCTCCTCCTCCTCCCCTCTGCCCCTCGCTCCTCCCCGGATCCGATCCTGGGGAATCTCGACTTGCCCCCGGCACTGGGGGCACGAGTGAGAGGGTCTGGGGCACCAACCAAATCTGGACCCAACTGCCACTTTACCCCCTCGGGCTTGTTCCCCCAGCGTAGCCCCCTGCCAGGCCTGAGCCTCCCTACCTTGGGCTCCTTTTTTCCCTTCCCTCCTTTTCCCTTTTCGCACTCTCAGCCAGTAATGTCTTCAGAATAGGTCTCCCTGGTCTCCTTAAGACCAGGGATTTAGTTTTGTAACCTGGACCCTCCACCACACATTCCTCCCTGTTTCCGGGCTTCACTGTCCCCTCAGGCTCTCTCTGTGTCTCTCCTGATTTCTTTATGTCTTTGTAGCTATCTCTCTCTGGTTCTCCCTGTCTCCACTGCTTTCTTTTCCTCTGTCTCTCCTCTTTCTTTCCTGGCTCTGTCCATCTTCTCTTCCCACCCCCTTTCCTTTCCTCTCTCTTCATTCTCTCAGTCTTTCTACCCCCATCTCTTTCTCTCCTTTCTCTGCCCTTTCTCTCTCCCTTCCACAAACCATCCCCACCCCACCCCCCAGTCTAGGCCACTCTCGGCCACATCCCTTGGGTGCTTGGGGCGCCAGGGTCCCCGTGGAGCTCATTAACAGCAGCAAGGCCCAGGTGGGAACTGGGCAGAGGGATGGGCCCAGAGATCCCCTGTGGGGAGGCCTGCCCCACCCCCCTGGAGCTAGGGACTGGGGGCAAGAAGAGGACCACTTCCTCCCACAAGAGGGGGCAGGGCAGTTTTCATGGATCCCATTTGGAGTCATTTTCTGATCCCCTTTTAATTGTTGGACCCATGTTCTTCACTCTGGGCACTGTCAGTGGGAGTACAGTGGGAGTGGGGGACTTGGGTGCCTGGGTGACTATGGAAAGGGACCCTTAGGAGGTGTAACCTCTTGCTGACAGCTCTAAGGTTAGGGACAAGACCTAAATCTTGCAAATTCTTTCTGCAAGGGGCTACTCCTTTTTGGGCAAAGGGAGGAGTAGGTCACCAGGAGAGCAGGAGTACTTCTGAGGTAGTGTTGTCAGATAAAATGCAGGACGCCCTGTTAAATATGAATTTTAGATAAACAACAAATAAATTTTTAGTGTAAGTATATCCCATGTAATATTTGAATTTTAAATAAACAAGTATTTTTTTTAGTGTAAGTGCATACCATGTAGTATTTGGATTTTTGATAAATAATAAATACATTTTTAGTATAGATATGTCCCATGCAATATTTGAGACATACTTATACTAAAAAATTATTCATTGTTTTCTGAAATTCAAATTTAACCGGGCACAATACTTGCTATATCTGGCAGCTCTATTGTGGGCATGTGATGGGGAGCAAGATACATTCCCAGTTGTCCACTTTTGGGGGGCTGAATTAATCTATGAAGCTTTCCCCAAAGTAAGACCTTATGTGTGTAATAGCTCCGGATGTGACTAGGGGATCTTGGAGAGGGATCCTGCATGTCTCAATCAGCAGCCAGGTTGCCAAGCAACTTTCTGAGGCCTGAGGTTTCCACCCCTGTCCTCTACCCCTAGTGCCTTCCAGGCATTGGCAGCCAGGCCCCAGCTGGGCCCCTTCTGGATGGGGACTGGTTCCCCAAAGAGTCATGCTTCATCCTTGCCTGCCTTCGTGGTGTAGTGGAAGAAAATGCGAGGACTACAGTAGCGAATCTAGGTTCAGTCGTTACTAGTGGTGCACATGGCTTCATTTCCCTTAGTGTTAGTTTCCTCATCTGTAAAATGGGGTGAATAGCAATAGCCACCCAATGAGCAGTAGTGAAGGCCCATGGTGTATATAAAGTCAAAGGCATACCCTAGGCATCAAATGCATGTTAATTTCTTCCTCCCACTTCCTTCTGGTTAGAACTCTGCCACTCTGTGAGATTTCCAAAGATCGATGAACTTCCCTGCCTCTTTCACCCCGTTTGTAAAACTGGGCAACAACTGCCTCATAGGGCAGAGGTGAGGATTAAACTACAAAATACAATATCTGACCCAGTGTCCACAGCCCAGGAGTCTATACAGTACTTTTGGGTGTGGGAACTGATATGTGCCAAATGAAAGCAAATGGAGAGATGTCAGTTAGCAACTTCAGGTGGCTGCCCTGTCGGAGAAGACCCATGACAGCCCCCTCATTAGGAAGTGCAGGGGGAAACAGGAAGGCTCAGGGCTCTGGAGTCCCTTGAATGTGACGCATCAAGTGTGACTTCCTTTTCCGAACCTCAGTTTCAATGTCAATAAAAAAGGCAAAAATATTGCCTGGCTCAATAGGGTTGTTTTGAGGATCCAGTGAAAACATGCCTCTGAAGCCCTTCAGCACATCCTCTGGAGTTGAATAAGCCCTCAACAGGTTTTAATAGTAGTTGTTGTTATTATTCATATTATTATTATTGTAACACTGTGGCTCCAAATGTGTTTTGGATTCTCCTACAGCTGAGTTTAAACCCAGCATTTCCTAGCTGAGTGACTCTGGGCAGGTCACTCTCCCCGGCCTCAAATCCCCCTATTAATCTATAAAATGGGGATAATCTCTATCCCAGTGTGGTCCCGAGGCTGGAAACATTTGGTGTCGCGCGGGGCGGGTGTAGACAAGGCAGTGTGTGTGGGGAGCGAGTCAGGGGGTTCACCTGCCGCCTCTGCGTGCCCCCTTAGCGCTGAGCTGCAACGAGAATGACGCGGAGCACTTGGACCGTGACCAGCCGTACCCCAGCAGCCAGAAGACGAAGCGCATGCGCACTTCCTTCAAGCACCACCAGCTTCGGACCATGAAGTCTTACTTTGCTATTAACCACAACCCCGACGCCAAGGACTTGAAGCAGCTCGCGCAAAAGACAGGCCTCACCAAGCGGGTCCTCCAGGTCAGCTGGGGCCCGGGGTTGGGGTGGGGGCATCTGCGGCTGCCAGGACCTGGGCAGAACCACACAGCGGGTTAGGGGCCTTGGGAGGACCTTCCTCCCCAGGTCTGCCTTTCTCTTTGTTTACCTTTCTCCGTTCTCTTTCTCCATCTCTTCAGTCTGTCTCTATTTGTATGTCCATTTTTTTCTAACTTTACATCTCTCTCCAAATTTTGTCTCTCAATGTTTCTGTGCGTGTGTGTATCCCTCCGCCCTCTTTGTCTCCACACTTGGTCTCTTTTCTTTCTTGTAAACAGCTCATATTTGCTATTTATTACTCAAGTGACACTCATATATGTTCGTATTATAAAAGGTTCAAACATTTTCGATAAATCCAGAGCTCCCACCCCCGACCCTTGGCCCCTTATCCCAGGAGGCCCATCCAAGGCAACTGCTATTTGCCATTAGTTCCTTCTGCTCCTTGCTCCCCACTTATTCTCTCTAGTTTCTCTCTCTTTCCATCTCTCTCTAGATTTTTCTTCTGTCTCTTTGTTGTTTCTAAGACTCTCCCAGAAGCAAGGTTTGGTGAGGAGGTGGATGTGGGCAGATACCCTGGGCAGTCCAGGGGGCCTCTCCGGGGTCTGTGGGCAGGGAGCTGGAGGAAGCACTTGGGCGCCTCTGAAACTCAGCAGAATTGCATTTGCCTATGAGGGTGTTTTTTTCCCCTTTTTATTGAATTTATTGGGGGTGATATTAGCTAATAAAATTATATAGGTTTCAGGTGTACAATTCTAGAATATAAGGGTGCTTTCTTGATAGAGAGGATCCAGAGCCATTACCAGATTTCCAAAAGGTCTGTCCACCATCCCCAAAGACGTTAAAAAACCCGTTTGGGGAGCTCCAGGCTGCTGTGTGACTCAAACTGGTGGCAGAGCTTTAGGTCACCACTTCTCAACTCTTCAGCTCCTCCTTTTACTTACTGGGCGAGTCGCTGAAATCCCCTGAGCCTCAGTTTACTCATATGTGAACCGGACACAAAAAATGATCTATGCTATAGGCTTAATGGAAAAGCCATAGAGATGATAAATGTCTTCCACAGTGGCTGACGCTTAACTGCCCAGTGGATGGTAGCTAAGAATAACATTAACTGAATTAATCAACTAACTAACATTAACTAGTTTGAAGGATCATTCTGGTTGCTGGACTTTAGTGTCCCCACTCATACAATAAGATAAGAGAATATCCCCCTTTATAGCAAGTCTAACTAATTTATTCCTCAGAATGCGTGGTTGTAGGGATAGCAATGCACATTTTGAGTATGGAAATGGACAGATGAAGTGATCCTGTCTCACAACGGGAGAGGAGATGCCGGGATTCGGATTCGAGTCCAGGCCAGTCTGACTCACCCTCTAGCCCCAGGTCCTCAGGGATTGAGGGGTGAGACAGGGGGAGGCGACACCAAGGGAATGAGGGTGATGGCAGCAAGGGGGGCTGCACAGCCGCCCTCAGTTTTCCTGTGAATTTGTCAGGAAAAAGAAAAATGGAAAAATAAAGCCTTTTGGAGGTGACGGCAGTGGTGTTGGGATGAGACTGTGTCTCGGGTAAGGGTCCAAAGTTCTCTGAGGAGCCCAGAGTCTGGGGCAGTGTTGTCTCCGGTTGCTCTGTAATGTAGAGAGGGAGGCGAGGGTTGGCCAATGGGGTGCTGATGCGCCTCTCTTGGGCCCGCCTGCCGCCCCTAGCACTCCTCCTGGAGTGGGCCCTGCCCCTCCTATTTGGGTTGTTTTGCCTGAGGGTCTCTCTGGCCTGGTTTCCAAATAGGCAGGGGCATTGCTTCACCAGTCCGAGACCCAGAGTCCCCCCGCCCCCCATGTCTGTTTCCCTTGGACTTGACCTTCTTAGGGTTAGGTCGAGGGACCTTCCTTGGCACGCCCTCCTCAGCCCTAGGTGAATTTGAACTGAGGATCCGAAGCCTCTGCCCTTTCTCTGGTTAGTAGGATACTTTGTCCCTTCCCCTATCTAGATGCCCTTATGGTGTGTTGGTGGGGGCTATTTCGTGAGTCAGCCCCTGGGAGCAGGCTGGGAAAGGAGCAGGGACTTAGAGTCAGGCAGAGCTGGGTTCAGGAAGACCTGGGTTTGGTTCTGCTCTTCTATTCACTGGCTATGTGTCTTGGACAAATCAGCTACCCTCTCTGAACCATAGCCTTCTCATCTGTAAAATGGGCACCCTTAGGGCACATACCTCTCTCAGTTACCCAGATTATGTGAAATAGAGTAAGTGCCCATAGTTGAGTCTGAAGCTGGAACCAGCAGGAACCAGTCTCTGCTGGCCTTGGTGAGGCAGGAGGCTTGGTTGTATGATTTATGAGCAAATTGGATTTTCAGCATAGTTCTCTCTCATTCTTTCATCTGACCACATGTCTATTAGCACCAGGCCCTCTATGAACCACAGTCCTGGTCCTGAAGAAAATCACCTATGAGGTGTAGAGACAGACCCACATTCAGTTTATCATAGTGTGATCAGTTGTGGGGACTGTTCTGTGGGAGACCAGGGGACGGACCAACTACCCTATGTGTGAGGAATGGTTCACCTGAGGGACCTGCATGAATGCTTGCCCTATCCCCCCCTTCCCTAGAATCCCGAGCCCGGGTCCCTCACACCTGCATGCCCTCTCTACCGCGGGGACTCAGAAAAGCCAGGGGCATAGAACTCGTTGAGGGAGAAAAACACTGACAGTTATTGAGTTTCTACCAATCAGTACATGTTTATTGTGCTCCTTGTGTCAGGAACTCTGAAAGGCCTGTGAAATACACTTGCCTCACTGTCAAGCATCTATCTTACCTTACTATTTTCCTGCCCATTTTACAGATAAGAAGCTTAAGACCTAGTGAGATGAAGTGACTTGCTTGAGGTTACAGGAGCCAGGCATTGGCAGGGTGAGACTCTCTTCCAGGTGGCCTGACTGCTGATGGGCCAGCTAGGGGAGATGGGATGGGAGCAGATTTGGGGGAGGCAGCTGGTGGTGTGGCTTTGGAAGGTAACAGACTAGTTCAAATCCTTTCTGACTTAACCAGAAGTGTGATTTGGGCACTTGAACTTCTCTTCTCTGAGCCTTATCTGTGAAATGGAGGTGATAATAGTTTGCACCTTGAGGCTTTCTGAGGATTGAGACAATGACTGGGAAGGCCCCAGCATGGTGCCTGCTGGTACAAAGTAGATTGCCTGTGAAATGGTTCCTCCTCAAGTCACTTGTCTACCCCAGGGGAATGGTACTAGGCCTTGGGTGCCCCCTGCAGGTTGTGGTCCACCTCAACCCTTCAGAGAGTGCATGGCAGGAACAGGTTGAGGTTGAGGCTGTGTTCCCAGAGGTGGGTAATATAGGTGTGTGTGTGTGTGTGTGTGTGTGTGTGTGTTTCCAGCCTGTTATTGCATCAGCATGCATAGGCATTACCAATGTGGTAGTTCTGGGATACACTATCTCTACTGAAATTGGGAGTTAGCTGATGTGAGGTCCAGACTCAGCTCTCCCATTTACTCTCTGAGTGATCCTGAGCAAGTGACTTAACCCCTCTGAGCCTCAGTGGCCTCAGCTATAAAATGGAGGTAATACTAAATACTGTAGTAGGTGGTTGCAAGGAGTAAATGAGATAAAGTGTAATTTATAGGATATATATTAGGGACTCAATGCACGTTAATGTCATACACAGTGACATATCAGGGTTTAGTCTACCATCCTGTTTTGCACACTTAAAAAAATTAATTATCTTCATTTTGCAGATGAGGAAATGAAGTTCAGAGAGGCTAGGACCCTGGCCCAGAGTCTCACAGCTAGTAAGTGATGAAGCCAGGGTCTGATTCCATAGCCCTTTCCAATGTAGTACAGTGCAAGGATTGTGACCCTCCCACCTTGCATCTAGCTGCAGAATGCAGCAGGACAGAGGAGGGAGGGGAGGAGTTGGTCAGACACGCCATGTCTTGGTAGGAAAGCAGGAATCCTGCTGTAAAGCCATAAGTGCATAAAAAATGCTCAAGTTTGTAACCTTTAGCAACATGACAACCATAATACTGACTTTCCATCAGTGGGCAAGGTGACTGGGAGACAGAATGGCCCCTTGGACAGAGGTCCATTAAGAAATTAAGCTTTGCAAATGCTTGGAGACCATTCCTCAGCACAGCGGTGCCTCTTTGAGTCGCCTCCCTTCCTGCAGGAGGGCCACATAGGCAGAATGTTAAGATGCCCTGGGCTTGGGGACGGGGTGGTGAGCTGATTGATTTGGATGGGTGAAGAAGGTTTCCTTAGGGGTTCCTGATGTGCCTTTGAAAGAAAATACATTTTAACCAACAGTTTAAAAACATCCTTGGGATGAGACGTTAGTCATTATTAATCTGTGTGAGAACTCAGGAGGTGAGAACGCTAGCTTTCCTCTGCTCACTTGCTTATACGACAAATACACTGGCCTTCTGCCATGTTCTGGGTGGGGCTGGAGGCACCAAGGATTCAGCGGTGACCAGAGAGTGAACAGGCCTTGCTGGAATGTACACTCCAGAGGGGAGACAGAGGTGCGTAGGGTGTTGTAGAAATAATTAAAATGATGATAAGATTAATCTCTGTATTTTTCTCTATATGTGAAATATCTCATAATAAAAATATTTTTTTTAAAGATTCTGGGACCAAATAAGTTTGGGAAATGCTAAAGGTTAACGATGGCTTTGTCTTGGAGATCAGAGCACGTTAGCATCAATATAGGCACTGAGAAATCTTGAAGAGATTCAGTTTGGTCTAATCTACATTTTCCAAATTTATGTGGCCACAGAACCCTTGTTTAACTCTTGACAAAAGTAAAATAGAAGAAGTGCTAGGAAGGAAAAATGCAGGGCTGCAATGAGAGCTTATAATGCAGGGACCTGACTTGGTAAAGGAAGTAGTCAGGAATGGCTTCCCTGAGGAGGGGAGGTTTTAAACTAGGGCCAATCACTTCAATTCTTTGAGCCTCAGCTTCCCCACCTGTAAAGTGGGGAGAGTGAGCACTGTTCATTTGCACAAGGCTGTGGGGAGTGTCCAGTCTAGTCGCATGTGGCGTTTCATAGGTGACTTGGCTTGGATCTCTCATTTTAGAAGAGAGGAAACCAAAGCTCAGAGAGGCGGAGTAACTTGTCCAAGGCCCCACAGCAAAGTGGATGTAGTCCTGGGCTGGAACCAAGTGTTCATGATATCCAGTCCAGTGCTTATTATTTTTAGTTCCTTAAAACCTTTTAAAATTTTTGTTAAAGAATAGAACCACCATATAGACAGGTTAGAAAAATAGGGAAAAATTACCCATAGAAGAGCATAGGAAACCAATAATCCTGGTGTACAGTGTAGAGGTTAAGTAGTGGGCAAGGGCATGAACCCACCCTGCCCAACTTCACATCTCAGCTCCACCTCTTTGGTTGGGCTCTGCCTCAGTTTCTTCACCTGGCAATAATATTTGTGGCCACCTTATAAGGCATTATTATGAGTTAATATGTGTAACATGCTTAGAACTTTGCTTAGACAATGCCTGACACTTAGTGACTAATATTCATCATTATTATTTTTGTTATGAAGTTTCAGTACATAATTTTTATTTATTTATTTATTTATTTATTTATTTATTTATTTATTATCCTCACCTGAGGACATTTTTTTTGCATTTATCTTCAGACAGAGCAGGAGAGAGGGAGGAAGAGAGAGAGAGAAACATCGATGTGAGAGAGACACATCGAGTAGTTGCCACCCTCACGACCCCAACGAGGCTGGGGACAAACTGCAACTGAGGTACATGCCCTTAGCGGGAACCGAACCTGGGACTCTCTGGTCTGCGGGCCAACGCTCTAACCGCTGAGCCAAACCAGTTAGGGCGTACATAATTTTTAAATTCTTTTTTTCTCACATAACATTTGTCATGAGACATTTCCTCTTCAACTGGGTGGAGTGGCTGTGTCATGACTTCCACTTGCCCCATCTGGTGGGACACTTGGGATGCAGCCATTAGTTTGATGTTATTTAAAAAATGCCACAGTGGACGCTTTGGGCATGAAGCTTTTACCTTTTTTCTGGTTCTTTCAGAGACCCAGGAGGGCATTCGTGGGGCAGAGTGGGCTTCTCACTGGCCCTCCTGGTCTCCTTGCTGAAAGAATCTGGGAAAAGGGATTTGTGAGGCAAAGCACAGCCTGCAGGGCCAGTTGGTGCCTGAGGAGGGGGCTTCCACATCCACCTGGGACTTCCGGGGGATGCCCTGTCCACTAGTCTAGGCCCTCCCCACAAATGAAGAGAGAGGGCTGTCGATTTCAGAAGATGGGTGGGTAGAGCAGATCCTCTCCTTCCTTGTTGCAGCTGCCCTAGAGCCCCAGCCTGTTAGAACCCCAGGAGACCACAGCGATCATGTGTTGTGGTTCTAACCCTCTTGTTGTACAGGAGGGGAAACTGAGGTAGGCCAGACTTAAGGGACTCACCCAAGGTTACTTGGCTGGTCAGTAGCAGAACCAGAACTGGAAGCTACATCCAGTTTTCTCTCCACTGCACCACAGTTACTTTCTCCATTCATTCATTCATTCATTCATTCATTCATTCATTCATTCATTCATTCGTTCGTTCGTTCATCTATTCACTTGCTGACTCACTCAGGAATAGGTGGTAGGGAGAGCATGGACTTTGTATAGCGAGTGGTCCTGGATTCCTGGATTCCAGTCTCAGGTTGGCCTCTGTGTGACCTTGGGCAAGTAACTTCACCTCTCTGACTTGATATCTATAAAATGGAGGATAATGATAGTAGTGTCCCCTGCCTGGCTTATCATGGAGATCACCTGTGACTGTGCATGTTAGATGGTGGCACGATGCCTGGCTCATAGAAAGAGGTCCATAATGTTGTGTTACTATTACTGTTACCTCAGTGCATATTACTGATTCTTAATCTTTGCCAGTCCCTGTGCCATGACATGAAGATGACTCAGATAGGGTCCCTGTCCCAACATCACCCGGGAGGGGACTCTTTGAAATACCTGGGAGAGAATTCTGGAGAAGCCCTGCTTAAGGTGAAAAACAAACCCAGCGCAAAACCCCACAGCAGCCCCCTTTCAGATGAGCTGTTGATAATCATCCACCAGCCTCATCCCAGTGCCTCTGCTCCAGTGAGGCAGAGACGGCACTTGTGGAAGATGGTGTCATTGTTTACAAACCACTGTTAGGGGCAACAATGGAGAAATGGCAAACAGCCCACAGCTAACCAACCAGTTCCAGCTCTTCCTGAGGGCTTGGAGCCCTGGGCCCATGAGCCGCTTGCCACCCCCAGGGTTCCTTGTTCCAGCTGCCGTTTGGACAGACAGACACACAAGGCCAGGACAGTGGCAAAAGTTGGCACCAAAGCTCCAGCTTTCCTCAACTGAACAGCCATGAGACTGGGGAAGTCACCTCCTCTCCCTGAGGGCCTCTGGGCCTTTCTCCATCAGCCATTCCCCAGACCAGCCAGAAACAGAGTCTTACCCATGCAGATTTCTGGACGCCGGGCAGGGAAGGACCTCTCCACCCAAGAAGAGCATGTGGAGGGTAGTTTTGGAAGCATTGGACTTATTTGCAAGCCTCCAAGAGGTGATGGGCTGGCTCTGGGCGAAAGGCCAGGGAAAATGTGCTTTCTTCCTGGGAAGATCCAGTGTGCTGGGGAGAGAGCTTTGTTTCCCGACTTCACAGGGTCCGTGTCTCCCTCCTCACTCCAGGATTGTGGCGGCTGTGCTTTTAATTGAGCCCAAATTGTATTAGGCCACCAAAAAGGCGGGTGTGAAGCCACAGGCCCCTGTAGCTGGGGTGGTCCCCAGGGGAGGGTGGGGCCAGGCGCCGGCCCTTTCCACCCGTCTGAGACACTGGGAAGACAGGCAGATGCAGGCACATCTGGAAATTTGCAACTGGACACCCGAGAATCTGCAAAATCCCCCAAGGCCCTGTGTTTTATGGAGAGGCTTCTGGCGGGTGTTTTCCTCACGCAAAGGGAAGTGAGGGGGCCCTGCCTTTTGGACTTCTTTCTCTAGGAGATACAGCCCCCAACCCTACCCCACCCCCACAGTGGCCTGGATTTCCTAGGCCTTTGAGGACCCCTGGGTACAGCCAGATCTCTGCAGTTAGACTGGTGGGCAGGTTTGGTGGGGCGGGCTTTTTAGATGAGTTTCTATGCTTATCTTCACGAGTGTGTACAGGCTCATGTGCAAAGGTGTGGGTGTGGATGGGTGCATGTGTCTGCGCCTCAGGTGTTCTTTTCATACCAAGCTCAGTTCCAACTGTGCAGCCCATCCTGCCTCCCTCATGAGTGGCACTGGGATGTGGCAGGTTGGGAACGGGAGCCTGCAGGTCTCAGCCTCCTTGGCCTTGCTCTGCTCTCGCAGCTGTTCCCACTCTGCCCACCCTGCCCTGAGACCTGAAACCCAGGGGTCCAGGATAGCGGTGACTTCTCCAGCTAATGGTGGTGGGGAGTGGGATCAGTGTCCTTTTCTTCCTCTTAGTAATTCTTTATTGACTGATTCCTGTGTTCTTTACACCATTCTAGTATTTCCCAGACTTAGTGACCCTGAAACCCGTTAAAAATTGTACCAACAAGAACTTGTGGGATCTATTGTGTGCTTAAAGGCGACTGCTGAGAAAAACGAATCTCTCAACCGTTGTGAAAAACAATCAAGATTTGGTTTGAACGAATCTTCCAGAACAGCGCTGTCTAAAAGAAATGCAACGTGACCACATACGTAATTTTTACATTTAAAAACTTCTAGTAGCCACATTAAAAAAGCAAAAAGGAAACTGGTAAAATTAATTTTAAGAATATATTTTGTTTGGCCCAGCATATCCAAAAGATGATCATTTCAACATGTACCCAGTATAAAAGTTATTATTGAGATAGTCTACTTTTCTTTTTTTCATATTAAATCTTCAATGGCTTGTGTGTTTTCACCTATAGACTAGACACATTTAGGCGAGTCAGATGTCATGTGCTCAATAGTGGCTACAATATTGGAGAGTTTGGCTCAGCTCTGGAACCTTCTAACAGAAAAGGAAACCCAGTAATAGCCAATGAGAGAAAAGGAAATTTTTATTTTATTAACCGCAAAATATTGCCAGCCTGACTTTTAATTCTCTCCTCCGAAAAACACAGATTAGCATCTCTGAGTTAAACAGTCTGGGGGATGCTCGGCTCTTCTCTCCTCCCTGCCTGCCTTCCCCTAACCAGCCCTTCCTTCCCTCCCGCCCCGCACAGGTCTGGTTTCAGAACGCCAGGGCCAAGTTCAGGCGCAACCTCTTAAGGCAGGAAAACACGGGCGTGGACAAGGCGACGGAGGCAGCGCTGCAGACGGGGACGCCATCGGGGCCAGCCTCGGAGCTCTCCAACGCCTCGCTCAGCCCCTCCAGCACGCCCACCACCCTCACAGACTTGACTAGCCCCACCCTGCCAACTGTGACGTCTGTCTTAACTTCTGTGCCTGGCAACCTGGAGGGCCACGAGCCTCACAGCCCCTCACAAACGACTCTTACCAACCTTTTCTAACGACTCGCGCCCCTACCCTTTGCCCCACAATTTCTTTAAAAAAGAAATTATCTTTAGTTGAATTCCAAGTGTATTTTAAAATAGAGGCTTTGAGCAACTAACTAACCACATTTTAGGATCTCGCCTGGAAACAGAGGAAGACGATAATTGCGCGTCGGGCTAACGCAGCGGTGCGGACTGAAGAATTACTTGGAAGATCTATCTGCAACACAACATTTGTGTCATTGTACAGTTTTGTGGACTGAGCGAGGAAGAACAACAAATAATTTAAGTTGGCTAGAGCTTCTGTATTTTCAAAGACTGCCACGTGCCTTAGGAATACTGTTTTATCTCCATACTTTGGACGACTTGTTCATTTTTCTCTCCCTCTTTTTCTCTCTGTATATTTATGACCAGAGCAAAAATGTAAAAAAAAAAAAAAAAAAAAAAAGTTTGTTACTTTGAATAGTCCTAAAAAGAAAAAGAAAAAAAAAAAAAAAAGGAAAAATCAAACCCCCTCCAACGGTCTCTTTGTTGTTTTAGAATTTTAAGGTGGAAGTCTGTTCGAATATCAGAATTTGTAAAATCTAACCAGTAATAAAACCACTTATTGAAACTAGTTGAAGCTGCTGCTATTTAGTTTGGTGGGAAATCCATATGACTGGAGTCTTAGTGAAGCCTAGAGGTAAATTCCGAGCTCTTCCCTTATTTATAATACTTTATAAATATTCATTTATAATATTCATGGGGCCCCTCTTCTGTGCCAGGCTTCGGGCTGCCTGTTGAGACCCAGAGATGAAGTTGAGATAGTCCCTGCCCTCAAGGACTTTAGAGTGAAGGCAGAAGCAGAGATGAGAGCATCTTAACAGCGTGATATGGGCTAAGTGAAGGGTATGTAAACAAAAATACCATTCATTCATTCAGATATTAAATAAGTATGCTAAGCTATATAGTACAAGTAACCAGCCTAGTATATATATATATATAATTTTTTTTTCCCTCACCTGAGGACATTTTTGCATTTATCTTCAGATAGAGTGGGAGGGAGAGAGGGAGCAAGAGAGAGAGGGAGAAACGTCGATGTAAGAGAGACACATTGAGTGGCTGCCACCCACACGACCCCAACTGGAGCCAGGGACAAACTGCAACTGAGGTACGTGCCCTTAGCGGACTCTGGTCCACAGGCCGACTCTCCAACCATTGGGCCAAACCAGCCAGGGCATGGTTACTTGCACTATAGAGGTCAAAGGTCATCACACTTGCCCTTTCTGCTCTTCTCGTGGCAGGAAGAGGGTATTAGGCAATGAGGGAAGCCTTTCCCCCCTGAGGAGTGAACACTGTCACCAAAGGGCAGCTTAAACCCCAGTTTTCTTTTTTTTTTTTTTTATTAATTTATTTTTGTTACAGATGTTTCTCCTTTTTTCCCCATTGACACCCTCCTCCCCATCCCCCCACCCTGTCCCCAGCTTTGTTGTCCGTGTCCATCAGTTATGCATACATGCACATAAGTTCTGTAAACCCCAGTTTTCTTAATGGCACAAAATTTAAAAATCTCCCAAGAGGGCAAAAGCAAATGAATTTGGTTTCTTTATTAAAGTTTCAGTCAAACTCAGAAACCCAGAGAAAATACATATCCAGAGAGGATGGAGGATTAGAGGCAGCAGAATGAGGCTGTAGTCTCTATTGTTGAGCAGTGTGAGTTGAGGAGAATCATGTCAACACTCTGGGCCTCAGTTTCCCCAGCTGGAAGATGAAGATAATGACCCTCACATGACAGCTGTAGTGAGGGCAAAGTAAAGTGTTGAAGGGCCCAGCAGGAGAACTGGCATGGTTGGGGCTCAATATATTTTACTGAATGGTGGTTGACATGTGATGAAATGTGGAGGTGGAGAACAGGAATGTGTGTATCCAGGCACTGCCTAACATTGCTGAATGCATCAAGCCATCAAGCTGGTGTGGTGTCTGTCCACTGGGCATCTTATATCCCTCATTTCTCACCCTGAGCCCTGCTGAAGAGTACTCTGTTACCAGCTTCACTGAATGCCAGTACTTACCTAGCAAAGTGTCCCCTGGTGGCCCATCAGTTTGAAAATCCAGAGGGAACATCATCGCTTCCTTGAGAAAACAGGCAGGAGAGATTGGCAGTGGAACAATCCAGCCCAGGACTGGGGTCTCTTTCCCTCCCTTCCTCTGCCGTGGTTGGGGCATGGTGGGAGGAGGGAGGAAGGCAGGAATGGACTGCGTGCTTAAAGCTGGACTGACTCGCTTTCTGAAATGTTGCACACACACAGACACACACACACACTCACACACACACACACACTCACACACACACACACACACACACACACACACACTCACTATTGTTGTTATTGCTATTTAATGCCTACCAAATAGGAGTTCAATAAATTTCTGTAAACTTTGATGTTGTGTAAAATACAGTCGTCCCTCGCCACTTCGCTCTTCGACTTTCGCAGCTTCACTCTATCGTGGTTTTTTCGACGACTGTATATAAATAAAGAATCCTGCTTCGCGGAAATTCATTTATTGCGGTAGAGTCTGGAACTGATTAACCACGATAAACGAGGGCCGACTGTACACATGTCTGAAATGAACAGCTTGAATAATGTTTTCTAAATGAACACACCCATGTGACCCCCCCCAAATCAATATATAAGACATTACAGCACCCAGAGGGCTCCCTTGGACCTCCCCTCCCAGGGAACCTGTCCCAAGGTAGTACCTAATCTAACTTTTAGCACCATGGGTTAATTTTACCTATCTTTGATCAATACATTTTTGCTGAAAAAATTCAGAATTGTCCCAGATTAGACAACCTGCCTGGGGTCACGCGAGATTTGAACCAAGTCCGTTGCCTCCGGATTCCAACCTCAAGCAGAAACATACTTTCGCAGTTACACAGATTAGCATGGGGGTTAAGGGCCTCAACTCTTCTACCTGTCAAATAGGGTCATAGAATCTGTACCTCACTGATGACTGTGTGAGAGAACGTGAGCAGAGGGGCTGGCCTGTGGACAGCCATACAGATACACCACAGCCACAGGTACTCCCAAGGACCCATCTGTGCCCACAGACATGCACAGCACGTACACACACACTTGGAGACATTCACGGATGAGGGGGAGACCCACAGGCTGAGGTGCTCACACCCAGACAGCCCCACACAAAGACACACACACAAATGCTTGCAGACAGACATAAACAGGCCCAGATGCTCACAAATATATCTAGACAGACACCCAGACCACCCCACCCAGGGAAACCTGCACACAAACCCAGACGTGCACACATGCAAACATTTGCAGGCACCCAGACGCCCCCGCATAGCCTGGCTGTGCCCCTTGCTCAGGCCCGGACAGAGCCGAGTCCGATCCCTATCTCCTCTGTCAGCACTGCCACCCAGATGGAGCATGCCCTGGAAGGATGCCCGGGGGTCTCCCGCCGCCTACATGGGAGCAAGTTTAGAAGCAGGGCCTGCTGTTGGGCCAGGGATGGGGGCACTGTGGAGGAGGCATTGCTCTCCACAGAGCCAGAGACTGAGAGAAACACACACAGAGTGAGAGACTCAAGAGAGTGACAGAGACAGGGAGATAGGGTGAGAGGCAGACAGATGTTGGCAGAGTCTGGGAGACAGAGAAAGAGTGGGAGACAGACATAAAGGGACAATGACAAAGATACAGAGGCAGAGACAGGGAGACAACAGCAATGAAGACACAGGGCAGAGAGAGGCAGAGAGACAGTAGACAGAGACAGAGAGACAAGAACAGCGACAGAGTAGTGAGAGGCAGAAGCAGGGATAGGGACCAAGATTAAGAGACAGTGTCAAAGGCACAGGGGGAGAGATGATGAGACAGAGAAAGACAGATTGACATTAAGAAGAGAAGACTCCGAGGTAAAGGGACAGCCTGGGACAGACTCAGAGCTGAGAGAGACCAAGACAGAGACAGAGATGGTTGCTTTGAGGCCGGTAAAGAGAGTCACTCAGAGGGAGAAGGTGAAACCAAGTGACAGACAGAAATAAGAGACCCAGACTGAGGAAGAGGGAGGCAAAGGAAGGCAGCTGCATTGGGGGGAAAGGGCTGAGGCTGCCAGCTCACCTCTGGCCACTGCGATGGGAATGAGGGAGAAAGTGTCCCCTGTGGGTCCGGAGCACTGTCCCCACCTCCCTGTACACTGGCTGCAGAAGGGACCAAGGGGCCATCTCTGAGGCCCTTTGAGTTCCAACATACTGTGGAAATGGGGAGCCTCTTGGTTCTTGGGACCCACACTCAGGTCTGGCCTTAGGTGGTCTGCAGGGACTGGGGTCTTGAATGTGACTTTTCCCTGTCCTGTCTCACCTGACCCAGTCTCCTTTTCCCTGGAGTGGGAAAACAGAAGAGATCTTCCTGTCTTCTTTGAATTTTCGCAAGGTACTTAGCCACTCTGAACCTCAGTGTCTGAATCAGTAAAATGGGCCAATGGTCCCCACCTATGCATTGTCAGGTTCCCTGAGAGAACAGGTATGCGCTGCATTTGGGATTTGACTAAATACCAGGGGGCCACAGAGGTGTGAGGAGTTGTCGCAGGAAGCTGGGTGAGTCTCCAAGGAGATGACGCTTGGTCGGATCTTGAATGAAGCAAAGGTGACTGGGCAGAGAAGGGAGCAGGGTGAGCACTCAGGCAGAGGAAACATCCAGGGCACAGGCAGAGGGTACAGAGCATGTTCGGAGTGAAGAGTAGGTTAACGGCTGGGGTTGCCCCTGGACAGGTGGTGAGGCTCAGCTTACAGACAGCTTGAAATGTCAACTGCAACTTGGTCCTGGGAGCCTTGGGGAGCTGCCTCTGACACCCCTGTTCCTTCCTAGGCTGCAGGCTCCCTCCCCCACCCTAAACTCAGGTCAGAGTCCCACTTGCAGAACCAGCTTCCTAAAGAGGAAGCATTTGCCTCTGTGGCCTGTATGTCCTGCTGGCAAGAGTGGACACCTCCTGGCTTCATCTGCCAGCTGAGGCCCCACAGAGAGCCATTCTGGCCCCTCTGGCCCCTGGGGACACTAGGACTGCCAGCAGGCCCTTCATTCCTTCCCTACTACCATTTCCCCCTCTGTCCTTCCCTCTTTTCTTGGCCCTGTGCTGGGCACTGGGGACTGGGGACTGGAGATGATTTGACCAACCACCCCTCCCTTTGACTCCTGGGCTCTCTGGGAGACAGATGTGTCCAGCATGAGGGAACCTGGGGTTATGGGAGCCCCAGGGAGGAGAGTCTGGCTCTGCATGCGGTAAAAGTCCTATGCACTCGCAATGCCTTTAAAGTTATGATCTCATTGCCTCCTTCTCACAGCTCTATGGGGCATGGGTTGTCATTCCATTTCACAGAGAAGGAAGCCGAGGAGAAGGCATTTGCCCAGGATCACAAAGCTTGGAGGCCACAAAAATATTTTCATTGCAGTTCAATTCAATTCAATTCAATTCAGCTAGCATGTTTCAATCCCTCCACTGTTCCAGGCGTTGTGGCTCGGGCACCTAGGCAATTCAGGCCCATCCTGGGGTCTTGCAGGACCAAACCAGGCATGAGTGCAGCTGGGACTGGGGGTTCGAGCGTCTGGGGGAGCCCAGAAGAGGCTAGTAACAGGAGATGATGTTTAAGGGGACTTTTTACATTGAAAGATCAGGCAACTGACCTAGAAATGTTGGAGGCTGCGGGGGTTAAAGGAAAGGGCAGAAGCGCGTGCTCAGGCTGTGGTATTTTTCCACCAGCGAGCAGCACCCACGTGGGCAGGAGAGAATCGCTGCCGATTCCTTGGAGCTGGAAGCAGCCTGGGAGAGCCCCTAGCCAGAGCTGTGCTTCAGAACCACTCCAGGAGCTTTTCCAAAATACCCTTCCTGGCTCCCCACCACTCTCTGGGGGAGGAGCCCAGGCTGGTGTATCTTACAAAAAGCTTTTTGTTATGGACAATTTCAAACATATACAAAGTAAACAGAAGTGTCTAATGAACCCCCAAGTACTCATTGGCCAGCTTCCACCATTATCAATAGTCACTCATTCCTATAATATCTATACCTCCACCCACTCCCCACTCCCAATCTAATGATGATGCTTACCCATGCATTTTCATTAGGGATGAGCAGTGTAAGCTCAGAGAAGAAAAGGGACTTACCTATGGGTACTCAGCCAGGAAGCAGCAGAGCTGGGTTCATCCTGATAAAGGACACTTTTTGAGTGCCAGGTCCTGTGCTGGTCACCAGTGAATATGATGGTCTCTGCCCTCGTGGAACTCAGAATCTTGTGGAGGATACAAAGATCAAACAGCCTCAAAAGTAACCACTAATGATGTCTGTGACAAGGCATAAATAGGACCATGAGAATGTATATACAGGCAAGGAAAAGGACAGCTTCCTGGAGGAAGGTTTCACTGAGAGATCAGCTAAATGAGTGGGAATGAACTCAGCAAGTAGAAGGGGAGGTGGGGGAAAAGGCATAACAGCATGTGCAAAGGCCCTGAGGCCCAGCAAGTCCAAGGCACTAAAAGGTGACCAGTGTGGCTGGAGCTCTCAGAGCAAGAAGCAGTGGTTGGAGGAGGGCCTAGAGACATGGCTAGGGTTTTTTCCAGGCAGCATGACTGGGTCTTCATTCTAAGAGCACCAGGAAGCTAGGAGTCAGGCCAGGAGGGGACAGAGGTGGCCCTTGAGGTCAGCCAGATGATGGGACATCTGACTGGATGGAGGCAGAGATGGACTGGCTGAAGGAGAGCAAAGAGGGGCAGAGCCACAACTGAGTGGGTGGTGGGGCCCTTCCCTGCCTTGGGGAAAAAGTAATCGGGAAGAGGATGGAAGAGGATAATCAGGGATTTGGGGTTTGGACTTGTTGAGTTATGTTTTCTGTTTTTTTTGTGTTTTTTTTAATCCTCACTTGAGGATATGTTTATTGATTTTAGAAACAGAGGAAGAGAGAGAGAGAAACATTGATGGGAGGGAGAAGCATCAGTCGGTTGCCTCTCTTATACACCTGACTGGGTATGTGCCCCTGACTGGGAATTGAACCCGCAACCTTTCTGGTGTACAGGATGACGCTCTGACCAGCAGAGCAACACAATTGGGGCTTGTTGAGTTTTGATGCCTTTAAAACATCAAAGTGCTGGCCATCCTTTCTAGCAGGGGGCTCCAGGACACATGAAAGGGACCTGGAACATTTACCCATTGCTTCTCTTCTTTGAGTTCCCCAGTTCTCCTGGGCAAGTTGGTCCTTAAGCTGATATCTGACTCACAAACTGGTCCCTGCCCACCTCTCTAGTGCAGGACTTGGGACCCACCCATCTCTGGGCTTAAAGCCAGCCAGCTGCACCAAACTCATCAATGCTTTACATGCTGGGTGGGCCCTGTGCCTGGGGGTACTACCCCTCCTGTTCCCTTGAAAAACTCCTGCTCAAATGCCTCCTCCTCTCTGGAGCCTTCCCTGATTAGCTTTCTCCTTGCCTGAGCCTGCTATAATGTAACTTCTGTCCCTATCACCATACAGGGCTGTAACTGTCTATTCATCCCGACTCCCACCCTCACCTCCATCCACAGGGCCACCTGTGCTGGCCTGTTTCTGTCTGGGTCAGTGTGGCCAGCACAGTGCTGGGCACAGGGCTCCTAGTAACACATCTTTAGTAAGTGAGCAAATTGATGATGAATCTGTAGGTGCATGTTTTGGGACTATTTTACTCCTGTCTCTGCTACTTTAAGGGAAAGTAGACCATGGCTCAGTGTCTCTGTCTTCATCTTTTTATCACACCCAGCACAGTGCCTGGCAGCGGGTGAACCCCTAACAAAAATGTCCTCAGTCCCGGAGAGAATAAATGGGCATTCACTGTGGCCGAGGGCCTAGTCCTTAGAGCTTTGACCCTAGATCCTGTCCTGCCACTTACTGCTGCTGGGATCCTGGGCAAGTTACTTAACCTCTCTGAGCTTCCAGCATTTCAAATCTGCAGACCAGGGTAATGGTAGCGGCCACTTCGCAGGGTTCCGTGACCACGGAGGGATAGATCTGCAGCCCAGCACCCAGCAGAGCACCTGGTGCATAGGAGTGCCGGCTGCTGGGAGCTGTTGCTGTTTATTTAAGTCAGTCTCTCAGCCAGGCACCTTTATGAGTCTTTGCCCAGAAGAGACGAGGAAGGGGGGCTCCCCTGTGGGAGCCTCAGAGGAACCCGGGGTGGGGGTGGCCTTCGGGGCGGTTCCGGGCAGAGGGGGTGGCTGCAGGACTGGAGCGGTCAAAGGAGGTCCCTGGGGACTGGGGAGGGGGCGGAAACCGGAGCCGAGGTGGGATCCGGCGTGGTGAGGAGCCAAGACATCCTGCGGGGGCGCCCTGCCGGACCTAGCGAAGCTCTCAGGGGGAGCCGGCCGGGCCGCGTGGGCTGGACAAGGAACGCCGGCTGTGGGGCGACGGACCCCCCGCCCCCCGGGGGCCGGACGGAGCGCGCCCCCTGGCGGGGCACCTCGGCATTGCCCCGGGACTTGGCAGCCCTGTCTCCTCACCCATCTGAAGTCTGCGCTGATGAAATTCCGCGAGGGACGTCAGGGACTGGAGATCTGTTGGGGCTCTGGACGTTTTACACAGCTTCAGAATGGGAGTAATAATTCTGGGTTCCTAATGTGTGCCAGGTACTGCGTTTGTGCTGTCACAGCACAAAACATGCAGCACAGGGAATGGCACACAGTAGGTCCCTCCAAATGCCTCCTTTCCTTTAGGCTCCTTCCTGCGGGCCTCTGAGCGGGGCTCAAGAGGGCTCAAGCCTGAGGGGCTCCCTGGGCATGGGAAGGGATGAGGGTGCTGGTCCAGGCACCCATCCAGGGCTCCCCGAGGGTCTCACTCTGCCCCCTAGTGGCTTCCATGAGAATTGGAGCCTGTCTGTGTGGTGTGATGGGGGGTGGGAGGCTGTGCGTTGAGGTGTAGTGGGTGTAGGTCAGGGGGTGTGTTCTGGTCTCTGTGTATATGGGCGTGTGGTCACGTTGGTGTGGGTGTTAATGTGGGGGTGCCTGATTGTATTTGTTGAGATGTGTGTGTCTGTGATCAGGTGTGTTCGTCTGTGTGTTCACACAGGGATGAGTGTTCAGGTGTGCACAGGTGTTCAAGGTGGTGTCTGCTTGTGTGCTGCAGGTTGGGAGTGTATGTTAGGGCCAAAGGGTGATCCGGGCCTGTACACGCAGGGGATAAAAACCCGAACCACATTTCCACCCAGCTGAGGGGTGGCCAGCCCCTGCCCTGCCTCCCTCAGGGATAAATCCCCTTCAGGACCACTGTTATTCTTTCCTCTCCCTTCTCTAGCCCCCGATCCCGCCCCCACCCATACCTGAGTCCAGCTCTTTATACCTCATTGTGGAGATGAGGAAACCAGGCCTAGAGCCAGGAGGGCCTGGCTCAAGGAAACTTGGCCAGAAAGCTGTGGAGCCAGGGTACTGGCCGGACTCCCAACTCCAGCCTGAATTCTTTCCTCTCCCAGGAGGGCAGTGTGCACCCTGGGGCCAGGGTGGGGATGGGTTTCTGGGCTGGGCCGCGTGGGGAGCAGGGCACAAAAGGCCCAGTGTCTGCCCCTGCCTCCCCCTCCTGGCCCTGCCCTGCTCCGGGAGCCGGGTGGGTGTCCAGCGCCAGACTGGGCAAAGAGGGACGCCTGTGGTATCTGCGCTCACCTGAGGGCCCAGCCCCAGTGCTGGACCCACCTGCCCCACCACCCCATGGGCTGACTCTTGTTGGGTGTGACGAGGAAACAAAGCTTTGCCCACATTTGGGGCTCCTGGCGCCAGCTCTGAGCTGGCACCTACCCAGGCCCAAAGCGCTCCAGCTTGCCCTGCTCTGAGAAGGGATTGATGGGTAATTACGATCCTGAGATATCAACACAACATATTAATAAAATAATGAGAATGGCTACTGTTTGCTGAGGCCTAACTGTGTGCCATTGCTAAGCTCTTTATACAGGTTCTGGGGAGGTAGCAATGCCGGGTGGTTAGGGCTTTGGGCTCTGGTGCCAGCCAGACTGCCAGGATTATTTCCCAGCTGTGTGACTTTGGGTGAGTTGCTTACAATCTCTCTTCATCAATTTTGCCAGCTATAAAATGACCGGAGAAGAATTAATATATAAAAGTCACTTAAAAACCCTGTCTGACATGCAATGTGTACAAGTATTAGCTCCTATTATATGATTTCCTTGGCTCCTCATAGGGACCTAGAAGGTAGGTATTGTTGTTCCTATTCTACAGATGAAGAAACTGAGGTTGAGCCATTAGCCATAGGTCATAAAACAAGGGGGTGTCCAGGCTGGGTCCTGAGACCAGGCTTGATGCCAAAGCCTGTGCCCAAGGCTGCATTCTCCCAGTGGCATTGATAGGATAGTTTGCAGCTGATAGGATTAACCCTCTGATAGTGTAGAAAATGCTTCCTCATGATCAACTTGTTCGACTCTCACCAGACCCTGGTTTTTTTAAAAATTGACTTTAGAGAGAGAAACATGATGTGAGAGAGAAACATAGGTTGGTTGCCTCCCAAACGTGCCCCCACCAGGGATCGAACCTACCACCACCTTTTGGTATACAGGACACACTCCAACCGACTGAACTACCCAGCTAGGGCAAGACGGGTGTTTAATATTAGCATCTCCCTTGATAAATAGAGAAATTGAGGCCCAGAGAAAGACAATGCCTTGCCCAAGGTACATAGCAATGTAGTGGCAGAGCCAGAGTTTGATTCCAGGTCTTTCCACCATTAAATTACATCATTTTATAGAACTACAGTCTTGGGATGTACCTACTGTGCGTCAGGTCTCTGCCTCCCTCCAGGCAAAGATGAGTTTGGAGTGGGGGTGGGGGGTAAGATTTGTGCTCAGCTGTCTTATTTAACTCTTCCAACAACTCTGTGAAGGTCTGCCTTCACTCTCCTTCCCTTAAAAAATTTTTCTTCTTCTTTATTGATTTGAGAGAGAGAGGAAGGGAGAGGGAGAGAGAGAGAGAGACATCGATTGGCCGCCTCCTGCATGCCCCCCACTGGGGATTTGGCCGGCAACCTGGGCATGTGCCCTGACCAGGAACGGAACTGGGCGACCTCTTGGTGCACGGGCGACGCTCAACACTGAGCCGCAGCAGCCGGGCTCTTCTTCACTTTTAGAAGCAAGAGAAGAGACTTCACAGGTAGATGAGAGTTACCCCCAATTTCCTCCTTGCATATGCCCACTCTCCGTTCTTTCCTGGTTCCCATACTTACGCCCCCCACTCGCTCCAGAGCAGGGCCAGGCATGCAGCAAGCACTCAATGGACTGGTGCTGATAGATGCCTGCATGGGCCCCACCTGGACTCTAGGCGGGGCAGGGATGCGGCCTGAGCTGCTTCCCCTGGAGGCCCGGGCTGGTGCTAGGGCCAGCAGGGGAGAGGTTAAGAACACGCATTAATTAACCGCCTCCCGCGTGCTGGGCTCCGTGCAGGGTGGCCTGGACTTGGGGGTGAGCTCTGGATGGCCCCCTGAGAGCTGGTCTTCCAACACATGGGACCCCCAGAGTTTTGCCCGCCAGTCGGGGCCCCTGGGGAGCTGTCAAAACGAAGCCTCTCTGGGGTGAGCCAGCGTCTGGGGCCCCGAGGCTCCAGCAGGCCAGGAAGCGCCTGCTGGTGCATTTGTTTTTCCATCAACAACAGGCTTACGTAAACTCCTCTCCGGCTCCGAGGGCTGCCAGCGCCTCTGAGGCGGCCTTATCTGATGGGGGCTCTGCCAGCGCCAGCGCCGGGTTCCCTGCGTGCCCCGGCACAGGCCCCACGAAGAGAGCCCTGGCGGTGGGTGGGGGGCGGAGCTTGACACCCCAGGCTCGGGTCCTCTCCCTCAATCCCAGGGCAGGAAAGTGCAGGGCCCCTTTCCCCCAACATAGCCAGGGGGAGCTGGTCTCTGTCCCGTGCCCTCCCCCTCATCCCAGATTCCCAATTCTCTGTTCTGCTTTTCTATACCTGCGCCCCACGGAGGGAGGGAAGCGGCGGCAGTGAGACGCTGAGGTGGCCCAGCCACCAGGTCACCTGGCTACTAACCCCAGCTTTGTGCTGGTCCAGTGCTGCTCAGAGCACAGCATGCTTGGGAGAAACGCTTGGTTCACCAGCCACCTCCAGAGATTCTGATTTAATAGCGCTGGGGTGCAGCCTAGGAATCAGCAATTAAAAAACAACTTTTTATTTGGAAAAATAAATAAGAATTACCGAAAAGGTGCAATAATATAATGAACTCCCATATACTCCTCCTAGATTCACCAATTGTTAAACTTTTGCAGCTTTTGCTTTCTTTCTCTCTCTCTCTACACACACACACACACACACACACACACACACACACACACACACGCCTTGACGTGGGCAGTATTGCTATTCCCATTCTACAGATGAGGAAATTAAGGTTTAGATGGCTGAAATAACTTGTCCAAGAAAGTGGTGGAGCTGAAAACTTCTGCTTTCTTTACGAAATTGATTAGTTTAATGTATTTGGATTTTTGGAATGATGAACACGTGCACATGAAGTATATGGAAGTATTAAGTGTGGCGCTTCCTCACTCCAGCGCCCCAGTTCCTTACTTGAAGGCAGTCTCTGTTGTTTGTTTCTTTCGTAGCTTCGCAGAGACATTCTTTGCCTATGAAAACATGTCCATAAAATATTTTTTACACAAATGGTATTGTATTGTCCTCACTGTTCTGCACTTTGCTCCCGGACCCCCACCCCTCCCTCTTAACTACATATCACAGAAATTTTTCCACATTGCAAATATAAAACTGCTTTATTCTTTTTTTTTAAATATGTTTTTATTGATTTTTTTAGAGAGAGAGGAAGGGAGCGAGAGATAGAAACATCGGTGTGAGAGAGAAACATCCATTGGCTGCCTCCTACACGCCCCCTACTGGGGATGGAACCTGAAACCCGGCATGTGCCCCAGCCAGGAATTGAACCAGGACCTCTCAGTCCGTGGGTCCCTGCTCAATCCACTGACCTACACCAGCCAGACTTAACTGCTTTATTTTTATAAAACAGTGAATGGCTCTCCCTGATATATTTCATTAGTCCTCTACTGGCAGGAAATTAGGCTCTTTCCAATCTATTATTATTATAAGCAGAGCTGCAATAAATGGCCACATCCATACATTAATTTGCACACATGCAAGTATGTTTGTATGGTAAATTCCTAGAAATGGAATTGCTGGGTTAAAGGGTATGTAAATTTTTAATTTACTTAGATATTGCCAAATTGCTCTTCAGGGAGGTTGTACCGATTTGCCCTCCCACTTGCAATGAACGAGAGGGCTTGTTTCCCACACCCTTGCCAACACAGCATGTTATCAAACTTTTTGATCTTTGTCAATCTGTTAGATATAAAATGATATCTCATAGCTGTTATTTCATTTTTCCTGCTGCAAGGGAGGTTGATCGTGTTTTCATATGACTAAGAATCATTTACATTTCCTTTCCTGGGAACTGTTTGTTTATATCCTTTGCCTGTCTTTAATTAGGTTGGGTTTTTTTGTTTTTTTTGTTTTTGGTTTTCTTTCTGATATGAGTAGGAGCTCTTAAAATAGCAAGGATATCAGCCCTTTGTCAATAACAGATGATATGTCTATAATCCATGCGTCTTTTGACTTTGTTTATATTATTTGTCATGAATAATTAAAAATAATTTTATGTGACCAAATTTGTCAATCTTAATTTATGGACTCACTAAATTTTTTTTTATACTTTAAATGGTCTTCCTTACTCTAAGAATGTTTTTGAAATTACTCCCATATTTTATTTATTCTAGAATTTACTTTGGTGTAAGGTGTGAGGTAGGAGTTAGGCTGTTTCTTTGGATGGCTATTGAGTTGTCTCAACACTAGTTATTGACTAATCCATCTTTTTGCTACTGATTAGCAATGTCATTTTTGTCATGTACTAAATTCCTACAGGCATCTAGCTATGGTATTAGTTTCCCAGGGCTGCTGTAACAAATGAGCACAAACTGAATGGCTTAGAACAAAGGAAACTTATTCTTTCCAAGTTCCAGAGGCTACAAGTCTGAAATCAAGATGTCAGCAGGGCCAGACTCCCTCTGGTGACTCTGGTGAGACAAACCATTTAATTCATCTGTCCTAGCTTCTGTATGACCTCATCTTAATTTGATTACATCTGCAAAGACCCTATTTCCAATAAGGTCATACTCACAGTACTGGGGGTTAGGACTTAAACATACCTTTTTGGGGGATACAACTCTATGCACTACAAGTAGTATGCTTTCAAATTTTCTATTCTGTGCTGTTGATCCATCTGTCTAAATACACCAGTAGCATACTGTTTAAAACAATGTAGCTTTATACTGTGTTCTAATATCTGTTAAGACTAGTCTTCACACATTGCTCTTCTTTTTCAGAATTTTCAGAATTTCCTTACTTATATTGCCAAATGGACCTTAGAATTAGCTTGCTGATTTTAAAAGTTCCTATTGGTATTTTACCAAAAGTATATTAAATATATATACTTATTTAATGTGATTAGATATTTTATATTATAAATACATATATTTTAGAAAATTAGTATATTTATGATATTGAGTTCATCCTATTCAAAACCATTGTACATATTCAGGTTCTTCTTTTGTGCCCCTCAGCAATTTATTAAAGTACATTTCCAATAAATTTTGTACATCTTATTTTCATTAAATTAATTTATAAATATTTTATCTTTTTTGCTGCTGTTGTAAACAGTGACTTCTCTTTCATTATCTCTTCTAACTTGATTGTATTTATGAAGACTATTAACTTTAGTATATTAATTTTGCATCTAGCCACCTTACTGAGTTCTCTTATTATTTATATGGTTGGTTTTTCAGTTGATTTCTGTAAGTAAAGATCGATTTTCTTCCTCTTTTCTGATTTTTATACTTCTAATTTTTTTTGGTCTAATTGGGTGGGCTCGTACCGCCAGAACTGTGTTAAATAATAGTGTTTCATCACAATGGGACTGCCTTTAGTATTTCTCCTTACAGCATGATGCTGGCTTTTGGGTTGAAATAAATATACTCTATTATATTTAAATATTTTCTTATTTTATTAAGAAATGTTCTTTCTAAACTGCCTCCATTTCTGGCCTCCTTGACATACAGCCTAGTCTCGGCAGTACTGAATTACTCGAATTCCTCGTTCCTCCCTGAATGGGTCATGCTGATTCATGCCCTCTAGCCCTCTTCCTGCTAGTCTCTCCTCCCTGCGAGCCTTTCCTCCGCCTTCTCTCAGGCAAGGCCCAGAGCCCTGTCAGCTCAGTCCTTCCCTCTGGACTTTTCATGCTGGACTCTAAGTGCCTGTGTCCTCCTGTGCTCCCCACACCAGCCTGTGAGCATCTTGGTGTGTGTGTGTGGGGGGTTGCATGTCTGGGTTTTTTCCATGTTCTTAGAGGGCCCAAACAGAGTAAATACATAATAAACATTTTAAAAATGAATGAATACTGGAATAAAAGCTAACATTTACCAAGTACTTAGTAAATGCCAGGCCCTGTGCTAAGCATTTTCCATTTGTTATTTCAATTAATACATAGAGAAACGCTGTGAAGTAGATGCTTGTTATTCCTACTTTGAGAAAGCAAATGGAAGCTCAGAAAGGTTAAGTAACATGTGCAAAGTCACACAGTCAGGATGGGAACCCAGGTTTGTCTGGCTCCAGGGCCCAGGCTTTAAGTCTCTGGGCTATTCTCAATGGCTAGAAATAGATTTATGAATGAAGAAACAAGCTATACCTCCAGGCCTGGGGTGGTGGCTGGGCCTGGACATGGACCTGCAGAGAGGAGCACTAAGACCAACTCTCTCTCTCTCTCTCTCTCTCTCTCTCTTGTTAATCCTCACCCAAGGATATTTTTCCATTGATTTTTTTTCCTTTTTGCCCCTTCCTAGTCTATATCTGCCCCCAGAGGTAACCACTATCTTGTCCTCTATTGTCTTGAATAGTTCTGCCTGTTCTCAAACTTCATGTACACGGCATAATACATTAAGTACTCTTTTGCATCTGGCTTCCTTGGCTCAACATAATGAAGGTGAGATAATAAAAAGATCATTTGTGTTGTTGCATACGGCGGTGGTTCGTTCCGTTCCTACTGTTGCACAGTACCCGATGGTGGAAACACACCACAACTCACTTATCCAGTCTCCTGCTGATAGCATTTGGGTTTTTCCAGTTTGGGGCCACTATGAACCAGGCTACTGTGAATAAGTGTGTTGGGCCTTTTGGTGGTCACATACATTTGTATGTTGAGTATACACCCAAGAGTGAAATTGCTGGGTCATAAGGTAGGTGTATATCTAGCAAAGCAAATACTACTTTTGTTATAAAGAAATTTGAAAAAAATCGACAGTGATTTGTTATCACTTTAAAAGGACTATGTAGAGAGTGTTGAATGGGAGGTGAAGCCAGAGCTCTCTGGGACCCCACTTCCACCTTTTGCGGTGTGTGGCTTGGATTCCAGAGGGGAAGGTTAAGCACAGGCTGGGAGTGGGGCAGGGAGGGTATGAGCTGTGCCTGGGCCCTCTCCGGCCCCTTCCCAGGGAAGGGAGGACAAGGTCTGCCAAGATGATGTCTCCAAGGGCGCGTCCCATATTTCCATGAAGTCCGAGCAGCTGCTGCTTATTGTTCCACCAGGGGGCACCCCTAGGGAAATGCTGGGCAATCAGATCACCCCCAGATGAGCTCAGGACTTGCCCCTGTACCCGGAAGCTGAGCAGAAGTGCTTACTGGCCCAATCCAATACCCCTCGGTGTGGTGGAAATAGCAGCGGTGTATTTAAATGACAGCAGCACAGGGACACTGCTCACAGGGTCAGCCGAAGACACCTGCTCAACCCGGAGTAACACTTACCAGTCCACAGGCACATTCACTTGTTTGGGGGGAAAACTAAACTACAAACCTCAGAACAGCTTTGGGTTCCCACCCTGGCCCTGGCCCTTCCTGAGCTACAGGTCCTCCGAGGGGATATTCAGGCCTTTTGTGGGTTGTTGGGAGAATTAGATGAGATCGTGTCTACAAAATGCTTCTCTCAGTGCCTGACGCACAGTGAGTCTGCAGCAGTGTTTACTGAGCGCCTATACAGCAATTCCCACAGCCCTCGGTGGGCAGTGGGGTATGGTAGGTTGGGGTGGCGGTAGGGGGAAATCCCAGGAGGTGGGGCTTTGGACAGGGAAGGCGTCTATGAACAAAACACATGAGCGGTAGCCACAGCTTGAAACATTACGTGACCCTTCAGGGTCCTTTCTGGGTGTCCTTTCTGGTTCTCCTTTGCCTGTGTTTCAGAAAGCCCTGACTCACACTCAGATCCTTCTCTTCCTTTATCAATCACACTCACTGTCCAGTTCATCTTCAAGATGTTGTACTTGAGCCCTGAGTAAACAGCTCATTAGAGTGTATTAGAAGATGCAGTGATATTACTAATATCAGTACAACTGATCATTATTGTATGACTGCCCATTTTCCTGTTTCCACATTATAAGGAAGTTGCAGCATGAATGTTTGGAAGGTATATTTAGGATGGCCTGACTTGGTGTTTTAGTCCATTCAGGCTGCTATAATAAAATATCATGAACAGGGCAGCTAATAAACTTACAAAAATTTCCTTCTCACAGTTCTGGAGGCTGGGAAATCCAAGTTCAAGGTGCTGGCGGCCGATCCAGTGTCTGGTGAAAGCCTTACTCCAGATTCATAGATGACTATCTTGAGGCCGTGTCCTCACATGGCAGAAGGCGTGAGGGAGCTCTCTGGGATCTCCTTTATAAGGGCACTAATCTAGTTCATCAGGGCTCCACCCTCATGAACTAATCACCTCCCAAAAGCCCCACCTCTTAATACCATCACACAGGGGTCTAGGCTTCAACATATGAGTTTGGGGGGATCACATTCAGTCTATAGTGCTTGATGTCCACCACATTACTTGGAGTGGTTCAGGGTGTGAGGATGTTGGGCAGGGTCAGAGAGCCTTGGTGTCCTCCAAAGCTTCTCAGATCAATGGTCAGTGACAGGCCATTTGCTGATTGGGAGGCCATGTGTATGTGTATAATAATGGCACAGAGGAAACAAATGGGATTTTTTTTCTTTTATCCTCACTCGAGGACATTTTTCCATTTTTTGTTCAGATAGAGTGGGAGGGAGAGAGAGGAAGAGAGAGAGAGAGAGAAACATCGACGTGAAAGGGACACATTGAGTGGCTGCCTCCCACACGACCAACCAGGGCCTGGGACAAACTGCAACCGAGGTACATGCCCCTAGCGGGAACTGAACCCCGGTCTCTCTGGACTGCAGGCCGACGCTCTAACCGCTGAGCCAAACTGGCCAGGGCAACAAATGGGATTTTAATGTGAGCTCCAAATCAGCAGTCACTAGGGCAGTCATTGATTGTAGCTATTAATTTGTGATCAAGTTGCTTGAACACTGGCAACTCCACATAACTCCAGGACAAAGAGAGGCAGGAATTGATTTTATTTTACTATGGGCAGTTATCTTCCTGGTTATACAGGAAAAGTCAGTTAGCAACAATGACAAGAACCAGCATCAATTAAACACTTTCTCTGTGCCAGGCACTGTGCTAGGCACTTCTTTGCGTTTTATCTCCCTGACTCCTAGAAATAACCCAAAATATGGGTGTGATCATTAGTTCAGAGAGAATAAGTGACTAACTCAGCTAGTAAGTGACACATCCAGGATTGAAACCCAGGTTCACCTGTCAGGTGGCAAAGTCCATGTTGTAAACACCTAGCCTACACTACATCCTGCCTTGGGGCCCTGGAACTCACCAAGTCCCAAGTTCCTCGTCCTTCTGGCTGGAACTAGAATGTGAAGAAATAGAAGTTGCTGGATGCAAGATCAACACAGAAAATCCAGAGTTAATTCATAAAATCAATGTAATCTCAATTAAAGTTCCAGTAGAATTTCTCATTGAACTTGTTGAACTGATTCTAATATTCACATAGAAAAGTGAAAGTGTAGGAATAGCTAAGACAATTCTGAAATAGAACAAAGAAGGAGTCTTACTCTAACAAACATCCTGATTTATTACAAAGCTTTGATAATGAATACATCCTGGTTATTAGCACAGGGGTGGACAAATACATCAATGGAACAGAAAAAAGAGCCCAGCAGTAGACTCAAGTTAGACAGCATCTTGGTATATGACCAAAAGGCATTACAAATCTGTGCAGGAAAAGGATGGGCTGTTGAAAATCAGAGTTTGGAGAAGCTTTCTGTGTGTAAAAACAGAAAATTAGACCTATCTCACACCAGACACAAAAATAAACTTGAGATGAATTAATGACTTAAATGTGAAGAACAATTTTAAAGGTTTGTTGAAGAAAAGTGGGAGAATTTCTTTATGGCTTGGGACAGAGAAGTTCTGAAATAAGTTACAAAAGCTAGAAATCATAAAGGAAAATGTTGAGTTTAAACTTGACCAAACTAAAATCTTTGCAATAAAAGACATTTGCAAAGTTAAAATGTGAGCAAGAGTCGATGGGAAGACATTTGCAGAATACATGACAGACATAGGTTTAATGTTCAAATATATAAAGAACTCCCATAAATCAATGAGAAAAAGACAAACAACCTAATGGAAAAATAAGGAGAGGATATGAACAGTTCACAAATAAAGGAAACAGGAATGGTGAATAAGTATAAGAAAAGATGCTTAACCACACTTTGTATCAAAGAAATTCAAATTAAACAACAAAGAGAGTCCATTTCACACCCATCAGATTGGCAAAAGTTGAAAGATGTGACACTATTAATGTTGGCAAGGTCTTTGGAAAATGTGAGCTCCCAGACATTGCAATTTGGCAATATCTACAAAAGTCAGAAATATGCATAGCAAGTGACCAGTAGTTCTGCTCTTAAGAATGAACCCTAGAGAAATCCTTGTAAGTGGTCAAGGAAACATCATGGATGTTAAACTTGGAAATCACTTACATGTCTATCAGTAGAGGAATTAAATAAGTCAATGTTATACCTATTTGTGAAGTAGAATACCATACTGTAAACTAAATGGCCTTGAGTTACACATATCCACAATGAATAAATATAAAAAGGTATAATTTTGATTTTTAAGTGTTATAGGTTGAATTGTGTACCCTCAAAAGATAGGTTGAGCTCTGTACGGTTTGGCTCAGCAGTTGGAGCGTCCACCCGTGGACCAAAGAGTCGCGGGTTTGATTCTGGTCAAGGGCACGTACCTCGGTTGCAGTTCGGTCTCTGGCCCTGGTCGGGGTCCTGCGGAAGGCAACCAATCGATGTGTCTCTCTCACATCGATGTTTCTCTCTCTCTCTCTCTCTCTCTCTCTCTCTCTCTCTCTCTCTCTCTCTCTCTTTCTCTCTGTCTCTCTCTCCCTCCTTCCTTCACACTCTGTCTGAAAATAGATGGAAAAATATCCTCGGACGAGGATTAAAAAAAAAAAAAGTATGTTAAAGTCCTAACCCCTGGTACCTATGGATGTGGCCGTATCTGGCAATAGGGTCTTTACAGATGTAATCAAGTTAAGGTGAAGTCGTTAAGATGGGCCCTAATCTAATATGACTGTTCCTTATAAGAAGAGGGAAATTTGGACACAGACACACACAGAGGAGAACGCAATGTGAAGACAGAGACACAGAGGGAAAATGCCACGTGGCGATAAAAGCAGACACTGGGATGATGCAACTGCAAGCCAAGGACCTCCAAGGATTGACAGCCACCACTTGTGGACCCCAATGAGAAAGATTCATTTCACGTGAACCCCAAGAAGGAATTTATCCGCTGAGATGAACTCCCCATGGTCAACCAAGGGTCCAAATTGTATGAGTAATGAGAGTTCAGTGGCCATGTGCTGACAGGACTCCTCACATACACAGTATACCAGGAAGAATCTCACCTTGAGCTCTGCCTCCCGGCTCTGCCCTGCTTGTTTAGCTGTCTGAGTCGAGCACTGCAGGGAAGCCCTGGCTTCGTCTTTCAGCCAATGGACTGAGACCTGCCCCGACCAATCAGAACTACACAAGTTGTATCCTCACTTGCATCTCTACTGACCTGCACAATTTGGACCAATCAGAATAGTACAATTTATAAACCTTATTTGCATAAAATTGGGAACTTGGGAACTTTCTCTGTAAAAGACAGCCTCCCGTGTGTCTTGGTTGCTACCTGAATCTGTCTCCTGGGCTGCAGCTCCTTTTGCTCAAATAAATGTGTTTTTATTCTTGATTACAGTCTAAATATAACATTAGTTTACATATTGGATGTCAGAAGAGGCAAGAAAGAATTCTACCCAGACTCTCAGAGGGAGAATGGACCTACCAACACCTTGATTTCAGACTTCCAGCTTCCAAATTTGTGAGAGAATCAATTCCTGTTGTTTTAAGCCACTTAGTTTGTGGTACTTTGTTATGGAAACCCCAGGAAACTAATACATAAAGTAGGTTGAAAATGATAAGTATGATATGACACCATGTATGTAAAATTTTAAAACACACTCAACAATACTGTGTATTGTTTATGAATTTTAAAAACAGACTGGGAGGATATGTCCCATAGTCCTGATGGTGGCTGCTTCTGTGTAAGGAAGGGAAATGGAACTGGAGAGGGATATAAAAAGGACTTTCGTTTAAAAGCTTCAACATCTGTTTCTTTTATTAAAAATGTCTAAAGCAAGAATGACGAATTCTCCATTTGTTAACTCGGGTGGTAGGTATGTATGGGTGCTTATGACGTTATAGCCTCTGGGTTCTCTGTTATTGTTGAATGTGTATCTGTGATCATATAAGTACCTGTGTACACATGTAAATGTCAGATACTTGCTGAATGGGCGCGCATATGTGTGTATTTCCCACGCTCCTGCTTGCTCTGGCTGCCTTGCCAGCATCTTCTGTTGTCCAAACTCGCATGGTGCCCCCTGGCATGCTGGGAGCAGCCTTGTTGGGCCTACACCCAGTGACCCTGGGTGACGAGTACAGCTTGATGCACGTCAGAGACCTGCGTTCTTCCTGCCTCTCCCTGGGGCAGCTCTTGCATTTTCTGGGTAACAAACACCTCCAGAGTGGGAGGCCACGGGGCTGAGGCTCATCTGGACCTGACAGGGGCAGGGGCACGGCTGCCTCCCACAGGCTCCTCAGTCCACTCTGAATGACTTCATTCCTAGAAGCCAGCACCACAGATCACAGAAGTAAATGTCTCCCCAAGAAAGCAGTCCGGTCCAGGGCCGCGCGGGGACAGAGCCCTGGCTGGGCAGGGTCTGTCCCCACTGTGCACTGTCTTTTTGAGACCATGGGCAAGAGGCTCCCATCTCTAAGCCATACACCAAGTGAGGGGGCGGATGAGAGCAGGTTGACCAGTGTGCGGGGAAGACAAGACTAGTCAAGCAGCACGTTTTCCGTCTGAGTCCCATAGAGCCTCAAATTCCAAGCGGACCGCAGGGACCAGTCAGCCCTGGCTGCACAGGAGAGGAAACCAACCCTGGGGCGGATGAGCCCTCAGGGTCTTTCTGACTAGAATGTTCTCGAATCCCAACCTCTGGGTGGCAGTAAAACACCCTGGCAACTGTCTGTTACCTCATCTGGAAAATGGGGACAAGAATCCCTCTGAGGTCTGCCATTAGACTAATTGAGTAAGAGACAGGAAATGCGCTCACAGCAAACAATACTGAGCATATAGGAAGGACGTCTGTGCCCTAGAAAGTGCAGCAGAGGCTGGTACAGGGACCGGGAGGTTCTCAGGTCCACACTCCTGTCTTCTCCCTCCTTCTCCCCAGGCTGAGAGGGGCAACCGAGATGTCCCGGGCTCCCAAGCGCACTGTGCAGGATACGTTCATCTCATGCTCACCCGAACTCTGCAAGGTTCAAAGTAATTGTGATGATGATGATGATGACAGCAAACAGATATCGCTCTTTGTGTCTTGTGTCCTTATTTTTATATATATTAATTCATTTCACCCTCACAACTACCCTATCAGATAGGTCACTGGTGGGCCCATGTGGGCAGCCTCTTCAGGGCTGAGGAGGGAGCTGGGCACCTCCTTAGGGTGTAGGAGTCTGCAGGGCTGACCACCATCTGCCCTCTTGGGCCAGGAGGACAGGTGAAGTGGGGCCATTTCTGGGCTGTGTCCTGATTGTTTATATATAAGCCTCCTCCTTGGAGCCCAGATCCCATGGCTCCTCCCACAGGGTTATTTAGACCTGTTTCTGTGTGGAGCAGATGTCCCCATGGCGTCCATGCTGATGAGACTGGGACTGGCTTCTGAGCACAGTTATTAGAGGAAACTTCAGGAGGCTGGCCAGGCTGGCACTGAGCCCATGTCAGAAACATGTGTGCATGCGCGTATGCGCGCGCGCGCGCGCACACACACACACACACACACACACAGCTCTGACTCACACTCTCATGCCATCACCCACAGACACTCTCCATCAACACAAAATCTCCTTCTCCCCCACACACTCATTCTCACGTCCACACTTGGACATTCAGCCTCCAGCTCACACTCTAAACACCCACCCACCAGAGACCGTGGGGGTGGAAAGATCCTGGCTCAGGGGCCACTCGTGCCTGGTTTCCAACACCCGGACTTTTCGCTGTGTAACCTTGAACAAGGCACTTCATCTCTCCCAGCCTCACTTTCCTCATCTGTAAAATGGGCATAGTAATTCAGTAGAAACCTCTCAGCTAAGCAAGTGGGTCCA
This sequence comes from Tadarida brasiliensis, assembly GCA_030848825.1. Lineage (NCBI taxonomy): Eukaryota > Metazoa > Chordata > Mammalia > Chiroptera > Molossidae > Tadarida > Tadarida brasiliensis. Next base: position 10,035,773 of record CM061269.1, on the reverse strand, counting down.
AATAGTTGATTAGGTAACGAAAAGTTTGGCTAAGAAAGGCAGTCATTAAAAATGGATCCCTAAATACCTCAAACCTTTTGTTCTAACGTGGAGCAGTCGGCGTAAGCCAAAGCTGCGGCTCTCGTTCCAGCGCCCTGGCTGGAGCTCTACTTTGTTGTGCCGGCACACACAGAACATTGCTAAAGATTTCCAGTTCTGTTTTTTTCTTTTTAAATGGAATGCAAGGACACTTGTGAAGCAGTTTGAATTTGGAATTCTACGTTGTTATTATCCCCTCCCACCCCAGATCTCTCCCAAAATGAAATCAACAGATTTATTTTTAGCAATTCATTTTTATTGCATATTTCCAAAGCATTAGACTGAGTTTTTCTCAAAGCATTACTTTCTTTCTTTCTTTTTTTTTTTCCTGCAGTCAGATTTCATTATTTTTGTCTTATTTAGCTAAATTCTATAATTACAACAATAAATACTTACAAGTTGGCCAAACCTTTTTTGGGAACAAACTCTCCTGATTCTGGTAGCACACAGCCAGCCAGTGGGAACAGAGCTTGGGCAAGGTGGAGAATGTGCTAGAAGCTCGAGCCATCAGCATTGGTGGGCAGCATCTGCATGTTTTGGGCAGGGACTGGAGGGCAGCCATTAGTCCAGTACATCAATTAAATGCAGGTCAGCAAAGAGAACTTCTCCTGGACCCATGTCACAGGGCTATTTGGAGGATCAGAAACAATTTAGGTCTCTCTCCCAGCACAAAGGGACACTCAGTGAGCTGTAGCTCTGGTGGCTGCCCTGTACCCCCAGATTCCTTGCACATCCTGTCACAGCACTTGTCACCCCAGCTTGTGAGAGTCAGTGACTGACTCCCTGCTCTCTGGGCTTCTTGAGGGCAGGAGCTCCTGGCTCCTCCTTCTCTGTCTCTCAGAGACCCAGGCAGGAGTCTGATGTGGTCTCCGGCTCCAGAGCCTCTGCCTGTACTACTGAACTGTATGGCGCACTCACAGATACTGGGGGTGGGGGAGGAGGGGAGTGGCACTGCCTAGTGCCTGGCATCCTTCTGAAAACCAGGAAAGGACTCTGCCTTTAACACGCCATTCCAGTGCCCCATGAGTGCCCTGTGGAGGGTCTTGCTGTCCAGGCTGGACCCAGGCAGCTTCAAGTGGAGCCGACTCCAGCCCAGAGCTATACTCCTGGCCCTGAATGGACGGAGGAAGGCAAGTGAGCCAGACCCTCTATCTAGGCACCTCCACGGTGGTCCCTGGGGTTCATGCTCTTCCTGCAACCTTCCAAGATGGCATGACCTAGGCTCCCACTGGGTGACCCTGGGCAGACGTCTAGTGGGAGGACACAGTTTGGGGCAGGCCAGAGAGTCCCATTATGTTCAACAGCTCCAGCCTCCTGGGTCTTTTTGCTGAGGAGCAGGTGCCATGGCCTCCTCCCCAGGCAGATGGGGATGTCTGCCCGTGTTGTGTGGGACAGTGATGAGGAAGGCAGGAAAAAGGTGGGGGGGAGATTCCACTCACTACAGAGGCCACACCACAAAAACTTTCATGATTTCAACCCATGAGGAGGATGACTAATTTAGCAGTTTCACAAACAACTAGACTCTAATTTCTGGTTTGGGCTTAGCTGCTGCATAATAATAACCGTAGCTATTCTTCTTCAGGAATTTCTGGCATCAAAAACCTTTCCCAGCCATGATCTTCACTGATCACGAGGCAGGTATTACCGTCTCATCTTGCAGGAAACACAGATGACTTGGTCAATGTTCCAGGGATTAAAAAAAAAAAAAAAAAAAAAAAATCACTCCTGACATCTCATTAGTCTAAGTGTGAAGAAGCTATCAAACTCAGTTTTCACTTGAAAGCTCAAATTTTATCATTGGCAACAAACACCAAGAGTTTTCCTTGAAGTGACAGGCTCACTCTTTTCATTTCTGAAGAAATGTCTGCCAAATACCCAAGTCTGATTAACCAAAATTTATCCACCACTTGAAAGACCTTTCAAGTAAAATGGTATTCTATGAAAAAAGTGGGTAGTTGAGCTGGCAACTCAAACACTCGCATGAGACAACCATTATACTGAAATATGCAGCAGAAGGGCTTTCTGTGCACTTCCCATTTTTTTTCACACAGCATATTAAAAAGATGTGTACTCCAGGGTTGAGATTTAATTACATTTTTAGTTTTTACTGATGTGTCAGGGGAACTTAAAGAAACTACAGTGTGTAGTGGGGAAGAACCCAATGATTCTTAGTACCATTTGGTGACACTGCCTTCATTCATTCAAAACATCAGTGCAAATGTCAAACCATGAAAAAAGAAAATGAAAAATAACTTTTAAATAATGCTATAAATATATTTCACTGGCAAAGCCTCTAAAAGAGTTTTGAGGATGTCTGTGGTGTGCAAATCATACTTTGAAAATTCCTGATCTTATTTAGTGAGGCACTGTAATGACTTAACTATGATCATACATTTAAAAAATTTTTTTAATTTATTTTTGTTACAGATGTTTCTCCTTTTTTCCCATTGACACCCTCCTCCCAACCCCCCCCCCCCCCGTCCCCAGCATTTTTGTCTATGTCCATGGTTACGCATACATGCATATAAGTTCTGTGATTTATCTCTTCCCTCCTCCCCAACCCCCTCTTCTGAGGTTTGTCAGTCTGTACCTTACTTCTATGTCTCTGGGTCTATTTTGTTCATCAGCTTGTTTTGTTCATTATATTCCACAATGATCATACATTTAAATGTCTGGTGCAGTGCTGGACATGCTGAAGGTGATCAACCTCAGTTGTTTCCTTTCTTCTTCAGTTATGCCCCCAATGACCCCTTCCTTAAGAGGGTTGTTAACCAACCCCTTCATTTATTCCATTAGGCAGAAATAGACCAGTCCTCCCTTCATCCACTCTCCCACATTTGGGAGACCCAGGGAGACCCAGGGAGACCTAGGGAGACCTCTATGGCTCTATGGCTCTATGGCTATTGACTCACAGACTCTACAGAGAATTCATTGCTCACGTAGTGAACCACATTGTTGGAGCTGGTCAATGTCTGAGTCCTGATATGATTCTGAAAGAGATATTTTGACAAATATTTTATAAGCCTTAATATTATAATATATTCCTTAATCTTTTCCCAGTTCTGCCCTCTCATCATCATGATCAACCACATCAAAGAGGCAGGAGGAGAGATTTCTAATACTATCTTGTCCAAGGGTATTGTCTAGGCTATGCCTTCAATAAGTTAAAAGTAAAATAACTAACATAATATGTTTTCAATATCTTAAAAGTAAGCACTTTTGAAGATTCCAAAGATTATCTAAACTTTACATATCAATGAGGCTGGTTTCTATCAGAAGGATGCCAATGACAGCAATATTCTAAAGCAGTTAGAGTGAATGAGAGAAAGAGAAAAGGAACCATAGGGAATCCATTATGTAAATTTCTGGCCAGTCAAAGCTTTTGTAAACATTAGGAAAGAGCTTCTTATCTAAGTTCACTTCCAATTGTGCTTTCTTGTTAAATCTCATTATTACTAATATTCTCAACTCCTTCCCTCCCTCCCTCCCTCCCTCCCTCCCTTCCTTCTTCTCCTTTGCAGACATCTCTAACAAAGCTGGATGGGATTCTAGCCTTGCACATATTATTATGAATCAGATTGCTTTTCCAACATCCAAGGCAATCAGTTTCAATGAAAGTAAAGAAATTTTTCTGGAGGTTAAGGGAGAAAATAGTTATTTAAGAGCCTTGGGGCACCGAGAGAGCAAGCCTGCGGGGTGCTTTAGGTATCAACGAGGTAACAGGACTGGGTGTGAGAGTGGAATTGTCAGACAGTGGGGGGAGTGGCCCAGAAAAGGTGGAGGTAAGGTTTGAAAGACACACTTGGCTGAATTTTTTGAATTGCTAGAAGTTGGCCTCTTAATTTGGCCTGGAACTCAATGCCATGCTGGTTCCATCCTTTCCTTTTGCTTCTCCAGGAACAGGCTGGACTTTTGGGCCAGGGTTTCTGCCATGGCTGATCAGTGAGTCACTGTGCAAGACATTCATTTAATAAACATTTCTTCAGAACCTTTTCTATTTCCGGCTCTGAGTTAGATGCTGGGAACATAGACATTGCTCTGTGCATGTCCTTGACAAGCTCTTGATCTGATAGAGGAGTCAGAACATTAATTTTAACTCACTGTGGTAAAGTTTATGACCCAGGGATGTCCAAGAGGCTGTGAGCCCAAGATCAGCTACTCTGCCTGTTTCACAGGGAAGTGCTATTAGAATGGGGTCTTGAAGGATGAGTAGGAGTTTGGCAGGCAGAGAAAGGTCTTTCTAGGCAAAATTACATGCAAAAGCATGTGGAGTTGTGAAAAACATAGCTCACTCAGGGAGAATGGAAATTAAAGGACCACTGGTTAATCAGAAGAGATGGGGATGACCATGGAAAAGTATAGAAAGAGACCAGGTAGTGAAAAACCGTGAATGTCATTGTAAGGAGTTTGATAGGAGAAGTCAGCCAGATAGTAGGGGTCAAACTCAAGCCTGAGTTTGCTGAACACTTATGGTGCCATCTTCAAAGAGTGAGAAGTTCCCAGCCCTGACGAGAGGCATCTTATATGTTTCCTGCTGGAATATAAATCAATTCCAGGATGTTGGAAGCCCCAGAAGAGCTAGATGGGGTAGGCACCTGGTACCCCTGGCTGTGAAGGGCAGGGATGAGAAAACAATAATTTAGTGCATTTCCAAGTCATCCAAAGCAATGCAGGTCATTTAACAAATATTTGTTTAGCTGTTACTGTATATAAGACAGACTACCAGTGTGTTCACGACAAAGATCAAATATCCATGTTGGAGACCTGGGTTCTAGTCCCAGCTCTGCCAGTTATTTCCTGTGTGCATTTGGGTAAAGTGCTTTTCCTTTCTGGGCCAGATTTTTCCTGTTGTGGGAGTTAGATTTAAAAATGTTGATTACAACTTCCAGTTCTTATGTTCTATGACTCTGGCTTGCTCTCTGATCTTAGGCAAGCCCCTTCCCCTTTCTAGGCCCCATTTTCCTCATCTGTAAAATGGGAGGTAGGGCTAGATTTAGTTGAAGATCCATGGAGCCTGTGCAATGGACACCCAAGCCTCCCCCTCCCCCTCCCCCCACCCCAGGGTCCCAGGCCATCCCTCCAGCACACTTTGGCTTCCTCAACATTTCTCATCAAGATGCAACATACTTTAAATAGCATCTGCATGACTGGCTGGTTTTTTACTTCCCGGAGAAGCTCTCTACAAAGTGTGCCAAGTGGCAGCTGTCAGGGCCGAGGTGGCATTTCCCTCAGTGATGCTGACAGCAGCTGTCCTGGCGCAGGCTGAATGGAATGGAAATGACATCATGTTTATTCAGGAAAGACGTTCCTAGACCCAGATCAGTGTCAGCAAGATGCTGGGATGGTCGAGGAGGAAAACATGCTGGAGACCAGTCACTGGCTCTCCTCTCCTGGAGCACACACTGCGCACACAGCACACCGCTCCCACCTCTCTCCCTTACACACACGCATGGCACACACCACGGCCGGCAATCCGACACTCCACACAGATCTCTACATGTACCACGCCCCTCACAGACATACATCAACACATACCAACACATGCCACAGTGACAGCACACACACATGCTCACAGGCACACCAATACCCAGAGACGTATACAGACGCACTGGGTCACTCCCGATCTCTGTACAGACAGCACAAGTTACATCCACACTCAGGTAGGGGCAGAGCAGTGGGATGGGGAGAAGCTACAGGCGCTGAACTGCACAATCTGGTCTTTCTTCTTAGAGGTAGTATCTTGTGCTAGGAAGGTCCCAGGCTCTAGTTAGGCAGACTTTGAATTGAGTCCAGAGCATGATTTCTAGCTGTGACCCTGAGCATGTCACTTAGCTACTCCTACTCTGAGCCTCAATTTCCACATCACTAAAATGGGATATCTTGAAAAGTAGAATGTATAAAAAGCCCTAAAGACTCCACCAAAAAACTGTTAGAACTAATCAACAAATTCACTAAAGTTGCAGGATATGAAATCAATATACAAATATCAGTTGCATTTGTATACACAAACAATGAACTATCTGAAAAAGAAATAAAACAATCCCATTCACAATTGCATCAAAGAGAATAAAATACTTAGGAATACATTTACTAAGGAGGTAAAAGAGCTATACTCTGAAAACTATAAGACATTGATAAAAGAAATTGAAGAATTCACAATAAATGGGAAGATATCCTGTATTCATGGGTCAAAAGAATTAATACTGTTAGAATGTCCATACTACACAAAGCAATCTATAGATTCAATGCAATCTCTATCAAAATCCCAATGGCATTTTTAACAGGAATAGAAAAAGCCTCTTAAAATTCATATGAAATCACACACACAAAAAAACACCTGAATAGCTAAAGCATTATTAAGAAAGAGGAACAGAGCTGAAGGCATCACACTTCCTGATGTCAAACTATACTACAAAGCTATAACAATCAAAACAGCATGGTAATGGCATGAAAATAGACATATAGACCAATGAATCAGAGTCAGGAGCCCAGAACTAAACCCATACAAATATAGTCAACTAATATTTGACAAGTGAACCAAAACACAAAAACAAAAACAAAGAAAACCAACCTCAATGAGGAAAAGAGAGTCTCTTCAATAAATGGTGTTGGGAAAACTGAATGTTCACATGCAAAAGAAGGAAACCAGATCTCTATCTTAGATTACTTACAAAAATTAACTTAAAATGGATTAAAGACGTAAATGTAAGACCTGAAACTGTACAACTCCTTGAAAAAAAAGTAAAGAAAAAGCTCCTTGACGTTGGTCTTTGCAATTATATTTTTGGATATAACACCAAAAAATAACAAGTGGGACTACGTCAAATTAAAAACGTTCTGCACAGCAAAAGAAATGATAACAAAATGAAAAAGCAGCCTACGAAAGGGGAGAAAATATTTATAAATCATATATTTTATAAGGGGTTTAATATACAAAATACACAAGGAACTATACAACTCAATAGCAAAATAGTAATAATAATCCAATTAAAATGGGCCAAGGACCTGAATAGACAGTAATTCTGCTCCACGTGGTATAAGAAGCTGGGTTTGAATTCCAGCATTGCTACTTCCTTGAGCAAGTGACTTCACCTCTCTGAGCCTCAGTTTCCTCATCTGAAAAATGGGGATAATCAGAGTACTTACCTCACAGGCTTGTTGTGAGGACTCAACAAGATAGTAAAAGCTAACATTAAGTACAGAGTTTAATATATGCTGGTGGTCGTGGGCATAAATGAAACAAGGTTAGCAAAGCATAAATAGCTGTTGAGGCTAGGGCATGGGTACAGGGGAGTTCATTATATCATCGTATTTTTGTGTATGTTTGAACTTTTTATAATAAAAACAATTAAAAACCTTATCGCAGCCCTGGCCGGTTTGGCTCAGCGGTTAGAGCGTCGGCCTGCGGTTCAGAGAGACCCGGGTTCGGTTCCCGCTAAGGGCATGTACCTCGGTTGCAGTTTGTCCCCGGCCCTGGTTGGTCGTGCGGGCGGCAGCCACTCGATGTGTCCCTTTCACGTCGATGTTTCTCTCTCTCTCTCTTCCTCTCTCTCCCTCCTACTCTATCTGAACAGAAAATGAAAAAATGTCCTCGGGTGAGGATAAAAAAACCCAAAAAACAAACAAACAAACAAAAAAAACCTTATCTCAGTGCTTGCCACTAATGTTAGCTATTATTATAAGTGGAAGGCAGGGGTAGGGTAGGAGTGGGTGAGGATGGAAGGAACCTTTCCCGGAGAGAATCACACCCTGCTCCAGCCTAGGGGGTGTTGGGGATGTCACTATAATGTAGGATTACTGTCACTTTAAGACAGGTGCAGCCACCCAGTGGGTCAGGGGTAACTACTGAAAGAATTCACTGACTTGCCCTCTTTGTCTAGTCTCCTCCTTGTGACACCCACCTCCTTGCTCCTGATAAGGTCCCACTTGTCCCCCACCCCTACCTCAGCTGGCCCGGGTCGTCCCTGCTCCGCTGTCACTGCACCGCAAATGAAACGATGGTATTCTGATCTCATGCCCTCTTTCCCTCACCTGCTCTTCTTTCTTCAAACACCTCTATTGAGCTTTAATTCACACATGGGCTGTTGTATATATTTTTTGAAGAAATGTCTATTCAGATCTTTCGCCCAATTTTTAATCAGATTATTTGTCTTTTTATTTTTGAGTTTTAAGCGTTCTTTATATCTTCTGAATACAGATCCCTATCAGATGTATGCTTTGCAAATAGTTTCTTGCGTTTGTGGTTTCATTCTCTCTTAAGATGAAGCCTTTCCTTCCAGAGTCCACCCTGATCTCAGCCCTGCTAAATCCTGGAGCCTTTCCTGGGAGATGCTACCTCCTGACTGTGTGAGGACAGTTACTTAAGCAAGTAATTCAACCTCTCTGAGCTTCAGTGTCCTCATCTGCGAAGTGTGGGCAATGATGTCTGCCTCCCTGGGTCATGGTGAGAAATGGACAAGTAAGCCATCTGGTTAAGGTAGTCCCTAATAGCCACCACAATTAGGATCTACCTTAAATCCTCAAATGTATAAAGGCATTACCATTTAGTGGACTGTCATTTACTTAATGTAAACTGTACAAAATTAAATTACCTTATTATACAAAATCACTTTATTTGATGTAAAGTCATTACTTTTTAGAATCTGTAAGATGTGGAACCCACCAGTCACCCCTCGTGGAATTCAACACTTCCAGTTCAAGATGGGCTACTGGGCTCATGCCTTTGTCTGCCCTCTCCTACCCCAACACAAAATAAAGAGTTAAACAAGGAATACATCCACAATAGCAAATGTAGGAGGTGGGGGGAGTTTCACCACCTTTCTCTTGAAACAAGAGATTTCAGCAAATGCGTGAAAGGTAGAAAACAGATGGGAGTGGGCTGATGGTGGAATGGGCCCAGCCTAGAATACACTCCAAGAGGGTCGAGAGGAGTGGGGTGGAGGCCCCCGGGGAGATTCTGCCCTCGGGTCAGTGGCTTCAGTGGAGGGCAGAACAGAAGAGGGGACTGAAGGCAGCACGTTGCCCGCAGGTCTGTACGTGGGACCACAGCTGTTTCTGTCTCCAGCCCTGCTCTTTACCTGTGTGAAAGCAGGCTTCAGCATCTACCCCGGGCCCACAAGGCTCTTCTCTAAAGAGAATGAGCAGTTGTCTGGGAAAGCTAAGGTTCCTAGTGTGCACTTTGGTGACTTAGAGTGAAGGTCTCCTCATTCTGACATTTGGGGGCTGTCTTCTATCAGCTGCCCTTGCCACACTTGTGTAAGAACAAAGCCCACCAGTCACACGCCCCAGCCTACACCATGCAGACCACATAGACAAAATCTTCAGTTGGTTAGAGGCCTAGTAGAAAAAAAAATTCGTCTTCCAAAACAGCAGAGGAAATGCACATCAGCTACCCAGTCCTTTTACAAATATGAACAGACACCCATATGAGCAGGCAACTGGGAAGAGAGAAAAATCAAGCTAACCAGAAAAATTGACCTGGGAGGAAATAGAACTAATTCCAAGAACAGAACTTTTAAAGATCCTCTAACTAATATACTCAAGTTAGAAAATATTATAGCCAGAAAACCAGGACAGGTTGTCATGTAAAAATATATAATCAGAAGACAAGAAAAAACTCTGAAGGATTAAAATTATGATTATAAAATAAAATCACCAGAAAGACTGGAATATAGATTTGAAGGTATCTTCCAGAATACAGAGCAATAAGTCAGAGTTAGAAAACATATACATGTAACAATGATGAGTTCTATATGGACCATCTTGAGCCCTAGAAAGAATGAACAGAAAACGAAGAGGTGGAAATAGCCAGAGGTGGCAGCAGAGAATTTGCCAGAGGTGAAGGACAGAACCTTTACATTGACAGGACTAACTAGGTACCTAGCACCATGATGAGAACATACTTGCACATAGGCACATCTTTGTAAAATAGTAGGGTAAAGAAGAAATTCTAAAAATATTCAGAGAGAAAAATCTGTCTACCAACAAGAGAATGGAATCAAAGTAGCCATCCCGTCAGCAACACGGAGTTCTAAAAGACAAAGGGGAGATATTTTTAATGTCCTGAAGGAAAACGACTTTCAACTTAGATTCTATACCCATTCTTATTATCAGTCAAATGTGAGGGAGAGAATATTTCCAGGCATGCAACTATTCATAAAAGTTACTTTCCATGCACCCCTTTTGAGGAGGCTATTTGAAGATGTATTCTAGTAATAATAAGGTAATAAACCCAGAAAGAGGAAGACATGGGACTGAGGGTCAGTGGGTCTAAGTCAAGAGAGCAGGATGACAGTGAGTTTGCAGAAAGCAACCTGCCCAGAAGGAGGAGGAAAATGGATGGGACAGAAAGGGAAGTTTCTGAGGAAAGGGGAGTTTGATACGCTATTTTTAAAAATAGAAACATTTTTTAAAAATTGAAGATATAATAAAGTGTAAGAAAGAAAAGAAAAGTAACTAGAAACTCCAGGAAAAGTAAAAATTTGTAAGAAAGTCATAGTCCAAATACAAAGCGAACTAAAATGTGGCAATGGTTTCAGGGTCTGAAAGAGCCTCAGAAGGAGAATCTACTTGACCGTGATGCTAGGAAAAAGCTCCTGCCAGTGACGCAGGGGTCCTGACATTAAATTTTAAGAGAAGAAATGGAATCCTACGATAGTACTTGATTCATCAATGAATAACACTTTCACAGTCATACTAATGCAAATGCTATTTATTGACTTCCAACTTGTAGAGTCAAACTATGGACAAAGTATAGAGGTACAGATTGTGGTTGAAGATTAGAATATAAATATTAGTGACCTTGACAATGTGGAAATAAAAGTGTAGCTGGCAGAAAGGAGGAGCAAAGGGTAGAGATGCAAAATCCTTACTTTTAAAGTAGGAAGTCAAGAAATGTTTTTTAAAAACAACAATTTAGCCTGACCGGTGTGGCTCAGTGGTTGAGCATCAACCCATGCACCAAGAGGTCACCAGTTCGATTCCCGGTCAAGGCACATGCCCAGGTTGTGAGCCCGATCCCCAGTGGGGGGCATGCAGGAGATGGCCAATCGATGTTCTCTCTCATCGATGTTTCTATCTCTCTCTCCCTCTCCCTTCCTCTCTCTCTAAAATCAATAAAGAAAAAAATTTTAAAAAAAACCACAATAATTTAATAGTTATGATCGAGAAAAAATGGCTGTAATGAAAGGATTTACATACCATTTCAAGTTTGTTTGTTTTTTATCCTCACCGGAGGACATTTTTGCATTTATCTTCAGATAGAGCAATAGGGAGAGAGGGAGAAAAACATCTACATGAGAGAGACACATGGAGTGGTCGCCACTCACACGACCCCAACCGGGGCAGGGACAAACTGCAACCGAGGTGGGTGCCCTTAGCGGGAACTGAACTTGGGTCTCTCTGGTCCACAGGCTGATGCTCTAACTGCTGAGCCAAACCGGCCAGGGCAATGCCACTTCAAGTTTTAAAGGTAACAAGTAGAAATTTTAAAAATAATTATTTAAGTGTCAAAGCTTGGGAGAAAAAGAAGAAAATAGGTAAACTCAGTGAGCTAAATTCCCATCTTTCAGATCATGGAGTGATAACATACACAGACAATAAGCCAAGAAATCAGAAGAAAAGCAAATTAGCTAGAGATATGGAGAGACCCACCAGAGAGTTAGAAAGATAAACTATATTTTAAAAAGGTGTTTTTCCATCCTGGCCAGTTTGGCTCAGCGGTTAGACTGTGGGCCCACGGACTGAAGGGTCACAGGTATGATCCCCGGTCCACGTACTTGGGTTGCAGGTTTGATCCCTGGCCCCCCAGGAAACCAATCTCTCTCTCTCTCTCTCTCTCTCTCTCTCTCTCTCTCTGTCTCTCTGTCTCTCTCCCCCTTCCCTCCCTTCCACTCTATCTAGAAATCACTGGAAAAATATCCTTGGATGAGGATTAACAACAACGAAGTTGTTTCTCCGGATGGGATGGGGTGGCTGGTGTGGGGTGGGAAAGATGGAAGCCTTGCTTTTTATCACAACCTCTTCGGTACCATTTGATTTATGACAATGTGCACATACTGCTATGATTCAAAGGGACTGTTTAATAAAAGAAAGAAAGAAAGAAAGATTCCAGGTATTCTAAAAGTAACAACTCAAGTGGGTACCACGACTCCCTGTCTGCCATCTGGCTGCCATTTAAACAATTTCCCCTTCTGTTGAAACCCCAGCTTTGCTTCCTGCCAGCTCCTGGATTGGGGCATGTCACTTCTCTCAGCCTCAGTTTTAGCCCCTGTACAAAGGGAACAAGATGCTTACCATGCCAGGTTGTGGTGCGGACTGCCCCAGGGCCTTCCTTCTTCCCTCCCTGCCTCCCTGCCTTCCTCCCTCCATCCTAGGGGGCTGCTTGGAACCTGAGGTGTAAGTCTGGCTTTAAAAATTCAATGGGGGGGCGGGGTGGGGGGGAGGCGTCAGTCCCTAAGAAACGTTCTTTGCAGCAGCACAGTGGTGAAGGGATGCTTTCCTCCTGCTGCTCCTGCCTTCCCAGGAATGGTGTGGACCAGCTGGTGTGTGTGTGTGTGTGTGTGTGTGTGTGTGTGTGTGTGTGTGTGTGTGTGTGTGTGTGTGTACCACATCCTAGAGATACTTGGGAAGGGGGTGTCAGCTGGAGGCTGCTGGGCTGCAAGCTTCTCGCTGAAAACGGAGGGCAAGGGGGTGACTGCCTAATGACTAGATGTTAAATGTTCCAAACAATTTATACATTTAGAATCCTAAGTTTTCAAAACTCAGCCCGCCACGCGGTTCCGCAGATCTTGTTTATAACACATTCGGCTAAAATTATCTCAGTGCCTCCCGCACCTCCCATGGCGCAGATGCTCCGGAACCTGCGGCTCCGCGTGGATGCAGCTCGTGCGAGGCTATTTGTGTGCGCGTAAATGAAACCCCGCGCTTGGAGCCGCGGCGCCGGCGATTTGGGGAACTATCAGCCGCATCTTCAGGCGGGCACTGGGGTTCGACTGTATTTATGTGTGTTTTTGCTTCCTGGTGCCCCAAGGGCTTGTTTTCCCAGGTGCCCACAGCGGCTGCTGCGGGTGCAGGAGGAGGAGGCAGGACAGAGTGGTTTCATTCCTGAGGACTGTCCTGTCCTTGTTCCGGGAGGTGGCTTGGAGCGGGGCAGGACCCCTCCTGGGCTTTGGACTCTGCTGCTACTTCAGGCAGTTCTTCCTCTGCCTGAGCCTCACCTGCCTCATCTGTGAAATGGGATTAGTATCAGTTTGTGAAGATTATATGAATCACTCAATAAATGTTGGTTCATTCATTCATGGGGTATTTACTGAGCACTAGCCCAGGGCTTCTTAGGTTCAACTGTACATTAGGATCACGTCGGAAGTTTTCAATCATCCAGAGGCACAGACCTCAACCCAAATCAGGTACATCAGACTCTCTGGCGGGTGGGGGCGATGGGATCCAGACATCAGTATTTTAAAAATTCCCCAGGTGATTCCAATGTGTGAGAGCCAGTGATCTAGATCAGCGCTACCCAGGCTTTCATATGCATACACGATCCCTGGGATTTGTTAAAATACAGACATGGCCCTGGCCGGTTTGGCTCTGCGGTTGGAGCGAGGGCCCTCGGATCAGAGTTGCGGGTTCTTTTCCTGTCAACAGCAGGTACCTGAGTTGCAGTTCGATCCCTGGCCCTGGTTGGGGTCGATGGGGAGACAGCCAATCCGTGTGTCTCTCTCACATTGATGTTTCTCTCTCTCTCTCCTTCTCTTCCACTCTATCTGAAAATCAGTGGAAGAATATCCTCCCGTGAGGATTAAAAAACAAAACAAAAAAAACAAATATGGCAGAGCAAGTGGGTGTGTGTGTGTGGGGGCAGGGCAGTGTTGCTAAGAGCTGCATTTCTAGCAAGCGCCTGGGAGATGCTGCTGCCGCTGTTCCATAGACCACACTTTGAATAGCAAGGTTCTAGGCGCTGTGTTAGGCCCTGTGGGTACCAAGTCAGGTTGGGCAGAGATAGAGCAGCTTACATAGATTTTTCAAGGAGTATAGACAATAAAATAGGTGATGCCACTGATGAATGTTATGACAAAAGATGTACAGGGCCCTATGGGAGTGCACTGGGGACCATGAGACCAGGCTTTGGCAATGGGGGTGGGAGGGCATCAGGAACAACTTCCTGGACCAAGCTAAGCATTAGCCAGAAGAAGGAGGAGGGATGTGGGGAGATTGATGCAGGCAGATGGAGTAGCATGTGCAAAGGCCCAGAGGCTAGAGAGGAGCAAAGGTGACTAAAGTTTCCAGATGAAACTGGAGCTGTAAACAGGGGGGTGGTGGGGGTGGGGAATGCAATCAGTTTTGCCTTGTAGAATTATCAATCATTCCAATGGCTCCTGCTTCTTCTCACCAAGCCCCATCAGCAAAGCACATGTGTAGAATAAAACTGAATTCCCAGTGGTCAATGGGAAGGGCAAGTAAAGCCCCTACTATGTGCCGAGCTCAGGGCTAGCTGCTGCTGGGTGACCTAGAGATAACTCTGAGCCTGTCCCAGTCCCCTGAAAGCTTTCAACTTTAGGGGTGAGGGGTGATGGGAGACAGACACACAGAAACATGGATATGAGGTGGATTCCAGTAGATTTGGGGAGAGCAGTATGAAGGTGATATAAAGAAAAGGGGCAGAGGGAGGGAGTTCACACAGACTGGAGGTCCTGAGAAGGCTTCTGAGAGGAGAAGGGGTTTGGAGGCTGGTGGGACCTCAGCTGGTCAGAGAAGGAGGAAAGGGCACTGCAGCGGGCATGGAGATGCGAGCGGCTCCACGAGGACTGAGAGGGCAGGGCGCAGCGCAGTCTCCAGCGCCGCTGATTCCCAGTGCCTGACACCGTGGGCGTTCCATACATGTTTGTTGAATAAATGTGGAAGGTAGGTGATGCTGTGGACTGAATGTTTCCTATGCTGAAACCCTAACCCCCAACATGACAGTATGTGGAGGTGGTGCTTTTGGGAGGTAATTGGGGTTAGATGAGGTCATGAGGGTGGGGCCCCATGATGGGATTAACGCCTTTATAGGAAGAGACACCAGAGGGGCTCTCTCTCTCTCACTCTCTTTTCCCCCATGACGTGAGAACATAGTCCATCCAGAATGTGAAGAAACAAATTTTTGTTGTTTAAGCCACCCAGTCTATGGTCTTTTGTGGCCACCTGAGCAGACTAAGGCACGTGAAATCTGAGTGGGAAGGGTCTGGCTATATTGCTTTGGTCATGGCTTATTTTTAGCTGGCATCCTCTTAAGATATTATAACACTTCTGTTTGGTTGGCAAAGAGTTGCTGACCCAAATCCCTGGAGAGCCCACCGTTGCCACGCTTGATGCCACACCACCCTGGCTCTCCCCTGACATTGCTGGATCTCTGTTCTCAAGCAACTAAAGGGTTAATGTCCTGATTATCAGGGGACCTTTGAGACCCTGGCTCCAGGGCCAATGCTGCTGATTGTCAAGGACACACAGCCCAATTGTTAAATATTTGGAATCTCACTCCTGGCTGCCAGTAACGGAAGATACCTCTGGGAGACTCGAGTCCAAGTGAAGGCGAGTTGGAGGACCTGATGGCCCCCTGAACGCCAGAGCTGGGTGCAGACAGAACCCGCGCCCGCAGTAGCCAGCCCAGGACATGCTCCCTGCCTCATGGCCCGTTTCTCTGTGCTTCCAGTCCACTCCCCTCCTTCTCTGACCCCTGGCTTTTTCTTCTCCTGGGTCCACATGGCGGGGCATGGCCAACAGGTCTCTGAAGTTTATATGTCCTAAGGTTCAGCCACCCAAAGAGCCTGATCTCTTATTTCAGGGCCAGGGCAGAGTTCCAGGATTAAATTGGGAGTGGGAGAGTAAGGAGAAGTTTCCAGAAAGAGGACAAGAGTCCCAGAAATGGGAAGAGGCTGGGTAGCCAAATAATAAGCATCTGCTACACAAAACTAAGGGATGTGTAGGCTTTATAAATTGGCATGGGGAGCCACGGAAGGTTGTGGAGGCACAGCGTGATCAGAGTTAGGAAATTTATTCTAGTGCTAGGAAGGAAGGCAGAGGCAGGGAGACCAGTGGAGGCCACTGCAGAGGTCCAGGACGAAGTGAGGAAACAGAGCAGGCAGAAAGGGGGCAGGACAGAAGAAGACAAAGGGGAATGAGTGACCGGAGGGAGGCAGGATGAAGCCCAGTGTGGTCTTGTTGACTTGGGGTCCATTCATTATTTGGGAGTCATTACTTGGAGGGTGATGGAGATGGGCCCCGGAGAACGCCAACATTCTACATGCAGAATCCACCTGAATCCCCTCCTGGGGTGGCTGAAGAGAGGCTGAGGTTACTTCTCATTACAAGGAGAAAGCAGTTGGTACAATTTTGTTCGTCTCGCAAAGGGAACCTGGGCCTGATGTCTTCACAGCTACCTTTGCCAAGAGGCTCAAGGGATTTCTCAGACTCTGGGCTGTCTTCCATATCAAGGGTGGGCAAACTGTACCTGCCTCGCACAAATGGTTTTATTTGAACACAACCCAGCTCATTCATTTACAGATTGTTTTGCCTGTACAGCCTAATGTGTCTACTATCTGGCTCTCTGCAGAAAAGGTTCCATATCCCTTGACCCAGCTCCCTCTCATTGCCATTGTCATCCAGCCCCAGGAACCAAGGACTCAAGTCTCTTCTTCCACAAAGTGGGACTTGGACAGCCTCTGAGAGAATGGATTAAAACCTCCATTTTTAATTCAAAAGTGTGAGTCCTGGGTTAGCAAGGGCCACCTGTCAGTCCCGGGTCACCAGGTCATATCCCAGGAAGCCCAGTGAGTCCTCATGCAGATAGGACGCCTGGGTTCCCCCGTCACAGCAGCGAGGCCGCGCCTGAATCAGCTCCTCCCTCCGCTTTCACCTCCCTGGGAGCGTGGATGTCAAAGAATTCACAGGAAGGCCAAAGCTCGCTGTGAAGCGGCAGAACGAGAGAGCAGAGAGGACATTCCGACAATCCAACCAGGAGGAAGGGAGGGGCAGCGGAGACATCAGTGCAGGACACCTGCCACCCGGCTGCCACCCAGCCCAGGCAGGACAGAAGGAGGAGCATAATTAAGCAGGACCCAGAGGAGCGTGAGAGGATGGAATGCAGATGTGAGGGTGCGAAGGCTGGGGGAAGTCGAAGCTGGTGAAGTGTTTAGAACAAAACCAAAGGTGCTTCTGGGGTGTGTCTGGGGAGAGACACAAGCTGGGGACTCACTGCTTGGTTGAGCATGATGCTAACAGAAGGCAGAACATTCTGGCTCTCCTCCTGCCCCCTCACACAGAACATTCTTCAGGAAAGAGGGGAGCCAGTCATATCAGGAGTGATATTATGTACCAGGTATGAATCAGGCATCAAGTAGTCTTCTGTTATTTTTAAGTTTTTTTGGTTAAGGTAACACACACATACACAAAACCACACAAACGGTCAGTGTGCAGCTCAGCGAGTCCTCACAAACTGAACACACCCGTGGAATCCACACCCCTTGTGTCCTCGGTCCGTGGCCATTTCCCCCAAGGATAGCCGCTGCCCTGACCTCTAACACCGGAGACTGGTTGTGCCCGTTTTTGAACTTCCTGTAAATGGGATCACAAAGTGGGCCCACTTTTGTGTTAGGGGTCTTTCGCTCAGCATTGTGAGAGTCCCGCACGCCGGTGCCTGCGGCTGTGGTCTGTTCCTTTCATTGCTGTAGGGCGTGACCCCACCGCAGTGCGGCGTCCATGCTAGTCCTGCTCCACTCTGCGTCCACGTTCAATCCGAGTCAGATTTCTTGAGTAAGAAAGAGGTATGTAAGAGAGCGTTTTTGTAGTACTTCCAAAAAAAATGCATGCGTGTATGTGCGTGCGTGTGTGTGTGTGTGTGTGTGTGTGTGTGGAGAAGGAGAAAGAGAGAGAGAGAATCCATTCTATTCTGACGTACATGCGTGCGGTTTCCAGTTTGGGGCCGTCATGAACAGCTCTGCTGTGAACGGTCTATGATTGTGCTTTGATGGCCATGTGGACGAATTTCTGTGGTGTATACTTAGATGTGGATTTGCTGGTCATAGGATAGGTGCAGATCTAACATGAGTTGATACTGATTGGGCAAAATTCTTATTCACATTGTATAAGCACGGGCTCAGGGCTCAGAGAGAAGTGGTTTGCTCAGGGACATGCACATTCCCGGGGCTCCAAAACCTCTGCCCTGTCCTCCTGTGGTATCGGCCTTTGGAGGAGTCTCCAGTGCTGTGCTACAAGGCTCTCCACGGTTAACCAACATTTTCAGACAACTGAATAAACTTATCAAAGACACACACACACAAACTGATCTGTGCAGACTTGAACCTGGGAGGCATGGTGTACATGCTGGGACTTTTAAAAGTGTCATGGATTTTACTTGAAAAATAATTGCGAATCACACCGGGTGAGGTCTAGGCTGTGGCAAGGCCAAGGCTGGGAGAGGGGTGGTGGACAGCAGACCCAGCCTAGGACCTAGGGGTGGAGTCGAGGGACCGAGCCCACGTAGATGCTGGGAGTGTGAACAGAGGTGGAGAAGAGGTGGGGCCAAGGTGGCATCAGGAGCTGGGAAACCAGAAAAGGCCACAAGAGGCAGTGACCTAGGGAGCAGGTGCTGGCAGTGGGTTGGCTTCAGTTTTGAGGGTGTCTGGCTACCAGGTGGTTTTAGTGTCAAGTGCTCACTGTCTGGCCAGACTCTGTGGAACCTTCCAGGGTGGCTGCAGACCACTGAGTGTATGTACAAGGGTTGGCAAAAGGGCAGGTGAATGGCTTACATGGTGTGTGATCTCCGAGAGTATGTGGGTTCCCAAGGGTGAAAAAATGTATGTGAGCACGTGTGGTGGACAGACCCAAGGGTGGCCCCTCATTCACACCTATATAATCACTTCCCTTTGAGTATGGGTAGGACCTCTGACCTACTTTTAACCAATAGAATATGGCAAAGGTGGTGGATGTCACCCGTGACTAGGTACTGTACACACACACAGACAGATCCGTCTTGCTAGCATAATCTAGAGAAATTCTCCTTGCTGGCTTGATGAGGTAAGTGGCCATGCTGAGGGAGCACACAGGACGGGGACAGTCTTTATCCAACAGCCAGCAAAAAGTTGGGCCCTCAGCCATCGGCCACAAAGACATGCATTCGGTCAGCAACCTGAGTGAGGCTGGAAGAGGATTTGCCCCCAGTCGAGCCACCAGATGAGAACGCAGCCCAGTCACCTCCTTGACTGCAGCCTCTGACACCCAGCTCAGCCATCCCTGGACTCCAGACCCACAGAAACCATGAGATAATAAACACGTGTTGTTTTACAGCACTGAGTCTGTGGCCATTTGTTCGGCAGCAAGAGAACACAAACACATCAGCATGCATGAGTGTGCGAGGTGTGGGTCACGCAGGGCTGTGAGAGTGGGTATGGATTTGGTTGCCATGTGTTTGTGTGTTTGAGCGCATTGGGGCATGTGGATGTTTGAGTCCATGTGCGTGGCAAAGGGGTGTGCGTGTGTGTGCTAATGCCTGTATGTGTCTATGTGAGAGCAAGCGTGTGTGCACACACATGCCCCTCCCCCATCTTCTTTTATTACTTCCTCTCTGGGTTTGATGTTGTGGGTGAATAAAATTTAAAGAGCTCTAAATTTTTTAAAAAGAGCCCTAAAGGGAGTGAAGCTTTCTGTGCGTGAGTCATTACCAGGAACACCTGTGAACTGTTGATTTTAATTGGGCCACAGCTGTCAGGTTGCAGAGGGGGAGGGATCATTCCCTTGGCTTATCTGTCCCCTGCCCGCACCTCCTGTCAGATTCTTGGGTAGGCAGCATGGGCAGGAGGGCAGGATGGCCCCTGCAACCCAGGCCCAGGCCCTCGGTGCACCCAGGGGCCGGGGGAAGGGGCTCCGTGCCTTTGGGAGAGGAGCCGGGCCTGGGTCTCAGGCTGTGGCTTCACGACTCACAGCAAGCCTCTGGGCTCCCATCCATCTGCCTCTTATTTTCCCGTGCCAGGAATCGCCTCTGAGACCTGGGCACTCCCACCCCTTCACTAGGGTGTGAGTGAGCACATGTAACACACACACACATGCACACCTACAGACACATGAATGCTCATCTATGCAAACTCACACTTTAGTAATAACAATAGCAAATGTTGATGCAACGCTTACCATGTGCCAGGCACTCTTCTAAGTCTCTGTATTTACCATCTCATCAAATCCTTGCAACAACCTATGAGGTGGGTACTAATGACCCCAGCCCACCCACAAGGAAACTAAGGCACAGAGGGGTAAAGTAACTTGCCCAAGGTCTCACAGTGAGTGATGCACCTTCACTGGGGCACTGACCTGCACACACACAGATGTGCACACCCCTGCACCCTCCAGTGACACCCACAGGCTCACACACATTTTCTTTTTTTTTTTTTTTCATCTTCACCTGAGGATATTTTTCCACTTATCTTCAGATAGAGTGGAAGGAGAGAGAGAGGGAAACATTGATGTGAGAGAGACACATCGACTGGTTGCCTCCCACACAACCCTGACGGGGGCCGGGGACCTAACAGAAACCGAGGTACATGCCCTTGACAGGAATCGAACCCTCAACTCTTTGGTCTGCAGGCCGACGCTCTAACCACTGAGCAAACCTGCCAGGGCAGTGCTCACACACATCTTCAAAAACAACTATGTGCCTACCCACCCTCCCAGTCAGTGCTCCAGTAGACACTCTCATGGGCACACACACAACCACACATGCAAACGTGTACCCTCAAGCACACAGGTGTATCCACCACCTACACCTGTTTACCCTCCAACACAAACATACCACACCCCCACCTCGAACAGCTTCACGATACACACCCAGCCACTCACTAACCCAGGCACGGGAAAGCACGTGTGCCCATGCATGACCTCAGCCCCAGTCCTCACAGGCTCACACCTCACAGTTCTGTTTTGTTTTTAACTTTTTTTTTTAATCCTCACTGGAGGATATTCTTCCACTGATTTTCAGATAGAGTGGGAGGGAGAGAGAGAGAGAGAGAAACATCCATGTGAGAGAGACACATCAATCGATTGCCTCCCACACGACCCCGACCAGGGCCGGACTGAACTGCAACCGAGGTACACGCCCTTGACCAGAATCCAACCAGCGACTCCTTGGTCCTCAGGCCGTCGCTCCAACTGCTGAGCCAAACCGGCCAGAGCACGCCTTACAGTTTTTAACAGAGACCATGCACACTCCCTTCCATCTGCATCCCCCACTGATCTGCACGCCCCCGCCCCACTCCCTAAGGCCAGGGCCTTGTTCGCTTGTTTGTGGGCCCACAGAGGCCCACCTGGGAGAGCTTCTGTGGCCCTGGACACTGCCGGTCTGCAGGGGCTGGAGGAGGTGCTGCCTCTCAGGGTCTCAGGGACCGGCCATGGCTGAACCCGTCCTCTGTCCACCACTGGTGTGCCCACTGTCTGTGTTCACACTGGTAAGGTGGGACCTTTCATCCAGCGAGTGATGTCATACAGAGATGACTCACGTTAGGGGCTGCCTGGGGACCCCCAAGGCCTCCACAACCCCGGGGTCACCTCTAACCTTAGTAGCTAAACAAAACGACCACCCCATCCAAGCATAGCAGGGTCTAGTGCCCCTTGTGCCTCTGCCCCTCAAGGTCACCTTGTCACTTTCCTTCGCTCTTTGGGAAAGGGGTGTCTAAGTCCACACTGCCGCCTGTTTCTCCGGCCGCTCCCTGTCCGTGTGCCCAGCTCCCTCGCAGGCCGCTGCTCCCCAGACTGCAGGGCACGGAGAGCACCCTGGTGCTTCTACCCCTCTTCCCTTATTCCCCAAAGAACGGCCCACTCAAGGCTGTGCAATGGGGAGTGACTTTGCCTGGATGTCAGATAGGGTCTCTGCTGGCAGGCATGGGACCCCCAGATGTTGGAGAAGGACCCTCGGCACCGCCCCCCCACCCCCCCACCCCCCGCTGCAGCGGGTGGACGGGGGCTCGAACTTTCCTCTTCCAGAGCTCCTCAGTGCCCAGGGACAACTCTGAACCCCCTCTTTATGGGCAGAGCCATTTGACTCTGCTGCCTGACCTCCTACCCAGAGGCCTTGTCTGACCAAACCAGCCCTCAGGGGTGTTTTCCTTCATGAAGAACTGTGTCCCCCAAGAAAGGCTCCTGCACCCTCCCAGGCAAGCTGGCTCACAGCCACTGCAATCTTTCAACAAAGCGCTTTCTCTTGTCCCATTACGTCATACACATGACTTGTCACACTCCACGCGAGGATCACAATGTAGAGAAATGCTGATCTAAGTCACCTGCCCGCGGCCGCACCTCACCGGCCCGCCCGAGGCCACGCCATGAGCTGGAGAAGCACCTCGGGGGTGAACCCATAGCCCCACCTGCAGAGAGGCCTTAGAGGGTCTGTGCTCAGCGAGAGACCCACTGGATTCCAGAAGGAAGAGCCATGCTGATGGGCCAGACACACGGCGGGCAGGGAGGAGAGGGCTGTGGGGCGCAGAGGGAGGTCTACAGACTGCAGGCTGAGCATGGGGCGTTCACGCGCAGTTCTGGGCACTTGTCCTCAAGCTTCTGCCTCTTCTGTTCAGGAATCACACGAGAAGGCAAGTGAGAGGGACGATGACAATCCTGGGCACGAATGTCTGAGTCTCTTGCGGGTTCTGGACAGAGGTATCCGGTCGCAAAGCGGACCTCTCCGCCCGGGTCGCACAGCACCTGGGTCTCCCGCAGCCAACACTGAGTCCATCCTCCTCCCCAAGCCTACTGTCCTCCTGCCACCCCATTTCATACAAGGTGTTTTGGTGTCATGCCTGGTGCTGCCTTCCACGTGGGGAGGCTTAGAGAGCGTAACTCCCAGCTCCATCCCTCCCTTCCCTCTTCTGACCCAGAGGAGGCAGGGTGGCTTTTCTGATGGAGAAATGTGGGAAGAACAGACACTGGCTCATGCTTCCCTTTGATCCCCTGGAGCAAGCTGGGATTCTCTTCTGCTCCTCTACACCATCAGAACTTCCTGGGCAGGCTCCCCAGCTCAGCACTTCCGGGGGTGCGTGGGCCTTCTCCGGGGGTCCAGCTTACAGGCCTGTTTGGCTCTCACCCAAAGCTGTGCCCCCTCACCTGGCCCTCACTAGGAACTAAGGTGACATTCGGCCTTCCTCAGCCCTGGTCTTGTTTCTTACAGTGACCAGGACTCAGGTGGGGAAGAGGAGGGTTCTTTATTAGGCTTGATCAAGAACTGCAGCAAAAGGCCCCACTGTCCACCCTTTCCTTAAACAAAAGTCCACGTTATCTCTTTCCTCACCAGCGTGTTTAACGAGTGTAACCGAGTTTAACCAATGTCTGCCAACACTTTCAGACCTAACTGCTTCACTCCATCACCACCCCCTCCCTTGTCTAGGGTACTGCCATGTCCCGAACAATCACAGTCACCTCACTGGTATCCCTGTGGCACTCTGCCCCCCTCCTTTCCTCTCCTGGCCACGTGACAGGAGCCCAGAGTCGGTCTCTGTCCCAGGTACTCACCCACCACTTGAGGAAACACCCACATTCTATTTAGAGGGGACCATTCCTCATATCTCCCCCGCTTTTTTTTCCCTCACTTTCTCTCTGGACAGAGAATCTATTTTTATTTTTATTTTATTTCATGGAATTTATCTTTTGAAATAATTAAGCACCTTCTTGCAGCAATTTTTCTTCACCCAGGAATGCAAAAATCACATAGCACATTGGAATTTTTTAACACCCACTTTAAATTATGCAGTTACTGTATTGTGATAAATATGTAGATCAGGGGACATTGGGGGTAACACAGTCTGAGCCTGACGCTGGACTCCCTCCCTCCTAGTCCATGGAGGAGGTCAGCTGAGGTGGGGGTAGAGGTGCCCATCCACCCTCCCCAAATGGCCAAAAGCAAGAGCTGCCCTCAGCTTTTCCTTTCCTTGCAAACCTGACCCAGAACTCAGCCCTGCAGCCATTCCAGGGCCCTCTGCTCCGGCCAGACCCATGTGCCTCCCCTCACTTCATGCTCCCAGTAACCATGGAAGCAGGACTCCCAGTTTACAGATGTGCAAACAGAGGCTCAGTGTAGCCAAGCGAATTACCCAGGGGAATGCAGCTAGAACTGGGCTCAGCACCGCTGCCCGATCCAGAAAGTTTCCTGGTCGAGGTGACTATTATATGACTCCAAGATGACTGTTTTTATCCTATCTTTACCCTTCTCAAATCTCTAACTCCCTTTCCTTCTCCTTATGCTCAGCTCACCACTTCACCTTCCTGTTTCACTGAGCTCTTGAGGCCATGGGAAGAGAACCACCTCTTTTGATTGGACGTGTAGGAAGATGTTTAACAATCAGCTCTCTAGATAAAAGGGCCCTGATTTGTATGTAGCACTTGCCAATTTCCGTGGTGTAAATATTCCCACTGTAACCCATTTCAAGCTGCCAATGGTTTCATAACCAGCTTACAAAACATTCCCGAGAATCTAATCATCTGTTCTTCTGAGTTGGCTCAGCTGAATCTACCCATCCCCGAGCCCTCCAACCCTTTTCACCAGTATATTCACATGTTCCGTACCACCCCTGCCCTCACAGAGGTCTACTGCCCCTTCGTGAGGCCAGTGCCTGCATGGGAAGACCCCCGAACCCTCCCCTCTCACCAGCAAGGATCGACACCTGCAGTTATGGCTTCTTCTTCTTGAACCATCAAATTTCTCCTCCACTCCATCCATCCCATTATTACACAAATGCATTTGAAGTCCCCTGGAAGAAAACCCTCCCGTGACCCTACACCCCTCCAAGCAGCATCCTATTTATCTGATCTCCTTTGGAGCAAAAATTCTTGCAGGGGTTGTCTGGGGCTGTGGAGTCCACTCCTTCCTCTCCTGTTCATTCCTCCGCCTACCCAGCCAACCCTTCGTCCCCATCACTCCTGAGAACACTCTGGTCAAGGCACCAACGTCTGGGAACTGTGGCCTCTGGCTCCTTGGCCTCTGCCGTCTGGAAGGGGTGGGAGAGCAGCAGTAAGCCTGTCCTCCCCACCTGCCAAGACTGCTCTGCTGTTCCCACCACCTGGCATGCTCTTGCCCCAGGTCTTTGTGTGACTCAGTCCTTCATTTTCTCTAGATTCCTGTCTCAATGTCATTTCCCTGACCACTTGATCTAAACAAGTGTCCCTCTCTCCCTCTGTGTCGTTTTCCCTGCTTTGCTTCTCTCCACAGCTCAATCCCCACCTGACACATTGCGTGTTTTTTGATGAATTTGTTAATTGTGTATGGCAGGAAGTAAGCTCTGGGAGAGCAAGGGCTTTATGTTTGGGCCACTGATGTGTTCCCAGCGACTAGAACTCATAGTAGGTGCTCAGTAAACATTTGAGAGCTGAGTGAATCAATGAATGCATGAATAAAACGGTGGAGTGAAAATTCAAACCCAGATCCATTTGACTTCAAAGCCTGTGTGCTTCCCTCTGCTCCATGGCCATCTTTGGAGCTGTTTCCATGAGCCAGAGGCCATACGGGCCACTCCTAAGGCTTATCTCTTCTGTCATTGTCTTGTTAGTTAGTTAGTGTGTTTGTTTTCTCCTTTGGGTACCTGTAGTTGGAGACCTGTTTCTCTCTTGCTTAAAATTTTCATGGTATGGCATGGCCTTTAGGAGAAATCTAAAGTCTTGAGCCCTGACCTGTTCTGAGAATCAGAGAAAACCATGGGTGGCCAGGTGCTCTGAAAAAATTTAGCTTTATCCAGATGAAGGGGCTATACGGTCTATGTTATTGTATTGAATTCTAAATGGGGGTCTAGAAATTATTTCCCTTGGGTATTGTATATATTGCTGTTAAACAACAGAACTTTCCTGATTTGGAATAATTGGGGGGAGATTGTTCATGAATTAGTGATAAGTCTGAATTATGGGGATATTGCAAAACTTTTATTACTTTCAAATTAATAGAAATTAATGACTAACCCTCTTGTATTGTCAAGGCATGGTCCCTTAGGGGAGTGGTTTTAATAAACTGATAAGAATCACAAGTAATTAAGCACTCATTGTAAACAAGGGGTTTCAAACTGAGTGGTTTTAAAAGTACTGAGAAACTTTTACTTAAGAACAGCTAACCACCCTCCCAGTACCTCTGGTGAGCTTGGCAAATCTTTTCCTAATCCCCTGCCTGGGACAGATTATGAAAAATTCTGAGCAAGCAGAATTGTGAGTCATTGAAGCGTGGCTGTTCCCAAAATGACAGGCTGGGGACACTGCTCAGAGTGGCAGGTGCTGGCAACCAGCAACCCTGTGAATTGCCCAGGACCCCCCAAGCCTACAGATGGCTGAGGAGCAGGCATCACGTTCAACAGCTGCAGCCCCATTACACACATACACTCCACTTACATGTACAACCAGCTCTCATTTGCACATATTTTACATACCCAATCACTTCCATAAAAGTCACACACATTCAGACGGCACACCTATTCCTACACTTATAGATACATATATACACAATCATATGCACACACACACGCAC
The DNA here is from genome assembly GCA_030848825.1 of Tadarida brasiliensis. NCBI lineage: Eukaryota > Metazoa > Chordata > Mammalia > Chiroptera > Molossidae > Tadarida > Tadarida brasiliensis. The sequence goes on along the minus strand of CM061269.1, from coordinate 10,009,186 downwards.
ACACAACAGAACAACAACAACCACAAAGGCTGGACATTTCACTTTGGATCTTCACCCTCGGTAAGAGATAAAGGGTCCCAGGGGACTGAGAGGGTGCTCCATGTATGTCTTCCCCCCGGAGGTGAGTATACTAGATGTGCTCTGAATACAGGGACTCACTCTGCTTCCAAAGAGGAGACTAATGGGTACTGGGCACTTGCTATGAGCATCTGTGATAAGGTCTTCAATGCATTTTCTCCTTTGCTCCCTGAAACAGATGAGGAAACTGAGGCCAGAAAGACTAGGTGACTGAGCCAGGATTCAAACCCAGGTTTGCCTGTCTGTCTCAAATAGATATTAACCAACTCTGTATTAGACTCAGGAGAGGTGAACTTGAACCAAACAAAAAATGATGAGGACGGGGTGGGGGCAGTTATACTGAATAACAAAAGAAAGAGGAGGAGCCGGGGCGGTACAATAGCCCTTGAGAGTGGGAGGAAAGCCAGGCCCCAGGAGAGCCCCCATTTTAAGGGGTCTGCAGCTGACTTTACAGGAAGACACATGGTGATTGGTGTCTCCTCTTTGAGAGACTCAGAGTCGGTTGTCTGAAATAGTGATAGCTACCAATCTATGGAACATTTATTGATATATTGCTAAACACTTCAGGAGCAACAGCTCCTTCGGTCTTCCCAATGACGCTATGGAAGAGATGCAATTGCCAACTCACTTTATAGGTGAGAACACTGAGGCCCAGAGAACTTGCCAAAGTCAGAGAGTTAGCGAATAACAGAGGTGGGACTCAAACCCAGGTCTGCCTGACTCCAAATCCCATGCTCTTTTCCTGCATCATCGTCACTTTGACCACTTTCTTGCCTTGAGTAATGAGTAGAAACTGAGAGACTTGGGGTCCCTGGTGCTTTTTTTCTACAGGTGATCAAGACTGGAAAGGAATAAGAGGAGGCAATACTTTTTCAGGTGTTGTTGAAAATATTTGGATTCTGGACAGTGGCTTATGAGACCGGAGAGATGGAAAATCTTGGTTAACAGTCAGTGGTCAATAAATATTATTGTGTTTGGTTCTTATTTTTTATCATAGCTCTACTTATTAAGATGAAGCTCTTGGACCCAACATGAAGAGCATTTAAGGAAATATACAGGTGGAAAAGAGGCACACATCTGCCCTCCACGGGAACAATAAGTAGTTTAAGCCTGGTAATACTGGTTTGGGAGAAAATTGTGAAAGCACGGGGCACTCCCCTTGATCCCCAAGACCTCTGAGAGGTCGACTGGAGTGGAAGAGAGAACGGGAGAGCCTGTAATCTTTTATCAGCACCGTGGACAGCATCCAAGCCAGCAAGGGTGGGGAGCTGTCCTGGGTACTAGTGCTAACAGCTGGGAGAAGAGGACATTTATCAAGTCGGCTGTGTGCCAGGCACCCTTCCAAGGCTGTACATATGTCCCCTCATTTAATATGCCCAGTAGGTCTGCAATGTAGATGTCATTCCCCCCATTTTACAGATACAAAGATGGAAGATCAGTGATGAAGAGCATTTTGTCTACATGCAAACAGCAAGTGATAGAGCTGGGATCTGAATTAGAATGATCTGCCTAGTGGTCTAGTCTCCCTTCCATGCTGCCTCCTCATATCCCAAAGACCCCCCCACTCCCCATTCTACGAGGGTGGGGAGTCCATCCTCAATCTCTCTAGGGCAATCATCAAACACATGTGATCTTGGACTGAGCCCAGTGAGGGGCTGATCTATGGGTCCTTCAGTGCTGGGAGCAGGGCACCTGGGAAACTGAGTATCCTATTCACTCCAGCCATATGCTTACCTTCTGGAAATGGCCGAGGCTTTGGTTAAGGGAGATGGTGGAAGCCATAACCGGTAAAGGGGAAGAGGAGTCATGCAGCCACCTAAAATGGAAGCACAGAAATCTCCACCCACAGGCTCTGAGCCCCCTCCCCAGAGCCCTTTCAGACCAGCAGAGGCTATGACGGCATTAACCGTCTCAGCCCCTGCCCCCAGTGGATGCTGCCCCATTGACATCTAGTACCACTTGCTCCCTGGGCCCCTCTGCTGAGCCCTGCTGCTTTTTGTGGGAAAGATGAGGCTGAAGAGCTGAGACCTGATTTAGAAGAGCTTTGAATTCTGAGCTAGTTTAGAATTCTTTCCCACAAATATACAGGACCCCCTAAAAAATCACCATCCATTTTAGAGCCTTTGCTAAGAGCTAGGCATGGTGCTTGGCCATTTTCATACATTTCCCCATTAAGCCTTCACTACAACCTTGTAATGAACTACCTTCAGATAGTTACAGTCATCCCCATTCTTACAGGTGAAGAAGCTGAGGCCCAGAGAGGGAAAGGAACTTGTCTGAGGTCACAGAGCTGGTTCTGGGCAGAACCAGCATGAAAACTCTGGTCCGTGTAATTCATAATCCTGGACTCATTTGTCATGTCCAGGGGCCATTGACCCCTGAGGGCCAAGAACAGGCTCAGGAGAAAGCTCAGGGGGAGGCTGGGCAGAGAGGGATGCAGAGAGTCCTCTCTGTCTCATCTGTGTGGAGACACCATAAATCCACCTCACAGAGAAATTACTTGGGAACCATACAAAGGAATGGCATTTTCTAGGATTCTGAGAAAGATTTGCGGAGGTGGTGAGGGAGAGCTGCCTAAGTGGACATGGAGGAGGGGTTTGGGACTCAGAGAGAGTGCTGAAGGTGGGACTGGCACAAAGCAAAGCAAAGGAGTGCCTTAGAGCTCACTCCAGAGACCAGAGATGCAGTCCTACGCGAGCACCTGACCCCGGTCGCCAAGTCTCTTTTCCAGGCCCCTCAGCTGGCTAATGCTCTCCTGCCCCTCCCCCAGATCCTCGCACAGTCCTCCCAGGCTGCTTTCTCAACCACCTCCAGAGGGATCTTTCTCCCAGTGGTCAGCTCTGGACAGTTCATGCTCTTACTTTATTTATTTATTTATTTATTTATTTATTTATTTTCTTTATTGATTTTTAGAGAGGGAGGAAGGGAGAAAGAGAGAGAGAGATAGAAACATTGATAAGAGAGAATATCGATTGACCGCCTCCTGCACGCCCCTACCCAGGGATTGGGCCCACAACCTGGGCATGTGCCCCGACCGGGAATCGAATTGGTGACCTCTTGGTGCATGGATTGATGCTCAACCACTGAGCCACACCAGCCGGGCCCATGCTCTTACTTTAAAAAGTCACCTTTGCAAGACTCAGTTTCTTCACTTGCAAAATGGGAATACTAATATCTCTCTGACAGGGTCACTGGCCTGGCTCATGACAGGGAGACATGGCCACTGAGTTGTCTGGGCAAGCCCTGGACTGCCAGGTGGCCCCAGGACAGTGAGCCAGTGCTCTGGGTTTGGGACAGCATCAGTGGCCATGCTCCATAATCTGGTGGCCACAGAAGGGAGGCTTGAAACTGTGGTCACTCGGGCAGCTGGCCGAGGCTTCTGTGGCTCTTAGCTCACCCTGGTTCCCCCACGAAGTCCCAGTCTCACAGGGCACAAAGCGCCCCAGCCAAGGCTTTTGATCCCTCTGCAATCCCTTTTGTTCCCCTTCAGTCGTGATGAATCAATTGCAAGTCCCCAAAGGTGTTATTTTCTCTCACTTCTGAGACTTTACACATGCCTCCCTCCAGCTAAAGATCTCCTGTGCTCCGGTTCAAGGCTAATTCCTATTCCACCTTCAGATCAAGAGCCTGGCTTAGCCATCTCTTCCTTCAGGAAGCTTTCCTTGACCCCCAGCCTGGGGAGGTATCCCTGCTCTCTGCTCCCCAGGGCCCCATGTGCACTGGGGTGTGGGTGTCTTGGGAGGATAAATGGAAGGTGAGGCAGGAGAAGTGGGGCTCATTGTCTCCATAATTCACACTCGTGGCTGGGAGGGAGCTGCGAGCAGCAGGAGGTGTGGGCTGGGGCTGGGGAGCGCCACTGTGGCGGCCACCTGGAGGTTTCTTGAGCTCAGCTTCTCATGGGAGGGGCCCAGGTGTGGTGCTTTGTGATGCTAGCCCCAAGGGTGGCTCTGCTTACCTGGCCATGGGAGCAGGAGGCAGCAGCCTGTCCCCAGAGGATCTGTGCCACCAGCTGGCAGGGCTCAATGCAGCATTGCCCAACCCTCAAGCTCGTATCTGCCAAGAGGGGTCAGGGCAGGCAGGGAGGGGCAGGAAGTCTGTGCCAGGACCACATCTAAGTGTCAGGCTTAGTTCTGCGTGTGCTCCTGCCAGTGACTCAGTGCGTGCAACTGCGTGTGGCCAACATGACAACGTGTGGCTGTGTGTGCATCTGCTGCTATCCGACCCTGGTTTATGTGTATATGTATGTCTCTGTGTGCAGGTATGGCACATGTAGGCATGTATGTCCATGCACATGTGTGTGCCTGTAGGTGTGCATCCATGTGATGTGTGTGGGATCTGTGTGTAAATTCACGAGTGTGTGAGATCCGCAGTTGTGTTAGCAATTAATTAATGCTTATGTGCTCTGGCCTTGGACTTCCACCCACCAGGGTGCACATCCCTGCTCAGCCCCTGCCTAGCTCTGTGACCTTGGGCAAGTCACTTCACTTCTCCAAAAAGTGGGGTAAAGTTATCCCATCCTGACTGATTTTTGCCAAGGGATTAAGTAAAGTAGTATCTGTAAAGTACTTAGCATAGTGCCTGGCTCATAAAAAAACAATAAAAATTGGCAATTATTATTGGTATCATGTATGTTTATGGGTGTATTGTTGTTTGTGTGTCTATGTGTATGTCTCAGCCTGTGCTGACGGGCCAGCCTTGGGTTTAGTGTATTTAGTCTTGTGTGTTTGTGTGTAAGCATGTGTGTCAGTGTGAGTATGTGTCTATTTTAGCTTTTTTTTTTTTTTTTTTTTTTTTGAGCTTTCCATGAAGCTCAGGTGCCAGCGCCACCACTAGAAATGAGATTTAAGCTCCTAACACTCCTTAAAACCTCCTTTCCTAAGCCCTGGTCTTTGAAAATAGACAATTGTTCTTTTTTCAAAAATCAAATTTTGACTTTTCTGGAACTCAGACACACACACATCTCAAACCCCCCACACCCAGGTAATGTGTGTGTGGTACACATGTGCACATGTGTGTGCACACACACGTTAGCATCCATGATCATTCATGGCTCACCCATGTATCCCAGCCCACAGTCTAGAGCCAATACAAGGTGGACACCAACTCGTACTTGACGGAGTAACTCCATCTTGACCTTGGGAGGGAGTGGAGGTCTCTGTAAGCTGAAAGAAGTCTGAGCATGACAGCTAGAGCCGGGCAGGCCTCGGATCCCGCCTCCGACCCATGGCTGCTGTTCCTGTGTGTATCTTACAACAAAGAGCACGGACCTGGAGTCAGGTAGATGAGGTTCATGCCCCTGCTCCCCCACAGCCCCAGACACGGGAGGGTTATGCTTGGCTGCATTTCCTCTGACCCCTGGCCCGGGCCTGACCCCAGCCCCAGTGCTGAGGAGCCTCAAACCGAATCCAAACTCAGGGAGCTTCGGATCCAAACAGGCCATCCCAGCGGGTGTAGCCCAGCCAGGGAGTCGTGGGGGATGCTTGGGGCCTCGGGAAAGGTACAGTCCCCCAGCCCAGGGGCCAGGCCAGCTATGGCCTCAGAAGGCACACAAGGGCGATGGACAGTGAAGTTGAGAGTAAGTGCTTAGCAAATGGGCAAAGTAATTTTTTTGTCTGAATAATGTAATAATTTTAAAAATGGAGCTTGTACGTGTACATCGATGTTCATAGCAGCATTATTTACAATCGCTAAAAGGTGGAAACAACTCAAATGTCCACTGAGGGATAAAGGGTACACAAAATGTGGTCTATACATATAACAGAATATTATCCAGCTTAAAAAAGAAGGAAGTTCTGACACCTGCTACAACATTATGCCGAGTGAAATCAGCGTCACAAAGAGACAAATACTGTGGGATTCCACTTACATGGGGTCCCTAAAATAGTCACATTCATAGAGACAGAAGGTAGAACATGGTTGCCAGGGGCTGAGGGGGGCAGAACGGGCAGTGGGTGTTTAATGGGCGCAGAGCTGCAGTTTTGCGAGGTGGAAAGCGCTCTGGAGACGCACGGTGGCCCTAGCTGCTCGACAGCGTGAACGTACTTAACGCCACTGACCGCACACTCAGAAAGGGCCAGAACGGCAAATCTCACGTGGTGTGGACTTTACCACAATGAAAACATGGAGCTTGTATTTGCATTTTTAAAAGTCAGATTTTGGGGGGTATAATTTAGGCACAGTGAAATCCGCCCTTTGAGTGTACAGTTCCATGAATTTTGACAAACACACGCAGCCATGTAACTACGACCACAGTCAAGACACTGGCAGTTCGATCGCCCCCAAGAGTTCCTCACGCTCCTTGGGCATCAGTGCCCCTCTCCCAAAACCCAGCCCCGGCAACCACTGATATGTTTTTGGTCACTACAGTGGGTTTTTGTTTGTTTGTTTGTTTTTAAATTTCCAGAATGTCACATAAATGGAATCATACAGAATGTAGCCTTTTGAGTCTGGCTTCTCTCCCTCAGCGTAATGCACCTGGGATCCATCCGTGGGCTGCATATTAGTGGGGCTTTCCTTTTTCTTGCTGAGGAGTATTCCAATGTTTGGATACACCGCAGTCTGTTTATCCACTCGCCACTGAAGGACATTTGAGTTGTTTCCAGCTTTTGGTGATTATATATAAAACCCCTGTAAACATCCCCCTGCAGGTTTGGGGTGGCCATATGTTTTCATTTCTCTTGGGTACACACCTAGGAGTGGGATTGCTGGGTCATATGAAAAGTGAATATTTAACTTGACAAGAAATGACTTTTCCAAGATGGTTATACTTTGCTTTGTTTTTTCATTTTGCCTTTTCTAGTAGCTCAGTTTTATTACATTTTGCAAAAGCATCTTCCCATGATGGGTTGGAAGGGGGAAAAAAAACCCAACCCAACTTGGTCCTCTCTCCTAGTTAGTTTGAAAAGCTCTAGTTTGGGAAGTCAGGAGATGAAGGGTTAGAGTAAAGGCTTCTCAGCAGAGGGAACAGCACGTGCAAAGGCCCAGGGGAAGGAGAGGACTTGGCACACCTAGAGAACTAGGAGCCTGGATGGGAGGGGGCACTGAGGGGCTGGGAATGGGGTCAGGGACCAGATGGTGCAGGATGAAGCAGACTTAGGACTTTATCTGGAGGGGGGATGGAAAGCCTTTGAAGGATCTCAAGCAGGAGATGAAAATGATTTGATCTGCATTTCAAATTAGTCCCTCTGGCTGGGAGTGGCAGCTCCCTGGGGGCAGGGAGCTCCTGCTGGTGCCCAGGCCAAAGGTGAGGAGACCTGGACTAGGGTATTAGCAGGAGTGGGGCTCAAAAGGTAAAACAGATAGGATTTGGGGGTGGGCTAGATGGGGGTGGGGAGGAAGAATTTGTGTGAAGTGAGGGGGCCCAGCTTCCCTGGCTTGGGCCAGGTGCCCTTGTAGGGGAGTCAATGGGATGGAGAGGGTGCCTAGGGGAAGAGAGAGGGGAGTCAGGCCAGAGCACGGAGACCTCCCAGCTCTGTGGCTGCAGGGCCTGCCTCCCCCACCCAATCTGGAGCCGATTCAGCTGTCACTCAGGCAGGCCAGGCCTCTGAAAGGCCCCCAAAGAGTCCTTGATTTGTGCAGGCCTGGCCGGCCCATTGTCCCCCTGGGATTCTGTCTTTGCCAAGAATAACAAAGAGCTCAGCATAGAGCTGGCTCTGAGCTTGGGGTGGAGGGTGAGAAGGAGGGGGAAGGGGGAGGAGGGAGGGGCTCACCTCAGGCCCAGGAGGGGCTGAGTGGAGGGTGTTGCTTTCAGCCTTTTTCTGGGACATGTGTGGGTCTGTGGGCATTTGAGCCTGTATGCACATAGCTCTAAACTGTGTACAGGCACTATGTGTCCACGTGGATGTGTGTGCAATGTGCATCTCCCTGTGTGTGTGCATTCAAGGGCCCTGTGTGCATGTTTGAGCATCTCCATATATGCATGGGCATTAGATACTCTCTGTCTGTCCCTCCAATTTCTCTCTCCATCGTGCTCCGTGTCCCCAAGTACCCTGACCCTAGGAGCACATCAACCAGACTCCTGGCTGGCTCTTAGCTGGGCTCGGCCAACAGGAGGCCCAGCCAGCAGATCAGAGAGTAGGGGCCTGGACAACTCAGTTTCTCCCCCATCAGGCCATGGATGATGCAGTGGCTGAGGTCCAATCTGAGGCACAATTTCTGTTGAGCAATCCTCTGCACAGCTACAGATCTCACCAACTCCCACGACTGCTCCCTCCCCTGACCCTTCAGGCTGAGGTTGGCACCCTGGCTCCTCACTGTTGCCAGCCCCCAAATGCATCACTCTTGCTTTTCAGTTTCCCTTCACCCTGCCTCACCTTTGTAAGTGGCCCTTTATTAAAATGTTCTCACCTTGTTTGAGTGTGCTGACTTTTTCTTGCTGGGATCTGGGCTGAGCAACAGGTGCATACATTGGGGTGCGTGTGCACACATACAGACTGCATCTCTAGGTAGGGCTGTACCTGGATAGACCTGCATGCACATCTGTGCGTATTTGTGCACACTTATGCATGTGTTTTGTACATGTGGACATCCTTAGGTGTGCACATGTGACCGTTTGTGAATAAGGGCATATGCATGTATGCCCATGTGGGTATGCACATGTGTGCATTTTTATTGTGTTTCTGCATGTCCATGGGTATGTATTTCAGCTGTGTGTGGTGTTTGGAGTGGGAATGATTGCGAGTGGCCTGAATGTGTGTGCCTGCAGAAACACAAGGGGAGGGAGGGCTGACAGTTGCAGGCACAGACTCCTCCTACAGGCTCCCAGGCAGCCAAGGAGCTGAGTAGCTCCTCCCAGGCTCCCCCTAGGGGCCTCTTAAGAAACTTTGCCCTTCCAAAGGGACCTGCTACCAAGAGTTCAGCTTGTTTTGTTCAACAAACATCACTGGGGGGCCCTTGCTGCCTCCAACATCACCCTCTGGGATGCTCCCTGACACTGTGCTAGGCTAGGGGGGAGGTGACCTCCTTTGGCTGCAGTCTCAGGACCTCAAATTATATGCAGCATCAATGTTCAAAGAGCCAGATGCATCCTTACTGAAAGAGTTAATATCTTGCCCTGGCGGTTTGGCTCAGCGGTTAGAGCGTCGGCCTGTGGTCCAGAGAGATCCGGGTTTGGCCCCCGCTAGGGGCACCTCCTGCGGGAGGCAGCCACTCGATGTGTCCCTTTCACTTCAATGTTTCTCTCTCCCTCTCTCTCCCTCCCATTCTATCTGAACAAAAAGTGGAAAAATGTCCTCGAGTGAGGATAAAAAAAAAAAAAAAAAGAGTTAATATCTTTACTTCATAAAGGGCTTGTGCAAGAAAGACATGAAACCTACAAGTTATAAAGAAAATGATAAACAGATTCAATGCTGTAAAAATAAAACATTTTTGTGCAGTGAAAACAATCAAAGAAATTTAAAAGGTAAGTATCTGTATTTATGTAAATAAATATCTATTATTTATATTATAGAAAAGGGTAATATTTTGACATATAAAGAGTTCCTGCAAACAAATAATAACAGCAATCCAATAGTAAAATGGGGTAGATATATGGTCATGTATTTCAGAAAGAAATATAAAAAATTTCAACCAGGCTAAACCCTGATTCATTGTAGGGAGGACTGTCAAGAACTGTGCAGGATCTGAGGTTTTGCCCTACTTGCCAGCTAGCAAGTTAGCCTGCCTCTGCTTCTTGGAGACTGGCAGAAGACAGGAGACTCCTGGGTCAGACACAGAGCACAGTTTACTCTCAGCAATAGCAGTCACCAGAGTATCAACATTTTTTTTTTTCACCAAAACCCCAGTTCCCACAGATCAACAAGAAGAGGGCTAGAAATCACCTGCACATCCTGTGGGTTGTGTAGTAGGAGAAGAACTCTGAGCTTAGAGAACCCAAATATGTGGCCAATAGAATACTGCAGAAGTTACGTGACTTGAAGACTGAGTCATAAAAGACAATATAGCTTCGGCCTGATTCTCCTGGTCACCATGCTATGAGGAAGCTCAAGTTACCATGGAGAGGCCCATAGGAGGAACTGACAGCCCTCACCAGCTGGTTAAATAAGTGAGTGAGCCAGCTTGGAAGCGGACCCTCCAGCTCCCATCAAACATTCAGATGACTGCAGCCTTCCAACATCTTACTGAAGTCTCAGGGGTCATTTAGCCAGAACTGCCCAGCCAACCCATCCTAACTCAGAGGAACCGTGAGACAGTAAAGGATTACTGTTGTTTTAAGCCATTACATTGGGGGATAATTTGTTACACAGCATAGGTAATTAATTCATGGGACACAGGCCTCATAGTGCCAGGGTCATCCAGCAGAGGGCCACTCTGAGCTTTCCTGAGCTCCCATGGGGTGTGGAAGTTGAGGTGAGACCTGCCACAGGGCCTCTGAGCCTCAGTTTCCCCACCTATAAAATGGGAGGTGCGAATAGTACCTGTTTCCTGGGATTATGGTGAACATTCATTAAGAAGCACTCAGCACAGTGAAGCACTCAGCACAGCGCTGGACACAAGACCCATGTTCACTTGGGTGAATAACAGACCATCATGAGCAGTAATTGCTTTTGTGTAATATTTTGAGAGAGTAAAAATTTAGAAAAATAAAAAGACTAGCATTATCATCATTCATAAGCATACCACCTAGATTAACAACAAGTAACTTTTTTTGTTACATCTGCTTCAATTCTTTTTAAAGTTACACAGTGATATATGCATGCGTTCTCCCTTTGAGAAATGAACCCCAGGTTACAGATGCAGCTGAGCTCCCCCTGACCGCTCTCGGAGTTCCACACCTGCCTCCTTTCTCCCGGACAGGCCTCAGCCGGAGTGTGGGGTGCTCACTTGTGGTCCGATTTGCTCCAGACGCGGGGTGGTGGATGGCCACATCTCCCAAACCTGAGAGTGCAGCACGCCGGGGACGGCACGACACGGCCAGAGCCTGGAGAGAGGCAGCAGGAGGTAACCGAGGAGAAACAGGCGCCGTGGAGCAAGAGGAACCCTAGGAGGCTCCACGAGCTGCCCAGAGGGACAGGCCCCCGGAGCTGTGTCAGGCTGTGATGGCCAATGGGAGCTGCTATGGCTTTCTAACATTTGGTTAGTCACTGTCACCTGCACTCGTGATGTCACCTGCACAGTGAGCCCCACCTCCAGCATCACCACTATAGTCACAGAGTCACACACTGTGTCACCTGCAAAGTCAGCCCCATCATCCTATGTTAAATTAACATACAGTGTCACCTGCACATAGTGAGGCTCACTGTGAACAGCCAACACTCACTCATGGTGTCACCTGCACACAGCCACACAGTGTCCCCAGCTCAGTCGTACAGTCTCACAGAGCCACCTGCCTATAACCAGCCACACAGTGATTTGCCATCGAGTACTCCATCAGCTGTGCCCATGGTATGACATCACACACAGTGTCACTGACATGTGCAGGCTCCACCCAGGGACCTCACTGCACACAGTGCTGCATCAGTCCAGCCTGGGGCCTGGGTGCCCACTCAGGAGTCTGGGCCAGGGCCCTTGCTCGCCAGCAGGACCACCATTCAGGCTCCATCTCAGTGAGCAGAGGCGGGGGGCAGCAGGAGCAGAGCAAATGCAGAGAGAAGGCTTTGTTCTTTGTGGGCAGGTCATTAAGGGGCACTGGCGCCCCTCTGCCAGCCCCTCCCCTCCAACAAAGGAACAAAACAGCAGCTATTTTTAGCTTCGTGTCAAACTCTCCCTCAGACCCTGGGGTGGGGAGTCCCGTGAGAGAGGCAGTTGTGAGGGCTCTAATGAGGGCAGCAGCCATGCGGGACCCTCCAGGCAGCTGGCCCCCATCTCGCCGGGGCAGGAGGAGCCGGGATCCTGAGACAAAGAGAGGGCCGAGACAATGAGAACAATGCCCGGGCTCCCGGGATGCCTGCTTCCTGGGGAGCATCCCGCACTCTGGGAGGAGGTCCCATTGGGCACAGGGCATGGCGTCAAGACACTGCCCCCCTTGTTGAACCCACAGGCACCTCACAGGCCCCATCTCCCAGAGGACTTGACTGGAAGCGCACAAAGGCTCTGCACAAACCTCGTGTGATGGGCAGCTTTGGAATCATCCAGACCCAAGAATGACAACCTTACAGCTGGGTGACCGCTGGCCTCAGCTGCCTCACCTGTAAAGTGAGGGCAATAGTTCTCACCTTCCAGGATTGCTGTGAGGAGTCCAGGTGATCAGCACTGACACATAGTAGGTCCTCAGCCAGCCCAGGAGCCCGGGGCTGTGTAAGCTTCTTGCAGAACTGGGCTTGTCTGGTTCAATAGTGGGCAGGAGAGCCCAACACGCTGCCTGGCACACAGTAGGTGTTTGATAAACTTTGTTTAAAAGGTTATTGAAGGGTCCTTACCAGCCTGCCACCCTATAGGCTTGCCTTAACTGAAGTCACCGTCTTCCCAAGCCCAGAGTCCTCTCAGAAGAAATTTGCCCCACTGAGACCAAGCCACTGGTCAGCAGGAAAGTCAGCCTCCCAGGGCTGGTGGCCCTTGCTGCAATGACAAAGCCTGGCCACCAGGGGGCGCAGTCTCTTAAGGTTTCGGCACCAGCCGGCGTCCCCACCACTCAGGAGCCGCCGGGAGGGCTGGAGACCGTACTGCCCACCACGTGTGGTACCTGTCCACCCTCAGCTGGAGATCCTGGGGCAGTTTTCCTGAACCAGTCTGGAGGAGCCGCCTTACAACCAAGCCTGTCATCTCACAGCGGTCAGAAGGCAGCACTTCTTCAGGTCTGACCTGCTTCTCCTCCCACTTTCCAGGGTCCTGTGATGGCCCATGGCTCTCCAGTGCTCACCTCACCAGACTTCAGGGTCCCCTGTTCAGTCATCCTCCCCTCCCCAGCCAGAGGAGACCAGGCCACCAGAACCAGAAGGTCCTCAAGTTGATCTAAGTGTCTCCCACCCCATTTTACAGACGGGAAAGCTGAGGTCCACGAAACAGAATCGTTGTCTCTAGGGTGCACAGTGAGGAGGTAGCTGGGCCGAGACCAAAACGCAATCCTCTTTTTCAGCTTGTTTCATCTCGCTCACGAACTGTTTTATTTTGTCCCAGGGGAAGGAAAAATGGAGAAGGAAGATCTTTGAGGCCTTTTTTGTTCTAGATCTTTGGCCTTACTCCATACCTGCATTATTTCAGTGAATCCTCTACCAACCCCTTGAGTGAGATGTCGTTATCTCCATTTATGGCTCAGGAAAACGAGGCCTGGTGAGGTTCCCTGAGGTTTCACAGCTGAGAAATAGCAGCGCTGGTCTTTGTCCCCGGGACTGATTCCCAAACCCACATTCTTTCTGTCACATTAGGTCAAACCATATAAAATTGCCATTCCCATAGGTCAACATTTTTCAAATATCTGGTAAGCTTAATATTATGCCAAGGAGACTTCTTTATCCTGAAGGAAGAAGCCATTATTTGGAATAGTCTGGTGGCGGTGGGGGGAGGGGAGAAAGATTTCTCTGGGAGCAAAACACCCCAAGGAGATGACTGTTGTTGGACAGATTGTCCCCTCCAACCCCAAAGCTGAGATCGGGATCCTGGTATGGCCAGATGGTTCTAGAGGCCCACGTTCAAGGACCTCTGACCACAGAGGGGTCATGCACCTGGGACAGGGGAGATTTGGGAGAGGGTCTTGAGAGGGGATATGGCTTCTCCAGGTATGTCAGGGAGGCCCCGTGGACGAGGGACAAACCCACATGGTGTAAATTTAGAATGGCACAGAATGCCACAGAATATCATGGCTAGAATGCCACAGAGTGCTGTGGAATGTCAAGGAATGTTGTAAAATGCTCTGGAAAGTGAACGAATGCCACAGGATACTGTGAATTCTGGTAAATGTCATAAATTGTTGTAAATGTCAAAAGATGTCATAGAATGCTGTAGATGGTTGTAAATGTCATCGCATGTGAAGGACTGCCTTCCAATGTCATCATAGAATGCTGTAGATGGTTGTAAATGTCATCGAATGACTTAGAACCTCATCCTAGACTAGCAGAGAATGTCAGCATCACAGAATGTCATGGAGAGTTCAAGCCCGTTGGAAGGTCCTTTAGGGATCGTCTGCATTCACCAGCTCATTTTGCAGATGGGAAAACTGAGGCCCAGAGAGGAGAAGGGCCTCATCGGATGCAGCTCACCCAGACAGGCACTGGCAGATGCAGATTCAATGTCTGGGTCCCTGGACTCCCAGCCCAAGCAGCCTCCCTTGGCTGAGGCTCACGGGGACTAATTAACCCTGTGATGAAAACAGCAGTGCCCAGTGGGTATTCAGCAGAACTCCAATCCTGGCTGGCACTGGCCCTATGTCAGAATGGGGAATTAACTCCACATGTGGGGCTTTCTGGCCTGGAACATGAAATAATGAGTTCTTTGCACCGAAATCAACACCATTCCTGCTCTGCACCAGGGAGAGGTTGGGTGTGCTGGGGGAGCCCTCAGAGGCCTCTCCCAGGCCCTGTGCCAGAAAAGGTGCCCCAGGCTGCCCCGGGGGCCGCTCCTTGCACAGCCAAGGACTTGGAGGTGCCCAGTCTTGTAGACAGCTTGGGAGAGGTCCTGGGGCCTAGGAGGCTGGGTGTGGGTGTGAGAGGTGGGGAGCAAGAGAGGGTCCGTGGAAGGGTTTCTCCAGCCAGATGACAGGCAGGCAGGCAGGATGTCATTTTGGCTAAACTGATTGCAGTGAGTGGAATGAAAATTAGTAATAAGAATCCAAAGAACTCATCACTGTCTTGGCAGGTTTGTGGGTGAGGTGTCATGGAGGTGGGAGCAAGATGGCAAGGTGAAGTCTCCACAGGGTGGTCTTCCCTGGCTGCTGCATTGAACGGGAGACTCTGCCTGTGATGAGATGAACTCTACTTCCCTCCTTTTGTCCCTAACCTTATGTCTCCCCCACTCCGCCCCCGCTTCTTCCTTCGTGTAAAGATCCCACCCAGAACAAGCCTGTCCCTCTCCAGCTTCCTGGCAGGCCCCTTGGTCCTGCGCCCGCCCTGCAGCTTCTCTGATCACGCAAATGGACAGGACCTGGAGCGCCAGCCCCGACAGGGGAAGTGAACGGGCTCTGTCCACGTCCTCCGGGTGCAGGATCCCCTTCCCCTGGCAGCTGGTTCAGGGACCTTTCCAGGCACAGAGCCCAGAGCCAACCCAGGGTGTCTCCAGCCCCGAGGGGAGAGTTGGCAGTGACCCTGAGACAGCCGGTCAGGGAAGGTCCCTCTGGTAAGCCTCGGAGTTGGTCTGGGCTGACCCCAGCCACCATCCCGGCTGAACCAGGGAAACTTTGCCCCTCGGGGCTGAGTTGGCAGTGACTCAGAGCATTAGGCACCCGCCCTCTTAGCAAAGCCTTCCCTTCTCCCTGAGAGTTTGCTCCCTGCAGCTGTAAAAATAACAAGGTCCCAGCAGAGCCTGGTGGCAGAACTGAGTTCGGGAAGGAGCTCAAAGAAAGAATGTGCGGAGGAAGAGGGGGTGGAGGGGCTCAGGCAGGGCAGGCCCAGGTGTGGGGGCCGGGGGTGGTCAGGGGCCAGTGGCGTTGGCCCCACTCTGTCCGCATCGAAGCTGTTGTAGTGGTGCCTGCGCGGGTGTGTTGTTGGAGACTGTGTGCACGTGTGTGCGCGCTGTGTGTGCTCACCCCGTGGGGCTCTGCGTGCGTGTGCACCCATGGGCGGCGGCAGGTCACTCTGCATGTTGGAGTGTAGACCTGTGTGTGAGTCTGGATGTGTTTCTATGTGGGTAGGTTTGAGCGTGTGTGTACATGTGTGTCTTAATATAAAGATGGTCTCAGCATCAGCTCTAGGAGGATTTCATTTAAAAGACAGTGGAGAGCCTGGCCTGGCCGGTGTGGCTTAATGGTTGAGCGTCGACCCATGCACCAAGAGGTTGTTGGTTCGATTCCCCGTCAGGGCCCATGCCCAGGCTGTGGGCCGATCCCCAGTGGGGGACGTGCAGGAGGCGGCCAATTGATGTTTCTCTCCCATCGATATTCTCCATCTCTCTCTCTCCCTTTCCCTTCTTCTCTCTCTAAAATCAATAAAGAAAAATATTTAAAAAAATAAAAATATAAGACAATGGAGAGTAGCGTTTAAGAGCTCTGTCCTAGACTCAGGAAGATCCGGGTTCAAATCCCATTAGTGCACCTTGGGCAGGTGATTTTGTTCTTTGAATTTTAGTTTTTCCATCCGTAAAATGGGGACAATATTAGTAGCACCCTCGCAGGGTCACCACAAAGTTCTAGTGAGACAGTGAACATGCAAGGGTCCTGTGAACTATAAAAGGCTGACAAAGTATGGGACAGACAGGTGATACCGGAATGCTGCTGGACCTAAGGAGAGATAAGACAATGATATGCAAATCACTTGTGAGGAATAAGAGAATAATAGAGGGACACGCCGGGCCCTAATGTGCCAGGTCCCCTGTGTACATGCTGGGGACAGTGTCAGGTACATTCCCTACCCCTGACCTGCCCTCCACCCACCATTTGCCAGCTTGGTCCCCAGATCTTGAACTGTGAAGAATCAGAAGAATGGGTGTGGGAGACAGACTGCGAGGGAAGGAAGGGAAGGGGAGAGGTGAGAGGCAGGAGGCTGAAATGATGTACATGACAAAGAAGTAGGAAGAAGGAAAGGAAGTCGGAATGCAGAGGGGTCCTGGGGCCGTGTGTGGAAGGTGGCAGCAGGGTCTGGGGGGATTGGTGAGAATTGTTGCTGTGAGTTCTAACCTGGATCCCTCTTTATGGTCTTCTTGAAATTCAGGTAAAGGCTGGAATTTTTAATATCCTCTTCGATGGCTGTTTTTTGTGTCTTTGAATGTGGTTCTGTGCTAAGATTAGACCACTGGGGTCATGTCCGAGGAGCTGGTCTGCCTCTGGGTAAGAGAGCGGTTTGGAGAGAAGCTAGCCAGATCCCTCCAAAGGCTCCTTCCAAGGGCACTCTGACCCTTGGTACCAGGGCTTCCTCCCTGGGCACGTGCTTCTCTGTCCCTCCAGGGAGGCAGATGGCAAGGCTGGAGAGCCTCTCTGGGCCCTGGGAGAAGGGCCACCTAGGACTCCCAACCTGGAGCGAGGCGTGGTCCTCCGCATATGGTCTCTGCCTCAAAGAGCTCGTGTTCCGGCAGAGGACACAGAAACCACAACTCGATGAGACATGGTTAGAATGAACAGCCGGGCGCTGCAAGGCAGGAGAGAGGGGAGAATGTGGGCCAACCCAGCTGAGCAGAGGAGCAGAGACACAGGTGGTGACCTTCAACTTGAGCCTTAGGTCTGAGCCAGAGTGCCAAGACGCAGGGGACAAATGTGTTCTAGGAGGCATGTGCCAGGTGACGGGGTGTGAGGAGCCTGAGATCACGATGGCATTTTAGACAGATGACTCAGCCTGCTGGGTGGGACACCGGAGGGCAGTGGGGGTGGGAAGGGCAGTCAGCAATGAAATCATTGTGAACCTCCATTGAGCGTTGTGTGTATATTCCATCCAAGCTTCTCCACCGCCCTAGCTAACTCAGTATCCCTATTTGACGCATGAAGACACTGGAACTCAAGAGGTGAAGTGAATTTCCTGAGGTCACATAGCTTACGGCCCAGACCGTCTGATGCCAGAGCCCTTGTTCTCAGTCTCTAGCACGTGGGCTCTGGATCCAGGCTGCCTGGGTTCGAATCCCATCTTCACCCCAGCATGTGGCATCTGACACAACGTGGCAACTGACACGAGAGCTCTGGGCTTCAGAGCGCTCACCTGTAAAGTGAGGTCAATGACAGCATCCACCTTGTGGGGTTATGAGGCCCAAATGAGTTGATTTGTGCAAAGTGCTTGGCACACAGTGAGCACGCGCCATGTTAGTGTCTTCGGGACACGTGTTATCCGTCCTGGAGGGTGCCATAGCAGTGAGCCACCCTCTGAGCGCCGAGGCCTGGGCAAGAAAAGCCACTCTGGGGTGGATAGAAGTGGGAGGACTTGAAAGTGTTGGGGGGTGGGACACGGTGGGGAAGATAAGGAGGGAGGAGTCAAGGATGTGTCCTCACTGTCCCGTGGGGACCTGGGGGGGTGGTCATGCTGTCCACTCCGTCAGGGGACTGGAGAATGAGCAGGTTCAGGAGAGGATGAGCTTGGCCTGGGGATGGCGAGTCCGCAGAGCGTCCGCAGCTCCTGTGAGCAGCCCCTTGTCCCCAGTCCCACCTGCCTCTGCAGCCTGGGAGAGACCCCCGCGCATCCTTCTAGCCCTGACCGTCACTCAGACAGAGGCCTACTCTGAGCTGAGTCTCGCGGGAGAGCCCCAGGTCCCTGGCAGAGTCTAGGGACAGACCAACACCAGCCAGAGGCAATGCGCTGCTGGGTCCTGGGTCCTGGGTCCTCCATGCAGCCTCGGTGACACTCCCAGACCCCTACTGGACCCCTGCAGTCACCTTGCTGAGTGGCCCTCAAACCTGGGCCAGACACACTGGGAGGACTGGGGTCTTTTCCATGTGTGACTCCAGTGTTCCCCCCTGAGTCAACATGAATACCACAACCAGAAGTGTAAGGTCCTCTTTAAAAATGTAGGGCTTGCTCTTCCTGTGTCATTTTGGGAGTACTTGGGATACTAGAACCTTTCACTGCTTTGCAAAGAGCGAATATGTTAGTGAGAAAGACTGGCCACACAGACGCTTCTTTCTTCTGAGCACGCCACTAGAAATGCCATTTTTAAGAAGAGGAAAAGTAAGGCGAAATGTACCAAGCCAGAGTCCCTGTGGGCGAGGTTATGTAACCTGAGGGTTAAGGACCCACTTTTGAATTCAGACAGCCCCAGTCATGAATTCCTGCTCAGCCTTTCCATACCCTGAACCTCAGGCAAGTCATTTTCATCTTCTGGAGACTCAATCTGTTTGTTTTCTAAATGGGCATGGAAATTCTGGGGTGTTTTCTGACCCCAACAACCAATTCTCCAATTCTCCAGACACCAACTGGGTGTCCAATAATCCAGTGAAATTCTGACACTGTCCACTTGGAACGGGTGTCAGACCCCACACGTTAAAGGGCTCAGTCCCACCAGACTGCCCCACCTCGGATGCCGATCGCCTGTCCTGGCCCCTGTACTTCTGACCGGCTGGCTATAAACTGAGGGTTCCACAACCCCTTCCTCAAGTTCAACAACCTGCTAGAACAGCTCACAGATTTCAGGACAGCACTTGACCTGCATTTGCTGGTTTATCATAAAGGATACGGCTCAAGAATAGCTGAGTGGAAAAGATGCAGAGCACGAGGCCTGGGGTGGGGGTGGCACAGAGCTTCGTGCCCTCCCGGGGCACCGCCCTCCAGCACCTTGAAGCTCCTGACGGTGTAGACAGAGGAGTAAAGAAGCTGACGCCAAGGGTGAGGCCCAGAGTGAGTGCTCAGTGACCTTGGGCCGCTCTGAAATGCTGGGGCAGGACGTTCCTGCCGGAATAACACACTCAGCCAAGATAAGGGCAGAAAGGCAGGCTGGCCAGGGACAGGTAGCAGGGGTTGTCCTGGTGACCCTATGTGCCCTATTCTCTTTTCCCCCTAAAAGGAAATCATTTTTAGGTAAATAAAAGTACTATTTATTTAAACAATTCATTTGGAAACAAAAAGATTCACTGTATGAAATTCAGACAGTACAAAAGGTGAGAGAAAAGTCAGAAAAAGCCCACATCAGGCACTGACGACTACTAACATTTTGGTGTATTTTTCTCCATAATGATTTCTCTTAACATTGTCTATCTATCATCTATCTATCTATCTATCTATCTATCTATCTATCTATCTATCTATTTATCATCTATCTATCTATCTATCTATCTATCTATCTATCTATCTATCTATCTATCCGTGCATCCAACCATCCATCCATCCATCCATCCATCCACAAAATGGCATCATGGTATACTTGATGGCTTCCAATTTGCCTTTTCACATAATAATATATTCGAGCATTTCCCATATTATTTAACATTCTTCTGTAACACCTTTTCCTACTTAATTTTTAGGGAAATATGGCTTTTAAAAAACCCTTTTATCATAAAATAAAACATAAAAACAGAAGCCACCTCGCACAATTGTGGAGCTAAATGAATTACAATAAGAATAAAAAAACACCCTTGTGACCACCACCTGGTTCAAGTCAGAGAACTTGGCCAGCCTCCCAGAGGCCTCCCTGCATCCTGCCCAGTCACAGGCACCTCCTTTCCCCCAAATAACCACAATCCCCGGTTTTGTGTCCATTACCCCTTTGCATTTCTTTGTAGTCTCATCACCCAAGTGGACATCCTTGGACACTCTAGTTTATTTGGCCATTAATTTGTTTCAATATATCATTTAATTTCTTTTTTAAAATAATTTTTAAAAAATATTTTTTAATTGGTTTTTTAGAGAGAGAGGAAGAGAGAGAGAAACATCGATCGGCTGCCTCCTGCAGGCCCCCTACTGGGGATTGAGCCCACAACCTCTCAGTCCATGGGACGATGTTCAATGCACTGAGTCACACTGGCTGGGCTCATTTAATTTCTTTTAAGCTACAGGTTCCCCCTCCATCCTATTGTTTCCCTTCCAATCACTTTCTTCATTGGGGAACGCTGGCTGTTTGGCCCGTAGAGTTTCCCACAGTCTGGACTGGATCCAGTGCCGCTCACTATGTCTCCCTGCAAATTAGCTTCATTTTTAATGGCTGTACCATGATTTGTCACTAATGCCTTTTGATTGCCCAGCTTATTTTTTTGAATGGTTGTAATAAACACCACTGAGATGAATGCCCTTGTATAACCCCCATTTCATGCATGTGGCTACCTTGTTCTGATGGGGTATGTCACCCTCCCCTACCCAACCCCCCTCAGTCGGGACACTGGTCTCACCTTCAGGTCAGTCTTTCCAGCCCTTGAGTGCTGTATCAGCTGCCCTGGCCCCACCTGCCAGCAGGCTACAACCCGCCAAGCTGCTGCCCCGAGCTCTGTGACCTCACACTCTGTCCCACGTCTCATCTGAGTTAGAATCACTCTGTCTCTCCTGCAGACCCTTCCGATGTGGTCCAGTGTGTAGTTCTGCACCACAGCCCATACTTCTGAGGTCCCTACGGCTTTGGGAATGAGCCTACCCAAAATATAACATGTATATTTTTCGTAGTATGTGGTCAGGGCATTTACATATTGAAAAAAAACGCGACCTAGCCAGTGCTATTTGTGGCCCACACCACATCCGCCTGACCCACCTCTAATTTCAGCTGCAGCTGTGGTGGCCACTTAGGGTTTTTCCAAGGCAGCTGGGAAGTGTAGGGGAGTTAACAGTTCTGTGGTCAACTTTCAACCAATGAGGGGTGAGGGGAGCCAGTGGACAAATGTCTCTGTCTACTATCCTTTAGAGAGACAGATTTCCTTGGAGGTTCCCCAGCAGACTGGCTGTCACTTGCCCAGTCCATCGTGTGCCTTCCCTGCTGTTTCTTCCTCCCCTGTCTCATTCCTCCTTCTCCCTTACTCCAGTCTGCTGGGGTCAACTCACAATTAAACTCCCGGTCCTTGTCTCAGGCTCTGTTTTGGAAGGAACCTGAACTAAGACTTTGGAGTGGTATTTTATGAAGTCACAGCCTGGGGCCTGGGCTAACCAGAATTCTCTAGAAGTGGGCAGCTTGAGGACCCCCACCTGTGGATGACACTCACAGGAACTCTAGAATGATGCTAATCTCCTGTGCTTGGGAAACAGGATGCAATTCAGGTGCCCACCTTCTGCCGACCTGAGCAGGAGAGTTACACCATCTGGAAAGAAGACTCGTCATTTCTCTGAGAACATACCAGTATGTTTCATTTGCCTGAACTAGAGGAGAAAGACCAGGCCACAGCGTGTGCCTGTGACTCCCAGCAGTACGTGGCCAGGATAGAGTTACCTTACAATGTGAGGCTCAGTGAAGTTTGACTTTTTAATTATTTTTATATTTACTTTCTTCATTTCATTTTTGAGCTAGGTGTTTTTAATAGTTCCTTTAATAGAAAAGAGTTATCTTTAGACATAAAAAAAGCTCATTTGATCAATAAAACTCTCTAAAAAGTCAATGGAAAAATGGACCAAAGACCTGAAAAATAGATTACAGTGAAACAGAGACAAATGGCCAATGAAAAATGAAAGCATGTTTATCCTTTCTGGTGAGCAGAAAAAATGCAACTTAAAATAACAAAATACTATCTTTTGCCTATCAAGCTGGCAAAGATTTTAAGATGTTTAAAATGTCTAGACAGTGAGACAGACTGCTATTTATTCCCTCAAACACATCCTTTCTTCCTTCCATTGCAGCAGAGTTTTTAGGTGAGCACATGGATACCAGATAGAGACTATATTTCCCAGACTCCTTTGCAGCTAGGTATGGCCATATGACTAAATTCTCACCGACGGAAGTGCTACAAGTGATATGTTTAATTTGTTGTACCAGTCAAGGTCACAGCAGGAAAGAGATGGCACCCTCAAATTGAAGAGAGCTAAATATAGGGACAATTTACAAAGGTATGGACAGTGTGTAACAAAGAATTTGGCTGGTCTCAGT
The DNA here is from genome assembly GCA_030848825.1 of Tadarida brasiliensis. NCBI lineage: Eukaryota > Metazoa > Chordata > Mammalia > Chiroptera > Molossidae > Tadarida > Tadarida brasiliensis. The sequence goes on along the minus strand of CM061269.1, from coordinate 9,986,617 downwards.
CCCTGGTTCCTGGGAGGTAACCACCAACTCTTTGGAATATCTTGCATAATAGGAGTGTCTTCATTATTTGTGAAAGCCCCTCAGACCACACCTAATAATTCATGTTATCAAGGTGATTCATGATGGGGCCCTAGGTATTTTATGTTAATGAGATGACTCAGGATGAATGCTGACCTTGTCAGAGAATCCAACCTTGGTGATTAGAGGGTTGAAGATTTGAACCACACAATAATAAAAAAAAAATTTATCTATAAGACATAAGTATCTATGAGCCAGCAAGAGTCTGTCCACTTGAATTTAATCAATGTTCATATAATTTTTTCTCACTTGCCTTTCTCAACACCTGAATTTGTTTCTGATTTTCTGTCTCTGTTCCAGGTGTGCTTTAGGTTGATAACAATGGATTCACAATCCTCCAATGCCCCACCTTCACTTATGATTTGCAGCAGGCTCTAATGTTCACCACAGCTTCCCACAATTACCTGGGTTCTGATCTTGTTAGATCTTATCTTCATAACAAATCCTAACACTTCCCTGTCTGAATTATTTACTTCCAAACTGTTCTTTTCTCATTCCTTAGCATAGTATGGGCCCTGTTTATTTATAAGGTGCATGTCTGGAACCTATGGGAAATTTGGTCCATGTGAACAATGGTGGGAAGTGGCAGGATTCAGGGACCTGTAGGGAAATGCAGACCAATTTTCAGCACCAAGGAGAGCTCTGAGAGAGAGAGAGAATGCTCTATATTGAAGGATGATGTCCTGCTGACAAAAAGCCTTTTATCCTGGGAAGCTCATGAGTACCCCTATAGGTCACACCCATAGGGAAGAATTGTATAACCCTGGGTGTCAAATGATTTCATCTTTTCTGCTAAATATAATAGACTGGTTGTAGTGGCTGCCAAAGCTGGCTGCCACTCTATGGGAGAGAACTGTAAAATCTTGTAAAGGTTTAATAGGAAATTGTTCCAAGATTGATTAATGATGTCTGCCACAGGTGGAAATTGGTAAGCCATAGGATGTTTGCTCTGCATTTCCCAGTTCTAGTCTCACCCTTAGGGTACATGCACAAATATATATGTTTTGCCATATTTATCTTTTTTATTTAGGCTTACTGTTTGCTTTTTGTTTTTTAGTGGAGGTTTTTCTGCCATGAGATTATGAAAATATTCTTTTACTTTTTCTTCTAAAATGTTTATAGTTATTTAGTTGTTTTATTTATTCTTAATGTGTTTTTATTGATTTTTAGAGAGGGAGGAAGGGAGAGAGAGATAGAAACATCAATGTGAGGGAGAAACATTGATTGGCTGCCTCTTGCACTCTCCCCACTGGGAATTGAGCCCGTACCCTGGACATGTGCCCTGATGGGGAGTCAGACCGGGACCTCTCAGTTCATGGGACTATCCTCAATCCACTGAGCCACACCAGCTGGGCTATTTTGTTGTTTTAAAAATCCCATGTGACCCTGGCCAGTTTGGCTCAGCGGTTGGAGCGTCGGCCTGCGGACCAGAGAGTCCTGGGTTCGGTTCCCACTAGGGGCATGTACCAAAAAAAAAAAAAAAAAAATCCCATGTGTTTCACTGTTCTGTTCATATTTCTCTCATTGATACTATATTATAATAATAATAACAACTTAGTGTTTGGATTGCTTATAAAGTCTCCATTGTTATTCTCTTTTAAAGTTTCTTGGCTATCCTTGTACATGTCTCCTCCGCCAATAAACTTTAGAATCAGCTTGAAAAATTCCATTAGAATTTTAGTCGGCATTGCATTGCACTTGTAAATCACTTTGGAGAAAAGAGATTTTGGATGATATAAAGTCTTTCTCTTCAGGAACATTGTGTGTCTTTCTTTAATTCTTTCTTTGTTTATGTAAATAAAGTTGTGTACTTTTTCCCGTCAAGGCTGTACACACTTTTTGTAAAGTGTATTCTTGAGCAACTTATACTTTTTAATGCTATTGTGAGTATGATTTTCCCTGTGAAAATCAGTTGGTATTCATAGCTCGGAAAGCTATTGATTTTTGTATGTTGTTCTTATTTCCAGCCTCTTTTACTGAATTCTCTTATTAGTTCATAACAGTTTTTCATTATTTTCCTCTTTGATTTTCTATTCTTTTTAAAAATATGTTTTTATTTATTTTAGAGAGAGAGAGAAGTAGAAACATCAATGAGAGAAACATCAGTTGGCTGTCTCCTGCACGCCACCTACTTGAGATGGAGCCCACAAACTGAGTATGTGCCCTGATTGGGAATTGAACCAGTGACTTCTTGGTGCATGTGATGACACTTAACCAATTGAGCCACACCAGCCGGGCCTACTCTTTTTTTTTTTAATCCTCAACCTAAGATATATGTTTTATTGATTTGAGAGAGAGAGAGAGAGAGAGAGAGAGAGAGAGAGAGAGAGAGAGACAGAGAGAGAGAGAGAGAGAGGAACATCGATGTGAGAGAGAAACATCAATCGGTTGCCTCCTGTATGAACCCTGACCAAGGATTGAACCTGCAACCTAGGTATGTGCCCTGACTGGGAATAGAACCCCCAACGTTTTGGTACATGAGATGATGCTCCAGCCAGCTGAGCCACCCAGCCAAGGCTGGGTTTTCTACTCTTATTGCCTTCAAAGAGTGATAGTTGGTGCTTCCTTTTCAATATTAATATCAAACCATCAATCTATCTTATATTTTACACCTTTCAATGTAAGTTTAGGCATCAGTACATTTCATCCCTAAGCACTCTAGCACGCATATCTTCAATTAGTACTAATTTCTTGTCTATGATTCTTTTTCTTTTGGATATTATACTGCTTCATGTATAGTGTAAGGATCATACCACAGTATATTTCTAATTCCCCTCTCTCATCCACTGAGCTATTTTGTCATACATTTTACTTTTTCATATGCTATAAACACACAAGACATTGAATTTATATTTACTTTAATTTATGCTATTTTCATCACTCTTCATTTCTAGTATAGTCTGCTATCTTATTCCTTCTGTCTAAAGAAAACTTATTTCAACATGTTTTTAGTGTAGATCTTTTGGTTATACATTTTCTGGTTTTGTTTATCTAAAATCATTTTTTTTTTTTTATCTTCACCCGAGGACATTTTTGCATTTATCTTCATATAGAGTGGGAGGGAGGGAGAGAGAGAGAAACATTGACGTGAGAGAGACACATTGAGTGGTTGCCACCCACACAACCCCAACTGGGGCCGGGGACAGACTGCAACTGAGGTACATGCCCTTAGCAGGAACCAAACCCAGGACTCTCTGGTCCACGGGCCAATGCCCTAACTGCTGAGCCAGACCGTCCAGGGCTAAAATCATTTTTAATTTATCCTGAATTTTTGAAAGCTATTTTCACTAGGTAGATAATTCTTGGTTGACAGGGGTTTTTTTCAATTGTTTGTTTTTTAATTTGATGTTGTCACTCTAAGGGCTTTTGTCTTAGGTAGTTTCTGCCAGAAGTCTGCTATAATTCCCATCTTTGTTTTTCTGTAAGTAATGTGACTTTTATCTCTGGCTGCCTATATGATGTAAGATTTTTATCTTCATCTTCAATTTCAATAGTTTGAATATGATGTAATTTTCTCTTTTTTTTAAAAAAAAATGTATCCTCCCTGGTATGCTTAAGCTTCTTGTATCTGTGGTTTGGTGTCTTTAATTAATTTTGGGAAATTCCCAGTTGTTATCTCTTCAAATATTTTCTTCTGAACTGGTTTGTCTCCCTGTTCCACTTATGGGATTCTAGTCACATGTATATTAGACCATTTGATACTGTCCCACCACTCCAGGGCTTAAGTTAGTTCTTTTACCATTCTCTGAAGAATCCAAGCATCTTACAGCAGGTTAACTCTATTTACCACTTCCTGATCTTTGTGGTATTGCTGTTGTATATTTTACTTTTACATATTTTATAAGCTCTACAACACATTTGTATCATTTTGTTATAAACAGTTTTTACCCTTATATTTATCTATTTTTTAATTCTTTATTCTTTCTTGCATTTCCATGCACCCATCTAGGCTCATTTTCCTAATCTGAGAAAGCTTTCTTTAAGCCTGAAATTTTTTCTTTAGTATTTCTTGTAGCACAGATGTGCTGGAAACAAACTTTTTAGCCTTTGTTTATTTAAAATGTTATTATTTCACCTTCTGTTTTTGTTGAATATAGCATTCTATAATGCCTTTTTAATTTTTCTCTACTTTAAGGATTTGATTCCATGGTCTTCTGGCTTCTGTGGTTTCTACTGAAAAGTCGGTTATAAGTCTTACTGTAATTCTTTGAAGGTAATGTGGTAATGTGCCTGTTCCCCTCTGTGTCTCTTTCCCCTTTTAAGATGTTCTCTATCTTTTGTTTTCAACACTTTGTGTATAATGTCCTTAGATGTGGTTTTCCTTGTTTTTTCCTCCTTGCAGTTTGCTGAACTTGCATTTTAGGGTTACTGCCATTCCACAGTTTTGAAAAGTTCTTAAGCATTATCTTTTTTTTTCTTTATTAATTTTAGAGAGAGAGGAAGAGAGAGGGAGAGAGAGATAGAAACATCGATGAGAGGGAACATCAACTGGCCACCTCCTGCATGCCCCCCACTGGGGATTTGGCCCACAACCTGGGCATGTGCCCTGACCAGGAATCGAACTGGCAACCTCTTGATGCATGAGTCGACCCTCAGCCACTGAGACACACCGGCCGGGCTCAAGCATTATCTTTCCAAATATTTTTCTGCCCCATTTTCTTTCTTCTTTCCTTCTTGAACTACAATTACAGCATTATAATAGAGAAAAGAGAGAAAGACACTCTGTTTTCATGTGTTTTTGTGTCTTGTTTGTATATAGCATTCGTTTTTCTCTCTCCACGTCTCTGACCTATCTGAATATTTTCTTCTGGCCTATTTTCCACTTTACTAGTCACCTCTTCACTTGTGTCTAAACTGCCATTATACCCATTTAATGAGTTTTTCATTTTAATTTTTATATTTTTTGTTTTAGAATGTTCATTTGATTACTTTTATAAATTTCAAATATTTTAACATTATCCATCTTCTTACTCATTTTATCCATCTTTTCCATGATTTTATTTAACACATTTATCATAGTTCTTAAGTCCTAATCTGGTAACTCCAATATTTGGTTCATCTGTGGGTTTGCTTCTATACTTTATTTTTCTTTATTTATTATTGGCCATATTTTCCTGCCTTGATACATGATTATCAATTTTTAAAAAAATTTTTATGCTCCATATTGTGTATAAAAAATACCACAGAGGCTCCAGATGACAGTTTCCCCATTCCTGTCCAGCCGGTGTGGCTCACTGGTTGAACATTGACCCATGCACCAAGAGGTTGCTGGTTTGATTCCTAGTCAGAGCACATGTCCAGGTTGTGGGCCTGATCCCCAGTGAGGGGCGTGCAGGAGGCAGCCAATTGATGTTCTCTCTCATTGATGTTTCTATCTCTCTCCCCCTCTCCCTTTCTCTCTCTCCAAAAATTAATAAAAAGAAAAAAAAATGGTTTTAAATAAAATAAAATAAAAAAAGAAAGTTTCCCCATTCCTCTGTTATGCAGATAAGATGGGGGAGCTGATCATTTCAATACAACAAGGGATTGAGCTGCTCAGCACTTTTAGTAAGTCTTAGCCTATCTCTGATTCATTCCTCTCTTTGGGCATAGCCCTCCAGGGCTTTTGGCTGAGTAACTGGAAGGCCTCTGTTTCCGCAGATATATTTCCCTCTCTTGCTTTTAAGATTTCCTCTCTGAAATTTTACCACTGAGTATCCAGGGAATAAATCTCCCTTACTTTATTGATCTCATTTAGCACTGATTGATCCTCTCAACCTGGAGACTCTTGCTTTTCTTTAGTTATAGGAAATGTTCTCCTATTGATTGGTTCTCTTCCTTTCTCCATCTTCTGCTTATGAAGCTCCTACTAAGTACTAGATAAATGATGAAACTAGATAACTAGAAACTAGATAAATGGTATCTTGTCTCTAGGTCATTTAACTCTTTTTTTCATTCTCTATCTCTCAGTCATTTTGCACTACAGTCTGAGAGAATCCCTCAGCGTATTTTTAACTCATTCATTTATCAAAAACAATTGTGAGATATTTCAACAAGACAGGAAAGTATAAAGAATAAATAATATAACATACACTCTAGTATGCACCACCCAACTTTGTCAGTTATTAACATTTTGCCATATTTGCTTCATATTTTTATTTTTAAGAAATAAAATATTGTCAATTCAGTCAAGGCTCTTTGTGTTCTCTTCCCAATTCCATTCCCCTCCTTCCCTCTCTAGCTATATCAATTATGTTGGTCTTTATGATTTTTAAATTACCTTTTTATGAAGGTATTATTTTTATACTATATAATTCACTTATTTTGAGTGTGCCACTCAATGAATTTTAGTATTTGCGTGAAATTGTGTAACCACCATCACAATCAATATACAAAACAATTAAACCACCCCCAAAATTTCCTTGTGCCCCTTTGCTTCTACCCTGGCTTCTACCCTGGTCCTAGATAACAACTACTCTCTGTCACTATATAGAAAATATAAAAGTGCATAGCCTTTTATATTTGGTTTCTTTCACTTAGCATACTATTTTTGAGATTCAGCCATGTTTTTGCATTCATTATTAATGTTCATTTACTTTTTATTACTGAGTAGTATGGTTATACAATAATTTACTTATCCAATCACCAGTTGATAAACATTTGGATTACTTCCAGTTTGGGTCGCTTTTGAATAATGCAACTATGACCATTTATGTACAGATCTTTGTATGGAACAACATATGTTTTAATTTCTCTTGGGTAAATACCTGGAAGTAGAATTGCTGTGTTACAGGATAAATGTGTGTTTAACTTTATAAGATGCTAACATACTGTTCTCCAAAGTGGCTGTGCCATTTTGCATTCCTGCCAGCAATCTCTGAGAGTTCCAGTTGCTCCATATCCTTGCCAGCACTTGGTATTGCCAGTCCTTTCAACTTTAGTATGTAACGGTACCGCATCATTATTTTAATTTGTATTTTTCCAATGACTAATGGAGCTGAGCATCTTTTCATAGGATTATTGCCATTCATATATGTTCTTTTGTAGAATGTCTGTTCAAATCTTTTGCCTATTTTTTATATGACATAATAAGAGTTCTTTATAAATTTTGGATACACATTTTCTATATATGTTTTTAAATGTAAATTTTATTGTACAACAATCCATGTTACACTGAATGCATCCAAAAAGGTATATACTATTGTTTTTATGTTTCAACTTTATATAACAGATATCATTTCAATCTGTCTTTATGCAATTACTTTTATTTCCCCCACTCAGCATTGTATTTTTGATATGTATCTCTTTGGATACATGTAGATCTAGGTCATTCATTTTGTCTATTGTATATGATTTTTATTTATTCATTCTCTGTTGCATTATAGGTTGTTTCTAAATTTTTGCTATTACAAACAATTCTGCAGCAAACACTCATAATATTTCCCTACACACACACACATACACACACACACACACACACACACACACACACACACACACGAGTTTCTCTAAGCATACACCCAGTAGCGGCATAGGAACTGGATATTTTAAATTTTATTTCAATTCTCTTTAGCTATATTTATTTTACTATTCAGCCAACCTACTGCATTTAAAATGTATACAATTATTTCAAAATTTCAAGATTTCTTGGTGATTCACTTTAGTAACAGTCTATTCTCAATTTATAGGTATGATATCTTTTCCAATCTCCCTAGGGATGGTAATTGTCCTACTTTAAAGTCTTCTTTCTGCTTGTATATACTCTCTGAAGTTTATTCCCTTGGGTCTAGGGTCTTCTGGTGGTTAAGTTGGATGCCTCTCTTTCATAGTGTTGATTTTCCTCAAACGCTTGGGTATTCTTGGTTTTCTGCTCTTTGAGAATTCCTCTCTCCCTCTCTCTAGGATGGTGGTGACCACAAGGGCTTGTCTGTGACAATCACCCTGTAAGAGTCTCGCCAGTGGTGTGTGATGAAAGATGGTCTTCTTCCTGCTTCCCAGTGTGTCACTAGATACTGCAGGGCATGTCCCTGACTCTCAGACCCAGTATGCCCACTCACTGCTCTGGCTCACGGATAACCTCCCCCGGTCAGCACGAGCAGTGGGGAGGGAGGGCAGTGGGGTAGGGATGGGCTAAGCTGGCTCCTCTGAATGTAACTTCTCATGATTGCTCCAGGTCCCCCTGCAGCTCTGGGTGTCCCGTGGTCCTGTTGACACTGAGCCTGGTTCATTTCTGGAACCAGCACCCCTACCCCTGTGCACAGTGATGTTCTCCTCATGTGTTTTGGGCTATGGATACCTCTGTCTATCCAAGCCTGTCTGCTTTCCACCACTTAGGAATTCCATGAAGTTTCCGGTCCCCTGAGGACTCTCCGTGTTCCACCACTGTTACAGATAACACACATTTACATCAACACGTGCATTTTTCCTGTGATAACTGGAGATTTGGGGAGACAGAACCAGATCCAGTCTGTCATTGTCATCTAATCTCCTGTGCTTCTTATCTTCTTTAAACTCTGTCTTCTCTCTCTTTTCCTTGGATCTCTCTGACCTTGGGTCCCTATGTCTCTCTGTGTGCCTCTGTCTCTGGCTGTGGTTCTGTTTCTATGTCTCTCTGTGGCTCTATCTCAGTTCTGATTATCACTATTCACAACTTTCCCTCTCCCTGGTTTCTCTAAGCCCCCCACCTCACCATCCTCTAATCTCGGTGGCTGTTCCCCATCAGTGGGAGGTTCTGGCCCCCATGGCTGGCTGGCTCTGGAGCAGTTTGTGGGTGGGGAGCCCCAGATTGCTGCAACGTGGAACAAGGATTTCCAACACATGCTCCCTCTGGCAGCCTGCCACCACAGCTCACTGCCTGCCAACATCACACTTCAACTTAAAGAGGGAAAACTGCCAGACCAATGTTTTAGCTACAGCCCCGTGTCAGGGTTGCTTGGGGAGTCTCACAGCAGCCCCTGCCAGAAGCCAGAGCTGGGAAGAGATTTGGGAAGGGGCTCGGGGCTGCTTAGTGTTAGTGGGGGATCCTGGTTGCCACCCTCTCTGGTCTCACTGGTTCTGAGGATCAGAAAGGTTGCTTAGAATCCACTCTGGGCTCTCCCTTCCCAGCCCACTGCTGGGCAGGTCAGCGACCAGTGGTCCTGCTTCTTCTCTCCAGGTCTCTCCCGGCCCCACGTACCCACAGTGGCTGCCTCCTCCATTTCTGATCAGAGCAGCCCTGTGCTGGGAGCTGAGACACCCTAAACTCAGGAAATGCTCTGGGACTAACTGAGGGACAGCTGGTGGAACTGCTCTGCTTTTACTGGTCAAGATTTAGAAACTGTCAGAGAATCTATAGAAGCACTCATCCTCACCAGTGGAGAAGCACCCAACTTTCTCAGTATAGAAGTGCCATCCTTTCCTAGGACTTACCCCTGCCAGCACTGATGTGCCCATCCACGCCAGTGTAGACATGCCCATCTATAGAAGCACTCGTTCTAGCAAATGTAGGGATTCCTATTTATGTGAGCATAGAGGCACACGTCGCTGCCTGTGTGAAACCCCCCTCCCTGCCAGAATAAACTTACTAGTTCTTTCTTTTATGATAATCATACCCTTTTTCTGTCCTTGGGGACATCCCCAGCTCACCCACTGCAGATGCTTTTGTTCCGATCAATGTAGGAGTACCCGCAGCTCTGAGCTCTGTTCCTGTCAAGACAGAAGTGCCCTCTCGCTAACTCCCACCAGACCTCAATTTAGATGTCTCCTCTTCCAGGCAGCCTTCTCACTCTTCCTGTGAAGACGCACCTCCTTCATTTCGGGCGAGGAGGAAACACGCTCCTCCCCGCAGCACAGAAGTTCCTGGCACGGTCAGCACACTCGTTCCTCCCACTGTGCGTTTTCCCAGGCCTTCAGCAGGAACGAGCCCATCTCAGCCCCGGGGGTGCCTCCTTCGCAGAGAACGGTGGATCCTAGGGCCGCGCAGATGAACGCATGCATGTGTATGAGCACAGAAGCACCCATTCTGCCCCGTGTAGAAACAGGTTCCCGGTTCCACCTGTGGGGAAGTGCCCATCAACGTGGACTTACCTGTGTGGGGGAGGGTAGGGGCTCCCAGCCGTCCCAGGTGGATGCAGTCTGCTACCAGAGGCTGGCAGGCCCCTGGAGACACCTGGCAGACCCAGAAGGAGCATGTATCACGGAGGGAAGGCAGCAGGGACAGGTAGGGTGGGGAGATGGAGCCATTTGATCAAACCGACAGCCGGGCGGAAGTGCTGGCTGCCAATATAAACAGATAAGCATTAATAATCACTCTTTCTTAAAAGCCTCACTTACGTGTCCCATTTTCCTGAGGACGCCACCTGCACAGCTGCTCCTAATCAAGAACCATTTAATTCGTTCCCAGATCATTGTCTGCACTAATTGTCTTAAACAAACCGAAGTTCATTTCACCTTATTCCCCAAGGGCCTGGAGGGCTTCTAATTACCTGTAGGTGGTTATCCACACAGCCCAGCTTCATTAAAGACCACAATATGTTCCTCTAATAGGTTTCCCATTAAAATCCAATGGGTTCCCATCAAAATGAGTTATGTCCCCGAAAAAAAATCCACTAAAATATATTTTAATTAAATATTGCAAATGTCTGTTTCTGCCAACAGGTTGCACTTGAGACCAATGCTAGCACAAAGCAGAGGGGAGATGGGGAGGAGAGGCAGGGGAGGGGGCAAAAAGGTTCAGCTGTGGGGTAAAGAGCATTGGAATCAGCCGGTAGCTCTGCTGCTCCTGACAGGGCGACTTCAGGTAAGTCACGTCACCTCCTTGGGCTACAAGTTCCTCATCTCTAAAGTGGAGATAATAATCCTTGACTTATCATTTATTTAGGATTAGAAATAAATATATATATATATAAATAAAATACTTTACACATAAAAAGTACTCAATAGCCCTAGCCGGTTTGGCTCAGCGGTTGGAGCGTTGGCCCATGGACCGAAGAGTTGCGGGTAAGTCAAGACACTTACCTGGGTTGAGGTTTGATCCCCAGCCCTGGTCGGGGTCGTGTGGGAGGCAACTAGTTGATGTGTCTCTCACATCGATGTCTCTCTCTCTCTCTCTCTTTCTCCCCCGCTCCTTCCCTTCTACTCTATCTAAAAAACAATGAAAAAATATCTCGGGTGAGGATTAACAGCAAAAAAAGTACTCAATAAATGTCACTATGATTATATATTATAAATATATATTGTATTAGTGAACTGTGCTGTGGAACAAACACCCCCGCCTCCAATCTCAAAGGCTTACAGCAACAAATCTTTACTCCCACAGAGACTGCAGGTTAGCACTGCCCCCCGTGACTTCCTGTTCTGGAACCCAGGTAGAAGGACCAGCCTCTCTGGGACGTGTCACTCTCATGGCAGAGAGCAGAAGTCCGAGAGCACGAGCCGAGTCGTGCAACTGGACGCAGCGCTCGTGCTAGACGTCTGGCTGTCAGGTTGCTCCCTCTCCGACGGTCAGAGGGCTGGTGGGCAGCCTGGCGGGGTGCTGAGAACTACACTCCCCCTACCAGGAGGCAGGGCCAGGATGGGGCCGAATAACCCTCTTACAGCGACGGGAATGAGTACCTGTCTACAGAAGATAAGGCACTGCAATCCTGTCATTAGGTATTACGGCACTGTTTCCCAAGCTTGCCTGACAATAAACATCTCCTGGAGATGAAAATAAAGAGACCTGAGTCCCAATTCAGAGCTACTAAATCAAATCCCAGCAATCTGTATTTTTATTTGTATTTATTATTATTATTTTTAAAATATTTTTTCTTTATTGTTTAGAGAGAGAGGAAGGGAGAGGGAGAGAGAGATGGAAACATCAATGAGAGGGAACACTGATTGGCTGCCTCCTGCATGCCCCTCACTGGGGATCAGGCCCACAACCTGGGCATGTGTCCTGACCGGGAATTGAACAGGCGACCTCTTGGTGCATGGGTCGACGTTCAACCACTGAGCCACACCGGCCGGGTGGGAATATGTATTTTTATCCTCACCTGAGGACATTTTTGCATTTATCTTCAGATAGAGCAGGAGGGAGGAAGAGAGAGAGAAACATCGATGTGAGAGAGAGACATCGACTGGCTGCCACCCCACGACCCCAACCGAGGCCGGGGACAAACTGCAACCGAGGTACATGCCCTTAGCGGGAACCGAACCCAGGACTCTCTGGTCCGCGGGCCAACGCTCTAACCGCTGAGCCAAACCGGCCAGGGCGGGAATCTGTATTTTCAAACAACTGTCTCAGGTCATCTTTATCATCAGGAACATTTGAGAAACAGTTAACAGAGTAATGGATAAGAACACGGGCTTTGATTCACACAGATCTGAGATTGCCAACTGTCTCCACCACGTATTAGCTGTGTAATCACGGAAACTTTCTTAACCTCTCTGAATCTCAGTTTCTTCATTTGTGAAACAAGATAATGCATGCTATCCCATGCACAGTGTCTGGCACCGGGCAGGCCTACACAAACATGAAGTTGTCCTATTTTAAAAACAACAGTAATAATGATGATGATGGCGAATGTGAAGTGTCCAGGTCAATGCGTTGCAATAAATGGTAATTCTAAGAACAATTTTATTAAATTAAATAACAATAACAATATGCATAATGTAAGTATGTAATCATAATATGCATCTGAGGGTTAAGCGGGAAGAGCTTTCTGCAGCTACAGACAAGCCTTGGCTTATGCTCTGAACTCTTTGGTAATAGTCCTTGACCCCAGCTACACATGAGACTCATGTGTGGAACTTGGAAAAGTCCCCGTGCCTTGGCCCCAGCCCTGGAGACTGATTTAATTTGTCCACGCTGTGCTCCACGCTGCTCAGTCTCCCCAGGTGTTGCTACTATGCAGCCAAGATTTAAAACCCCGGCACTGGGACTTGCTACTCAAAGTGTGGTCCACGGACCAGCAGCATCAGCATCCCCTGGGAGCTTGTTACAAATGTGGAATCTCGGGCCCCTCCCTGGACCTGAAGAATCAGAACTCTCAGTTGGACAAGACCCCTAGGTGTTTTGTGCACATTGAAACTTGAGAAGTACTATCCCCAAGGATCTCACCCCCCACCCCGCCCCCGCCTCTTGCCCAGTGGTGGGGCCTCTCCACCTCTCAGCAGCGCTCAGTGCTGTTGAACAGCTCAGTCTTGAAAAACACTCTTTCCGCACCTTCCATCATGCCACAGATTTCTGGTTTTCTACATTTCTGGCTCCTCATTTTTTCCCTCGATTCCTCTCCTCCACTGACCTGTAAGTGCCGGAATGCTCGGTGTTGGGCGTTCCACCCTAGGTGTCCTCGCCTGCTTGATTCCATGGCTTCAGAGACCGTCCCGCTAAGTATCAGCCTTGTGGTTCCTCGGCTGCCAGTGGTGCTGGGAAAATAAGTGCCTCTGTCAGGACGACTTCAGGGACATGTGGCCTGAGCAGCCTGTGCTTGGTTTAATCCCGTGCTCTTGCTGTCTTGAAATCCGTAATAACTTTTGATCAGAAGGCTCTGCGTTTGAATTTTGCAATGAACCCTGTAAATAATGTAGCTGGCCCCGCCCTCTGCTCCTACCAAGACTCCTGAGGCGGGGAGCCCCTCAAAGAGGTGAAAAGTTTGAAGTAAAAAAATAGTAAAACACCCCACAATGGGCTTCCCTCACCCCAACTTTCTCTCCCAGGTTTGCCTCCTCGGTAAACAGTGCCACCATCACCCCCTTTTTCAGACCAACAAACTCGCCAGGATCCTTGATGACTCGTTTGCCCATCCCCCACATCTACCCATCAACCTCCAAAATGTTTTGACTCAGTCTGCCTCCTTTTCAGCTTGAGCCCTGCTTGGCTTTTGCTGGGGTATTTGTAATTTGTCTCTCTGCCCCTCTTTTACCTCCAGAGGAGCCAGAATGATCTTGGGGAGGGGGTATCTGATCACAGCATCCCTCAGCTTGAAAGTCTCCGATGGCCTCTGACTGCTCCTTGGTCCCCATTGACTCTCATTTCCTCCCTACGCTCCTGCCACAGTCCTCCAGTCCTTGCAACCACTGGGTCTTTGCACAGGCTGTTCCCTTGCCTGGAACACGCTCCCTTCCCCCCTCCTCCTCTAAGCTAACACCCCTTCCTCCTCTAAGCTAACATCCCAGCTTCCAGCAGCCCCCAGCTTACAGAGCCTTCCCCTAGGCAGCCTTCCCTGATGTCCCCTCCCCATCTGGGGTTGGATGTTCCTTCTCTGAGCTCCCCAGGTCCCAGTGCATCCAGCACTTCTCACAAGGCATTTTCACTGCCTGTTTTCATGCCCACATCCTCTTTCTGAGTCCAGTTTCCTTGAGGGAAGAGAAAGGCAGTGTCTGTCATTCTCTGCTGTAACCCTGGTGCCTGGCACAGAGATCATTAACTGCTTGTTGAATGAATGAATGAATGAATGAGTGAATGAATGAATGAATGAAACCTCCCCTTTGCTGCTAATCCAGCCCTGCTCTCAGGCCAGAGTTCTGAGAAATGGGCTTGTTTTCCAGGCCCGATCCTCACACGTGTCCCCCTGGGGGCATAAGCATGGACCATGGGCAGCCCAGAAACTTGCTGTCTTTTCTGGTCCCTTTATTTATTTATTATTTTAAATATGTTTTTATTGATTTTTTTTTTTTTTTTTTTTTTTTTTTTTAGAGAAAGAGGAAGGGAGAGAGAAATGGAAACATCAATGTGAGAGAGAAACATTGACCGGCTGCCTCCTGCACACTCCCTACTGGGGACTGAGCCCACAACCTGGGCATGTGCCCTGACCGGGAATCAAACAGGGACCTCTCAGTCCGTGGGACGGTGCTCAGTCCACTGAGCCACACCGGCCCGCAGGTCTCCCCAGGGCCCCGCCAGTGTGTCCACTCTCACGCATCCCATTGCCCTGGTTGGCTGAGCGGGAGCCGCTCTCTTCCCAGCTCTGTGTTCAGTGACATCTTGTTGGTGGCTTGAAATCAGCTGCGGCAGGAATATTTACACCATGGAAATTGGTAAATGCTACGAATTAGGGATTTGTTGTTGCTGTTGCTGTTACGAGAGCGGGTTTGCGGCACACGGTCAGGGTCCACACTGACTGCAGTTTCATTTCACCCTGATCTTGCACAGCCAGACTGGCCCCAGCTTGCCCAGGCTGCCCCCTTCCAGGTGCTCCCTCTCCCCTCTCTCTACACCTCTGCCTCCCCTCTCCCTCTCTCTCCCATAAGCACATTTCAGCCTATGAGCGAGTCTGTTCTCTGCCATTTCATGAACATGTGGCCAAATGCGGCCAGCCCGACCCAGCTGTATGTCTCATTTCAAACAACCAGTCGAAAAGGCAGCCCAGCACCTCTGACTCTCAATGCCCAGGTTGCAAGAGAGAGAAGCTGATTGGCCCAGTTTGGGTCAGAGTCCACCCCTGGTCTGGCCAGCTGCTCAGGGGACCAGAGCGATGGGTTCTAATAGGACCCCTGAGGCTCCGCCCCAGGGAGAGGCAGGTCCTAAAAAAGGATGATAGGGGCCTGGAGGAGCACAGAGGATGCTCACCACACCTGCCTGCCCAGGTGGGCCCTCTCAGGAGGCTAGTTTTCACCTGAATCAAGCTTGAATCCCTCGTCCCTTTGGTCATTGTCATCTGACTATTGGCTGACCCCCGTTCTCTTCATTCTAGCCCACGATACTTCCCTACTCAGAGCCTCGGCTTCCTCACCTGTGAACGAGGACAGCAACCCCTCCAGGCAGGACGGTTGCAAGATCCTACATGAGATCATGTGGGCAGAGTGCTCAAGGCCCTGCCAGGCACAATGACTGTGACATCTGAGTTCCCTGAACTCATCACAGAAGTCCCCATGGTCCTCACCTGCCTATCCCTGTCCTCCCCTCTCTCCTGCCACCGCCATCCTCCCCCACTGCCAGTGTGGCCCCAGATGCCGTGTGGTCACAGCCAGCGAGACACACCCCCACCCACCCCACCACACATATCACTAATTTGGGACACACGTCAGAGCGCCTGCACTTAGCTGTCGAAACCACAAACTCTGACCATCTCCTCGGCTGCTGAGCCTCGTGGTCAGCCTGGCTGAGCTCCCGCAGGCCAGCCTTCCCGCCCCCCACACACAGGTGGGGGGTACCAGACAGCAAAGGGAGGGAAGCAGAGAAACACCAGTGTCTACAGAACATCAAATGCCCCAGGTGCCTCTAAGGGTCTCCTGGGACATCCCCACATCCTGTGGACAGAGCAGCTTTGCTGTTACGTTTCTTGTTATTTTCTCATCCACTGAGCGAAAACTCCCTGTTGCCTACTCTCTCCTGGCCACGGGCTGGGCACTGGGGATTTGGAGATGCAGCAGACGTGGGTGCTGAACTTGGGAACCTCAGCCCATGACCTAAGGCTTTCCAAGTCCTCAGCAGCCTATAGGTGCAAAAGGTCACACGAAGATGCCACCCAGTCCCCCAGTCCCAGGCCCACCTCCTTGCCTCAAACTCCCCACCTGCCACCCCTATGGGGTAGTTCTAGTTGTCCCCAAGCGGAGACTTCCCTGGGCCCATGGATCTGACCGGGCTGCGTTTGCTCCCGTTGGCTCCTGCCCTTCTCACTGGGCCGTGGACCTCTCTGGGCCTGCTGTGCCCCTTGGCTGGCCTCTGAGGCACTCAGTGTGCTGCCCCAGCCTCGGCTCCCCCAGACCCGGTGGATCACCCTGCACTGGGACCACACGGTACAAGACCATGGCCTGGGCCCAGCCTCAGACCCTCACTGAGGACTCGAGCACCCAAGGCCCAGGCAGCTCCTGGGTCTGTGACAAAACGCTTTATGCTCAGTCAGGAGGTCCCCACAGCAGAGGTGCTCGAGCCCCAACGTGATACAGAGGCTGAAGCTGCTCCGTTAGTTCAAAACCACACGACGACTCTCTCCCTTGGGTGCAGGACGCACCTCACCAGGACGGCGGAAGGAGGGGCTTCAGGTTCCAGCCGCTGCCTCAGACCTGGCATGTTCCTTTGTGCTAGGCCCTGTGCTTCGCTCCAGAATCCATTTTTCTAATGGTCAATCCTCTCTCGGATGCCCTGCAGTCCCTCCCTCTACCCTGGCTTCCACCGGCCACCCCAACTGCAAGTAGAAGAAACCCCAACTCTACTGGCGGGATTTCCTGTCTCACAGATGAGGAAACTGAAGGTGGGCGGGGCTGTTCCAGGTCCCCGGCCCTGCGATAGGCTGGAATGGTGTCGGTCACCGTGGGTGGAGGGCACATCCTGACCAGCTGTGTTGGGCTCGGCCATGTGGCTGTCATTGGCAGCTGACGTATGAGCAGGCATGACATGAATCAAGGCTTTGAAAGTGCTTGTGTGAGTGGATTTGTCCTCAAGCTCCTGTGATCTGCCAACAGAGGAGCTCTCCTCTGGTCGCTGTGTCCCCTTCAGCCTGGGCCCCAGAATAAATGCAGGTGGAACAGACCGGAACCCAAGCTGCAGTCTGAAGCCGAGTCCCAGAGCAGCCTAAATGAGCTGAACCTCAGTCAACCTGGGAGCACGAGAAGCAATGCCTGTTGTCGGTCACTGAGCTCAGAGGACGGTTGTTCGAGGCATTATCGTAGCGATAGCTGACTAGTGCAGGTGCACCGTGTCCTCAGACCTGTCCCCTGAGGTCTCAGACGGCTGCTGCCAGGCCAGGAGTCACATCTTCACACAGCCCCATGGAGAGGCCAGAGAAGGGGACAGATTTTCTGCATCTATCTTTTTGTTTTTAATCAAGGAGGACAGCTTTCCCCAGAAGCCTCCTCCCCCACAGACGTTTGCTCCTGTCTGGTGGGGTGTATCACAGGCCTGTCACCCGTGTCCTAACCAATCCCTGGCAAGAGGGATAGAATCACCGTGATTAGTTTACACGAAGGAACATTTCCTCCCTCCTTGCGGTGGGGAAGGGGCTCCATGAATCATAGGGGTGCCCAGTGGTCAACCAAAAGGAGGGTTCCATGAGCAAGAAAGGAAGTGGGCCACGGCAACTGAGTGGGAACCCACAGGGGCAGCCACAGACTCCTCTGCGCCAGGAAACCGACAATCAAACGTAGTAGTTCTAAGCTCACATGCCAAAGGTGTAAGTGTTAATTAAAACAGCACCAAGATCCCCTTTTCTCTGTGATTCCAGTAGGTCCTCTCTGAGTCTGCAACAGATTTTTAGTAGCATAACCATTTTTTTAGAACAAAATTTTAGGTAGATATAAAACAGATAAAGGCAGAAAAACTCTGGTTCATGAGGAATATGTAGGGGGGATGCTCTAAGCCCCATTTGCTTGGCCTCTCTCTTTATTCCCTCCCACCCAGGAACTGAGATGTTGTCAAAGACTCCAAGATTCTGCCAAAGTCCATTAGGATTCGCTTACAGAGAAAACAGAACTCCCGTTTATTGAGTATCTACTATGTTCTAAGCAATTGCACATACATTTGTGCCTTTAACCCAATGATATCCTTTATGCCTATTTCAAAGAGAAATGAAGTAATTGCCTAAGGTTATACAGTAAGTGGTGAGGCCAAGATTAGAAACCAGCTGTCTGCCCGCAAACCAGTGTTTGGTCTCAGACACAGAGCAGCACCCCATTCCCCAAACCTAACCCCAGCGGGGACTGGCCTCAGGACAGTGGCCCAGGCGGCCAGGGGGGCTGTTTGGAAGCAGCAATGTGCCAACTTTTGGAGAGGCGTCGGCCTGATTTCCCACTGTGCTGCCTTGGCCAAGTCTCTTGACCTCTCTTGGTCTCAGTTTCCTCATCTGCAACGCGAGATGTTCAGTCCTCCCAGCTCGGACATCCTAGGACCTAAATTTAGCGCACTCCAGCTGGCATGGATTGACATCTGCTGGGCGAGTCCTCCCATCAGTGAAGCACTGGGCCTCCGATGACAGAGGAAGTGGAACTGAGCTCTCTGCACCCCCACCCACACACTGCCACATCTGACCTGATTAAAACCCAGCTGGAGGGCCTGCCAGTGACTCAACCCCTATCTGATTGTCAAAGTCAGTTCCTAGAAGTTGAAAGTCACTTCTTCAGCCATCACCACCACCTCCCACCACGAGGCGAGTTCTAATTCTGTCCTCTACCACAGACTGGCGAAGGCAGGGACACAGGGGGTTTCAGGGGAAAGTCTGGGTTGGAAGCCTGAAGGCCAGGCAATGCCAGAAGGATGTGGGGGGAAATTGGATGTGTGAAGTGGGAGGGGTGGGGGTGGGGACAAGGCTTCAGCTCTGCCACTTACTAGCTGGGTGATCTTGGGCACATTATATAACTTCCCTTTGCTTCGGTCGTATGTAAAATAAGTTAGACTTGGCCTGAGCCCGCCGGGAGCCAGTGGTCCTCCACGCACACAGCATCCAGTGAGACTCGCAGCACACTGACGGAGCGGACATGGGCAGAGCCGTGGCAGCCAGGCTTGGACTGGGGCTGTTGCTTCTGGCGCTGCTCCTACCCACACAGATGTATTCAAATCAAACAACTCCTGCAACACCTGCAAGTAACCCCTCCCACAATACCTCGACTACTCCAAGCCCAGCGAATACCACCACCAAGGCAAGTGATGACGCCCTGCGGTCAACAGCCAGTGTCTTCGTGATCTCGATGGCTCTTCTACATCTCTACTGTTAAAAGACTTGGGCCAAGAAACGTCTATACTTCTCCATCTTCTAAACCCAATCCAAATGGCATCTAGACATCCAGTGTGACAAGGAATCTGCTAATTCTACACCAAATTTTATTGACACAGAAAATGTTGAGGATCTCATATCTGATTGATTTGAAGAGCCTGTGCAGGGTTTGACTAGGTGATGAATGCCAGTGTTAAATCTGCTGGACTTTAATGTACAGGATGAAGAGAGACACATCCCAAACTAGTTCAGAGGTGATTTCCTTAAATGTGGCTTAAGAAGTATGGACACATACAATTCTACCTTGAAAACGAATAGATTTTATCTTATCTATAGATAAAGGATGGAATTTGGAACAGTCAATTTTCATTCGGTTTATTAAAGTTATAAGGCCCTAAAACAGTTAGGTAATGCAAAAAGCCATGGTTCTATTTATATGTACATTAGAAGGAACTGCCAGGTGTTCCTGTAAATTCTCAGCGTATTGTTTCACAGTACTAACTTAATGCTGGTGAACTCTAAAGAGAAATTTACATTGTTAACCTATCACTGTTCTCTTCCGAGCTGAACTCTTTACTCTGAGGCTTTGGATTTGACATAGCATTTGACTTTTGGTGTAGTAACTGATATGTGCCAGGGCAATGATGGATTGGAATCTACCCCAAATCTAAGCATGATGAGTGAATGTTACTGATATTCAAACAAGAGCACCAGATTCATTGAGCTAAACTAATTCCAAAGAGTAGAAGTACACTGACCTCAACTAATTTCAAAATGCTTCTTATTTCTGCATATGATACTCTTTACAATTAAAAAAATGATTGGTTTTGAAGGTAAAATTGACAGATCTTAAAGTTGAAACAGCAAATATATGAAGGCGCCAAACTGTAAATGAGGTATTTGGGAAGTGAAGACTGGAAGCTTACATTAAATTCAGAAAAACTTTTATACTCTTTCTGTACATACTTTTTTTTTTTTTTTAACTGAGTCAGAATAGCCACATTTGGTACATTCTTCTGTTATTGGTCAATATTTTTAGGTAGTTAGAAATTGATCCAAAGCCTAATGTGGGCTTAATTCTGGAAAGTAAATCTTTTCACAACCGCTTCCAAGCTCAGAACCTTTTAAAAACTAGTCACTCCCTAAAGTCTTTTTTTTTAAATTTTTTAATTAATTAATTTATTTTATTTTTTATCCTCACCCGAGGACATTTTTGCATTTATCTTCAGATAGAGAGGGAGAGGGAGGGAGGGAGGAAGAGAGAGAGAGAAAGAGAGAGAGAGAGAGAGAGAGAGAAACATCGATGTGAGAGACACCCACACGACCCCAAATGACCCCAACCAGGCCGGGAACAAACTGCAGCCGAGGTACGTGCCCTTAGCGGGAACTGAACCTGGGACTCTCTGGTCCACGGGCTGATGCTCTAACCGCTGAGCCAAACTGGCCAGGGCCCTAAAGTCTTTTGTTCGCATGGTCACACACTGATGCTTAGATGTTCCAGTATCTAATATGAGCACAGTAGTCTTGATAACCAAAGTCATTTTTTCCATCTTTAGAAAGCTACCCAGGAACACCATACCAGCAGATCTCAAGCTACTGTGTGTGTGAATGAACATTCCCTTTTGTTTCATACCTGAATGCTGTACATCTATTTTGGATTGTATATTGTGTTTGTGTATTTATGCTTTGATTCATAGTGACTTCTCATCTTATGGAATTGATTTGCATTGAACACAAACTGTAAATAAAAGGAAATGGCTGAAAGAGAAAAAATAAAAAATAAAAAATAAAATAAGTTAGAAACCCTCTTTCCCGTTTCACTCCTCAGAGATAACCACTGCTAATGCTTCAGAGTGTGTCCTCCCAGACTCTTCTCTTTAAAGCTGCAAGCCCAGAAGAGACAGGTGGAAATAGAAGAGAGAGGAAAGATTGAACAGCGCTGATTGTTGTAGCACCGGGATCACCCTGTACCGGGATCACCCTGTACCGGGATCACACGGTACCAGGATCACATGGCACTGGGATCACCCTGTACTGGGATCACACGGTACCGGGACCACACGGTACCGGAGTCACACAGTACCAGGACCACACGGTACCGGGATCACACGGTACCGGAACCACACGGTCCCGGGATCATACGGTACTGGGACCACACGGTACTGGGAGAGGGTTCAGGACAGGGTTGAGAGTATGAGCGTGCTAGGAAAATGGTTTTTGAAGCATTTTCTAAGCCCCTCACTGACCTCCAAGAATAAAAGCTCAACAAGAGCAGGAACGTGGCCTGCCTTGTCGTACCCCAGCTCTGGAACAGTGTGTGACACAGAAGGACAGGAGGTGAAGAAGCTGTGGCAGGGCTGCTGCCCGTGACAAGCTGAGTCAGCAGCTGAGTGACAGCAGGCACGGCTGCACAGCACTGCACGCTGGTGCCCACCTTCCAGGCAGACCATGAACATGTGTGCTGCTTTACTTCCATCTCCCGAATCTCCCTCCAGTGTCTTGTGGCCCACCCTACCCAAGAGCTATGCAGGGAAGGAGATTCTGGGAAACGTAGTTTCCGCTTAAGTTGACAGAATGCAAAGCCACCCCCGTACAGGTGATGGAGATCCATTTCAGGCCACGGCTGGTTTGGCTCAGTGGTTAGAGTGTCAGCCCACAAACCGAAGGGTTGTGGGTTTGATTCCTGGACAAGGGCACGTACTTGGGTTGCAGGTTCAATTCCCGCTGTGTAGGAGTCAACCAATCGATGTCTCTCTCTCTCCCTTTCCCCACTCCCTCCCTCCCTTCCACTCTCCCTAAAAATCAATGGAAAAATATTCTTAGGTGAGGATTAACAACAACAAAAAGATCCAGTTCCAATTGTACTGTGACCAAGAACAAGAGGGTTAGCACAATCTGGGGAAAGTCAGGGAACGTGAACTGCTTCTGACCCTCCTTTCTGCTGGGGATGGAAAATAACATTCTACAGACCGATAGGCTCGTATCAAGTGCCGGAGGCTACGGTGATTGGGCGCAGCAGCTGTGGTTGGGCTGCCACTTAGCAGAGTTTGTGGTAATTCACCGTCACCTGCCACCATCTGTTGGGTTTTTACAGGGGCTCCCTGCTGTACTAATGGGGACGCGATAGGAGACACCACTCCGGATTCCTCACGTCTCTGAAGGTGCCTCTACTCTCTAGTCCTCCCAGCGCATGGTACAGCTCTGATTCACTACCTTGGCTGCGGTGGGGGCTGTTTCCGGGGCCTCCACTCTACCTTCTCCACTATGAAGTCTTTTACACCACAGGCGAGGGAACCAAAGGGAGGGTTCTGCCAGCTGTTAAGTGTATCATCCCAGTGACACATTCAGGAGAAATGACCATGGGTGCCATGGGTGGATGTGAGAATCCATTGGACCCACTGTGAGATGGACCAGCCCTCTATTTATTGCCTCTGAACACCCAGGATGGCACGCTGGTGATTCTCTGGCCTTGTCTAATACATCCATTCTAACGTGTCCACCCTTGTAAACACTCCACACCAGCTCTTGCCTCCAGTCCCTGTCCAAGTGCCACCACTACTGTCATTCTCAGCTTCTCATGGAGACTGCAATTCCTTAGCCCTGCTCCCCTCCCACTGATTGTTGGCCACCCACCCACCCAATGGTCCCCTTCTGGCTTCATTTCTCATTTTGATCGGCCCAGTCAACCCACCATCATGTTCCACTGGTGACTCTGATACTTGTCCCATCTCACACACAACCAAGCTGCCAGACTTTACCCTAAGCGCATGGCCACAGACCTCAGATGGGCACTTCGAGCTGCCCCACAGAGCGCTCTATGATTCCTTCTCTGGGTGACCATTTCCTATCTCCTCTCTAGTCACACTTCCCACCCCGCTGGCTCTCGGTGGATGACGTTGCCCCAAACATCATTGAAAGATCAGGTGCCAACAGACTGATGGCCTTCCTAGTCTTGTCCCCACCCTGTGGACCCGTTATATCTGCCCCCATCTGGCTGCCTCCGTCCTGACGCCCGGAGGTCGCGTCCCGGCTCCTCTCAGAGGCCTATGTTGCTGCTTGTGCTCTAGATCCTGTTCCCCCTCACCTTTTCAAGGACTTGAATCTTTCTGTTATCTCTTCTCTCCTCCCTCATCAGCACCTCCCTCTCCACTGGTGTGTTCCCATCGCACACAGGGTCTTGCTTCTTTGCAAAGCCCTCCCTTGGCCCCAGCCCCTCCCTCCCTCCTCCCGTCTTCTCAGGAGAATCTCCTCCCCCTTCTCACTTCCCACCCTCTCCCCAGCCCAACCCAAATGGCCTCTGATCTTCGGAGCCCTGGACCTCCAGGGAGGCACTCCAGGGGTTGGGGCAGGGGGCGAGGGGCTCTGTGCTTCCCACTCTCCAGCCTCAGTAGCAACATGCTCACCTTTCCCAACTAGTCTGATCTAGCTTGAGCCGCTCAGACTGCCTGTTTGATCACTTCCCTTTGGGACCCTGTTTGGGCACATCCCTTGATGCTAGTTTTTGGGCCTATTTTCAGCCAATCAAGAGGGAAAATGTAACCAGCCAGTACCAGCTCCGAATGGTCCGATCGGCTGCATCAGTGTGTGTAGCTCAGGCAAATCCTGCTGGTCCAGCACGGCCAAAGCAGGCCAGTCTGGGGAGCTGGGGACCAATAACTTCAGGGAGCCCCAGCCCACAGGCTGCAGCTTGAGCCAGTCCAAACCTGCTTGCTGATCCCATCCAGTTTTCTCTGGTCATAGTGAGCTTTGTAAGGGTATTGGGAACTCTACATTTAGGCTTGGGAAACAAAGTTTTTGGAAACCACTGGGCGGAATGGTCGCTAAGATGCCTTCCGGCCCCGCTCTCTGTGGCGTCCACTGCTGAGGAAAAGCCAGGGTCCACCTCTGTGCAACATTTTTATTATTCATTTTAGAACTCTTGTTTTAAGTTAAATTTTTAATTTTTAGGGACTTTAATTTTCTGAGCAGTTTTAGGCTAAAAAGGGAGCCAAAAGTACACAGAGTTCTTATATAATTCCCCATTCCGCCTACTATTGACATCCTGCATGACTGCGGTCTATTTGTTGCAATTGATGAGCCAATATCGATATGTTATTATCACCGACTACAGTCCATACTTTATTTATTTTTTTTAAATATGTTTTTATTGATTTTTTAGAAAGCGAGGAAGGGAGATGGAGAGAAACATCAGCTGCCTCCTGTAAGCTCCCTACTGGGGATCAAGCCAGAAACCCGGGCATGTGCCCTGACCCGGAATCCAACCGGGACCTCAGTCCATGGGACGTTGCTCAGTCCACTGACCACACCAGCCCAGGGTATTGTATATTTTAAAAGTTCTTGCCACACACCAGCTGAAATCACTGCTCTACCTTCAGTATTCTGACTTCAACAGCGCCGAGGTGAAATCAGCATTGAGAGAGGATGTGGGTAGGAAGCCTATCATTATTATTGTAAGGTTATTATTTCAGTCCCATTCACTTTATCTTCACAGTCTGACCCCACTGGGACGCGCCATCTCTCCACGCGGGTGGCTGTCACCGCACTGTCCCAGCCGCGGTCGTCCTCCCCAGGTCCCGGTTTCCGAAGGCAGGGCTCTCCACCCGAGGCCCGCGGGTGCCCTCGCGCACGGGCGGCGGGGCTGAAGCGGGCGGCCGTGCCTCCCTTTCTTCCCGTCCATCCTTGTGCCGCGAGGCTCACACAGTCCACGCAGGAAGGTCCAGGGCGCCCAGAGCGTCTTCAGCTCTTACACCCCACTCAACGGCGCGCGGCTTCCTGCGGCCTTGACTGCGAGGACCCCCGTTTGGCGTCCCTGGAGCTGCTTTTCTCAATCTGGCGGGCCCACGCTCCCGGCGCGGAAAGCTCTCGGTCCTCTGCACGAGGGCCTCAGACGCGGGCACCCTCGGCCGGTCCAAGCCCAGGGCGCGTCCGCTCCTCCCGTGCCGCCCTCCGGCTTCTCTGCGGAGGCGGACGAGGGGGTGGAGTGGGGGGACCCGGGTGGGGCGCGGGCGGGACCGCTCGGGGACCTCCGCAAACCCCCGCTGGCCCTCGGTGAGACTCCGCCAGCCTTCCAGCCGGACCACTGTCCCTCTGCTTTAGACCGACTCCCATACTTTATTTTTTAATCCTCACCTGAGGATATTTTTCCATTTATCTTCAGACAGAGTGGGAGGGAGAGAGAGAGAGAAACACGGGCGTGAGAGAGACACATCGATTGGCTGCCTCCTGCACGACCCAGACCAGGGCCGGGAACCGAACCCCAACAGAGGAACGTGCCCTTGACCGGAATCGAACCCGCAACTCTTTAGTCCAGGGGCTGACACTCGAACTGCTCAGCCAAACTGGCCAGGGCTACAGCCCATAATTTAATTAGGCTTCTCTCTTTGTGTGGTCCATTCTATGGATTTAAATCCCCCATTTCAGTACCATGCAGAATAGTTTCACTTCCCTAAACATCCTCTGGGTCCTGCCTGTTCCTTGCTCCGTCCCTCCCCCACACTGATCTTCTTACTGTCTCCACAGTTTTGCCTTTTCCAGAACATCATATAGTTGGAATCATACACTATGTGGCCTTTCCAGACTGGCTTCTGTCACTTAGCAATATGCATGTAAGGTTCCTCCTTGTCTTTTCATGACTTAATGGCTCATTTTTTGGTAGTAAAATATATATAATATAAAAATTTTCCATTTTAACCATTGCTAACTCTAAGTTCAGTCGCCCTCAGTACATTCACACTGCAGTGCGGTCAGCACCGCTGTCCGTCTCCAGGACTTCATTTTCCCAAACGAACCTCCACGGCCGTTCCACTGTGACTCCGATTCCCTACAGCTCATTTCCTTTTAGAACTGAGTAACAGCCCGTTGTCTGGATGTACCACAGTTTGCCTATCCGTTCACCTGCTGAAGGGCATCCTGGTTGCTTCCAAGTTTCGGCAGTCAGGAATAAAGCCACGATAAACACCCGTGTGCAGGTTTCTGTGTGGACAGACGTGTTCAGCCCATTTAGGTAAACGCCACGGAGCGTGGTTGCTGGACCCATTCGACTTCATTTCATCATTATCGAGCATCCGAAGTGCAGCGAAAGCTGGTCCCAAGCCCTACACGTCTTCATCAGCTGCTACATCAGCCCTGATAAGGTGCTATTGCGCCCATTTGCAGATGAGCACACTGATCCCACAGACATGAAAACACTCGCCCTAGGTCACAGGTCTACGAAGGGGCAGAGCCAGGACACCAACCCCAGCTTTCAGGTTTAGAGAAACGCACAGACTCCGGGAGAAGGGACAAAGCGATGATTTCCCGTTTTCTTTTCCATTCAGTTCCTTTCTCCTTTTGACAACACTAGCACACTTGTTTCCCATCTGAGTGTTGTCGGAGGAGTGTCCTTTCCTTCCCGTTTAATTAAAATAGCTCTCGGACTCAGGAGCCAGTGACCTACTTCGGCTAATAAAACCCCCCACGCCTCTCTCTCTCTCTCTCTCTCTCTCTCTCTCTCTCTCTCTCTCTCTCTCTCATCCCCTTCCTCACACAGCTACCCTGGACTCCCTTGGAAGCAACAATTCCTGTTTGTGGAAAGATAAAAATCTTCAAGTGGATGGATCTCTTTCTCTTAAGGGACCCTTGTCCCCTGGGTGATGATGGAGTCCCTGGGGAGGTCAGGAAGGGGTCAGGCACGTAGGGAGCGGGTGCCGGCAGCAGCCTCTGTGGATGGCTTTCATTGTGGTCTGTGGGAGATGACAGCAGGGGAGCCAAGTTCATGGGGTCAAGTTGCTCTGGATCCAAGGGAAAACTTGACCAGAAAAAGACTTGGACCCACCCGTGCCCGCAGCTCAGCTTCTGGGCCCAGTTGCTACTTCCCAAATGGCCTTCCTTGCCTCCCCACCCCCTGCCCATTCCCTCCATCCCCAAGCCCCCTTAAGTACCAATAATGGAAGTGCTTACTAGGCCCCGCAACAATTCACCCTTATCTTTTATTTATAGCTGACAAAGCTCCAAGCAGGAAAAATATAATCACACTTTAAATAATGGAAGTTGTAGGTATTAGAGCTACACGGGCAGTTACCGGAGGTGCAGCGATGTCTCCCTGCAGACCTGACGGGGCGCATGCCGACTGCATTTTTAATTTTTAAAACATATTTCTTCCCAAATTATTCTGCGTTACAGAGGAGCCACATTTATGGGGGTGATAAATTACTGTAATAAAGCGCCTCTTCCTCAAATATATGGGACACAGCCACGCTGAGCACAGCCCAGCACGGGCGGCCCCGAGAGAGTGGTGAGAAATCCCACTGCCCTGCTCCTCACTTTAATTATTTGGCCGATGTGTCCTACATTTTTAATACAGTCACAAGTTTTCTTTAAGCAAAGAATTCGACCCGGCCCCTCGTTTGTAATTGTGTGTGCCAATGTGCATGAAGGCATACAAATGTGAGTTCCTGTGTGTGTACCCGTGGGTGAGAAGACATGCATGGGTGCAAATAAACGTGTAACGTGCATGTGTGTGCCTCTGTCTGGGAACATGCACACACGGGGACGCCTGCTCACATGTGCAAATGTGCGTGTATGGCAGCCTGTGGATACCCAGATGCGTGCACATGTGTATGAACAAATCCCCGAGGGTGGGGTGTGTGTGCACACTTATGTGGATGCATATACATTGGCTAAGCATGCATTTTTGTGCAGACATGGGCACACGTGGCATGCGTGCATTTGTGCATAGGTCTGGAGTTGTGTGTTCAGGCGTGTTTTTCTATGCTGACCTGCCTTCCCTCCCAGACCCTCATGTGCATCTGAGTCCTTCTGCATTGAACTGACTCCCTCCTCGAACAGTAAAGCACAGAGACTGAAGCACAGCTCTAAGGTCAGGCTGCCTGCATCCCATCTCAGCCCTGCCTCTTGTTCCCTATACCATCTTGGGCAAGCCTCTTGGTATCTCCGTTTCCCCATCTGTAAAATGGGGTTCAGATTAAGAGTATCTGCTCAGAGGGCTGCTGAGAAGACGAATGGGTTTAACGTGCATGAAACTGCTTATGTGTTGTCAGCACAAGTGTTAACTATTGTTCTGCCTTCCTTCCTACCTGCTGGGCATGGTGCCGGCTGCTGGAACCTTCCTTGGAAAGTTACATGCAGGAAGGAGCCAGGTGTGGGGGACCCATGACGAGGAAGTGGCTCAGCTCAGCACTTCCCCTCCCCTCGCCCCGTCTCGGCTAGGGGTTGGGGGCTGGGCAGTGCCCCTCAGAGTCCATGTCCAGCTACACATCTTCGTGGGCTCTCGAGGGCAAGGCCGTGCGCACTCCTCACACACGGCTCAGCAGAGCGGGCACCGTGAGCATTGGCCGTCTGTTCAAACTCAGGAACGGATGAATGAGGGAGCTGGGGTGGGTGATGGGCACAGGTGGATGCTCTCAGGAAGCAGGTGTCGGGGAGTGGGGAAAGTGTGACAGGTTCCTCGGTGGGCCCCTGGGGCTCAGTCCCACCAGGGATCCACTGAGAGGCTGTGGAACATACCTAGAGTTGTCCCCCCAGCGAAGGCCACCATCTCTCGCTGGGTGAGGGCCTCCCCCGGGACATTTCCAGTCCTGGCACTTCTGGGTGTCCTGTGAGTACTGTGGAAATATCCAGGCAGGGAAGTGGAGAGTGGGGCCTGGGGTGGGAAGATGGCCTCTGGGGCGGGACAGTCACTACAGCAGGGAGCCCCGGAGGTGGACCGCGGAGAGGCGGGCAGTGCATGGGCCAGCACCTGCTCCTGTTAAGTGATGGGCACAGGTGCTGCGTGTACGAACTCACAGATGGACGTGAGGGTGGACAGACACGTGGATGGACAAAGGCCAGAGCTTCTGACTGAGGCCTCTGGGTACTGCGCCCGCCTCTGCCCCTCACAGACATCTCCAGAGCATGGAAGCTGCCCCTGAGGGGTGGAAACCCAAGAAGAAAAACTAAACCAAGGAGCCTCCTCTGCACTACTCCTGGCCACACACCCCAGATCCACAAAGTCCTGGCCTTCTCCTTCCCCACAAGCACTCTCCTGCCTCCTTGACTTCGCTTGTGCTGTTCCCTCTGCTGGAGATGCCCTTCCATACAACCAGCCTGCAAACTTCCTTGGGGAATCCACCAGGGCTCTGCTCCAGCGCCATCTCCTCGCCAAGGCTCCGGGTCGAAAGGAACCCCTCCCTCCCCTCTGCTCCCCGGGGACTTCCCTGGACCCCAAATGTTGCACTTCCCAGCATCCACCAGGGTTCTAACGATGCACATGCTGGCACCCCGTCCCCACAGCGCTGGGCTCCGCAAGAACAAAGACCACGTCTGTGTCACAGCTGTGTCCTCCGTGCCTGACCTGAGCCTGGCATGGATTCGGGGCCTCCGTTTTCTCATCTGGACGTGGGGGTGATGACAGCACCTACCTGACCGTATTGTTGTGAGGTTGGACTGATGTGATGTTTAAAGTGTGGTACTTTGAACGGTGCCTGGTGTGAGGTAAACACGAGGTAAATATTAGCCATTATTGTTTCCAGTGCGGTTCAGAAAGGACTTCCCACCACTGCCCTGCATCACCCCATTTTACAGATGCGGACACCGAGGCTCGGGAGGGGTCACACAGCGAGCAAGGGGCAGAGCTGGGACTTGCATCCGAGTCCTTGGCTGCAGAGCCTGTTTTCCTGAGCTGCACGGTCCCTGCTCCCTGTCCCTGGGTCTCAGTCCTTCTGTCTCTCTCCGTCTCTCTTCCCTCCTCCCTGATGCCCTCCCCACCCCAGTGGGGCTCTGAGAGGCCGTTGAGAATAGTGGGTAAGTCACAGGCATTGGTTTAGACAAATCTGGGTTCAAATCCTAGCCTGCCACTTGCCGGCTGTGTGACTGTGTCGGGCCAGTGGCATCTGCTCCCTGAGCCTCAGTTTCCCCACTGTCTCCTGGGGTCTTTAGGGACCCTCTCCAAAGGCAGGTTTGCTGTGATGATGAGAAACCTTAAGCTTCACGCTCCTCGCTTGCACAGGCCCTTTCTAAACAACAGTTCACTTTCCTAAGTAAATTTGTAGCTGTGATTCTTTTTTCCTCTTCTTAAAGATGGGTGTCCAGCCCCCCAAACCTGATCTGCCTGAGACACTTTCTCAGGTCCTTACAGCCGGACCACCCCTACCCACTGTCCACCCAGAGGCTGGTTTCTGCCGAGTGTCAGGTCCCACAGCACAGATGGGGACCCAGGGCCAGGGAGGTGGAGGGGCCAGGAGATCGCACAGTAAGTCAGTGTCAGGGCTCTGACACAGAACAGGGCCCCGAGTTCTGTCGCTGCGCAGGGGCGGGAACGGCTCCTCGCCCTGAGTGCTTTAGGCCGTGACTCAGAGAATGACTTGGTGCCTCTGGAGGGGCCCAGGCCCAGGGGCAGCTGTGGGTGGGGGTGTCCAGGGATCACTGCTAAAATAAGTAGCAGCTTCCTCTGAAATGCCGCTGTAGTCTGCTCAGAGGAAGGAAGTGGAGGCCCGGAAACAGGAGGGGGCAGAGGGTGAGAATGCTGAAATCGCTGCCAGCATCTCAGAGACCAAACTGGGCAGCCCCCACCCACCCAGACAGCAGCCAGCCCCAGCCAGGGGCCTGGGCAGCTCCGGCCAAGCTAGAGAACTTCTCCAGGCCACTCTTGACCTGGCTCCTTTGCCTCCCCCAAAACACTCCCCCCACCCCTCCACGACCACATCTGGCCTTTTCCCTTTGCCTGGAATGCTCTTCCCCACTTTCTCCTTTAAGACCCAACACCAATGTCACCTCTTCTGGGAAGCCTTCCCTGATCAACCCCTAGCCACACACACACACACACACACACACACACACACACACACAACACACACACACACGGGCAGGATCAGGTGCGCACAGACCCTTGTCGTAGATAGTAGCATTCACTGTGACAGCTGGCACTCGAGTGCTTCATGTTTACAGAGAGCCAGGTGCTCTGCATGGATGATTTCATTGAATTCTTACAAAAACATGATGTCGTGGCTCTACCAATAGCTGCATTTTTCAGATGAGCAAGCCACATCAGAGAAGATAACCAGCTTCCTCCAGGTCACATTACCAACAAATGGCTGAGCCAGGAGGGGAACCCAGATCTGACTCCACAGCCGAATCATGTAACCAGGTGCTGTCCTCAGACTAGGGTATGAATGCTACTCCCTGGAATTGTACTACACCAAGGATGCTACACTGAGATGCTAATACAGCTCGACTTTCAGCCTTGCTCTTGCCTACAGCCTGGAGTAGCTGGGAGCTACAGAGTGCTCTAAGGGGAGAGAGGAAGCCAGGTTGTAAAGAGGAAACATTTCTGTGTAAACATTTCTGATAAACTGTATGAAGAAACCTCAGAGCTATCTCCAAGTCTTCCCTTCTATATTGGATTTTCTTTTCTCCTACTTGGGTTTTCTGTTTATAAATCTTCTCCCTTAACCCAACCAACCATCCCTGTCAACTGTAGATCCTCATGGGCAGAGAGCCAGCTTTGGTTTCGGGCCAGGACAGATTTGTTGAATGAATGAATGAATGAATGAATGAATGAATGAATGAATGAATGAAGGTCCTCCAATGCCATCAATAAATATGAGAGATGTGATTCCAGCTTAAAAATTCTGCGTCAGGCTCCCTGCATGCCAGCCTGTAGAAGTGCTGGGGGCAACCGACCACTTGCATGGGGTTTAGCTCAGGCCAGTGTCTGGCCAAGAGGCCCAGGACCCTTCCTACCACCCAGCTCTCCATAGAGGCTGTACTCCAGCCCCATAAGCCTGAGCCCTGAGCCCCAGTAGGGCCCGCAGCCACCCCTCACGGCCTTTCAAGCCGTCCCAGTAAGAGGCCCCCTTTCTGCAGCGTCTAAGCCTTCTCCAGCAGAGGAGGAAGTGAAAGTGCCCCGTGGGTGAGTCATCAAGGGTCCTGGGAGGCCACGGGCCAGGAGCAGCATGGGGGGAAATGGTGGGCGGGAAGAGACCCCAGAGCGAGGAGCCTTACCAGGGGAAGGCCTGGGAGGACACCCGAATGAGGAGGACGACCTGAAATCACCTCCAGGCCCCTCCCTGGACACTGGGGTCTTCAGCTTGGAGAAGAGAACGTGCAGGAGTCACCAGATAGAGACAGACAGGCACATCACTGAGGCCACTGACCCCCGCTCAGGACAGGGCTCTGACGCCATGGAGGTCACCTGGCAGCAACGAGGGCTGGCGGCAAGTGAGGCAGTACTGTACAGTGGTCAGAGGTGGGCTCTGGATTTGAACCTCCTGACTTGGGCCTCGGCTCTGCGCCTCACCAGCTGCATGGCCTCAGGCAGATAGTTTCCTCGCACTCCACACCCCTGACTTGCTGCTCTGCGACGTGGAGTGAAGACGCCTGGCCAGCAGGATTCCTATGACCCAGTTAAATCCATTAACACGTGGAAAGTGCACAGGAGAGGGCCTGGTCCCAGGAAACCCCAGGAAATGGTGACTATTGGACCAGGCAGCACCTCAAAACACGCTAGGTTTCTAACTCAGGGACGGTAACACAGGGGCTGTTTACACCGGGATAGAAGAGCTGAGAAACCAGATGGGTCTGGGGAGGGATGGTGCCACCGCCCAGAGATCAGCCACAGCAGGAAGCCGGTGGCATCCCCAGGCCCGGGGGCCACCAGGAGGAGGTGGCTTATCAGAGTGGCGCTCTCCAAGAGGAGAGAGAATCCATACGACAGTGAGGTTGGGTCGTGTGGGTCAAAGAAGGTGAGGAAAGAGTCTGGGGGGCCAGGCAGAGAGTGAAGGGGTGCAGGTGAGGCCCAGACGCGGCGCAGACGTCAGTAACGTTCACTTTCCAGTAGGGCTACCTTCATCGACTTGCTTCACCTCTCAGAGCCTCGGTCTCCTCACTTGTAAAACGGAAATAAAAATAACACCTCATAGTAGCAAACAAGTAACTTTCAGTTCTCACACCAGTCTTATGAAGTAGGTACTATCACCATTACACCCACTTTACAGGTGAGGAAACTGAGGCACACACTGGTAAGTGGCAGGGCAGACAGAGCCAGGCTGCTGGGCTCTCAAGTCCCGCTCTAACCCTTACACTAGGCTCCCGGATTTTACTACCCACATCTCTCCCCAGCCGCCTCCCCTGCTTAATGCCTCTCTCCTTCTCAGAATCTTACCCAGGGCCCAGCTGTAGCACCTGACACCAGACTTATCACTTTTCTCCCAGTCTTGGGGTCCCTGGAGTCACACTGTCACGGGTGTGAGCCCGGCTCTGCCATTTTCCAGCTGTGGGGCCTGGGAGAAGCCACTTCCCCCCCGAAAGCCTCGACTCCAGCACAGGAAGCTCTGTCCTGATTTTGCTGGGCTGTGGTGGGGACAGCATGAAGTCACACTCAGGGAGCATGTGGCACTGGGAGATGTGGGTGTGTGTGTGGGTGTGTGCGGTCCACTAAACTCGTTTATCAAAAGTTCGTCATATCCATAGTCCTGGGGACAGTGCCAAGTATTTCTTTGCTTTTCCCAAGTTCTCAGCCCCTGCAGAGGGCATCACGGGAGAGTGCTGAGCTTTGTTCGTGTCCTTGCCTAGGCGACTGCCCCTCTCCTGCACACTGCTGTTCCCAGGCTCCTCTGCCCGCTGGCGTCCTGCTGCGCTGGGCCAGCGGGAACACTGGCGGGAGATTCGAGGGTGCAAGGCAGGGAGAGGCCAGGGTATGTCTCTCTCTCCTGCTTAGTGAGGGGGTGGTGTCATTTTTCCGGCACTGGCGGCTAGCTTTTGTGTCTTTAGCTCCTACAGAGCCACCCATTCCCCTGTGATTCGACCACCCTGAGGCAGTATCACCATCTCCCCCATTTGCCTCTCCAGCCCAGGAGTGGGGACAGCGCCTCCAGCGCCCAGACTGGACTGCCTCACCTTCGCTGTTCGGCTTCTCAGCTCTCCTGTTGCCCATGGACCGGTTCCCGGCATGAAGCGTCCTCTGTGAAATACCCAGAGTGGCTTCAGTTGTTCTGAGTGGGCCTGGCTCTTAGAGCAGGCATCTAGGACTTTCCTTCCCCAGAATGTCCTCCCTCTTCTCCACGCTCAGAGCCTTCATCCTGGAGGGTCTGGGACAGACCCAGAAAGACATCACACGGGGACTGGATGGCTGTAGCTCCCACTGCCCCTTGGCACCGAGGCTGCTCCAGGACAGAGCTCTCTCGAGCTAACCCCGTCTCTTGCTGTGCAGATGGAGCGGCCGTGACACTGCGGTGCTATCTGTCTGAGCCTTACGGAGGCTCGTCTGCACCCAGGCGGGGAGGACGCTGGGAGTCGGGAGAGGGCAGCAGCAGAGGGGCCACTCATGCAAAGGGCCTGGACAGAGTAGGCATTCAGCTAGACTGAGGAGCTCTTCATCCCCTTCACGTTCATCTCTGAGACTCAGGTCACAGCCTTGAGCTTTTCAAAGCAGCCCGAGGGGAATGAAGGCTTTTCCACACCGGGACAGCTGCCCAGGGGTGTTCAAGGAGCCAGGGAGCCAGGGCCAGGGAGCCAGGGAGCCAAGGAGCCAGGGAGCCAAGGCCAGGGAGCCAGGGAGCCAGGGAGCCAGGGAGCCCGGGAGTCAGGGCCAGGGAGCCAGGGAGCCAGGGAGCCAGGGAGCCAGGGAGCCAGGGAGCCAGGGAGCCCGGGAGCCAGGGAGCCCGGGAGCCAGGGCCAGGCTCCTCTGAGTGAGCAGAGAGGTGTAGTCCTGCCTCCCACCCGGTGCCCTGGATGCCTATTGGGGGCCGCTCACAAAGTTCCTCCTGCTGCAGCCTCCCCACTCCCTTCTTCCCTCCAGACCCCCGGGCAAAGCTCACTCAGGCCAGCCCTCGGCCTCCAGGCCACCGCAGAGGCTGGCCAGATGGGCGGCTCCAGCAGGTCTCTCCAGCCCTTCCTGGGTGTGCTCCACCCTGGGCCCTGGGTCCCTGACTGTGTCACTTTGAAGTCTCCTGCCCCCTCCCCCAAGGACCAAGGTAAATCCTAGGATTTCTGGGCTCTCAGTTTCCCCATATCTGCATGTTCTTTGGGGTATTTACACAGGCCCCACAAAGGTAGGAGAAGCTAAGGACTCCCCAAGTCCAACCTCCCCCTCCAGTACAGGTGGGAAATTGCAGCTTAGAATAGACTTGCCGGAAGCCTGCAGAATCATTGACAGGTCGGTGGGATCGATAGAGGTGATGCATGTGACGAGCTGGCCCCAGACCCCAGGGACATGTCCTACACTCGCACATATATGAGCAGCCATAGTTTACATGTACTCACATGTATGTCACACATGTCTACACATTGTCCTACCCCCACAGAGACCACAGGATCAGCAGTTAAGGCTCACACAGGCATAAACACACGAATCCCCTAATGGCAGAAACGCCCACCCACCTACGCACATACACATACATGGGTATGCACACTGATCAGTGCACACTCGTAGTTACACACTTACACGTGCCCCCATGGAATCACACTCACGTGCACAATATCACGTGTATGCAGTGTGCTACGTGTCCCATAACAAGCATTCATGCGAATAACTAACACACACACACAGCAGCTCGCAGAGGTCTCCTCACACACGTGGACACACTCCACACCCTGCAGACTGGTATGTTTACCCCTTGTGCGCTCTCACGGGTGCAGAGCACCATCCAGACATCCCTCTAGTGTCACTCCCATGCAGGGGACCACGGAGATGACCACAGCCACAGGCACAGATTCCCACACAATTCACAGGTGCTGCTGCCCACAGCCAGGCAGGCACACCCTCGTCACACACAGAGCCTCCCTTTGGCTGTCCTCCTCCACCGTCCCCACAGCAGCCATGTGCTCTGACCCCTCTTGGTGGGACCTTCTTCAGGGAACCCGGAGCCACCTGGCTGCCCTTGGGACAAAGAAAGTGCCGTGCCCACTCCTGATGCCATCCCCCAGCGTGGCATGGGTCCCAGGGGAGGAATAAGGGCTGCCCAGGCTCAGAGTCCTGAGGCCAAAGTCTTGTTTGCAGGCACAGAGCGGAAGTTGCATAACCTGCCCTAGTCGGCCAGGGTGACTCGGTTTATTGTCTCCGCTTCCCCTTGGCTGCAGGCCCGGGCCCGGCCAGCCGACCAGCTTCTCTGGGAGAGGGAAGGGAAGGCGTCTCCTCTCTTCCGGGCCCCAGCAGGTGATGGCCAAAGAGGACTCCATCAGTCCCCAGCGATGTGTGCCGCGAACCTGAGGCAGAGAGGCACAGACTTAGCACCCGACCTCTCCTCTCCCAGAGGGGGAGCTGAAGCCCGGAAAAGGCAGGGGCCCTGCCCGGGTCACACAGCAAGTGGGAGGCGCAGGAGGGCTTGCACCTGGCCTCCATTGTCTTTCTTAACCTCTCTCAAAAGAAAGATCACGCAGAAACCCAATCATTCTAATGCAGATGAGCAGAGCTACTCTGGGTGTAGCCGAGGACCCCAGAGCCTGTGAGTAGGAACCATCTTTCACCCCCCACTGCCACCCCCACCATGGCTGAGTTAGTTCATCAAAGGATTAGTTTGCCAAATCACCAACTCACGAGCTTATGGAGTGTCTAACAGTGTGTATGAGATGAACTGGCGAGGCCTGGGAGGGCCATGGGCAGTCAGGCCCCCCTCCACCCCCGGGCATCTGTGGCTCAGCCTGGAGCACAGCCCACACTCCCCCAGGGCCATCATTCCTGTTCCTTCAAGAGGCAGCATCAGGAAGGTGGGATAGAGACAAAGGGAACATTCCCGAAATCCCAGAAGTCCAAAGCTGTTAGAAACCATCCCAGGCCTGCGGCCTGTTTCCCCTCTCCTCTCCGCCCCCCTCCCTCCCTTCCTACCTGCCTTCCTACCTGCCTTCCTTTCTCAGTTCATCCAGCTGAAAGTCACTGGGCAGGTCCTAGGGGGCAGTATGGTGGCCCTTGTGAGGTCAGAGTTAAAGTTGGTGGCACCGCAGCCTGGTGGGTCAGAGGACAGCTCTGCACATGCGGGAGATGTAGCAGACAAGGAATCGACGGCAGACACTCCCCGCCGGCTCCGTTCACCAAGGCCCGGGAGCAGCAATGCTCCAGCAGCAATGAGCACGTGTTGCACCAAGATCCTCTTTTCAAAGTGCCTTCTCCCCTAGAAAGCAATCAACATCGACGGAGGAATGACTGATTCCCAGGTTGGGCCAGAGGAAGTACGAGGGAGCCTGGGCACCTCGCGTCAGGAAGTAAAGAAGTGCTCCAAGAATGAGGGGGCACAAGAAACCAACCAAGCTGGAAGGGGCTTCTTCTGCCCAAATCTAATGCAATTTGCACATCAAAATAAATAATGAGAGCAAGGGATCTTAGCCCACTGAATAAAATAGGAATCCATAAATCCATACCGCTGTAAACATGCCCAATAATAAATAAAGAGGGACAACCTCCTTTGGCAACTGTTATGATGATAATCATTTCAGGTAGGAAACGCCAATGAATGCAACTGGGAGTGTGAATGGACCCAGGAGCAGGATATTTACAAAGTGCAGATGTATCTCCACACAAGGTACTTACTACTTACAAAGGTAACAAAATAACTTGGCAATGGAGAAAGCCAATCAAATGGTGAACTGATCAAAGTCGACACCACCAATGTCCACAAAACAAGCTGTGTGGCACCTGAGAGGAGGGATGAGGAAGCACAGCGTCACTCCTGGGACAGTTCTGCCTGAGGCCTAGCATCAGGGCACGAGCGCAGAGAAAAGGACAAACACAAATGAAGCACCATTCCGCCCGGTTGTCTTCAAAACATCGTGTGGTCCTGGCCGGTTTGCCTCAGTGGTTAGAGCTTCGGCCCGAGGACTAAAGAGCCTTGGATTCAATTTCTGGTCAAGGGCACAGGTTTGATCCCTGTCCTGGGGTTTGAGCTCTGCCCCTGTTGGGATCGTGCAGGAGGCAACCAATGGATGCATCACTTTCATGTCGATGTTTCTCTCTCTCTCTCTCTACCTCTCCCTACATCCCACTCTATTTTTTTTTTAATCCTCACTCGAGGATATTTCTCCACCTATCTTCAGATAGAGTGGGAGAGAGAAAGAGAGAGAGAGAGAGAGAGAGAGGGAGGGAGAGAGAGAGAGAGAGAGAGAGAGAAATATCGATTCGAGAGAGACACATTGATTGGCTGCCTCCTGCACAATCCTGATCAGGGTCGGGACCAAACCGCAACCGAGGTATGTGCTCTTGACCCGAATCAAACCCAAGACTCTTTGGTCTTCAGGATTTGAAAAAAAAATCAAGTGTGGAAATCAAGGCAAGACAGAGGAACCACTTTCGAGTGAAGGAGACTGGAGAGGTATCACACGGATGCTAAGTCGGGTCCCTTTCTGGTATAATTTACACCAAATTACACCAGATTGAGGGTTTCGGGTGCAAATTAAATGGGGTATTTGGATGAAGGGCAAAAGGAAATCTTGGTACTACTCTTGTGTATTTTTCTTAATTTGAAATATTTTCAAATAAAATTATATTTTAATCCCATGCAGTGCAACATTATAAAAGTATAAAGGAGACTCCTCGATGGATGTCTCAAATTAAAAAAAAAGAAAGAAAATGAGGAGGAAGCAGAAGGTTGCCTGATGACCTTATCTCCTGGGGGAGGGTTTGGGGTAAATTGGGGTCGGCACCTAGAAACCAACCAAGCAAACAAACAAAAACAGGAAAATTAATAATTCTGGGGAAAACAGAGAGACTTCTAAGAAAATAAATGTCATCATAGTACCCCACATGGCTGGGCTGTGAATAATATTTGCATTGTCATAAAGTCAACCCTGACGTATTTATCTACAAAAAATTATAAGGAAAATGGCACCAGGGGAAACAGAGGGAGACTGCATGGGAAGGAAATTCTTATCTTCCAAATTAGGAAGACAGATTACATCTATACGTGAAAATTAAGAAATAACAGTATAAGCATGTTGTTTCATAAAGGCCAATGAAAAAGAAACTGCTGTGTCTTGTTAAAAGCAGTTGCCTTGCCCTGGCCGGTTTGGCTCAGCGGTTAGAGCGTCAGCCTGTGGTCCAGAGAGACCCGGGTTTGGTTCCCGCTAAGGGCATGTACCTCGGTTGCAGTTTGTCCCCGGCCCTGGTTGGGTCGTGCGGGAGGCAGCCACTCGATGTGTCCCTTTCACGTCGATGTTTCTCTCTCTCTCTCCCTCTCTCTCCCTCCCACTCTATCTGAACAAAAAATGGAAAAATGTCCTCGGATGAGGATTAAAAAAAAAAAAAAAAGCAGCTGCCTCTGGCCCTGGCCAGTTTGGCTCAGCGGTTAGAGCGTCGGCCTTCAGACCAGGGAGTCCCGGGTTCAATTCCCTCTAAGGGCATGTACCTCGGTCCCAGTTGGGGTTGTGTGGGTGGCAACCAATCGATGTGTCTCTCTCACGTCAATGTTTCTCTCTCTCTCTCTACCTCCTGCTCTATCTGAAGATAAATGCAAAAATGTCCTCGAGTGAAGATAAAAAAAGAAGCAGCTGCCTCTGGTGATGGGGGGGGGGGGGGGGCGACTGCTGATGCTCACTAGAAGTCTTGAAGAGCAAAGTGCATGTATAATTTTAATAACAGTTGAAATTGAAGTAGAAAAATACAATAGAAAGAAATACATTTTGAACAAACAGTAAATTTGGACAATTTGTGGAGTTGACTGTTTAGCAAGATCTGCACAAGCATTCCCCCAAATGCTAAAATGCTGATAAAACAGAAAATGACTTCTTAAGGGATTTTCAAAAAATCCATCAAAAATGAAAATTTCCCATGTAATACTATGAAGAAACAGTCATAGGATATTATTTAAGAAGAAGAAGAAATGCGCTAGAAAAGTAAATGTCTCATTTGGGCCAAATTGAATAGTCCTTAAAACGCTGCTGAGAAGGGGATATATCTATGAGAAAAATGCGCATTGAATATAGTCAGGAAGACGATTTCTTGATGCTTTTTTCTTTTTTTTTTTCTTTATTGATTTTAGGGAGAGAGGGAGAGAGAGATAGAAACATCGATGAGAGCGAACATCAATTGGCCGCCTCCTGCATGCCCCTCACTGAGGATCACGCCCACAGCCTGGGCATGTGTCCTGACTGGGAATCGAACCGGTGACCTCTTGATACATGGGTCGATGCTTAACCACTGAGCCACACCAGCTGGGCAGGAAGACTATTTCTTAAAACAGTTTTGGAAAATCAGTCAATGTGGTAATATGGGTCAGAGGTCCGTCGCTGCACCTTTGGAGAACTGACTTTGGCCACAACAGCCTTTGGAGGTTTGAGGGTCTCTCTCGTGCACCCCAAGATCCTCCCAGGATGCAGACCATTTCCACCCGGGTCTGGACCCCATCCCACTGGCAGAAGAGGACTCCCAGTCTTCACAACAGCCCAGTGTGGTATAAATTCACAGCCTATTTCCGAGATGAGAAAATGAGAGCTTGGAGAAAGGAATCGACTGGCCCAAAGCCTCACAGTCAAACAGGAGCCAAACTGGACTTGGCTCACAGGTTGATGAACTCCAAGGCCAGGGTCCTCTCCTTGCTCCCTCACCCCTTGGCTTTCCCACCTGTTGGCACCAGACCTAATTAGAGCTTCGCTGGGCCCTGAGTGGGGCAGGGAGGTAATGTGTCATTAGAGCAGGAGTTGCTGGAAGGTCTCTCCATGTGTCATTATGTCTAATTACAGGAATTCAGGCTTCTGCGTGGGCTGGTGGAGCCAGAGCGTCTCCACACCCAGGTGGCCAAGGAATTTCTGAGGCCAAGGACTGGGTAGGGGCTGCAGAAGGGCCCTCACGGCACCCTGGGAGCAAGGCCCAGGTCCCCTGCATCTGCAGGGGAAAGCTGAGCTCCCCGCTCCTCTGGGGGAGGCCTTGGGGGGAGCACTGTGAGTCCTTGCCTCTGCAGACCTACTTAGCAGACTCTCACCTGGGCAGGAAATGGAGTAGAAGAAGGGGGCTACACGAGAAACACAGCCCCCCTTTCCCCTCATCCCATCCCCAGACAGACACACACACAGGCACACATACACACACTACACAGAAACCTGACCTTTGAGTGAAGAGCTGCTTACACTCTCTTCAGCCCCATTGTGAGTTTGCTCTGGGGGAAGGGCAAGTGAGAAGGAATGTGGAACAGGGAGGAGACAGGGTCCCTGTCCTCTCTGGACAGAGACAGCCAGTGGAAGCAACCTTTTGCCTGTGTTCATTTAATAAACAAGTATTGAGTTGCTTCTGTGTGCCAGGCATTGTTCTAGGTGCTGGTGTTATCAAATACAATCCCTGTTCTCAAGGAGTTTACTTTCACGGGGGTGAGGAACAGTAGACACACAAATCAATATCTAAGGTACCAGATGGTGATGAGTGGTGTCAAGAAGTAGGGTGATGGTTAGAAACACCTGTCCAAGGCGATGATCGGGTTGGAGGAATAGTCAGGCCACTTCCGCTGATTTGCCCCAACCCAGAGGATAGATGGAAAAACAACTTGGCAGGTAGAATGAAGGAGCCCATCACCCAGTTGCCTCTTCCTCCTCCTCTTCTACCTCCTTTCCTCCTCTAATATTGCTTTTCATTAAAAAATTAAATATTTGAAACATACAGAAGTTATAAAAAATTACAGTATATGATAAATACTCATATACCAACAACCCATGTTAAACATCTAAAAAATAAATCTTTAGATTTGTGAAAAATAAAAACTTAAAATACAATCAAAGCTCCCTGTATCAGTCAGGAAAGTCTAGGTTATGCAGCAGTAGCAAACAATCCCCAAACCTCAACAGCTGTAGATAACAAAGGTCCCTTTCTCTCTCACTCTCTGTGCCCAGGGAGACTGGCTGGAGAGAGTCAGGTTCACTGTAGTCGCTCAGGAACGCAGGCTGATGGATGCGCCACCATTGTACGGTGCTGTGACCTTAACAAGAGACGTCAGGGTTCACCCTGCAGGGAACGAGGCAGGAAGACTCCTCACACACTCACTCTTAGATGTTTCCACTAAGAAGTGGCTTAGGTCACTTCTGCTCTTGCTTCATTAGCCAGCAAGTTGTGCGTCCGTGTCCAGCATCAAAGGGGAAGCAGAGTGTAATCCTCTCCCGTGCTCAGAAGGAGGACATAACTGAAATATGGGCGAGCACTGTTAGTATCTACCATCTCCCCATCCCATTTCCATCTATCCCCCCGCTCCCAGGGGTTAGCCCTATCTGCAAGCTGTGTATAATTTTCATCTATGGGTTTCTTTAAAATTGTTTTTTCTTTATTGATTTTAGAGAGAGAGGAAGGGAGAGGGAGAGAGAGATGGAAACATCGATGAGAGAGGACATCAACTGGCCGCCTCCTGTATGTCCCCCATTGGGGATCGGGCTCACAACCTGGGCATGTGCCCTGACCAGGAATCGAACCGGCGACCTCTTGGTGCATGGGTCGATGCTCAACCAGTGAGCCACGCTCATCTATGGATTTTGTTTTAACTTCTAATATACCTGTATGCATCAGTAAATAATATGTGGGGAAAATTAGAACACATTTGAACTGAATGACAATTAACACACAACAGCACGATGACCTGATATACGTCTACATTAAGAATGATCACCATCACCTCACCTGGTTACCATCTGTGAGTGGGGTGAAAACTTTTAAGGTCTACTTTCCTAGCAGCCTTCAAGTATGCAGTGCAGTGTGTTAACTACAGTCAGCACGCTGTACTTTAGGTCCCCGGTACGTACCCATTCACTGTATGACTGGAGCTGTGTACTCTTTGCACACACACTTTCAGTGGGTGAAATGTATGGTATGTAAACTTTATTTCGATGCAGCTGTTTTCAAAAATGAGCTTAGTGATTTTTCTCTTCCCCCCCTCCATTTCCTTTCTCTATAGTTTTTCTTCTCTCGAAGTAATGGCTGTTCCCAAGGAATTCCTGGTCTTAATTCCCTATCTCTGCCTCTTTTTACCAAATGTCCTATTTCCCATCAGTCTATGGACTGAACTGCCAAAGGAAGGATTCTCCGGGGGAAGCAGTGTCAGAGAAGTTCCAAGGAAACGCAGAATGCTCTTACCCACGGGGAGATGTGGACACCAGTTCCAGGGTTAGGGTGGGATGAGAGAGCACCCAGGGTACAAAGTGTGAGAAGGCACTCACCCTCTGGGCGTGCAAGAGGGGGCTGGCACCGAGAATGAGTGCTTCCTTGCATTGTGTGTGTGTGTGTGTGTGTGTGTGTGTGGTAAAATACACACAACATAAAATGTACCATTGAAACCACGTGAAAGCGTACAATTCGGTGGTGTTTTAGCGCATTCACAATGTTGTGCGACCATCACCACCATCTAGATCCCAAACGTTTCCATGACTCCAAAAGGAAAGCTGAACCTTTAGCATTCATTCCCCCCCTCCCCCTCCCACAGCCCCTGGCAACCACTAATCTGCCTTTTGTCTCCTTGGACTGGCCAATTCTGGACATTTTACATAAATGAAATCATGTAATACGTGGCCATATGTGACTGGCTTCTTCCACTTAGCGTAAGATTCAACCATGTTCAGCACGGATCAATATTTCGTTCCTTTTTTTGGCCATATAATATTCCATTCTATACCACCTTTGCTTGTCCACTCATCTGTTGATGGACATTTTAATCGTCTCCACCTCTTGGCTATTGTGAATACAGCCTCTATAAACATTTGTGTACAAGAATTTGTTTGAACACCTGTTTCCAATTCTTCTTGTGTACACCTCAGAGTGGAATCGCCGAGTCATATGCTAATTCTATGTTTAACTTGTGGAAGAACCATCTCCTTACATTTTACACCTCGGGCACCTGGCCTGCTTTATCCTAGTCCAGTCCTGATGCACACTCCCCCAGGTATGACTTTGTCCCACATCACCACCATCCCCATCCCCATCCACACTAGTAGCTTTGAGGTAAAGTGTTGACCTGGGCGACAACTCT
Organism: Tadarida brasiliensis; assembly: GCA_030848825.1. Classification (NCBI taxonomy): domain Eukaryota; kingdom Metazoa; phylum Chordata; class Mammalia; order Chiroptera; family Molossidae; genus Tadarida; species Tadarida brasiliensis. The sequence continues at coordinate 9,942,060 of CM061269.1, read as the reverse complement.
AAGTCACAGTTGGGGACTAGAAGTGTTGTCCTCTGGGGCTGAAACACACGGAGAATGCCGGCAGAGGGGCTGGGGCAGGCGGAAGATGCCAGAACACCAGCGTGTCCTTCTCAAGGGTCGGGTCTTCACACTGTTGGTTGCAGGGAGCCCAGAGAAGAGGGAACTGTTTCTGAGCTGGAGGAAAGATGACAAACTCTGCCTTAGATTGGAGCGTGGACAGGGACACCAGGCGAGGTCACTGTAGTCCCACGGTGTCCTAACTCCACAGGGGAGTTGAGGGTAGCCACTCCTCCCCGTGGGCCTCAATTTCTCGGACTGGAAAACGGAGATAAGCTGTTGCCGACAGTGGTGGGCGAGATTCTGGTTGTGAGGTGGCTTCGTGATCTGTGAAGTTTAGGGGAGAAGCTTCCACTTGAAATGCCTGCTCGGGGAGCTTCCAGAACATGGTAGGACTTGAGGTAGACCCTACTTTCTTTGGCTCTCCGGAGGCGTCTGAAAAGTTGTGTACAGTTTGAAATGCTATAAAGGGAGACCCATTTACAACATCTACAGAGGAGCCGACTCCTTCAATGCACCCCGGCAGCGAATCCTCAGGTGTGACATCTGGGTTCAATCCATGGAATTTTCACATATTGGGCTTGCAGCTCAGCCAGGTTCTGAAAAGTTCCTCCAACCCGCGTGGAGGTGGGGGTGGCGGGACTTGGATTTGTATGGTTTTCAGAGCACAGGGACTTTCTCCGAGCAATCATCTCATCCAGAAGCAGCCCAGGGCCTCCCCTGTGGGCTTGAAAGGCCAGGGCTCCGGACCCCAGAGGACGGCTGTGCTTTCCCCGCCCACAGAGCCTGAGGTCAAACCAGAGTAGCTGAAGCAAGGGGGCGTGGTGGTTTAACCCGGGGAATTTGCAGATTACCAAGATTTGCAGGGAAGGCAACCAGGGGCTTTCTCCAGAGGGACAGGGATATTTTAGACTCCGATTCAATGCTCATTTGTAGAGGGAACTTCAACCCCGTGCCAGGCACTTGATACGAGTCATTCCACTTCATTTTCCCAATCATCTTTTAATTTACAGGAAAAGCCAGCAGGGGTCAAAAAGGTAAAGTGTCTTGCCAAGGTCACATTGCATGATAAATATTGAAGCCCAAATCTGAACCCAGATCTCATGACTCACAGCTTGGGGCCGGTTCCACCAAGCCACCTTGAGGTCCCCTTGAGAGCCACAAAGAATCAGACATGCGGGTGGCATCTGAGACAGAGACGACTTTCTAAGCAGTCAGGACTAATGTGACCCTGTGGGAAGGTCATTTGTGACTTCACTTTTTGGTCTGTCCTGGAAAGTCCCACATCTTTTGCAGAACTTCTTCCTAGCATCCTCGTGTGGAATTTACGCCAAGGGTAGCCAAAGGCCAGGCTTGACTTGGAGGCCAGAGAAGGAGGATCAGGGCTGTCCTGGCCTGCGGCCCCTGCAGGTGGGTGGAATAAGTCTGTGTCGACCCCACCCCCACTGTCCTGAGCAGGGGTCTGGCAGGCTTGCGTCCTTCAGGCTGAGACTGCCCTCGCCCCGGCAGGACTGTGTGGGATGCAGAGACTGCACAGACACTTAAGGTTTAGACCTGGGTTTGACTCTCAGTCCCATCACTTACTTGGCCGAGTCTCCTCTCCTCTCTGTGCCTTGGCCTCCCCATCTGTAAATTGTGACCAGGCCTCTTCAGATGGAACGGGTGAGCTGACATGAGAGTATACTCCATGTGAGAGCCCACGGAAAGCACCCCCAGTCAAGGAATGGGAGCTCTTACGAGGGTTCCTGGTGCTCCCCTGGCTCCTGGCGGCCACCTCCAAGGTGCGCAGCCTGTGCCCAGCGTGCTGGCACCGCTGCTTGGGCAGATATCACGATGAACCAGCCGCAGGGCTGCAGCAGAGGGACCCCGGGGGGCGAAGGAGGGCCCTGCCTAGGGTCAGGGAAGATTACACAGCGGGAGAGGCGGGGGAAGAGTCTAAATATTTCACAACCTGCTTGTCACGGTCACTGACCAATCAGAAAGGACATCAGCTGTACATAATCCATAGGACCCACCAGTGTGCTTATGAATGCCCTGGGAAGGGACATTTGATTTGGGGCCTGACAGATGTATATGAGTTCTTCAGACAGGTGGGGGAAAGTGCCCTCAGGGCAGAGCCAACGCATCTGCTAAGGCCTGGTGAGCAGAAAAAGCAGGTGTGCTTGGAACAGTGTGGCTGGGGCCTAGGACGTGCATGGGGGACAGAGAAGAGAAGACAGGGTCTTGAACACCACACTAAGTTTTGGTGACGCAGTTAGGTCACCTCTGGTGTGGCATTCCACACCGGCAAGTCTGACGAACAGGAACTGCAGAGGGACAGGGCTCCAGGGTGTGAACACTTCTCCCATCCCAGGCCCATGACATGTACTTGGGGCAGTGGGGATGCTGGGGGTATGGGTCCAGGCTCCATTCTCCTGGAAGAAGGTCTGGCAAGAGTGGGCCAGGAGGAGAGACTCTAGAGAATCTGTTGGACAAGGAAACTGAGGCAGACAGTTTGTATGGGTGGGACCAACACAGAGGGAGGTGGAGACGCCGGTGACCCAGGCTCCCTGGCTTTCACTCCAGCCTGAGTGGCACTGAGGCCTCCTGTCTGCTCAGGAGCCTGGTTCTAGCACCAGCTCGGCCACTTAGGTGCTGTGTGATCTTGAGTGAGGCACAAACCCCCTCTGGGCCTCAGGGTCTCCATATGCAGCATGAAGGAGCCTGTTGATTTCTCCCTTGGAAATTCAGGGTGTGCCAAGCTGATCCTCTCCTGCCGGCCACCCCACCTGGCCTTGTGAGAAACGTGAGGGGTGTGGACTCAGGCAGAGCTGAGTTTGAGTCTCCACCTTGGGACGTACTGGACGTTTGACTCTGAGCACGTGATAAGTTCTGGGCCTTCATTTCCTCACCCGCAGAATGCAGACTTGATGGGTTAGGACAGTGCTGTACGGAATGAAGGAGAGAACTGGGGTGCTGGAGACAGGACCGTGGAAGTGGAGCTGTCTGGTGCCCTCCCTCGCCCTCTAAGGGTGTCTTCCCAGCAAGCCCGCTCAGCGCCAGGGCCTTGCTCACGCTGGAGCTCCGTGGGGCTCACGAAGGAAGGCCATGTCCTCACTGTTCTCCCCAGACAGGTCTGAGCACGAACTGGGGTGCGATTAGTAATGAACAGACATAAGCCAGGGCTGTCCTGCAGAAACCGGAGTCTCTGACCCCTGGTGAGGACAAGAGATGCAGAAATCAAGGACACAGGCCAGAAAGACCTGAGCAGACTCCGTGTGAAGCAGCTTTGAGCGAGGGCAGTGCCGAAGGTGCGTTAGGCAGTTTTTCTGCAGGCCGCGCCGATCAGTCTGGTTCCTCTCTCCAGCGTCCCGAACAACTTCAGCGAAGAGCTGCTTGGCTTTGCAGCGGTTTGGGGGTTGGATTTGGGTTGGATAATTTTTTTTCAATCTCATGCTTTTGTTTGCTGGTGGATGGCTTCATTTCTTTCTTGGATGTGTCTTGGGCTGGGAGCAGGAAGGCCCAGTTATAGCTGGATTATACAGGTAAGGAGGCCTAGAAAGCAATAGTTGCTCAGTAAGTATCCAGCCCCTTCTGTGTTCACCAACCAGTGCCCTTGCACGGACCCCATTCAAACTAACCAATTACTTCGTACTCTCCAAGTGGTCTATCCCCCTGACTCCCCCCCACCCCCCAAGAATCTTAACCTAGAACTCAGGAACTCCTCTGAGAGCCTGCCGGATTGGCTTCCTTTCTCTTCCTCTCCAGTGGGGGCTGGGCTGGGACGCCAGCTGGCGGGGTGGAGGGGGCTCTCCCCCAGACAGCTTCTCTGCAGGGCCCCCTCAAACCCTCACACCCGGGTCTGCATTCCTCCATCCATAATGCCTCCTCTGGGAACACAGGCTTTCAGAAACCTGAGAAGACCAACCAGCCGGTGCAGGGCTGAGGGAGGTGGGCCCAGATGGGTAGGAGCAGGGGTGGGGCTTGGCTTCTGCCTTCGCCTTCGATGAAAACAGAAACCTCAGGCCTTTCCCTTCTCTTTCAGCTGCTCTGGGATCACAGACCAGGGAGCAAAGAGCATTGGTTTTTGCTAAATCCACTTGGGGAGATGGGGGCTGGAGAAGGAGCGGAGTCATGGTAGTGTGGAAAGGTAGAGGGACGTGAGCCCGGTCTACCCGGTGCAAAAGTTTCCACAGTGGGGACCCTTCACTGCCAATGTAGGCTTTCAGACAGCAGGGCAGACTACTAGCAAGACCAAGAACAACCAGAGAGGTGAAGCTACTAACCCCGGGTCACACAGCCAGGAAATGGAGGGGCTGGGGTTCAAGTCCAGGTTGGTTCCCCAGCACCGCACTGCCTCCAAGTACGTGTCCCCGGTACAGTCGGAGATGTGCCTTTCCTGCACACCTCTCCCAGGTAAACGTGCGAAATTCCTCCTTTCAAGGATGTATCTTAAAATTGTGACTTCCATTCCTTCGCCTTACAAATGGGGAAACTGAGGCCCAGAAAGGGGCCATGACTTGCTGGTCAGACCCAGACCTCCTAAGACAGAGCCTGCTTCAGTGTCAAGAGTCTGGTCAGGCACTGGGTTTACATCCCGACTCTGCAGGTACGTTCTGGGGGACCTGGGCTTGTGCCTCAGTTTTCTCCCTATTAAATGGAGATCATAATCTTTCACTGAAGGGTTGTTGTAAAGACTAAAGGAGGTCCTAGGTTTGGATGCAGTGGTATAGGTCCTGGCACACAGTAGGGCCTCAGTACAGGCTGAGTGCCTTCCTTTTTCCCAGCGCTGAGAGCTGGGCCTGGGGAGGGGACAGGTGGGACCAGTTGCCAGCTCTCGCTGGTGTGCCCGGGCAGGCGGGAGCTGACTGCTAAGTAGAGCTGATTGTTAAATATTTGGGAGTTGCAAGGCAGTTGCTGGTAGCTTTACATCAACCATGCTGGGAGTACTTCACACTATGGAAATTAGCAAACACTACAAATCGGGGACTTTTTTCTTTTTTAATAAAGGCCAGTAAAGTAGGATTTGCCAGAAGTAGGAAGTGACTCATGGTATCATTATGCTTATTTTACTGATGAGACTCTGGGGCTACCTGCACCAGCATAATGTATCCACATACCTAGTATAAGTGGGGGCTTCACTATTCCCAGCTGCGTGACCTTGGGCAAGTCACTTCACTTCTCTGAGCGTTTATGGCACGCGGGGAAACTGAGGCCAATACCCAGCTGTGCGGGCACTAACTGGCAGCCCCCGCATAGGCTTGTTGCGATGATTAATGAAATGACATACGTAAAATGTAAAGTGCTAGGTTCTGAGGCTGATAAGCAGTTGATGTTAGTACTGTCTTCAGCAGGTGCTGGCTTGGTACCTTCCTCTAACCCTAACCTGGTGAGAAAAAGGTTATCACCTCTGATGTCCCCATGAGAAAACAGAGTCTGGTTGGTGAGGTGACTCGTTCAAGGCCGCACTGCTAAAAGGTGGCAAACAGGGCTTTGTCACCTGGTCTGATGCGCTCCAAGTCTGGGCTTCTGCCAAGCTCCTGGGCCCCAGCCCATTCTGGGGGGCTGACTACAGAGCACCGGGTGTGGTATTTAGTAGCTGGCTTTAGGCAGAATGCATGGGGTCAACAGAGCTGTGCCAGGGGGCTCCCTGAGCAACTCGGCCCAGAGCCCAAAGCCTATGGTTCTGAACCAAACAGCACCCACACCTGCCTCCTTCTTCAGGGGTGCTGGAGCCCCCACTCACTGCCTCTCCTCTGGTGAGCTCCTCTACCTGTACACCCCCAAAGAGCAGGTCCCTCAGAATATTGTTGAATGAGGGAAAATGGATTTTCTTTCTCAATGATGGGTTAGCCCCTCACTGCCCCTCCTGGTACAGAGGGCTGGTTTGAGGCTGGGGACAGGGAGGGACAGTGCCCAGACTCTGGCAAGCCCCTCCTCTTTTTTTAAATTAAAAAATTATCTTTTGCCCTGGCCAGTTTGGCTCAGCAGTAGAGCGTCGGCCCGTGGACCAAAGAGTTGTGGGTTCGATTCCGGTCAAGGGCACGTACCTCAGCTGCAATTCGTCCTCGGCCCTGGTCGGGTTGTGTGGGAGGCAACCAGTCAATGTGTCTCTCTCACATTGATGTTTCTCTCTCTCTCTCTCCCACTCTGTCTGAAAATAAATGGAAAAATATCCTCAGGTGAGGATTTTTTTAAAAATTATTTTTCAATTACAGTTAACATTCAATATTATATTAATTCTGACAAGGGCCTTCTCAAAGAAGCCTCATCAAACTTTCTCTGGTTCCCCATCCCGCCCTCCTCCGGCTCCCAGCCCTGTTTGCCAGTCTCCATCTGGTTCCTTCTCCCCTTGCGCCCAAGACAAACCTGGCGTGTCCTCACGCCTGGAAAAATCGCACCCATTCCCAGAAAACCAGCGGCAGGACTGAGAAACCCAACAACCAACTGCCCTCCTTTGTGAGGTTTGACTTTGGGGCTAATATTTGTTCTGAACTCCGAGCATCTTAGGGTTGTTGAAAGGAGCCAGACGCAGTTTCTTTTGGGACCTGGAAACTCAGCTCTGCAAGTTCATCCACTTCTCCATTCTGGACCTCAGTCTGCTCATCTGGAAAACTAGGGCGGCGGAGATTCTACTCCTGGAAATGCTTGGTGAAGACTTTAACGCTGTGCTCCAAAAACAAAACACAAAACAAACAAAAAAACCCCGCTGTGCTTTGGGGCTGGGGGATTGGGGAGCTCAGATGCGGCTCTAAGGAACCATTCCTGGAGCGCAGGGTGTCAGGCCTCTGCTGGCCCAGAGGGAAGCATCTCATAAGCCTTTCATGCTTTGCCTGCTCAACAGTTATCTCTTCCCGCCTCTGGCAGTGACAGTCGCCAACTCTGAGCGTGCCACAGGCTTGATATGGCAGACCCCACACCTAGGAGGCCTCGGAATGTGGAAACAACACCAGTTAGCCACCTTTAATTAAGGCGCGGGCCCTTGGGGGATTATCATTCCAACCCTGACTTTACAGATGCAGCCAGCAAGAGGCAGAGATGCACGTGGCAGCGATGTCCCCACATCCGCACACCTCCCTGCAGCCCCCCTCCCAATACTTGCTGTTTCAAGGAACAGATTCAAATCCTGCTGACTCACAATGAGCACCAAGAACTGTGCCTTCCACATCCGTTCCCCTGGAGGAGCTGGTCAACTGCACCCTGAGGTGGTGTCGTTGCTCGTTTCACAGATGAGGAAACTGGCACTCGGAGAAGGAATGGAGCTGGGGACTGTGGAAATGTTCTTTTGGCCTCGGAAGGAGTTTCATAAGCTCACAAAGCACTGGGACTTGGGTGCTGGTTTGCTCTGTACGCCTGTGTTCTCGATATTGAGCTGAATGAGGCTGCCTGCCAGTGGCTTCTCCCCCTTCCCCTGCAGTCGGGGTGGTGATGGATTCACCTGGCCTTCTGCGTCTGCCCAGAGCCCCGCACGGGGAAGACACAAGATTCGTGGTGTGGCCGGTGGTCCCTGCGTGCCCAGGACAGTCCTAGATTATGCCTGCAGTCCCAGCTCCATTGATAATGGTGTCCCCTGTCACTCTCAAAAGTGTCTTGGATTGGACAATAAATTATATGGCTGCCTTGTTATTCATGTCAAATGAAACAATAATTGGCCAGGTGAATAAATAAATGAACAAATAGATAATCTCGGTTGGACACTGAGCTCTGTGCTTGCGTAGCCCAGGCATCGGCTCTGTGATGTGGGCAGCACTGTCCCCAGTGAGAATGTTTACAGATGAGAAAATTGATGTGTGGAGAGGTTAACCAATTTGTCTAAGACACGATTTCAGGAGACCCAGAATCTGTGTTCTAAATTGCAAAAAATAAGAAAACACACTCGCATATACATACATATATACACACGCCACACGAAACAGTGTCTGGGATGAGAGTGTGCTTGTCGACACTGGTTCCCCCAGGGAACAGGTGGAGGCAGCTAGGAGCAGGGGTGGAATAGAACTTTTCACTATGTGCCCTTCTGCACATTTTGGATTCTTTACTGTGGGCAAAAAATTATCTATTCAAAAAGTAAATGAAATAAGTATTAAGAAGTTAAACTAGCTGAAAAGGAGGTTTTCTGTGTTAAAAAGTGAACCACGTGATGGCAGGGAGGGGACTGATGCTTCCTGCATTCCCTGCTTTTACCAAAATGCTCAGCTCGTTTCCCAGCATGCACTGGGCAACGGGAAATCCTAGAAGGTCAAGGTCTACAGGACCTTTGGAGACCCACTCAAGGTTGCCAGTCGGGAAACTGGCCCAGGGTCACGGAGGGAGGGAAGGGCAGAGCTGGGGTGGGAGCAGTCTTTCCCCAGCCAGCTGGGTTTGCTGCTCCTGAAAAGCCCACAAACTCTTGTGAAAGTTCTCGGTCGGATGCACAGACGTCAGGATGTGGAGAAGGCCCAGCAGAGAAGAGGCCCCCATTTCATGTTTGATATAATGTAAAATCTGAGTCCCCAGCGCCCTAAAGTTGATCATCCAAATCAAGATATCTTGGGAGTGAAAAGGGGTGCTCGTAATAACCACAGCCAGCCAACATGCGCAAAGCAGGCTTCCTGGGAAAACCAAGACTCGCCCCACAAAAATCCCCCATCATCAGGAAGTTGGCAGGATGACATTTGGGACTAAGGACCTTCAAAGGAAGACGATGTGATTCTGGTACTTCATTCGCAACGTCTCCCCCACACCTCCCTCCCCCCAAATACTGACAACAACTAGGCTTTGGATACACCTGGGTTCAAATCCTGGCTGTGTTCAAACCACTTCACTTCTCCGAGCTTCAGCTCCTTCATCTGTAAAACAGAAATCATGACCCCTCTTGAGGGACATTGTAAGAAAGAAATGTCTCACTGAGAGCCAGGCAAGGAGAAGGTACCAGTGAGAGTGGTTTCTCTTCCCCTAATGCAGAGAAATAATGAACCGACACAGACTTGATCCTGAAACTCTAGGGGATGAACACAGAGAGAGCCTTTCTCCCAGACCAGATTCACAAATGCCACCATGGGAGGAAGAGTGTCAGGCACCATGCACAGGTAGGTTGCGATTCGAATTCTGGGAGTCATTTTGCAAAGCACCTCTTCATGGTGACTCATCTGGGGACTCGTTGAAAGATCCTTAGCGTTAAAGACAAAAGTTGAGTGGGGCTCTGGTTGCGCTGAACCTTTTCTCTCTACCCCCTGCCCTCGCCAGGGTAGTGGGGGCAGTACAGGGGATTTGGAGGGTCTCTGGGCAGAATTTAACCTGATTTTTACCCCCAGCATGTCACCAGGGGCTGGGACTTGGCCAGAGGGAAGGAAGTAGGGGGTGAGGAGGAAGAAAGCCAAGAAAATAGAGTGGGGATGAGTTCTCCCTTGCCCCCACTAAGTTGTGCTGCTGAACCCTCCAGTCTCTAGTCTCCAGCAAATGCTCCACCCACACCTGTTCCTGAATTTGTAGTTCAAAAGGAAGTGTGTGTGTGTTGGGGAGGGGGGTGATAGACAGGACTTCATTACTCCCCTAACACTCAGCAACAGTCATCAACTGGCTTGCAGCTAGACCTGTCTCTGTTGATTATGGCTGCCTGTGTGACCTGGGGCATGTTGCTCGACCTCTCTGAGCCTCAGTTTCCTAACTGGAAAATGAGGACATTAGGAGTGCCTGTCACAGGGACCATGTGCGGGGCTTCTCTTCCCAGTGGTCTGGTGCTGCTTTCAAAGCTTCCTTCAAAGAGGAGTTTCGGGGTTTTGCTCTGTAGTGCATCATGATGGTTCTCAAAGCATGGGGCCTGTCCTACGTACAGAAGTCCTCTAGCCACTTGCCCCACGCCCTCATACTGGCCTCTGCTCAAATGTCACCTCATCAGGGAGGCCTTTTCCCAGCGTCTGCTATCCCTTCCCTGCTTTATTTTCTCCCCAAACTTATTATTCTCGAATGCCAGATATTTTTCTTCCCTCCAACCCCCAGGCTCAGATTGAAGCCCCCTGAGAGGATGTGCTATATTTTGTTCATGACCATATCCCAGTGCCTAGAATAGTACCTGACCGGTAGAAGGCACTCATCCATATGTGTGGGGTGAATGAATGAATGAACTTATGCTTGCTACAAAAACATAGCCAATATCACTGACTGCTGGTAACACTGCAACACACTTCCAGTTATTTTTTTACATTGTTGGTTTTTATATTTAACTCTTCAGTCTATCTGATATTTAATGTGAGGTGTATCATTGAGATGAGGTTAACCAATTTGCAGAGTGGTCGATTTTGTTCCTGTTGGTTAGTGGAAAGGCTGGGCCTGGGCTGGCTGCTCTGCACTGGTGTGCTGTCTGATCTGATCCTCCTCCTACCAGCCGCCCAAAGCTATGCTGTCAATGAGGCGGGACTGTCCAGATTAAGCACAGGCACTGGAATTAGACAATCTGTGGTCTAGCTTCTAGCTCAGCCACTTACCAGCTGGGTGACTTTGGGCAAGAGAATGTGCCTTCTAAGCTTCTGTTCTAAGCCTCATTTACCCCAACTATAAAATGAGCACAAAAGTATCATAATGCCTCCTTCACAGGATGGCTGTGGGACTGAACACCACAGGCTGGCAGAGTCTGGCACACAGTGGGTGCTCAACTGGTGTCATTATTGTTATAGATCGTAGCTGGTTGAAGCTAGTTCACTCACTGGGAAAACGAGGCCCCGTGGGCATGCCCCTGTGCTCAAGCCGGGCAGCTGGCAAGCGGTCAGTGCCCCGGTTCCCGCCCTGCTGGAGGACACGGCACAGTTTTGCATGTGGAGAAGCAGCAAGTGTGGAAACAGGAACTGTTCTAGCCAGGAGCTGCCCCTTCTGTGGGGGGGAGGGGTCCCCTGAGGAAGTGAAGCTGGGAACTGAGCTGTTGCCTTTGCGCCCCCCTGGAGACTGTCTCTTTAGAAGAGGTGTTAAGCATTCATTAGTGGAGTCTTACTTCTTCCAGAAACTTCTGCACATTGACTCTTACTGGTCTTGGGGTTCACAGGAAGTGGGGAGCTCCAGATGAGATGGCACCTGGAGGGCAGAGCGCAGAGCTCTCACCACAGAGAGATCGCCTTGGGGCCCCCGCATTCAGCAGGCGCAAAATAAGCTGCCTGTTGATTGGCCAATTTCAGTTTGACCAGGTTGTAATGGGAGCAATGTTAGGCAAGGAGTACCAAAGGATGCGGGGGAGGGGTCCAGGGCTTGGCTGATTGCAGACCCTAAACCGCAGTGTCTGCAGTCCCAGAACAGGAGGAGATACTGCGCCTGATTTGCTGTGCGAATTTGGGCCTCAGTTTCCCTATCTTTGAAATGGGGAGGGGAGCCTGGGCCGAGTAAGTCATTGGCCCTCCAAAGTTCTTGGGAGAGTGGAGGGAGGGATCCAGCGTGGTGAGGAAGCAGCCGGGGCGCCCCCCAAGCCTGCGTGGCGGAGCGCGCACGAGCGCAGGGGGCGGCGCGGCCCCGCGGCGGGGAGGAGCGGGAGCGCGCGCGCGGGCCCGCACAGGCGGTGGCGGAACAGAGAGCGGGCGAGCGTGCGGCCGCTGCGCCGCCAACTCGTGTGGGACCCACTGCTCTGGCCCGCCGCCCGCGGTCCCGCGCGCGGGTCCTCCCGCCGGCAGCCGAGCCCGCCGCGCGCCGGTGAGTGGCCTGGGGCCGGGACCGCCTCGATCGGGCCCTTGGCCCGGGGAAGGGGCGGGGGCCGGGCCGTGGGGCCGTCATCCACACTCCGGCCGAGGGCGGTCCGCGTGCCCGCGCGCGCGCCCGAGGCTCCGCGGGGAGAGCGGGCGGGTGTGCGCGCGTGAGGTCGGGGCGCGTGTGAACGTGCGAGTCAGAGTGTGTCCGCGGCCGCGCGTCCAAACGTGCGTGGTTGGCGTGACCATCTGTCGCCCAGGCTGTGTTCGCAGGAGTGTGTGTTGGTGCTTCAGGCAGAGTTGGTGCGTGTGCACATCGGAGTGCCTGGCTCGTGTGGTTTGGAGTGAAGGGGGCGGGGGGATGGGCATGGCTCCTACTGATCCATTTACTGAGTGTTTACTATGTGCCAAGGACTGTGTCAAGCGCTTCATCTAAGATCTTATTTTTGTGATCGAGTATGTGTGGATTCAGGGAGTACACGTGTGTGACTGTTCACAAATGATTTGTACGGGTATTCATGAGCCTCTGAGAACAAAAGTGTGCATGTGTGGATGTGAGTGTGTAATTAGTGTACAGGAGTGTGCGAATATGTTCGTTATGAAGGCTGAGGGTCCCCATTTGCACACACCAGGACTATTGTGTGATGTGCCCACCGCTGGCCCCAATGTCAGGGACCCCATAGAGAGAAGCAGGCCTGGTGTGGGTACCCAGTGGGTGCCAGGCCTTGTTTGGTGAATGAGGGGCCAGAGGTCAGACCCACAGAGCCTGGCTGGGTCTGACAGAGAGGGTGGCCTCAGAGCCAAGCCTTGGCAGGGTCACTGGCAGGACCCTCTGTGGGACTCCAGGAGGAACTGGGCCGGGGCTGTGCTGGGCCTGACACTAGGGGACCTGTGTCCAGTTATTCCTAGATAGCCTTCTCAGTCCCCTAGTTTTGTTCTTGCCCCTCCCTGGCCCTGGCAAATTTTAACCTTTTCCCTGGGCCTGGGGGGAGAGGGAGCAAGGGCAGCGCTGACCCTGGGGAAACCCAGAGATACTTGTCTGGGTCTGGGCGTCTCTCTGCCTCCCTTGCTAGGTAGGTAGCTATTCCTCTGATGTATTTGTATCTAGCCTGGGCCTCCAAGAGCCCCCAAGACAGTAACAAATTGATCACAGCAGGCTTGGGACACCGTCTTCCAAGGTCTGTCCTCGCAGTTTTGACTGACAGTTCTTTTGTGCTTTATAAATGCCAGAAATCTCTACAGTTGAAAGTCTTAATTGCTTTAAGGCAAACTTTAGAAACTCTGGAGCTCCCTAGTTTCTCTGAATTGTCAAAATTCAGCCTGCCTTTCTGAGGGAAAAATGTCGTCTCGGGAGCTCGGTGTTCTGTGCAGGGGAACCTTGGAGGCACATTTGAAAACCATGGCGTCAATAGAAGAAGAATTTCATTGAAAGGGATGCAGAGCCGGCTGGAAGTGCCTGTTCCCAACTCAGCAGCTTACCGAGTGAACTTTGGACGTCTTCTTTTAGCAAACAAAACCTGGAAGGAAACAAAAAAGACCCACATTCTTTTTCTCTTTTGTCTTAAAAACATGGGGAAAAAAAACCCCACATTTTGAGTTTGCTGGAAATGCTGCCTCCCCTTCCCCCATCAAGGCCAGGCCCTCCCTCGATCCCCCACCCCCAAATAAAATATGCCTGTGGGGAGCTGTGGATGAGTCACTCCCTGGCAGAGAGCCCCACGGGCAAACATTTGGGAAGGTTCTTGCCTAACTTCCCAGAAGAAAGGCCCAGGATTTAAAATGGTCCCTGTGGTTTGTCAGCCCCTGCCGTCCTGTCTGCTTCGAAAATGACTACAAAGTAGTTTCTATCTCCACAAACTGAAGTCTCAGACATAAGCCTAGGTTGGTCTGAATTTAGGGCTATTCAGGTTTCAAGAAAAGGAGCTCCTGGCTTTGCCAAGTGGCACTTTTGGTGGCTCTGAGCAAGGAAGGAGCAGAGAAAGGGGAAGGCAAGTGACATGGAGCCCCCACTGCATGCCCATTTTCCTCCCAACAGTCTTGCTGCAGAGAATGGCTTTTGGTTTTATACGCGCAAGGAAACTGAGACTCAGAGAGGTCAAGCCGTGTCCTGGGACCACTAAGAGGAGGTAGAAGCAGAATCTTGTCATCTGCCTGACTTCATGCCCATCCTCTTTCCAGCATCAGGGGGTGTGACATTTGCCTTCCAAAGGTGCACAGACGGGGTGCTGAGTGCGTTAACACACATCCACTCATTTAACTTTCACTGTGAGCTAGGTGGTTATTATCTCCATTTTATAGATGAGGAAACCGAGGCTCAGGGAGATGAAATGCTGTTCAGAATTTTATGAAAGGAGCACTACAACTAATGGGCACTGTTTGTTTATTGAGGGTATACCATGTACCAGCCAGGGTACTTTTAGTACCTTATTTCACCCAGTCCACTCACCAACACTGAGATGGGAACTGTGATGATGCCCATTCTACAGATGAGGAGCCTGGGACACAAATAGATTACATACTGTGCTGAAGATCACGTGCTCGTATGCTGCTGACCCTGGATTTGAACCCATCTTGGCTGAGCAGAGCCCATAGTCTTCCCACTGAACTGGAAAGTGACCGTCGCTGTGCACAGTGTCTGGCCCAGGGCTAAGGTCCAGGATTGTTATCCTGATCTTAGAGAGGACGAAGACACGGGAGGTTAAGTAACTCGGGCAGGGTCATAAACTGGCAAATGGCAAAGTCAGGATCCACGTCTCTGATTCCAGAGTTGAAGTTCTTAACCTTCAACCAGGTCTGTCTGCCTTTGTCCTGCTTTCTTCCTGAAAAACAAGTGGATTAAGTCACACCAGGTTCCTGCCAGGCTGTCCTCGGTAGGCTCCAGCCTTCTGGGAGAGGTCTTCCTGAAGACTGCCCTCCTTCTTTGTCCCCCATTGCCTCCCTGGGGTAGGTGACCAACGCCCAGGGCTGGAGCTCTCAGATAGAAAGGGCCACATACAGTTCACATTTCTCTCTCCTCTCTAAGTGCCAAAGATTGCTTTCAGAAGGGAAGTGTCAGAACAATTGTCAAAAAGAGAAGAATATTCCCTTCCCCTTTTCCGGCCAGACCAAGCGAGGGAGTAGGAGGGTGGAGAATGGAGGACCTTGGTGAGTCATGCAAGATTAAATACAGGCTGGCACCTCCAGGCTCGTGTGGGAAAGAAGCAAGCTGGGACACTGCCCTCCGGAAGAGCCCAGCCTCTGACCTCTCATGGTGGAGAGTTACCTCCAAAGGGCCCGACTCTCAGTTCTGAACCGGATCATATCTACATAGGCGTCTTGTCACTTACCATTTCAGTCCCATGCCTGTCTCTCTCCCCCGTTCGTTTCCATTTATATCATGGTTTATACTCCACAGTACTTGAAAGGAATGTAGTGTGTGAGGACCTGTGTGGCTTGGGGTGTGTGATGCCCCTGTAAGTGTCCTTTGGTGTTAAAAGGAAAAGGTAATTCTCTGCCTTCCCAGTGCCTTCTGCAAATTGATGAACATTTGCACGTTGCTTTGAGATGCGTTAATTTAAGGTGTGAAATAATAGATCTTGAGCGAAGGCTCAGCCACATTTCTGGCATTGATGGATCTCTCTCCCGTCTGGCCTGTGATTTGGAGAGGTAAAAATAGTCCTTGTTTCTACATTTTTATCTTTTTTCCCCCTGACGTCATTCTTAGGAGGCAGCGTGCACATGCACGGACCTGTCCTTGGCCACCACCTCAGATGGCAGCCGGATGTGGAGCTCTGGGGAACGAGGGCTCCCGGGGTGCGGCAGGCATCTGGGGTGGTCTGGGCACCCTCTGAGTGTCTGTGAAATTGCTCTGATAGGAGCAGGTGGCCCATAGCCAGGCTTGGCCAGAGACCCTCGGTGGCTTATTGGTGTTTGGCCATCTTCTCATTTCTGACTCTTGGGTAGTGACAAGGTAGCTTTTTGGGAAAATGTCAGTTTAAAAAGAAAACAATCAGGCCAGTGGCTTCACTCATTCCTGTTGGAGCTGGGTGACATACAGTCCCTTCCTTTGGCCGAAACTGAATGAGACCAACAGCCTTCTCAGACTCGAGTCCCAGACAGGGGCTGACATTAGGGCAGATTGGTTGGTGGTGTAATTTCCTGTGACGTTTAAGTTGGGAATTTGAACGAGCATTTTGACATCTGTCCTTCAAACAGGACTTGCTTGTGTGGAAACAGACCCCCACACACAGCCTCTGCCGCTGTCGCTGTCTCCAGTTCTGGATTTTTCCACAGACAACTTCTCGGGTGGTCTGGTGGCAAAGGACCGGTCTTCCAGCCAGACCTTCTTGGCATCCACGGGCGGGGCAGGGGCACCGCAGCGGCGGGGCTCTGTCTGGGGGGCGAGTGAGCGGCACAGCCGGATCGAAAATGCATTCAGTTCCACCGGCCTTGATCCGCACGGAGCCATTCTTTCCTTCTCTAGACATCTGCGTATGGTGACCTCATAGAAAAGAAAAAGGGGCTTTATGTAGGAAATCCATAGAGTGTGAAGGAATTCAGACCAGGGAAGGGGGAGGGAAGCTGCCATTCAGAGCCTGCATTTTCCCGGAGTTGTTTAACCTTCACACTTCAAAATTGGGCTGGGGGAGGGGGCTGTGCTTGACCCTAGTGCAGGAGGGCCATTTAAGGAGAACTTCCTGAGCCGAGGCGACTGGGTCGAGTCCCTCAGACCCGTTCTCACTGCAGGTATGCCACAGAGTTGGAATTTGTCCCCCAAGCCTGTCCTCTGTGTTCCTTGTGTCCCCGATGTCTTTGAAACTGGATTACTTTACAAACGACCTTCAGCTCTGATCGGTCCAAGCTGCAGATGAGGAATTCAGCTGGCGCACAATCCAGAGGAGAAAACGGAAACTGAGGCCCAGAGAGGGGAAGGCAGTCACCCACAGCCACATTTAAGAACTTGAGCCTTGGCACCGGACCTGCCGCTCATGAGCGAGGCATTCACCTCTGAGAGCCTCAGTGTCCTCACTTGGAAAACGGGGACAATATTATGGCCTCATAAAGTCGGAGGGAAGAACCGAATGAAATGATGCATATAAAATGCTCAGCATATGCCCGGCCGGTGTGGCTCAGTGGTTGAGCATCGACCCATGCACCAAGAGGTTGCTGGTTTGATTCCAGGTCAGGGCACATGCCCAGGCTGTGGGCCAAATCCCCAGTGTGGGGCATGCAGGAGGTGGCTAATTGATGTTCTCTCCCATCAATGTTTCTATCTCTCTCTCCCTCTCCCTTCCTTTCTCTCTCTAAAAAAAAAAAAAGAAAAAAAATGCTCGGCACGCGGGTAGCACCTTGTAAGTGCCCGCCTCTCCCCTCCCCCGTTTTTACGAAAGACATCACAGAAAGTACTTAATTACTAAGCACCTGCCCAGGGTCACATGGTTGTCTGTTTGTCGAGAGCATTTCAGTGCCCCTGCATATAGAGACCCTAAACAAGGCAGAAAGGGGTGTCGGGGAGGGGCGTACCACCGAAACACTTTCCTGTGATCAATGACCCTCAACATCGACAAGGAGGAGAGAGCAGCCCTTTGGAAAGAGGCAAGATTTAAATGTCTGGAGGCCCCGGCATCTCAGGAAAATGTGTAGAAGTCAGTGTTTTCCGTTCCTCTCCACCGCCATCCTGCGAGGCGAGAAGCGTGCGCCTGGTGAGTTTTTGGTGCGTCCTCTTGCAGTCGGAGGGTCTCGGGAGGCTCCCAGAGCCGTGTCAGCCGCAGTGCATTATTAAGCGAGGCAGATGTCGTGTTGGTTGTTTACACAGTGTCAGCCCCATCAGAGGCTGTGCTGACAGCAACGGCTGTCATAGACCCGAGGCGGGGCGGGCCGTTCTTGGTCAGAGTGAGCTCGTGGCCCTCTGCCCGCACCGAGGCCTGAGGGCGTCCATGTGTGTTTGGCGTGGACTAAGCCATTTGGGGCTCCCTCAGGCTGACTTGTTTTCCCTAAGGGAGAGGTGAGATCCTTGTCCCCAGGAAGTGGCCGCCCCTCCCCAGGCGGCTGCTATGGGAATTTGCCCGCCAGGATGTGTGTGGTGAGGGGAGGGCACCAGCAGGCGCACCCCCAGCAGTCTCCTCTGGCGAGGGCCTCACGTGGGCACAGCCGCACTTCCTCATCGGGAGAATGGGCCAGTAACATCGGGCTCGAGGCCCTTGATTCTCGGACGCTGGGATGACTTTCCCTAGAACTTGGACTTTAGGGTTAGAATTCTGAAAAGAAAGGGCTGGGATCGGAACCTTCCCTGAAAAGCCTCCATGGAGGGACGTGAGGTCCAGGATGAGGGTGCGGGGCACCCACACCTGCCTCCAGCCACAGTGCTTCTCCTGTTACCTATTTTACATGAGGAGGTTTTGCACAAGAGTCATTTTAAGAAAAGGTTCTTATATGAAATACCCAGAACCTGTAAATTCATGGAGACAGAAAGCAAATAGGTGGGTCTCAGGGGCTGGGGGAGGGGAGCAACGGCTTAGTGGGTGGACACGGACTCCTGGTGGGGCGATGAAATGTTTGGGAACTAGCTCGAGGTGGCGGGTACAACATTGTGAGTGTGTAAATGCCACTGAATTGTTCACTTTAAAATGGTTCGTGTTACGTTTCGTGGGGAAAACATTTCTAGGAAAAGGTTCTGATACTTAAAAACGAAAGCACGAAAGCTCTCACTTCGCAGTTGGGGAGACTGAGGCCCAGAGAGACTGCCCCCAGCCTGAGGTCTTCCGTGGGGTCTGTGGCTGCTCTGTGGCTTCAGTCAGATCGTCTGCCAGCTTCAGGGCCGAGGCTCTGGTGGTGGCGCCTGGGCCTGGGCTGTGGTGAAAAGTCTGATGCAGAAACACAGGCCACTCAGTGTTGTTCGGGTCGAGTGGACTCTGTTTTGTTAACAGACACGCCCATGCCAGCTGGTATGTGGCCGTCCGTTCACTCATTCATTCAAGAATCATGTCCCAACATCCGGGCCAGGCATTGTGCTGGAAGTTGGCAAGAGACCCTCTAACAGCCCCACCCCTGGACCCGTCACCAGCTGGTGGGGACACAAGTTGTGTCACGACTCCCTTGTAGGTAATTTGCAGTAAGCATCTTTGGGGACTCGCTCCCTGGGGAAGTGGGAGGGCTGCCAGGAGGGAGGGGCATCTGAGCTGGAGACCTGAGGGGGCAGGGCTGAAGGGCAGGAGACCACAGAGTGAGTGGACAGCTGGGGCTGTGGGATGGGGTGCTGAGAGCAGGCCAGGGGGCGGGGGCAGGCTGTGGGCGGACCCCAAACTGTGAAACCGGGAACCGAGAACCTCTTGTCACTTCCTTAGCCTTTGAGCCTTTCAATAGGTCCTTTGTGTCGGCACTTACCATGGGTTACATTCTAGTCTAACCCTGTCCATGGACTCACTCATTCATCCTCCCAGCAATTCTGTGACGTAAGTACCAGCATTCTCATTTTATGGACAAAGAAACAGAAACAGAATCCAGGATGTATGGTGCTTCGATACCATTAGCATGAGTGCTATGAGGCCCCGAACACAGGGGTCTGGTCTAATCAGTTGGAGGGCAGAGGCTGCCATTTGATGAGCCCATTACGTGGGTTGTGAGTCGGTGGCCCGGCCCAGGGCCTGGGAGGGGGCCTCCTAGGCAGCGGAGGGAACAGCATGTGCCAAGGTGTTATGCTGGGAGCATAGAGCATGTGTCTGGTCTAAGAGAAGGCCAGGGGGCTCGGCCACAGAAACAGAGCCATATGGTTGAAGAGAAGGCTGCTAAGGTCCACCCGGACCCGGATGAGATTTGGTCTTTATCGCAAGAGCAGTGGGGCCCCTGCGCCTTCTGCAGCCTCACCCCTCAACAGTGCCCCCTCGCTTTCTCTGCTCCAGCCCGGCAGCTCCTTACTTTTCCTCAAACATGCCAAGCGTACTCTTACCTCAGGGCCTTTGCACTTGCTGTCCCTTCTTCCTGAAATCCTTCCCCCAAATCCCCATGACTTGCACCTAGCCTTCATTCAGGACACTGCAAAAGTCACTTTTCCAAAGACCCCTCCATACCCACCCTATCAAAACCCGTCCCTCATCCCTTCACCCTGGCCTGACTTCATTTATTTTTTTCAGGCCCTTCCCCTTCCCTGACATTATGTTTGTTATCTGCCTCCCAGACTAGCACCTAAATTCCATGAGGGTAAGACTTGGTCTGTGGACCTCAGCTGTGTCCTCAGCGCCCAACTCCGTGCCTGGCTCACGGTGGAAAGTGTTACGTGGGCAAGTGGCTGGATCCTCGCAGGATGTTTATATGAAGTTACCGAGTCTGTTGGCAAACTTTGCCCCTCCCAGTGGGCAGTGAAGGGCTGAGCTGTGCTGGCCTGACTCCTCTGTGCAGAGTAGGTTTCTCAGACAAAGGATCATCCTCTATTGCAAGTAGGAGGAAAGTACATCCAGAAGGTTTGTACCTGCAGAGTCGCAGGGTCTGTGTAACTCCGCCCCTTTGCTTCCTAGGCTGCTCCTGAATGTGTAGGAGGGGCTTTGGGCTGGGAAGGCAAGTGCCTTGTCTCAAAGTTGCATTTCCATCAAGCACATTTCCTTTTCTAGAGGGAGTGGCTTAGGGAAAGGGAGGGGGCTAAACCCTTGCAGGACACCTCTCGGCGTAGACATTGCCGTGTGGCAATTAAGCGGGACCCCAGATTCCACCCAGCCCAGAAAATGGGGACTCCCAGGTTGAAAGGACATGCTTCCCTAGCTGGTGGGCCACTGGCACCAAGTGGCAGGCAGACAGGGAGCTGGGGAGAGGGAGCCCACCGCATGCATTTGTCCAGTCCAGCTGAGTCCTGACGCATGTAGTTACACCGGGATCTCAAGTGGGAACTTGGCCGAACTTGACCACGCCTGCCTCAGCAGGGTGCCTTTCCTTTGTCCGGCTGCCCCAGGAAATTTTAGTGGCCTTTTGTGTTTGTTTTAAATGCCCACCTCCTCAGCTAACCCAGGAAGAAATGGGACTGTAGAGGCTGGGGACGGCCTGCTCTTGACGGTGACAACATGGGATTTGGGAACCACTCAAAGAAAAAACTTTTACTCCAAGCTGACTGCTTTGATTCGCACCTACTTCTATGATATCCCAGCTCCTTAGACATCGATCATCTATAGGTTAGGCGCACGAAGACCGCAGTTTCCAAACTCTGAAAAGGGCAGTGGTGTGTGAAAGCATTCTAGTGACATTTGGGGACAGGAGAGACGGTTTGGAACATGCTGTTTGGCCGCTGGTGTGTGAGAAGTTCCTGGATGCTCGAATGGCTTAGGGGGGTGGCATCCTTGAAATTGCACAGTGCTGAAAATTCTGGGACATATGGTCACTGTGATGTGCTAATGTTAGTAATTGAAATATTTAATTACCCAGAAAAACCCCTTTGCCCACCCACTACGGGTTACTGGAGAGCCTTTATTTCTCAGGAGGAGGGTCTTACACAGTGTAATCGGACCAGCAGACAGGGAATCATTATCCTTCGTTAATTTATTAGCTAATTAAGTGATTTTTCTGGTCACGCGTTCATTCCCGCAGTTGCCATTCATCCAGCAACATTCCCTGGGTCCCGCTCTGTGCCCGGCCTGGTGCTGGGCACTGGGGATAGAAGGAAACAGGAGGATAAACATGACTGAATCCGTGTTGGGTGCCAGCCCACAGTTGGTGCTTTGGGCCACAGATGCGTTCATTCACTTCCCAGTGGACGTTCACTGAGCACCTACTATGCGCAGACCCGTGGAGATACAGAAATGAAAATGATACAGCTCCTCGTGGTTTGAACTCCCGCCCCATTTTGATGGGGTCTTTTGGTCTGTGTCCCTCTGCTGTTGGTGATAAACACGGCCAGCCGCCGTGCACAGGCCACATGACAGTGTCCCCGGCGTGAACCAGAAACAATCCAGATGCCCCAGGAACCGACGTGAGAACAAGGCATCCCCTTCACACGTTGCGTCTCAGTTCAGCATCTTGCCACCACCCAGCATTTTGAGACAGAATGTGAGATCTCGTGGTTGGCTAAATACATAAATATTTTATGTCTCGATATTCTGAAAACGAAGCCCAAATGCGCAGAACTGCAGCACATCAGTGCTATAGATCATATGTTATAATAATCTGATGACATGTTGTTTAAATATTTATGGACGGATGCGACATGACAATGGGGGAGAGAGCAGTCTCCAAGCAGAGTCCTGGCAGATGCTGGAAAGGAGGAAGCAGATTCGCGGATCCCGGGGAGCGCCTCGCAACGCTCGGCTTCTGAGTCGATGTTTTGGGGTTTCGGGACGATAGCAGTGTCTGACACTCATCGGGCACTTGCTGTATGCTGTACCCTTCACGGACATCATTTCTTTTAATCATCACAGCAACCTCTTGAGGATGGGAATCTTACTAACCCCAAGTTACAGATGAGAAGCTGAGGCTCAGGGCAGGTTCGCTGGGCCCCAGACTCCACAAGCAGGGGGAGGCCCAGGGTGGCCCCGTTCTGCAGTCTGAGTTCTTATTCACTGTGTATTCTGCTCTATGGGTGACGAGTCAGATCGGAAAAGCCACCACCGCCACCTGGTTGACCCCTTACTCGGTACTAACTGGACTTCCTAAGTCGCAGAAAGGATGTCTGTAAAATGTCAGGTGGGAATAGAAACCACAAGGAAACAAATATCTAACCCAGGAGGGGCAATTCTGCGACAGCAGAGCCATCGTGGGAGGGGATTCGCTGCAGACCATCCCCAAGTTAGTGTCCCGTGCTGTACCCGCGCCCCACGGTGCCTGCTGGGCTGGGGACGCTCAGACACAATATTCCGTTCAGGCTCCAGCAGCCCCCCTGACAGATGAAGGGCTCCTGCATCACCCAGAGCTGACTCTGACGTCCCTGCCTCCCAAGGCGGCCTGAACGTGCCAGCCCAGCCGGAGTAGCTGCTCTTTCCACGCCCTCCCTCGTGCTCTGCTGGACTGGCTCCCTCACCTGACCCAGGGCTTGTCACCACGCTGAGCCCCGGTTGATTGAAGGTCCCTTTGTTCAAAAAGCAGGACAAAGTTTTTCCTTCCCTTTGCTCTCCCTCCGCCTGTCATGTTTTTTATTAGCTGTTCGATGCCACTCCCCCTTGGGCACAGGGACATTCACGGGGCAAGTGCCGACCCTTGAAGGTACCTGGAGCGCCACTCTGTGGCTGGGTGTGTGAGCTCACCTGATCCCAACCCTTCCCCTGCCTGCACCCATGCCCCTGCCAAGGATGGAGGGCGGCAGAGGTTACTGGGGTGGGGAGGGCAGCGGGCAGCTGAGAACCTGCCTGGGGAGGGCCAGCCACGTGTGGCTGAGGCTCCGAGTCCCCAGCGCGTGCCCCCTTGTTCCCAGACTTCACTTCAAAGTTCAGGACTAAGTGAGGACTTTCAGGACGTGAGCACAGACCGTGAGACCCCAAGCACGGGGCTCCCCTCTGAGGGCAGGCCTGCTCCCGACAGGAGGGCTTGGCCTGCTCCCGGCAACACCCACACTGCACGGAGAGCAAGGCCGCTGTATCTGGCCCCTCCATGGGCGTGTGGCCAGGTCTTATTTGCAGGACCATTCTGCAGACCACTGGCCCTAGATGTGACCACCGTCAGCCGGTCTCCCTCCTCACCCAGGCCCTCTCGTGCCAAGGACACACCGTGAACGTGGGCCTCCTTGGAAATGCCCTCCTGATTTAATCCCTCATGTCGTTGCCGGATGTTATTCCATTGACAAACCCATCCCCTCCAACTTCCTGTGTTTGAGTGACAAGGGTCAGAAATCAAATGACAAGGTTGCTGACCCGCTGGCTTGGGAAGAACGCCAAGCAGGTGGTGCCCTGGAGATCAGAGAGGGCGGGGAGCTGGGTTCCGCCAGCCACCCACGCTGTTCCCAGCCCTGGGATTGGGGGCCGGGCAGCCACAGGATGTGGACGTCTGGCCACTCTCGAAAACGTGAATGAGGGAGGTCCAGGATGGTTAATCGGTGCTGTTATTTGGTACCTGCTGTGCACCAGGGACCTGGCCGAGGGCTTTATCTATGTTGCCGTAGTTAATCCTCACAATTTTGGGCTGACCCCATTTTTCAGGTAGGGATAACTGAGGTTCAGAGAATGAAGCCACCGGTCCAAAGCCATAAACCACACAGTTTGAAAACTGAGATTTGAACCCAGGCCCAACTGCTACCCAAGGCCAGTGCCCTTTGCACAATCCCAGGCATGGCTGGAAGGCTAGGGTCACTGCCCGGTTGAGCCTTCTGCCCGCTGTCTGCTGCACGTGCCTGGGGACAGGGCAGGCAGACCTCACCCTTCTTGGCAGGGAGCAGGTCCCGAGACTCCAGGCCCAGCTTTACCCCTCCGAGATCCAGCCAGCCCTGTGGCCACGCTTCGGCCCAGAGAGGGAGGAGGCAGTGGGGTCAGACGCACCTGTAAGCAAATCACATCTGTCTCCTTGGCTTGTCACTTCCCCCTGGGTCCCTCAGTTTTCTCAGTTGCAAAGTGATGGGTCATCTCAGTTCCTGCCGGTGGGGCAGTTTTCATGTTCCGTGAGATCCGCATGGCATTCAGCGGCTGGTGGCCATTATTGTGTTGATAATGAAGGACACTGTGTGGCGGGAGGACTGCAGCCTGGTGGCAGGCTGGTGCTCAGGAGCACCTCCCCACACTGGGACACGCTGGAAATCACAGCCCAGAGCCACCCTCCCCAAGGACGTCCTCCCCTCCTTGCTTTGTGTGCTCGTCCATCCGGCAAAGCCAGGCACTGTGCTAAATGCGTCGTGAACAGAAGACGCACCGTGGAGCTGGCACTCTGGGAGGGGAGGGCGGCCGTAAGCAGACGTGAGGAAAGTGTGTTCAGTGTTACTGATCCAAGTGTTGCAGACGGGGGCAGGGCTGTGGCGTGGGAGGGTGCAGTGTCTCCGGGCTGCCCGGCGGAGGGTGTATCCTCCAGTGTCTTTCTGGGGTTTAACATGTGCCTGTTGTTCAAGGTCCCAGCTCCTCCAAGGGACCCAGGGTGGCCCCGTCGGGCTTCCTTTGCCTCAAGTGTCTTTGAGAAAGTGGTTTCCCCACTGCAAATGTGGGCGTTTTTCTCAGGCTCTCCCAAGACTCAACTGCTCACTCTTAAGGCTGCTGGTCAGCAGGGCCAACCGGGCAGTCCCTGGCCACGTAGCATCCCTCTGACTCCTCTCAGTGACCCTGTGAGGCAGGTTCTGTTAGTCCTAGACCAGGAAAGGGAAGCTGAGCGAGGCTGAGTCATTTGTTCAAGGGGGCACAGTAGGTTTGTGGCTGAGCCAGGATTTGAACCCAGGCCTTTGGCTCCCAGAGCACACAGCCTAAACCAGTCTGCTCTCATGTGAGTGGATGTTTTTGTTTTTCCAAGCGGCAGAAAGTCCACAGGTTCTGCTCACAGCAGCATATGCTCAACAAGCACCTACTGTGTGTCAGGGTGGCGCTGGGTGTCGTGGGAGGCTGTGGCCGAGAAGAACAGAAAGATCATGGGTGCTCAGATTGGTCTGGGAAGTGACCACTTTCCACATGAGCTGGGTTGCTGCAGGGCTGTGAGGAGGGCGGGGCCGGCCCCGAGTCGGGGATGAGGAGGCTGAGGCCCAGAGAGGTTCCCCACTTGCCAAGGTCACACAGTCCGGGGCAGCCTGACTCCGTGTCCACGCGCTCTGCCTGTGGCCTGCCACGGCTGTCTCTCTGACAGCTTGGCTCCACCCTCATTGTGCGTTTGGACAGACTGAAGGCCAAAGAACAATTTGGCAGCTTGATCCCGAACTGGAGAGAAGGGTGAGCCCTTTTCCTAACTGTGGAAATGGACGCCCGTTCCGCAGTGAACTGCCTTCGAGATGCCGCGGATTCTCAGGGCGGGAGGGGACCCGCCAGTGACAGTGTGTGCAGAGGGCCTGTGGGGGTGTGGCGGGGAGGGGCTGTGTCAGGGATTCCTCCTGGGACTGACGTGAGGGCCGTAGGGTGTTTTGGCATCTGGGACAGACAAGCCTGTTAAAAGAAAACGTTCCCAAAGCCGTGTGACCGGCCGCTGGCAGTCCTTAAACGGCGGAGAAGCCACCGCGATCACCCAGTGGTGAGCGGCCGTTCGGGCCCATTTATTTAAACCCGGAGTCCGCGAGGCTAAAGCCTTCAGCTCGCCACCCGCTGCAGCAGGGGAGCGTAATCTTCGGGGTTTTCTTCCCATTACGGTTTCTTTTTGTTGTTGTGTATTTGTAAAATGAGGCTTCTGCTGGCAAAAGCAGGTTTTAGCAAGTGCGGCAGCTCTTTCAAGACCTAATAAGGCCCCAAAGGAGGGTGTGTTCCAGCCACGCTTTCCTTCTCCCCCCGGAGCGGCTGACTCCGCTGGCCTCCCGCGTACACTTTGGGCACCGTGTGCCATCCGTCTTGCTTCCCATTAACAGAATTATCGTCATCACTTCTGCGGAGGAGATGGGCCCTTTGGAACTGCCTTGGGGACAGAGGCAGGAGCGGCCGCCAAGCAGTTTTGCTTAGAAGGGAAAGAAAAGGAAAAAAGAGAGAGAAATACCAAACTCTTACAGATGGATGGTTCCTTGGGTCTTATGAGCCTGGGCCGAGGAGGAAAGGGGCCGCAGGATGGGTCCAATCCTGTTTCCTGCTCACATCTGAGAGCCACACCCGGACACCTCTTGGAGGAGAGTGGACAGGGCACACGATGGCCCTGGTTCCCAACACACATGAAGAGGGCTTGTCACCCGTGCAGCATGGCACAGCGTGGAGAGGCCCCTTGAGTTCAGAGGCAGGAAAGGAGGGGAGGGGGACCCAGCATTTCCGACCCACTTACATATGCCCACATATGCCTGGCACAGTGCTGGCTGCTTTGGGTTTGTCCTAGGGAGTGGGTGTCATTGGCCTCGTTTTTCAGACGAAACAGCAGAAGCCCAGAGAGTCTCAAAACTTGCTTCGGATCACATAGCTCCCAAGTGGTACTCTGAGGTTGTCCGTGTTCCTGGGCTGCCCACCTCCAGGCTCCGGGAAGTCACAGAGCGAGGACTCCCAGTCCAGATGCCTGTCACCAGCCTGCCCTGCCTCACCCACCTCCGATCAGTAGGAGTTAGCCAGGTGCAGAGGGCCTGCCAGAGGGAGCACACGGCGTGTGCAGGGGCCCAGAGCTGCAGAGCAGCAGGTGCAGGGAACTGTAAGAGGCCCTGTGGCGCTGACATGGTGAATGACAGGTGTCACCTGGGACTGGGGTCAGGCAGGTGAGGAGGCCTTGGATGTTAAGCTCAGGAATGATGACTTTATCTGGAAGCCTTTGAAGGTTGATAAGGAAGAGGGGTGTGGACAGGTAGGTGTTTTAGGAAGGTCATTCCTGGTGACGTGTGTAGAAAACGGTTTGGTGAGGGTGGGGTCAATGCCAGGAGACCGAGAGGCTGGCAAGGAGGCCCCAGGGTGGATGCCTAGGTGGCGCCTCCCAGAGCTTCTCAGCTGCCTGTGAGGCCGAAATTCCACCCAAAAAGAAACTTTGGCTTCCCCCCCCCACCCAGCCCTTTCCTGCGGGGTGTCAGAGCGGGGGGCCCCTCACCTCCGCACCCTCAGCCTCTCTCACAGCTTTCCTGTGACAAACACGGCCGATGCCTACAGCTCACTGGGGACAATGTGAGAATAAATGATAAAATATGTAAAGCTTGCAGCACTGCTTTGGGAAGGGAAAAAAAGTGCCACGGATGTGTTATTTTCCCTAAATCCGGATTCTGCATGTCATTTTTTTCTTCCCCGTCAGAGAAGCTGTTTTGACTCCCGGGGATGAGGGAAGCCGGAGTTAATGGGAGTGCATGGGCCCAGGCTGGGTCGTCCATGTGTCCGTGCAGAATTCCTGTATTCCCCCCGTTTCCAAGCCGCCTCATTAATCTGCAAGAGCCCGGGTTCTGATGCGCTTCCTGGGGAGCGAATTGTGTTGTCACTGTGACTGAATTACTATTCTCGATTGATAGATTGATTGATTGGGCTGGAGAAGTCAGAGACCAGGCTGAGAAAATGAGCAGCCCTGAGTTTTCGTGTCCGCCCGTGGCGTGCTGTTTGTGTTGGAGGGTCGGCCTGTCCTGAGCTGGCGTGTGGCACGCAGCCAGGGGGGCTCACGGTACCAGGTGTGCGGCAGAGTGGTGGGCAGGCAGCCCCCCACAGATGAGCTGGCTGCTCCCAGGCTTTGCCCAGACAGTGTTTTCCACGGTGGCCGGGTTCTCAGGAGGGTGAGCCCAGGTTGGTCCACAGTCCCCTGCCCACCCCCTCACAGAGCCAGGTGAGGCCAGGGTGGTTCTAGAAGAGACTGGGTCCTGCCTGCCCACAGGCTCAGCCACGCCCCTCCCCCCTCTCCCCCCGGCCCTCCACAGGTGCAGTCCAAATAGTTTTATGGTGAATGGATGAATGGGGGTGAGGAGGCTAGTGTGTTTTGATACTGGCTGGGTGACTTGATATACCTGGGGTCTCATTTTATCATCACCACAATCCGTTTTCAGCTGGGGAGACAGATTCAGAGAGGTGAGGATCGTGGATAGGACACCCAGCAAAGAGGCAACCTGACTGTTGCCTCCAGATGCCAGGCTCCCCGGGGCTGGATGTGGCCTGCCCAGGCCAGTGCCCGCACTCCGCCTTGTGTCTCACTCCCTCCCCTGAGGGTCGTTCCCTCCTCTAGAGCACGCCCCCCCCCAGTGCTGGGCAGAGACAGGGGCAGGTGGGCCTCCTGTGTGCCGGGCACACCCTGGGCGCTGCTTCTGAGGTCTCATTGAACAGGTGCCTTCTAGGTAGAGCTTCCATGTTCAGATCACAGAGTGAGGCTCGGAGAGGGGATGCAACGTGGGCAAGACTTCCCAGCAAATCGGGAGGATCCCAGCTGTAAATTCAGGGAGAACTGTCGCCTCCTAGAATGGTCCTGGGATGGGAGCACGGGCGGCTTTGACCCATTTCTGTGGGCTCGCCTGGGGCGTGATGTCAGAGGCGGAGCAGGAGTCTCCCAGGACCAGACAAGGTGGGGGGCACCCCCTTGGCTCCCTGGGAAACATGGGGCAGTAAGGGTCCCAGACCAGCCCAGTCAGCCCTTACAGCCCACTCCGGCCCTTCTGGTTCTGGCTTCGGCTCCCCCTCCCCCACAGCCATGCAGTGGGAGGATGGGAGGCCCCCGCTTATCTGCTGAGTGCTGGTTATGTGCTAAGCAATTTGCCGCACAGTCTGATTTACTTGACCCAAGCGCCCTGTGAAGCCAGGGCCCCGTGTGCGTTTCCCCCAGTGCTTCCCGCTGTTCGCAGTGACAGCCTTTTCTTCATCTACCTCTTGGGGGGCAGGGCCTTCTCTGCCTGTGCCTGAGAAAGTGCTTGGCTCCGTGCGCCTCTCAAGAAATGCTTTACAGATGATGACGGAATGAATGAACCCCCGATTTCTTTCAAAGGAAACTGAGGCCCACAGAGCACAGAGCCTGCCCGTCGGGGCCAGCCGGGGCCTCTTTCGCTGACCCGCTTTTGGCCTGGAACTCCAGGTGTGCCTGTCTGTGTCCCCGCAGGTCCACGCTGCCCAGAGAAACTTCTAGTCCACACTTGTGGCTTTGGATCGGCTCAGAAAAAGCGTGTCCTGTGACTGCTCAAGGAATCTGGGCATTTAGCCCAGAAAAGAGTGTGTTTCCTGGCTTCCTAAGAACTGGGGCCCACCCTGCCCCTGGCCTGGGCGTGCAGCACGGGAGGGAGGGAGTGATGGACTCCAGCCCTGGACGGCAACGCGTCGGACCTTATCAGCCAAGGTTTGCTGCCCTGCGCTCGAGACTGCCCTGGCAAGACCACCCCGCACAGCATTAGCCTGGACACTCCGGGCGGAAGTTCCTCAGCATCGTCCGGGACACCCTCTGGGATGGGATGAGTGCTCTTGGGTTACTAGAAAAGAAGTGTTCCTCATACTCAGACAAATGTCTATCCCCGGGGTGCCTCTCCTGGCGTACCTCAGTGGTTACCGCGAGGCAGACGTGGGCACAACGCCCACGATGCACAGGGTGACCCGCTTCTGCTGGGTTATCAGGCCGCCAGGGCCAGATGTTTCGAAAGCCAGGCATCTGGCCTCTCCCTCCAAGGCTGGCGCGGGTTTACGAGGTGTCTTTGAAGAGAGCTGGAGTCATCCCGCCGTGATGTCTGCACATTGCGTAATTTCACAATTTGGTTTTCTTTTCATAGGAAGGGTCAGTGCTTCTCTCTCCCTCTCCTGCTTTTCATTTTTATTTTATTTTCCTCCTGCTCCCTCCCTCAGACTGGCCTGGAATGCCTCCTCCCTCGGGCTGGGAGATCCCCCAGTCTTCAGAGGGGATTAACTGGAGTTACCCACCGGGTAACTGGAATATGTTGGTCAAATTTCGAGACAGAGAAAACCTCTTTTGTGTACTCATAGGAGAATGGAGGACTCCAGTCTTGCTTCTCCTTGGCCAGATCGAAAAAAGTCACCCAGCAGGGCACAGCGGCTTGAGTTTGCTGGTCCCAGATGCCAGACCCAGGCCCGACGCCGGGGTTGTGAGAGTCTCACCGATCCACGGTGAACGGAAGAACTTCCGGACAGGCCTGGCACTGGCTACTTTCTTATGTCAGGTGTCCTTCAAATGATGGTGATGATGGAAATTGTATCCAGAAAAAGTTGGCGACTTTACGTGCGTCTTCAGAATTCGAGGGAAGCTTGACGGGCCTGTGAAGTCCCCAGGCCTGGGAACCCCTGGCTCACTTCCTCTGTGGCACCAGAAGCAGAAGGCGAGCCCGAGGGGTCCTGTGTGCAGTGCCCGGGATGCGGGAAGCTGCCGCCCACGTGCAGGCTGGCTGGGCTCTGGCGTGGGCCAGGAGATGGCTAGATTCCTAGGGCCAGCTTAACAGAGGACCGCAAACTGGGTGACTTAAAACAGCAGAAATGTGTTCTCACAGTCCTGGAGGCCAGAAGGCCACACTCAGGTGTCTGTCGGGTGGGTTCCGCCTGGAGGCTCTGCGGGAGACTGTCCTGGCCTCTCCCAGCCTCTGGTGGTTGCCAGCAATGCTTGGCGCCCCTTGGCCTGTAGACACAGCACTACTCTGTGCCTCTGTCTTCACATGGACGTCTCCCTGTGTGTCTCTGTGTCCACGTTTCCCTCTTATGAAGACACCAGCCATTGGGTTAGGGCCACCCTAATCCGACATGATCTCATCTTCATGTCATTGCACCTGCAAGGACCGTACTTTCCGATGAGGCCGTATTCCCAGGTTTCAGGGAGACATGAGTTTTATAGGAACACTCTTCAATCCAGCACAGGAACCCCCGAGGTGAAGAGGGAGGCTGCCTGGATAGGGTGTCGCCAAGCGTTAAGGTGTTGGTGTGTCTGTGGCCATTCAAGTTGGGTTAAAACAGGGTTCCCAGGAGGGCTCCTCCAGGCCACCTGTTTGTGTGTGGGTGCGGATGGCAGGTAAGCACACAGTTGTGCCAGGCACTGGGCTGGGGCTGAACAGGACAGACCCGCCGACCCTGGGCTCTAGCTAGCATTTCTGTGGAGGAGACAGATGCGCACAGGGACCCAAGTCCGGGGGCGAGAGCCGTCTCCAGGTCTCAACAGACTCAGAGACTCGGGGAGCTGACCTGGCCAGGGCTCTCTGACTCGAGCCTGTGCTCTGTGTCCTAGACTTGTTTATATGTTTTAATGCTGGTGCCAGAGACGAGTGGACCGGTCCACTTTAGCATGCTTTGCTTAAACACAGGCAGCATCGGCCAGGACAGCTGAGGTCTGAGAACCTTCAGCACTCAGCACAAGCCGCCAGCCCCAGCCCTGCTCCTTTGGGCTGGAAGAGCAGCCCCTCCCAGTCATGACAGGACCTTGCCATTCCCGGTGGTGCCTGACAGTGCATCCTCCGCCTGCTACGTGGATAAAGGGCAGGAAGGAGGGATCCAGGTTCTTTCTGTCCCCCAGGGACCCTGATCTGTTTTGGCAAAGGCTCTGTGGTCAGACGTTTCCGGATTAGCATCCCAGCCCCGACACCTCCTAACCAGTGATCTTGAGTAAGCCAAACCCGGGGCCTCTTTGAGCTTCACATCTCCTTTCCTGCAAAATAGGAGTCGTGATTTCAACCATGCCCATCTCAGAAGAATTAAGGGACAGCTGAGTGAGCTCACGAATGCTTCCTGTGCCTAGCACAGAGCCTGGCACACAGTGGGTGCTCAATAAATGCTCATCAAATAAGTGCATCCTGGAGCCTGGAATGCGGCTCTTCTGGGGTGCGGCCTCAGCATGGTCTCTTGAGAGGGAGATTCTGGAGACATTTCCTTCCTCCTGTCTGAGCACACAGCTGAGATGACCAGGGCAGGGTGGCGAGGTCATGTGTATGTGTACAGCATTGATGGAGGAAAGACACTGCTAAACTGCGTCTGGGGCTTTGGTTTATCACATGACTCATTGAGAGCTCTGGTTTATCACATGACTCATTGAGTAAAATTGTATGTGGGCTTGGTACAGGGGAGGCAGAGTGGTATGCAAAAGAGCACTGGAGGGAACTCTGGAGAGCTGAGCTCTGGCCCTGGCTTTGCACCCTTAGCAGCCTAGTGTACACATGCTCATGGCGCCCTGTTGGTCCTACTGAGCATCTCCCCCTTCTGCAGACCTGAGGCCACTGTTGGGGCCTCTGTCCCAGGCCTTTGCACATGCTGTGCCATCTGCCTGGAGAGTCCTCCCCCTTCTCTGCTGTTGATTGAGTGTACAGACAGCCGCATGTCCTTGGACACATCACACCCCTCTGCCCTGAGCCTTAAATACAGGTTTTAGACTGGTGGATTCCTCAGGGCCTTTCTGAGGGTCTCTGGTGAGACATGAGACCTAAATGAATGGATTCGGGGTTCTTCCTGCTCCCGGGAATCGATGGAAGCGTGGCAGTGACTGCACGTGTTTAACAGTGGTCTGCCGTTGATGCAACAGCCTGAATGGAGCGTAGCGGGGTTTCTGGGCGCTCAGCATATTCCCAGGGAATGGATTCCAGGGTCTTTGAAAAGGCCGGTCTGAGGCAGCCTCGTGGAGCTGTTCTAACTGCAGTTGGGCCAGCTCTTCCCCACCTGTCCCTCTGCCGGAATTCTTCCCATGCCTGCAGAGGGCTGAGTGTGTGCGTCCAGGGCCCAACACTCGATGTGCACCTGCCGCAGAACTCTCTGTGCTTCCCCGTCTGTCCAGAGCTCCTCTTAGCGGTGCAGACAGCGTGCTCCGCCGGGGCTCATCCCAACGCTCTGCACTTCAGGCTGGCACCAGATTTCAGACCCCACCTTTACTAAGTGTGCACCTCTGAGCCCAGGCTCCTCATCTGCAGAATGGAGATGGTAATGCCCACCTCAGGGAGGGGGAGGTGGACCCAGATACGTGGTGCAGTGCATGGCATGGGGTGGAGGCATGTGTTATGGGGCCTGTCCTTCTTAGCATGAGTATTCCTTACTCCAGAGATCAGAGTGAAACAGAGATCAGCAGTCTGTGTGTTGAAGCCAACTGTCTGTTGTCTGAAGAATTTTGCTTTGGAAGACAAGCCCAGATTTTGGGTCAGAACCTTATTCCCTCAGGAATGTCACGCCTGAGCATCCAGGCCTATTTCCTAGGCCTGGTGGCCACCCAAGCCTTTGAACCTTCCACGTGGACGGTCCCAGGTCAGGCTTTGGGGGTTTCTCGCACAGCTGGGCTGCATGTCGTGTTTTGGTAGCATCGTGTTCACAGAGCCGGCCCTGTCTGGCTATGAATAGATGTTATTTTCTCTCTCTCTTGGACGCCTGAATGGCAGTCTCCCTCCTGCCGTCCCAGAGGCAGACCTGAGTTAAAACTCCAAAATGGACATCAGAGCGGAGCCATCCGTTCCTGCTCAGACAGAGGCTCCCAGCAAGGCTCAAAGAGGGGGGTCAATGGCTGCCGTGGCCTGGGAGGCTCCCGAGGGTCTCCCAGGCTGGGGTTATGAAGGCTGCAGAGCAGACCGAAGAAATCGGTTCACTGAAACGGCAGCAAGCAGCTTGGAGTAGCAGCCAAAGTTGAGGAGGGTGGTTCTGTGTCTCCAAAAACAGACCCGCTGGCATCCAAGCCACAGATGCAGAACCTCAGAGAGAGGAAGGACACTGGGGACGAGGGATCAGCCTGCCTCAGGCTGGAGGGCCTTGTGGCTCGGCGGCTAGGAGCGTGGGTCTAGAACCACACTGCCTAGCTTCAGATCCCAGTTCTCCCACCTGTACTGGACAGCGTGCCCGACCTTTTGATGCCTCAGTTTCCCCCTTCTGTAAAATGGAGATGATAATGTACTGTGAGGGGAAAGTAGGTTAACATCACTTAAGTGCGTTAGAACAAAGCTTGGTGCGCAGTAAATAAAAAAGGGTAAATTGAGCCCTGGCCGGTTTGGCTCAGCGGTTAGAGCGTCGGGCCACGGACCAGAGAGTCCCGGGTTCGGTTCTCGTTAAGGGCATGTACCTTTGTTGCAGTTTGTCCTCGGCCCCAGTTGGGGTCGTGTGGATGGCAACCAGTCGATGTGTCTCTCTCACGTCGATGTTTCTCTCTCTCTCTTCCTCCCTCTCTCCCTCCCGCTCTATCTGAAGATGAATGCAAAAATGTCCTCGGGTGAGGATAAAAGGAAAAAAAAGGGTAAATTGAGGCCCGGAGAGGGCAAAGGACTCACCCATGGTCACTCAGAAGGTCACTGGGTGCAGCCAGGCTCAAACTCATGACTTCCAGTCTCGTGGACATTTCCCTCCTCCCCCTTCCTCCTCAGCCAGACTTTTTCAACTCTGCCTTTTGCAGAGGAAATCGCGTGACCCTTCAGCCGGCAAGAATTCAGACTGCACAGAATTCGGAAACCTCTTTGGGCTGGCTGGGGGCCTTGTTGCAATGCTATTCAGCTGCTAGCTGTCTTTTTCTTCATTTTTTTTTCTTTTAAAGCTCTAGAGGGTCTCTCATTTCCGATCACCCAAAATAGAAAATTTAACCTTTGAAGACTTGAGTCCCTGTGGTGTGTCCCTAAACCACCTTCCTCCTTTTCTGGGCCCCATTTTCCCCGGCTGTGAAATGAAACGTTTCCCCCGCTTTGACAGCTGGAGGGCCCCCACCTGCCAGCCTGTAGTTGCTTAAGGACAGGCACACCGGGAGGCGCCACCCGGAACGCAGGCGCGTGTTCCTGCGGGTGAGTGCTGACTCAACAGAAGCGGGTAAGCACCCTTCTAGGACGTGAGTGAAACCCACCAGAAATGCTGCCCGCTTCCGCTTACCTCCCAGTTTCAAAGGTTGCTTGAGTCATCAGAGTTGTCTACACTTTCCTGGCTCTCCTGTTTCAGCAACATGAAACCCCTCAGGGCTGAGACTGGGGTGGCCAGAAGTGTCCCCTCTACACGCGTCCTGGGCGTCACAGCTGAGGTGTTGGCGGTTTCCTGATCTCCGCTGGGCACCCCCGCCACGAGCTCCGGAGGCTGCCAGCCTCGGTGTGAATCCCGGCTCCCAGGCTGTTGACACCACCCCTCCGAGCGTCAGTCCCTCATCTGTGAAATGGGTGGGTGAGCCCTGCCAGCAGGGTGAGATGCCCCAGCTCATTCCCCTCTTCTTTCCTGCCCAAGAGGCCCTGGCTCACCTGGGATCCAGCTGGGGCACAGTGGATGTCGGGGACAGAGGGACACACACGGAAAGCCTGGAGACAGACCCTTGTCCATCGGGGCCAACAGCTTCCTGAGTGCAGCCCTCTCAGCCTTTTGATGAGAAACCAAGGGCCCAGAAGGGGAAAGACCTGGAGCAGGGAGGTCATGGAGCCAGGACTAAAACCCAGGATCCTAGCCCAGGAGTCTCCTGGGCCTCACGCCCTCCTGTCCTCTGTGTGTGCATTCCCTGTCAGGTCAGCCTGGCACCGTCAAGGGGGCCGGCCCAGGTGGGCCTGGGAATTCAGAAATGGGTGTCATGGTAGGCCTGCTCCCCCCTGGCAGGGGCCTTGGGCAAGTCATATACACCTTGAGCCCCATTTCCTCATCTTAGAAATGGGCACATTTCCTGTTATGTCCACCTCTCAAAATTGTCATGAGGCTTCATAAGATGATGTGGGTAAAAATTCCTCTGCAGCTGATCAAGAACTGAGAACTGTTCAGATGTGAAGAATTTGACATTTGTCATCCCCTGGGGCATTTCTGTATCCCTGTCACTCAGACAGTGTCTGGTACAGAGTGGGTGCTCACTGAGTGTTGAATGAGTGAATGAAAATAGTTGTCATTTATTAAGCACCTGCTACATACCAAGCTTCACCCAGGGGACTTCCCGAAGGTCCTGTGACCTCACAGCAAGCCCAGCAGTTCAGGTATGTCCCCATTTTACAAATTAGAAAGCTGAGGCTCAGAAAGTGCCGTAACGTCCTTAGGGCCACACAGCAGGTGGTTGAAGTCAGGTTTCACCTCTTGCTCTTAAGGCCATATGTCCTTCCAGGTGCTCAGTTGGTCCCCTGGGTCACCTCTCCCCGGGGTTTGCTGGTAAGTGTTTAACAAACAGTTCCCGGCAGAGGGGCGGGGTGGGGAGGGATTTGTACAAAGCTCTAATTTATGGCAGTTGCCAATTTCCATGGTGCATATATTCCTGCTGGGCCTGATTTCAGGCAACCCTCTCCCACCCGAGCTCCTGGGGCTCCCTGGGGTCTCAGTACCACACAAAGACTCGGGAGGGATGGATGGGACCCGAAGACCGATCTACAACCCCTCGACTGGAATATTAAGGTCTGCCAGCCCCGCTGTGTGCGATATTCCTGCCAGGCCCGGAGCAGAGGCCTGTAAACGCTGGGATATAATGGACAATAAAAGTCGCCGGAAAATAGTGAGTCTCGTAGGACCACTGTCATCCCTGCCACACGCTGCCTGCCGGAAACACGGGCCCTGTGATCGGGAGGCACGATCCTTATGTAAATATATAGGGTCTCCCGCCAGCCACGGGCCGAGATTTATTTAATTGAGACGTGGGAGGAGGGGAAGACGGCTCCGGTTCATTGGTTCATCGTCCTCCTGGTGACTTTGGGAAATGCTCTGCCATCACTTCCCAGCTCTGGGAGGACGCAGCAGGAGCGTGTGGCCTCGCCCATCCTCCCCCTTGAAGGGGGATCCTCAGAGGGCAAGGACACCTCCTGCCAGGTCCACAGGCCCAAGGGCCTTGTTAGCCACAAGAGACTGGGGTCCCCTGGAGAATGAGGACCAGACTTACTGTGACAGTTGATTTGCTGAGCGGGATGCCAGAAATATTTGTCGCAGGGATGTCGCTGTTGAACGAACACTGGTTTCTGTAGTGATCATGGTCATCGTAATGGCAGCAACAGCCACTTACTGAGCCCTTGTGTATGTTGAGGTCCTGACGGTCCTGGGCTGGCATTTTGCCTACATGTGAGGTGGGTCCTACGTGGCCCCCTGTTTTATAGAGGAGAAAACTGTGAAGAGATGACCGTGGGCCTGGCTGGAGCTCACGTGTCTGGACAGAGGCGGCATAGGATTTGAACTTGGGACTCTCAGACTCCAGAGCCTGTGCTGGGCTCTGTTTCCTCACTACTTGGCCCTCTGGTCCCAGATCAAATGCCACCACCTCCCGGCAGCCCCCTTGATTGACCCACGTTGGAATCAATGGCCCCTTCTTGGAGTCTGCATCCTCGATCACTTTGATCAGGTCCTTGCCATGACCACCCATGTGCTTCCTTCCTGAGGGCAGGGGACCCCAGGCGAACGAGGACTCAGGCCTGCATTTCCATCCCGGCTTTGCCTCTCTCCAGCTGGGACTCCTCCAGCAAGTCACATGACCTAAGAGCCTCAGTTTCCAGATTTGTCACATGGATGCACTGCCTGCAGGGTTGCTTTATGAGCACACAAACTGCCAGCACTCCTCAAGGATCTGGCCCAGCACCCAGCACTGAGGGGCGCCCTGTGTGTGACCCCCTCCCCCATGTGCGCATCCCATCTCCCCGGTTGTGTGTCTGGGAGCCCAGGAGGCATCTGAGCCATGCCCCCCCATCGTTGTGGCTTGGACCCAGGACTGTGAATGAGGGGGACAGTGTGCGGGGTGCTGGGGGGTTGAAAAAGTCTTCCAAGGCCAGGGAGAGTGTCCCCTTAGCAAATCCAGACCCAGATGATCTGGTTTTCCTCCCAGAGACAGGGTCCCAGAGCCCAGTTTCAGGGGCGCCACATCCTCCATCAGTATCATAAAAACGTCAGCACACGAAGGGCCCTCCTACAACCTGGAGCCTGACCCACCCACGTTGAAGGTGGGGACACTGAGGCCCAAGGAGAGGCCGTGCCTTTTCCGAGGCCACGCAGCTCTGTGAGAGTCCCAGGCCCTGTGAGTTCCTGGCCACCATGCCACACGGGTCGTGACTCAGAGCAGAAATCTCTGTGACTCCGTGTGGGGCGGCGGGACAGGATGGAGGAAACACTGTCGCCCACAGACCGAGCCTTGCTCAGCCTTGTGGGGATTGTGGTGAAGGCTCATGGTGACTCGGGAGGCCCTGCGAGTCCCCTGTGGAGGGGACTGGGTGCCATCCGTGCCCTCCGCACAGCTCCGCCCTCTCTTCTGTGCCCCAGGTGGACAGACAGGGAGTCACTGACATCAAACGTGTGTGTGTGTGAGGGCACAGAGGCTGACCACAGCCAAGTTAGACTTCGGGCAGGTTCTGGCTGCCTCAGGCCCAGGAGGAAGAGGAAGGCTCCGTGGGGCTGGCTCCCGTGGCGTGACTCTGTTCCCGGGGGCCTGCGCCCTCTCCTGGGCCAGAGGCACATCTCTGCTGTGGAGGGAATTCCTCTCCAGCAGACAGGAGGCTGGAAGCAAAAGAAAAACATTTTAGATAGAAAGTGCCCAACCTGGGGGACTGGCCGGCCCATCTGGAATCTCCTCTGTGAGTCGAGCTGGTGCTGCCCACGGAGCTGGGTCGTGGAGGACAGTCCCTGAGGAGTGCCACCTGCACCAGGGCCTCGGTGGGGTCCGCCGGCAAGCCTGTGGACAGCTGGACCGGGCCCAGCCTCGGCCACCCAGGGGCTGGCACCTGGCAAACCACCGACAGTTGGGCCCGGCTGTAGGGGAAGGTGTCCTGGCAGGTGGCCAAGCCCCGGTGCCAGCTCCTTATGTCCTCCGGGGCCTCAGCTGCCAGTCCCAGCGGTTCAGCTACAGGTGGGGTGCGAGGGGGTGGTTTGCCCAGGGTACCGGTGCTCCCGTTCTGGAGGAGGAGGCCCGGGCTGGCCAGGGGAGCGCTCTTCGGAGATGGAGGGCTTGGCTGGCCCGGGGCTTTCCCTGACTTCCTCCTACATGCCTACAGCTTCACCAGCCTGCACGCCTTAGATCCGCCAGAATCCCCTTCCCCTCCGTCCTGGTCCTGCCACTCCCTCTAAGCCACGTCACACTCCACCTGTCGTGAGAAGCTGCCCGTGACCTTGCCCGGACAGAGTGAGAGTCCATCGGTCCTTCTCCTGGGGGCACTTCGCATGCTGTTTCCTGGCCCGTGGATATCTGTCCCTGTGTTCCCGGGTTCTCTGCTTCAGACCCTGTGAACAGGGGGGTTCCATCTGTGTCATCTTGGAGTCACCAGTTGTCAGCACAGGACCTGAACCGACAAGGCTGCTGGAAGGAAGGGAGGAAGGGAGGCGGGAACACTCTGAGCCCTCAGCTCCCAGATCCACACCTGGGTGTGGAGAGCATGGGCCCCGTAAGGATGTAACAATCACACGGTAGCTGCGTCAGCTGAGTGTCTGTCATGTGCCAGCCCGGGCGGTGCATACTGTTCTTGTCCCTGTTCTACCCTTGAGGACACTGGGACACACAGCTGGGACGTGGTAAATCCAGAACTTGAACCCAGGGCCGCTGCCTACCAAGGCGTCCATCTCTCAGGCAACTGATATTTTTGGCTCAGCTCACAAAAGAGACTAGGGAGGGTTAGGCTTTTAGAGGGACAGCAGTGAGGTTCATGCTTAGCCTTTGCTGGGCAGGTGGGGACCGAGCACCGGGGCCAGAGGAAGGACCCGTCGTCCCTGCCAGAGTCCAGGCTGGGTGATCCCGGGGCTGCTGTCAGTGTCCCAGGTTCCGGTTGGGGTGACAGGTTGATAGAGCCTGGGGGGGCAAGGCCCCTCGCCGCGCTGAGCGTGGAGCGGTTTGAGGAGGTTGGGTCCTGGCCAGGAGCTGCCACTGCTGTGCTTTGGCCCCGGCAAGTCTCTGGCTTCCTGCCTCAGTTTCCTGATGGGTGGAATGGGGAGCAGCCTGGACGGTCCCAGAGTGGACTCTGGTTTATCCCAAGTCCGTTGGCTGGAGGCGCACACGTGCACTCTCTCCAAGACTGGTGGCCGCTGCCATCGGATTCCAGTCCCTGGTGAGCATCAGACTGCCTGGCGATAATGACAAGTTCCATTCGCCACAGAGGTGGCAGCTGGAGCTATTTTTGGAACAGCGCGTGGTGGGGGTTTCCTTTTGGCAGTGGCTGGAGACGGAGTCTCAGGCAGGGGAAGTCCCCTACAGAGACGGGGCCGGCCCCTCTTCCTTCACCGGCCCTGGCACAGAGAGGGCACCCGTGTCCCCGGAGGCCCCAGCACTGAGTCCACCTTCGATCCCAAGCCAAGCAGACCTTCCCTGAGCGTCCCAGGAGCCACTTTGCAAGGTACCTGCCTTTGCCCTGCCTCCCTCTGGGGGAACCCCTCACCCTCTCCTGCCACCTGGGGCTACTGCCTTTGCCCTGGAGGGTGTGCCCAGCAGGTGGCAGGGAGCCGGGCCTGAGGGGCGTCTGGAGCCTGGGCTGATGGAGCACCCTACCTTGGCCGCATCTCTGCCACTGCCCCCGCTCGACCACCCCCAGGTGGGGCTACCACTGGCCAGTGCCTTCAGCCTGGCATGACCTATGCCGCCGTTCAGGCAGGGGGTGCAGTTTCACGTTGAGTGATCCTGGGCTTTGCCAGAACTCCTGGGGTACAAGGGAAGCAGAAAAAGCAATGCTGGTCTTGGGTGGGTTCTGGCTGCCTGGGCCCCTCCTCATGTCTGAGCAGTGAGCTCTCCACAGAACTTTCTTCCACCAGATAGAGCTGTTCTCCACACCTTAAACCCGGGGCAGGGCAGAAAATTAGGGGAGGCCGGGGGTTCAAGAACTTGCTCTGGGTAGGGGCAACTGGATGGGATTGTGGATGCCATCCTGGGGCCCAGGGCAGGCTTTTTACAAATGCTGAAGCGCTCCAGCCCCCTGGGGGCTGCTTCCCTGGCTTCTTCCTCCTGACTGCTGGGGTTTCCATACCTGGTCAGCAGCCGTGTACCTGGCCCTCCCTCTGTAGCCTGCTGAGGCCACAGGTGAGTGTGTTGGTCTCTGCTGAGCCGGGAGTAACTGTCAGGGGGAGTCCAGGAAGGCTGCCTGGTGGGGCCGCGAAGAAGGAGCCGGGGTTGCCGGGAGACACTTCATTCCAGGCGGGGGAAGCAGGGCCTGCCAAGGCCTTGGGGAGAGAGCAAGTTCATTCCCCCAAAGGGCAGGGGTCCTTGGGATGGTGGGCCTGTCTGAGGAGTCCAGTGCTCCCAGCAGACAGATACCAGTCTCCCCCAGCTCCGTGGTAGTCTGGAAGGATCACCCCAGACAAACGAGATGGAAACTCAGACTTCGTAAAAGTCGAATCTGGGGGCAAACAGGGCATGCCTTCTACTGCCTGCACGAGCTTGGCAAAGGCACGTGACTTCTCTGCACCTCGGTTTGCTCATCTGTAAAACGGGGCACCGCAGACATGGTGGCAGGAATGCAACTGGCTGTGCAGAGGACAAGCTCAGCGGGTCCTCCTGCTCAAAGGGGTGGGATGGGTCCCGGCCTTCACAGGTCCTGGGGCCACGGGCCTCCCAGACAGAAGCCAAATGCCTCACTGCTCCCCTAACTAAGAGATGTTTTCAGCTCCTGCCTTTCTTCTTCTAGAATTGGGTTCATTACTCAAGAAGGAGGAGGTGGAAGGGGATCAGGAGCCTCCTTGATTTTACAAAGGCTCAGGGCAGCCCTGCCGTGGGAGTGGGACGTGCTTTCAGTGGCCCTGTGACTTCTGCCCGGTCGGGCCTCGGGGCCCTGAGCGCAGAGGCAGCTGTTTCTTGCTTGGGGCTTCAGGAGGGTGGGAAGAGCCCTCTCCACCCTGGTCAGAAGATTATTCAACCAGTTCCCACTGGGTGCCCATTCTGTGCCAGGCCGTGGGCAAGGCCCTGGAGGTATAGAGATGACTGCTAAGACCAGTCCCCACCGTGAAAGGGTGGCAGAGGCGGAGAGGGTCACGAAGGAAGCCGTTTGTGCCCAAAGAGCTGACCTTTAGGGGAGAAGCCTGTGTGGATGCTGTCAGATGGGGCGGCGGGCGGGGGCCTTGGTACCGCCTCTGTGTGTCCACCCTTTGGGGTCCGGCTGTTTCTTCTTTATGGATGAGGCTCAGGGAGGGAGCGGGGCTCCCCAAGACCCCATAAGAAGTGCTGAGCCTGAGTAGGACCCAGCACCTGGTCATGACACATGAGTAGGACTTTGTCCAATGAGAGGTCATAGGTTCCAGGCAGAGGCGGGTGTGTGGAAAGGCCTGGGAGGCCGGGGGCTGTGTGGTTGGGTGCAGGGCCTGGGGTGGGGGGAGTGGGGGAGTGCAGGAAGGCAGGCC
Organism: Tadarida brasiliensis; assembly: GCA_030848825.1. Taxonomy (NCBI): domain Eukaryota; kingdom Metazoa; phylum Chordata; class Mammalia; order Chiroptera; family Molossidae; genus Tadarida; species Tadarida brasiliensis. The sequence continues at coordinate 9,899,807 of CM061269.1, read as the reverse complement.
CGGCCCAGCTGGGCAGAGCTCGCAATGCCTTGCTCAGTCCTGTGGGCCTTTCCTGGGGAGCTTGGGGTGGGGATCGGCGGGTTGAGATTTGTGTTGGAGGGGGGACCTTCCCATGGTGGCCTGGAAGTTGGCGACTGCAGGGACCTGCTGTGAAGGGGCCAGGCCGGCACAGGGCAGGGGCTCTGGGTGAGTGCAGACTGATTTGGAGAGAGAATCAGCAGAACTGGATGAAGACCAGCTGTGGACTGTGAGGGAGGGCGAGGCACGGGGTGGGGCAGGCTAGGTTCCTGCCAAATCCCTGGGAAGGCAGAGAGGTGACCCCGTGGCTGAGCTGGGGACCCGGGAAGGGCGAGCAGAAGCTCCGATTTGGGCCAGGTGTCTGGTGCCGGTGGCTTTGGGAGGTGGAGTTCTGGAGCTCTGCAGAGTAAGGGGGCGGGGTTGATGGGTGAGGACAGGCGAGCTGGTGGTGCTGGGGAAGGGAGCTGAGTCCAGTCAGCTGCTGGCCTCCAGGTTCTGCAGGCCCACATGAGGCCGCTGCCCTGAGGGGGGTCAGGGACCTCTCTGCAGGGGCTGCTGTGTCCGTGTGTGTCGTAGAGAAGCCAGGCTCCTGCTGGTTGTGGAACCCAGGAGTCTGAGCAGCAAATGTGGCTTTGGGGGTGGGGGCTAAAGGAACATGGGACCAGTCAGGAAACCAGACACCATCTGTGGCTGGTCCCCTACGCCTCCCAGACCCCCATGACTCTGGCTGCTTCCTGTCAAGTGATGAATGGGCAACGGCTACTTATCTCAAGACCAGAAGAGAAGGGAGGCTGGGCAGGGGAAGGACGTGGCAGCCCGAGCCACGCCTCTGGGCCACAGTTCGTCTGTTCATTCCCTCCTCCCAGGCAGTATGGACTGGGGGAGTCGGACAGACTTGGTTTCCAGTGTTACTTCCCCCTGCTGCCTGCTGTGTGGCCACGGGCCCCTCATTTAACTGGTCTGAACTTTCATTTCCTCCTCTGCATAATGGAGATAATAGCAGCATGACTCCTTGGAGCCTCGATTTTCACATCTGCAAAATGGGGGTGATGGCCCCTTGGGTTTCTTGGAAGATGTCAAGTCACTGAGCTCAGGGGGCTGCTTGGTACGGATGTTGGCTGATGCTGAAGCTGGTCGGGCCTTGATGCCACCGGTGGCCAGGCTGTGAACAGCCTTAACTCCTTGCTGGGCCTTGGATCTCCACTGCGGAGGGTGTGTTGGGCAGTGCCAGCCTGGGGCACCGCTCCCCTCCCAGCTGGCCTCAGGCCCCGGGCAGCGGGCGTCATTCTGGGCATCGCCCGCCGGGAGCCTGCCAGTCATGTGGAAACAGCCCCTGGGCCCGCACTGGTGTTGGGTCACTCATTCGGGGGGAAGAAACCCGTGTGTATATGGGAAGGTGTGAAGTCAGGGATGGTTTCCTGCTTTGGGAAAACAGCCTGTGAAGCTGCTCGCTGAGCCGGAAGGCCTGAGAAGGGGCCTTCCTCTGAGAACCAGCACAGGGTCCGGCGACCAGCTGAGGCTGAGCCTCCGAGGACGTCTGTGCGGTTCTCCCGCGGGATGGCCGGACCTGTCGGCCCGGAGCCACGTCGGCCTGCGCCACCCACACCTCCAAACAAGGGGCAGTGATGCCCCTGCCGCGGCCGGGCTCACAGCTGTGACCACATGCACACGTACGTGCAGAAAAGGGCAGGGACGTGCTGTTCCCACCCCAGGGCTCGGGAGCAAAGTGACAAATACCTGCGCCCACGCAGTGTCACAGTGCACTTCCAGAAGCACACGCAGATCCTCACGCACGTCATGTCCCCAGCTGCCCAAGCCGGTCCTTGGCCTGAGCCTCCCTGGAGTCTGGGGTCACCTGGCACTGGGAGGGTAAGGCCGCGACGAGCCACCAGCCTCCATGAGGTGTGGCGTTTGGCAGGGCACAAAGGAGGGACATGGCTTTTCCCTAGCTGAAGTTTCCAGAAATTGGGAGGCAAGAGCCAGACAACAGTGTTAGTCAGAAAGGTCACTTGGGAAACCTCGGAGCCCTGCCCAGCTCGAGCTGGTCCCTAGGAGGGAGTTCCCGGATTAAACCCACGTCCCCCTGGGGTCACACCCTACAGTAGTAAGAGCCTTGCCGAAGACCAGGGCGGGGAGGCGCATGTCACTGGGCTCTGCAAAGGGAGCCACAGTCCCCGTACGTGATGAAGGAGGTGTTTGCTCCAGAGGCACCCCCAAGAGGCCGACGATGCAGTGGACAGAGCATGACGGGTCCAACAGCCCGGCTCTGTCTGCCCCTGTGTGGCCCTGGGCAAGTCCCTGCTCCTCTGAGCCCCAGTGCCTGTGTCTGTGACATGGAGGCTGCCAGTCCTCCATCGCCCAGTGTGGGTGAGCACTGAGGACCGTGGGAGCAGCCACTGTCGTGGGCCAGGTGCGTGGGCCAGGCTGTGTTCTGAGGAGTCTCCATCTGTTAACATGTTCAGTCCTCAGTCACCCTAAGAGATACATCTTGCTATTAGCCCCAATTTCCAGACGAGGAAACTGAGGCACTGCCTGGTGAAAGGTCGCCCATCCCAAACAGGCCCTGGGCTTTAGCCCCTGGGCTCAGCCCGATCCAGTCCCCGGGAGCTGGTAGAGCGCGCACGGCAGGAGCCCAGGCTGGGAGGCCACACTGTGCGTCCACAGCACCTTGGACATGCGGGGCCCTTGCGCCCTGCGAAGAAAGGCCCTCTGTGAGGTGGCAGCCAGTGTGGCCTGTGGCTCTGGGTCTCACATTCCACAGATTTTTGGCCCCTGACTTGCGCTTGGCAGCCTGTTCCTCATTGTTCCGCAGCTTGGCAGGAGCGGCAGCTCCTGTGTTACCCGGAGGTGCCGCCTGTGCTGCGGGTCTTTGCCCTCCCTCCGCGTCCTTTGTCGTTCTTTCTGCGTCTGAGCCCCTAGGAAGCAGTTTCTGGCAGGAAGTTTCTGGGGTAAAAGGGTCGGGTCTCTGTTGAAGTGTAGACAAAAGGAATGAACATTCTCTGAAATAAAACAGCCCTGGAGACTCCGGGACCTGGGAGGGGCTTGGGAATCTGAGGGCTGGGTGCAAGTGTCCCCTCTGTAGGTCACTCGGATCATGACTTGTGCCTCCGCTCTGAGCCCTTCCTCACCTGTAAGGTGGTCTGCCAGCAGCCCCAGGATGAGTGGGGGAGACCTGGCCTCTGAGCTCAGAGCCTTCATTGCGCCCCTCCTCCCTCCCTGCCTTCTGCCCCTTTGTGGTGGCCTCTCTGCCACTTGGGGGGCTGTGACTCACAGGGTCCTCCTTGGCTGCTGCTTTTCCGGAACAAGGGCCCCCCTCCTCCCTGGGGAGCATGGTGCACTACCTTCCATTAGGTTCTGGACAGAACTGCTCTTAGGACAGTCGTACCAAAACCCCAGAGCTTGGGCAGCAAAGGTGCGTGGACAACAGCGCTACGTGGGCTTGGTGCCATCCCACAGGACGAGGGCCATGGGATCCTGGTGGGGGGCTCCCATGGCCCACTCAGCCCAGGCCCCATTCTTGTTCTTGGGGAGCTGCTGGAAGGGAAGACGATGTTGGGAAGAGCTGGGAGGAGCACACCATGGAGGTTATGGGCAAAGGTGCCTTTGTGGGTTCGAATCCTGGCTCCTCTGCTGTGATCCGTGTGATCTGGGCACATCTCTTAGCCTCCCTGAGCCTCAGTTTTCTCATCTGTAAAACGGAACGGTAACAGACCCTATTCCATGGAGTTGTTAGATGAGATGGGCTGATGAAGCTGAAGTGCAGGGAGCAGGGCCCAGCACAGGGCGCACATGGCTGCCGGCCTGTCGTTACTGTTACCTCTGATGAGGCCTGGGCGGGGCCTCACAGTGCTCCTGTGCGAGGAGGGTGACCCCCGAGAAGCTCCCGAGGGCGTGCAGACGGCTGCCTCCGAGCTCAGAGGTGGGAGTGCCGTGTGGGTCCTAGGTTTCTGACCAGTGTGACTTGCCCAAGGTCCCAGCTGGGGAGTGACAGGGTCACGATACAAACCCAGGCTAGCTGGGCACCGGAGGCTGTGTGAGGCGGGAGGAGGGAAGCCAGGACCTCCTTAGTGACGGTCCAGCGGAAGGGTGTGAGCAGGTGGGCAGGGGAGTGATGCCCCGTGGGCCACACCAGTGCGCGGGCCACGCCGGTGCGCCATAGTCAGAACATTCCAGCTGAAGACGGTTCTCCCACCTTTCCCAGAGGTTCCCCCAAGGGCAGAGGACGGTGAACATGTCACCCCGAGGGGTCTGGGGGTGCTGCCTGAAGCAGCTGCAGAACCTGCAGGAGTCTCGGGTTTTATCTAAAAATTCATGCGCATTTTACATTCTGTTCCCTCTGCATCCGGCTTATTGTCACGAACATTTCCCCCTGAGTAACAGCGCTGCTGCCTCGGGAAGCTGCTCCTGTTTATCTGTTTATCCTGCGGCTTGTCGTACCCAGGTTCTCACTTGTCACCTGGGGGGTGCTCCCGTGCGGGAGCTCAGGCACAGATGGCAGCGGATGCTGAGGGGACTGTGGTCCCACCTGCATCTCGGGAGGCACCTCAGTGATCCATGCAGAGGAGGGGGGCTTGCTGGGGGCCCCAGGCACCGGAGGCCCATGCACCCAGGGAGAGGCAGGGCGGTGGGGGACAGTCCTAGCGCCGCAGTGCCCTCAGCGTGACACTGATGTGAGATAAGAGAGAAGAGACAGCAACAGGTCTACCTTTGTCTGTATACGTGAGGATGAACCACATAAAAGGCTGTGTGTGGAGGTCACAATGGTTGAGTTTGGGCAACTTCCCAGACCAGAGACCGCCGGGCCGGGCTGTGCGTGGCAGGACGCGCCTCCCGCGGGCTCCTCGCTGCGGGCCCCCTGCGCTCTGCCGTCCGCTCCACGTGGCCTCGCCTTCTGCCACCTACTCTGTGTGCTGGAGAGCAGTTTCACCCCCAGACGCAGATGAAAGGTGTGTGAGGAGGAGCTCGGCCTGCCTGAGGACACAGGCAGAGTGGCCCTGGACACAGAGGGTGCTACAGAAATGCTTGTGGGTGAATGAAAGCCTGTCCTCCGAGAAGGCCGCTCCCCTCGCCTCCGGGAGGGTCATGTGGCCGGTGGTGCCCTCCTGCGGGCCACACAGCTTCTTCTGTGTGCTCGAGCCTCCCCTGCCCCAGGGTGCTGCCCGCTGGGGGGCCGGCAGAGGCTGCCTGTGACACCAGGAACAGAGTGATGTTGGGAGTGACACTCAGAGGGCCTTTAGCTCAGGCCTGGGCACATGGTGGCACTTAATCAGGGACAGTTGCTGCGGTCACTGTGGCAACCAGTGACTGGCGTCTTGATTCTCCGGGAGCCTCTGATGTGACGAGCTCCGGGGGTTGCTCCCCTGCGCCCAGAGGCTCGTGCAGGGCTGTGAGCGGGTTCCGGGGCCTTGGCTTTCCAGTGTTAGGCACACAGGGCCCAGCAAGGACGGAGACGTGGGCTCCTTCCTGCAGCTGGTCTGACTCAAGGTCAGCCTCTCCTGACCACCCCGGCTGCCAAGGTGGGTTTCTGTGGGGGTGATGTTGGGGGACGAGGGTGTAGAACCGCCCCGCAAGAGGCATGGAGGACAGTGCTGCGGAAAGCACAAGGCTTTGGAGTCTGGCACAAGTGGGGTTCCATCTGGTGCCTCCCTGGCTGGCTGGGGGCCACCTTTAGACTTTTCCCTGCACAGAGCTTCAGCTTCCCCTCTGTCTGTGGGGAGACTCCTAGCAACCTCGTCAGGCAGCGTAAGGGAGGAGAAGTGTGTCACACGGGGAGTCGAGTCCTAGCCCTGCCACTCTGAGCTCGGTGGCATGGGCAGGGGCTCACGGTTCCGCACCGCAAGGCACACATCTGTAAAACGGGGCAGGTGAACGTACTTCCTCCGCCCAGGGGCCGTCGGGAGCAGAGATGAGCAGGCAAGGATATAAGAAAGCCCTGGTTTTCTTTTGCAGCCCGTGCCCTTGTGAGGCTGGCATGCAGGATGGCAGGACAGCCCAGCCACATGCCCCACGGAGGGAGCCCGAACAACCTCTGCCACACCCCGGGGCCCGCGCACCCTCCTGACCCACAGGTAAGCCCTTTGCCCGCTTCCAGTGACAGAGCTCACTGCGTGACCTAGTCAGCCCTTCGTTTCACTCACAGCACGCGGAGACGCCCCTCCGTGCTGGGCTCTGGGTGGATGCCAGGCCCCGGGCCTGCCCCTGGGTGTCCCTGTGAACAGAACGGCTTTATCGCAGCGGGATCAGCGCTGCTGAGAAGGGTGGCTAGAGGGAGTTGCGGAAGCCCCGAGGAGAAAGGAGGGTACAGAGGAATGGACAGGGTGACCTTGGGGTCAGAAAGAACTTCCTCTCTCTGGGCCGAAGTCGGCCTGTTCTGGTCCTCTTCAGCCTCTTTACCCAGAACCGGCAGGACTCAGACTCACCAGTTTCCTTCCACCTGCCTCACCCTCTCTGCAGACCTCGGACAGCCAGGCAGACCCGCAGCTTTTCTGAAAGCTGCTCTGGGGCTCTGAGCTGCTCGCACACCCCGTGCTGTTCCTGGGGCCTGGATTGCCCTCCCCAACTCCTCCTCTAAGCCGCTGCTTCTGGGGAGCCTTTCTGCTCCACCCCAACCCCTCCTCTGTGCTCAGGCACACCCCACCGGGGGACTGTTCCTGGGTCCCCTTCCCTCCTTAGAGAGTCCTCTGGAGTGGGGCTCCGCCGGCCGCAGCGCCCCGGGCCAGGTGCCGAGGAGCCCCTCGTGCCTGCCGAGTTAATGCACTGCAGGTACGGGTAGGGCACGCGTCCGGGACGTGGCCCTGTGACCAGACTCCCGTCTGCTCTGAGTGCGCCCTCATTCTCACTCCTAGAATGCAGAAGAAACTAGGAGCCAGCGAAGCTCCGACGAGGCACTTGATCTGAAGCCAGAGAGGCTTCCTGGAGGAAGTGGCATGCACAGGCCTGGAGGGGACAGAGCTGGGGCAGCATAGCCAGGGCCAGATGCTGTGGTGTCCTACAGGCAGCCTGGAATGATGAAAAGTGATTGTCCAGGGTTGGCTTTTGTCCCAGGACTGGGAGACCTAAATTAGGGGGGACTCAGTGGCAGCCATGAAAGGATTGTCACAGCTTCTAACCGCCTAGTTCCTGTTGGAGGACTTCAGGGGGACCGGGGTTTGACCTGTTTGGGCAGGGTTGCCAGGTACAGTTGCACAGGTCATACACTGCCCAAAGGTACCTGGGCAGCGAGGCATGTGAGTCTGAAATCCTTCTCCAGCCCCTGCGCCCTCCTCAAGCCGTGCTCCCTGGTGTGGGCTGCGTCAGCCGGGGAGGAGCGCCTCTGTAACAGGTGCACGCAGAGGCGGCACACGAACGGGGAGGAACTGCGTGCACGAGGGTCCGAAGGCATCCGTGCTGTTCACACTCCCCATTTCTGTTACTGGCTGAGATGCAGGGGCCCATTTCCTAGATGGAATTTGGGGGGCAGATCCCAGAAAGCTGGGCGGCCTTGGACACTGCTGGTCCAGAGTCCACCAGGACATCTCAGTGATGGCTGGGGGCAGCAGTGTCTCCTCGGGTAATGTAGCAATTTGTCATATTAAGTCATTCACTAACAATCGAGTCCCCCTTGATTAATCTCCCAGAATTAGCCAGTTGCATTTCGAGCAATTAGGGTTAATTACAGCCTCATTTGGCAGAGGAGAGAGCCCCCCTAATTATTTCACAAACAAGGAAAAGGACTCACTACTGTCCATGGTGTCTCGTGGCACATGTTGGCGTGGTAATGACACAGTTAAGTGTAATTAGATACGATTACTCAGCTAGCGGCTGCTGGGGAAGATGCCCTCGTCCTGCTAGCTGGATGAAGGACAGTCAGGCACTTTTTGTCTTCTCCTCTGGTATTTAAATACCATCTGGGGAGATATCAGGGCCCCAATCTTGCCTATTTCAGGACATAGAAACACCTGAAATTGACGGCAAGGGCATTTTCCTTTGAGGCAGGAGGCATTGCTGGTTCCCTGAGATCATTCTTAGAGGAAGGAGCCAGGCTTCAGGACAGCAAGAATGCTGTTCAGTTCCCCGCTCCATCCCTCACCAGTCAGGTGACATTGGTAAATGTCCTCTGAGCCTCAGTCTTCTCATCTGTGAAATGGGACCATGAAGACTAAGTGAGATGGTAAACTTCAAACATCCAGCATGGCCTCCCACATCGTGGGTGTTAAGGAAATGGTATGTCATTGATCTTATTCTGGTATTTTAAATTTTATTTTAGTTTTCACAGCTAAAGAGCCGAGAGCTGGAAATACCCCCAGTGTAGAAAGAACAATTTAGCACTCTCATTTTTGTTAACCTTCTGTGCCCAAGGCACGTGGTAGTTCATTTCAAGGCGCTTTCTAGCTCTGAGAGCTGTCAGCACATGAAAATATGTTTGCTGAACCTGGCAGAATCATATGTGAAATTCATATATACTTGGGAAAGCTGAGCATGCCTGCTTTTATTGAGGTTTTGAATGAACGAGTGAATGAATGAATGAATGAGGTTGAGAAAAAGAGCTTGCAATGCCGTATGCTTTATGATTTTACCAAGTTGCTACAGAGCGTTTCATCAGGAATGAAACGCGAGGCTCAGCTGGCCCAGTAAGAACCACATGAATTTCCAAGAAGAAGAAAGGTGTTCTTGTCTGAGAAAGCCCTGGCTAATGTGTCTTCCATCTGGAAAGTCTTTGCAGACCTGCTTGGGGCGTGCCAAGTTCTGTTGTATTCGGCACTCTTCAGAGAGAGAGGAATGTGCCTGACTTTGCAGGACATAAGGACAGCATTGCACAGGCCCAGACCTTCATGAAAATCTTCTCAAGCCAAGGATGGTAGTTAGATAAGATTTAATGACCAGATATTGACGGCCATTAAAATTCAAGAGGTGTTTGCTTTCTTGGAAATTCAGCGAATCCTTGTCCCGTTTTTGCCTTAGGTCTGCGTGTTCCAGGAAGAGTAAAGAGCCAGACCTGTACCTTCGGGTCCAGTTGGGTTAGATAAGGGTTTAAATACTGGTGTTTAGATAAGGTAGAATGACCAGCATTTATGAAAGGCCTGGAATCCACGCTGTGTCATTTGGAACTGACTCTGCAGCAGATGGGGAGCCCATTATGGGTTTGAAGTTGACGGGGTTTGAGTTTTAATATTTTTTAATTGATTTTTTTAGAGAGAGAGGAAGGGAGAGAGAGATAGAAACATTGATGTGAGAGAGATACATCCATTGGCTGCCTCCTACACGCCCCCTACTGGGGATTGAGCCCCAAATCCGGGCATGAGCCCTGACCGGGAATCGAACCCGGACCTCTCAGTCCATGGGATGGCGCTCAATTCACTGAGCCACACCGGTTGGGCAAGGGGTTTGAGTTTTAGATCACTGGTGGCTGAGGCTTGAGTCACAAGAAAGGTGGAATTAGGAGGAGGCCAGGAGGCCGCTGCCTTCACCCAGGTTAGATGACGTCTTAGCCTTAAACAGGCCGGACACAGGAGGAAAGATTTCAGAGACTCCAGGGGGAAAACCAACTGCTTTTGGTAACCGAAGGGGTGAGGGAAGGTCCAGGATGTGTCCAGCCTTCTGGGTGGTGGCTGATGCTCTGTATGGCTTCACCCTTCAAGCCTTTGCTTGTCAGTCAGTTGGAGCTGGTTCCAGACTCTCTCATCCCTACGTTTAATCCAGCTCAGCTCTCCCTGAGCTCCGTTAGAGGATCGGCCTGGGGAGCCAGTGCGACGGAGATGGCCTTAGGTTTCCTTATCAGGCGTCTTCCACGCTCTGGGCATCTTGCTCGCTGTTCCTGGAACGGCGTGTCGATGTCCAGGCTGAGACCGTCGTGGGGGTGGTAGCACCCCCCGTGTGACGCCTGGCGCTTCCCTCGTTCCGTCCTTCTTCCAACTCGGAGAAGTAGGTCTTACTCAGAACTCCGTTTTGCAGGGGGGGAAACTGAGATAAATAACTTGCCTGTAGGCTGTGAAAGAGCAGAGCCGGGAGTCACTCCCGTCGTGTGGCCCCATACGCGCCGTCCTGGGTCTGAGATTAGCCAGATCGCGAAGAGCGGAGTGGGGCTGGCCTCTCACACAGCCCGACAACACGGGCTCTTTGTCAACCGTGCCCTTTGGTACGGCGCGGATCTTAAACCACGGCGCCATCTATGCACCGAGTCCATTAGAAGTTCCTTACACACGACGTCAGATGTCTTTAAAGGTGAACTTCGTTTACAGGAAATGTCATTCTGATGAAGTGTGCTTTTTAAAATCATAGAAACAGTTGCCTTAAGATTAATGATGCATTGCAAATATCAGGGAGGGGGGAAGACCCATCCAGTGTAAAGATGATTAAAATTCAGGTCAGAAGTCTGACTTAGTCAGGCTAAATTTTTTAATGAGATTTCAGAAAATTAATTGGGCGAATGCATTTTTATTCTTTTAACATGTAATTTTATGCTCCTGTTTAAAAAAAAAAAAAATTGTCGATGGCCGAGGCTTATTGTGGTTCAAACGTTTTAAACTCAAATTAGCACAGGGTGGGGGTGTTTGTGCCTAATTTGATCTGACGTGGAGAAGAAAGCTGGGTTTCTCCAGGCTTTCTGTGGTGGGGGGGGGAGGATGCCCGCTTCCCTGTATATCCGCTTTGGCCTGAGAGGGCTGGCAGCCTTTCTCGGGGGGTGGGATTGGGGATGGAGGTGACTCAGGGACCTGAGTCATCCTCTCGACTCCTTGGCCAGATCCCTCCAGAGCTGCTCTCAGAGGCTCCTCTTCTCTGTGAGATGGTGGGACTCTCGGGCCTGGCAGCCTCCTCCCTCGGGGCCCCTGTAGCTGGCAGAAGGGCCTGGGTCAGCATCCCTGCTGCCTCCCCCAGCCCTCCACCCTATCTCCTCTGCCTTTGGAGGAGAACTAACGGGCTCCCACGGAGGGGGGCGGTGAGGAGTCAGTAATGGCCTTTGGTGCCCACGGCGAAGCAAAGCAAGGGGGGAGTGCAGTCCCTTGGCAAACAGTCCCAGATGACTCACGCAGGGCACAGTGAAGCCAGAAGGCTGCAGGGGCACGTCAGCCTCCCTGCTGTACTGTAGCCAGGTGATGCTGGGTGAATGACCTCTCTGAGCCTCCGTGTTCTCATCTGTGAAATGGGGCCATGGAGACTCCGTGAGACGGCATACTTGAAACATCCATCATGGCATCCCACGTCGTGGGAGCGATATGCCGTTGAGCTTATTCTTCGAACGTAAAAGTCATTTTAGTTTTCACAGCTGAAGAGCCCAGACTGGAAATCCCCTCCGTAGGGGTGGGGTCGGCGGGGATGTTGATAGCAACAGCGAGAATGCCCTGCACTTGTGTCCTGGGTCAGGGGCTTGCCAGGCCGGGCGCCGTGCACACCCTGCCTCATTCATCCAGCCCCCTCTGCAGACACCATGATGCCAGTGCCCATAACAGCAACCACATGCGGCATTTCCTGTGTACCAGGCGCTTTCATTCATCAACCTATTTAACCCCCTGGCAACCCTCTGAACCGGGCACTGTCATGATCTCAGTTGTTCAGATAAGGAAACTGAGGCTCAGAAGGGCTTGCCCAAGGCTTACAGCCAGGAAGTGGCAGAACTTGGACTTGAATCCAAGCTCGGGGCCCCAGAGTCAGTGTCTCAGCCTCTGCCAGCCTGTGCCCCTGGAGCCAGCACAGGGTCCCAGACCTAACGGGACCGTAGGCATTCGATGAGCAGTTTTCAGAAAGGCCATCAGCTCATTGCTGTGAGCCACCATGTGTGAGCTGTCTAGGGCCAGCCCTGTGTCTGCCCAGCAGTTTAGAGCTCCCGGGACCCTCAGGGGACCCCGAGGCTGGTGTTATGTGTCCGGGGTATGGATGACCTCACTCGGCTGCAAAGGCAAGAACTTGGTGGGGGCTGACCCAGGACAGGGGAAGGGCTTGGAGGTGGCCTTTCGGGGCAAGAGCTCAGTCCACCTCTTCCTTTTCCACTCACAGCCGCTGAGTTAAATCAGGGTCAGGACTCCGGCTCAGGCCGCTGCGCCCAGGAGCCCTGTGTCTGGCAGTGCCCCCCACTAGAGCGGAGGCCACCCTGGTGACGGCCCCATCCCTACCCCTGGGAGGCCCCCTCACCCGGTGCTGCTGCCTTAGTCACTGGCCCACCACAGGAGCTCATTCCTCTAATTAGGTCGGATGGGTTGTGACAGGAAATGCAAATCTGGGTCATCACATATGCAGATGTGCAGCCTGAGTGTCAGGGACCAGGCTGGGATGTCACCCAGTCCTCTGGGAGCTTCCTGGGGCCTGTGGAGCTGGGCAGCCTGGCCTCTGGGGCACGTCCCTGGGTGAGTAGAGAGTGCTGGGAACTCCAGCCACTTATCCTGGGGAGAGGCCATCCAGTGTTCCCAGAGCAAGGACCCTTGGAGGTCACATTCTTCAACCACTTCAAGTCCCAGGAGGGAAACTGAGGCCCAGAGAGGGGAGGGACCGTGCCCCATGTCACCCAGCAGTTCAGCTGGCAAGTCCCAGCTCCCCACTGACTGGCTGTGCGACTGTGCCTCCCTTCCTTATTTATAAAATGGGACTAATAATTGACAAGGCTGAAGATTTAAGTCATTAAAGCTGTCTAAGCAGCCGGTACAGTAACTGACACATAGTAGGTCCTAGTACAGGACAGCGTGTCATTATTCGTGAGCGCGTGGGATTCCTTCAGGTGCCGAGAAAGTTGCCTTTTCCTGCGGGTGTGAGATTTCGACAGCACTCGTCCAAGTGACAGTGGATGGGTCACTAGTGTCCATTGTGTCATTCATCAAACATGGCCCGGCACTTGCTCTGAGCAGGTCAGAGCCTTCGCTCAGGGGACGTGAGGGGACAGAGCAGGAGCCCACTTTTGGAGAGGCCCGTGGTGGGGGAGGTGGACAGAACCTAGCAAACAAGCCAGTGATGAGATCACGAGGGGAGGTGACAGTGCTGCGAGGAAACAGCGGCCTCGGTTTCTCATCCGCAGAGTGGGCTCTCTGTGGGGACACACAGGTGGCTGTGGAGAGCATGGGGTGGGACCGACAGGCTCTGAAAGTCCCACCTGCTCCTGAGGGGCGCTGGGAAAGGGCAGCAGCCTCCCGTTCGGCCTGGCTGGACCCGATGCCCTCCGTCTGTCCCTCCAGAAGCACCCGAATGCCCTGTCTTTTCGCTGCTCGCTGGCAGACTTCCAGATCGAGAAGAAGATCGGCCGAGGGCAGTTCAGCGAGGTGTACAAGGCCACCTGCCTGCTGGACAGGAAGACGGTGGCTCTGAAGAAGGTGCAGGTGAGCCAGTAACGCCATGGGCTCAAAGCATCATTGCAGGAGCTGTTTCTCTGTCCAAACCTTGTGGCCCTGGGCCGGGCCCTCCTCCCCTTCCCTCCCCTGCCCTTCTGTAAATGAGAGAAATTAGTACGCAACTCACTGGGTTATGGAGAGAATCGGGTGGACGCCTAAAAGCTCAATGTGAGCCACAGAGGCAGACACAGTGGGAGCACGCTGGGCACCCGCGGTGCACGGGTTCCGCTAGGAGCACCAGAACCCAGACAGCAGCCCCGGGTGGGGATTAGCATCCCAGTGCTCAGCGGAGGAAAACCACCCCCGGGCCTGCAGAAGGAACTGAGCCCACTGACCCTGTTGCCTGCACTTGCTGGTCCATTGTGGGCTTGAGTACCCTTCCTGACCTCGGTGTCCCTCCTTGATGGCAGAAGGGCGTTGAGCAGATGGTCTTAAGCAGCAAACTCTGGCCAGGAAACATTTCGCTGAGAGCCACCAGGCCCATCTGAATGCTGCTTTGCTGCAGGAAATGGTTTTAATGCCTCCAGCAGAGCTCCCCGAATCCCTCAAGGAGATAAGCAGCCTGGGCAGAGGAGACCCAGGAGAGAAGGCAACTCAGAGGCAGTCACAGGGTAGCACCGGGCAAGACCTCCAGCTGGAAGATCTTGGCTTGCTGTTTTCTCGTTGACCTGTGACTCAAACGTAGCTTAAGGGCCCCGGAGGAGAAAGGGGCTCCCTGTTCAGAAGTGGCCCACTCTCTGCCCTTCGTCTTCCAAGGACGGCTCCCCTGGGCTCTTGTGTTGGTTTATTTATGCCACGAGGGTTTTGTGGTGAGGCTGCTGGCTGTCCACCTAATCAGAAGTTGCTGGGAGGACCACCCAGGGTGAGCAGCGGGGACAGGGCAGAGGGGTCGAGGTGCCAGGGGCTGTACCTCGTCTTCTCACTCTCCAGCTCAGGCTGTCGGCCTCACTTACAGACGTGGAGACCGAGGCTCCGAGGGTTTCCTGGCCTGCCACGTCTCAGTGTGTGACCTCCGCCAGTCACCGGACTCTCCGGGCCTCGGTCTCCTCTCTGTAAGTTGGTGACAATAATTCCGGCCTCGGAGTCGCCGTGAGGATTTAGCCTCAAGCCGTCAGAGTGGCGCCGGCGTGTGGTGGGAGCCCACTACACAGAGCTTTCCAGGGTAGGGGCCCTCGGCCGAGAGGCAGACGAGCCAGGACGCTGGGTGCTGGGTTTTAACCACCTGTTTCTCCTTTTCCTCTCGCCCAAGATATTCGAGATGATGGACGCCAAGGCTAGGCAGGACTGCGTCAAGGAGATCGGCCTCCTGAAGGTGAGTGCTCCGAGCAGGATGGGCCCCTCTGTGACGGAAGTCCTCAGTTCAGCTGGGACGGGGCTGCCTGGGCTTAGGAAGGACAGAAGTGCCAGGGCCTGTCCAGGGTGAGGCGTGCAGGGTGGGGGTGGGGTGGTGTCTGTGGTCACTTCCCCGCTGGCATCTGGCTTCCCTAGAATCAGAGGTTACAGGACCTTCTGGCCTCCACTTGGCCCTGGCCTGGGGCTGCTCTCTCCTGGGGATCCCTCTCTGCTCCCCAGGCCTAGGATTCTGCTGGGATCTCAGAAGTGACGGAGGAGGAGGAGGAGAGAGGGTAGGAGCGTTGGAGGCCCAGGAACCTGGGTTCAAATCCTAATGTCTTCATTACGAGCTGTGTGACCTTAAGCAAGTGATGTAACCTCCCTGAGCATCTGCTCATTGCTGAGAACACCTGCCTCAGAGGAGGTAGACAGATTGAGAGGGTTAAATAAATGATATCTGAAGAGGCCTGGTGTGGTAGAGTGCACAGTAGGTGTCTTCCTCCCTTCCCACGAAACGAGAGCTTACTTGGTAGCTTCTTAAAGTGGGGCTGCGGGTGGCGGTGACACCCTTTGAACCCACGGCTGCGGGAGTTCAGATTAGCAGTTAACCTGCTGAGCCCTGCCCCGGCTTCAGGCCCCATCCGTGGGGACTCCTAGGCAGCAGCAGATGGCGACCATTCAGGGTGATGCTGGCCAACCCAGGGGCCATGGAGCCCAGGGGCAGCCCTACGGAGGCCAGGGCCCTGCTCCAGACCTGGAAGGCTGAGACGGACCTGCTGCAGGGACCCCGACAGTGTGGATTGGGGGGCCGCGTTACGGGGGCCTCAAGTGCCGTATCAGGACTTCAGTGTGGTCCCGAGGCGTCACAGTGATGAGGCTGGAGCAGGGAGACTGTGGAGCTGTCCGTAACTCCAACTCTTACAGGTCAAAAATACCCTTCAAATAACATTTTAAATTACAGCCGTCCCTCGGTTATCGCCGTTAACCCGTTCCAGACTCCAGCGGTCGCCCCTGGCGTTGAAGGATTCCTGGGGTGCTCGGGTACAGAGGCCTACAGGCCATACGTACAGTAATTTTGATTTTAATTGTAATACAGGGGTGTATATTTGACTCAGACAACTCAGCGTGCGCTGTGTCATTTTCACTGTCTCGATCAACGTTTTAATGAATATATTTGAAAAAACCGCGATAGAGTGAAGCCGCGAAAGTCGAAGCGCGAAGGGGCGAGGGACGGCTGTATTACATAATGGTCAACTCTGAGACCCTGTTGTGATCTGGGGACTCTTCCTGATGACCCAGCCCTGGGGAATGGCTGTCCCAGTCACCCACCCCCTCTCCCCACTCATGGCCAAGAACACACGTGTGCCGTCCACATGGAGTAGGAGTTGTACACGGGTGGACTGAGCCAGCCCGTTGCGGGCCCCTGGGCGCAGAAACGTGTGTGCACAGCCCCTTCAGTGGAGCTGGGCTGGCCGGGCGGGGCTCTGTCCCTTCCCCAGGGTGCCGCTGAGTGCCCTGACCGTGGGCTTCAGAGGCAGGCACACCCCTTGCTCCCCAGCTGTGTGGCCGTGGGCAAGCTGTTGACTACTCAGAGCCTCAGTTTCCTCATCTGTGTAAGGGGGTGATGACAGCAGTGTCCTGGGGAATTAGTGAGAAGACGCCTGGAGGAGCTCAGTGTTGCACCTGGCGTGTGCCCGGTGCTCAGCCAGAGGCAGCCCTGTGGTCGCAGCAGGGCACGGCCAGCCCCTTCCCAGAACACCGATCCAGCTCCCCGGCCTGCCCACGGGAAGTCAACAGGATGTGCCAGGGCAGGAGGTGTTTCCTCCAAAACAAAGGGAACTACGGTTCTCGGAGGGGCCCCTGGGCGACATCGTTCCTGTTGTTCGTGCCAGGACCTGAAACCCAAACCTCCCAGTGCAGAGGCTGCCAGGCGTGGGCAGGGAGTGGGCTGTGTTGAACGCAGGCACAGGTCCTGCTCATGGACTCGGCGCGGTTTTTGAGCATGGGGGACACAGCCGGGGGAAGGCAGATCCAAAGGGCCACGAGTGCAGGGATTTGAAGAAGAGGGGGCCTTGCATTGATGGGCTCTGTACTCTCAGCCCTGCCCTGCGCCCACCCCTCAGCAGCCAGGCCTGGCCCGGCCTCAGGGGTAACCCACCTCATGGAGTTCCAAATCTGGCAGAGAGAGGGACCAGCCTCAGGGGAGGGGTGGTGTAGATCGTGAGGACACAGGGAGTGGGAGGCCTGCTGCGCCCCCAGGAGGAGCTGCACTGGAGGTGTGGCTCTGTCCGGAACCCCAGGTGCCTGAAGCCAGAGTGGGGAGCCCTCAGCCTCCAGCTGCCTCCCCTCCCCCACTCACAAACCACTGCCAGACGAAACCCAGACATTCACATCTCTGGAGCACTTTCTGCGTCCCTGCCCAGGTGTGTCCCCTTTCAGACCCAGCTGGGCTCAACAAGAGGCCTCAGGCTGAGACACGGACTCCAGGTGGACAAAGGTCTGTGCTCACGGGACCAGGTTCCGGTCCCTTCCCTCTCCAGGCCATGGGGATTTTGCCCAGTTACCTCTGGGGACTGACTGGGTGTTTGAGGGAACACTTTCTTCCCCCCCTGGCCTCAGACCTGCCCACAACCCCTTTCTAATTTTTCAAGTCATCTGAAAAAGTGATACCCAGACATCAGATGATCTGGGTGGGTTTCGGGGAGCCCTCCCTGAGAGGGAGTGAGATTTCCCAGTGAAATAATGAAGTGAGGCCCAAGAAGGGAGTGCTGTTGTTATTATGTCTTATGTGTCATAATAGCAGTAATGCCAGCCCTTTAACACGCGTTAGAGATTTTAAAGCATTTTCAACTTCACTTCCTTGGACACTTTTTCATAAATGGAAGCGTATCTGTGGAATGTGGCGTGTGCCAAGGGCCGCCCATGTGACGGCCAGTGTTGGCCCCGGGAGACCTCAAAACAAAATCTGGGTGAGGGGATTTTTGACAAAAGCACCAAAACATTTCAGCGGGACAAAAGGAAGGCTTTCAATCCAGGGTGCTAGGAAAACTGGACATCCAAATGGACAAAAGTGAGCTCCGACCCCTGCCTCACGCCATACACAGACATGAACTTGAAATGGACCATAGGCTTAAATGTAAAAGCTGCACTATAATATAATGTTTGCTGGGCAGCCCAATAGGACGCCCTTTGAGGTGGGCCTGAGGGGTTGGGCGGGACCACAGGGCCTGAGGGCTCAGATAGGCAGCGGGCACCTGTGCGCAGTGGCTCAGTCTCGGGGGGGGGGACCTGGTGGACGTCAGTGGAGGGGTCGGTATTTGGGAGGAGCCGAGGCCAATAGCAGAGGCTGCCTGTGACCCCGAGGGGTGCCCACCCTTCAAGGGCTGTCTTGGGAAATGAATGGATGGGCATGGCTTGGCTGTGTGATGTCTGTGTCCCCTCACTGTAGAACCCCAGGACGTGCAGGTCAGCACAGACACAGGCCTGTTAGAGATGGTGCTCTCAGTCGGCGTCTGGCCGTCGGCTGACGGGGGCCGCTGGGGCTGCGCCCACCACGCTATGTTAGAATGTCGGAGTCCCCTCACCTTCCCAGATCCTGTGGTTGTTTTGGTGTCAACAGTTTATTTTGATTATATCCAGTTGCTGGGGTCTCCTCTTGGCCGGGCAGAGGTGACTTACAGCCAGTGAGGTGCGGTCCTGCCTGGGCTTCACACACAACCTCAGCACACGCACGGCCATTGGTCAGGCCAGGGGCGTGGCCTCGGCACATTGCTCAGGGCAGTTCCCACACCAGGAGTGGGTCTGCCCCCAAGATTTCACTAGGGGTGGGTCAGAAATCAACACAAAGCAGGAAGGAGGAAGGAAGGAGACACACTTCTGAGTACCAGCTGCAGGCCCACTGAACACAGTGACAGCGGTGGGGGCCCGGCCCTACCCTGGAGGGTTGTGGGTGAGGAGGAGGAGGAGGAGGAAGAGAAGGAGCATTTCCACAAATATCTATTGAGTCTTAGTTCTGTGCAGTCACTGTGTTGGACATGCTGAGGGTATTATTCCGTGTAATCTTCGCAGCATTATGCCCATTTTACAGATGAGGAAACTGAGACTCAGAGATGCAAAATGGCTTTCCCAATGTCACCCAGCTCTGCCTGACTCCCAAGCACAGGCCTTTTCTGTAAGACACCTCTCCAGCAAATGCCAGGGCCCTGTTAGTCGGTGCCAGCTGGGTGCCAGCCCGGGGCAGGCGCGGGGGCTGTACCATCTCTTACTGATTCCGCCTCCCTCTCTCTCTCCTTGGGCAGCAACTGAACCATCCAAACATCATCAAGTATTTGGACTCGTTTATTGAGGACAACGAGCTGAACATTGTGCTGGAGCTGGCTGACGCAGGCGACCTCTCACAGATGATCAAGGTGGGCGCTTGGTGGGCAGGCAGGGTCCGGGAGCTGCCCAGGGTCA
The DNA here is from genome assembly GCA_030848825.1 of Tadarida brasiliensis. Classification (NCBI taxonomy): domain Eukaryota; kingdom Metazoa; phylum Chordata; class Mammalia; order Chiroptera; family Molossidae; genus Tadarida; species Tadarida brasiliensis. The sequence continues at coordinate 9,880,713 of CM061269.1, read as the reverse complement.
GGCGGCCCTTCCTCAGCCCTCTGCGACACTCAGCCCCCTTTGCTGATGCCCACAGGCCTTTTAGGCCCTGTCCCCATTTGCTGGGAGAGGGCCAGCCATAGACAGAAAGGATGCCTCTGGCCACCCCCCTGTTCCAGCCTGCCGTGGGCTCACGGGCCACTGCCAGCTCACAGAAGGAGCAGGCAGAGAACCTGAATTAGGCCAGACCCCACCAGCTCACGGAATTTGGGGAAGTGTCAGTTGCCTCATTTCACAGAAGGGAAAACCGAGGTTAAGAGATTTTCCTGACGGGACCCAGCAATGTAGGCACAGAGCCGGGTCTGTAACCCAGGTCTGTTTCGAGGCCTGGGACCCTCCCGTGGACATCACCCCCAAGTTGATTTCCCGGGGGGCATCTTCGTTCCCACGTAGCGACCAAGGCCCGGAGTCTCCAAGGGGTTGATTGATTTGCCAGGTTCCAGAGGCAGGCTCATTCCACAGCAGCCCCATACCACTCTGCCCTCTCACCCCACTCCTGGGGCCCAGGACCAGGCCCACATGAGTCTGGAGCCAGGGACCATCACAGCCCCACTGATGGGCCACCTACTGTGGGCCTCAGTCCACTAGCATCACTCACTGAGTCCACACAATTCTCAGATAGCGAAGTTCAGAGAGGTTTAGTCACCTGCCTGAAGCAGCACAGCCTCTAAGTGGGACCCTCAGGCCTGAACCCTTAGCCCCACTCCCTGCTTCTCTCTCAAGGCCTTCACTGCCCTGCTGACTTGACACAAGTCTGCAGGCCATTGTTGTGAGTTCCCATCGCCTCCCTCCCCCAGGCCCAGTCTGTCTGTCCTGATAAGGCCAGGCCAGCTCAAGGCTGCCCCCCCCCCCCGGCTCCCAGCCACCCTTGCAAACAGAACCAGACGGCTCCCCACCAGGCACTGGGGATTGAGCAATTGCTCGGCACTTGCTCTTCTGAAATTTGGCTCCTAGGAATACGGGCGTCTCTGGGAGCGGCATTACTTGAGCTGTTATCACCTGCTTTTATATTTTCGTTGACATATTAATGCATTTGCAGGGATGTTAATCTCCACGCAGATCCCTGGTGGGAACAGATGTGCTATATCATGTCTTAGTTCTTCCTTCTCCCCCACACACTTTGTTTCTACTTCACGTCGCACTCCCCCCGAGCACGCAGCACCCAGCACCCACGGTGTGCCAGGCCCGTCCTGAGACTGAGGGTGCTGCCAGCATGGACTCTGCCCTCAGGGAGCTCATCTTCTAACGGGGTGGGGGTGGGGCGTGGCAGAGCCGGGAACAGGCAGTCGCGACCAGCGAGAATAAGCCCAGGGCAGGGCCGGTGGGCCAGGAAGGCTTCCTGGAGGCGCTGGCACCTGAGCACACCTGAGGGGAGACCCGAAGGGCAGTGGCCGAGCAGTGTGTGCGAGAGCCCAGAGGGGTGAGAAACTGAGGAGCCGCCCTGGCCAGTTTGGCTCGGCAGTAAGAGCATCGGCCCTCAGACTGAAGGGTCATGGGTTCGATTCCTGGTCAAGGGCATGTGCCTGGGTTGCAGGTTTGATCCCCAGCCCTGGTTGGGGTCATGTGGGAGGCAACCAGTCGATGTGTCTCTCACATAGATGTTTCTCTCTCTCCCTCCCTCCCTTCCACTCTATCTAAAAAAAAAAAAAATCAGTGGAAAAATATCCTCAGGTGAGGATTAATAAAAAACAAACAAAAAACCTGAGGGGTCCCCAGACCACTTTGGTCCAGGAGAGCAGAGTGTGATGGCGGTTGTGGCATTGGACCCCCCAGGGCCTCCTGGTCCAGGCTCCAGATTTGGGACCTCGCCTGAGGTCATTGAGAAGCTTCCTGAGATGCGTGGTGGCAGTAAACACGGTCAGCTTTGTGTTCCAGAAGGAAGACAGCTGCCCGGCAGAGGAGGGAGGGGAGAACAGGGGTAGGCGCAGAGGTGACAGAGAAGAGACCCTGGAATGTCGCCCACAGGGAGGGCACCGTGCCGTCAGCCCCAGGACACCCCAAGCCACTTACAACTCTCACTCCACGGAGTGGGACTGGAGTCTGACAGTCCGGGGGCAGGGGTGACGGGGCAAATCCAATCTCTCCCTTTCCCGAACCTCGGTTTGTAGCCCTGTCCTGAGGGACCCATAGGAGGACACTGGGAACCAGAGCTGCTGACCAGCAGCCCCTGTGCCCCAAGGGCCCCTAAGCGCAGGGCCAAGCCTCATGGCCACGCCACGGTGCTAACATCATTTACGGCGGAGGCTGCAGCCGGGAACTGCTGCCACCCCAAAACCCACCAGAGACTCGGCGCCTTCCCGCTAAATGTCACACGGTGCTTGTTGGACATGACATTTCGAAAATCACCACTCCCAGCCTCGCACGTCCCACTTAAATGCTGCAATGAGGATTAACGACCATCGCGGTGTAAATAACACTGCAGCTCGCAGGCCCAACTCGCAGGCCTGGGGTGGCCCGGGGGTGGGGCGTCTGTGCTGGGGGGTCTGTGCCAGAGCCGGGGACAGCTGGCCCGTGAGGCCCCGCTCCCAGAATAGAGCCTTGGGAGAGCCTCAGGGGGCTTTAGTGCCAGGCCAGGGGCTTCCAGCTGGGACCGTCCCACTGTTGGAGATGCCCAGATCCAGGCCTAGCTCTGCTGGGTGACCTTGCGCATTTCCTGAACCTCTCTCAGCTCAGTCCCTCGTCAGGGGGTTACTAGTGTCACTAGAAGTGGATTAAGGGCTTGGGCTTTCTAGGCAGGAGGCCTGGGGTTGAGCTGTGACTCTGCCCCTTGCTACAATGTAGCCCTCAGTTTCCTGTCGGTAAGATGGGTGCAGCCATCCCAGCACAGGGGCTGCACGTGGCTGGTGCTCAGCAAATGTTCATCAGGCCGTCTTTCACCCCACGTCCCCTTTCCCAGGCCCAGAGTGCACCCCGAGTCAGTCCCCGTCTTCCCTGAGCCAGAGGGAGGGGCCCAGCTTTGCCTCAGGCTGCTTTGGGGAAAGATGGTTGTTCTCTAGCAAAAAGCCCCTGGACAGAAGCCTGGGACTCCGGTTATTGGTGTCGTTGCTGCCCCCACCGCCGGCTCACAGGAGACCCCCTGAAGAGGTTGATCTGGACTGTGGACAGGACATGCTCCTAGGTGACCCCTCCAGGACTTCCAGCTCACTCGGGGCAGCCGGGGTGGTTTCTCGTTTTTTATTTGTTTCCTGGAGCATTAAATATGTGTTTCCAGGCAATGAAGCAGGTGAAGCCTGTTGAACCTGGGGCTCCATTTGAGAATGTCAGGCCCGTTTCCTTGAGGTTCTTGCCGTTTTTGTGAACAATCACATGGGCTGAGATGTGCCAGCTTGGAGCAGGTGGGGCATCTGTGATTTAACCACCAAGCAGGCCTTGGATGTCCCCCTGGTGGGCCAGGCTGTGGCGGGGGGCAGAGAGGGGCCACGCCCGTCCACTCCTGCGAGGCACTTCCTGTCGGGCAGGGGGAGGTTCCAGGAAAAGTGTGATGGAGAGCAGGGTTCAAGAAGTGGTCCAGGCCTCCATTCAGCACAGCTGTCAGGACATCTGCTCGGGGCCAGGCCTCTCCTGCCCTCAGGGAGCTCACCACCGGGAGGGGGGCGGACAGAGGCCCCCGGAGGGCGAGCAGGGCTGCAGTGGAGATGTGAACGGGGACCATGCAGCCTGGGCCGGCGCCCCGGCCCTGCCTCTCAGCCCCTCACCGAGGCCTGTCCGTCTGTCTGTCCCCCACAGTACTTCAAGAAGCAGAAGCGGCTCATCCCCGAGAGGACGGTGTGGAAGTACTTCGTGCAGCTGTGCAGCGCCGTGGAGCACATGCACTCCCGCCGGGTGATGCATCGAGGTGCGTGCGTGCGGCCCCCGGCTCCCCCAGAACCCCTGAGGGAGTTTACGCTTTGTGTCCGCAGAAAGCGGGTGTCGAGCACCTTGTCTGTGCTCAGCAGGGTCCGCGAATGGGTGTGTGCGTGGCCCTGGGCTCCACTGCACACGTGTGCCTCATGCCCATGTCAAGGGCCTCCCATGGTGGGTGGGCCAAAAGCCAAACAGTTACACGGACCCCGGGGAACAGGGGCCACTCTTAGTACATCATCACCAGCCCCCAGTACCAGCCTGGGGCCAGCACAGAGGGGCTGCAGCAAGGATGGGTGGAGGGACTGGCCAGGGAGACAACCCAGTCAAGGCCAGCTCTGCTTGGGAGGGCAGGGGGAGCATCCCAGAAAAGGGAACTTTTAATATGGGCTTTGAAGTCTTAATAGGAGTTGGCTGGGCAAAGGAAATGAGACCACCTACAAAGGAATGTTTCCAAAAGTTGACGTCCTCCTGAGTTGTGAGGAAGAAGGCTGCTGGGTGCTTTACACGGGTCACTGCACTGATTCCTCCATGCATTCACTCCTGTGTTACCGGTGTCCCTGTGTGCGTGGCACTGCCCTGGTCACTGGGGAGCAGCGCAGGTCACCTCACTGAGCCCGTCCTTCACTTGTCACCTGTATTCTCCGAGTGCCTGCTATGTGCTAGATACTATTCTGGGCACAAGGATGCAGCTTTTAAAAAAAAAAAAACCACAAAGATCCCTGCCCTCCTAGACCTCACAGGAGCCCTGTGAAGTAGGTAGTTAGACCCATTTATCGGTAAGGAAACTGAGGCTGTTTCCCAAGGGCCTGCAGCTAGGCAGAGCTGGAGCCTCGTCCTGAGGGAGCAGACCCGAAGGCGGGTCCCCATCCCCTGAAGGACCCTGCCTCCCCCCAACCCCTGGCCGCCTCCTCCCTGCGTTCCTCTGGCCCCACACGAGCCCGCTTCTCCTTCCCCTGCAGACATCAAGCCTGCCAACGTGTTCATCACGGCCACGGGCATCGTGAAGCTTGGTGACCTCGGCCTGGGCCGCTTCTTCAGCTCCGAGACCACCGCAGCCCACTCCCTAGGTAAGGGCCTGTCTGTGCCCCAGCAGCCCCAGCAGCCCCAGTCCCGGCTGAGACGTGAACAGTCCCCACGGTGTCTGCGGTTAGTGAGCAGGAAGGTGTCTGCTCCCAAACTTGAGTCACCTCTTCAGAGCGGTGACCCAGAGGGGGTGAGCCGAAACTCAGGGGGTCCTGGCTGGGGCTTCCCAGTGTCCTTGAGCCGCCTCGCCCTTCCAGGAAAGGATGACAACCCCGTGTGTGGAGTGGGGGTGTCATGGCACATCACAGTGTTCCATCTCTGGGGCACCACACAGCCCGTTCCTCCTCCAGGGGACATTTGAGCTGCGTCCAGACTTTGTGTTTTAAAACAGGCAGTTTTGAAGCTGTGGGGGCTGAGGGCTCCCAGGAGGAGGTGGCATTGTGGCTGGACTGTGAGGCGTGAATAGGAGCTGGGGGGAACCGGGTGAGGTGGAGAGCGGCATCCCTGGACCTCAGGTGGCAAAGAGGGTGGCAGGGTCCTGCATGTGGCGGCGCCCAGGGCTGGTGGGGGAGGAGACTGTGGGTGTGTTTCGGATCCCGGGGAGCAGTGTGGAGTTCAGAACCTAGAGGCTGGCTGCGTGACTGCATGGGAACCTGGAACAAAGGACAGCGGAGAGTTTACATTTAGCCAGAATACAGAAGCCAGGAAAGCCCCCCAGGGAACTGGGTGTGGGGCCCCCTGTGCAACAAGACCAGTCGGCGTTTGACCAGGGCAGTGTGGGAACATGTCCGAGGCAGGCAAGGGCATCCCCCTTTCCCGGAGCCAGTCCCCAGCACTTCGGGGTGGTGTTTGCAGGGGAAGGTGCTCCCAGGCACCCCTCCCTGTGTGCTTGTGAATGCCTCCCTTGAAAACCAGTTTTCCGCTCCTCTCCTCCCCACTCCATGGCCCCAGCCAGTGTCTCCCATCCTCTGAACCCAGTGCCTGCGGCAGGCCGTGAGTACACACAGCATCTGGTGATGGCGGAGGTGCTTTCCGGAAGGCACACTTTCCTAGTGGAAACTGTCACTGTTCATACAGGTCCTGATGGCTTGGAGGCTCTCAGGGTATCGCACGCCATCAGGAGAAATGTGCTAACACTTGCGATCAACAGCTCTGAGCTGCTTATAGGGGTGTGTATGTGAATGTGTGTGCGTGTGCATATGTGTGTGTGCATGCATGCGCCTGTGTGTGTGTGTGTGCATGTGTGTGCGTGTTCATGCATTTTGTATGTACACATGTGCATGTTTGTGCACATGTGTGCGTGCATGTGAGTGTGTGCACGTGTGTGTGAGTGTGTTCGTGCATTTATGTGTGTGGGGGGTTGGTTGTGAAATTCTCGGCTCCATCTGACCCTGGAGGGTACCTGGCACATTGTTGGTCTTCTGTTAGCTCAAAAGGGAAGAACCCGCCGTCCCATGAGTTTATGACACTTCATCCACGCCTCGCCCAGCCGATGAGGAATTTGAAATCCAGGGAGCTCAGTAGCTCCCTGAGTCTGTGTCAGCAGAGCCAAGCCTCCATGCAGGCCTCGCAGTGCACAGCTCGCGCTTCTCCACCAGGCTCGGGGCCCGGGAGGTAATGCCGGGTCCTCCCCTGGAGCTCGGCCACCGACTCACTCCTGGGGGACACCTTGTCTTTCCCGGTCCCTCAGACCCTTCTCCTTGTGAAAATTAGTGTGTCTGTCAGTTTGGGACTGTTTACCTCTCTGGTTTGAGAGTTTCAAAAAGGCCAGAAACTCAAGGGAAACCGTCAAAGGGAAGACGAGTTGAAGCCTCTGCCTCCTGTCCCCTGTCAGTCAGGTCCCAGCCCTCTCGGTCCTGCTGGGGAGAAAGCGGCGGTGCTCGTCAGAGCTGGTTAAGATCACATCATTAGGAACGGGCAGCAGGACGGGCTCAGCCGACAGCATGAGTGTACCGGCTTGACTGCTGCACTTATTATATTAATGAGAAGGAACTGGAACTTGGGAAAATCTGCCCCCGTGAGCCCAGCTCTTCCCGAGGCCTCCAAGCGGCTGACTGGGTGTGGTGGGTGGAGGGAGACCTCCTGGGGTCACGGTCCCAGAACAGAGGGTGACAGCACAGAGCCAAAACCAGGACCTGAAGTCTCCAAGATGCAGGAGAAAGACTCTTTTCACAGCGAGATTCTGCAAGCAGCTGACTTAAGTCTCGCACACACGTTAGTTGGGGAGAGATTGAAGTCATTGCCACTGGATCATGACTCAGGAAGGGTGCCGGGGGTGAGGGTCCCTTCCCACCGGTGCATGGGTATGGATTATGCTTCTGTGCGCACCTACTATGTGGGGCTGCTGTGGTGGCAGCCACGTTGCCCTGGTAACCACTTCCTCTCCTGGGCTGCAGACCCACTGGCAGGGCTTATGCAAATCCCATTTCCCCCTGCCGCTCCCTCCCCCAACCCCCTCCCCGCCTCAGTATTTGCTAACACGAGGCTGGCATGAAAGGGCATTAGTCATGCCATGGCCGGGCTGACAGGTGCGTACCCAGCGGTGGCAGAGCGGCTGCCTCGGTGTCAGGCATAGGAGCCGTAATTAGAGCGAGGAACAGAATGAGCGTCAGACGAATTACCAGGCAGCAGATCATATTTGTCAGGAAGGATTGCATACATAAAAATTAAGTGACAGTACACGCCGGCGTAATGAAAGAAAAATGAAAGATTTGCCTATACACAGCTCACAAGCTACAAGCAAGTGTCTCGCTCGGAGCAACGGCAGCAGCTGCAAGACAAATCGTGGGGCTGGGAGAGCAGGCCTGCTCCTCGGCCGCGACCGGGCAGCCCCAGGCTGGGCTGGGGGAGCGGCCGGCTCACACCTCGGCTGTGCGGGGCAGGTGTAGGGTCAGGGCCTGCTGGCTTTCCCAGGCTGCCAACCCCTGGTCTGGCCGCAGGTATACATTTCTTCCTTCTCCCTTCCCTGGACTGGGTACAGCGGACACGAGGTCCCCAGACTGGTGAGTGGACAGACACAGTCAGTCCTAGGGTGCATGGTATGGGGACAGGTGGAACCGTCTCTTGAGTTCCCGCTGTGGGCAGACACAGTGCTGAGCTCCGTGTTGAAACTGGGGACAGAGCTGCCTCGGCCCCTCCCAGGGCCGTCCTTTATTTCCGTTTCCTAGTCACTGAACTCACTGAAGAGGCGAGTTAGCAAAGAAGGCAAGGCTTAAAAGATGTTTGAGAAAACCTTTGCTATTAAAAAATCATCCCACCAAGATTTATTACCTCCATGTGACAGATGAGGAAACTGAGGCTCAGATAAGGGAGTGGGTACTGGAGCCCTCAGGGTGCCGGTCCCTCTGCAGGCACACGCCCTCGTGCTGGGAAGTGGCTTGGGTCCTGACAAGTTCTCTGGGTGCAGGCACACTCAGGGCACCGAGTGCCCAACCACCCGGGCAGGGGGCCGTGTGGGACCTGGGCTTGTCCTGGGCCACAGGGAAGCAGGGCGAAGCCTCCTCTCCTTGTTGAGTGCCAGCACTCCCACGAGTGTGCCCACGCCTGGCACCAGGTGGGACCTGTGGAACATTTGCCAAGTGCGTAGCTGGTCCTCACGACCAGGCACCCCTGGGGACCCTGCCAGTGTTTTACAGAGCCCTGTGCAGGTATGTCCTGGGCCTCCTCCCACCTGGGACCAGTTGGCCTAGAAAACGGTTTCAGCAGGTAGATCCCAGGTTCTGAGAGCTGACACCTGGGTAGAGGTCACAGGAGGTCATACCTATCTGGCCAGTGGTGCCTACCTTGTCACCGCATCCCTGGCATTTTTAGGGACACACACTGTTAGAACAAGACAAGCTGATGCCAGAGAGACAAGGGCAGTCTCGGGACTGCAAGTGAAGAATTGATCAGGCCTAGGATGCAAACTACAGCCTGTCTGTTTGCCCATTCATTCACTCGGGCAGGATCTGTGCCAGGTCCTGGCTGCTCACTGGGAGGGCCCTGTGCTCTGGAACGTACAGGCTGGGCTGGAAATTCATGTAGAGTCCTCACCAGGAACCAAGCACTGCTCCGGTCATTCCATCCCAGGTATCGCCTCGCTCAGCGCTCCAGGCCCCTGGGGGTGGGAGTCACCACAGAGCAGGTTGTCCAGTGAAGAAGCCCAGATGCAGGGAGGTGAGCACCTTGGCCAGCTGATGCGGTGGGCAAGGGGCAGGGGGAGTCCTGGCCATCCCTCAGCTTCCCACCCAGGACTCCCGGAGTCACCTTGGGCCAGACCCCAAGACCTGGCAACACAGAGTGCTGTGTAAGAACCAAAGAACTGAGCCCTCCGATCTTCATACCTGTTAGAGACACTCCGTGTGGGAACTAGAAACAGGAGATATTTATACGAATGCAAACAGTCTGAAATTAAGTCCATGCTGCAAAAAGTACAGCATTTTTCTGACGTGGTCGCTGCTTCTCCTGAGGGCTGTGTGTAGCTCTGCATGGGGTCGGCTGGTAATTCATTTAAGGAGGACTTGATAATAAGCCGTGACACAGGTGGGCCTGGTAGGGTGTGTGTGTGTGTGTGTGTGTGTCCCAAAGATCCAGTGTTTTGGGAAGCAGGGACAATCTGGAGAGGCCGCACATGCCAGGCTGAGGACCTGGCCTTTCTCCTTCGGGGGATGAGGAGCCAGCTGGGCACGGGGGGCATGGCCCCTGCTTTGGTGGGTGGGATGGCTGGGAATGGGCAGGACAGGAGGGGCCAAGCCAGTCAGTTGTCCAGGCGAATGAGGGCAGAGGACAGGGCTACAGGGCGAGCGGGCACCTCAGGATGTGGGGCCTGCTTGGATGTGGGGTGGGTCACAGAGACACCAGTGCAGCTCTGCCCAGCGCCGAGGAAGCCGCTCCTCGGTCCCAGAACCTCCGTGGTTCTTGCCCTGCTCTTCACCACCCTACCCTCTCCCTCCACGGTCTGTGGGCAGCCAGGCCTTCCCAGAGCCTTCAACCTGCAGAAGATTGTTCTATCCCCATTTTCCACATGGGAAACCAGGGCTCCAAAGAATGGGGGCAGGGACCCCAGGAATGGTGAGTTCAACCTCTCCATCTCACAGGTAGGGAACCACGGCCGAGAGGGCGCTCAGTTCCCCCCGGGGAGTCGGCCCAGCCTGTGCTCCAGCCCCCCTGAGCCGTCCCGCCCGGCCCACGGATGCCAGCAACACACGTCTCCCCAGCCACTTCCAACCCCACTGTGTGGGGAAGGAGTGCAGCCCACAGACGCCAGCCTCTCCTTCATGTGAAATCTTTGCCTTTTTCAGAGCTAATGAACATGTTTCAACCACCGTGAGCATTTCAAACCACGGCCAAGTTTGTTTTGACAGGAGTGGCGCATCTCAGGGAAGCGGGGCCCCTTTAATCAGCCTCCGCTTTGAGGTCCCCGGTTCCCCTCTGATATCTGCGGGGTTTGAAATCTGGGCGTTCTAGGTAAAGACGCAGGAAGGTCAGAGTTTCTTAGGCTCCTCTTTCATATGCAGAGCGTGGGCCCCCACTGTGAGCAGAGAGGGTGGCGGTGTGACGGGGATGTTGCTGGAAGGGGATTGGAGACCCAAGCTGCTCGCTCTGTGTGGGACTGCGCTGCTGCTCCGCCTGCCCAGGTGCCCACAGATGACCCCCGGGGCGAGTAAGGGCCGCCCAACGTGGCCTTCGGGCACCTCCTCCTGCCAGCTTCTCCCACTCTTCCCCAGAATCACTGCCCCCCTGGGATTTAGGGACACACTTTCCAGGGCCCGCTGCAAGCTTGGAACTTCTTTGAAGTCTCTCGTCTCATCTTGAAAACTCATGCGAGTTTCGCCTTATGCTTCAGAGTGTTTGAGGACTTGTCAGTGTAAAAACCGGGTTTTACAAATTCATTCCCAGGGGATGCCGGCAAAACAGGAGGGGCTGTGTTCACCTCTGCAGCTGTGTGCACCCCTGGAGCCCGTTGGGGATCCCTCCAATGATGCAGAGTACCCCAACTGGCCAAGGCTCACTGACCAAGGTGGAGCAGCCCCTCCCCTGGGTTGGGGGTCTGGAGAATCTTCCCTGAGGCGTGGGGACCCAGTGCCCAGCAGGGACAGCCCAAACTTCCCTCAGTGAATGCTTCATAAATTCACTTGTTCCACAGATGTTTCTGAGCATCTGAAGGGCTGGCGGGGGCGGGGAGGCTCTGCACATCTCTCGGGCTGTAGCATGCACCAGGATCTCCTGGGAGCCTGGGAGAGATGCAGGTGTTCACACTGCAGCCCTGGAGATTCTGATCCCATGGGTCTGGGACGGGGCGGGGAGCCGGAGTTTTAACGAGCTCCTCCAGGGGATTCTGCTGCAGCCACTGAGCAATCCATCCTTTTCTTGATCAGCTGGCTTCTTTTGGACATTTCCTTGGACAGGCAACTCACTACCTCCCGATGGGCCCAGCACAGCATCAGTGCTCAGTTAACATTGGATGCAGATGGACAGATGATGGATGGATGGATGAATGGATGATAGATGGACAATTACAGATGGATGGATGGACAGATGGACTGTTGGATTGTTGGATGGATGGATGGATGGATGGATGGATGGATGGATGGATGGATGGATGGATGGATGGACTGTTGGATTGTTGGATGGATGGATGGATGGATGGATGGATGGATGAGCAGATGATAGATGGACAATTACAGATGGATGGATGGACAGATGGACTGTTGGATGGATGGATGGACAGACTGATGGATGTCTGGATCGATGGCCTCTGTAGCACTGGCATCTTAGAATCAAGTCCAAATTACATTTGGGTGTTTGCCTTGCATTCCCTACACCAGTGGAAAATGGGGTAAAAGCAGAAAGAGCAGTGAAGAGGTAGAGGAGGTGGAGGGTAGACGGAAAGGGGAGGTGCTCCCTAACCTTTCTCTCCGTGGGCCCCAAGGCTTTCACCACAAGCAGGGCTGGGGCAGGGATCCGGAGGGAGCCCCGCAGAGGGAGAAGGTGGCGACCGACCAGAGACAAACCCAGTGTCCTCACTGAGTAGCCAGCTCTCACTGGCCAGGGGAGGGGCATTTTCCCTGGACCGGAAGGGCTCACCAGGAGGCAAAGGAACAGCATGTGCGAAGGGACAGAGGGGAACTGAAGAGCAAGCTGGGCTTGGGCTGGGGGACTGGCGCAGGGCCAGGCACTCAACGCCTTCACTTTCAGATGGGCCTGGCCACTGAGCAGTCTCTCTCCCTGGAGTCCCTCTTGTAGATGCCCAGGCAGATCTAAAATGAGCAGAGGACAGGACTGAGGGTGGCAAGAGGTGTCAGAGCCAGCTGCACTGCCGCCAGGAGGGGGCTTGGCCATGGGTCTTAGGGGTGCGGTGCAGCCAGACAGTGGACCCTGCTGTCCCTCCCTGACGACAGGGCCTCCGACCCCCTTCTCCCCACCGCCCCCGCTGTCTCTGAGTGTGCCCCGTCAGCCCACGTGGCCGTTCAGGGTGGAGACGGCTCTCACCTCACAGGCACGTCCGTCCACGGCCCTCTGCCCGCCGGAATCACTTAGTCTGGTCTGAGGTTCCCGCTGTTCACTGAAAACTGTTTGGATGTCACCCTGTGATTTGGTCATGACAAGTCATCCATTTCACATTGCCCGTTCATTGTCATCTTGCTCCCTCATGACCAGACGATACAAGAGGCCGCTACCGGAAGCTGTAGTTTGCTCGCAGAATCCCACAGGGGTCCGCACGTTGACTGACAGCTCTCTCTGCTGACTAGCAGGTGGCCCCTGACTTCAGCCCGAAAATATGCACAGGATGACACAGCTCTCACACCCTGCGTCTCAGCGTGGCTGCCGTCCTTGTTCGGGGATTAAAGGGTCCTCGGCGCTCTGAGAAAGCAGTGACCAGGTGGTCCCTCTTGGGCAGCCACCGTTAAGGAAACAGTGCATTTGGCTGCAAGAAAAAAGTGTCAACACTGACATACGCCGTCTGATCGTGCGGACGGCCTCATTGACGCGGTGAGGAGCCGCTTATTAGGTGCCCCCTGTGACCTGGTCCTGGGCAGGGCGCTGGGACGCTTTGGTAGACAAGGTCCTGCCCCCCAGGAAACCTGAAGCCGGGTTTCCGACACTTCGCCGCCTCTACAAGTCTGTGCGACGAATCGTATCGTACATCTCCAGTGAGAAGAGAAAAACAAGAAGATAAAGTTTTCAAATACTGCAGCTAAATGTGTTTTATGTAAAGGGCTCTCCTTGATTTTGAGATGGTGAGTTTTCTAGGGTTAAACTGTCTTTTCTTTTGAAAATAATAGTGACACTAAATGGTAGTTTTGTGGTTTTTAAACACCTTTCCTCGGCAAAATGTAGTTGCCCTGAAACATGTTTGGCCCATGAAATCCTGAAGCCTGGACCCCTGCTGGGGGCGCCTGTGCTTTCCAATTCCAGCTCATGGGAAGGCCTGTCTTCCCAGGGGCCCGTGTGTCTGTGGCGCGGGACACGCCTCCTCCCCGGGCTCGTCAGCCACATCTCAGACTCAGCCTCTGCCTTGCTGGGCTTCAGCTACACAGACTCTGGCCAGAACAGCAGCCACTGTCACACGTTCACGTGGCATCTCCCGGCTGGCGAAAATGTCCCGTGTCGCAGCCTTTAAAAATCTGGTCCGAGGGCCTCCAGAACAGTCACCCTCCAAATGGACTGAGATCAGAATCTCAGGTAACAAATCTGGAGTTACAAATCCATTTTCCTGGGCCCCTCCTCCGCCCTGCCAAATCAGCCCCTTTGCTGCAGCTTGCATGCCTCTGGTAATGGGGAGCTCACCCCCTCTCAGGAAATCCTCCCATCTTTGCACAGTAGATCTTCCAAACGTGTCCCCTCTGCTTTTTTCATTGAGATGCGATATATATACAGTCGCGTTCTCTCGAGCCCTTTCCTGACCCCTGCCCCACAGAGCAGGGTTTCCCGTTCTTGATAAACATGGGATCGTGGTGTGTGCTCTGTTGTGCCTGGCTGCTGTCACTCACCGTCATGGCTGTGGGATTGATCCACTTCGTGGCGTGCCCTGAGGTTTGTTCCTGTTCGTGGCTGTTCGGTATCCCGTCGTGTGAGTAAACCCCATTGTCCATCTATCCATTCTGTGGATTGACATGTGTTTCCAGTTTCTGGCTGTTGTGAATGAAGCCACTTTGCACATTTTTAATCATGTCTCCATGGACAGACGCACTCCTTTCTCCGGTGTGTGCCTAGGACTGCTGGCCCCTAGTGTCGGCCGCGGTCAGCCAGTTTCCCATCGTGGCCGGGCCATTTCGGCCCCGGCAGCAATGTTGGAGGGTTCCAGCCTCGGTTCATCTTTAACTGTAACCGTTCAGGTAGTGGCAGCATTTCCCGTGCTTTTAATTTGCATCACCCTAATGAGTAATGAGAAAAATAACGTCATTTCCTGTGCTTAGTGGCCATTTGAATACTCTCTTTGTGAAGGGCTTCTTCAGGTTGTTTGCTACTTTGAGGTAGGGGGTCGTTTGTCTTTTACTTAATGACTTGTAGAATGTCCAAATATATGCTGTGTGTGAGGCCGTTGTTGGCCCCGTGTGTTGAGACAGTTTCCTTCCAGACGGTGCCTTTTAACTCTTTGCGTGGTCTTTTGGTGAACTGAAGTTCCTAATTTTAATTAAGTCCAGTTTATCCATCTTTTCTTTTATGGTGAGCGTCTTTTCTGTCCTGTTCAAGAAATTTCGGCCAACTCCAAACCTGGATGTGCCGGTCGATGCCAGCTAAGGGTAGTGGCTAAGAGCTGTTTCTGGATTATGAAGATCTGGGTTTCACCCCAGTCCTGCTGCTTTTCCGAGTCTCAGTTTCTCCATCTGTAAAATGGGGATGCTTGCTCACAGGACTACGAGGAACATGAAACAGCTAACACACGTGACATGCTGGGGCAACGTGAACAGTGGTGGTTGGTCAGTTGCTACCCAGAGCCTGGCTGCTGTGTCCCACTTCCTGGACCATTGGCAGAAACACCAGTCCCTAGATGCCCAGCCCCCAGAATGATCCTCAGGTCTGGGTGGGTCCCTGTCGCCAGGGACTTTTAGTGCCCTACCAGCATGAGAGCCTTCAGGCTGGTCCAGCCCTCTCATTTGAAGGAAGGAACAGGAGGAGAGGGTCCCTGTGAGACAGCCCAGGTCTCTCCCCTCCCCCATGCGCATGTGTCCTGCCCCTGCACAGAGAATAAGCACCCGCCCCCTTGTGTTTCAGTGGGGACACCGTACTACATGTCACCGGAGAGGATCCATGAGAACGGCTACAACTTCAAGTCCGACATCTGGTCTCTGGGCTGTTTGCTATACGAGGTGAGCGCTCAGTGGCATTTGGCAGGGCATTCGTGGGGGCATCCAGCCGGGGCGGGGTGCACTCTGGCAGCTCAGGGAACCCAGGGATGGGTGATATCCGCCTGTGACATCTGAGTCCATTCCCAGATCTGGTGGCCATCCTGGAAGGAGGGACAGGAACATGTCTGAGTCTTGGTGGGCTCAGACGTGAGACAACATGAACGAATAGATGTCCCCACCCATTCTGGCCAGCCACCCTGGGGCCCCGGATGACTGGAGGTCTGGGAGCACAAGCCATTTTCAGCCACGAAGCTGTTGCAGAGGGAGGGAGGGAAGGAGGGAGGCCTGAGCCCTCTAGTATCTATCTCCAAGCTGGCGGCCACACCCTCCCACTGCCCTGGCCCTGGGCCACCTTGTGCTGGAATTCTCTCCAGCTACCCCTCCAAGTCCAGTTACTTCTTCGGGTGAACACTGGGGCCCCAGGGGCTGCTGAGGCCGGTGGCAAAGCCAAGCCCATGTTACGCTAACCTGGCTGTCCCTGGGCTCAGTGCTCCAGCATCAACAGCCCTGCCCACCGCACCCCACCCATGCCCCAGCCTGGGTCTGAGCAGGGGATCCAACCCACCTCTAGCGGGCATCATCCACCCAGATGTCGGTCCTGAGAGGGAGGGGCTGTGGCTCTGTGTCTCCCAGGACCAAGCAAATGCCTTCCATAGCAGGCAGCCAGGGGTGCCGTTTTGAGTGCCCGCGTGTGTGTGCGTGTGTGTGTGTGTGTGTGAGTGTGAGTGTGTGTGTGTGTGTGTGGAGTGTGAGTGTGTGTGTGTGTGTTTGAGTGTGTGTGTGTGTGTGTGAGTGTGTGTGTGAGTGTGTATCTGTGTGTGAGTGTGTGTGTGAGTGAGTATCTGTGTGAGAGTGTGTGTGTGCAGCTCACATAACCATGGTAATTTGGGTGGGAGAGATGCAGGGTCCTGGTTTGGGCCCAAACTGGTCAGAAGGACCTGCGTTCAAAGCTCTGTTCCCACCAACCCCTGATAGCCCCAGGGCAACTCAATACCCACCCCCCAGCTTCAGTTGCCCTAATATAAAATGGGGCCACACCTTGCCTCCTTGTTCTGTGTGAATGGGGCCTGGCTCCAGGAAGGCCCTGGGGCAATGGAGGGCCGGTCTGGGAAGCATGACTTGGTCCTCCCCGCTGTCCACCAGCCCGCTGCCCCGCTGCCGGCCCAGCAGTGGGCGTTTGCCGCCGCCTCTGGCAGGGAGGCTGCAGCCGCCCTCGTCCCCCGTTTCGCTTCGCCGGCGGGAAGCCTGAGTGCAGCTCAGCTTTGTCTTCCTGCCCTCGTGGATTTTGTCCCCGGTCCGGACAGTCAGGTCCTTATTTTCCCATTCTGCATTTGGGATTTCTGTAAGCTGCGTTCTGCCTCTGCGCACCGCGAGGGCCTCCAAACATAAACCAACAGACACGCAGGCTGCCCAGGGTGGGACAGGTGCGCACGTCCCCAGGGCCGGCGGGAGGACAGCAGCTGGCCTGTGCTCACACCCAGCTTTCCACCCAGAGCCGCCCTGCTCCCTGCCCGAGCCTTTGTCTCGGCTCCTAGAGGCAGATGCCGCCTGAGCCGTGCGCGGTGCTGGCCTCGCGGGTTCCAGGCCCGGGCCCTGCGAGTCCTCGCCTCGGGCGCCTGGGCGCATGTCTAACGAGGCAGCGTCCCTGTTAGTGGCTCCGGGCTGATTGTTTGTTGGCGGTGTGTGTGACCACACAGCTTGCAGCCGGGGCGGACGTATCGGCAGTGGGAAATCGATGGACTCAGTCGGGTCCTGTGGGCATTGACGTCCTTGGGGACAGCGGGACTGATCACAACCTAACGGCCCTGGGCCTCCCACAGAAGGGGACTTTCGTGGCTGACTTGGCTGGTCGTGGCCAGCCCCTCCAGGGGTGACAGGTCAGTGAGGGGCCCTGCCCTGGGGTGCCACCCCTCTGCCTACTCCCCCAGCCCCACCAGAAAGTGGAAGCGGATGTTTTCCCAGCAGACAGGGAGGGAGACGCATCTGAGCTCAGGGCTTGGTAATTGGAAGGAAACATCCCACAGACACGACTGGAGCTCCCGCTGCACGGCCTGTGTGTGTTCTGGGGGCGCCAGCCTGAGGAGCTGTGACAGAGGCTCCCCTGCCCGCCCAGACCCCGTCTGAGGACTTGGCCTGGCCCCCGCGGAGCACACCTGGGCACAGACCAGAGAACACCTGCCCCTGACAGGGACAGGCCTGCCCTGCCCTGAGCCCCAGTGAAGACGGGAAGAATCAAAGCCCCTTTTGGTCCCCTGAGGCTTCCGGAACCACTCACCACACAGCTGAGGGCTTCGTGCAACATAAAATTACTCTCTTACCGCTCTGCGGGCCGGAAGTCCAGAGTCAGTTTCATTGGACTAAAAAGTGTCATCAGGGCTGGTTCCTACATCCGGAGTCGTGACCCCATCACTCCCTTGACACACCTCCTCCTCTTCTGTAGTCAAATCTCCTGCCTCCCTCTTGCAGGAACACTTGTGGTTCCTTTTAGGGCCCACCCGGGTCACCTGGGGGAATATTCCATCTAGGGATTCTGAATTTAATCAGACCCGCCACATCCCTCCTGCCGTATAAGGCAGCACAGTCACAGCTCCCAGGACTGGGACAAGGACCTCTTTAGGGGCCCGTATTCAGCCCACCACCCTCCATTTCACCTGGGCGTCTGGGTGTCCACCGAGGACTGCCGGAGGTCCCCAGGATGCTGATACTGAGCATGGCCAGTGAGGAGCCACCACACCTGTGCCCGCTGGGTGGTGCCAAGTGGGATGCCTTGAGGTCAGCGCAGGAGATGCCCCACGCCGCAGCAGCGCTGCCCGGGACACGGGAATGAACTGCACCAGCCCAGTCCCAGCCTGGCTCTGAGGGAGGAAACTAAGGCTCAGAGAGGTGGAGAGACGTCCTGGTGTCACACAGCGAGGAAGCAGCGGAGCTGGGCGCCGGTCCCCAGGCTGCCTGTTAGAGCCTGCCCTCCGGTGGACAGGAGCCAGGGCCGCTCCCTTCTCCCAGCCAGCAGGGAGGCATGGCCTCGGAGAAAGATACGGGGTCTCTGCCCAGAGCCCCTGTGGGGGCGGCCAGGGTGTGAGGAGCCTGAGCCACTTCAGCGGCCCCTCCTCTGCCCCAGGAGCTCCCAGCGGAGATGCCCGAGTGCTTTATTTTCATTACCCAGCATGCCCCGTGGAGGCGCCCAGCAGGCTGCCTGGCTCTGCAGGATTTATTTATCTACATGGGAGCTGAAGGAATTGGCTCATTGAGTGCCAGCCCCAGGATCCTCAGCTGGGGGGCCTCACAGCTGCCTCCAGGGGCCCGTGTGGGACAGACCTGGCACGAAAACAGGTCGGGGAAAGACCAGGGATCAGCTGCGCCTTGCTCGGAACCCTGCCCTGGATTCTGGCCTGAGCCAGAGAAGGGTCTGGATGCCCCCCTGCCCCGTGGGGGAGCAGGGCTGCAGACCACTTGGCGATGGGTCTCTGGGTTCAGATTCTGGGAGGTGCTGGGGAGATGCTGGATGACTAGAGGGGTGCCTGAGTCCCTGACAGGGTGGGAGTCACAGGCAATCACTGTCCTCTCTGCAGTCAGATTCTCCTCCTCCCTGTGACGTGTCAGATCACACACCAGTCCCTCTGAGCCCTCCCAGGGGGCAAGTGCCCACACTCTCCCGTTTCCCCGGTTATGTCACCCCAACAACACTGGACAGAGGAAGTTCTGCATTTGAGGAGCAGCGCTGAGAGCCACAGCTTTGGCAGTGCTAACGAGGCAACCAGTGTCAGCCCCGAAGAGCCAATCTCTTCTCTTCGACTGGTCAGAGGAGGGTGGTCACCGTACGGGGAGATCTCGCCATCCAGGGTAATCGGTCTGATCCCAGTGTCTCGAGCAGCCCCAGAGGTTCCTTCACAGCCGATGCCCTGATCTGGGTGGAAGGCCGTTGACCGGCAGCTGGAGGGGGTTCGCTGCTTCCGCTAGAGTCTGCATTTGTGGATGGAGAAGCCACTGTTCACAGGGACTCCCACTGCCAACCCTGTCCAAGCTTTTCCGAGTCCGTGTAGGGAAGGTGCCAGAAGGGAGGGAGACTTGATCCGAAGGGGATGGCGGATATGGGGCTTGCCCCTTGCCAGTTTCTGGGGCCCCTTGGAATCGCAAACAGCAAGGCTTTTGCAAATCAGATCAGACTGGCTTATTAAAAGCTTCACCGAGTCCCTCTCCCAGGTCGGACACGTGAAAAACCAGAGCCTGTGTTAGTGGGGCCAACATTTAAACGTCCTTTCTCCTCTGAACAGAAACACTTTGCAGGAACATCCATCTTAATCCCCCGCCACGACTCAGAGGGCACCCAGATCACCCCGTGACCCCCTGGAGCCTCAGCTGCTCTCCACCGTAGCAACAGATGTCCTTTAGAAATGGCCCGATTAACCCTCTGCACCCGAGGTTCTCATTTTAATTACTGGAAACACATCACCAAGCGATGCCATTTTGCACACTCGGTGGTAAAGCCAGGCCCCGGCCAGGCTGGCAGAGCCCCCAGGAGGCAGGGCCTTGAACACTCATCCTTCCCTGCCAGAGCCAGGGCCGCCCACGCTGTGCAGCCCTTCGGTCCAGACAGGTCCCCAGCCCTCCCACAGGGGCCCAAAACCCTGGTCACGGGAGGGGAGAGGTACGGCTGGCCCTGAACACCGCCCTGGAAGCACTGGTCTGGCCCAGGCACCTGGCCCCCCGGTGCTGCCCGGACACACTCCTGGACCTGGGTCAGAGGAAGCCCCCATCTCCAGGCCACACAGTTGCTCCCCAAAGGCCATGTGTAAACCCAAGGTTGCTGTCTGGGCTCTGAAGCCCCCTGGGCCCTTCTGGAGGCAGGCCTGGCTCTTGGGGTCACCAGACCTATTCACAGGGGTTAACAGAGGATGAGGGCAGACCGAGAAACTAAAGCTAATGGGCACCCACAACCCAGCTCCCTGCCCTGAGATAGGGCGCCCTGGGCCACCCTCCAGGCCTGAGGACAGTGAATTCCTCAGGTGTCCCAGTGCCCCACACAGCCGGAGCCCCAGAGCCCTTGGCCCGGATCTGTGCAGCGCGGCCTTGGCAGCCTGGCTCCTCCAAGGGAATGAGGGCCAAACGACAGGCACAGTTATCCGACTGCACTTCATTAGCAGGCGGCGTTGGGCCGTCTTTTGGCGGCAGCGACAGTGAACAGGAGTGACAAGAAGCACTTGAATCCCATTACGGACTAATCAGCAGATGGGGCCACGGGCACCGTGCTGGGCTGCCACGCCGAGCCGGCCCTCGGCTCCCGCGTGCTCCCTTTGAAGACCCGCCTGATGGTGCTCTGTGTGGTGGGGTGGGGATTCTGGGCGCCCTCCAGAAGGGGAGGCCTGGTAGTTCCCTGACCGGGTGAGAACCCTCGGGGCCACCACAGTCCTTTCACATCCCAGTGCCCCAGGGGCCGGCCTGCCCAGCTTGTGGTGCCTCCTCCCGGGCGCCAAGCCTCACCACAGCCCTGCCAGGGGAGCGTCTTCCCATTTTAGGGACAAGGAAACCAAAGGCCAGACACACAGCTAGCACACACCAAGAGAGGGCAGGGCGGGGAGCCAGGCAGAGCCACGGCAGGCTGCGGGCCTGGAGCGTCCGTGACACATCGGGTCCCCGGCCCGGCGGCCAGGGTGGCAGCCAGCCCATCTTCCTCGTCCTGCCTGCCCTCCCTGGGGTCTGAGCATCCAGCTTCCGAGACGGCAGTAACCAGGCCTCAGACAGCAGCCCTGTCGTGGGCTGGTAAACACAACCAGCAGTAAAGCCAGAAATGAAATGCCTCCCCCCGCAACACGTTTGTCCTTAGGTAATTCCCTAAATGAATTACTTAGACATCCTCCCACGGGTGGAATTGCTTCTTAGACATATAGGACAATGAACCGAGGGACTGCTGGGCCCAGGCGTCAGCCCCAGTGAGCAGAGCCTCTGTTCCAGCATCTGTGACGTGCACACGGCCACCATCGTGCACACGGCCATCGTCGTGCACACGGCCACCGTCGTGCACACAGCTGCCATCATCGGGGCACGGCTGGCCCTCAGTGTTCAGTCGATTGCCTTTGAAGTTTTGTCACTGAAACTCTTGCCCATTTAGAATTTTTTTTTTATCCTCACTGGAGGGTATTTTTTTATTTATCTTCAGATAGAGTGAGAGGGAGAGAAAGGGAGAGAGAGAGAGACATGGACTGGTTGCCTCCTGCACGACCCTGACTAGGACCGGGGATGAACCGTAACCAAGGTACGTGCCCTTGGCTGGAATCGAACCCGTGACTCATTGGTCCGTGGGCCGATGCTCTACGGCTGAGCCAAACCGGCCAGGGCAACCCTTGTCCCATTTAATTTGCTTATATAACAAGGATCATGTTCAAACAGCCACTTCTGTGGAATCCCAGCTACCTCGGGGTTTGGGGATGTCCTGCTGGACAGTCGCTGTGGTGGGGACTGGAGAAGGACCACACCCAAACCTGGACTCTGAGGCTGAAAGCCCCCTCTCTCGCCCCTTCCCCTGCAGATGGCAGCTCTCCAGAGCCCCTTCTATGGAGATAAAATGAACCTCTTCTCCCTCTGCCAGAAGATCGAGCAGTGTGACTACCCGCCGCTGCCAGGAGAACATTACTCTGAGAAGGTGCGTCGGCTGCCCCGGGCCGGACCTGGCGAGGCCCAGACGGCCTCCTGGAGGGGAGCTTGAGCTTGCGCTCACTTAACGGGGTGGAGGAGGGGAGACTTCTAGGGAAGTGACTCAAAGAGGGACAGCAGATTATTGTTACTGAGCAGCTCTCAGGTACACCAGTGTGGGCCTGACGGCAGGTTGGTGGCCCACCCACAGGAACCAGGACTGGCCGAGGAGGCAGTTGGCACTCTGCCCATTCGGCCCCCAACCTGGGCGTGAGCGTGAGGCTCGCTGCTGTGTGTCACCAAGACGGGCTTCCAGGGTGTCAGACAATAGGAGCAGGGGGAGGTGGCAGGGCCTCGCTGCCCCAGCCCACCGCTGGCTGCCACTCCGCTCGTGGCAGGAGACCATGGCGAACACACTGGTCTCCTTGCTGTCGCAGACCCAGGTCACACCAGGGGTTTTTATTTTCAACATTTTCACCGGGTACAGGGGCTCTGGACAGACTGACAGGCCTGCATCAGGGTGTGTCAGGTACCGGGTGTGAACATCATCTTCCCCAGTCCCGTGACCTTGAAAATAGGGCTCATGTTTGCCTTCATGAATAACATGAGAGGATGAAATAGGGTTACAGCACAGCATGGCTGAGGGTGTAGACAGACGCATGGGTTTACATACTCCCTTCACTGTTCTCGGGTGAGACACTGAACTTTTCTGAGTCTCAGTTTCCTCATCTGTAAAATGGGGAAATCCTAGAATGTACCGCACAGGGTCAGTGCATGGGATGTGCTGTCTTGCACCAGGCTGACACTGACCCCACCACCACTGCAAGTAGCCTTTGGTTGTAGCACAGGGCCTGGCTCAGAGTAAATGCTCAGTGAGCATCAACTGTTATTGTCGTTTCTGTTCAAGGTTAATGCTAGTAGATCTATTATTATTTCTGTGCAAGGTCAACACTAGTGTGTGTGAAGGGGAGTCTGAGACCTCCCTGGGCCTGCCTTGCAGGACCACAGGCCATTCACTGCCTCATGATGGTATCTCACATTTATGACCTACTATGTTGGACCCTCCCCCACCCCATTTTACCAGTGAGGAAACTGAGGTGTAGCTGAGTCAAGTCACTTGCCCTAGGTCACTTGACTTGTATTTAATGATGGAGGCAGGATTTGAACCGGGCCTTTGACCTTCATGCCACGCTCACTGACGAGGGTGAGTCAGGAGGACACGTTCCTAGGTTGTTCAGTGCACTCTCCGTTGTCACTTCAGTGGCTCCCCAAGTTCTCTGTATACTCTTGGAGGAAGGACTCCTGCTCTGGAGTGGAAGTTGGCAAGAAGGAAAACTAGTTAGGTTTCTTGACCAAGTTAATAGTTGCATTTGGTTTTTCTTTTCACCTTTTAAATTTGGAGTTCTGTACTATTTGGTAACAAGAAGCCTGGAGCCATGCAACTCAGAGCAAATTGTAACTTCTCTGGGCCTCAAGTTTCCCACCTATAAATGGGAACCATACTCTGCCTCCCGAATATGAGGCTGAAACAAACGGATCTGTGTGAAGCCCTCAGCCCCTCCTCCAGTCACCCCATCTTCACGAGCTCCTGCTCCCCGAAGCCCCCGGTTTTCCCAGTTATGTGCACCTTTCTAGACTGTGTGTCTGGGAGCGAGAGGTACTTCTTGGCCCTGGAACCCCCCAGCACACCCCACTTTTGAAGCTTCTAGCACCTTAGAAATGGAAATAGACACTTATTTTTGTTTCTCTTGGCTTCTAAATTTTTCAAACATGCACTTATGCTGACCGCATGGCCTATCACAAATGACGACTGAGGTCACATAAACTTCTCCTTAATCCGGTTTTCTTGGGTACTTCACCTGTCAGAGGCCAACCACAGCTACCTTCCCTGAATACTGTAAGGCTCCAAAAGGAATTGTCTCATCCTGGGCAACCTCGGTCTCCAGGAGGGCCGAAGCCAGCTGCAGACTCCGCTCATCTGCCCCAGTGTTTATGAAGTGGCAGAATCCCAGAAAGGTGACACGCAGCTCAGAGGGATGCTCAAAAAGCCTGACCTTGTTTGCTGCCCTGAACACCTCAGAGGTGACACGTGGATTGTGTACAGCAGCCCCAGGGCCTCCACATGACCCTTCCACCCTCCTGGCCCCTGAGCATGGCCATGGAATCCACATGAACCCCCTTATTTAGGACCAGCCCTCTCCCACGGCTGCCCTCAACCCCGCAGGGCCACAGCCAGCCCCTCCAGCAGCAGGTATTTAAATGAAAAAAAAAAAAAACTGCAGTGAGCCCAGTGATGTAAGTTGAGATGTAGGCTTTCTAAGGTCATTATTTTAATTACCATTAAAATAATTGGCACTCTGGCTATCAGAAGGGAGGTGATCAGAGGCTCAAGGCGCCCCTCCCCCACCCCGAGGCGGGTGCAGCCTTCAGTGTCTGTATAATTAAAAGCTCCGTCTTTCATGAGCACAATAAAGAGGCCAGGGGGTGGGCAGACTGCAGCCCTGCTGCATGTTAATGCATTTATTATGATCAATAAGCCCTCGCCTTGAGTTTTGTCCTCTGGCTTGGGCATCTGTGACTGACAGCAGACACACACACAGACTTACCTAGCAGAGTGGAGTTGAAAGTTCAAAATTATTTGGAGGTAACCACTTTCAGGGTCTCAAAGCATGGCCTTCGAGGCCAGACTGGCCCTGGCTCTGCACGGTGGCCGTGGTGGTGCACCCATCACTTACCTCTCTGAGCACGCTCCTTGCCTTCTGGTTGCCTTGGGGGCTACGTGCCTCGATGCAGACAGTGCCCCGAGCCTCAGCAAGGCTGCTTTCTCAGAGCTAACACAAGCTGTCCTCTCCCTTGCAGCTACGAGAACTGGTCAGTATGTGCATCTACCCCGACCCCACCCAGAGACCCGACATCGGCTATGTGCACCAGGTCGCTAAGCAGATGCACGTGTGGACTGCCAGCGCTTGAATGGACGCAGCGTGCCTTGTCGGAGCCAGCACCACTCTGCCTTACTGGAGTCCTCTCTCCAACGTGGCCACCTGGTAGCCTAGATCGGCAAGGATGAGAGGCTCCAGCAGGCTCCCCAGGGGCCGGCTTCACAGCAGATGCTGGATGCAGGGCGGCCTGGGGGGGGCGGGGGGAGGGGCGCTGGTCACATCACTGGTGGTCCAATTCAAAGTCCTTTCTTTAAACTGTTGTGGACAATCTCAGCTGGGTTGTTAACGAGGGTGTGGGGTTCAGTGAGCCGGTGACGCACCCCTGTAATGTGAATCTTTAGGGTAATTCCTTCAGTGACTGGTCAAGGTTGATACTAACAGAATTGCAGGAGACTGTGATTTGTAGCGAGCCTTCGAAAATGGCTGGTAGTAAGTTCAGGTTAGCTCTTAGAATCTTTTCAATCAAGCTGTGTGCTTAATTTACTCTGTCGTAAAGGGATAAAGCGGACACAATTTTTTTAAGTACAGTGGAGATGTTCCTCATATTTTAATCTACGTTTGTAACTCGATGAATGAGGATGAGAACCCCGCACCTGGCACAGAGCTTCAGGAGACACGGTATGTGAAAGGCGTGTCTTCGTGCAGTCGGGCTCAGCCATCTTCCGAACACCTGCTCTCCGCCAGGCACTTCACCACCTGCCCGAATGCTGGCGGTTCATTTAATGATCAGTGTTAAGTGTTTTCCTCTGTGGGATGGAAGCATGGGATACAAAAATATAAATATAAAGCATGCCTTCAGGCTGTTCTCTGTACAAGTTCTGGTTCTGCAACTTCCTACCATGACCCTGGGCAAGTTTCTTAGCCTCTCTGAGCCTTAATTTCCTCATCCGTAAAATGGGACTAATAATACCTACCTTCAGGGTGCTGACAGAATTTGAAATAAAGTATGCAAGTTGTCCAGCACATTGCAGATGATCCAAAAATGGCAGCCACTCACCCCTTCACAAAATTCAAGTCCATGGACCATGTAAATCAAGAATTTAAAATGTACAACTGTATTATGTCTAGGAAACCAGAAAGGTGTTCCTTTATTTCTCGTTCCCAAATAGGATTAACTGTGAAGACTAATTTATAAATGTGAATTTAAGGAAAACTCAAGCTCTGAAGGAAAGTTTGAATTTCGTCTTTATAGTCAAGTTAATCCTCAGATGGTCTAAGTTGCCGTCCACTGACTTGGTGACAGTTCAGCCCTCCAGACAGAGCCCACACTGCCCCTCCATTTGCACCCGGACGCCCGGGCCTCCCTGGGGAGAAAGGCCTTGGGCTGGGCCACTGCTCTGTTTCCATGTGTGAACTCTGCTCTACTGTTAACACTGTCGGGTTGGAGAGATTTTCTTCGGACGCAACCTTTGCTTTGTACGTGTCCCCCATGTTTGAAATAAAATGGGGTAAGGGGGTTACTGGTGTGACTGAGTACGATTCATGAATCATTTAAACAGCTTCACACTGCAGCACAATTCCTTGAGGCACCTTTTAAAACACAATTCTCAGGACCCAGACATCCTGAGTAATCCCAGAATATTTTTAAGCTCCCAGATAATTTTAACAGTCATCAGCCAAATTGCTGCCCTAAATAACTGCACTGCTCTCCCTGCCCCATTCCTGGCAGTTTTAACAAGGGAGGCTGGCCTAGAGGGGTTCACCTGGAAGACCCGATGCTGGGCCTTTCTCGTGTCCCCCAGCCATGCTCTCTCCGGGGGAGAGTCAGGCCCTGTTTCCTACCGACCACTTACCACTGAAAGTTTTTCAGATTCCAAACAGATGTTTTGCAAATACTCTGCTTGCAGTTCTGAAACCCTCCTGTGGCTCCCTTGGCAGAATCAGCATCAGACATAGACGAAGTTGCTTTCTACATGTCATGAGAACAATTCTGCCTGGCAGGACCCTCTGGACGCATACAATTTCAGCCACTCACCAGGCCTAAGTGTTTGTGAAATGAGTGCATCCTAATTATTAAACAGTAATCCCCGAAGCATCCTCTGACTTCTGTGAAACTTGCCTAAGAGGAGTTCGGCCAGTTTCATGCAGCCACGGCAAAGGTACTGAACTGATGGTGTCTGGCTATTTCTTTACTAGTTGGCTGCAGGGGGGAAAGGCTGTGCTGCACTCTTCCTTAAAAAGAAGAAAAGAACACCTGGGACCACCCTAAACCAAGAGAAGGCAAGTTAATACATGGGAAGGTATAAATGTTCACCTGAAGAATCAGAGTCCCCTCATCTGACTTCCTGCAGCATATAAGCCTCATATGTTTTTAGGGTTCCGTTGCTCTTACACCCACCTGAACACAGACTAGCACTCGGGAAAGGGTTAACATCCTGAGGGGGGGGCCTCAAGGGCCAAAAAAACACCTCACACAGCCCCCAGACCTCAGCCACTCAATTTGGTTTTCGGTTTTCACTTTTTATTGGGTTTCATCCAGCAAACACTAGCCGAATGAATGTCTCACGGGGAAGCCCCATCGCCCCCCGTCTTCTAGAGCAGTAACCAGCCATCCACTGACACCATTCAGGAAGTGTCCATCGTTTGGACTGTTTCTTCCAGCACCTCAATTTCCAGGGGAGTGACTTTTTCAGTGAGGACTGCAGTGGTCCCTTTCTCACACCTGTACCGGCCAAACCTAGTGAGAAAAAATAACAGACAAGAGATAAGATCCCGTCCATCCAGGGGTCCGATGGAGGGCTGGACAGAGGGACAGGATTCCGGCGAGGCAGAGGCCTGATTCCCAGCTCTGTGACCCTGGGGGATCCAATGCCCCACGGCACACTTTCCCCAGCTCTCAAGGGCTACAGAAGGGAACACCGAGGAGACGGCACACTTCACTAAAAGATCAGACAGGGCACCGGGCACTTAGTGGGCACTCACATTTCCTCACCCACCTCACCATCCCCAGAAGATGCTGGAAAGCATTTGGGCATTTGCCTTCAAGCTCCAACCTTCTGAAAGCACTCAGTAACCA
The DNA here is from genome assembly GCA_030848825.1 of Tadarida brasiliensis. Lineage (NCBI taxonomy): Eukaryota > Metazoa > Chordata > Mammalia > Chiroptera > Molossidae > Tadarida > Tadarida brasiliensis. The sequence goes on along the minus strand of CM061269.1, from coordinate 9,852,916 downwards.
GCAGGAAGCAAGCCCTTCCATTAAGCTGCCGCCACCCTTCTCTTGTGTAGCAACAAGGCTGACCTTTTTCCTTAAACACTTAAAAATATTTGGAAGCATGAACAATATAAAAATGGCCCACAACCAGACTCTGGGCTTGTCACTTTAGACCACACTCTCAAGACTAAAGAAAGGAGAGTTAACGGTGCCCTGAGGGACATGGTGGTCACCATGAGGACACACCCCACACTTTCTTGGAGTGACTGACAGGTTTCTGTGAGCACGAGGCAGTCTGTAAGACACATATCTGAACTGCTGGTTCTCATGCCAAGGCCAGGAATTACATTGCTGTCAAACGGCAGCACAAATCCAACTGCTCCCCGGGTCTGTCCCGGCTGGGACATTATCTCAACCTGGCAGGGACTAACAGAACGCTGTTGGCTGTGCCCTGATCACATGCTCCTCGAAAATCCATCCTCTCAAATGGACACTTGAGCTCAGAGAGCAGGAAGCGGAAAGGGCGATGTGACTGAGCTCTGTATAAAATTCAAGAACGTGTAAAGAACAGCTGGCCTTTATTTCTGCTACACCTCCCCATCCCCCACCCCCACACTCCTGTGCAGCTGCACCTTTTTAAGAGGCACCCTATCCCCTCCCGAGCTGGTGTGGAGAGGCGGCTCCATCCCTCGGACTGGACCCTTGGCAGCATGTCATCTGGGAGCCAAAGCCCCACATGGCTCCCATGTGCCCAACTCATCTGCACTGCAGGTCTGGGGGAGGCCTGGACACAGCCCCCTCACCATCCTGGGTCATGGCACCCGGGTTCACAGCACACAAGGAGGGCTTCTACCTTAAGCAACAGTGGACAAAAACGGCTGCCGAGGCTGAGAGAGAGGAGCCAACGGGCATGTGCAGGCCCAGCTCCACCCTGGGACTGAGCACAAGATGCCTAAGCCTCACCCCACCCTGAGTGTCCTCTCTGGGAGAGGTTCCCCTAACCCAGGCAGTACCTCCCTCCATCAGCCACTGGCAGAAAAGATGACAGTAAGGCCCCTGGTCGGGGTCATGCGGGAGGCAACCAGTTGATGTGTCCCTCTCACGTCGATGTTTCTCTCTCTCTCCCCCTCCCTCTCACTCTATCTGAAGATAAATTTAAAAATACCCTCGGGTGAGGATTAAAAAAAAAAAAAGATGACAGTGAGGTTCCACAGTGGGCACTGCTGCACGGCCTGGGCAGCGGGGAGCAGCTCTGCCTGAGGGCAGGTTACTGACACCTGCCACAACGTGCCCAGCCCCTTTCACACCACTCAGTGGATCTTCACAGCCAGCTACGGTCCCCTTTACAAAGGGTGACCTGCGTCCCAAGGGAGTAAGCTGTGCTGCCGCCGCACTTCCTGTGGACACGGACTCCTGCCGAGCACGGGTTCCTGCCCACCACAGGACTGCTTCCCAATGGCTCACACGAGGCTTCCAGAATCCTCACCCAGCCTACTGTCTAGTCTGGGTGGAGTAGCCACCTCCCTTTCCTGAACTCTCCACCATGGACTGACTCAGGTCAGGCAGGATCTTGCAAAGAGCAGGGGAGTGGCTCATGCAGGGCTACTCCTCCACTAGAGAGAGCTTGGCAAAGCCTGCTGCCCCCAACACAGCCCCAGGCCTGAAAGGTTGCTTCCCTCCTGCTAAAGACCCCAGGAACCCCGTGGGGTCAGGGTCGTTAGAGAGCAACTAGGCTAGCTCCATCCTTTCAAAGACAGGGAGACTTGACTTGCCCAAAGTCACCACACCAGGTAATGGCATTCCCCAACCCCTACCCAGGGCTCACTAAGAACACCGAGTTTCTGCTGGCTCTCCTTGCCCTATCTATCCTTGCCTTGTGAACTACTCCTGATCTGGGTTTTGAGCGGAGCCGTGGGAGTTGAAGCAAGCACCCCAGAAGGTGATGTGCTGGCTCCTCTCAGATGAATGCAGCTGGAAGCAGAGCTCGGGGAGCCGCACACACCTTGAACTGCTCAGGCTCCAGGAAGAGGTCAGGAGCCACAGGATGGTCAAGCAGCTGGACAACCACGTGGGACTGCACAAGAGCGGCTCATCTGCACACACCAGCCACCAGGGCTGAAACCGTGCAGTTCTGTTCAGCAATCAACCTGTGCCCCACTCTGAGCCTGGGCCGCACCAGAGACGTAGCGACAGCTCCGCACATGCCACGGGCTAACTGGCACAGCTCCCTCGAGAGTCAGAAACACCCGTTAGCTCCCAACGTCAGCTTTCAGAGACTCAACCAGTGGTTTATAACCACTTAGACTCTCGCACCACTCTGAGAAAAGCTACTGGCTGGCTGGATGCCCTGAATTTCATACAGAATTGAGGAGGTTCTTTAAGAGACTAGGGAAGGACAGCAGGTCATTCAAACCTCTGCCCCAAGCCCCCACCTAGGACCTCTTTCATGGGCCACACTCCACCTCTCCCATCAACATTTACAAATTAAATCACTTTTCTACACCTGACAGCAGCCCAGAATGATAAAGCAAATAATGACTCAAAATCTGTTGTGTGAGGCTGGTTTGGGGACACTGGATTTACTTAACGTGGGTAAGAATTGAGAAAACTCTGTCCAGATGCCACAGAGAGGTCAAGGGTGGCCACGGAAGCCAGAGGACACAGGAAAAACGGCACTTTCTTCACTCACCTGGTCCCCTTCTTGTTGGGTACTGAGAACGGGCGGAGAAAATCCAGCTTGCTCTTGCTGATGACACAGAGGTCAATGTTACTTCCAGACCCCAAGTCATTGAAGATACCAGCTGCAATGGCCTCGCTCACCAGCTTCTTGGCTTCTTCCTCCTGAGAAAGAGAATGGCAACAATGATGTCCAGCAGGGCACACAGTCATGAAGAAAAGGTCTCAAAGCACCTCAATGATTTGCCAAAGGCTCCTCATTTGGTAAGTGCAACCCAGGCCTTCAAGCCCTTTATGCACGTACCCCTCTTGAACACACTGCTTCAGGTCAGACAATCACCACGTAACTGAGGACTACGGGCTGACAGAGGGCAAGTTATCAGGGTCAGTAAACTTTTCTTATAAAGAGGGTCAGGTAGTAAACATTTTTAGGCTTTGTGTATATACAGTCTCTGTCATAGCTACTCAACTCAGCCATGATAGCACAAAACAGCCACAGACAATATGTAAGTAAATGTGTGTGGCTATGTGCTAATAAAACTTTATTAACAAAATAGGCAGTAGACTGGATTTGGCCCATGGGCTGTAGTTTGCTAACCCCAGATTTTCTGGTAATATAATGAAAAAAGTCATTAGCATAGGGAAAAAATAACAGCAAACACAACAAGAGTTCTGAGAAATGGTGGCAGTAAAGTGTGGGATCTCTTGCCCAAGAGAATCTATCCCCCACTAATGATTCATTTCTTTGAATCACTCTTCCTTCTACTTCTCCTTTAAGAAACAAGTCTGGCCCGGCAGGTGTGGCACAGTGAACTGTGCACCGTCCCATGGTCTGAGAGATCCCAGTTCAATTCCCAGTCAGGGTACATTCCCGGGTTGCGGGCTCCATCCCCAGTGGGGGGCATGCAGGAGGCAGCCGATCGATGTTTCTCTCTCTCTTTAAAAAAATGAATAAAAATTTTTTTTTTTTTTTTAAAGAAGTAAGTCTAAGTCCTCAATAGTTACTGGTAAAGAGTGGATTCATTTCTTATCCAAGAAGGCCTACAACATGCCGGGTCCTGTGCTAGGAGTTAGGACTGCAGAGATGGATGAAGGCCCCAAGTCCCCGCCCTGTGGGGACTTGGAGTCCAATGGGAGCATCAGACCCAAGGAAGTACAATGCAGTGTGATAAGGGCTAGTGGATAACCGAGAAGGAGTGGTGGGAACACTGGCTGGGTCAGCAAAGCTTCAGAGAGGGCTAAAGGACAGGCCACACACCAGGCATTCAAAAAACAGGGCAGTGAAACAGAAGGTGGGCAGCGGAGAAAGCAAGGTGGGACCTGGGGAACACAAGTTCAAGTTCTTTATGAAACGACAGAAACGAGGCACTCTAAAACTTGTGCTGCAGCCCCTTCCCAACCCACCAGGGCATGAGTCCATAAACATGCAAACTAAACTAAAGATCCCATCCAAGTAACATCCCCGGAGAAATAAGACGTCCCACCCCAAACTCGAGCCTGAGACCCTCAATAGGCAGATTCTCTGACTTCAGGTTGTGAGAAGATCTAAAAGGCCACTCAGGACTCCTGCTCCTCTGCCTACCCTAAGCCAGGAAGTGGGATTCCAGTGTCAGGAGCGCCCTCTGCAGACTCAGAGTAGGATGGAGATGGCTCTGCTACAGTGGGATCCTCAGGACCCGGCAGCAAGGTCTGGGGGTTATTCTGATCTTTATTCCACCAGGTTTACTCACTTTCTGATTGGCACCTATATGGAGCCAACAAAGTCGGTTTTTCTCTTGTAAATATACAGTCTGTAAGAATTTATTCAAACAGGATCCCCTAATCAAGAATTCTCTCCAGGGACTCCCAACAGTCTATGAGGCCAAAGCCGTACCAGAAACCAGTGAAGGTGGTAACAAAGAAAGCATCTTAGAGAAGGAGATGGTTGCTGCTGGTGCTGCCATAGGGACAGCAAAGGCCAACCACGAACTCAAATGCAACCTCATCCCAACTTCTCTCATTGAACAACCCTGGGCGTGTGTGCCTGAGTGTGTTGGGCACATCCTGTTTATTCCCCTGCTCCTGACCTACCATCTTTACTTCCTTCTCTTCTCTGCTGCTTTATTATTTCCTTTGCTTTGTCATCACCGCTTTTCTCATCACTGCTGCTGGTGCCCTGAGCCAGCCAACAGACCTACTGGATGTCAAAAATCCTGCTGGGAGCACTTAGGACTGCAGTTTAAAATTATTTTCTATTTGGGAATGGGGATGTGACTGACTTAGAGGAAATTGAAATATACCTATTAGGCATGCATACCTAATGTCAATCAATTAGTTTGGGCACACAGATACCAGAATGCTGACAGTGCTGATTATAGGTAAGCCTTCCTCTATTTTACAAATACTCTGTCAGTAGATAAACTTATAAAATTTAAAAATGGGCACATTTGAAATATATTATTATAGCTTTATTCATAAAATTATCATGTGTGCTGTTATTTAAGTGTAAAATAAAGGCTTTTAAAAATTGGAATTAAACCTTTTAAATTCCTTTCCTCCCCACCAATTCTAGGGAAGATAATTCCTTAAGGGAAAAAAAATCTCACAAGTCCCTTACTTTCCCCCCCAGTCCTACTCTCCTCATATACATAGGACTCAAAGATGTTATAAATCTTATATTTTATTGAGCACCTACTATAATCTGCCAAGACTGAGTTAGGCACTTTGACAATCATCGGTTTTTTGTTGTTGTTTTGTTTTTTTTAATCCTCACCCGAGGACACTTTTTCATCTTTTGTTCAGATAGAATGGGAGGGAGAGAGAGGAAGAGAGAGAGAGAGAGAAACATCGATGCGAAGGTGACACATCGAGTGGCTGCCACCCGCACGACCAACCAGGGCCGGGGACAAACTGCAACCGAAGTACATGCCCTTAGTGGGAACCGAACCCGGGTCTCTCCAGACCGCAGGCCGACGCTCCAACCGCTGAGCCAAACCGGCCAGGGCGACAATCATCGTTTTTACCCCTGCCCCCACCCATCTTCTGATGTTGGTACTGTCAGAGACTATGGCTGAGAGAGAGAGTCAACGCCTCACCTGAGGTCACACTGCTAGTAAATGGTAAAGAGGTCCTTCATGCCACAGCACCATACCAGCTCACAAGTGACCTGTCTCAGCAGTGGGCTGGGGGTTCCTTGGCAAGTCGGGGACAGTGGACAGCAGTTCCCTCATTAAGGGTATGTTACTCCCCCATGACCAAGGATCTTCAGAACTCAGGAAAGATTTAAAAAAGGATGGTGGTTGCCAATTTCTTTTTGAGTCAACTAACAGCTCCTCTGATCATCATTTCCATGGTTGGGAGCACTGTGTTTCACAAACTTCCCACAGACTACCACCTAAATAAACATTTCTACAATGTAATATGACAAAGATCAATATTAAGATCCAAAGTCTTATTTCACATAGCCCCACTCCCATCAAAGCCCTCTCAAAACACAAACAAGGCTCTATTGTCTACCCATTACTTACACAGTGAATGTCTTCAACAAATATTTACAGACACCACTATGCCATCATGTCCCAGGAACTGCTTCCCATGTTCAATACTTTCTTTCACCACAGTATTTCCATCCCCAGAATTCTAGACACATATGCAAATATGCTACTGGGCATATTCATACTGTGTTTTCTTTATAGTAGAATTTCACAATTAAACAACTCTTGTCTTTAACACGTGCTACCAAATATTTAGGAAAACTATCAAGAAAAACCACAAACTAAAAGCAAGAGGTAGGGAAAACACCACATTTTCATCTGTCTCTGGCCCACAATAAATGCAGGAAGCATTGTTTCCTCCTTTGGGATTCATTCTTCATAGGGAAATTGCACCTCCGTTTCGGAAGATGCAGAGTGATCTGAGTTCTGAGCATCATCTGCCTGGGGACGGCTGCTGCAGAGGGCTCTGACAAGGACCCTGCAGAGCCCGCGACCCCAGCTGGTCAGGCCCAGGTGCGCTGCTCTCCCACTGCCAGGTCGGCATCCTCCCCTGGCCAGCTGCTCACATTTACGTAACTAGTCACAGAGGAACTTGGATTAGTATGTAGATGGACCAGGAGGACTCATCCTGGCTACCAGAAAAATAGCCCTTTGGGCCAATGGTAGCTTCTTTTTATTTTGAGCTACTCAACCAAAAGATCACCATGACCCTGATGGTCAAAAGTTAGTTGGGGGACCCAGGGTCAAGGTAATCTGGCAGATGTGGAGGCAGACAGACTGGATTTGAATCCCCGTTTCCTACTTACTGCTGTGCAACCTTGGGCAAGTCACTTCACCTCTCTGAGTTCACTCTCCTCCTCTGTAATATAGTGATAATAAATTAGGAATCACCACAAACTGCTGCAAGAATTTGAAATAAAGTATGACAAGCACTTACTATAGTTTCTGGCATGTGGCTGTTGCTTAATAAATGGTAATTATTTAATCAAGCAAGCCAGAGAGCTCCTAGAGACAGTTTACCTGTAAGCAGTGACTGCCTATACTAAAGCCCAGCCAAACGAACGTGCTAACAAATCTTCACCCAGTGCCACAGAGAAGTTCCTGTAATAATTAATCCAAGCAAAAAGCACACTCCCTAAAAGTTCAGAGAATATAAAAGGAGCACTTCCTGCTTTATGGCTACAAAGACCAAAACTAACTGGGAATATCAGTCCCACGGGCCACCCCTGCTTCTTAAATGAGATTACAATAAGAGTGATGGACTGTACTACAAGTCAGCTGTGACAAGCAGCACTTTATAGAGCTATCTGTTTGTCTCCATCACTGCATCGCACAATGTGTCCCTGGACTCCAATGTGCAGCTCCATTTACCGCTACATGACAAATGGGCAGCACTTGTAAAAGGCACAAAGAGGTCCACGTCGGCCATGTAATGGTCACCACAGCTGTACCCGAGTGCTTGAGGGGACAAAACAGACCCCCAAGTTCATTAAACTGACCAGTAATGGATCTTTCAAAAAGTGCCTTAGGAATCGTACAGAAAAGGCTAAAATAAATAACTCAGCATGGAAGGCTAATCTGAAATGGTGTTTGATAAATTATTTATAACACAGGCGATTGTCTGCATTTAATATTGGAGCTACTAGCAGCATCTTTAAAAGATGATTTATGTGTTGTAATGCTATTAAACTTTATATTGGCCCACTGCTAGCTATAAAGTCTGCTGAGATTTAGAGAATGAGTTTTAAACTGTCACTGCAACATCATAGGAGATGGAGACTGTATTAAATCTTTACTTTAAACCTGTTATCTAGAGAGTTGCATTTTGTAGACCCTCACAAACTGATAGATTACCTCGGCCTCCGCTATGGTGCAGGTCCAAAATAGTACCACAAAAACTTTTCCACATTATTCTTGTCTACAGCTACAATCGAATTTCTCTTCTCACGTAAGTGATTTTTAGATTGGGAATGTCACCAGAGTACAGTGTAGGTGCCCTAGCCAATGGGCACCCTGGACAGCTCAGCATCAAATTAATACTCTTTAAATAAACCTTCTATATCCAACTGTTCAGTTATGCATTCTGAACAGTACCTTACCTACATTGGAGACAGGCAAAATATGAAATATGCATCTGACTGAAAACCTAACGTACTATTTTAGATACAGCTTTGGAATGTGAAAATACATGTATATGGTAAGTCATTTAAAACAATCAACCTGTAAAAAAGGAGAAACATCTGTAACAAAAATAAATTAATAAAAATCAATGAAAAAAAAAAATCAACCAACCTGTAACTAAAATATTTTTAATTCTTTAAAAAATAAAGTTGGTTATATGCTGGAAAATATATTTCATTTATGTAGCTAAGGCACTGACATTAAGGGGGTTGAAAAGGAAGAAACATTCTGCCTTTGTCATGAAGAAGACAGCTCTCCTGCGCTCATTTCTCAGGGCACTATAGAGGGGTCCCTCTGCCTTCTGTCCCACCATCACGCCAGGAGTCGGGACAGTGGCCCTCCTACCTTTGCTTGAGGTATGTGAGTGGCATCACAGCTAACCTCCTACACAACTTGCATCAATGTGCCTACTTGCTATTACATCTGAGGAAATTTATTTCATAAGTTTGCTCCTTTACTGAAAACTAAGGATTTTACTCAAACAGAGCTGAAGCAGTCCAAATTCATCTTGGAAAACCTATCCACGTTATCTTTTGTCACTCTGATCTGAAACAGCACAAACTGCCACTGCTCTGATGATATGCGGCAGAGCAGATAAAAGTCTGGGTGCAATGAGAGTTGGGTCTCTAAAAGGGGACTAAAACCACGCCGACTCCATCTCTGTCCCAGGGAGCTAGCACAGTGCTGGGCGTGGATGTCAACATGTGAAAAACAGAACATCAACTTCAGCCTGGCCGGTGTGGCTACATAGATTGAGCACTGTCCCATGAACTGAGAGGTCCCGGTTCAATTCCTGGTCAGGGCACATGCCTGGGTTGCAGGCTCAATCCCCAGTGGGTGGTGTGCAGGAGGCAGCCAAGCTCTCACATAGATGTTTCTATCTCTCTCTCCCTAAAAATAAAAAAAAAATCATAAAACATATTTTAAAATAAATAAAATAAAACATCAATTTCAAAGATATTTAAGGCTTTGCCAAACTAAAAGATGAACTTAACTATGAGACAGAATAATACCCAAAATGGGGTAATTCCAAAAGTGCACCAGTCCCAAAATGGACCCAGGGAACCAGAGCATTCAAAGACAGACACTCCAGAGGAGAGGTTTAAACACAGCGATCAGTAGTGGCCTGAAGACGTGCTGAGGTTCTGACTATGCCACTGATGCGGCCTAAAGGAGTCATTCATGGCTGAAGGCTGGATAAAATTTAAAGAGCTCAAACAGCGTTTAAAACAGCCCCCAAAGCAGTGAGCTTCCTGCACTGTGTGAGACCTGGATGTGGCCCATGTGTAGCCACATCTTTTACAGTGGGAAGGGTTAATTTAATTTTTTTAGACAGGGCTGTGCAACAAAAGCAAAGGTGTCCAAGTTTCGTTTTTGGCTTGAGCTGTTTGGGTAAACACAGCCTACTTGTGTGAACACCTGAGAACTGTCAGGTGTAATCGAGGTGCAGCCGCTGCTGGGTGTACCCAAAGTGGGGAGAGAATTAGTGACAGTGTCTGTAAGGTCTAGATGGTGCTGTCATTTCTTTCCTCGGTAGCTTTTTATGGCATCTACGATCTGGGTGATGCAAATAATGAGGGTAAATCTGCTGTGAGTGCAGAGGTGATCTAAGGAGTTTTCAGCAGGGATGGGGAGGGGTGTTCATGTTCAAGGAACTGCCAACCAAGTCACTGCCAACTTGGCCTGTCCCAGATCACTGAACAACGCAGAAGCCTGACCGATCACAACTCAGGGCTAGGAGAGATGCCTGAGGCTGCACAAGCGCAATGGGCCACAAAAGGCCGTCACAGAGCACCACAGAAGGAGAAGAGCCCAGGAGAGCTGGGTCACTAATGAACACAGCATTTAACTCTCTCTGGGCCACAGGCTGCCCATTGGAAGAATGGGGATAATGCTTCTGTCCAAGGCTTGTTAGGAGGAATAAAGGCACAGGAATGTCCCTGACACAGAGATTTTAAAAACAGAACTGTTAGCAAGTTCTAAGGTAGAAGGAAAGAAGCAAGGATACGTGAGAACTACATGGGCACCCACCACATCCCTGGGTCTGAGCCAAATACTTATGGTACTTATTTCACCCTCATAGTCACTGCCTGCACAGCACAGGAAATCGAGGCTCTAGAAAGCTGGCTGTTGAACCTAAAGGCACACGGCTGCGGTAAGTGGGAGTTGGGGATCCGTGCCAACTTGGTGCCTGGCATCACTAAACCTATGTCTTCTATTCCACTACAGGAAAATCGGTGGTGGACAAGAGGTTTTGCTGGATTCTAAAACAGCAAATAGAAGGAAAAACATCTAAGCTTCCAGAGGGAAAAGGACCAAGAGAGATGGGAACATATTGCTTTCCACAAGGAGAAGAAATCAGCGTTCACAGCATATGTGTACACAAATATATATCTGCAAGGCTGCACTGAATCAAATATAATCAGAGAAAAAAACAAGACTGGGTTTAAAGAAAGTGAGAAATATGTTCAACAATCCTCCAAACGAAAACCAAGCTGCCCCAGGTAGTAATAAGATCTTAATAATATTTCTCTCTCTCTCCATAAAACAATGTGGTCAGTGGGATAACTCTGCCAATATATTCCTGGAGATGCTAAAAAGGCTATCACCTAGAAACAGAGGGGGGAAATGAAGTGAATTTGTTCCTTAGTCACACAATAAAGATGAAAAGAAGAGCCACGTTCACACTGAGCCTACCCGCTCCAGAGGCTGGAGGACAGACACCACTACAGAGTGCAGGGCATGCAGGGAAGGAAGGCTGTGAGGGGACCACACTGCACTGCATGATCCTGCTTCTGCAGCCTTATGAGAATTAGGAAGGGCTGGAAGGAGATCCAAGGAAGTACAGAGCACTCTTGTTCTAGGAAGCTTAAAGATGGCCACATATGAAGTCAATTTCAAATGATGCAAAACCCCTGAAAGAAATGTACAGATCAGCTTAGTTCAGCGAGCCCTTACTCGTGACTGGATAATAATACTCTCCACAGACACTGTCCTCAACACACTGGGGATAAGGTCTGAACAGACATAGACCCGGCCCACAAAGTATAGAGTCCAGAGAGGATACACAGATAAGCTCACTACAATAGGGTAAGTTACTAAGAGGCAGGCCTGACAATGGAACTACAGGTGTACAGAGGTCCCATGGGGTGCAGGTGATAAAGACTTGACATACAAGTAAATGGCAGCCAAGCTACAGGGCAGAAGTGAGGTATAAAGCCAAGAAAATGGGAAGGAGAAAGGTGTGGTCAGGTAGGTAGTTCAGTGTGGGTGAATACCAGAGACCCCCCACGGGCCATACAGAGAGTCAGCCCTCCACTCTAGCCAGTGGGAAGACATGAACATCTTAAGCTGGCAAATGGTGTAGTTTTATTTGTGTTGTTTGAAATTGCAACCTGCAAGTAATGGAGGAGGAGAAGCCAAATGCAGGAGACAGGAGAGCAGGTGATGATAATATTCCCAACGAGAGGTGGTGGTGGCCCGCAGGGGCAGGCAGAGTGCAGCAGACGGCATGTACAGGGTGTCACCTGGACTTCCAACATCTGTCATGAGCACTGACCAAAACCAAAACAAACTCAGCCTTCACAGAAAGGCCTTCTTTAACTTCTTGGCAGCTACTTTTTTGGTGGGTTGATGGGAGACAGTGATTAACTTAATTATATATTCTAGACACTGGTAAGCTTCTGCAGTAGGCACTCTAAAGGGAGTCACCAAAAAGGGACAAGATAATAGTAGAGCCAGTTTAAGTATATTGAGGTTTTTCTGGAGGGAAAAAATACTTAGGCTGGAAACAACCTGTAAATGCCATTTCATTGGTGGCAGGGGCTTTCAAAATATGCCTGTCCGGCCTCCGGAGTGTGGCAGAAAGAACGTAAGGGATTAGTTAACTATGGCGGCAAGAACCAAAGAATGTAAAAAAAGAAGCTTGAAGGGAGAATCACAGGAGGGTTTGGCCATGTGCAATGTGAAGTTATTAGGAAGTGGAAGTGGACAGGCCCAAGTAAAACAGTAGCTCCTCCCCAGTCCTGAGGAGCAACTAACTCAGATACTTCTCCATGAGCCCCCGATGATCACCTTTTCCTGGGAACCCCGGCACACGCAGCCTTCAGACACACTCTATTATTTACAGTTCTTGGGGTGACTAGGGGAGCCTTCCAAAGGAGCATAAGTTAACTTCTGGGGCTGGCAGATATAGTCATTATATTGAAAATGTGGGTGGGGGGGTAGATGAGAGGCAAAGAATTCAAGAGCATGAAGACCCAGGAGATCAGGTATGAATCTAGTCCTGTTACTTATGAGCTATGTGATCATGGTAGTAAAGTCACTCAACATTTTAAAGTCCCAAATGCAAGGAGGCCTAAAACCTCCTAGCACCAGGATTAAACAAAGTACTCCATGCACAGGAGAGACTGCTAGCAGTGCCTTGTATGCAGGCAACACATGATGGATGCCTAACTCTTTTAGATGGATGCCCCTACCAATGCAAGGGGCAACTAAAAATAACTCAATTCTTCATTTTTCAACCCTCAATTCAAAGCAAATCAATTATGAAAGTAGCTGTTATACTGCAAATGAAATTCAAAATGATGCCATAAAACGCTGTGTTCACCTGTGCATCTTCCACAGAATTTACTGCCGTATCAGTAAGTGTACTAAGTAGCACATTTCCACTTATTATATTTCACTAGAAATAATATTCTAGAAGGCAGGAAAAAATAGTATTTACTGTGTGTAGGACTGTGCCAAGTACATTCTTTTACTCACTCTTCCAAACAACCCTTTAAGGTAGGCACTACCCTTCTATCTATTTTACAAATCCAGGAAACCAAGGCTCAGCGAGGAAGAATGACTAAACTCAAATGTCAGTCATTCTTGGCCAACAACTGGAAGGTCCAAGATACAACACATTTTTGTCTGACTCCAGAGCCCATGTTTTATTCATTCAAGACAACAGAACCTCCAAACAATTAATCTCCAAAAACAGTAATGATGTTCGTCTAGTCCTGAGAAGTAACTGGTAAGTCACACATGGGTTTATCTTTTTAAAATAGTTTACCTCTAAAATTCTTCAAAGTTGCAAATATATAGCTTAAATAATGCTACTCTATCTTTCCATTATTCATCTGGCTTGTCACATTGGCAAAATGAAGACTATCCTGATGAATTTCTCTAACCAATCCTAAAGCAAACACCTACCAAATTCACTGTATCAGTCCTACATTCAGATGTTTACATTTCCCTAAAATACATGTATAAAACCTCTCAGCAAACAGAATGAGTCAAATTGTTCTTTAACCTCCCTGTATATCAATTAAAAAGATACCATTTAACTTAATTTTCCTATCAGGCCATTTGTTGATTGTAAATCTTAACTAAGAAAAGCCAAGTGCACTTTAATTTTAACATTTTACGGCCAGACGCAGCCAGAGAATAGAGCTCAAACTTCCATTAGGCTAGACTGCAATTTACAAACGCAGTCCTCGGAACAAGCTCTTCAAATACTGACGTAAGCCCATTTACCAGTGAGTTTTATATTTTATAAACTGGGGCTACAAGGGGTTGCACAAGAGGCAAAAATCAACCTTCAAACCCAGACCTCTCCAAAGCCCATGCACGCACTTTCCATGAAGCCCTTTTTTTACTCCTCTCCACACCCGATTCAACTGATCTGAGTCAGGAGAAACCAATGTATTTGAATCAAAGCTAATGAGTCCTTAAATCTTTAAATATTCTGACATCACCGAAGTTCCAATTTTAGAAAAACTGTATTCCAGCATTATGACAGAATACCAATGACTACGAGTGTGATTGCATGCTACAGATACAACGTTCACTGCAAATATTTTCAAAAACTGTACTTGGTGGAATTTTAAATATCTATTTAACACAACTTCATACCTTTATTATTATTTTTGTTTCTATACCATTCGGGGTTAGGGAGAGTGGTATAAATTACCTCACAGAAATCCACAAGTAACATTATCTGTTAAGGTTAAAACTTTACCTTCCCTCGGTATGCTGCTGGGGTCTCATTACAGCAGGTAATCTCACATTCTGCCATGCACAACACACTAAGTACCAGCATCTCCCAATTACACTGCAACGTAAATCTCAAAGGACATCTGAAAAGTGTACACAGCTCCTGCACCCACTGCCAAAACACAACCATCTCTAATGGAACGTGGCAGCTTTTCTAAACTAAATATTCACATGCAGGGACAGGGATGCTAAGCTCGGCCTTATCCCACACTGTAGAGCGGATGCTAATTAAAAGGCCACACTGACTCGGGAAATGACCACCTAGACAACTTCAGACACTGTCTGGAGTTTCGTTTTCCTATTTCCAAGTATGTTCAGCTGTCCAAACTTCCAGGATTACACAACCGAGAGAAAGAGGAGTAGGAGTTCCCACACCTCTGTACTTGTCTAGAATGGTCTCCTCTCCTTCCCTTCAGCCTCCCAGCCCAATCCCTTCCTTAAATCCAAGACAGAAAAAATTTCAAGTTAGGAGTCACATGCTCTTTGAGGCCATCTTACAGTCCCCCAGACAGATTCCACAAACTCCTCTTCTTGTTACCTCTACACCCCTTTACATCTACCGGTCTCTCGTACTTTTCACACCGTAATTTCCATAGTTGTTTGTGGGCCTGTCCAGCCCTCTAGGTTGTAAATATCTCTAAGGGGCCATGTCTCACAACCAGTCACAGAGCTCGGCACCTGGCTGGAGATCACGAAAACCCAGATGAATGGAATGCAAGGGCACCCCTCACATCTCAAAATGACCACCACTGTTCAATAGCTTACAAAGGCCCTAATGGCCACCACAACTGGGATGTAAAGATGTTCTTCTGGTGGTGTAGATACCAAGAAACTTCTGGTTTCTTTGCTCACTGCCCTTCTACCTTTGTCAAATTTTATGTCTCAGTCATTTTCGAGAAAGCACCTTTTTAAAAAACTTTCATAATAGCAGAGGGTATCCAGGGTGTATTAGTTCTTACCGTAATCATTTGGCTATTTTTGGAACTGTTTTTACTTCAGCTAGCAAAACCTAGACTTGATATAGGCTGTGAAGCAAAAAAAATAACTGTCATAATAGTAGTAATGGCTTTGAAATATCTATCTAAGCCAACTTTAGTCTCATGCCTCTTAAGAATTGCCAAGCCCTTCAAATATTGGCAGTTCCATTTATTCAGATCTTCCGATACATAAAATTTGCTGACTTTTCCCCCATTGGGTTGATACAGATATATGAAAACTGTGAAGCTTTTTTTTGGCTAGAAACAAAACTTCTCTACTGGTGCAAATTATAGGGGCATTTTAAAATTACCATATGTTTTAGATCAGAAGGTAAAAACAGTACAGCAGCCCAGGAAAACTTTCCAGCTCAGGAAAACTGACAATTAACTCACTGAAATACATATAGTTCTAGCCTTCGAGTTCCCCTACTCTTATAGGTAGCAGTCCCATTTATCATTTAAAAATTCTGTGTAAGTTTACCATTTTTATTTTATGTTAATTTACATGAACAATGTAAACGTACATATGTATCACATTTAAATATTTAGCCCAAATGCTATTTTAAACTTAATATTTCCACAGAGCTATTTGATTTTTAAAAAAAGAAGAAGAAACTTTCCTAAAATTCTTAATCGCACTTCAGTGTATATTAGCAAATGTGTGATGCTTGGCTGCTTTGCACACCCACATGCCCACCACCTCCCCCTTTCTGATACCGCACACCACACAAGTATAATAAACCATGTTAATATTTCATACCACTGTGAAATATGCTGGAGTATCAATTCAACATCTGCTGTCTTTAGGGTCCAGGAGTCCCGCAGAGACACTTTCAATTTGTAATTGAGTTCTATGCTGAATTAATCAGCAGTTTATCTTTTTTACTAAAATAACGTCTTCACCACTAACCCAGATTTACATTAACAATTTATGCCAAATTACCTGCCAAGGCAAAACTTATAAGATTCTAAGCTGCCATCCAGTTACACTCAGCCCTATATTTCATTGCCTATATTTCTCTAACCTGTATACAAGAAAAGTAGGAAAGCCATTGTTCAAGAGCTTGCAAAGCCTCTAGCCACAGATGACCACTTAAGATTCATGACACAGAGCCTCACTTCGGGGGGGGGGGGTCCCCTCTTCCCCTGAAAGCCACTGTTCAATAAGTGGTTATGATTCAAAATTTTTACCAAACGAGATTTCTAGAATGGAAAGAATCAATGAATAAAAGAACTTCTCTTATTTCTTTTCCCATGGAGCTATGACATTCCAAATCTTGGCCTGGCTCGAGTAACAGAAAAAAACAACCTAGAAAGAGGGAACATTTTCAGTGTCTTAAATTATGTCCCTAAGACCCAACCAAGTAGGCAAAGGTATTTCAATTTGGTAAGAGATGGGGGGGAAAAGTCCAATTTCTCTTTGATCATGATGCAGAATATTTTATTAGCAATAATATTTGCCTTTTAATTCTACCTGTACAGCTGAAAGTCACTAAACATTTATTTCTATTCAACATCATCCCTGAATCTAGTTCTCGCCTCCCTCAGATTAAAGAGTCACAAAGAGCTCTGGCCAGTTTGGCTCAGCGGTTAGAGCGTCGGCCAGCAGACCAGAGAGACCTGGGTTCAGTTCCCGCTAAGGGCACGTCTCAGTTGCAGTTTGTCCCTGGACCCGGTTGGGGTTGAGAGGGTGGCAACCAGTCGATATGTCTCTCTCACATCGATGTTTCTCTCTCTCTCGCCCCCGTCTCCCTCCGCTCTATCTGAAGATAAAAATGTAAAAATGTCCTTGGGTGAGGATTAAAAAAAAAAAAAGAGAGTCACAAAGAAGTTATGGTTTGCCTGCTGCATCTCTGCCACAGGTGCAGCAAGCAATATACTTTGTGAAATATTTCTCCTATATGGTATACTTTCCCCTACATTCCACAGTTCTAAGGAATATGTAAAGTGAAAACATTTCAAATGGAATACCTGCCCCAAAGAAATGCATCACAAATAATTACCCATCTACTACAGAATCAAATAATCCCTTCTTTTCAATCTACGTTGCATATGACTGTATAAGGAATATCCACCACCATACAGAATGAACGGCCTCTTTCAATACTACCTCTGGGTTACAGCACAGCACCCAGTGCAATGCCTTGCATTCAGTTTGTCCCCAAAAAGTAACTGCTGACTGATTACATATTGATTACATTAAAAAAAAAAAAAAAAAAAAAAAGCCCTGGTCAGTATGGCTCAGCGGTAAGAGCATCACCTGCAGACCAAGGAGTCCTGGGTTCAGTTCCTGCTAAGGGCACGTACCTCGGTTGCAGTTTATCCCTGGCCCCGGTTGGGGTTGTGCAGGTGGCAACCAATAGATGTGTCTCTCTCATGTCGATGTTTCTCTCTCTCCCTCTCTTCCTCTCTCTCTCCCTCCAGCTCTATCTGAAGATTAATGTAAAAATATCCTCCGGTGAGGATTTAAAAAAAAAGAGAGAGGGGGAAAAAAAAAGAATTCAGTATTTACATAGCAGGGTAGAAGACGGGGGGAAATTTGCAGAGAAATATTTTTGGCAGAAAAATCAACAAAGAATTCTCAAAGTCAATTAACTACGGCAGTTACACTGTTTGTATACCTTCGTTACTCCTCAAAGAATTAGAAATAGAGGCCTTCAAATTTCATACAAGGTCACTTCCCTAAGATTTGTTGAATCTTGAATTCCAGAGGCTGGGTCCCCATTCCCAGTTCACTGGAGATTTTGGTAAACTATACCTTTCTTTCCTTCTTGGTCTTCTCCCTTCTTTTTCTTTTTTTAATCCTCACCCGAGGACATTTTTCCATTTTTTGTTCAGATAAGAGTGGGAGGGAGAGAGAGGAAGAGAGAGAGAGAAACATCGACGTGAAAGGGACACATCGAGTGGCTGCCTCCCGCACGACAAACCAGGGCCAGGGACAAATTGCAACCGAGGCACGTGCTCCTAGCGGAAACCAAACCCGGGTCTCTCTGGACCGCAGGCCAACGCTCTAACCGCTGAGCCAAACAGGCCAGGGCTGGTCTCCTCCCTTCTAACCCCCTTTTACTTCCTGAGACTAAATAAGAAGAACTGAACAAACTTTCTAAAATTTCCTTCACCCCCTTACCAGAAAACCCACTTTGAACTTCAACTTTTATCAGAGACAGAGTACAATGGCAAGGGTAGAAATGATAACCAGCCACCACCATAAAATGGGGCTCCAGAGGTAGAGACAAGGAAGATGTGGACTCGGCCAGAGGAACAAACGTGTAAGTGGCCATACCTAAGTCAAGGAAGATTAAGGAACCCTAGAGAATCACAGGGAGAAGCAATTACATGTGAAATTCCAAACTGTATGGTAGAGAGCAAAGTCTTGTTCTTGAACTATCAAGTGAAAAGCCAAAGAAAACTTTCATGTGCCCTACAAAACACCACAAAATAAAAATGTGAGCAAGAAGATCCAAGGGAGTAACCTTAACGCAAGAAGTCCTTTTCTGCCTCTCCAAAGTTGGTCTACCAGTGGGTTCAAATTTAGAAAAAACTCACTTTTTCGAAGGAGGACAACTCAAAATATTTGATGTTGGTGAGAAGCTTTAACCATCAACAGGGTCTTCTCTTTCCCATCTATTCTAAAGGTCAATGGTAATTCTCCAAATCACCCACTGAACCATAGTGCCAACTTCAATATCTGTTCATTTCTAAAATTAACTATTTAACTCCACTGGATATGACTACTAAGAATAATTCTAATCAGTGCCCCAGAAAATATATCTTTGGGTTCTGACATCTCTAAAAATGAATACTTTACATTAAATACAACTAGAGAAAAATTATTGGGGAAAATTAATACAGCTTTGACACAAAAATAAAGACACAATTTACTATGTCTAATGCTTCAGGTCTTAAGGAAAGTCAATAAGCAGGAATTAGGACCACAAGCAACAATGAAACAGCCTCAGGGAGAGCCCCTAAAAGGGACCTTTCAGTATTTAAACAAATGCGCAACCAATCCAATTACTGCCCAAATCCAATGTGTAAAGAAGTGTGTCAAGTGTTTCAACGGTTTCATCTAAAGAGATCCACAGTTGCAATGGTTCTTAACCAATAAGGAATTCATCAAAACCACAATGAGATACCAATTTACACCCACCAGGACGGCTACAATAAAAAAGGCAGATAATAAGAATTGGCGAGGCCCCAGCCAGTGTGGCTCAGTGGTTAAGTGTCGACCCATGCACCAAGAGGTCGCCGGTTCCATTCCCGGTCAGGGCACATGCCCAGGTTGTGGGCCAGATCCCCAGTGAGGGGCATGCAGGAGGCGGCCAACTGATGTTCTCTCTCATCGATGTTTCTAGCGCTCTCTCTCCATCTCCCTTACCCTCTCTCTAAAATCAATAAAGAAAAAAAAAATTAAAAATAAATAAAGGGTTAGAAATTAGAATCTTTACACACTGCAAGTGACCTAGCCACTTTGGAAACCAGGCTGGCAGTTCCTTAAAGGTTAAACATATGACTCAGCAATCCTACTCCTAGGTGTATACCAAGAAAAATGACAATATATGTCCACCCAAAAACTTGTACAGAAATGTTCATAGTAGCATTACTCCTAATAGCCAAAATGTGAAAATAATCCCAACACCCACCAACTAATAAATGGATAAATAAAATGTGGTATGCCCATACAATGGAATACTATTCAATCATAAGAATAGAAATAAAGTATTGATACATGGTACGATATGGATGAAATAAGAAAATATTATAAGTTAAAGATGCTGGTCACAAAAGACCACACATTGTATGACTCCTACCACAGGAAATGTCCAGAACAGGCAAGCCTATCAAGACAGAAAGCAGGTTAGTTGTTGCCTAGGGCTGGGAGGGTCGGGGGAAATGGGGAGTGACTGCTAATGAGTTTGGGGTTTCTTTTGAGGGTGATGAAAATATTCTAAAATTGACTGTAGTGATAGCTGTACAACTCTGAATGTACTAAAAATTACTGAATTGACAGGTAAATTGTATGAGTGTAAATTATATCTCAATGAAGCTGTTATTAAAATAATGTGTCCAACATTTTTAGACTAGAGGACCTAAAAAGGTCAAAACATCTAGTGACATGTCACAAGTCAATCCAAGAGCTCATATTCTAATAGTAATTTTTTAAAAGCCAGAGATCACAATAAACAAAAATATCAGCATAAATCCCTAAAAACATTTAGCAAGAATGAATTTTGGCTCTAACTATATGTTTTTCCCCCAGACATATAAGATATCTAAACAGATGTAGTAACCAGACCAACATAACCTTAAAATCTAAAAATCTGCAAACGTAAGTCAAGTTCAGCTCATTAAACTGACACCTATTAAAGTGCTACAAGAAAAACTGTCTTAAACACCATCAATATCAATACAGATGGGAAAATCATTGTTATGATAGCTATCGAAGGTCAGATTTTTTTTTAATTTTGCATTTACTTAAAACTCTGTTTGATGCCAACAGGGTTCAAGTTGCACAGGAAGGTGCTTCGGCTAAACACTGATAGTCTTCCTTGATCTCCATTGTCTGCTGCGTGGGTCCGTCAGCAAACCTCCCAGCAAGTGGTCACCTTCCTATGGAGTCATTAAACCTCTGAATGTCAGCTGGTGGGATTAGCCAGCAGCTTCCACACCTGAGCCCCCATGGCAGGGACAGAGGCATTTGGATCAAGATCACTAATGAATACAGAATTCATATGCCGCTTGTCAGGGCTCTTGAGCTCAGAGTCACACAGATGCAACCCAAATAAGACGGAGGACAGAACAATTGTTGACAAAGATTAAAAAGTTTTGGCAGTTGGGGAAAAAAGAGCACCTCATTATTCAAATATGATAGCCTTGCTTATTTTTTTATTTTCGTTCAAGTTATTCATGATTTGCCTCAAATGGACAAATGCCATTCACCAACATTTAAAGACTTCCTGGTCTCATTACTAAATCTGAAGAGGGCTATGCTAACTGAACATTAGCTATATAGAAAAAAAGAACTCTCCCGTAAAGAATATTTGAAAACTTGGGGGGGGGGGGAACAATCACAGGATATTTGTGGTAGAAGACAGTTAAAGGATGAAAAGAAATCTAAAATTCAAAGAAGCCAAATGACTTGTTTATATTTCCCAGTATCTCTATATTTCTAACTTCCTTGCACCTTTCTATTCCTGGGCTCCTTCCAATGCCACTTGTCAGAGGTGTGTGAACCTCCTCTGACACTTGTTTAGCCACTTGCCATCTTCACAAGACCTCATCAGAGAAAAGTAACAGACTAAGGAGCCTATACCTCTGCTCACCTAGAATAAGATGTTTTCCCTACTCTGCTGTCAAAGAATTACAGGCCTAGCAAAGAAGCAGAACAGCAAAGTAATCAATTACACCAGAGGGCTCCAAAGTCAGACAACCAGGATTCAAACCAGGAGTCCATCACTGACCAGTTGTGTGATCTCGCTATACCCTAATTTTTCTCCCTACAAAATGGGGATAACTAAGTGCAGACCTTACATGATTGTTGAAATGTAAATAAGAATGCAGAAAAGGCTATTAGAACAAAGCCTGACAGGGCAGAAGCACTCAACAAGCATCAACTATTACGATTACTGTTTTTGGTTTTTAGTATGTTTTTACTGGTTTTTTAGAGAGAGAGGAAGGGAGAGATAGAAACATCGATGTGAGAGAGAAACATCAATCAGCTGCCTCCTGCACGCCCCCCTACTGGGGATGGAGCCCACAACCCAGGCATATGCTCTGACCGGGAATCGAACTGGGACCTCTCAGTCCATGGGACGACGCTCAATCCACTCAGCCACACTGGCCAGGCTGATTACTGTGTTTTCAATACCTTCCCCTGATAACAAAAAGGCAAATCCTTCCACAGCCTGTATTGTGTGTTAAACAGGCTTCTCCCCTATCATGACTACTACATAGGTCTGTCTCCGATTTTAAGTTTTCAGATGGGAAAGAAGAATCATATCGATTTATATTATAAATCACCAAGCCTGATGCAACTACAACATGCTATGTGATGTCTATATCCAACGAATGAATAAAAAACAGAAGTAGCTGCCATATTTTAGAGCCAGTTTTGTGTGAGCCACCATGTGAGGTATTTTATAGACCACATCTAATCCTGATAGCAACTGCAGGCAGGTCCCTGGATCCCCATCTTCTGGATGGACAGTCTTGGACCGTGGCTTGCCCAGAGTCGTGCCATGAGTACAGTGGAAACAGACTCACAGCCTTAATACTCTAGCTCCTGAGCTCCTGTGCCCTTTTCCATCCGACCACATTAAACTCATACTCCATGTTTTCCTTTGGGAGCAGTCTATGTGCCAAACTGAACAGATTCTTTGTGTGTGTGTTTCTTTAATCAAAATAATGCTGAGCTCTCATACTATTGTCCATCTGCAAAGCACTGAGAAATCTGTAACTTCAGTGTCTTTCTATTACAGGACTTAAAAAAACCAGCTACTGCCCTGGCCGGTTTGGCTCAGCGGTTAGAGCGTCAGCCTGCGGTCCAGAGAGACCCGGGTTCGGTTCCCGCTAAGGGCATGTGCCTCGGTTGCAGTTTGTCCCCGGCCCTGGTTGGTCGTGCGGGTGGCAGCCACTCGATGTGTCCCTTTCACGTCGATGTTTCTCTCTCTCTCTCTCTCCCTCCCACTCTATCTGAACAGAAAATGAAAAAATGTCCTCGGGTGAGGATAAAAAAAAAAAAAAAAAACAGCTACTTCTAAGATTTGCTGTCAGGATACCATATTGGTATCAACTCTTTCATTATTTAAAGTGGATCTATAGCTGCCTGCAATGACAGATTAATTGTTTCCTCCGTCGCGAGGTGTTTGGCATCACGTTTGTGAGGTAACCACAAGCCTTTAGGGCGATAGCTGCTCACATCTTTAGCAATCTATAAGGGCTTCTCTAGAGGCCAGCACTTGCTGAGTGATGAAATATGACTCCATAAATCAGACAGCTGAAGTGGCACTTGTATACGTCACCATCTATCTTCGTAGCTTCTCTCTGAAGGGTATAGGGTAAGAGCTCATTCCTCGGTACTACAACCAGAGAAAGGACCATAACAGTTGGCATTCACTAAGCATGTGCTACTTAAAACTGAAGACACACCAAGACTAGGGGAAAAAAGATCCTGCTGGTGTTAGCACGCCCCAGGCAGTGGTAGAAGCTTCAGCAACTCATCTTCAAAAGGCAGAGAGCCAGAGCTCTAGAAACCTGCAAAAACTGGCGAAGCCTGCAGTCTTCGTTTCTTTAAGTTGAGCATCTTCAAAGTCTAGAATTCTAACTGTAGGGCACAGCAGCTGCCACTGCAGATCTGATCCTCTCAGCTTTTGGCAGCTCTCAACTTGAGATTCTAGCAAAAGAATTTTTCAAGTTGCTATTATTGCCTGTCATGGATTTATAAATATTGTGCACTATCTGCTGTGGCATGGCTCTCATGGGATGCCAGAGCATGCCAAATGCATAACAGAATGAAAAACAGTTTCTATTCTTCAAATAAATGCTAATTTTTTTTTAACTGTGCTCACGTGATATGTTTGGTGACCAACTTCAATGGTACAGAATATGTATCAGAGAGGGGGGAAAAGCTGATTGTCTTTTCCAGCAGCATTCAGCTGCTACTTTCATTAAGCTTGTTTAATTAGATTCCAGATGCTAATTTGCAAGTCGATACCAGAGGGTGCAGGACAGTTTGCCTTTGAATCATCTCCCTATGATGTGAGGGTCCTGCCGCACACCACTACCCTTCAGCGGCCCTCGCATGCGATTCTGACAATTAGTGCAAAGAGGGAACAGTACTGATCTTGACAGACTAAAATTAATCTTCTACCCATTTTAATGAATTATAATTTTTAAGAGTTTAAATTTCTCACTGGACCAAATGAAAACATTCCTTCTTACAAAGAAACAGGATGGAAGGAAAACCTAAGTTATCTGATTCATTTCCTTAATTCCCTCCCCACCCTAAAATACAATGTTTTTATTTCAGTACTTTTAGCAATTTTCAAGATACATAATCCCATGAAGTGAACACCATATTCCAAGTACTATGGTCAAATTCCTTATACTTAACTGGAAAATGGACTCAAAAGGCCACAGTGTGGTCATCACTAGCTTCCTGTCCAGCTAGCCTGGGGGTAATAACCGGAATCCAGGGCTTACTTCTTATACCAGCCTAAACAACAGAAAGAAAAAAAAGTCTGGAAGAATGGCTCCGTGCAATTCATCACCACCAAAAACACCTCTAACTGATGCCTTGTCATTAGGTCAACTTCCACATCTCAAAACGCACTATTCTGCTGAAACATAGGTACAATGTCCAAAGAAGCAACTTTTCAGATAAAAATAAAGCATGGGATTAACATCAGTAAGTAATACAACCTTTGATGCCTTAATTTCTATCACTGCTAATTAGTATGACCACTAAAGATGATGTTATCAAACTAGAAACTACTAAGTAAAGTTGCTTTTGACATCTTTTTATCCACTCATTCAACAAATACTGTCTGAATACCTACTGTGTACCAGTTACCATGTTAGGAGGACTTCCAGGCTAACAGCAAGAAGAAAAACAAGAAAATGAAAATTGTTAAGACCACTAAAGGCAGTGTAAGGGCCACAACTGGGTGAAGATTTTTCAAGATTTTTAATATGTCTTAAACTCACATCATTAGCTGGCAGTTTCTCTGAAACCTTGAACCAGGGCTTTTACCTGGGGCACGGCACTAGCTCAGATAACTGGAAACCACAGAGGCCAGTCTCAGGCATTTCTGAATCCCAGCTGGGCTTCACTGTTCTGCTTTTTGGCCTATAATTTCCCAATGAGCATTTGCCCTTTGCCCTGTCTTCACTTTTGCCTGTATACTTAATGGGGTGTTTGCTAGGTTGACTCTACCCCAATGCTGTCTATTATTTGAGAAATGTACTAGTTATCTTCCTCTGTTATCTAATAAAAAAAAATCAGCACTTTCCAGATGGGAAGAAATGAAAGTCCCCTCCATTTCCCAGGTGGTTTTTGATGACTCAGATTTTACTTTAGCTCAAGGTTACCCTGTCTCAACTCAACAAACACCTCCTGAACACTGGGGCTAAAAAAACAGAGATGATTTCATGGCCCCTGCCCTCAAGGATCTTCCCTCTCCCAATAGCAAGTGGGGGAAATGTCTGAAAACAGCCATGAGACAATGGGACAGGTGTGCACAATGGAGCACAGGGACACCAATAACCGAGGAAGCAACTGAGGGCACTGCTGGCAGACGCGCAAAGAGGAGGGTTCATCAGCAGTACACAGTCTATTCAGAGCCAGGGAGGAGGTAAGAGGGCCGAAACAGAGCAAGAATGTAGACCTGTTTCCCAAAGTTGAATAGTCACATCCCTGGGTTTACACATGACGGTGTTACATGAACACATTTTTATTTATATTAATAGTATGCGTTCATTTTCATATGTCTTGGGGGGGGGAAATATAACCAGAACATCAAACCCCAGATTTCATACACATAAATGTATTTTAAAAACTAAATTTAAATTAAAAAAACCAACTGCAATGGCTGTGGGGAAGAGGGAAAGGAACTGACTGGAAGGGGCAGTGTGTGGTGGGGAAATGCTCCGTGGCTTTATTTGAGTCTCAGTCACTGGGTTAATTACAAATGCCAAAATCTATCAAACAGTGCGTCTTACTACATGTAGATGACAGCTTAATTTATAAAACAGTGAGTTAATTTGAAAACATTTTTCAAGAAAGTACAGGTGGCACCTGGATATGGCAGAAATCTTAAATGTGGTGTGCAAATGACAAGATCAAGAAACAATGCTAGACTAGCCCAGTCCAACAGAAATATGTGAGCCACATATACAGTTTTAAGTTTTCTTATAGCTACATTTAAAAAAGGAAAATTAGGTGAAATTAATTGTAATATTTTTATTTAGCCCAATATAAAATGGTATTATATGTAACATGTAATCAATATAAATATTATTGAAATTTTTTTTTAAATGTTGTATACTAGGTCTTTGAAATCTAGTGCTTTCTACTTACAGCACCTCTCAGTTCTGATTAGCCACATTCAAGTGCTCAATAGCCACATGTGGTTGGTGTTACCCTCCTGGACACGCAGTTAAACACAGTGAGGAAACATTCAAGGTTTTTAGGAAGGCAGGGACTTTCATTCCATAAATACTATAGTCTAGGCCCAGCACTGTACAAGGCACAGGTTTGTAGTTCAAAAACAAAAACAAACAAACAAACAAAAAAAAAACAGAATTATGGGCTTCCTCTAATTTATCTGTTTTAACAATAAAGCCAAGAGTCTGCTTCATGAGTATGACCTTAAAGTGACTGTTTGGCAAACCATTTGTAATTACAATAGCCTAAAACTGCCCCCTCCCAAGGCAAGTCTCTGTAGTGTGAGCAGTTACTGTCCTGGCAATCCATGCAAGACTGGAGAGGCAGCAATGCTCTCCTGGGTTTCTGTTTGAGGCACGTCCAGAATCCTTTCCCATATGGAAAGGACACAAGCCGACTTAGTCATCCAACCCTGCAGTCTCAAAATAGACAAGAAAAGTTATGGAGGTTTCTTGCCCTAGAAAAACAGCCTCCTGGAAAGACAGAAAATAAAAAGTTTGGAAATCTGAAACCGAAACATTTCCCGGATTTCTATGCAAATGCAGAACCAAATGACACCCTGGCCAAATTCTCTTCACAGCAAATTAAGTCACTAAAACAGTGTCCTTTCACTTGGCAAGGCAGCCTCAGCCTCCCACTGAGACCGTGTCATTTCGTCTTCACAAAAGAAAGCAGGGTGGCCAGCAGTTAGCTGCCTGGTCTTCACAATCAACTTTTTCAGTGTCTATCAACATGCCTTTAGATTTTTCAAGTATTATCTACTGACAGCTAGTATACTATTATTTGCCCGCTATTCACTGTTAAACTCACTTCACTGGAGAAGCAGACGCTAACTTCACCTTAATAAAGTGATTTTGTTGATTGTCAGTCTGCTTCAAGTTTCAATAACTTCGGTGAATAAAAAAGTCACCTGAAATTATAAATTTAAGTAATCAATCTGAAATGGGAATTTGGTCAACCTGTTTTAAGGTCTCATAGCTAATACAGAACAGTAAGTTCTCTGAGTTACAGATAAAATTGATCTAAGGAATACAGTCTTCAGATTGATAATATTAGAAGTGTTATTGAAGGAATATCCACATTTCCCTTTACTTCTCCAAATCACATCAATATTAAATTCATGGCCTTTGAATAATTTCAAATCCAAACTTTAAATAAATAATGTAAAATTAGTTTAACAGAGAGTTAAGTCACTTTTAATATACCTGAAACCTCCTATGTTTTCTGCAATTCTCATTTTTCTTTAACATATGGAGGTCCCAATCAATTGGAAATAAACAAAGCTTTCAAAAAATTGTGAAAAGATTAATGTGGTTTAAAGGAGGGCTTGACATTACTGAAGCAATTCTCTAACAAAACCCACCAGTCCTTCTCCCTCAACCTTCATTATTTCTAATGGATTTGTGGAACCTCAGGAACTCCTCTCCTTTAGTTACTGGAAGAGCTTGTTTTTTCCTTTTCTTTTTAAGTAACCTAGTATATCTTCTTTTTTCTCTGTATTTAAGAGCCCTAAACAGAAAATAATGCTGATACGGGAATAAATTTTCACACTGAGAAATGAAAACACAATCCTAATTTCACGTATAGTTGATACTTGGACCAATTTACTACTCTTAATTGGAGCAAAAACACTATTGTTTTTAGTCTAAAACACCTAGCTGAATCCTCTTTAGTCGGGTGTTTTTATTCCTACAGATGTCCAAGAAAGGAAAGAAATCTAGTCATCAGCGACCAAGTCCCTTGTGTGTGCTATCCTCATGTACCCAAGGTGAAGTGGCTTCTGGCAGGAGACCACTGTGCTGGCTGAGCAGCATCCACAACCCTATGTTCTCTGGCCCTCGTGGCACTTGGCCCAAACCTAAGAGCAGAGGGAGCTTCAGAGCTCCAATGACACTTGGTGCTCCGATGACAATGAGCTAGTAAAAAACCAAAAAATTTTAAATATACAATCTTCTCCAAGGATGATTAGGCATAAAACACTATCAAAAAGTAATTCCCAGAGACATCCTACATTATTAAAAACAGGGTAAAACACTCATCAACAGCCTACTAACTATTGAAAACAAGTGGATACTCCCCATCAAAAATTAACATCTATCAAAAAACCAAGAGCAGACGCTGAAGGCTGGCTTCAGGACTCGGGTGCCTACAAGCTGGTCTAGCGGCAAGGATAAAGCCCAGTGGAGGAATAACGTGGTGCAGAAGCATCGAGCACACGGGAACACTCCTATGAAAGTGACAATGGAAGACTTGTGCGCTTGTTCTAGAGGTTTGGGGGACAGGGGTTGCTTAATGGGGGTACATCTATCATTAAAGTGGACTTGGGTGGAATGTCATTCAGAAGATACCACCTCCACCAAAGAAAATATAATAAAAGAATGTCTTTATAAATGTGTTTGAGACACTAGATCCGTCATACTCTGACAACAGTCCTCTACACACACACAAGATCTTGTCCCCATCTTCTGCTACCAGATGCAGAACCATCCATAGGGGTTTTTAAAACGGCCCCATTTCCAGGTCAGATCTGTGTGATGTACAGAGACATGCATAGTTTCTCTACTCTTAGTGAGAAAACAAAAAACCTGTCTTTCCTGAGTTATCGTGACACAGAAAGCTTAGTGCACAAGAAAACATTTGACATTACAGCAGCATTTCCAGCCAAGAAGACTCCTAAGCAGCCCAAAGGCCAGAGCAAAAAGCTGAACAGTGCTGACCTCAAGCCTGTGAGGGGGGCCATGGCAGGGCCACTCCAAAGTGAAGCTGTCCCTGAGCAACCAGTCTTCTCAGCAAACAGTATCTGTACCAAAGAGCATTCCAACTAACAACAGTGCTATACAAGCTTTGGAGGAATAGGCAACTGATTTGCAAATGTCCAACATACAACTGGAAAAATATTTGCAAGAATGAAACCACAGGGACTTACATACCTCCATATCTGGCCTAAACTTATCTTCAAACACAGCCATTGCTGCCAAGGAGCCAGAACCTGTAAGGAAAAGATGCATTTTTAGTGTATTTACCAACTCCCAGCTTCTCAAGTTTACCTTGGGGCAGCAACAATGGCAAAACATGTCCAATGTCACATTCAAGTACAGTGTAAATATTAATCCTATAGGAACACATAAAGCAGATAAACACTGCTCTTCAAAAGCCTGGAGTCACACTTACCACTGTCTCGGGTAAACC
The DNA here is from genome assembly GCA_030848825.1 of Tadarida brasiliensis. Classification (NCBI taxonomy): domain Eukaryota; kingdom Metazoa; phylum Chordata; class Mammalia; order Chiroptera; family Molossidae; genus Tadarida; species Tadarida brasiliensis. The sequence goes on along the minus strand of CM061269.1, from coordinate 9,823,241 downwards.
TGCAACTGGCCCTACTTCTACTACTGACAGGAGTAATTGTAAATTATTTACAATAAAGTGCTGAAGCAGGAAAATGAGGTTACGGAGAATTTGTATTTTTTCAAAAAGTGAATGCCACATAATTTCATATACATCCTATACTGTGAGTCTTGTGCTCCACAATTGTGCCTTGGCAGGCTACTGGGTATAGCGCTAAATACCAAGCCAGTTAGAAAGAATAGATTGTTTTAATGAGCTGGCCCTGGCAGAGTCACCTTGACACGCAGGGAAGAAACTACCGCACCAGCAATGGTAATAGGACTGCGAGCCGCAGCCACCAGGTTATTCTAGCTACAACTGTAAAACACTTTATTATGTGGCATTTATTTGGAGCTATTATTTTTAGTTTGTACTTTGAAGAGTAACAGCTGAGTAGACAAAATGACAGACAAAGAAACAAAAATTTATTATCACAATAGCAAATGGCTGAAAGGTTATGCTGCATAGATATTAACAGATAGCAAATTTCTCCCTACAAAAGTAGGATGTAAAGTAAAGGCATTACAAATAAGTACAGGCTCCCTGTGCAGGGATGTAAAAGGCAGCGCAGCACTATTTGAAATTTTAAATTAAACTTGCTTTGTTCAGAAACCAGAGAATCTTTAGAAAACCATCATCTTGTCTTTACAGTCCTGGCAATATCTCAGGACACTCTACTTTTGGAGAGAAGATAGAGTTGCCCACAATTTTTTACTCCAATTAGAAGATTTTTTTGGCATTTATTACTTTTTAACTTGTTTTGCATAACACTATCTATTTAGCTGGGTCACAGAGAAAACCATATTTTCTATTTAAAATGATTTGTGTACATCGCTTGACCACCTCGATGGTTTAGCAAAGGAAAAAGGCAGCGATTAAACAGTTTCAAATGAGGTGTCCTGCTGATTTTATCAAGTCTGCTGAATGTATAATGAAAGAGGAGAAGCTGACAGCAACGCTGCATTGAGAAAATACAGACTACCTTATCTGAACCATTTAAGGAGGTCCAATTATAGATCAAATTTAAAGGGTAGAAACAGCAGATTTACAGACACAAATCAATGAACACAGTAATCCCAATGAATATGACAGATACTCCTGTTACGGAATATTGCTGCGGTTGAGGATCATTACCTTCACAGTACCAGATACATCACAGCTAAAGCAGTAGGAAGCGTCAAGTGGAGACCGGCATTACAAGCAATGACTATTCATTTAGGCTTTGGGAGCAAAAGGCAACCCCATTTTCCCCTCTCAGAATTTTTTCTCCTTTCAAAAAAAAGGGGGGGGGGGTCTAAAGGAATATTAAAAGCAGTTTGGAAAGAGATTAAAGAGATATTAAGCTAGTGTGTCCAAATAAAACTAGCAGATATGCCAGAGCAAATTCACTAAAACCAAACCTCTTAATTTCATAGTAAATGTGTCCTTGAAAATCTGGAAACAGAGTCAAGTCTATTAATACTTTGTGAGTCCCACGTTTACTCTGAGATTCAGGGATCAAGAGGAAAAAGTAACCCAAGTGTCTGTTTTAAGGTACAGGTTGAGAACCAGCCTCAGACTTCGTAGTAAAAAGCAAGCTGGTTTTGTATGGAAAACAAAGGACAGCTGTCAAGGAAATTGCAAATAAAGATTTCTTAGAAACAAATACTTTTAGATACAAGACGCTCCTGCAGAGTACCCCACAGCAGGCTCTCTCTTCCAATGTGGTCCAAGACTCTCTGTGAAGGGCCCAGGGTAACCATGCCAGAGGCTGAAACAGACATTTAAAAAGCACAGCAGAAGGGCAGATATCTACCTAAGAGCTAACAACAACTTTGTGGAAAACTGAAATCAATTATTGTAAAAGGGTAAAAGGTAAAACCAAGCTTACCTTACAGACATTTTTCCTTAGAATTCACTAACCCTGTTTTTTCTCCTTTGCCAACCTTTCTTTGGTAGTTTCACAGCACATAAATTAGTTTTACTCTGATTTTTCCTGGGCACATCTATTTCCTTCTGTTTAGCTCCATCCACCACTTCAAGAAATGAAAAATATTTCCCTCCCAACATAATTCTTTCATCCCAAAACATTTTTCCTGCTTAGAAACAACACTGCAGACAACATTTCTGTAGGTGGAAATTACATACTAAATCTAAACTCTCAGGACAAAAAGTGTCTATCCAGCGTAGGGATGCTTCTCACACTACCAGAGACAGTGATTTTTAAGAGCTGTAAAATGTAAGAGAGGTAAACATAGAAAGGACACAGGGGTCCTTATTACTTTGTATTTCTGATTTCCCCTTTATACCATGCCACCGCCAACACACACACACACACACACACACACACACACACAGTTTTCTGGAAAGCAGGAGCTTGCTGAACTGCCTGATTCTTCTTCCCCTGCAATCAAAGATAAGTGGACTCCAAATAAACTTGAAAATAAAGGGAAATTCAACATTAAAAACAATTTCTAAATCACTTGCAAATTAGCTCCTGCTCCCAGCTTTTTTAAAGGGAGGACTTTGGCGCCCCCTTTTCAGTAATACAGAGAAGTGCTAGAACAACTGACTGTCAACAGGTTTCTAGGAAACTCTGAATGTGTGTCTGCCATTTAGAAAATCGAAGTTAGAATTTCAAATAGCACTGCAATTTCCTAAAGTGGTAAGAGAACAAGATGCAAATTTTCACATCATTTCAAGGCAATTAAACTTGGGGAAGGAATAAGGAGTTGCCATTAAGAAGAAAAAGATGGTGAAGTCAATGAGACCAGTATTCTTTAATAATTTCATTCAAGTTTCTTAGATTTGTTTTAATGCCTCTTAAAACTATGTGTATACAATATATTATCAGGTGCTATAATAGTATAGCAGCCATGTGACCTACGAAATGTTTAGATGTTTATATCCCGTTTTCCCCATAAACCATAATAATGTCCTAAGACAGTCTATTATCTCAGCATCAACCTACCTAACCTGGCACTTTCATACCCAAAACCAAGGCAAAAATCCTTTGAAGGGACACTTACCCTGATTTTCTATTCCAAAAACAGTCAGAACAATATGGTTTCCATTAAGGAATAAGTAAACAGAAAAACCAGGGGCAGTGCGTACACTGTACAGGGACCTCTGCTTCACACAGGAGCCATGTCCGGTGAAGGAAACTGATGTCAGAGGGAGTGTGCCTCTCACCAAGCAGGATGAGCTCTAGGAGCAAGGGGTGTGGGGCCTGCCCTCAAAGAACTCACAGTAGGAAGAAGGCAGCCCGGGAGGAGAAACAAGAGCATTCTGTTGAGCGCCCACTGTGTGTCACTCATCACATGCCCTTTAGTAATCCTCATAGCAACCCACTGAGTGATAAAGATTCTTGCTTAAGATTACAGAACTAATAAGCACAGGGCAGGATTCCTGTCTCAGGTGTGACTCTATGTCACTCTCTCATACAGAAAGTTCTACATGCCACAACAGTTCAGAGAAGACATGCATGACCTTCCATGACTAGGTCTCTGTCTCCCTCAGACCCCACCTCCTCCCCAATACACACACACTTGACACTCCACCAGCACTAAACTGACAATTTCCTAAATTCTCACACCATTTCAAGCCTATCCCACCCTGGCACATAGTAGCCCCTTTGCCCCTTGACAGTCCACAGCACTCCTGGTTACCCTTCAAACCCTAGCTGAGAGATTACCTCTTCCCAGAAGTCTTCCTTGACCACCACACACCCACGCAAGTTTATCATTCTCATCTCTGTAACTTGCCCATCCTTTCATAACTGCATTCCCCACGCCTGGCAGTTTCTGGCACAGAGTGAGCACTAAATAGAATTTGTTAGTTAAGCTGGGCTGATTTGAGTACAACTTCCAAAAGGAGGAGCTGGGGAAACTCTGAGCTGGCCCTCAAGGAGTGATGACAGCAGTAAAGGCTTGATAAAGTGTAAAATAACATTTATTGCCTAATTTACCATACTGGGATGAATATAAGACAAACTCAAATGTAAAGCAAGTTCAATTTTCAAAAAGAAAAAAAGGCTTTAAACCCACAAAACCATGTCCTATTATACATCCACAGTCTGGTCCAAATCTGTGATATTATAGGAGTGAAATGCTCTCCTTGGATTTCTGCATTTTATTACCAGAGCTTTCTGTCTCATCAGTAGTTTCTATGTAGCTGCTCCTTAGCAACCTCCACCAATGCTGCCTTTTTCAGCCCACCCACAGTTACTGAGTAGCCAGCGTGGCTTCCAGAACAAAGCTCTTTAAAACAGAAAAATGAGGTGCAATTCAGTGACCAGAATTTAGAGAGATGACTGTGCAAAACACTGTTTATGGCTACCTAGTTATCCACTGACTTACCTCCTACATCCACTGTCCTCCCCCGCCCCAAGCTCACTCACACCACCCACACACACCCACTGGGCTCAACCACTCCCAACTCCCAAACCACCCAGCACCAAATCTCTCAGCAGCCAGGCTGTGTGTGTAGAGACAGGGATGGGGGAAGGAGACACAGCTCAGCCCACTCTCATCCACAGGGCCAGAACTGCTGTGCACTCCCGATCCACTGTAGCCACCCAGGTGGGCACTGCCTCGTCCTCGCTGCCCTGTTGGGTGCTCATTAAAAATAATTTCTCCTGCCCTGGTTGGGTGGCTGAGATGGTTGGAGAGTCGTCCCATACACCAAAAAGTTGCGGGGTTCAATTCCCAGTCAGGGCACATACCTACGTTGCAGGTTCAATCCCTGGTCAGGGCACATACAGGAAGCAACCAATCGATGTTTCTCTCTCTCTCTCCCTTCCTCTCTCTCTAAAATCAATAAAAACATATCCTCAGGTGAGGATTAAAAAGAAAAAAGAATTCCACCTTTAACAGATACTTCTGTGAGTCCCAGAAAGCATGGTCGGCACCAACAGTGCTTCAAAATGACAATGTAAGTCACCTATGCAGCTGACCTCCAGGAGAACAGGGTCACACACACAAATGCCACCTGGGAGCCACATCTCCTGCCAACCTTTTTAAAACGAAATATCTGTTCTTATTAATAACAGGACATTGGCTTAAAAAGAAAAAAAGAATTTCTATAAACAATGTAAAATATAAGCTCTGAAACCCAGAAAAATATGAGCAGCAGAGCAGCATACAGGACATTAATAACTGAAAAAGAGCTCAGGGAAAAATAACATCAGTACACCAACAAAGAAAAGAAACAGCAGTTTACCAAAAGAAAAAGAAAAAGTAGAGGCCTATACACATTTAGAAACACTGTTCAAGTTCACTAGTAATCAAAGAAATATAAATAGAAATTAAATAACCTTATTTTTTGTCTTTTAGATTAGCAAAGATCAAAAAGAATAATACCCAATGCTGATAAAGGTGTAGTAAAATGGGCACTCTAACTTGCTTGTAGAGCAAAAAATGTATAGTTCTAGTGGGCAATTCAGAAGTAGCAATCAGAAAGCATAAAGCTATACATACCCTACAAACCAGCAATTCTACTGCTAGAGTTATTCTAAAGAAATTAATGAACAAGTACCTAAATTATGTATATAAAAAGATCACTATTTAGATGAACAACAACAACAAAAATAGAAAAACTGCAGGTAAAGATTCAACAATCAGAACATATGGAAAATAGATAATAAAACATTATATATACATTCATTAAACATGACAATATTTTTTGGCAATAGAAAGGTGTCCATGATCTAATATTTAGTGGGGGAAGGAGGAAACATGTTCCAAAGCAATATTAACAAATATGCTTATACAATACTTATTATATAAATCTAGAAGAGCACAAATCAAAATATTATGCTTATTTCTGGGTGGTGCTATTATCTTTTAGCTTACTTTATTTTTTCTTATTTTTCTTCAAAGACCATGAACTAATAGCAATTTTTTTAAGTGTAACTTAAAAAAGCTAGGCAAAAAATAAGAATTTAACATTGTGGAGGCATGCGAGGAAAAAAGCAAGAAGACCAAGACCTTACCAGCTGTCACAGTCCTGCTGTGTAACAGCATCAGCATGCAGCTTATTCCTGAAATTTGTGTACAGAGGCCTGAAGGTCAATCCATGCATGAGTCAATAGTCCCAAGTAACGACAGTAATCAATCATCACAAACAAATAAATATACCATGTCTCTCTCCCAGCGTCCTTCCTTAGGATGGTCTTAGAGGTAAAAATCATCCTAATAATGAAGACCTTTGAGCATACCAGTGCCAAGCCAGATCCCATTTATCCAGAAGTCTACTCCGTGGCCAAAAAATTACTAAAAGGACCACAACAAACATAGTACACATGGTGTTGAAGAAATCTGAAAGCAGTCACATTGGTTTTATCTGCTCTCCAGACATGGCAGGTAGCAGTAGCCCTGTTTTACCAAACAGGGAGACTAAACCTCAAAGATAAGGAATTTCCCAGGTCACACAGCCAGTGATTAGCAAATCTGGGAATCTGCACCCAGATTATCTAAATTTAAAGTGTCTGACACCTGGCCGGTGTGGCTCAGTTGGCTGAGCATCATCCCATGCACTGAAAGGTTGCCGGTTCAATTCAACTCAAAGCACATGCCCAGGTTTCAGGCTCAACCATGTAATCGATGTTTCTCTCTTTCTCCCTCTCCCTTCCTCTCTCTCTAAAATCAATAAAAACATATTTTTAAATAAATAAAAAAATAAAGTGCCTGACATTCCTTCCATTCCACCATGTTGCCTCTTAAATAGCAAAGCCAAAAGCTTAAAATCAAGATTAGCAAGTAAGCATAAAAGCAGCTAAATTTTCTTAGCTCCCCACCCCAAAAAAGCATGCTATCTAACTTGCTTTTCTTCAGATTTCAGTTAATTTGTATTGTTTTGCTTGGAAATTCAAATGAGACTGGGATTTTAGCTAAATGTTTTAAATGATTAAACAGATGCCATTCACTGTTTAGCAATACCACTCAAGGGTCTGTTATGAGTCTTTATTTTAAAATAACCCCATTCAGCCCTGGCTGGTTTTGCTCAGTGGTTAGAACATCGGCCCTCAGAACAGAGAGTCATGGGTTCGATTCCCAGTCAAGGGTACGTACCTGGGTTGCAGGTTCTATCCCCAGCCCCAGTCAGGGTCGTGTGGGAGGCAATCAATGGATGTCTCTCACATCGATGTTTCTCCCCGCCCCCCCGCCGGCCCCTTCCCTTCCACTCTATCTAAAAATTAATGGAAAAATATCCTCAGGTGAGGATTAACAAAAAAAATAATTAAAACAGCCCCTACAAAAAAAAAATTAAATTAGTCTCCATTTTCCAAAACCACTAAAGGTGTTTATCAGCATTAGTAGCTGAATTTGAACATAACTTTTTCTGAAAGAACAACCCAACTCAGGACAAAGTATGAAATGTATCAAAAAAACTTTTACTGCGTAAGATATTGCTTTTACTTGCTCTATATATTTAAAAACACCTGCAGTAATATAGCTTGAGGACAGTGGGATTTTTTTAAAACCATAAAACATTCTTATTATAAAGTTCATTAAGGTACTAAATCAAACAGCAATTCTAGAAACTATGTTACTAGACATGCTGAAAAAACAATAAAAGACTGAAATAATTTTCTAAAACCTGCTGCTCTGTGTCAAACTCTAGGAAGGATCTGAAAGCCAGCAGGTAGAAATTTGCTTTAAGGTCTATGCTTACAAACTCTCAGGTGGGGCTGGGGAAAATTTATTGAGGGCCTTTTAGGTCCTGGACCCTCACCTCAAGTGGTATAGGTATTTCCCCATTTTACAGACAAGGAAACTGAGGCTCAGCTAGTTTAAAGGCAATACAGTCAATAAGTGTAGCCAAGAGTCAAACCTAGGTCTTGTGGCTCTTAAGCTCATGCACCTTTCAGAAGGGCAACTTCCAACTCTTCCTTCAAACAAACCATGCCAGGTGCCCACTTGACAACAGATTCTGGGAACACACAGATGGCACAGGAGGTGGCACAACTCTGGCACTTCCAGAGGAGGGGTCCATTGTAAGCACCCAAGGACCTATCTGGCATTGTTTGCCCCCAGGGGTCATCACTGAGGCCCTCTGAGCCCTGCAAGGCTGACAAGCTACACCAGGAGGCACCACCACATCACACACAATGTGAATGCTGGCCCTGAAAATGTGCAGTACAGCAGCTCTACAGCCCTAGCTCTCTCCCCGCAACAAAAGCGATGAAGATAGAATGCATCTTCCTCACAGGGTGGCTGGCAGACTTGAACAAGATGATGTGTATTAAGCAGAATACCTGGCATATAGTAAAAGCTCAACAAAAACTACTGTAATTGGGGGGCGGGATCGGGAGGAGAGTGTCTACAGGGGGAAAAGGAAAAACATCTGTAACAAAAATAAATTAATAAAAATTGCAACAACAACAACAACAAAAAAACTACTGTAATTACTCTAAGACAAGGTCCCTGTCCTCCAAGAACTAGCTTATATAATCATTCTCAGCCAAGTCCCAGGGTTGGGAGCTTTAATGGAAACAAAGATCTTCAAAATCTCTTCTCTCAAAGTCATGAAGTTCTGAGACCCAGCAGGAAAGGGATTTCTACTGCTTTTCCCCAAATCAATTTAACCAGATCCTTTGAGAAAAAAGAAAAAAGCTGCTTGCTCCTTCTGCTGAGGGGTCCACTGTAAGCACCCAAGGACCTGTTTGGCGCTGTGGCCTGCCAAGGTATAAGATGTATGCAGCGATCAAAGAGACACACTGAACTTTCTAATCTATCAGTGTCAGCTCTCCCTGACAAAGTGCTTACTCACACTTGCTCATTGTTAGTCCACTGGCCACTCGTCCTGGGTGAAATTTGGTGCTTTCCACAGCCCATGAATTGGGATCATTTTTCACTCTGTTCCTGTCTACAGGGCCGAGTCGCCTGCTGTTGGTGCTTGCTCTGGAGGCCAACGCTGCCAATGTGGGAAGAGCTGATTTATGAATATAAAACAATGCTGCTGCCAGGGGACCACGTTCAGCCACTAGAGAGCAGTGGAGCACCTCTCATGGCTGGGGGGAAACTCAGACCCCGACTTGAAGTGGTTTAATTGTATGCATGCATTTCATTATAAGTCTTGGCCAAAAGCTTACAGGCGAGGCAGGCCAAGCAATCAGACAATCTTGCATGGGTTGCTGAAATCCAGATTTGTCCTTTGTCAGCATAAACAGTTTAATTTGATGTTTTCACTCCTGAGTAAGCACTGAGTATTACATTTAAACCCCTCGTGAGGGGGAAGAATGCTTCCTTTTCATCAGCAAATGTACCTCAATGTCAGAGAGTCTATCTTTTATTTCCAATGAATAAAAAAATATTCCATTTAATATGTTTAGAAATAGATTTTTAAAGCATCCAACATTTTCACTCAAAATTAATTTCTCAAAAAGGGTAGTTCCTTTTCTAAACATAATGTAGTCAAAAAGGAGTTAAATTTTACTCTAAGTAAATAATTTAAAACACCACTTGAAGGGAACCGGAATTATTCTTATAATTACAAGTGCAACGTCTCACTGACCTGACAGATTATAAACACTTATTCTTAAGAAAAGACGAACAATCAGGACATCTAGGCCTAAGATATGAAAGGTTTTATTTTATTCATGTATTTTAATGAAATGCCACAAGACATGAGGACAGAAAATTGTTCTTTAAACAGAGCAGTCACATAACCCTGTGTGTAGGGGATAAGGCGGAAGATGAAAATTACCTTCAAGTACACCTCTCTAAGCAGTCTGCCACATCGTCAGGCCCTGCCAAGAAACAGAGGCTCTCACCCAGAAAGCACGCTGCTGGGCGCAGGGCACACATGTCCCCTCCTGCTGCAGGAGCTCAAAGCAGTCTGAGCTGACAAGTCTTTCAAAGGCATCCTTTCCTCTGGTCCACATTCCAAAATAACTTCCCAAATTGCGTGTTATTCCACTTTGCAGGTCTTTTCCAAGTTTTCATGTCCCTCAGAACACTCAAGGGCAAAGGACCAGAGTCTAATAATGTGTAAAACACACCTAGTCTTAATCATAAGTAAAAGTTTATCTTGTCCATAAAGTCTGTGTGCAAACAATAAGAAATCCTACTTACCAAAAAAAAAAAAAAAATGTAATGCCCTGTTACATATATTTATCTCACTTAATTCATCTGTGGACTAGATGCTATTATCTCCATTTTATAGATGGAAAAAAATAAAGTTCAGAGAGGTGAAGGAACCTACCCAAAATCACTCAGCTGTCAATGGCAGATCCGGCTGCCGGCAAATCCCTAGTGCTAAGAACTCTGCAGTGAAAAGTCTTCTGAGGCCTAAAATGACTTTCCACTTATCTGTCCAATAAGACAGTAAAAGAGCATCAAGCCTTAGGTTATAAGAGTATAACCTACTTTTCTGTAGCAGAGCCAATTCTGAAACAAGAGCAGGTAAAGATGAATTAGTTGCCTCACTCTCTCTGAAGTGGGGTTTAAGAACAAAGGACTGCATTTAACTGTTTTGAACATACTCCTGGTAAGGGCTTTTACTTGGTTGTAGACTATGGACTGAACTCAAGTCAGAAAAGACTTCATGGCAAATGTCAGAGCAGAAGAAACAGGAAGAGTAGCATCCTACACATTAATTCAATAGCTCACCATTTTACCTATAACAGACATTCAACATTTTTATGCAGAATCAAGAACACAATCCACTCTAGAATAGATTAAGGCCTGGCCAGGGCTGGCTATATTGCATTCCCGGTATGTAACATGATTGAATTTTAGAAATAAATATTTTCTCATTTCCTAATAAAACGGCACCATCTATTGGCTTAGTACCACCTTTGCAGCAACCAGGAATCAAGATGCATAAGTCAACTTTCATGGGCTTTTGATTCCCTGTTGTTTAAGTCTTGGCATTCTACAGCAGCACAAGTTTTAAAATATAAAATCCATGCATTGTACATTTTAAATCTTCTGAAATGCATCTTACACTAATCAAAGCAGGAAAAACTGCCAGAGAAATCCTAGTACACAGATCTGCACACAGAGGATGTGTTAGCACTAAAATTATCAAAACACCATGCATCAAACATCTACACTGTGCTACATAAAGATTGTGATGTATGATATCCCACTTAATCCTCACACATTTTCCGGGGAACAGTTCCTCTCACCACCATTTTACTGAAAAAGACATCAATGCTCATACTCAAAGCTAGATTTGAACCCAGTTGGACTCCAAAGACCAGCTCTTTTCACTGTCCCACACTACCTCAAAACACAACACAAAGAGCAACATGTGCACGGAAGCACCTGGTGTTTTACAGTGGGTGTTCACACACAAAATGACACTGCAGCATCCCAACAGCCCTGTGATCTTCCCAAGTCAAAAACAATCAGCTTGTTTTTAGAAATGAGGGGTTTCAGGTACAGAGAGGTTAGGGGACTAGCCCTGGTCAAGCAGGGCTGGGACTGAAGCCAAGGCTTCCATCTCTTTTTCTAGGATTACAGTTATACCTCAGGTGGTTACAAAAAGCCAGCTCTGAGTAGTCACTGACAGTATGGACAAAGCTCCCACCAGAATGGGGTTCCCTCCACTGCGCAGCCCCTGACCCACAGAGAGCAGGGGCCGAGGCTCACTCCATGCTGGCGGAGACACATGCCTATGGAACCCCCTCTAGAGTCACAACATGGCCCATAAAAGTCAGGAAAAAAGATTTCCAGCAACACTAGAGCCATGAAGTCCACATGCCCTAAGAGGGCTCTTATGTAGGCCTATGAACTAAATACTCACAGAGCTCACACCCGATCTAAGAGTTGAAAATGAATGTGGAAAAACATTTGCCACGTTCTAGTGCACTAATTTCATACAGCACAGGAACGTTTTCAAAATCGAGGCATGGAGATATCAAAATGTCTGCACACAGGTTGCATTTCAGTGTAAAAAATATAGAGAAAATGGCAGGCCTGAATTCCCTGCCGATGTTCTTAGTTCCAGTTTAATTTCTAAGACTCTTTTTTGCCCACAAGGGGAGACACTGGTATGTTTACTACTCTGTCCAGAATCTTTTTAATTGCTAGGGGGCTCTGTAAATTGGGACTTAAGAAGTACTTCCCAGTAATTAGGAAATTGCATAACCAGTTTATCTGGAGATCAAATTTTACCTGAACGGCCCTGACAGTGACCCCAAGTCATCCCTAATGATGCATACCAATGTTTATTCCTTAAGTTAGAATTCCTAAATTGTCCAAGGGCCTCATTTCCAGGAATGTCGTGCTTGAAATTTTATTCATATTAATTCTCTATGTGAATAAGGGGCAAAAAATAATTTTGTATACCTTGCCAATGCTGCTACAAGGAACACTGCCAAACTAATAGCAAAAGATGGTCTCCAGGCTTCTCCTGACACTACTTCAGTTTGCCTAATAAAGGAAAGCTGGCATGTTAAAAGAATAAGCTAATTAATCTGAGAATTGAAAGAGCACCCACATTTTGTCTATAAAAAAAAATAAAACCGTAACCTTTTCCCTTAGTGGAAAGTAAAGTCAAAGAATCTTGCCCGGCTTTCAAAAATCACACTAACCGATCATCTGCAGTCTGTTGCAAATTATTCTCTTAAAAGAGAAATAATTAAATAAAACATTAGGGGCCCCTGCTTTTTGAGAATAAACCAAATCACATTTGGTCTGAACCACATGCCACACACACTCACAGCAATAGCACAGCTAAGGGGGAACAGTCTCAGAGACTGGGGTCCCATCCCACATCATGCACCTCCCGGCTGTGTGACCTTAGCATACCTTTGTGAGCCTCAACTTCCTCATTTGTGAGACAGGGATAACAGCACCCACCTCACAGTCTTGCCAAGATTAAATCAGTAAAGCATCTCACGACACTGCTGGTGCAGCAGCTGGAAAGCTGCTCGGTGCACGTTGCTCTCATGGTCAACATCACCTCCATAAAAAAGGTTTTAGGACAGAAGCTGTCCAAAGGGCACACCATACGGAGTTTGATACATTCTCCTCCTCAGTGAACCCTCGGGAAGGCGAGTCCTCAGAGAGGAGCTCCTGGACTCTGTGCTCAATGAGCTGCGCCAGCATGTTCAAGATGCGCACAGCAAGACAGGTGTCTCCTAGTCAGTGTAAATTAAGAGTAGCCTTCAGGCGCCTGGCTAGTCGCCAATACAAGCCCATCGGTAGACAAAATTTGGACACCCTTGTCTTACGGGTAATTTGTAGCTTCCAGCTCCTACTGTCAAATCACTCAGATAAAAAAAGATTAATTACAAAGTTATTTTTTTCTTACAATAAAAAAACTTCTTATTTAACTAAAGCTTCAGAATTTACATGAAATATTCATTTTCTCACTTAAGCTACATTTACAAAAAGCCTCAATCCACAGTGAATGTTAATGCTCCATGGGCACCTTTCCTTTAGGAGGGCCCTCTATTTTACCCACAGTTTGAGGTTTGGTTTGTAGCTCACCCAAAATCAGTAACGTGAATTGAAACAAAGTCCACCAAATTCTGGCAAGTCTCTCTCAAAATCCAGCTCCCCAGCCCCTCAGGGGGAAAAAAAAGAACAAAAAGTAACAATAACAGAAGACTGCCTTGTTAGGAAGAAAGGCAGCCCTGCACAGCTACTAGCACAGGCAAAGATGTGTACAAACCCAGCTCAAAAGTGAACAATGGCTAAAGAATGACAAAGGCAAAGCCAGGGCAGTACAAAACTGCTTTTCTTTTACATTCTCTGGGAAAGAGCTCCTCTACCAATGGACTCAGATTAGAAAAAAATAAAAAAAGTCATGCTGTCCTGGGGTGGTAGAATTGTGCATAATTGTTAAAATTTTCCTTTGATACTATAAAACTGTTTCAGTAAATACTGTGTTTAATGTGCAGGATGGAAAATCTGCACACAGAGCAGTCGAAAACATGCAAAACAAATAAACACCCTTTGGGAATTTACATAAATATTTTCAGTATTTAGAAGGAAGGCTTAATAGCTTAATGAAGTAACATCTGTAAGACGGCCAAATCAAAGCAGCTGTGTTGTACTGGGCTTGCTTGAGTTAGAAACAAGGGTTCAAATCTCAGCTTTGCCATTTACAGGCAGAGCATTAAGAGGCAAGTTATTAAATCTCTCGTTTAAGTTTCAGGTTTCTCATCAATAAAATGACAATGACAGCATCCTTTCCACAGAATTTCAATGAAAAATAATGTGACAGCACCAGCATCCTCTGGCACAAACACTCCACTCCATAATGTGCTTTAAATTTAAACTAAAACTAAGCTTTAAAGGAAAAAAAAAAACCTATCACATGCAATGCTTTCTGCTAACCTGGGGCCACACAAGTGGAACACAATCTCTAAACCACTCTATCCAGGGCGCTGGAAACTGCCAGCTCACAAACAATGGACAGCAGCTAAGGTTTCAGTCATTTTTTGGCACAATCGAGTTACAGATCACAAAATTAATTCATCATCAAATATTCAGAGTCACACAGAAAGGACTCTGAGACTCTGGGAGTAAAACACAAATTTTACTCTCTGAGATCTCAAATTTTTACAGGGGCAAGAGGGACAGGGGCTGGGAAAAGTGGAGTATGGACAAGATTGGAATCCTGGATTCCTGTTTCACATCAAATGCCCTGAGGGGAACGCACTAACTCAGCCTGGGGCAGTCCCACAGAATGGCTTCTGGGCTAGACCTAGGATGAGGGATAGGAACGCTGGGCAGATCACTGAAGAAGGCAGCAGTGGGGTGTGAAAGCCTGCTCAGGGAGGCAAGGGAGTCTGTTGTACAAGTGGAGGAGGAACAGAAAAAGGATCTGGAGCCCAACCAGAAGAGAGCTGGCCCCAGGTGAAGGAATTACTCCAACACTGCGGTCAAGAGCCAGGAAAGGACCGGTACTGAAGAATACAGGGGAGGATAAATGACAGAGACCTGAAATCAAGCCTAATGGTTGGCTGGTTTCTGTGATCTCTATAATAACAATGGTCATCCCTACTGCCACTGGACCCATCCACCCCCTCAACATTTCTGGCCAGATGTAATCTCCCTCCCCTGCAGATGCCCCCATGCCAATCCTCCTCCCTATAGGTGTCAGACTATTCTTTCTAACAAGCAAATCTAACCCTATCATTCCTGGCTTGAAAACATTAGACGGAAATCTCCAGGACAAAAATCAAGACAAGTCAGCTAGGATCATCGGGACCATCTCCGGCCTAACTTTCCAGCCTTGCCTCTGTTCCCTCCTCCTGAACATCCATGTCTTTGCTTCTGCTGCACCCTCCGCATGGAACACTCCTCCCACCCTATGCACCTGCCTCATCCATCCAGCAAACTCGGGCCTTTCAGTTCCTAGACCACACCAGTCCCTGTGCACCACAGGGCCTGAAAAGGCCTTCCCTTAGGGGTAGAGACTGGGAAAGCAAATTCCTGGCTAATTCTTACTAATCATCCAAGTCTCAGCTTACATTACTTCTTCCCATCTTTCACCCATCAGACTGGCAAAAGTACTACGTATTGGTGAGGTTATCAGAGAAAAGTATTCTCATATTTTCTTGGTAGGAGTAGAAACTCCTGCAATCTTTTTGTAGGGCAATTTGGTAACAGCTCTCAAAAGGTGAAACACACTATATGACCATCTGTCATTTGGGCTGTGCAGAAGCTGTACTTCCTATGTCTGGGGAACTCCACCACCGTATGAGTGGGTAACTGAGCTTCACCAATTAGAAGCACCTCACCCTCCCTTACAAGCTCTGGTGGTGAACGACATGGCAGGAACATTGGGTTCCCAAGGCAGCCAGGGCAGTAAAGTTAACAGCAAGCTAAGGAACAGCACAATTCTGTACTTGTCTGCACTAGCCCTCCTGCAGCATGATTTTTTTTTTCTTTATTGATTTTTTTTTAGAGAGAGAGGAAGTCAGAGGGAGAGAGAGATAGAAACATGGATGAGAGACAACATCGATTGGCCGCCTCCTGCATGCCCCCCACTGGAGATCAGGCCCACAACCTGGGCATGTACCCTGACCCAGAATCGAACCGGCGACCTCTTGGTGCATGGGTCGATGCTCAACCACTGAGCCACACTGGCTGGGCTGCAGCATGATTTCTGATACTGTTCTTGGCCCCAAAACCAGTTCTTGCCCTCCCGGCTGCTCTGTGAGCCACCTACTATTCTTAAAAAAAGGCCACTACTAGTAATTTATCTAAAGTCTGTACTTACACAAGTACATCAAGACACATCTGTTGAAAAATCTGAAAACCGAAATATCCACCAATAGGAGAATGGGTCAGTAAATCATGGTACAGCCATACAATGTAAGTCTATGTAGCTGTTACTATAGACATGATATAGAGCCACACAGGCTAATACAAAAATGTCTTCAAAAGAAGTTAACAGTAAGGGAACAGTATGTATAGTATGATCTCATCTGTGTATTTTTAATAGGGATAGAGAGACAGATGATAGATGACAGAAATATATGAAGGTGTATCATAAAACATTTTCTGGGGGGGAAAAACACAAAACTCTTAACAGTGGTTACTCTGGAGGAGGGATATGAAATAAGAGACTTCTTTTTCATGTAATATTTTTCCCACTTGAATGTTTTGTCATGTTTGTAAATTACTTTAATTAGAAGATGTTTTAATGTCACTTGCTCAGTAAGGACTTCCCAAATGCCCATTACCCATATATTCCTTCTATTACTGTTCTTTCCCTCCAGGGCACTTAGCACAGCATGTTCTCTTAGATTAATGAGTATGTCCCTGTTTAAGTCCTGTCTCCCACATAAAGCTATAAGCTCTGAGGGCAGGTGCTGACCACTATATTCCCAGCACCCTGCAAAGGGCCTAACATATAGTAGACACTAAATAAATATCTGATGAATGAATGAAAGTAACTTATCCTTCTTTTAAGATCAGCTCAAGTGAAGTGAAGCTTTTCCTGAAATCCTCCAGTTTAGATGTGACCCTTCCTCCCTTGGGCCTCCACTGGCTTTTGCACTTACTGCCCTTGTCAGTTTATACATTTGTCTCCACCATTACACTGTGAGTATGGTGAGGGCAAAGATCATGCATTCACCTCTACCTGTGGAGCCTGCTCCAGTACCTTTACCCAGAAGGCCCTCAAAAAATTGATAATAAACGGATAAACTAAACCTCAAAGTAATAAATTACTTGTGTATTAAAATCAGATGTTACTGATGTTTTTGTTCTTAATCTGGTCTCTTATGATAGCAAAACCAGATTGTGTAGAATAATAATTTCTAAACAGTAGTGTGCTGTAAACTCAAAGTTGTAGAACCCTAACCCTGGAATTTCACTAGACTTGGAGAGACACGAGATCACTGACAGCCAGGACAGAGCAGAGTGTGGTTGCAGAAGTGAAATGAGCAGACACAAATCTGCTTGACTACTCACTTTTAATAACTTTTCCTAAATTCAGGATTATGCTTTAAGACAAATTACTACTGTTCAAAAGCAAAGGAAACCAATTCAAATTTTCCCATCTTAAAAATAAAACTGCTTCACCCTGGCCAGTTTGGCTCAGCGGTGAGAGCGTCGGCCCGTGGACCAGAGAGTCCCGGGTTCGGTTCCTGCTAAGGGCATGTACCTCGGTTGCAGTTTGTTCCCAGCCCCGGTTGGGATCGTGTGGGTGGCAACCAGTCGATGTGTCTCTCTCACATCGATGTTTCTCTCCCCCCCCCCCACTCTATCTGAAGATAAATGCAAAAAAAACATTCTCAGGTGAGGATTAAAAAAATAAATAAATAAAACTGCTTCATATCAATGTTAAGTTTCCAGAAATTAATGATTTCATCAGGGTAATGTATAAAATCATCCTATAGAATTTAAAGGTGGAGGATCATGGCACCTATTTACTCTCAAATGGTTCCATATAAAAAAAAAAAAAATTAACAATAATGTGTGTGAGAGAGAGAACAACTGTGGTAAAATGTTAATAACTGACAAATCGGAATAAAGGGTATATAGGACTATTCATTGTTCTTTTCTGCAAGTGTGAAATTTTTTTTAAGTAAAAAAAAAAGAAGAAGAAATGAAAGTTCTTAATAGAAAGGCTATTCTTTTACATTTAAAAGTATCAAATGTGGAGAAATAGTACTTTGATGGAGATAACAAATACATTTGAACAAAGCAATTCAAAACAATTCTAAAATTACTGTATCTTCATTCTAAAATAATTACAAAGATTCACCCATATGATATCCAGGGGTAAATCATTCTCCCCACAAACAAGGAACAGCTGTTGTATAAAAACTTCATAAGAGGCTAGATAATACAATGGAATAGCCAAGTCTCAAACTGGCAATTTCCAAACTATTCAAGGAGGCAGTGTTCCTAGCTCTGCGGAGCCAAGGTACCAAGACCAAAAATGTAAAAGGTAAAAAACAGCAGTAAAAACACCAGGTACACAGAACCTGTTCAAATTTCTGGACCTATACAATTTTTAAAATATATTTTTATTGATTTTTTTCTAGAGAGAGAGGAAGGGAGAGGGAGAGAGAAACATCGATGTGAGAGCAAAACATCTATCGGCTGCCTCCTGCACGCCCTCCTACTGCTGATAGAGCCTGAAACCCAGGCATGTGCCCTGACAAGGAATGGAACTGCTGACCTTTCAGTGCATGGGATGATATGCTCAACCAACTGAGTCACACTGGCCAGGGCTGGACCTATACAATCTGACTCAGAAATTGAACATAAAAGTTGGAACTTACAAATCTTAATTCTTCTTAATGTAACTGTATCACTCTTTTTTGGGGGGGGGGGGAGTGGGTATTAAAATATATACTCTTGCCCCAGCCAGGTGGCTCAGTTGGTTAAAGCATTGTCCCATACATCAAAAAGGTTGGGACTTCTATTCCCAGTCAGGCCACATATCTAGGTTTCGGGTTTGATCCCAGGTCGGGGCACATATGGGAGACAACTGATCGATGTTTCTTTCTCTCTCTCAAATCAATAAAAAAACATATCGTTGGGTGAGGAATAAAAATATATATTCTCTTATATAGCACTTAGAGCTAAAATACAAATGTAAAAAGCTGGTCTAAACAGAATAATACTATTTATAGGCCAAGCACTGGAATTATATGTTATTTATAACCTGGTTATGTATGGAAGTATTACTGATATCATTTCACAGGTGAGGAAACTGAGGTTCAGAGAGGAATTAAATGCCCATGATCCCTCAGAGATTAAATGGTAAAGAGGGACACCAGTTACTCTACTTTTTAAAAAAATCTTCATGTACCAGGCATGTTTCCATAGCGAGGCCTCCACTCCAGCTTTCCCTCTGCCCAGAAGGCTCTTCCACTCAAACCCACCTTTGCATAAGACCTATCTTGACCTTCCTATTTAACGCTACAGTCTGCCTTCCATTCCAATACTCCCAAATCCCCTTCCCTACATTAAAATTTTTTAACTTTTTGTTTTGAGATAATGATAAATTCACAGGCAGATGTAAGAATACACTGAGTTGTCATATATCCCTGACCCAGTTTCCCCCAAATGTAATATCTTGTATAACTGTTGTAGCAGTGTCATCTACATTACTTTTGTTGATTTTCACCTGAGGATATTTTTCCATTGATTTTTTTTTTTTTTTTAGATAGAGTGGAAGGGAGGGAGAAAAACATAGATGTGAGAGAGACACATCAACTGGTTGCTTCCCGCACAACCCCAACCAGGGGTGAGGATCAAACCTGCAACCCAGGTACGTGCCCTTGACTGGGAATCAAATCCAAGACCCACTGAGCAAAACTGGCCAGGACACGTTTTTTTTAATCCTCACCTGAGGATATTTTCCATTTATTTTTTAGAGAGTGGAAGAGAGTGAGAGAGGGAGAGGGAGAAAAGGAGAAGGGGAGAGAGGGAGAGGGGGAAACATCAATGTGAGAGAGACACACATTGATTGGTTGCCTC
Source organism: Tadarida brasiliensis (assembly GCA_030848825.1). NCBI lineage: Eukaryota > Metazoa > Chordata > Mammalia > Chiroptera > Molossidae > Tadarida > Tadarida brasiliensis. The sequence goes on along the minus strand of CM061269.1, from coordinate 9,803,334 downwards.
CAGCACATGCCCTGATGGGGGCTGGGGATTAAACCTGCAATCCAGGTACGTACCCCCTTGACCAGGAATTGAACCTGCAACCCTTTGATGTGCGGGCCAACACTCTAACCACTGTGCCACACTGGCCTGGGCTACATTACTGTTTTCTCCTAGTATTTATCACTAGCAAGTGATATTTATAGTAGTTGTTGTTACTGTCTGCCCACCCCCACTAAAACAGAAACTCCTTGCAAGCAAGAGACTTTATCAAAATTTTGTTCACTGTTATATCCCAAGCACATAGAACAGGGACCAACTTGTAGGAAGAACTCAGTAAGTATCTGTAGAATGAATCACTTTATCGCACTGCCTCCTCAAAAAGAAAATAGACCAGCTCTTTAAGAGACCATCTTGGTAAATAAGAGGATTCTGAAACATCAGGGAAACATTACACTCACCCATGGTGACATAAGGCAACTTATCAGTTGATCCATGAGGATAGATGCTGTAGAGGTGAGGTCCAGTAACATCTACGCCCCCCAAAACTAGGGCTGCACCAATGTAACCTTGATACCTGGTGATTAGAGTATGCACAAGAAAAAAAAAATGAGTCTACATTGTATCACTGTAACTTAACCAAATGTATATGAGAAGTCAGAAAACAAAAAGCTTTTCTTATCCTGCCACTGTTTCATTAAGTGGTTACAGCTTTGATGGGAACAAAATAGGGAATGGAATGCACTTTAGTTGAACATCTACTGTCAGCCAATAAAAACTATAAATTGTGTGAGATAATCCACATACTTTAGTTCATCTCAGTCTCACACTCCCTTTAAAAGAGGACTCTATAATTCTCATTTCAGAGAAGAGAAAATCAACCTAAAGACATTAAGTACTTGCCCAATGTCCCAGAGCCAAGCTTGGCTTACTCCAAAGATTATCAGCACCCTTCCATCACAACTTTCTGTGATCAGCAGATAAGCTCCCTTCCAAGTTAACGAGGAGTCACTAAACTCAAGCTGAATGTTCAAATTACCAAGCTCACTGTAGCCTAACAGGAAAATGGCTAATGTCAAAACACCTTCCTTTTGAATAAATCCACAGAAGTATAATAACGGATATGAACTCACATTGAATAACAGAGGAAAGTATTTCATCATTCAGGGGAGCGAATGATGAAATAACTCCATGATGGCCTATAAAACCTACCACCATCACCTACAGGATAAAGCTACACCACTCAGGAACATGGACAGGAATATGTTTTCCACCCACCCCACCCTACTTCTGTTTAATTGTGCCTATATTTGTTCCTTTGGACCCTTTATCTGGCTGGTTTTCTACTTCTATAAATTGCTTTCCCTGTATTTGGTTCAATTATTTACCATTAGAATTACTATGCTCGATAAACATGCTAGATTTCAAGTTCTCCACTGTGAGCCTTGAGCTCTTCAAGAAGAAAAGTGAAACCAACACATGCTGAATTTGCCTAATGATCATAATCATTAAAACTGAAATAAATAAATTAACGTAAGAACCAATCATAATTTTAGGCTGTCTGAGTCATAGCTACCTATCAGAAGTACTCTAGGTAAACAGAATAGTCAAATCCAGTATTTCCCATGTCCCTTGATTGCCAAATTGTTATATCAGAAAGAATCTTCTATTTGTAACTGAAAAGTTAAAGAGCAGGAAAGGATTTCAGAAGCAGCCTCAAGAAGAAAGGGCCCAGACAGGAAGAAGGTGGTCCTAAGGCATATGAGCTAGCAGCAAGGTCAAGACTACATTCCATGGCTCTGGGATGAGAAGCCAGAATCACGAGAGCCACTACTCCCACTCCAGTCCAGTGCTCGATCCACTCACCAAGTGCTTACCAAACATGGTGTTTCAAGTCAATAATAATCAGCTAGGTCCCTTCCAAGCTAAAACATTTGTTTAATGCCTTTAAAAGAGTCTAAGATATTGAAATCCTTAAAATTTGATCGAGAAATTCTACTTCCTGGAATCTAATTCTAAGGATGTAATAGAACAAATATGCATTCACAAGAATGTTTACAGTAGTACTGTTTATGATGCTAAAAAAAAAAAAAAAAAAAGGAAAACGTCAGAGAAAGTATTGGCTAAACTGATACAGTTTACAACAGAAAACTACACAATCATTAAAAACCATACTACATTTTCTCATCCAGTACTGACGGTAGTACAACTTAGTACAATATTTCTTAAGGATAGTTTCAGCAATATGTATCAAAATGTTAAGTATGCATATCTTTGCCCCTGCAATTTCACTTCTAGAAATTTATTTCAGAATACAGTCTAAAGAATTAATCATAAGTACCTAGAGGGTCTATGTTCCAAAGGGTTCACAAAGTACCTTATAATAACTTAAATACCTTGAAACAGGCAACATCATTAATGTTCAAAATCTGGTAAATAGAATAGAATTCTATGATACCAAAAAATTATAATATTCATTAATGGTTCTTAAACTTTTATGGGTCATAGACCCCTTTGAAAAACTTATTGAAACTGTGGAACCCTAACTCATAACACGTGTACAGACAAAAGTTTTTTACGATTTCAGGAGGGTTACAGGTCTCCAGAACTCCTTACACAACTGACTCATTTTATGAAACTCAAAAAAATGTCAGAAGACATAAAGGACCATAATTATTCTGGTTAAATTGTTAAATGTTCCTCTCAAAACTTAAATTTAATTTTTACAAATTATGTTAAACTAAAAATAACACTGAATATACAAAATTTGGAATTCCTAAAACATTCTAAAGATATTAACAGAAACATCTGCTAGATTTAGCTAAATGATTTAAACGACATTGCAAGGAATCTTGAAATATTCTATTTACTATAATTTTACAAGTTTAAAAATTGTTTTAAATGTAATGCACCACACAACCCACCAGAGGGAGCTTTGTACTGAAAATCAAAATCACAAATGTCTTCAGAATTTTTTTTTAATCTTCACCAGACTTTTTTTTTTTTTTTTTTACTGATTTTAGAGAGAGGGGGAGAGAGAGCGCAAGATACAGAGAGAAACATCGATCAGCTGCCTCCTGCACGCACCCTCACCAGGGATTGAACCTGCAACCTAAGTATGTGCCCTGACTAGGAATCGAATCAGCAACCTTTTGGTGCACAAGATGACACACCAATGAACTAAAACACCTAGCCAGAGCTCTTCAGAAACCTTGACCACAGATATCCTCTATCAAGTTCTCACACAATAGTGGAAGAATTTATTTGATAGGCAATAATTCCCTAGGGTTAGGATGACAATGATGATGCACATAAATAAACAGAAATCACTGACATAAGGGCTCGTACAGCCACAGCAGGAATTAGGTGGATATGACTAGGCTTCCTACCCATAAGACTGGTGAGTCCTGGTCACCTCACCAGTAAAGTGGGAACTAGACTACTGTTGCCGCAGAGCTACATTAAGCCTCATACCCACTTACTGAGAGTCTAGGGGCCACGGCAGACTCATAGATGAAGATCTGCAAATGTACAGGAAGGCCAGGGCCAGGCAGGAAACAGAGGGACGTGAACTGGGCAGGGACTGACAGACCAGACACGGCTCCCATTTCTCAAGGCACATGTGACACTCAGTTCCAGAAGATTACTGCCACCTGTTACCCCACCCTTTCTGAATTTTTTTCCAAAGAAGCCAGAAATCCAGATTGTTAATTCAAATCTCCCAGTTTATAATTATTGGCCACTATTTTTTTAAAAACACTATGTGACCCAAATAAAATTTCTCTATAAGCTGAACATGACCTCTGAGCTGCCTATTACAATCTTTGCTTTCTATTCCTGCCCCCCTTTTTTCACAGGCCTGGATGCAGCTGCTGCTGGCTGTGGCAGAGATAAAGAAAATGTTTTATGCAAGAATAAAGGTCTCACATAAAGTACACTGCTGGTGGGAATGCAGACTGGTGCAGCCACTGTGGAAAACACTATGGTGTTACCTCAAAAAATTAAAAATTGAATTGCCATTTGACCCAGTGATCCCACTTCTAGGAATATACCCTAAGAAGCCTGAAACACCAATCAGAAAGAATACATGTACCCCCATGTTCACAGCAGCACTATTTACAATAGCTAAGATCTGGAAATAGCCCAAGTGTCCATCAGTGGATAAATGGATAAAAAAGCTGTGGTACATATACACAATGGAGTACTATGCAGCTGTAAGAAAGAAAGATCTCTTATCCTTTGAGACGACATGGAGGGACCTCGAGAGTATTATCCTAAGTGAAACAAGCCAAGCAGAGAAAGACAAATATCACATGATCTCACTTATTTGTGGAATATAATGAACATAACAGTCTGAGGAACAGGGTAGACCCAGAGATGTGGAAGTAGGGTATAGACTGACACCCCTCAGAAGAGGGGATGGGGGGAGGGAAGAGATAAACCACAGAACTTATGCACATGTATGCATAACTCATGGACATGGACAACAAAGCTGGGGACGGGGTGGGGGGATGGGGAAGAGGGTGTCAATGGGGAAAAAAGGAGAAACATCTGTAACAAGAATAAATTAATTTAAAAAAAAAAGAATAAAGGTCTCCAGCCTGGCCAGTGTGGCTCAGTGGTTAAGCATCGACCCATGCACCAAGAGGTCGCCGGTTCAATTCCCAGTCAGGGCACATGTCCAGGTTGTGGGCCTGATCCCCAGTGGAGGTCATGCAGGAGGCGGCCAATCGATGTTCTCTCTCGTCGATGTTTCTATCTCTCTCTTCCTCTCTCTCTAAAATCAATAAATAAAAAAAATTGTTTTGGTCTCCTGCCCTGGCCAGTTTTGCTCAGTGGTTAGAGCATCGGTCCTTGGACCGAAGAGTCACGCTTTCAATTCTTTGCCAGGGGCACGTGCCTGGGTTGCAGGTTCGATCTCTGGCCCCAGTCGGGGTCATGCGGGAGGCAGTTGATTTATGTGTCTCTCTCAAATCAGTATCTCTCTCTCTGTCCCTCCCTCCCTTTCATTCTATCTAAAAATCAATGGAAAAATATCCTCAGGTGAGGATTAACAAACAAACAAACAAAAAGAATAAAAGTCTCTAGTCACCTCAAAAAATAAATAAAATAAAAGCATCATGAGCCTTGGCCGGTTTGGCTCAGTGGTTAGAGCGTCGGCCTGCGGACCAGAGAGTCTCGGGTTCAGTTCCCACTAAGGGCACGTACCTCGGTTGCAATTTGTCCCTGGCCCCAGTTGGGGTCGTGCAGGTGGCAACCAGTCCATGTGTCTCTCTCACATCGATGTTTCTGTCTCTCTCTCTCTTCCTCTCTCCCTTCCGCTCTATCTGAAGATATATGCAAAAATGTCCTCAGGTGAGGATTAAAAAACAGTATCATGATGCACACATTCTACAAAGAAAAGAGGAAAGAATTTGTGAAAGTTAAGGCAGATCCCAAAAGGAGAAGCCAGTATTCCAACCCAAGACTAAATACCCAAACTACTTCCACTATAGTACACTGCCTCTCTTCATGAGAAGAAAATGAGAAAAATGAACTTAAAAGTTTAACTATACAAACATAAAGTGATGATGTGATTATTAAGGAAGAAAGAGAAACAAAACTACTAAGAGGAACTATGTGTGGGAGCCAGCAGGGAGTGACAGTCAGGTCAGGCAAGTGACTGCACCTCTTTAAGCCTCAATTTGTTCACATATAAACTGGAAAAGCTGGGACCTCAGAAGTAAAAGAATAAAATGAGATCATGCATAAAGCACTTGGCACAGGACCTGGCACAAACAGATAAACATCAGTTAATATCAATGTTACCATTTTTCATTTCATTGTTTTTCCCCTTGAAAGAGGGAGGAAAAAAACAATCATTTGTGTTTGTGTCTGTTCACAAGATGAACTCCTCAAAGGTTACTTCCAGCTCTAACTTTCTTCCTATGAACAAAAAGGGTTTTTTATCCAGTAATATCCCTATGCCTGAGGAAATGACTCAACTATGCCTGAGGAAATGATGGTCACACATCATTTACTCAAAGGGAAAAAAAACAGACCCCATCAATTCAAATCCAGTATCAAAAGCCTTATGAAATTACAATGGCTTTTTCATAACATCTGATCTCTAAAATAAAATGTGTATTTCGGAATACTTTTTCTCTAGCTTCCAGGCTTCCCTTGACTACAAATCTAAGACATGAGAAAAAGATGCTATAGAAATCCACATCCTGGAAGCTTACCTGAAAAGCATCTGCTTCAGCATCCGATTGGCCGTCACAACTCTGGGAAGGCGGCCAGTGGAGAGGGAGTGGAGCTCCAAGTTGGAAGAAATGAGCTGGGTTGTCATATCTGTGTCTGCAGCTGTCCCAGCACCACAACAACTAAAAAACACAATGAGAAATTTAGTTGAAATTCAATTACCGGAGGGCTCAATTAGAAGTGGAGTTTCTTGTATAACATCCACGAAGTTCAGGTCATAGATGTTCTTGAGTATATCTGCACTGTAACTGTTCTGTCTAACCAACTTAAATAAACATAAAATTGACAATAAGCACCTAATTATATGCAAATATACTTCCTGTGGCATAATGGAACATTTGAAATCAATAGTTTCTGGGCTCCTAAAAGAGTGTATATTTTACAAATTCTACAAATATATCCAAGTTATACAAAAGAGCAAAGCATGTTAAAAGTCTTGCAATTTAACATTTACTAAGTATTTACTACCAGGTACCAGTCACCACACTAAATACTGGGAATAAAGAAAACATGACAAAGTCCTAGCACTTATTTCATAGTTGACTGGAGATGACAAAATAAACAATTATACCTTGTATAATACAATACAGTAGCACAGGTACAACGTGTTAAGGGAAACTGAAGAAAAGAGCAATTAATTCTGATCTCTGAGAAAAGGTTTCACATGAGCTGAATTTGGAAGAATAAAATAAAAACACTGTATAAACAGAAAAGAAGAAAGGGTATTTCTAAGGAGAGGTTGGCATAAGCAAAGGCGAAATAACTTGGAGACAAGGGGAATAGAGACATGATGGAAACAGGAACTGCCCAGGCGTAACTGAGCAGGTGATGGCAGCTAAATCAGCTGAAAAGACAATCTTTTTGTGAGATTATGCAAGGCCTTAAACAGTTTTGATTTTATCCTGAAAGCAATGTAAACAAGTAAAAAGTCTCCTGAAGTTTTTAAAAAGGAAAATAACATAATTAGATTTGTATTTTACAAAATCCACTATGACAGAGGAGTGAACAATAGAAATGGAGAAGAAAACAGAAGCAGAGAAGCCATTTAAATGATAGTCCATCTGAGGAAAAAAATCTGAACTAAGACCTTACCAGAGGGAAGGACAGGAGGGAATGGATTCAAGGGACACATAGAAGGCAGACTGGGCACCAAATGAATTGAAGACTAAAGCAAAGAGAGGATTTGAGGGTGACTTGCTTAAGTGACAGGTGGATAAAAATGCCATTTAAGGGAGACAGAAAGAAAATACAGACTGAACAAGAGGTTTTAGGGAGAAACATAGTAAATTCAATTAGCCCTGAAATATTTAAAAATATAAAAGCTATTCAAACTAATCAATACTTACTAAATGTTAGGAGATATGAAGTGTATCTTTGAACAGTTCTTGTCAGCAACAACCATCCCTTCAGTTGCCCTTGTATCTGCTCCAAGTACTATGCCATCCTATTTTTAAAACAAAAATATTCATAAACAATCTTACATGTATAAACAACAGCTTTACTCTAGTTTAGGGAAAACAATGTTGGCCATTCCCTGTTCCCCCAACCATCTACCCCCCAAAAAAACTCCTACCAAAAATATTGTGCTATACATTCAAAACTCAAGAAAAGGCTTATTAACAAATGTTATTGGTTGAATCCTGAGTAGGTGGTAGGAATTATCATTTCTGTTTTCAAATGAGGCTCAGAGATTCAATGAATTCCTTACAAATCAAAGCTAATATGGGGAAAGTCTGGACTAGGATGCAGAAAGTCTTCCATTAAAATAGCCACCTGTCGCCCTGGCCAGTTTGGCTCAGTGGTTAGAGCGTCGGCAGGCAGACCAATGAGTAGCAGGTTCGATTCCGGTCAAGAGCACGTACATTGGTTGTGGTTTGTCCCCAGTCAGGGTCGTGCGGGAGGCAACTAGTCGATGTGTCCCTCTCACGTCAATGTTTCTCTCCCTCTGCCTCTTTCTCCCTCCTTCCCACTCCATCTGAAGATAAACAGAAAAATATCCTCAATTGAGGATTTAAAAGAAAAAAAAAAATAGCCACCTGTCGCCCTGGCCAGCTTGGCTCAGTGGCTGGAGCACCAGCCCACAGACCACAAGGTCCCTGGTTCGATTCTCAGTCAAGGGCACGTAGCTGCGTTGCAGATTTGAGCCCTGGCCCTGGCAGGAGGAAACCAACCAATGTGTCTCTCCCATCTGTGTTTTTCTCTCTCTCTCTCTCCTCCTCCTTCCCCCCCCTCTCTCTTCCACTCTCTCTAAAAATCAGTGGAAAAAATATCCTTGGGTGAAGATTAACAAAAAAAGCCACCTCTTTACCCTTAACAAAAATAACCATTATCTCTTTTGGCTGGAGTTATTATGTCCAATTGGTTGACGAGGAAAGTGTGGCTGTGTGAAGGAAAGTGAGCTACCCAAAACTGGAAGCAGCATGGAAGTTAAATGGTTAAACAGACCTGTCTGACCCCAAATCTTGTGTTCTCCCACTACATTATCCTGCCTTCTAAAGTGGTAACATAAGACAGAAAAGGAAATTGGTCTATCAAAAACTCTGCAAAATGAGAAAAGAATATAAACTGGTGATAAGCACACTAAACTTAAACATAAGTCTCTCCTGCAGGACCTTTTTCTGATGTGCTCTGTAACATGTGTCCTTCCGGACAGAGCCCAGAGAAACGAAGGAGGCCTGGCTCACGCATAACTGCTGCTTTTGGCCTGCCCCGGCTTACCCTATAGACCACCCCGGCGATGGTCGTGCCTGTTTTCCGGGCCGCTGGAAGCTTGAACCCTTTCTTTGCAAAATCAGCTTCCAAGACGGCATTTCTAAAAACAAATGAGAGGATAAAGCGTTAGAGGGCGGGAGCACATTGTGCCAAACTGGCAGGAAATGTGCCTAAGAGGGAACTCGGGGAAAAACCTACTATTCACTTTCACGCCCATCTGTTCACTCAATCCTCCTTGCCTACTGTCCCGTTTTTGTGTGTGGTTTTTTTTTTTTTTTTTCAGCAAAGAGAGCGTAGGAGAGGAGCGGCACCTCGCCCAAGGAGACGGAGATGGAGGTGGAGGGTGTCCAAGTGCGCTGGGAAAGTGGGAGAGCGGACCCGGCCTCAGGAGAAACCCACGCTCAGGCCCTGATTCCCCTGAGTCACACGAGCCGCGGGCCGCAGGCCGCGCCGTCCACCCTTCCTCTGGACTCCCCGGATCAAGCCGCGGCCCGGCGCTGACTCCGGCACCGCACTCCCAATCACGCCCTGAACCCGGCCCCCGGAATGGACGCACCTGCGGCAGTTATCGAAAGAGAAACCTCCAACCGGTGGCCGATACACTGACACAGCCGCCATCTTCCCAAGAAAGTACTTCCGGGACAGGGGCGGGAGCAAACAAAAAGGAGCCGAGTACTTCCGGTGCTGTCGGCGACCTGGACTGTAAGGGCGGGGCAAACTCCAAACTAGGGCGATTGATCTTAGAGTTGCGAACTCCTAGAGGAGCCTGGAGGTGTTTGGAGTATATCACCCCAAGTGGCGTGGAGGAGAAACTAACGCCTGGGGTGGGGAAAGGACTCGTCCCAACGTGAACTCGCCTGAGACCAGGCCTCTACCAGCCAGACCAGAGCTGTTTCTACTTCTAATTCGGCTCCAGGGAGCTTCAGAGACAGACACACCCAGGTTCCAGACACAGCCCCACCACCCCCGTGCATTGAGCAAGTCCTCTCAACTCTGAATCTGGTTCCTTTGCTGTCAAATGGAGATAATAGCTACCTCAAAAGTCTGCTGTGAATTGAATAAGAAGCAGCACATGAAAAGATGTTCGCTAATCATTAGGAAATGCAAATTAAAACCACGGCCCGGCCGTGTGGCTCAGTGGTTGAGCATGGACCCATGCACCAAGAGGTCGCCGGTTCGATTGCCGGTCAGGGCACATGCCCAGGTTGTGGGCCAAATCCCCAGTGGAGGGCATGCAGGAGGTGGCCTCTCTCTCATTGATGTTTCTATCCCTCTCTCTCTCTCCCTTCCTCTCTCTCTAAAATCAATAAAGAAAAAAAAACTTTTTTAATAGATAAATAAAACCTCAATTGGATACCACTGGACACCCACTAGGATGTTAATCAAAAAGACAGGTAATAACAAGTGTTGACGAGGATATGGAGAAATTAGATCCCTCATATATGGCTGGTGGGAATGTAAAATGGTGCAACTGCTCCAGAAAACAAATTGGCAGTGCCTCAAAAAGTAAAACATAGACCCGGGATTCCTCTCTTATGTATATAACCAAGAGAATTAAAAACATGTTCGCAAAAACTTGCACACAAATATTCATAGCAACATTATCCACAATAGCCAAATAATGGAGACAACCCAAATGTTCATCAACTGATGAATGGATAAACAAAATGTAATATATATCTGTGCTGCAGAATATCACTCAACCATAAAGAGGAATGAAGCATTGATACATACTACACGACAGGGATGAACCTTGAAAACAATGTGCTAAGTGAAAGAAGCCAGGCACAAAAAGCCACATATGCCATGGTTCCATTTCTATTAAATGTCCTTGCTAGACAAATCCATACAGCCAGAAAGATTAGTGGTTACTAGGAGACAGGGGTTGTGGGGAGTGGGGAGTGACTGTTAATGGGTACAAAGTCTCCTTTGGGGATGATGAACATGTTCTAGAATTGAATTGCATAATGATTGGTAATGATTGCACAACCTAATGAATATACTATAAACCACTGAACTGCACATTTTTAAAAAGTAAATTTTGTTATGTTTGCCCTGGCTGGTTTGGCTCAGCGATTAGAGCGTCAGCCCGCGGTCCAGAGAGACCCGGGTTCGGTTCCCGCTAAGGGCACGTACCTCGGTTGCAGTTTGTCCCCGGCCCTGGTTGGTCGTGTGGGAGGCAGCCACTCGATGTGTCCCTTTCACATTGATGTTTCTCTCTCTCTCTCTCTCTCTCTCTCTCTCTCTCTCTCTCTCTCTCTTCCTCTCTCTCCCTCCTACTCTATCTGAACAAAAAATGGAAAAATGTCCTCGGGTGAGGATAAAAAAAAAATTGTTATGTTTATTTTATTTCAATTGTTAAAAGGCTGCTGTGAGGCCCTAGCCAGTTTGGCTCAGCAGTTGGAGCGTCGGCCTGCCAACCAAAGGGTTGCGGGTTCAATTCCGGTCAAGGGCACGTACCTCAGTTGCAGTTCAATCTCTGACCCTGGTCAGGGCCATGCAGGAGGCAACCAGTTGATGTGTCTCTCTCGAGTCAATGTTTCTCTCTCTCTCTCTCTCTCTCTCTCTCTCTCTCTCTCTCTCCCACTCTATCTGAAGATAAAGGAAAAATATCCTCGGGTGAGGATATAAAAAAAAAGGCTGCTGTGAGAATTGAAAATTATACATGGAAAGCATTCATCCTGGCACATAGCAGCTTCTAAATAAATAGCCGTTGTTGTTAATACATTTATTTTATCCTGCCAACAACCCTAAGAGGTAGCTATGTAATTCAACTCATTTTACTGATGGAAATTAAGTTTCATCGAAGTGAAGTAACTTGCTCAAATTTGCATAGCAAGCAAATGACAGCCTCAATGACTGTAGGGTGAATTAATTTATTCACTCAGCAGATATTTATTGAGCACCTACTATATGTCAGACATGTTTGTAGGTATGACTGAATGAATAAATGGCATCTCAATCACCTAGAACAGTGTCTGTCACAACGATGCGTTCAATAAATATTTGTCAAAGGTTAAATGCCCTTTCATTACTTCTCGGGGTCTTCTGTGTGAAATTAGGAAAATAAAACCTCACCCACAAAATCTACTGATGAAAAAGTTTGAGTATCTCCTGTGTCACCAACTCTCTACTTTGGTGAATGTAAAAAGTAAAAAGACTTGGGCTCCACTCTGGAGAAGTCCACTTCCTGATGAGAGAGACTCAACTTCATAAGACATAGACAGGACAGTCCAGGGAAGAGAGAAGTCCCCAGTGTGCTAAGGGCCAGTGGAAGGGGCATGGGGCGGGGGAGGGGGTGCAGAAGCCTAGAGGCTCAGAAGGACAGCGTGTGAGCTCATGGGGTGAGAAGGCAGGAGGGACAGACGCGCGATGGCCTGGGGTATGGAACAAACAAACTCCAACAAAAAGCCCTCAGCACTCATTTTCAGGAACCAGTGATGAGTCCTCTGCAGCCACAGGGAAGGCGTGCAGAGCAGCCTGCAGCCCCAGAGGCTGGTGGTGGGGCCCCTGTGTCCTGCCATAGGGCTGGAGGAGCCAGCGAAGGATGTGGAAATAGTTTGTGAACTCAGTTTGTCCCCAGGGCATTTCTCTTCTTAACTGGGTCTTTTGGGTATGGTTTTCACATCCTGACTAGCTGAGGAGGTGGCATTGCCTGTCTATGGCTTCTGGAGGTGACCCAACAGAGGCAGCCAGCGCCCAGCAGAGGGCAACAGAGAGCCTCCAGGGAACCAGGGCCTGGACCTTGAGAAGCTGAGTCCAAGGCCAAGCAAACCCCAGTCAGCTTGGGGCAGGGACTTGGTGCCTCCAGCTTGTGGAGGGCAACTCTAGGTCCCAGCACCCAGGGACCCCCGCTTCAGCCTCCCTGTCCAACATGACTGCTGCCCCCTAGAACTGCAGTCCATCCAGAATGCCCTCCCCAGGGCCTGGACACAGTCCCATTAATCCCTGGCAGCACCACCAAACCCAAATGACCAGTAAAGCCACCACTTCTGTTCTGGATTTGGCTGTGTGACCTCAGGGGAGCCATCAGGCTCTCTGTGCTTCAGTTCCTAATAATACAGTGACAACCAATATTGCCTGAGAGTACCCAGTGTCCTGAGCTCTGTCCTACCCACGTTATATACAGGATGTCGTGATCATCCTAGGCACCTAGAATGTGCCACACATCAGGAAGACAGGTGATCAAGAGACAGACACAGTGCCTGCCCTCAGGGAGCCAGCAGTCCCTAAGGACCATGCATCATTACACACTTTACAGATGAGGAAACTGAGGCCCAGATAGGCAAAGTCATTGGCTCAAGGTCGCACAGCTGATAAGTGGCAGAGTCAAGATTCAAACTACACCCCTCCAGCCTCGGACAAGACAAAGCACCACTTCCCCAACCCCCTGATAATTCTGGCCCAGCTGGAACCCAAGTTCCCGTGTTCCCTGGGGCTTCGGTGCACAAACAAGGTTTCCTTCTCGAGGCTTCTCATCCCAGCTGGGCGAGCTCTCAGCTGTGTCCTCGTAGGCTGGTCTCTTCATCCACCTTCATCTCAATCTTCTCCTCTGTAAAATGAGAGAATGTTACAGTTTCCCTTACCTCATGGGCACCAAATGAGAGCAGCCTGTGTAAACTGTAAAGCCATTTATTCATTCACTCAGTCATTCATTCAATCATGCAGTATTTATTAAGCCTCTCCTTGGTGCTGGGCTCTGTGCCAACTCTGTGCCAGATCACAGCCTTGACGGGTGTTGGTCTGAGAACTATGCCTCCAGTTCACTGTGCCAAGTGTCCTAAGGGACATATACCAGAGCACAGCCAAGAAAGGACTCCTGAGTAGGCCTGAGGCAGCAGGGTGGGCACCCAGAAGACAGGAGTTAGCACTGAGACCAGGAGACCAGAGGGTGCATCAGCCTGCATTTTCCAAGGGCCTGGCAAGCACCCTCCCCCAACCTGCAGGTTGCTAGGAACCGAGCATGGGATAGGCCCTGGAAGGCTCATCCACCTTCTGTCAAGATACACACACATCCGGGGGCGCCCCCTACAAGAAGACTTGGCCATCTTCCCATTGCAGGAAAAGCAGCCCATGATGCTCCTGGTTGCTAAGGCAACTGAGCCCTTGTTTTTCCTTCTTCATAAATAATCTATAAATAGACAGGGCAAACCTGGGCACCTTCCTTTGCATGAATTAGAGCAGCTGCTCCAGGCTCCAGGGCCCCTGGCATAACACCCAGGTGCCAAGCCTCGTTACACAGGCCACAGCGACACCACGACACAGCTCCAGTGGAAAGGCACAAAGTGTGGATTCCCTCCACCCGCTCCAGGCTCTCCTGGGGCACTTAGCAGATTCTGGGGCCCTGCTAAGACCCACAGACTCCCAGTCGCTGTAAGCAGGGCCTGAGATGGGTGTTCAACTACTTGCCCCCAGGAGAGGAGAGGAGCCCTGAGTTGGCCAACCCCAGCCGGGTGAGCGGGAGTGAACACTCTCCCTCCTTCCTATCCAGGGCCTGTGCAGTCACAAGGAAATCACAAGAATACCTCCCACTTCCACAGCGCTTTAGAGTTTACAGATCCTTTCCCCACCTGACTTAATCACCGTGGTTAACATCTACTGAGACCTTCCTATGTGCTGGGCACCGTGTTACGCACTTTACTTGCCGCAACCCCGTGACTTCTGCTAACCCCAGTGCTGTTACGATTTCCAGCTCACAGGCAGGAACTCTCAGCTGGGAGAGAGAGGAAGTGCCTGGTTAACAAGGGAACCAGAATTTGAACCCAGGCCACTTGTTCTTAACCCAGCCTCCCCTTTCAGCAGACCTCGTTCTCTTAGTAAACGCTGAGGAAGGGGAGCCCCAGGTGGGGAAGGAATGGAAAGGGACACTAAGACTCAGAAGGACCAGGGACTAGCCCACGGCCTCACAGTGAAGAAGACTCAGGTCCCTAGATGGCAGGCTGCAGAACGTGGGATCATTTTTCCTGGAAAGGGGAGACTCCGGTAGACGTGGCTACCTGGTGGGTCAGTGCAGGCTTCCTGGAGGAGGTGAAGCTGAAACAAGGTGTTCGAGGATGACAGTGGAGAGAAGGGGAAAGCATTCCAGACAGAGGAACAGCTTATATGTGAGGGGCATGTCAGATCTGCAGAATAAGCATGTAGGTCTGGGTGGCTATGGGGCAGGGACAGGCTGGGAGAGGTGTAGCTAGGAAGTGGACAGGCTCCATTACAAAGGGCCTTGTAGGCTGGTGCAGGAGGCTGGCCTTTCCTAAGAGCACTAGGGAACAATAGAAGGCTTTACACAAAGAAGAAACATGACCTCTTGTGGGAGAAAGGGCTGCTTGCTTGCCAAAGGGAGTTTGAGCTGAACATGTCACCCAAAGACAAGGTGTCCTACAGGCTACTGGACCACAGCTGATGGTTGCTTTCTCTAGCCAAACCTTACAGGGCCCATGTCTGAAAGTGTGGACCAGGCACATCCTCCAGCCCCATCATCCTCTCCATGGTTCTAGACTTGCCATGCCTTCCGCAACTAGGAGAACGCTACCCCGTTCATTCATTCATGCGTTCAGGCTTTCCTTAAACACATTCCAATTCTGTGTCTGGCACAGAACTCAGAGACTCTGCCCTGGAGGGAAATGGATACAGGAATCAGTTAGAAGGTTAAAGGACAAGAAGGTTCTGATAGGGACTGCACAGGGTCAGAGGCTAGCTGGTGTCGCAGGAAGGAGAGGATGGGTGTCCCAGAGGAGGGGACAGTGCAAGCAGACACACAGAGGCATGAAACAGCCGGGTGTGCTGAAGAGCATTAAGTCAGAGGGGAGAGAAGCTGGAAATTCGTCAGGGACCAGGGCAGGCAGGACCTGGGAGCCAACTCCAGGGTTAATCGGGGGAAGGACGTGATCACGTCGGTGTATTGTGAAAATCAGCCTGGCAGCTGGTGGGAGGGCGGAAGGGACAGGGAGAGACTGGAAATAGGAGAGCCATGGACCAAGGAGCACTTTAAAGAGAGAGAGTACAGGGGGTCAGATAGACAGGAAGTGGTCAGAGGTTAGATGTGAGGAGCAGGGAAAAGGCGGAATCGACATTCTCCGCGGTCTGACTTGGGTGGATGGTGGCAAGAAAGTCCACGTGGGTCCCTGTGGGACATGTATGTTGGAGGTGTGGGCTGGGGAGAGAGGTGCAGAAGTTCTCCAACAGCAAACAGAAAGCCATGTAAGTCCCGAGTGCGAATGAGACACCACTGGAGAGCGGCAGAGGGAGAGAAGGGAGCAGGGACAGAGGTCAGTAATGATCAGGAGGCAGAGGTGAGGGGTGGGCAAAGGGGGGAGAAGAAGCAGGCAGGGAGGCAGGTGGGGGCAGGGGTCAGGGGAGAAGGACATTACAGCTGCCAAGATTGGAGGAGGGAGGAGACGGAGGGAGAGTCGCCCAAGTCCTGCAGTCAAACAGGGTGAGCGCGGACACGTCCGTGGAACCGTTCTCACCAACGGCACTGTTTTCATGATCAAATCCAGCAGATTTGTTTCTAATAATAATACTCAGTGTTAGTGATGGAGTGAGGAGATGAGCACATTCGTAGTTTGCTATCAGCGTTTGGAGTGTAAAGTGGTACGAGCTCTGGAAAACCATTTCCCAAAATGGTTCAAGATCTTTTCAACGCAGTCCTGGAGTTAACGTTCGTTACGAGGGGAGCTCTCGTGTCAAGTGTTCTTGGCACACACAGACTCCTAAGAAAAGAGGGACATGAGGATACTTTGGAGATGGTGGATATGTTTATGACCTTGACTGTGGGGATAGCAACACAGGTGCAGGCAATTATGCAAACTCATCCCACTGTGTACACTAAACTGTGCAGTTTTTGTATATCATTTAGACCTCAACAAAGCTATTTTTTTTAATAGTTCAAGATCCTTGAAAAAAAATCAGAACATTTAACTCAAAGTTCCCCTTCTAGGGCTCTGTCTGCAGACAAAGATTGGTGTGTGATGATGTCCACTGTAGCATTCTTTGCAATGAATAGATTAGATTTTATAATGGGTTATACCTTGGATATGTGGATAGTGGATTCTGTGTATTGGATATCATAATGGACTATACAACAATTTTATAATGAGAATCTGGAAACTGTCAAACAAAGGGAGAATGACTAAATAACGTGTGATGGCAAATACGAGATTAGCAACAATTCTGTTTTCAGTGCAGGTTTAGTGCCACAGAAGGACGAGTGAGAAATAGGAGGAATGTATATGGTTCCAACTTGCTGCCTGTGGGCGTACATTATATCACACATGTGAGAAAGAAGCTCATCCCATGATTAATCACGAGACTTCCTTAGTGCTATATCGAGTCATTCTCATTTTCCTATTTGTGCCTCTCTGCATTTTTTTCAAATTCTGTACTACACATTTTCATTATTTTCCCCAACTTTTTATTTTGAAGTGCTTCAAACCTTCAGAAAGGAGCAAGAGTGGTACAACGAATCACCCCCGCAAGCCCCCCTCTCCTCTCTCCTGAATCAACTGGAAGTTTCACAACACTCCACCCCTAAATACTAGAACACGAATCTCCTAAAAACAAAGACATTCTCCCATGTAACCACAAAACTCTTCTACAGACATATTGTTATCTAATATGCAGTCCACTTTCAATTTTCCCCAATGACCCCAATAATGATTACCTTCATGATTTTTGTGGTCCGGGAACCACTCAGGGATCACACATTGAATACGTTGTCTCTAAAAACGTCAGTGAGAGTCTCCTAAAAACGAGGGCATTGGCCGATGAAGCCACATTGCCATTATCCTGTTCAGGAAACTTAAGTTGGGTTCAGCATTATTATCTGATACCCAGTCCACACTCAACGTCCCCAATATCACCTTTAGGATTCTTGTGATCCGGGGTCCCAGCAGGAACCCCGCCCCCACCCCCACTGAAATCAGCCCCCTGACTCTTCAGGCTCCTTCAGTCTGGAACCGTCTCCAGGCTTTCTCCCTCTTTTCACGAGGAGGCCGGCCCGGCTGTTCTGAAGAACGTTCTTCAGTGTGGATTCATCTGACGATCTGGGCAGGTAAGCATCTGTGGCAGGAGCACCTCATATGTCATGCTGTGTCCTTCTCAGGGCACCCATCAGGGGACATGTGATATTGGCTAGTCCCAATATCAGTGGCGTGAAGTTGAATCATTTGGGCAGATTGGTGTCTGTCATTTTTCTCCATCTGCAAAGGTACCTTTTCTCATTGTAATTAAAAAGTAACACGTGGGTGGTTTGAGACTGTGCAGATCCTATTCCCAGCGGTCTTCTTCCCAATGGCGACAGCACCGGCTGTCATGTCAATGGTAAGATCCCATTTTCTGTTTCTCACTCCTTCTTGGTTGGCACTCTTCTGTAAGGAGGAGCTTTCCCTATCCTGCCTCCTCTGTTTTTAAAATTTTTTTTTAATTTAAGGATTCTTTTTTTTATTCTATGTGTTATCATCCATTCTTGTTATTAATCATTTTGATCTGCATTTGTCCCAAATCTGGCCACTGGAGCCCTTTCCAACTGGCCCCCAGCAGCCTGAGTTCTTCTTGGATTCCTGGCACAATAAGATGTCCCAGGAGTTGCCCTGGCTGGTTTGGCTCAGCGGTTAGAGCGTCGGCCCACGGACCAGAGAGTCCCGGGTTCGGTTCCCGCTAAGGGCACGTACCTCGGTTGCAGTTTGTCCCTGGCCCCAGTTGGGGTCGTGTGGGTGGTAGCCACTCGATGTGTCTCTCTCACATAAATGTTTCTCTCTCTCTCTTCCTCCCTCTCTCCCTCCTACTCTAGCTGAAGATAAACGCAAAAAAAATGTCCTTGGGTGAGGATAAAAAAAAATTTTTTTTTAAAAGATCCCAGGCGTGGGGCAGACCACTTGCTGGGTCCATCCAGCCTCATAGACCACAGAAACAGCCGCTCACCTCTGGACCCGTCGGGGGCCTGGAGGAGGTCAGCAGGCAGCGAGCGAAGCAGCAGGGGCTGATGGACATTCAGAGTTCTTTGTCTCAGAAGCATCGCCAGCCCAGCTTTAATGAATGGCCCCACTTTAAGGAGACAGGGCACCAGCCTACTTGGGCATCTCATCCGTTTACTTCTTGTACACGGAAGGATATGAATGATGGTGCAAAGATGAAGAACTACTGTGTTCTATTCAACTTCACTGAGGAAAGGAGACCGTAGAAGGGAAAAGTCTGTGAGTGTGAGTGTGTGTGTGTGTGTGTCTGTCTGTCTGTCTGTCTCCCCAGGCTCTCCAGGCCTCTGCATCTCCTTCGTTCTTCTTTACTTTCCCCTTTTTGTTGTTGTTGAGGGATAATGTGCATACAGTAAAGTACACAGATTTTAAGGATACAGTTGGATGGGTTTTGATAAATATGTAACCAGCACCCCAACCGAGATATAGAGCCTTTCTGCCACCCCCAGAAAGTTCCCTCACGCTCCTTCTAGTCACTAGCTCATAAAGGCAACCACTTCCTAAAACCTCAGAATGCTAGAAGCTCCCATGGATGGGGTCACACGGTGAGCATGCTCCTTCCTTTTAACTGCCAAATGGAATGGTGGAGGAAGCCCAGCAGTACCACAGTTGCCCCCAAAAGTATTTCTGAGGCTTTCCTGGGGAGAGAGAAAGAAGCAGGACACCAACGTCGTCTGTGGGTTCTCGCTCCATCCCTGCTCCCATCCCTGGCTGAGCAGGGAACCCAGACCAGACTCACTTCCCACCCACAAAAACATACTTTCCTTGGCCCAGAAACGATGGCCTAGAAATCCCACTGGACATGGCAGGAGGCTGTCTACCCAGCAGTGAATCTCGGACACTCTGACGACCCCCCTGAGCCCCTGACTGTGGGGACCCCCTGGGGACTATGGTTCTGACTACCTGCTAGCAGGAGCAGGGAGCAGCACCAATGGCCGGCCCATCCTCCTGCATCTCTGCTGTCAATCTGCCCGCTGCCCTGGGTTGTTTACTGGAAGCTGGCCTCCCTGCAAGGGTTCAAAGCCCTGGCCCTGGGCACGTCTGCGGCAGGAAGCAGGCCGGGCGGTAATTGGCGGTGCGGCTGAGCTAAGCGGCCGGCACTGACCCAGTATCCTCGCCTTTCAGTTGCTCCACGCTGACCTTCCAGGCCTGCAGGGACTTCCTGCTGAACGCCAAACCGGCAACAGCAACAAATTACTTGTTCCCCGAGAAATCTATTAAAAGGTGACAGCAGTTTGGGGGCCAGGGAGCCCCCAGCACAGGAAGCCTAATGTCTTCTGTCCCCAAGAGCCAAGAGCGAACTCCTGCTGAACTAAGAGGAACTGAACTAGAACTCTAAATTGGGGGGTGAAGGAAAAATGACTCAGAGCTGAGGGGAGGCTGCCATCCTTCAGGCCCGTCTATGGTTTCACAAAGGGGGAGGTGGCAGGATCTGGAGTCCCCTAGATCTCAGTTCCAATCTGCCGTTTCCACTCTGTGCGACCTTGGGCAAGCCACTTGGCCTCTCTGAGCCTTTCACGCCTGTAAAGGAGATAAGAAGCCCACCCTTCAGGTTGGCAAAAGGCAAATGCGTGTGAAGTGCCAGGCACAGAAGAGATGCTCTGTGAGCGTTGCTGGAACAGCAGCAGACTGTATTTATTTCATTCTCCAGCCGAGAGAGAAAGGAGCCCGGAGGGACCTGCATGTGTGTGCCCACGTCCACAGTAAGGCAGTGGCTGAGCCACGAGATCAAGTGCAGCAGGGCTGCAGCTGAATGGCCTGGGGTGGGGGCAGCACACAGCTGCCTCTGGTTTTCCCTGGGGGTGGAGCTCCTACCATCTCCAGCAAGGCTCTGACTAAACACTGGACCATTGGATGAATGAATGAAACTAATCAATGAGTGAATGCCCACATCATTGGTAGATGTAGTAGGCTGAATAATGGCCTAGTCCCCAGAACCTGTGAAGATGTCACCTTACATGGTAAAAGGGATGAAGTAACTAAGAGATCTGAGCTGTCCATTATGAGCTGGCTTTTTCTGATCTTCCAAATCATAAGGTCCTTTATCAAATGATGAAAATCCTACATCGGAGTTAGGGCCTAACCAGGTCCAAAGGTCATAAGTTATGTGACTGTGAGGCCCAGGTCTCGATGTCATAGGTCTATTGTCACCTAGATGCCTCTCCCTCAGCTCACACCTAAGGCTTCAACTCTGAGCCTCCTGCCTCCCTCTCATAAGGGCCTTTGAGATTACACTGAACCCACCTGCATAATCCTGGCGAACTTTCCCATTTCAAGACCCTTAACTTAATCATATCTGCAAAGTCCCTTTTACCATGTAAGGTGCTCAGTAGGAAACCAGGAGCTGATTTTTTTTTTATCCTCACCTGAGGACATTTTTGCATTTATCTTCAGATAGAGCAGGAGGGAGAGACATGGGAAGACAGAGAGAGAAACATCGATGTGACAGAGACACATCGACTGGCTGCCACCCACACAACCCCAACTGGGGCCGGGGACAAACTGTCACTGAGGTATGCGTCCTCAGCAGGAACCGAACCTGGGACTCTCCGGTCCACAGGCCGATGCTCTAACCACTGAGCCAAACTGGCCAGGGCCAGGAGCTGGTTTCCTAAGGGTGAGTAGTTCTCTGCTACAGAGTCATAGACTTGCTTCTAAAAGCCAGTTAAAAGAAATTATTTTGATGTAATAGGTACATTTGACTCATTTGGCAAGTTGCCCATTTCTTAAGTAACTTGATCATTTGTTCATTGATTTTTGGTGAACTGACCATTGGAAAATTGATTTTTAGCAAAACTGCTCAACTCTAGCTTCAGAGCTGGTGGATTCAGATACACCAAGAATGGCCTCAAGGACTCTTTCCTGCTCTTTGCTGCCTTTTGGGTGGGCTTTGCTTTCACTTGACTTTTCCCTAAATTGTGGTGAAGATGGTCCCATTCTTCTGGTTTGGCTGCCCCAGTCAGAGGAGCATGACTTTCCCAGCAATGCCAGTGGAAGGCCCACAGGCCACCTGGGCCGTGCGTCAGTCCTAGAACAAACCTCCTTGGCCAAGGGCAGGGAATTCCCTGATTGCATGAGCCTGGGTTATATACCCACCTGTGGCAGGCACAGTTCCAAAGATGCCTCTCCCCCTGATTTCCATTGTTGATTATTCAACCAAATACTAACCTAGGTACTGCTACGTCATGGTTAATTTTATATGTCAACTTGGCTGGGCCATGGTACCGAGCTATTTGGTAAAACATTATTCTGGATATTTCTGTGAAGGTGTTTCTGGATGAGATTAACATTTAAATCAGTGGACTTTGGCCCTGGTTGGTGTGGCTCAGTGGTTAGATCGTTGGCCTACAGACCAAAGGGTCACAGGTTCAATTCCCGGTCAAGGGCACGTACCTGGGTTGCAGGTTTGATCCCTGGCCCTGGTCGGGCTGCCTTCGGGAGGCAACCAATTGATGTATCTCTCTCACAGCAATGTTTCTCTCTCTCTCTCTCTCTCTCTCTCTCTCTCTCTCTCTCTCTCTCTCTCCCTCCCTCCCTCCACTCTGTCTAAAAAAATAAATTGAAGCCCTGGCCGGTTTGGCTCAGCGGTTAGAGCGTCGGCCTGCGGTCCGGAGAGACCCGGGTTCGGTTCCCGCTAAGGGCATGTACTTCGGTTGCAGTTTGTCCCCGGCCCTGGTTGGTCGTGCGGGTGGCAGCCACTTGATGTGTCCCTTTCACATCGATGTTTCTCTCCTCTCTCTCTTCCTCTCTCTCCCTCCCACTCTATCTGAATAAAAAATGAAAAAATGTCCTCGGGTGAGGATAAAAAAAAAAAAAAAATTAAAAAAATAAATTGAAAAAATATCCTCAGGTGAGGATTAACAAAAAATTAAAAACAAATAAATAAATCAGTAAACTTCGAGTAAAACAGATTAACCTCCATAATGTGGGTGGGCCTCACCCAATCAGTTGACATACTCTCCTTGATGCCAGGATGTTGCAACATGGTCTAAGAAACAGTTCAACTTTTTGATTTTCCAAACTACCAAACACACAAAATAGACAACCTCTACCCAGCCCAGAGCCCTGCCCCTGAACTACGGACCCGCCCAGGGATGGGGGGTGGTCGCCAATGGGCTAGGGCCCATTGGGTGGTCACCAATGGGTGGTCACCACTTGGGTGGGAACAGGTGGTTTGAGACATGTGTCCCACGGTCCAGTTCTTCGCCCTGGCTCCAGGCTGCCCGGGTCACTGCTGCCTCCGAACCACACAGGCAGACTGAAACCATTCCTGGGGAGACCGGGCTGGTGCCCCTTAGAGACTTATTATTACTTCAATGTTTATTTCATTTATTACTTATTTGATGTATTACTATTTATAGTTTATTATCTGAAAGTTGGTATTTTCTTTTTTTTTTTGGTACGTGCCCCTAGCGGGAATCGAACCCGGCACTCTCTGGTCTGCAGGCCGACGCTCCAACCGCTGAGCCAAACCGGCCAGGGCCTTGTTGGTATTTTCATTATTGGAGCACTACATACTTATTTTAAAAAATAAAGAAATGAATAAACTAAAAATGTGAGTCTCCTGTAATTGGACTGGGGCTCAGAAATGTCTCTTGTGCACATTGCTTGATTAAAGAACAAAGGAGAAGAAGGAAGAAACACAAACAAACACGATTGTCCACTTTGTCCTTTGGAGGCAGCTGTTTCTGGGCAGCTCTGTTACCGCACTGTCCCAGCAGCAGGAGAATCAGTCACCCATCCTCACGCTGACACCACTGTCCACAGGGGGCGCTGTGTGCAGGCGGGGTCAGCGGGCCTCCAGTCTGCTGCGGCACCCAGCACAGGGCCTGGCGGAGAGCGGGATGGAAGGGTGGAGAGGGAGGGAGGGAGACACCCACTTCCTCGTTAAAACAGAGGGATGTACAAAATCCTGCAGGAACCCACAGACAACAACCCACTCTGACTCGAGGAGCAGGAAAGTGGCCAGTGCCACAGAGCTGAGCCTCGAAGCGTGGCTAAGAACTCTAGTTTGTAGACATCCTCCAGGCAGGGAAACAGGAGAGGCGGTGCAGGGGGAACGCACGGCATGGGCAAAGGCATGGCGCCCAGGCCTTCGTGAAAGCCTGGTACAGCCCCACAGGAGGGTGTTTGGAGAAGAGAGGGGACAGGAGAGGAGGCTGGAGGCTGTGGACTTTGGAAAGGACTCCCTGAGCTGGGCCGAGGAGTTGGGACTTTATCCCCTTGAGTTCAGGGAGCACCCACCAGGTACTCACTGAGCATGGAATGAATTACAGCGACGACGTGGTCAACTGTTGAACCAGATTAGAAGTAGGGGCCCCCCAAGTCCAACCACTGGAGAGGTAGAAGCCCCTGGACCCCATCCCCTGCCTGGGCCCCCAAGCAGCTGCTCTCCCCACCCCCACTCCTACCCCTTACTCGAGCCTGGATGTTTTTCACTGCGCTTGATGAAGTTAAAATAAACCCTCTCTGGGGTGAATCACAGGCGTTCAAATTGGATTGGCATGCAGACGTCGAGCAGTTGGTGGCAGGAGCCAGGGGACCCAGAGAGCAGGTTTTCGCTGGAGGGGACATGAGCTTTATTTCCCTCTTGGTTGCTGACAAGGAAGCAGCTGTCCTTCGCTGATTATTTTTACCTCGAGTCACAGCCGCTGATGCGGAGTCTCCCCAGCGCCCGCGCGCCTGCCAGGGCCAAGGTGCGGAGCCCAGGACCCGCCCGCTCTGCCGCGAGCCTCGAGCTCCACCTACCGCCGCCTCCACAAAGGACCAAGAAACAGCCCCTGCCACAGGTCCAGACCCTTCCACTCCGAGGGGGCGTTGCCCAGAAGAGAGGGAGCCAGAGCAGCCTTGAAGAATATTTGAAACAAAAAAAGAAAAGAGGAGAAAAAATGCATGATCAGTTTCCCTCTAACAGGAGAGCTCGTTTCTTCCCTTTGTTTTAGTTCAGACTTTTCGTTTAATGAAACTAAATCTAAATAGCACTTAACTATTAACTAAGCACTTCCAAAGACACTGCTATGTCTTTCTATCCCTGAAAAGCCCAACAGGTAGGTGTCATTACCTCCATTTTGCAGCTGAAGAAACTGAGGCCCAGAGGGGAAGTGGCTTACCTAAAATCACACAGTAACAGAGCCGGAGAAATGGGATTTGAACATGGGTCTGTCTGACTCCAAATCTTGTGCACTGTCCACTGCATTTTCACGTCTTTGTCCATGGATCAGTTAGAAATGCTCTCAGCTCAACTGACAACAGTGCTTTGAATAAGTGGGGCTTATTTTCCCTGGCAGTAGGTGGTCTCTAGGTTGGGGGGCAGCACGGTGATGTCATGGACCCAGGGTCTTTTCAATCTTGCTGCCCCATCCTTCTCCTTACCTCCACCCTTTTAAGTAGACTTTATTTTTTAGAGCAGTTTTAAGTTCACAACAAAATTGAACAGAAAGTATAGCGATTTCCCCAATACCCCCTAACTCACACATGCAGAGTCTCCCTTACGAGCGAGACCCTTCACGAGAGTGGTACATTTGTTACACTGGATGAACCTACACTGCCACTTCATTGTCACCCGAAGTCCAGAGTTTACCTTAGGGTTCACTCTTAGTGTTGTACATTCTATGGGTTTGGACAAATGTGTAGTGACCTGCAGCCGTCACTATGGTATCATACAGAGTGTTTCACTGCCCTGCAAACTCTGTGCTCTGTCTATTCATCCCTCCCTTCCCTCAACCTCTGGAAACCACTGATCTTTTTATAGTCTTCATAGTTTTGCCTTTTCCAGAATGTCGTATACTTGGAATCATATAGAATGTAGACTTTTCAAATTGGCATTTTTCCGTTAGCAACATGCATTTTAGTTTTCTCTATGTCTTTTCATGGCTTGGTGGCACATTTCTTTTTAGCACTGAATAATATTCCGGTTCTGGATGTACCCCAGTTTACTTATCCATTCATCTCCTGAAGGACATCTTTGTTGCTTCCACGTTTGGGCAATTATGAATGAAGCTGCTATAAGAATCTGTGTACAGTGCCCCATCATTCCTAATAGGTTGTCTTTTGACATGCTTGCTGCCTCATAGTCACATAGAGCTGCTGCAGCTCCAGGCATCTTACTTGCATTCATTTTTTTTCTTTTACTGTTATGTCATTTGAAGTTTCCTTATCACTATCTTGTTTTTACAATTCTCATTTTTAATAGTTTAATAATATTCCTTCAAGTGAATAAGTCAAAATGTATTTGTTGGACACAGGTAGCTTCCAATTTTTTCAATATTATACATAATACTGTAATGAACATCTCTGTGCTCATTTAGTTGGATATCTCACAAGCATAAATTCCATGGAGAAGAATTACTTGGGTCAAAGATGTTAACACTTTTAGTGCCCTTAATATATTACTCTTGATTTCCAAGACAATTGCACTGTCTCACACTGTGTAACAGTGCCTGGATATATTGATTTCACCACACCTGGGCCAGCACAGAGTAATGCCATTTTTAAAAGGTTTTTACCAAATTAGTGTCATAAAATGATACCAAAGTAGCTGTTGTTTTTATTCCTTTTATTAAAATTGAGAAGAAACATACACAAAAACTGTAGAGTCACAAGGTGCCTGTCTCTGTGCGTAGATCTGTTGGATTGTCTCTCTCATCTTTCAACAAACATAAAGTGTTCACCCTCTCAAACCCAGGCCCAAGTAAGGGGTGGAGTAGAAACAGGCAGATAGTTCCCTAGAATTTGTAGGGATCTGGGGGTTCCTGAAACAGATGAAGTTAGCAGGCAGGGAAAGCATCCCAAAAGGCCCAAGTTGAGACCTGAAGAATGAGTAGAAATGAGCCAGAAAGGACTTGGAGGAGGGGTGCTCCTACTTATTGCTAGGTAGAGGGAATAGCATGTGCAAAGGCCCAGTGGTGAGAACAGAAATCCACTCTGGCTACAGGCTGGGCTATTGAGTGTGAGGTGGGAAGAGGGAGGAAAGATGGCAGAGATGAATCCTGTTGGCCATGTGTAGAAGGTTGGACTCTCTCCCGAAGCACCTGGGAGCCACAGAAGGGGAGGGACAGGAGTGGATGGAAATTTTAGAGAGATTCTGACTGCCGAGTGCAGAAGGGATTGGATAGACAAGAGGGGAGGCAGGGCTGATTCTGGACCCATGTGGGTTTCTCAGCACCCAGGGTGTGCAAGGGTGGGGGGAAGGGAAGGAACTCCATTTGCCTAGAGAGTGGGAGCCATTCCCCCCCAGAGAAAAATGACAACGGGCCCAGGTTGTGGGGCTCCCCCAACCCCGATACTCACACAGCTCTTCTCACAGCCACCCTCTGTGTCCCTGAGAGGAAGAAGTGCTTCTCCACATTCTATGGAGACACAGAGGAGAGTCATGCCCGGGTCCCCTCTAAGTTGATGACCAAGCCTCAATTCTGTGGGGTTCATGCCAACCCCAAAGTGAAAACAGCACAGCTGCTGGCTCCTTCTTCCAAATTCCTGGCCCTGGACTCTGGACAGTTTGGCTGAGAGGCCAGGCCAGGCCCAGGGCTGAGGCTCCTGGCTGCTCTCACCACCCTCATCCCATCTGCATAGACAATGAGCCCAGGCCTGCTATCACTCACCCACGGCCTCCAGGCCTTGTCTGTGGAGACAAGGGGCCTGTCAGAGCGCCTGTAAAGCCAACAAATGGCCCTTGGCTGCCAGTCCGACAATACCCAGGCTCTGGGGAGAAGAGATTAGGCCGGCCTCGGCCCAAACTGCTCGGGGTCCATGGAGCCCCCCTTCCCCAGTCCTGGCCATATCCAGGAGTGACTCCTGGGAAACGCGACCTTGCAGAAATAAGAGAGTTGTAGTGCGAGATCCACGGGCAGGGGGATTGCCAAGGGTGGGAAGGTCGTACCTTAGGCTACAGGGATGAGATTTGGGACCCTAAGGCAAGGAGGGCCAGAAGACATGCAAAGGAGATGGGGAGGGTTGGAGTCAACACCCCACCCACAGAGGGAAAGAGCACAGGCTTAGGAGGCAGGCCTGGGTCCACCTCCTCCCTGATGTGAGTTCTGCCTTCTCTCTGGGTTCAGCTTGCACACATGTAAAATGGGGCCCCAGGAGAACCTGTCTTAAATGAGATGGTGCAAGTGTGGAAGGGCCCGCCTAGGACTGGACACAGCAACAGCTCCTCCCGCTTCTCCCACCTGCCCTCCTCGCCCTCCTTGCCCTCCTCGAGGGATTGGGAGGCTGGGCTGGGTGTGGGCAAGTTACAGACACCGGAGAGCCAAGTTCTGCATACGTTCTGCTGGCCCCAGGACCCTGGGGAATGCTCGGAGCTCTGCCCCAAATGCGGACCTCTTACCTCCCAGTTTTTAGTTTGAAACTCTCAAACCTAGAGAAAAGCTGGAAGAGTACCCTGAACACAGATGTAGTGTCCATTTTTATTCCCCTCCTCCTTCTTTAAAATATTAACCACTATAAGATGGTAAATTTTGCTATGTGTATTTTACCACAACAAAAATTTGGGAAAAAACAAATGATTGTGTTGCCAGCAAGCTATGTTAACAAGAGTAAATTAAGTTTTGACAAGGATGCTAAAGGGACTGTGTGCTGGGCACCAGGTACGAGCCAAGGACTTTGAACATATTAGGCCAAAGTCATTTAAATTGCACAGCAGCCCCATGGGTTGTGTGCTATTTACCATCCACAAGTTACAGATAGGAAAACAGAGGTCAAAGAAGTTACCCAATGTGCCTCAGTCAGAGTCAAGATGAGCCTGGACGTCTGACCTCCCTCACAAGCAGGAACCCCTGCTACTGAACCAAGGTGCACCGCTGCCTCCAGTCCCGGCTGCTCACCTCCCTCTCACTCCTGGCACCACCACCTGGCCCAGGCTCTGCCCTCAGAGGCCAAAACCCTCTATTCCCTACCCCAAACAGGGCTTCTCCTCCTCCTCATGTTACCTTTTGAATGACCTGGATGAAGACCAGAGACCCAGGTTCAAGGCCAGGCTCTGCCACTTGCCGGCTGTCTAACTTGAGGCTAGAGCCCTCAGTCCTCATCTGGAAAATGGGTATGACGCTCCTCACAGTGGGTTGAAGGTAAGATGAGGCCGGTAAGGGGCCAGCTCAGGGCACGTGGTAGGCCAGTTCCTAAGTGCTCCCTCCACTCCCACCATCCTGGTCTGAGATGGGACTGGAAGTCCAAGGATGCTTTGCCTTTCACAAATTTATTTAGAATCTAAGTCCCACAAGGTGGCCCCACTAATCAGGTGATGTTACCTGTGCATTGTGGGGAGATGCTTGACAACAAGTCCTGCACACACACACACACACACACACACACACACACACACACACACACCCTCGGCGGTCCACTCCGACTGTCCACATCTCTGGCTGGCCTGGCGCCTGCCCAGCCCCGCGCGCTGGAGGGCGCGGGCGGGGGGGCGGGGGGGGGTAGGGAGGAGGGTCACGGGCTCTGATGGGCTGGGGCCGAGGGGCAGGGCTCCTAGCACCGCCCCCCAGGCACCGCCCAGCACCAGGCGGTCCCGCTGCCCAGGCAGGGAGCCTGCAGTTGCCGCTGCCAGGTTTCAGTCCCCCGACGCCTCGTAGAGTGTGCGCGGACCCCAGGCACAGGCCAGGTGAAGCGGGTGAGGACCGGGCTGTAAATGGGAGGGATCCGCGCGGGTGAAGGGGAGGCCCTTGTCTCAAGCCCATCAGCCCAGAAGGATTCGCCACGGGCCTCTGGCGGAGGGGGACGCGCAGTAGAGGCCAAACTTCGTATCTCTCTCTCGGTGGACAAGGAAGGGAGTGCGAAGAGTTTGCAGGGACAAATACGTATGGGCCAGTGGGAACGGGGGATGAGGCAGTCGGCATGTATTAAGCCCTACTGTGTGCCCAGCATGTGCTGGGCACCGGGCCTCAGCCCTAGACCAGACTCCTATAATCCTCCCCGCCCCCCGCCCCCAACCTACTTGCAAGGTTGTGGGGGAGTTGTGGACGAAGGTGCTGTTTAAAAGGGGGAAAGTGACAATAAACTGGTGCTTTTCAGAGTCCAAAATGTATGAACTCCTGTCCTTCCATGCTGTGAGGTGTTCAATTTTCATCCTTACCGACTTTATCTGGGAGAGGGAGATGAGTATGAATTATCATTGATGATGCTCCAGACTTCCCGGTGGCATGAGGCCAGCTGGGGAGCCCAGTGGAGCTGTTTTCATCTCCAGAGTTTCCTGAGACCCATCTGGGCCTGGCCAGGGCTCTTCCCCGCCTGAAGTCCTCCGGGCTGCCAAGAGCAACCCCCAAATCACCTGTGATTAGGGTTTCCTCAGCTTACTAAGCGCTTGGCCATGGCAGGCCTGGTGTCTGGGCTTGGATGGATGAAGTGATAGCAAAATGATCGTGTAGGTGGTGCCACTGAGGGAATGGGAGGCCAGTCCAGGCAGGAGGGACAGCATGGTCGTCTGGAGGGGGGATGCTGCCTGGGGAAATGGGAGCAGCTTGGGGAGCAGGGGAAAGGTGACTTAGTGGGGCAATGGTGGGACTGGAGGCTGGTGAGCTTAGCAGAGGCTTGATGAGACAGAGCCTTGAATGCCAAGCTGCTCACCCCAAAGAACGAGGAGGAAGCCTGCAGGGCCCTGAGCTCCTCATCCCTCTGTGGGGGCCCTGTGCTTTGTGTCACACACACACACTCACACACGCCCCAGCTCACCAGGGCAACAGCATTTCCTAGCTGTGGTCCTGGAAGGGGCTCCTGAAGACCATCCCTTTGTGCAAGTAAATGTCATCCCCAGTGGGTGGGCCATCCTATCCTGAGCATCTAGCCCAGTGGGGTATGGGAGCCGAAAAGGGGCAAGATGACCCCACAGACAGAGGGGGTAGCAAGGCAAGACACTGAGCTGCTTTCCTTTGCTTTTTTCCTTCCTCAGTCCACAATGGCCACGCCTGCGAGCCCTGCAGCTCCTCACCTGCCCCTGTTCCATCCAGAATGGCCCTCTCTACCTGCTACTGCCTCCTCTACCTTCTGGTACCTGAGCTTCTGGGGTACAGGGGAAGGGTCAAGGGGACTCAACTACTAGGGTTTCAAGTGGCAAACTCACATTGTGAGGTCACTGCAAAGGTTAAAAAAGACAAGCCCCTGGCATAGAAACAGAATAAAAGCATTCACTAGGTGCTACACCTTTTTACATTCACTCACCTGTTTGTTTACTTCTCACACGGGGAAATCAGGCTCAGGGCAGGGAAGCGACCTGCCCAAGATCGTGCGCTGGATGGGACTTGTACCCAAGTCTGATCGCAGAGCCTGCAGCTGCCACTGCACCCCACTGGAGCACACAGTATGCATTCACTAAATGCACAGGTGGGGATGGGGACCTTACCCAGCCTCTACTTGTCTTCTCTCTCAGATAGGGAGTCTATCTGGGACCCCCTCCAACTCTCCAGGTGAATCAAGGAGCCCTCTGGTCACAGGTTGGTATGAAGGATTCGGCCAGAGAGGCTCCCCTCTTCTCCAGTTCAGCCAGCCTGCGGTCCAACAGGTGCACTGGCCTCCAATGCAAAGGAAGCAAGGAAATGCCATTTCGTTCAGCCCCATCATACTGGGTCCTGGGCTGAAAGTGTCACTCATGTCCGTCTCATTCCTGCCATTATACCGATGACAAAACAGGTTCGGCAACGGAGTGAGACAGAATGGCCTGAGTTCAGGCCCATCCAGCCCACACTGAGTCCAAGCCCAATGTCCTTGGCCCTGCCCCACCCCACCTCGGTCAGGTGCTCACACTCTGCTCTCCTGCCACTTCTCCTCTCTCCCTGCAGCTCCGGTGGCCCCGGGAGACATGGTGGAGACTGCAGATGGGATATGCAAGTTCCCAGCAGCAGCTGAGCTGGTGGCAAGCCCAAGAGTTCTGCGACCAGTGGTTTGGCCACTTGGCACTGGGGCTCCCAGATGGGGTCCTCGCTTCACCTCTGTCCGACCCCATCTGGGTGGCCCAAAGAAAGGCCCCTGTACAAAGACCCCCATGGAGGCGTGAGTGTGGGCCTGGAGAGTGGGAGAGATAGAGGCTTTGGTGACCTCCTGAGATGGGAACCCACAGTGGAAGTCCTTACGGATGGAGCCCAGAGGAAGTCACAAAGAGGGTTGACTCCTGGGCATGGGCACTGAAGCCCCCGCTTCTTCCTTCCCGAGGCGGGTAGGCACCTAAAGCTCAGGAAGGACCGTGCAGCTGCCCCAAAGGGTCGTCAGAGGTGGGATGGTGTGCGCAGCTGGGGAAACGGAGGTCCCAGTCCATGTGTCCCTGCAGGCGCGCGAACTAAGGTTGTGCTGGTATTCCCGGAGAGGACCGCGGAGCGGGCGGCGCGGCTGCGGACCCCCTGCCCGCGCTGGGGGCGCTGACGGTGTGCGTGCACGTGCAGGGAGACGCCTCCGCGCCCCACACCGCCGCGCTCTTCTCTCTGGCCGCGCCCTCCCTGGCCAACGCGCTGCAGCTGCGCGCCTTCCCGAGCCGGGCGGTGCCGTGCACGCCGCGCTGGTGGTGCGTGGGCACCACACGCCCTTCCTCGCCGCCTTCCGCGCGGATGGCAGCTGGCACCACGTGTGTGCCACATGGGAGCAGCGCGGAGGGCGCTGGGCGCTGTTTGCGGGCCAGCCGGTGCCACCTGGCGGCATCCTTGGGCTGGGTCAAGATCAGGACACTCTGGGCGGTGGCTTCTCGGCGCGTGACGCCTTTAGCGGCAACCTCACCGACTTCCACCTCTGGGCCCGGGCATCGGGCACGGGCCTGCGCCGCCCCCCGGCAGCCTGCTTTTCCGCTGGGACTTGGGCGCCCTGGACCTCACGTCCTCACTGCTGCCGCCGGTGCGGGTGCGCCTTCTCTGTCCCGGTGTGTCCTGCCTCGCCCCCTGGCTGCCAGACTCTGTCCCGCCTTTGGGCTCAACGCCCCGCCCCCTGGCCCGTACACTCCCGTCTGATCTTGGGACCCAGACCACTCCTTGCCAACCTGGCCACGGGCAACTCTGGCCACGTCCTCCCCAGGCGGCGGTCCCTTGAGTATTCTCCCGGTGCCAATAGCCTGAGTGGGCTCGCCCCCTAGCCGCCTTGCTGGGCCTGGTCCTGGCTGCAGCGCCTTTCTCCCGGGTTCCCAGGCCGTGAGTCCTGGCGCCCTCTCAGGTGTGCAGGCGCCGTCAAGGCTCGTGGGCCATGGGAACCGCTGAGGAGCCAGGATTCGGCCCTGACACCTCTTCCACCCTGACCAGCGCCCTCAGAGGAGCGCCCTACGTGGGACCCAGGACCCCGCATCTGGGCTCTTTGCCCTGCCTGCAGCCGAGGCCCTTCTGCTGCTGCTATTGGACAGGTGTGCCCCGCCTGTGCCCTGGACTCTGCTGAAAGGGAAGCTGGGTATGAGCCAGTGCAGGCTGAAGGGAGTGAGCAGCTGGCACAGCCTGGGAGTTCAGAATCTTCTCAGAGTCGCAGGGCCTCCAGGGAGTCCAGACCACAGGTCAGTGGGGCCATACAGACCTGGGGGTGAATCCCAGCTGTGTGACCTTGGGCAAGTGATTTTCCAATCTCTGCCTCAGTTTCCTCATCTAGAACACCATGTGTGAGACTCTAGACACATACCTCTCCGGGTAGCACATGGTGAGTGGAGCACCTCTGGGAAGAGTGTTGCCCAGAACCCAGCCTGGCATCCCCTCCTTTGCAGAGACCCATCAGCGGCTGCAGGACGCCCAGTCACGGCCTGGCCAGGATGTTATCAGCCGAGTCAATGCCTTGGCCAATGCCATCGTGGTGAGCCCCTCCAGGGTGCTGAAGAGTCTGGGGGCACTATGGGTCACCTCCCTGCACTTCAGCTTCCTCACCTGTAAGGGGGACACCCACCATAATGTCTGCAGGAATTGTTTATGCTCCCTATTTTGGAGTCCTTGAGAACTGGGGGCTTGTGACAAGTTAGAACTCCACCCACCAAGAAGACCCTGGCAGAGCCCAAGTGTGGTCCCCGGGGGATCCCCTCCTGACAGCCAGACCAGCAGTAGGTGGCTCCTTGCCCACAGCTCCTCCCTGACCCCCTCTCTGAACCCCACGGAGACCTGTCCCTGGCCAAGGCCTCCAGCTTCCTGGGTATCCTGGAGAGAGTCCCAGAAAACGAGGCAACTCCACTGGGGCCGGCTGCGCTGTTGGCTGTCGTGCACTTCCTGACGAGGGGGACAGCCCTTGGGGCTGGGGAGCCAGAGCCCTTGACAGGACCATGGGAGGAGCTGGGCCAGGGCATCGTGTCTGTGGCCAGCCCAGTCCTGGAGGAGCAGCTGGCTGGTGCATGGCTGTCAGGGAGTGAGGTGAGGTTAACAGAGCCAGGTGGGGCAGGGGCCTGGGCTCTGGTTCCAACTTTGCCACCAGCTTGTGGTGTAGTCATGCGCTCCACCTTCCCATCCATCAAGAGTAGTTCCTCTTTTGTCTATTTTGTGCATTGAACTTTCACATAAACTGCTCTTGAGCAACAGTTAAAAATTACTAAGAGCCACTGATCAATATGAGCTTCCTCCCTGTCGAAGAATCTGCTGACCACTTTAAGTGGGAGATCCTGGATGCCTAGTATTCAGCCATCTTGTCTGCCAAGAAAGCCCGGGCACCCTGGAGAACATGAGAGATGCTATCCAGATTGTGAGGGTGTTAGAAACCTCATCCTGGCAAAAGTGGCTGCAGGCTTGGGAGTGATCTGCTGGAGAAGGGAGAGAACAAGGGGTCATGGACATGGCCTGCAAATCTCTGGGGCTGAAGGAGCAGAGGCAGTCCCCCTTCCTTGCCCTGTCCTTACCCGGCACACGCCTTTCCTTTTAGAATCTAAAAGTTGAGCACCTCTCATAGGTCTGACACTGACTCAGACCAAAGAAGGCGGAGGCATGGCCCCACCTTCAGAGTGTGGCCCAGTTGGCAAAGGACAGGCCAGCAGACAGGCCACTTCACACATCATTGAGAATGTGTTCATCTGGAGTCAGGACAGGTGGGGTATGGAGTGTCAGAGGGAGCTGAGATGCAGCTTCCTCCCAGGTAGTTGGTGGACCCATGGCCCTGCTGGCGAGTGTCCAGCGCCTGGCACCCCTGCTGAGCACCATGCTGACTTCCAAGTGGCCCCAAGTGCCGGTGAGCCTGCCACCCATCCGTCCCCCACAGCTGGGCTCTGGGCTCAGACATCTCTCCTCAGCCCTGCTCACTGGGAACATCCTGCACTCCCACAGACGCTCACTCCATTTCCTGCCTTTGCCCATGCTGTGCCCTCCATCCAGAATGCCCTTTCTCTCTTGACCTAGCAAACTCCTGCATAGCCTTCAGAACCTGCGTGAGCATCACCTCCTCTAGGAAGCCTTCCCTGGCTTTGGCTCTCTCCTGCCAGTCGGGTCCTCCCTCTCCGTTACCCCAGTGTCTTTATGCCTCTTGTTGCCTTTGTGGTGGCCACATGACTCCCCCTGAAGCTTGCTGAGTGCCAGGGCTGTTGCTGAGTCATCCCTGGGTCTCAGGGCCAGCCCCCAGCCCCCACTCAGGGTGTTTATAGATTGGGGGAGTACTTGTGGTGGAACTTCAGAAAAAACTTGTGTCCTTCATGTGCCCATTGGTTCTGATGGCTCACTGACATTCAGGTCCTGCCCATCCCCCTCACCTCCCTTCTCAGTGACTCCCTCCCCCTGGACTTGGAGAAGTCACATTTACCTTGGGCAAGTTGCTGAACCTCTCTGAGCAGAATAGGGGCCTCCTAGACCTATGGCAGGGGGAGCAGAAGCAAACTCTGCTGGCTGGGCCAGCTCAGCAGAAAGACCTCCCTCCTGAGGTCCCGCCACCCAGCGCCATCTGACTCCAGGCCTGGAGGTGCGGAGCCCGCGCTGAGGGCGGCCAGCGCAGAGGGCTGCGTGTTCACAGTGCCCGGCGGGCACCTGGAGGGGCCCGGCCACACGCACATCCCTGCGGGTGAAGTGAGGCGGCTTCTCGGGAAAGGTGGGTGAGGATGAAGGGGTGATGGGGCTTGCGGGGGTCTGGGTCAAACCCCACTGTCACAGCGGCTGGCTCCGCTACTTGCAGTAAGTCACCTCGCCTTTCAGGGCCTGTTCCCTCATCTGTACGATGTTACGTTAGCAGTTGCTCCAGCACCTACCACGGAGTAGGTGTTCACTAGTCTCCTCCACTGAGCCCCACACATTTTCCCTCAGAAGTGGGTGGTGCAGGGAGCCTTCACCCTGTGCCACCCAGGGGTGGAAGGTTAGGACAGGGCAAAGGGCTCGGGACCTGCCAGGTTAGGCACATGAACTGTGGCTGGTTGGGATTCTGACTCTACCACTTTTTTTTTTTTTTTCAAATTCTCACCCACTGGAGGACACTTTTCCATTGATTTTCAGATAGGGTGGGAGGGAGGGAGAGAGAGAGAAACATCGATGTGAGAGAGACACACCAATTGGTTGCCTCCCGCACAACCCCAACCAGGGCCGGGGATGAACCGAAACCAAGGTATGTGCCCTTGACCGGAATCAAACCGGTAACCCTTTGGTCCGTGGGCCGATGCTCTAACCACTGAGCCAAACTGGCCAGGGCTCTGCCATTTATTAACTGTGATCTTTGGGAAGTCATTTAGCCTCTATGAGCTTCGGTTGCCCGATCTGTAAGGTGGGCAGAGCATTTCCCTTGGGCCAACCCTGGTGCCTGTTCAGTCAGTCACTGGGTGGGGTCTTGGGCCCCCTCCCACCCAGCCAGGCCTCTCTGGAGTCACTGCGGTCCACAGCTGGTTCAGCTCAAGTGTCTTCCAGCACACCCTGCGGGGGCCCAGCCTAGCACCCCAAGCCCCTGACAGCTCTGAAGAGGCAAGCAGGGTACAGAGGTGAGTGAGCCCGCCCGGCAGGCTGCTGAAGCCCTGGATGCCATCCCCAGGGAAATCCAGGGCCCTCATTGGTGGGCAAGGCTGCCCTTAGCCCAGGAGCAACCCTCCTGACTCCCGACACGCATATTTCTGCCAGAGGGGTGCTGGCGGGAACAGGGCTCAAGTCCTGTCTGGGGTCCTGGCTTCAGTGCTGAGACTCAGGATGGGACAGGTCCTACTTAAATTACCAGCAAATCCCTGAGACAAGACTGGAACCCAGGTGGCATAATTCCCAGCACAGGACTTTTCCTGATGTGTCTTTGGACACAGAGGGTGTCATCACCACAGTGGCCTGGAAGAGATGGCCCTTAGCCATGCATGACCTCTCCCTCATAGCCAGCTGGTGCCCTTAAGAGCTCCTTATCTCCCCACAGGTTCCTAAGCACCCAGGTGGGGTCAGCCATCATCTCCTCTGAGGTGTGGGACGAAACCGGGAAAGTCACCACAGCCGTGACCTTTCACCTGCAACACCAAGCCCAGGTACTGGTGGCACTTCTAGGAGACAGCCACCCCAGTGCCCTTATCCTTGGTCTCGCCCTCCTTTGGTCTCTCCTTCCTCCCAATATTTGTTCATTGGACAATGAAGCTCTGAAAATGATCAAGAAAAATCCTCATCCACAAACCATCCCCACTGTCCTCATGGGGAGGGGGAGAGAAACAAGGTATTGCACACTGGCTTACACCAGGGGCTTAAATAAGCACCATTCATTTAATCCCACAACTGCCCACTCCACACAGGCGACAAGTGAGCGTGGGTGAGGTGCTGGGATTGGCCCAGAGCCGGGATTTCATTATAGGTCTGGGTGACCAAAAGCGAGCGGTTCCCGTTGGAACCTGCAGGAGGTGTGCAGAGGCCTTCACTGCAACCTGCTTCGTAAGAGTAAAAAGCACCCGAGTGTCCACCCACAGGGGACTATTTAACCAGCCATGTGGGCTACACAGTGGACTAGTCAGCTGAGGTTAAATAAGGAATGAGGTATTTTGCCATAAACTGACATGGAGAGATCTCCAAGATACATTATTTAATTTTATTATCTGTGATATACAAATTCTTTCTCGTTTCGGAAATATTACACCGTTTCAGAGAAAGCTCAAGTCTCCTTTGCTCACCACCACAACTCTTGGACACACACACACACCATACACACACACACCCCACACCACACACACACCACACATACAGACCACACACACACACACACACACACACACACCATACACACACACACACACCACACACACCCACACACCATACACACACACACACACACACACACCATAGCTCATCAGTCTTTCATAGATCATCCCAAGACTTTTTGAAAATCAGTTTGATCGAAGTATATCCATCTCCATACACTGAGCATCTATTTGAAGTGATACAGCTTGCTGAGCTTTGACCAGTGTACACACCCTGTACCACCGCCCCGATCAAGACAGAGAGCGTCCTGCCTTCCCCAAAGCTCCTTCATGCCCCTTCCCTGCTCTCACCCCAGGAAATCACTGATCTGCTTTCTGTGATTTTAAGTACATTAAAATGAGAAATAAATAGAAGTGATAGGTTGCTCACTGTGACAAATTTGGAAAATACAGAAAAGGGTAAAGAAGACACAATCCTGTTGCCCGGAGACAGCTGCTGTGAACATGTGCGTGTAGCTCCCGTCAGTCTTTCTCTGGGCACATAGCACTGTGTGCACATTTTTCCCTTTTGCAAAATCAAAGCCCTTGCTCTTGCGGCTACCACGTAAACACTGGGGTTTCCCTTGTCCCTGTGGGTGTTTTCTGCATGGTCTCAGTCGCAGATGTCCCTTTGCCATCCTGTCCTTTCTCCCTTGCTGCTTAATCCTGTGAGGCCTTGACTGCGGCCAAGTCCCAAACCACCGCCTTCCCGGATGATGGTCCAAATGAACGTGACCCCTTCCTGGTCACGCATACAAAGCATCTGCGGGGTGTTATTCTATTGCAATAAACCCTGCCGACCCCTGTGGAAATCCACACTCATAAAACATCTTCCGATGACCGTGCCTGGGGTTGGCCAGCGCGGGGCTCCTGGGCACAGACAGTGCTGACTGGAGTCTGCAGCACGCTGATGTGCGAGCCTGTCCACCCGGAGATGCTGCCAGTGGTGCGATAATGATCCATTTTCAAAGTGCACGGCAGGTTTTCTTTGCGTTTCCAGCACCTAACATAGTACCCAACGCCCAGAAAAAAATTATGAGCGAATGAATACCTGGGATGTTAATTCAGTAAACCGAGAAATATGTCCTCTGGAGGCACCATCACGGAGCAACAGGAGGAGCGTGGAGTTGCCCAGTCGGGGCCTAGTCTCAGCTCTGTGCTGTGTGATCTCGAGCAGATGAATCCCCCTCTCTGAGGTTGTTTCCTCATCTGAAATGACATGAATTTATACTTGTATACTACGTTGCTCTGATCCACCACAGTGAAAGTACTTTGCAGGACACAAAGTAGCATGTTCTAGTGAGGCAACAGAGCTGTTACTGTCCCCAGGAAGGACAAACTGCTCAAGTCTGGAGCTCAGGCTGCCTCCCTGCCTGGACTGGGGCTGGGACCACTGGCCGCCAGCTGTCTCCTCACTGCTGATGACATCTTTTATAAGGTCTATGCCATTGTCATTGTTTAAGCATTGTTAAGTTAGCTGTGTGTTTGATTCCAGCCTTTTCGTGCGGATTTTCACACTGACGGAGACCTTATTTTTTTCTACATGAACGAGCTCAGACTGTGTATATTGCTGTGCAGCTGTTTTCTGTACTGGACATGGTGGAGCGCCTTCCCTGTCAGCGCGCAGAGACCTGTCTGTTCTCACCAGCTGCAGAACATCCGGTGGCTGAACCCCTCCTCAAAGGGGGGGCATTTAGCTTGTCCCCGGTATTTCCATATCAAACACAATGCTAGCATGAACATCTGCTCACCTCGCTGTCCCCCACCAGCCCTTCACCCATGACCCATGCTGGGCAACCCCCAGTCCCTCAAACACAAGGAGGCCCCAGCGGCCCCCTGCGGCCCCTGGCCTCTCTCCGTTCCCACACACACCTGCCCTGTCCGTTTCCTGCCCTCAGGCCTTCCCTCAGAAGCTGGTGGAGCCCGTCTGTGCTTTCTGGAACTTCAGCGTCAGGTGATTTTCCATTGTCGAGTTCTTTAAGGCAAATTTTTGAAAGTTATCCATTCTGCTTGAGGATGAAGCCGGACTCAGACATGTTTTTGGCTTCCACTCACCATCTGCCTTGTAGGGGTGGCTCCAGGCTCCTCTCAGCAGGGGACAGGCTGGGGCAGGAGAGTCTGTTACCCAAGAGGTAGTGAGCTCCCTGTTATAGGAGGTACGCAAGCCTACTCTGTGGGGTCCTTAGAAGAGAATCATCTGTCAAATAGGTGTTAGAGTTGATGATATGCTCAGGGCCAAGGCCTTTGGGCATTTGAAGGGGCAGAGGAGGGCACAGGGACTACTGAGCTCCCCACCCTGGAGCATCAATCATTGTTGCTTAATTATGAGTTCAGTTAATCAGTGGTGATTGCTGGTATCAGCCCCATCCTCCTACCATTCCCAAAAATGTTAAGTACATTTTACAAATGGGAAACTGAGGCTTGGGGAGGGGCAGAGACTTGCCCAAGGTCACGTAGCTGGTTAGAGGCAGGGCACTGAGAGACCCCAGCCTTTGGGGAGAGGCTTGCCACCTGCTCCCCACCCCCATGTCCAGTCCTTCTGTTCTTTGCCCCAGCCCAGACACAGGGGGCTCCTGGGCCACCACTGGCTGCTCTGTGGCTGCCCTGTACCATAAGTCTACCGCCTGCTTCTGCAACCACAGCACCAACTTTGCCATCCTGTTGCAGGTGTACGACATCCAGGTGAGTGCTTGGGGGTGGGGGGTGGGGGAGCCAAGTCCTGAAGGATGAACAGGAGATGAGCAGAAAGACTCCGAGCAGAGGGCTGGTCTGAGCAAAGGCAAAGAGGCCAGGAATGACACACTTGTTACGTTCCAGAACTTCGATGTGTCGGGACCTTCTGGTGTGAAGCCCAGGAGTGGAAGAGAGGGAGAGGCAAGGTGGGCATGGGTCAGATCAGGGGGCCTAGAATGCCAGGCTTGGATCTGATCCTGTCAGCAGAGGGCAGGTGTTAGGTTTGCCACAAGGGGGCCCTCTGGTGCAAGAGTGATGCTGAGGGTGGAGGAAGAACAAGGGGCTGTGGGCCTGGCCGAGGCACCGGGGAGGGTCCTTAGACTGGGGACAGGGAGAGATGAAACTGGGCTGAGGGAGGAGGGGCGGTCAGGATAAAGGGCTGGGCAACTGGGAGATGAGGGACTGTCTCTGAGGGGGCACAGGTGGGTAACGGGTTTGGGCAGGCCACCCGTCTGAGGGGCCATAGAGTCTGTGGGCCTGGTGTTTGGGGAGAGAAGGGTCTCAGCTGGAGATGAGGAGCCAGTAGGTGAAGCCATGGCCTAGATGAGGTCAGAAATAAAAGGACATGTGACCAAGAGAGACCCCTGAGCGGCCCCAGCACTTACAGCCTGGGGGCAAAGCCATACCCCAGGAGGGCACCGCGAGAAGGGCCTGCTGTGTGCAGGCCTGGCCAGCGGGCCGGTGCTGTTGCCTCCCTGTCCCCTGGGGAGGAGGCCACGCGGGGAGCCTTGCCCGTGGGGTGGGAGAGGCCTGCTCTGGGCAGCTCAGGGTGGTGACTGGACTCTGGATCTCTGTCCCTCCCGCAGAGGGGCCCGGAGCAGGAGTCCCTACTGAGGACGCTGTCCTTTGGGGGCTGTGGTGTTTCGTTCTGTGCACTCGCCACCACCTTCCTGCTCTTCTGGGCTGCCAGGTGAGGTGAGCTCCCCACTGCGGCCTGGCGCCGGGGGCCCGCCCTGCCCCTCGTGGGCCTCTGAGTCCCTCCTCTGGTCCGTGTCCATCCCTGACCAGGAGGTGGCCCAGGGCCTCCTGTGGAACTGCCCTATGTGCTTCATTCGCCCGTCCATGGGGACTCAGGGGGGCCAGGGCTGAAAGGGGTCAGGGCTGGCGGTGGTGTCCTCTTTTTTTTTTTTTAATCCTCAACTGAGGATATTGTTTCCAAATATCTTCAGATAAAGGGGGGGAGGGGTGGAGAGAGAGAGAGAAACATCGATGTGAGAGAGACACATCGACTGGTTGCCTCCCGCACGATCCTGACCAGGGCCAGGGACTAACCGCAACCGAGGTACATGCCCTTGGCCGGAATCGAACCCGCGACTCTTTGGTCCACGGGCCGACGCTCTAACTGCTGGAGCCAAACCAGCCAGGGCATGTGGTGTTGTCTTAACCAACTCCATTGCCTGTCCAGGGTCCCCAAGTCAGAGCGAGCCACAGTCCACAAGAACCTTACCTTCTCCCTGGCCTCTGCCGAGGGCCTCCTCATGGCCAGCGAATGGGCAAAAGCCAACAAGGTGGGCAGCCAGCAGGCGGGCTGGTGCGCTCAGGGCGGCCTGGAAAACACCTCCGGCCTTCTCTGGGTGCCCTGCGCATCTTCACTGGGCTCCACTTCCCCGGCGGAGAGAGGCCCCAAGGAGAAAGGCCCTGAACGTTGGAGCTGGGCCCAGGGTGCTTCCCGGAGTCCTTTCCTACCTATACCTGTGGGGTTGGTGATGCCAGGCATGGGCATGAGACCCAGGGTGGGCTGCACCCACGGCCAGCCTTGGAGGTACCCTCACCCTCCCACGCACAGGTGGCATGTGTGGCCATCCAGCTGCCATGCATCTCCTCTTTCTGGCCGCCTTCTCCTGGATGTTGGTGGAGGGACTTCTGCTCTGGAGCAAAGTGGTGGCCGTGAGCAGGCGCGCGGGCCCCAAGATGACACTCTACTACGCCACAGGCTGGGGTGAGGCCCCTCTGTGCCCCACGTTTGCTGTTTCAACTCTGCCTTGCCTGGCACCACCGCCCCACACTCAGCACCACCACCAAACACCGTTCTCCCCCCCGGCACCCCGCACCACTCAGCACCCAGCACCTCCCGGCACCCAGCACCCATCTCCGACACAAGCTCCATTTTCTCAGCTCTGTCCACCTCCGACTCCACCTGAGTCCAGTTCTTCTGAATCCTCCTCCTCTTCAGCGGCTTCAACCCCCCACCTCCAGTGCCGACCCCTGACCCGTGACCAGCAAACCCCATGCGCACTGCCAACCCTCCGTCTCTGTTGATTCCCAGCCCTACGCCCTCAGCCCAGGCTCAGCTCCCCCACTCCCCAACCACTCAGAGCTCCGTCACCCCAAAAACATCAGGCCCACCCCGCCTTGCTCTTATGGGTAACTGCGTTGGAACTCTGGAGGGACCTGGGCAAAGAGGACAAGAATGGGTGGCAAGGTCCTGAGGTCACTTCTTCCTCTAGGCATGCCTGTGGCTGTCGTGGCCATCACCCTGGCCGTGTCTCCCCATGACTACGTAGCCACTGGACACTGCTGGCTCAGTGTGCACACGAAGGCCATCGGGGCCTTTGTGGGGCCCGTGCTCTTCGTGCTGACTGTGAGCGGAAGGCCTGGGGTCCTGGTGGGAGGGACAGGCTTGTGGGGGAGGGGGAGACCCTTTGGCCCACTGACTCCACGTCTCCAGGTCAATACCTGCATCCTGGTCCGCGTGGTGGTGGTCACTGTGTCCAGTGCCCGCCGCCGTGCCCACATGCTGAGCCCACAGCCCAGCCTGCAGCAGCAAGTCAGGACCCAGATATGATGAGGCCCCAGCCTGGGGGCATCAGGAGGAAGTGGGGGAGCCGCTGTGAGGCTCACGGGGCGTGACCACATGTGAGTCCATGTGGGGGTGTGTGAGGCCTTGTGTGCTCACGGGCACAAGGCTATGTATACGAGCATTTGTGTGCATGTGTCCATGTATGTGTGTGCACGCATGCTCATACATGTGGATGTGTGTAAGCCCAGGGTAAATATGTGGGGATGGTCAACTGATCCTGTATATGGGGGATGGACACCAGCCACTGTCCTAGGGGCTCACCGTTTGCAGAAAGCACTGATGACCAGATAGGGACAAGGGAAGGGAGACCCTCAAATCAGGCTGTCCCCCAAAGTTCAGGCTCAGGGTGATGAGTAGGTCCCTACCCCTGCACTCTCCAAGGCCTTACCTACTGGAGAGGGGGACACTCCTGGCCTTTCTCCAGAAGCTC
Organism: Tadarida brasiliensis; assembly: GCA_030848825.1. Taxonomy (NCBI): domain Eukaryota; kingdom Metazoa; phylum Chordata; class Mammalia; order Chiroptera; family Molossidae; genus Tadarida; species Tadarida brasiliensis. The sequence continues at coordinate 9,759,442 of CM061269.1, read as the reverse complement.
TGACTCCTCTCTGGCCTGTCTCTTCCCCACCCATCCTCTGCCAAGGGCGTGGCACCCAAGCAGTGGGTCCCTGAAAAGCCAGAGAGTTCCAGGGGTTCTTGAGGATGGGGAAGAGGAAGCCCTTCCAGGCTCCATGTCCCCCTGGACCCACTGCCCAGGCCTCAGTCCTCCCTCTGGGCAGCTGCCACCCCCTTCCTTCGAGCCAGGTTTGGGACTGGAACCCCATCTTCCCGGTGCCATGACCCCTACTTCATGCTACCCCTGGGCCTTTGGGAAGGGACAGCCAAGTCCGTCCTCAGTCAGTTCTGAGCCATGGTCTGGTCTGCAGCCGGCCCCTCCCCACGCACTTCCCGCCTGCTGCCTTCGGGAACCCAGACCCTGCAGCCCTGCCCGCTCCCCCAGGGTCGCCGTGAAGCCCGTGCTGCCCCTGCTGCCCGTCCTGGGCCTGACCTGGCTGGTCGGCGTGCTGGTGCACCTCAGCCCGGCCTGGGCCTGCACCGCCCTGGGCCTCAATTCCTTCCAGGTTCCTCCAGGCCCTGGGGGTCCAGGGCTCTAACACGCACTGGAACTCAGAGGGGTGACTGATCTGTCAGGGAGCTGGGGAGGGAGTTACCCCCCCATCATGGGAGGCACCAGCAGCAACCAGGGACATTGTGGAGAGGAGGGAGGGTGAGGATGGGGGTGGGAACAAAACCTCGATTTGAAGAGCTGTACATCAGCGAGGATTTCGTGGTCCATTTGACAGTTGGGGAAACTGAGGCTCAGAAAGGGAATCGTTAGGATCCCTCTGCCCTGACATTCTCCGGTGAGGTGGAAGTTCCAGCCCCAGGCTGGTGCTAGAGCCCCTTGGGGCCTCGGCAGGAAGCCAGGATGGTGGTGCAGGACACCAGGGGCCTCTCTCTCCCCTTGGGGTCTGTGGCCCACTCTGGGGTCAGCATGAACTGCTCCATTGGTGAGGACAGAGGTTCAGCAAAGGGTTTGGTTGGGAGGACAATGCTTGACCCACATAAATGAGGCAGAAATGGTGGGTCTGCAGGAACCCTCCTGTGTGCCTGTCGGGGCTTGTGTCCTGAGCCGCAGAGATGAGTCGGACTAGGTCGCTGTCCTCAGGAGGTTTGCAGACCTGTGCAGACCTGGACATGGACACAGACAGCCACGGCCTGGGGGGCTGAGTGCTGGCGGGAGGGAGATGCAAGGAGGGTCCTCCCTGCCCTCACCGTTCCCTGTGGCCTACCTGGCGCTCCCCCCCCCCTTCCTGTTGTCTATGTCTACTGTTGCCAGCTCCGCCGAGCCCAGGTCCCTCGCAGGGCTGAGAAATGGGGTGGCCCATGGCTAGACAAAGGCCAACTCAAGAAATCAGGTGCAAACTCCATCTTGGATCCACATGTCCCCAGGGCTGGGCCTTCTGGGGACCTTCCAAGCTTTCCTTGGAGCAAGGGACTGAGGCAGAACAGTCACCTAGGATGCCTGGGTGCTCTCTCTGAGCCCAAGGCTCATATTTTTATATGAACAAGCCTTACATTTGGAGAAACTGAGGCCCTGCAAGGTCACTCGCCCAAGGCCTCACAGTAGGAAGGAGCAGCGCTGGGGACAGTCCAGTCTGTGCTGTCAATCATCGGGGCATTGAGCCTTGACTGCAGCGGGCCTGGCTTGTTCCTGGAAGAGCTGCCGAGGCCAGATGGGGGCAGGAGTGGAGGGGGTGCCCCGGCCCAGTCACTCACCCATCCATGTGAGATTCGTTGAATGCCCACCAGCTGCTGGGCACTGCTGTAGACACTGGGGATGTAGCAGCAAGGAGGCCGCCAAGTGCTCTGAGCTGACAAGGGGGTGCCGACCGTGACCAAGACAGGGCAGGAAGCACTGACGGAGGGCTGAGCAGGGAGCAGGAGGGTGCCCAGGGTGCTGGCCACCCAGGGCCTGGCCATGTTGCCTTCTACTCCTGGGCCGGAGACTCACCACCCTCTGCCAGGCAGGTATGGGAACGGAGAGAGGAGAGAAAGGATCGCTGGGGGCAGTGGGAGGTCATGCCCAGAGAGGGGCCTGGAGAATGAAGAAAAACTGGGGTTTCAATGCTATGCTCAAAGAAGCATGGCCCCCAGAGACCTGCCCGGACCTATGTAGGCAGAGGCAGCCGGGGCAGAGGGCAGCACTGCACCCCCTCCCTGACACAGACAAGCCCTTCTCCCGCGCCCAGAGTGCCATGGGTTCAAATCCCAGCTCCGTCCCCTGAGCTGTGTGCCTTGCCTGGTTTCTCCACCTGGCACAGAGGGGGGCGGCGCAGCATCATCCTGTTGCCATGGTGATGACCCCAGCTCCATCCCTGCCTGTGGCCCTCAGGTGGACAGAGCTGCAGGCAACCACCCCGGCCTCATGCCTCCCTTCCTCCCTTCTCAGCCTTTCCTCTCTCGGTGTCTCATTTCCTTGTCTCTGTCTCTGGATTTCTTCTGAGAGACTCCGTCTCTGTCTCTCAGGCTCTCTCTGTCACTGTCCCCTCTCCCTGTCCCCTTCACCTCTGGCATGGATCCCACCTGGCTCTTCCTGGGCCTCTCTCTCTCTGTCCCCCCTTCTGTGGACCTTTGAGCCCCTGTCTTTCTGTCACTTACCCAGCCTCTCCATCTTTGAGTGTGTGACCTCTCTTGTGCCTTCCCAGTCAGCCTCAGAAGTTCTGAGGCCCTGTCCCCACTCCAGGCCTCAGAGTGTCTCTCCATCAGATGGGGAGAATGAATCCACCCCACCTCCACCACGGAGCTGCTGTGAGGGCCAAGTGCGATCCCAGGCGGGACAGTGCTTTGTGAGTGGCAAGGCCCTCCCGGTCCTCACGTGTGGGCAGGGGAGCCAGCTATGCCCCAGCCGCGGCCCTGAGTCCCTCACACACAGCACCTCCAATCCCATCAGGAGGCAAGTCCTGGCCTCATCCCCACTTTCCAGAAGATGAGATAGAGGCTCAGGGAGGTGAAGGCTACTCAGCTAGAGGCAGAGGCAGAATGCAGTCACAGGTCTGCTGTCCCGGGACCTGACTTAGCCTGGGAGCCTCAGGAAGGTGTGCCCCCCCCACCAAGCAGGGTGAGGCTGTGAGGATGGGTAGGTCTGGGGTGGGTTTGGAGGGATGGAGGGCAGAGCTGCCTGGGCCAGAGGCTGAAGGGGTAGGTGGAGTGGGGCAATGCCCTCCTGGTTCTCTGCCATAGAATGCCACAGCTGCCCCTTCCCAGTGTGGGAGGTAGGGCCGCAGGGTTTGTGTTCATCAGCCCGTCTCTGAATATCTCTGAGTATCTCTGGGTGTGTCTCTGCTGTGGCCCCAAGGCAAGTGGTTGGGGGGAAGGTCCCAGACAGTGACACCCACATACCTGTTGGGTCTGTCCCCAGGGACCGTACATCTTCCTGGTCTACGCTGCCTACAATGGGGAGGTGAGTCGGGGGACATCAGTGGGGGTGGGGTAAGAGGAGCTTACCTTGATGGGCTCCAGGCCCACAGGGTCAGGGGAGGGTCCCAGGTCTGGGGTGCCCTGCAGAGGATGACTGAGAAGGAGGCAGCTGAGGTGTTCATGGTGTGCGCAGGCCCGGGGATCGAGGGGTGGGAGGTCCCACTGCAGCTGGTCCCGGGGGTACAACCTCTCCTTTCAGGTCCACACCAGGGCCCGGGCCAAGCATCCCACCCTAGGCCCTCAGGTCCCCGGGAGGTGGCTCCGAACAACTCCATAGCCTTGGCTCCACCGCGAAGACACTTGTCCCTCAGAGGTATGTCCTCACCACCCTCCAGTATGCGTACTACCCAGTGCCTCAGTTTCCCCGGTGCTCAGATAGAGCTGGGAGGGCCCCAGCACATCTGAAAGACAAAGGGCCTGAGGTCCAGGGAATTCTGCAGCCATGGTGCCTGGTGGGGGGGCGGGATTGGTGTAGAAATGGCTGGTTTCTTCCCACAACCACCAGGAGAGAACAGGGGCCCCTGGTACCAAGCCCAGAGGCGGAGTTTGCCCGGGTCACCTGCCCGGGTATCCATGCAGAAGGCAGGTGGGTGGGTGATGAGCAGGGCCCTGACACAGGTATGGGTTGAATGACTTGAAGGCCAGGGTATCCCGGCTTCTGGTTCACTGCTGTATGCCCTTGGGCCTGTTCACTTCCCTCTCTGGCCTTCATCGCCTCATCCCTAACCTGGAGGGTAAACCCTTGAATGGATTCTTAGGTTCTTTGATAATGAGGTCCCCACCCAGGATGGGGAAGCAGAGAGAGAGCTTCCTGCTTTAGCCTCCCCAAAGCTCACCTACCTGAGTGTTTCCCCCCCACCAGGAACTCACGGCCCCGGGATCCCCACAACCTTTTCCTCCATTGCAGAACCCGAGAGACCGGTGAGGCTGGGACAGGGGTGACCGGGCTCTGCTAAGGAGCTAGCAAGTGCGTCCGGCAGGGCTGGGGAACCACAGGAAATAGGGTGGGGCTGCGGTGGTGGGCTTCCCTGGGGACCCAAGGGCTCCATTCCCCAGTTACCAGGGTGAGGGGCTCTGGGAGCAGCTGGGAGGTGCGGAATGCACCCCGGCAGAACCTGAATGCCAAGGCCCCTGGGGGTGGGGAGTTCTCAACAAGGTAGCCAAGGAGCCCCAGGGCAAGGGGGAGCAGGAGTGTGGGCCCAGCCCCTGAGGATGTCCTCTGTCCTCAGGCTGTGGAGCTGAGAGCATTCAAGGCTTCAGGTAGGAATCCCACTTCAGGGGATCCCCCTTTCCCCTGGGCGCCCAGACACCCCTTCCCCTCACTGGACCAGAATATTTGAAAGTGACTGAGACGCAACCACACCTGACCGCTCACAATTTAAGGGGCCCTTCCTGTCACTCAGCTCCTGTGGCGCCCGGAAGCCCTCCATGAGCTCACCTGGGCTGTCTGGGAAAATGCAGCGCTCCATGGGAGAGGTCACATAGGGAGTAGGTTCGGGTCTCCTTCCCAGAGCTGGTGCTCCGGGAGGGGCAATGAGCAAAGAGCCTCCTTCCCAGAGTCCGCCTTCCTCTGTGCACCCCTCTCTGGCCCCCCCAAGTCTGGCTTCCTGGCCTCACCTCGAATTAGAACCCCCATCCTGATACCTCGGGCTCTGAGAGGCCTGCCAAGCCCAGTGAGGAGCAAGTGCTGACCCCCAAAGCTTCAGTCTCCCCGCTGGACAGCGGATGGGGGGTGACAGGGGACCTGTGGGCAGAGGGGCCAGGCTGGGCCACCCCAGGTCCTGCTCAAGATGAGGACGAAGCCTGGGTGGCTCAGCCTGGACCGAGAGGAGCTGCAGGATTCTGGTCACTGTCAGCCCTTCTGAGCCTGAGCTCCCCCTGTCTTAAATAGGAGGTGACCCTGTGAGGGGCCGGCGCAGCACTGCCCAGCCTCACACCCTGGTTCTTCCAGCCAGCGCAAGAGGCCGATTTGCGGAGCTCCTGCTGGGGCTGGGCTCTGTGCTAACCTCGGGCACTGGCTGCCTTTCATCTGGTGACCTGGGGAACTCCTCCCATTGGGCAGATGAGGAAACTGAGGCACAGGGCCAGTGGCAGAGGTGAGGTCAGGTCCCCACCCCAGCAGTTGGGAAACTGAGGCGCAGGGGTAGTCACACAGGTGTAAGCGCAGGCACATTTGAACCCAGGTCTGTGACCTCAAGCTCCCAGGAGCCTTCATCCCTGCCTAGCGTCCTCAGTTCCTTGGAGTCTCAGCTTCCCCTTCTGCAAAATGGGCTGGAGGCGCCCCCTGCAGGCCCGTTGGAAGGCCGCAGGCGCCCGGGGACCTGAGCTGCCCCCGCCCCGCGCCCAGCTCCCCTGGACCCCTGTCCCCCTGTCCCCGCAGGCCCAGCACGTCTGTGGGAACAAGAGAGCGGCAGCCGCGCCTCTGCGCTCGAGTGACGGCGCCTTTGTCTCCGGGGAAGGCTGGGTTGCTAGGGCCGCTCGTAGCAACCGAGCCGTCCCCCCTCCGCCCGGCCCGGCCCCACCCTCCCGACGCCCGAGCCCCCAACCCACCCGCGACCTGCTCCGGCGGCCTGAGCCAGACGTGCGAAGGAGCGAAGGCTGCAGCTCCGGGTCCCCGGTGCCCGCCCCGCCCTCCCGAAAGCCCGCGGGCACGCAGGTGTTTCTGGGATGGGGAAACTGAGCCTCTCAGGGGGAATGAAGAGGACTAAGCAGGGCCCCCAGGCCAGGATTCCCACCCTAGATCTTACCCCAGCCTCAGTTCCCAGCCCCCTCCCCATCTTGGGGGTGCCAGGGCATCCACCCCACTCTCTGTCAGCCCAGCCCAAAGGGTGCCCTTCCCTCCTAGGTTTCTAGAGAGTGCTTGGGGACTTCTCTCCAAGCTCCTCCCGGGGACGTCTGGACGGCCCAAATGGAGCCCCCTCCCCCCAGGGACAGACAGCAGCCATAGTCTCTGCCGCTTCCTGTGCTCCCGCCAACCCCACCAGGTCCCACAGCTCTGTCCCCCTGGCTTTCTGTCTGTGGCTGTCCCTCCCCTCTGTCCCTCCCCACCATCCCTGAAGTTCTGATGGCCCTGTGGTGTCTCTCGTAATAAACCTATTCTTGTGACCTGTCCCTCTCTGGGATTACCCTGGCCTGGGAGGAGAGAGGGGACAAGGGAAGCTACCACTTTGGCTTTGGGACTCTAGACCGTCCCAGCTTCATCATCAGGGTAGGTGCAGCCAACACTTAGCACTCTGTACCTGGCTGGTGCTGAGCCCTCCCACTGCCTTAGAGCTGCAAATCCTCACCTCAGCCTGGAGGCTCCCACCACCCCACTGTGCAGAGAAAGAAACTGAGGCCCCCATGCTCAGATCTGGGCATCGCCAGCTGGTTAACACAGGGGCAGGGTGCAGTCATGTGCATGGGGGTGGCCCAGGCAGCCTGCTCAGAGGCGGCGCCAGGGTGGGAGGGACTGCCTCCAGGCCTGATGAGAGTCAGGCTTCGGGAGGTGCCCAGCTCTGAGTCTGGCTGTGACCAGGTCCTGCCACTATCCTGCCACAGGCAAGGTTCTTCTCTGAGACTGGGTCTCCTCTTGGGTAGAATGGTTTCAGGACCAGTGAGGAACACTGATGATGTGTTAGGGCTTGGCGCCAGGGTGGGCCCTGAGGCAAGGACCAGGCAAAGGGGGTGCCCAGGGGCTGGGACTCAAGGCGCAGAGGCTAACTGTGCTGTTGACCTCAGCCTGGCTCCAGTGCCGCTGGGGCCAGAGGATGGGGCACAGCCGAGGAGCATCAGAGCAGCCACCCTGGGTGAGACAGGTACCCACTCCAGACACGGGTGGGTGGAGGTGGGGCAGGGCTGTGTGACCTGAAGCCCTGAGACCCAGCAAGGCACAAGCTGCACCCAGCTCCCTCCACTACCTTAGAAGTTTCTTCCACCCTGGACCCCGCCTGGGTTTCATCTGGGACAAAATCTTTGGGGGGCTGGGGTGGCACCACGGAAGGACAAAAATCTGGCTATTTCATTCTGGGGATGGCACGCTGCTGAACCTCTTGAAGCCCAGTCCGTCGTCTGCAGAACAGAGGACATCAGGCCAGGATGAGCTGGGCAGGGCACTTGGTAGTTCCTACTGCCTGCATTTGCAGTGTCCTCTGACCCCTTCCCTTCACTTGCAGAGGGCTCCTGCCTCCCCACCCCAAACTAATGTGGGCTGGTGGGGGGAGGGGCCCAGGGGCAGGGACCAAGAAGTCCTTTCCAGTCTCCCTTCCATCTGCCCATACCCTTCCTCCCTACACACTCTCTTTATTCTCCAAGCAAAATAACTTCTCTTAGGTCCCCAAACACCACTGGCTGATACAAACATCCCTTTGCTCACACTGTGTCCTCTGCCTGGACTGCCCCCAACAGTTGTCTCACTGGTAAACTCCTGGGAATCCTTCAAAACCCAGCTTAGATGACACCTCTTCTATGGAGACTTCCTGTCCCCCTGGGGCAGAATCAGTCACTCATCTTCTCTGGTTCAGTGACTTGATGTACCACATTGGATTATGATCTGATTAAGTCTCCTACAAAACTGGACATTCCCCGGAGGCAGAAACCAGGGCATCTGCTTCATTTATGACGGTGCCAAGAGGGAAAGGGACATTTTATCTTTGCATAAGTCACTGCCAAGCTATGCGCCTAGAGCTACCTCGTCCTGTGTGCTTCGAGGGGGCACCTTTTCGAATTTGCACAGAGGCACAGTGGATCAGGAGTGGCCCTGGGGATAAACTAGGTTGGTCAAGGTGTGTCAAGAAGGTTTGCACAATGGCTCTGCCCCTTCTCAGTGTTGACCTTGGACAGGCCACTTCACCACTCTAGACCCATAACGGGCTGTGAAGAACAGATGAGACAAAACTGACAAAGCAGGCAAAGCCCTGGGAAGACACCTGGAGCAGAGGAAGCAGCCTCAGATGTTGGCCCTGCTCACTGCTGCCACCAAGTGGCGGGGGAGGGGGAGGCCAGGGATTCGGGGAGAGGGCCAGGCACCAGGGGCCTGGGGCTGGCCATCAGATGGACAAAGAGGACTGGGCCAGTGCTCTCAAGTCAAGTGGACCCAGGTTTGACTCTGACCCTGCAGATCACTGACTGAGGAGCACTTGCCAAGTGCCTCTCCTGGCTTATAGCTCCTGCCTCACTGCGTCACTGTAGGCACAGTAGGTGCTCATTAAATGATTGCTCCCTTCTGCCCAGGATGGTGGCTGAGCTGCACTGCCCGGGGGGAACGGAGGCTGAGGTCCTGGTGGCTCAAGTATCCCCCAGGCCTCCTGGGCATGGCAGGGTCTGAGGGATGAGATGGGGCCCAAAGGCCCCCCAACAGTGCCTGGTGTTCCCCCACACCCTATCCTGCCTCCCCAGAGTTTTGAAACAAAGGTTATCTGAGTGTTGCCTCCATCCCAGTTGGAGCATTGCCCCACCCTGGACCACCCAAACCCACGTAGGAGGCTCTGCTTTGCCTCCCAATGTAAGTAGCCAAAGGTAGCTGGAAACTAATTGCAAAATTTATTCCAGGGCTGCAGGGGCTGGGAGATTCTTAAGGGCACTTCTCATTGGGGGCTGGGTTTCTGGCCTTGGCGGGGGGGGGGGGCGCACTTCAGTGGGCAGGGTTGGGTCTGAGACAGGGCGGTGGAAGGCAGGGGGCAGGGATGCCCAGTCACCTTCACCTGGGCAGGCTCAGCGCAAGCTGCAATGGCTACGTGAAAGCAGGGCAGGTGGGTGCCCAGCCCAGGGACAGAGGACAGCTGAGGCCTCTCCCTCATGCCTGGCCCTGGAGAGTGTCTTTCAGGACACAGGGCAGGAGGCCATGGAGTGGTGGTCCAGCTTCGAAGGTTTGCAGCAAGGGACCCATGGGACGGGGCCAATGAGGAAGGGGCTTATCTGCAATGTCCCTGATCTGGAGACCCATACACCCTCCCAAGCACAGATTCCCACCCACAGAGACTCTGAGCCCCCCAGAGCATCCTGCTGTTCATCGAGTGGGGTGGGGGCTAGCAACAGCTCTTCCCTGCATTGGAGTGGCTCCCAGAAATAGTGGCCCAGCACCACCGGTGGGGTCCTTGGTCCGAGGGTGTTTGGGGAGGAACCATGAGCTATACTTGGTGCGAATCCCCAAACCCCAGCCTCAGTCCTGAAATCTGCCCCCTACCCACCACATACACACGTTTCAAGGAGTATCTAGATTCTAAAACAAACAAAACGAAAAACCTCTTGACTACTGCCTTGCAGATAAATACCAGCCTGGGCGTGCCAACTGTGGGTGGGGCTACAATGTAGCTTGTGCCCAACTTCTCCGGTGGGAGAGGGACAGAAAGATGATTGTAGCAGAATTCTTTTCCGATAACATGTGAAAGTTCTCCCCAGCAGAAGTCAAATGGGGTAGAGGGCAAAGGGGGGGGTCTTTTTGTCCTGACCAGTCTCCCAGTGTCCCCTAGAACCTAATTGTCCCTGTCCGGTTTTGCCAGCTCAGCTGTCCCGTTTACAAAACAGAGGGCTCCCCTCCCGGTCCCTCTGAGGGTTCTGAAGACGCCTCGCCCCAGCTGGTGCCACTCGACCTCTTTCTGCTTCTGCTTCCAGGAGAGGGGAAGGGATGACCTCTGACCCAAGGGACATCGAGGCCCAAACCTCCTCCCTGGACCTGTGCTCCAGACTCCAGGACAGACAACTGGGAGCTGGGAGCAGGAGGAGGGGAAGGGGGTGGTTACAGCCACCACCTGGGGCACTCTGAGTGGCAGGCAAGTGCCAGTGGGTAGTGGGGGCCACCCCACCTCAGCCAGGCCCCGCCCACCCTCACTCATTTCCCCAAACACAGGGCTTCAGAGAGCTCAGGGGCATCGGCCTACAGGGTGGGGCTCCTGGGTCAGCATAATAAAATAAACCATCTGGAGGGCTGAGGGGCTGGCTGTGACCCCTCCCCCGGCCCCAGTCCAGGTCCTGGTCCCCCCCGGCCCAGGCTCAAGTCTGCTTGGCTTGCAGCATCTCGATGAGCAGGTTGTTGCGGGGCATCTCGTTGCCCAGGTGCTTGTGGTACAGGTACTCCTTGGCCTGCATGCTCAGTGCCCGCACCTCCACCAAGCACAACAGCAGCTGCTGGAACTTGTCCCCGCAGTGCGGGTAGTGGCACAGGGTGTAATCGAGCAGGGCGGCATTGGCCTTCTCCTGAGCGTCCTTCACCAGGCTGTGGTTGTTCAGGAACTTCACATCTGCAAAGGGAGGAGCTCCGTCAGCATCACCAGCCGCCACCTCACCAACACCGACAGCCCCGGCATCGCCAAAGCACAGGCACGGCCACCGCCATCATCAACAACACAACCACAGTCTCCCTGTCTCCACCGTATCACCATCACCATTGTCACCACCACGGCTGATGAACACTGCCGCCATCATCCATCACCAATACTGACATCGCGGTGTGTCCCCAAACATGGCCGCTGCTGCCATCATCAACCAAACCTCGAGCACGCCCATCACCACCATCAGCCTCATCGCCACAGCTGAACACCGCCGCCATCAGCATCACCGACACCAACGTCTCTGTGGTTATTGCACACACAGCCCCGTCATCGTCAACCACCCAGCCACAGTCACCTGCCACCATCATTACTGCCGTTGGCATCATCACCGTGGTCACAACGAGTACCTCCGTCGTCACCAAGACCACACCAAGCTCACCAGGTGTGTCCCTGGGCATGCTATTTGACCTCTCCAGCTCCTCTTCCGTAAAGCGGGAGTGACAACAGTACCTACGTCACCAGCTGGTCGGGGGCATTCAGGGAGCTGATACATGGAAGGAGTTTGGGAAACGGCATCCGGCACGTAATAAGGCCCCACGTGGCAGTCGTTACCATGATTGCCCCGACTCTCACCGCGATCAACACTATGCCATCCCCGTGGTCAAGACCATCCTGTCGCCATCATCCCCAGGTGGCCACCATCAGCATCACCACCCGGCCACAGTCATCACTGTCCTCGTCACCAGACAGGCGCAGTGTGAGTGGAAGGGTCCCATCTTACAGCTGCAAGGCACGTGCCCCGGTGGCCCCTTTCTGGAGAGTGACAGGGACTCCTTGGGTCCACCCGCTGACCAATCACGAGGCTCCAGTACCACCGGGAGATCCTCCCATGGGCCACGGGAGCCTGGGTGCTCACTGTGGCGGTACCTATGGTGACGGAGGTGGCCTGGATGGCCACGTGGTGGCGGCGCACCAGGGAGTCCTGCCGACAGCAGCAAAGGGGCAGACCACACAGCACACGGATGGCTCTTTAAAAGCCAGAGGCTGAGTGGAAAACAACACACCGGGGAGATCCAGAATGAGGTCCAGAAGGCAAGGATCTCTACGTAAATCAGGGCCCCTGTGCGCAAAGCAGGCACGTTACGTAAGGACAGGGCTGAACGTGAGGCCCCGAGTTACACCGGCAGGAGCGTTGCCCATGGCAGGGAGCGGAGGGCAGCGGCTCTGCGTGGACCAGTGATCCTTCGTGCCCTGGACAGAGGAGTGTGATCAGTGCGCCCCCCACACCCAAGGTCCAGCGAAGAGTCAGAAGAACAGAATGTCTGGGAGTGGGATGGACGGGTCTCAGATCCCAGCCCCATCACTCAGGAGCCGCGGCCTGTGCCCTGCCCCTCCTGACCTGAAGGGCCTTCTCACTGTATGAAAGGAGCCGTGCCCACCTTGCAGGGGCAAGAGCATTGGGTGCAGAGGCCTGCACAGGCGTCTGGCCCCCAGGAGTGCCAGGTGAGGGCCAGTTTCTTGTCATCCCTGTCCTCCTCACAGCTCCTGGGCAGCATTTCCAGCTGAGTCCACAGAATCGCTCCCCTATTCCCAAACCCTAGCCAGGACTGGCCTGGGATGTGGCCTCCAGTGGCTCGGAAATGGCCGTCTGTCCACATCCCCCCGCACCCCCACCTGCTGCTGCGGGGGAGCAGGGAACCCAGCGTGTGCAGCCCTTGGCCCTTCTAATCCCTCCTAACGCCCACTGCGCCAGGAGAGCTGGGTGCTCCTGGCAACCCTGATCCCCGGCCGCCCCCAGCACGCCCGCTGAGGCCTGTGTTGTCCAAAGTCGGATTTAGGGAAACCCGAGCTGGGCCCGGGTCGTATGGCAGGACCTGGCCCGATCCTCCACCTCCGCTCCCAGCCCCCTCGCCTCCCTCAGAAAGTAAGCCAGGGTCACTTTCTTCCTTGCCTCCCCAGGATCGCCTCTAGCCCACAAGGCACCTCGTGCCAGTTAGAAGGAAGTTCCCCCTTGTCCACAGACCGACAACCTGGTGAGGGGCACACACGCAGGATCTCAGCCCCTACGCGTCCCTGCCTCGGTGCCCGTGTGCAGGGGACAGCCTGCCCCGTGGCCTGGCCCGCTCCAGACACACTCAACGGTCGTGGGAAGTCCCCCCCAACCTAGTTCCATCCCTATCACAGCCTCTTTCCATCTTAACACTGTCCCGTCTACCCTCACCCCACCATCCCCAAGGCTGGGCAATTCTCCTGACATTGTGTTCTGACAGCTCCCAGTAGGAAGCTGGGGGTCCAGAGAAGGGTAGGGGCCAGTTCAGGGGGCCCAGAGGAAGTAGCTGGGGGTGAGGGGAAGACTGGCAAGGGTGCTGCAGCAGAGGCGGGGGTGGGGCAGGAGGCCCAGAGCCGGGGCTTTCCCAGGATTTACTGTTCTCAGCAGCACCGTTCCAGGGACAGCAGGGCAGAGTGCAGGGCGGGGTGCAGACTGGGCATCGCTTTCAGGGACAGCCCCTCCTAGCAGGTCTATGGGTCCCGCAGCTCTGCGGACTGGAGACCCCCACTGTGCCCATGAGGTGGGCACCAGGGCCGGGAGGGAGCACAGTCACTAACCGAGCCCCCAATAACTACAGCGTAAGTGCACCCACCAGACACCTTGCTCCCAGATCAGTTAATTCCTGCAGACACCCAGGCAGGCAGGAAAGGGCCACCCCCCGGTGTAGGGACAGTGGGGAGTGCCTGGGACACACAATAGATGCCAGAGTCCACATTCAAACCCAGATCTCTCTGGCTCCAAAGCCCTATGAGCGAGGAGGGGTGCGGCCAAGCTCAGACCTCGGTTCCTGGAAGACTGGACAGGATAGCTCTACATTTCATCCAGTCCAGGAGTCCCACCCAAGAGCCCCACCCTGGGGTCCTAGGTTTCCCAGAGGGGCTACTCTAGGCTCCAGACTTAGATTTTTCGTCCTCACCTTGGAGGCGATTGTGATCAAGTCCTGCCCCTTCTCCCAGCCCCCCAGCGCCCCCATCTAAAGGGACTGTGGGAAAACTATAGGCTAGCGGATGTGACAGAGCCAACACCCCACAGAACACCATGCCCTTCATCGTCAGATGCGGGGCGGGGCTCACACAAACCTGGAGAGGCCCCCTTAATGTGTCAGGGGTTCAAATCCCAGCTCCACCACCAGCTGGGTGTTCTTGGGCAACTAAGTCCTTTCCCCCCTCAGAGCCTGTTTCCCATGATCTGCAAAATGGGGACAGATTCACCTCTGCCCCACACGGCACCCAAGATCAGGGCCTAATCTGTGTGCCCGGCTCTGGGCCCTGAACTGCCACAGCCTGGAGATGGACACCTTCGAGAAAAGTCTGCGTGGGTCCCCAAGCCTGCTCAGCTCCCAGCAGTCCTAGTGGTGGGAGGTGGGAGATGGGGGGGGGGGGGCTGGGAGATGGCACCCCCGCCTCAGAGAGCAGCCCGCTAGCTCTGCGGAGCTGGGGGCCCCCAGGTTCTCAGAAAAGCCCCCTTTTCACGGTTTAATTGAATATTTGAATAATCCTTTCATTCCAGCGAGGCATAAAGAATGTTGTCCCAATAGCAGTGACTCAGGCAGGCGCCCCCGCGCACAATGGCCCCTCGAGTGGGGCTGCTATTCAGGCTGCCTTTTGTTGGCGCGGAGCAGTGGGTAAATTGCAAACGCTTAAGGGAATGCTGCGGCGCCGCCTCAATGGAAGTCAGGAAATCGAATGTTAGGTCAATCCATTAAGCTTCGATTAAGTCCTCTGCGGAACAATGCCCGCCGGGCCCATCTTCATAAACACCGTGATTGCTAGGAGAGAGGCACTAATTTTAATTAAACCTTCTTACCTGCCTCCTCGCCTGTCTGAGACGGCTCTTTAGACGCCAAATGGCACCCTTCTGCGGAGACAGGCGAGAAGGAGGCGCTGAGCGGGCTGCAGGGCAGTGGGGAGGGCAGGGGGGGACAGTCATCACACAGGTTCAGGCTGCCCAGCCCAGGGAGGCGCCCACATGCCAGCTGGAGGTCTGAGCAAGGGGCCATCCTTCTCTGGGCCCCAGTTCCCTGGGGGACCCAGGCCTGGTGGTCATGGGAGGAGTCCCCTGTCACTTTCCAGACTCTGGGCAAATCTTCCCCCTCATCTTGCCCAAATCTCTCCGCTTCACCCAGACCGAGGGTCTAGCCTCCTACAGGGCTCTGGGCTGCCCCCTGCCATTCTTTCCTGAGCTTGCTAACATGCGGGTACGATCCTGTTCCTCCCTGCTGAAGATCCTTCCCAAGGCAAGTTCAAGGTACTCGGCCTGGCATTCAAGGCCTTGCACATGGCTCACTGGCCTCGTCTCCCCCTGCCCTGCAGGAGCTCAGGCAGGCTCCTCTCCCAGCCCAGCCTCACTGGAGTCCCTGGCCTGCTGGGCTAGGTGCTCTCCCCAGCCACCTCAGCCGCAAAGGCCAGGCCTTGTGCCAGACACACAGCGTGCAGTACAGAGGGACACTGGCTCGCTCATTCATTCACTCCATCCATTAACGTGTTCATTTGCTCATTCACTTAATAACGATGGTTATGATGAAGGTAACACTGACACTCATTCCGAGGGAATTCTCTCATTGAATCCTCATAGCAAGTTAAGGATTATGATGATGGTCATTTTACAGATGGGGCAAGAGAGGCTCAGAGAAGGGAGTGACTTGCTCAAGGACACATAGCCAGAGAGTCCAGATTTAGGGTCCAGGTGGTCCGTACCTAGTCCCCATTCCTAATCACCATCCTGCCTGGCATGGGTGCACACACATGTGGGTGCATGCGCACACAGACACACACACACACAAACACACACACACATACGCTCCCACTATGACTCCTCCATCCTGCCCCTCCAGCCTGTTCCGAGACGCACTGTGGACTCCCATGCTCTCAGGCCCCAGCTGCCTCCTCTGGAAAACAGAATGAAGGTTTGCATGAGGGGCCAGGCACTCGTGTTCTGAGCATGGCCCCTCGCCTGGGCCGGGGAAGGGGGCTGGGCTCAGCTGTGCTGTCCTCTGCAAACCCCACAGGAGGACGAGCCCTGGACTAATCACCTGCTGGAGGCCAGAGCTCTCCTGGGCCTGGCAGTCCTCAGCGCCTGCGGCTTCGGTGGGAAGGGACCGGGGGCACGCGCTTCAGGACCCAAGTAGTCTGGAAAGTCAAGACATGGTCCCCGTTCTACAGGGGGTGCCCAAGGAGAGATGGAGCTCTGGACCAGGCAACGGGTGGCTGGCAGCCCACCCTCCACCCGACCTCCCCGGGACCTCCTTGGTTTCTCTTGATGGTGGTCAGGTCACCGCACAAGCCACCCAGACTGCCACAGAGCCCACACTCCGATGCTATGTGCCCAAGCACCACCGTCAGCCCAAAGCCCTCACCTGCCCCTGTCACTCCCCAGTCACACTCAGAGTCTCCACAGGGTGACACACACAAACCACAAGCCAGTGACAGTTCACAGTGTGCACTGTGTGAGAACAAAGGCACACACACAGCAAACTCCTGGAGGCCACATGCCCGACCACCGCCATCTATGGCCTCAGTCTGAGCCAGTCCCCAGAGCCTGGCAGTTCTTAGACAAGGCTAGGAGGAGGGTACCACTGGAGGCAGAGGAGGTGGGGGTTCCCCAGCTGGAGCCAGCCTGGCCTGGGCTCCTGAGGCCCCTCCAAGGGCTCCTAACCAGTGGCCCAAGATTCAGCCCCCAATCCCACTGTGGTTGTCCCCTACCAAACCCTGCAGCCTTGCAGAGAAGCCCTCTGGCTACCTGTCTGTGGAGTCAGAAGATCCAGCCCAGGCACCAAGTCCAGTGGCCGTGGCCTGAGCAGAATCAACGCTTCACAGTCACCCCTCCCAGCCCACTTCTTCCCCGACACGCCCCACTCTTGGGCAGACACACCCTTGCCAGACTGTGGCTATGATGCCATCTGCAACAAAGACTGAGTCTCAAATCCCGCCCCCTGTTCCAACCTTCCATCCCGTCTACACCTCTGCTAAAAGATGTATCCCCCCAGCAAACTCCTACTCACTCTCTGAGACCCTGCTCAGATGTCCCTCTTCCGGGAAGCCTGCCAGGCAGAGTCCCTGTTTCCTACCCTGGGTTCCCCAGCTCTCTGTCCCAGCCCTGATGGCACTGGCTGGAGGCCTTTCCTGGACTGGGAGCCACCTGAGAGCAAGGAAAACCTCTCTGTTCGCAGCAGCACTGGGCACGGGAAGGACAATGGACAGAGGTGGCTTGCTGGGCGAGGGAGGAAGGAGGAGGCCAGCCGGTGAGGGCGCAGAGGAGAGGGGGGTGGACATGAGCAGTGCAGGCTGGGTGGGTAGGGGAGGCAGTGGAGACACCAGAGCCTTGGGGCGTGGGGCAAGCTGGTGGGCTGGGCTCGCCCTCTCCCCCTTCCCTGCTTTATTTTCCCCCTTAGCACTTATCGAAACCTTCAGGGTATCCATTTTACTAACCAGTCCACAGTGTATATATTTTACCCGTCATCTTATGCTCTCTCTCCCAGAGAGAAGGCCAGCTCCTTGAAGATGGGGATTTGGGTCTTTTTTGTTCATTCTGTATCCTTGGGGCCTTGCACGGGGCCGTTGCTCAGCAAATGGTTGTAGAATGAATGAGTGAAGGAATGAATGAATGGGCAAAGGTATCTGGGCCCCATAGAGCTCAGAGTCGGAGTTTTGACCACCCCTCCTCCCAGAGCAGGGGCTTGGGAAAGCAGGGACCCAGGAGGAGGCCGGGGAACAGAAGCTCCTGGAACGTGTTCTCTGGAGGGGGCAGAGTACTTCACTTGGGCTCTCAGCTGGGAAGTCACCAAACTCTCAGAAGGGTCCTTGTTTCATAAAGGGCACGCCTTAGACATTATCTTGGCCCGCTGGACTTTCAAAGACAGAAACTGAGGTCCAGAGAGGAAGCAACCCCCACTGTAAGAGCCCCCCCCCCAGCATACAGCCCCGGCTTGGGGCCTCAGTGCCCGCCCAGCCATCTCTGTGCCCTTGTCACTCACCGAGGCTGAAGAGGATGAGGAACTTGAGGCAGACGAACTCCTGGCGGTCCAGCTGCAGCGCGTGCAGCCGCAGGACCAGCTCCTGCGCCCGCAGCACCAGGCTGTGCAGCAGGGAGCCGGCCTGGGCGGCCACCGTGCTCAGCTCCACCTGGGCGGGCAGACCTGGGGTCAGGGCGGCGGGGTGGGGCA
This sequence comes from Tadarida brasiliensis, assembly GCA_030848825.1. Classification (NCBI taxonomy): domain Eukaryota; kingdom Metazoa; phylum Chordata; class Mammalia; order Chiroptera; family Molossidae; genus Tadarida; species Tadarida brasiliensis. The sequence goes on along the minus strand of CM061269.1, from coordinate 9,741,562 downwards.
GGAGCTCTCATCAGGGACGGGGAGGGCATGGACGGGAGGCGCCGGTCGGGCGGAGACTGGGGGCCGTGTGCCCAGCCATGGAGCTGAGCCAGGTGGGGGCAGCATCTCCCCAGGCCCAGGAAGCCCCAGCCCCAACACCCAGGGCCCGGGAGCTGAGGCCCTGCAGCAGCTGAGCTGACACGGGGCAGGCGTGTGCAGAGGGAGCCTGAGGGTCCCACACACACAGGCTGCTGCCAGGCCCAGGTACGCGCTGCTTGTGTGTTCTGTGTGGAGTCTGCAGCGAATACCACGTTGTGCTGGGCACGGGGCAGAAGCGGGGCGGGGCTGCCTGGGGATATGTGGATGGGCACACGGCTGCCTGGGCCCCACACGCCCGCACCGGGACACTCGGCTGGGGATGTGACCACACCTCAGCTCACAGGCACGCACACAGGGCTGTCCACCCACCTCATGAAGCGCACGCACACACACACACACCCATGTCTGTGTTCCCACTGACACGGTGACTGGCAGCTCTCAGCACCCACACATTTATGTGCGTGGAGATAGTTGTACGGTAAAATACAGGCAAACACACACACGAGGGACATTCCCATGGCCTCAGACACCTCGGCCTGCGCGTTGACACGAGCCGACACGCACTCATACCTCAGACTCTCCATCTGCATGACCTCAAAGTGACACCCTTGGGACCAGGTAGCCTGAGACACCCAGGGTGAGAACTGAGGATGGGGACAGAAGGACAGAAGGCCTGGGGTGGAGGTAGAGGTGGGAGAGGGCCTCCGTCTCCACCCCCACCCCGAGCACCCGGAAAGCCTGCTTCCCCTTCTCTATGCCCCCCGGGGGGCTGCTCTGCCCTTCACTAGGCTGCGCCTTCCTCCTCCGCTCCCCTGTGCCCTCTCAGCAGCTGGGGTCCTCCTGGAGCGGTGCCCCGCCAGGTGCCCAGCAGTCTGAGCAGTGGGTGCTGCCTCTCTTCCTCACCTCCCATCTGGCCCCATGATGCTGGGCATGGGGCAGAAGCGGGGAGGGCCAGTCCCTCAGACTTGGCTGTGCCCTTCCCCACTAGAAACCGTCCCCTTGCTCCCTTCCCTGGGCTCCCATCCTAGTGACCCTGATTCCCTGCTCTAGGGGCCCACATTCTCACTATGAGTTCTTTGGGGCCCAGACCCCTCTGCTTGTCTGTTCATTCATTTACTCCCTCACTCAGGATTTAGGTCTTGCCCAATCCAGCCCCTAGCAGCCCCTCCAGCCTCATCTCTTACCTGTCCCCCAAACCCACAGTCCAGCTTACCAGTGGCTCCTGGTGGCTCAGGAGTTCTAAATATCCCTCTCTGAGCCTTACCCCATGCTCTCCCCTCTGCCTGCGGTGGAGGCAGAGATGTCCCCCACCACCTTTTACTACCTGACAAGACCTGGTGCCACCATCACCTCCTCCAAGAGCCTCCCCGACCCTCCCAACGTCCCTGAGCTGCTTCCCCACAGCAGGGCTCCCGGGGCTGCCTCCCTCCCGGCCTCGGCCCGGGCTGGTCGGAGCGAGCTGGGCGGTGGCTGCTCCGTGAGCTCGGGGAAAGGGCTGCCGCTCGGAGTGCGGGGTGGGGTGGGGAGGGCACCGCGGCCTGGTCACCTCCTGCCCGATGACCAGCAGGATGCTGTCCTCCTTGCCGTGTTGGATCTGGCGGTAGATGTGGTCAAACACCAGCAGCTCGCTCCAGCAGTTCTGCAGCAACGTCATCTGGTCGGCCACCTGCCAGGAAGAGGCACCCGGGCTCTGCGTCCATCCGCGCGTCTGGCGGGACCGGCCTCTCACCTCCCTCCTCCCGACTCTCAGCGGGGCATGTGACCTGGGTAAACTGCTTAACTTCTCCGTGCCCCGTCTGCCCCTCTGTCTACTCCATCACAGGGTGTCAGGGGTCTAGCAAAATGATCAGAGGCTCCGGCCCCAGTTCTGCCTCTTACAGGATGTGTGACCTTAAGCAAGTCCTGTAACCTCCCTGGGCCTCAGTGTTCTCGTCTGTAAAGCGGGCAAAGTATTAGAAAGTGGCTGGCACACAAGCCCGCCATAGCACAGATGCTGGTGCGCAACGCCCGCGCCGCGCTTCGTGAAGGACGCGTTCACATGCAGGGGAAGAGCGCCATTCACTGGAATGTGTGCCCGCGTGTCCTGTGGTCACGTCTCCAGCGGCTCCAATCACTCGAAAACTGAGCCATGAAGAGGAAACAGGGACTTCCCTGGGCCTCATGCAGAGCCCTCAGGCTCAGGACGGGCAAGGAGGCCCCCGGGCCAGGCGGGCCGTGGTCGGGTGGATGGCAGCGGGCTGATGTCTGAAGCAGGAGCAGACCAGCGACGGGGCCAGACTGTGAACACTCAGTGCACGGGTGGGGACTGCCCTGGGCAAGTGTCCTTCCGCTCTGAGGATTGATGCATTCGACGTGGCGAGAGTGGACGCTCATAACGGTGGGGCGTGGGACTCAGAGCCATGCAAGGACGCAGCCAGGACCCTGAGGGATGCCCTGACCTAAACCACTATTTTCAAATGAAGAATCTGCCACAGGGAGAGAGTGAGGGACCCTCCTGGGATCACAAAGAGGCAGCCAGGCCACTCTCAGTCCACTGCTCCCCACAGTGACAGAAGCACCACTGGGTGCTGGGGGTCATCCCAGGAAGGCACAGTACAAACCCTAGTCCTTCTCAGCCTCTGCCGCTCGCCAGCCAGCCACCATCTCCCCAGCAGATACCTCTGGGGCACCTTCCTGGGCGCTGCACCCCACAACCCTATGCGGCTGGTACTGTTCTCCCTTCTGAGCTCACAGGTGTCCAGTGATTTGCCCGGGGTCACAGAGCTCTGCCCGTCTTCAGATGTGTGCTCTGAGCCACCGGGTGTGGAATAAGACCTACCCTTGCCACCATGGCATGCTCTTTACCCCCATGAAGCCCTCACCATCCTTCGCCCTTGCGTGGTGCCCTCACCAGCCTCTGGGTGGGCTCTGCAACATCCAATGGCATTATGCATGCCTCTGTTTTCCCCAGAACCTGTGGGATCTGGGAAGGCAGGGCTGGGCCCCCATAGGAGGGGTCAATGAGCAGCTGATGGACAAAAATGTGCTCCCCAAGATGTGCAGAGAGAGCACAGAGGAACCACCCCACTCCTGGCCTGAGTTGAACTGGCCCAGGCCCAAGGAACAGCTTCTCTTCTGTGGGCTAGAAGCCCCCTTCTCCGCTGTTCCCCTGCTCCTGGGGGCGGTCCTGGGGCCTGTCCTCGGGCAGACAGAGGGAGACAAGCAGTGGACAAAGAGCAAAGCCAGCAGCAGGACACACAAGCAGGCTCCCCCAGGCCTCTCCTGCTCCCTGCTTCCCCCACCTATCCGGCTGAGGACAGGAGCGAGGGGCACTCTCTACATGCTCTGAGTCCCCAGCCTCCCAGCCTCCCTTCCTCACCCCATCTTCATGGCAAGAAACCAGACCTCTCCCTTCTCTCCAGCAGAAAGTTCTTCATAGAGCCCCATGATGGTCAGAACAGGAATCCAGTCAGGGGGACCCCCGGCTCAGCCACAGCTAGCCCAGACTGCAGGGGCCAGGAGAGAGTGAGGACTGGGCAAGGCTGAACCACGAAGACATCCCTCCTGTCTCCCCTTCCCTGTCCTCCGCGGTGGCCAGTCCCGGAGAGCTGGCAGGAAGCCTCCCCAACAGTGTCCAGGGAGGGAGCTGGGTGGGCGCCCATGACCAGGCCCGGTCCCAGCTCGGCCAGGGCTCCTCACCCTGGCCCCATCAACACTGCACCCAAATTCCAGAGAAGGAAATAGAGGCTGGCCTCCGGCCACACACAGGAGCTGCGCTCTGCCCAGATGCCCCGGACCGGGCTGGGAACTGCCTGAGGTCCAAGTACTTGGGGACAGCCCAGGAGTCACACTGGCTCACCCTGGGTGACCAAGTTGGAGCCAGAAGAAGAGGGAGGACATGCAGGGCTGGGCTCTGCCCCCCACCCATGGGCGCCTCAGGAGCAGACACCCTTGTGCCTGGATTGAAGGAACAGGGGGTGGGGAGAGGGAAGAGTGAGAGATAAGGGGGAGAATTAGGAGATAAGCGGGCTGAGCCTCAGGCAGAAAGCAGAAGGGGTCACAGTGACCCGGCTGGCCAAGCCCTGGAGCAGACTCTGTACCCAGACCTCAGGCCCTGGGAGTGGGGGCTGCCCTGCCCAGGGGCTGATAGGGGGCAGGGGCAGAGACGGGCAACATGGTGGCTAAGCTTTGGCTCCCAGTGCCCTTTGTGCCACACAGCCTTCTCTGCCCTAACGTGCGGGCACAGTGACGTCGGTGGAGAGCTCTGTGGACCACGGTTGGCTCTCCTGGGGACAGTGCCCCGCCCGGGTTCCCACCAGCCCCCAGCCCCGAGCCAAGCCATCTTTCCTTCCAGACTTTTTACTCGCTCTTTCCCAAATGGACAGATGGACACATAAAGACACTAAACTCCAAAGCATCCCCCACAGAGATGAGTGCGCGCACACACACACACACACACACACGCACGCACACGCACACGCACACCGTTTTTTATTTAAGAGAAAACCAGAGCGCCGCAGCCGCCAGCTCTTCCCCACGGAAAGCAGGTGGCTAAGAGGCTCACTTAACCAAAGAGGGCTGGTTTTCACCTTTCACAAGTTTCTCCCTAAGCAAAAGGTTCCTCCTCTGCCCCAGTCCTCCCCGCCGCCCCAGGAACAAGGACGGTTGCCGACCAGACCCCGGGGTCCCTCGCCAGCCTGGCCTGTCGCCCGGCCCCCCAGCCACCCATCCCTCCTGCTGTCTGCCACAAATCTTCCCGGAGCCTTGACACTGCGCAGCCTGCCTGGGAGCCAGGGTATTTATGGGTGCAGCGCTGACCTCCCTCCCAGCAGGGCCCCCTTCGGAGCCCCCTGGGGTCTGATCAGTCTGGCGGCCAAAGGCCAGCGGGCTCTGTAATTCTCCAGGGGCTGACGTGCCATGGGCTGGCCACGGCGCTGTCCAGGCTAAGTGGTCGGCGGGCCCGTCGTTTGTCTGTCCAGGACTGACAGAGTTACTGCCGCTTACATGGAACCATATATCTGAGCAGTTCAATCTGTTGCCAATCAGGGACCTCGGAGCTGGATGTCAGGGTGAAGTGATGTCAAGATGGGTCATCAGGCACCCTTGGCCCCGCCTCCCCCTCCCTGATGCCTATCTTGCATCCTCCCTGCCTGTCCTTCAAGGGAACTGCCCAGACAGGCTGGCTGGGCCTGCACGCTGCCCCGCCGAGCAGCAGGGACAGGTGGGTTTCTGCTCCCTGGCAGGTCTGAAGTTGCTTTATACACCCAGGGCCAGGTGGGCCCCATCTGCTCCCAGAACTCGAGTGCTCAAGGAACATGGACACACGCGTGTTTTCACACTCGTCCCAGCCTGGCCTGTGGACCACCTGCAGGTACGGATTAAATCAGAGCACAGAGCGGCGGTGAGGAAGGAGCTCCTGCCCCTGTCTGAACCCTTTCCCTTCCTGGCTCGCTAAACCCTTCCTAACCCTACGAGGGGGCTCTTATTTCAACTCTCCCCATTTTACAGATAGGAAGCAGAGGCCGGGAGGAGTAAAGTGACTTGCCCAAAGTCAAACAGCTGGTAAGTGGCAGAGCTGGGACTTGAACACAGGCCTCTCTGATTCTGGTCTTTGCTATGAACTTCGGTGCCACTGTCAGATCTAACATGCCACCGTGTGTGACATGGAAAAATGGAGGCAGAGGGACACCGAGCTGGGAAACAGGATGGGGAGGAGAACCCCAAAGGTCATCCGGAGCCCCAACATCCAAGCTCCCAGCATCCCGACAGCTCAGCAAGGACCCCAGGGCTTCCACTGGGCATCAAGACATCATCAGCTTCATAAAGAGCTGAGTGGGCCCCTGGGAAGAGGATGTGGGGCCCCGGCCAGCCCTCGTCGGCTGTCCATCACCTTCTGCCAAAGGACCCCACTGCTGGTCCCAGCTATGCTTTCACCCTGCCAACCTCTCCAGCCCTGACACAGAGGGCCACCTGGAGCTCCCTGACACACGATGCCTTCCCATACTCTGGGTCTCAGCCTACGCTGTTCCCACTTCCCGAAACGCCTTAACCTTCTCAGGCTGCTTTCTGGAGAGGCGCCGATCACGGAAACCTCCGACTTCTTTCGACAGGGCCGTTGACTCTCCCGCGGGCTCCGTCGGCCCCTTCCATTGCTCTCCGAGCCCTGGGCGCCCTCGATGGGCATGTCTGTGGGCATGTCTGTCTCCTCCTCTAGTTTGTCAGCTTCCTGGGGCCAATGTCCCCAGCACCCGGCCCAAGGGCTGCCCGATTCTCAGAGCTAGGGAGCCCCCTTGGCTGGGTGCTAAGATGTATCCTGCCTGGAGCTGGGGAGATGAATGGTCAGACAAAAAGGAGAACAGGTCACTCAGCACCCCTCCCACTTCGCTGCCTCCCTACCTGTGGGAAGTGGACCAGTGGGAAACAAGCTCTCTACGGCTAGAGAGAGGCCCCCAAGGGCTGATGGGGCTGGTACTTATCTGCAAGGCTCCCTTACAGAGGGTGGTGCCCACAGTTCATATTCCTGGGCTCAATTCAGAGGCTCTGGGGAGGGGAAGCAGGAAGGTTTGGACCACTGAGAAGTCAGAAGCAGGAAAAAACACTCAGCAAAGCTGGGACAAAAGCCCTTCCCATCCTGCGTGAAAAACCCCGAGAGACTAGGAAGGCAGCCAGAGGAAGTGCCCTGCCCCTGATCCAGGGTTCGGGAAGGCCGGGAATGCCTGCGCCTCCTCCCTCCGCACGGGGGCTCACGGGAAGTCTGGCGACCAACCCAAGGGTCCTGGGATCCTCATCACCACCGGGGCCTCCAGCCACGAGTAGAAGGCAGATGGGATTGTTTGAGGCTCTGCCTCTTGCCCCATCCGTGGAGGCAGCCCAGAGAGGAGCCAGGGGTGAAAGGACCCACCCATCGCATGACACATGGCATATCCCCAGGCCTCAGCCAAGACAGGCCCTTCACAGCAGAATCAGGGGCCATCGCCACCAATTCTTGACTTCCAGAGCAACTCTGGTCCCCAGCCCCATGATGCCTCAAGGGCTCAGTGCCCATCCCCACCTTATTCCCCCCCATGCCCAGCCCAGCAGGCACTGCCCCCAGCCCATCCGGCCACCTGCCCCGGAGGAAGCCCAGGCCTGAGTGGCGTCAGCACTGACAATGCTGCTCAAGGCTGCAGCGGCCCCGGCAGGGAGGGCAACAGGTCCTGCTGTTGACACCCAGCCCCGGGACAGCTGGGGGGCCGGCCTGGGAAAGGCTAACACCGATAGGCCTGGACCGAAGAGGGCCTGTGCCCAGGCCAGGGAGGATGGGCCTTGGCTGGATTTGGCCTGCCTCTGAGGTTAGCCGCACACCCTGGTCATAGGGAGCCAGGGTACCAGGGGGCTGCCGCCAGGCTTGGGCCCTTCAAACCACTAGGCAGGATGACTGGGAAGTTCTTCCTTGTCTGGCTTCAGTTTCTCCTGCTGCTTTTCTGCTGCTTTAGCAGCAGGTACCTCAGCCCAGGGCACCTTCTACCGGAAGGCCTTGCGTAGAGGAAGTCAGGTTCCGTTGGATGATCAGTGGTAGGCCCTGCAATCTCCCACCTGCCTTCCCACCTCGCTCCCCACACACAGACACACACACACACACTTACACATGGGACCAGCCGTCAGGCACGAGACAGGCAGGGACAATAAGATCCTTCATCTGGCTGGGAAGCAGAGGGCCCATACGCTTTCCAAACTCAGATACTAAGACTCCCATCCGTGACATCTGAGGCTGGCGGGGATTGGCGGCTCCTCCAAACCCTCTTCCTGACACTGGGCTGGGGCAGCCAGAGGCAGTCTCCAAGGACTCAGCTAACCCCTGGGAGTCTAGGGTCTCAGAGGAAGAGAGGTAAGTGCCTACAGAGACCCAGACTAGGAGAGAAACAGAGGCAAAAAGGGCTGGAGAAACAGAGAGGCAGACAGCCCACCAGGGAGAGGGAGAGAGAGAGAGGGAGAGGGCGAGAAGGAGAGAGAGGCAGAGATAAAAGAAGGGAGGCTGTGAAAGACAGAGACTCAAGAAACAGAGGAGAGAGAGGGAGGGGATGAGTGGGGAGCAAGGGAGCCTACGATGGACCAGAAATACTCCTCAGTGTCTCCCTGTTGCCAGACAGGGCCTAAAGCCAGTGAGGATGGCCCCGTCCAAGGAGCGATCGAGACTGAGGCCTGGAAGCCAAGAGGACACCCCAGATCCAGCTGCGTGACAGGTGGGAGGAGGGACTCACCTCCAGTTCCTTGAAGACCATGCACCTGCGTGCCCAGTCCACGATGGAGATGAAGGTCTGGTCGGCCATCCTGCACAGCAGGCTGAAGGGCGCAGGCTGGTCGGAGCGGCCTTTGGCCGGTTCCTGCAGGCAGCCCAGGATGCGTGCCCGCACCTGGTCCTCATCCGGCTCCAGTTGCAGCAGCTGCAGGATGAGTTCGGGCACCCCAGGCCCGCCCGAGAAGGGCTCCGGGTAGCCATAGGGCGGCCCGGGCTGCGGTGGGCTGGCGTAGGGCTCTGGGTACTCAGACTTGATGGCACGGCCAGGGAAGGTGGGATAGAGGTAGCCGGCCAGGGGCCCGTGGGCACCAGGCACAGCCATGGGCAGTGCTGGGGCCCCAAAGTCGCCCAGTGGCCCAGCAGGTGGACCAGAGGCCAGGCCCTTGGGCTCTGGCGCATGCAGGCCAGGGGGTAGCATGTAGTCCGGTGGGGGAGGTGGCGGTGGGGGCACCCCCACTGGGGGGCCTGTCTCCATCTTGAAACCATTGGCTCGAATCTGTGCCTTCTTCTGCTGCTTCAGGGCCCGGTCCCGCTTGTACATGGGCCCAAATTTGTTCCGGCCACCCCGCATGCGGTCAGCACGCACAGCTGTGGGCAGAGGTGCGGGTCAGGCTCACCCCATTCAAGCCACCCTCTGTACCACCTCACTCTCAGGTATTTCCCCAACAGATATGACTGCGTCACTCCCCAGCTCAGGGCCCTTTATGGCTCCCTCTGCCTGCAGGTGGTCAGTCACCTTAGTGTGGCACTCAAGGCCCTGTTCACCTTTCTAGGTTGTCCCCAATGAGACCCTGTGTTCTTTCCTCTCCACCTTATTCATCTCCCTGTTCCTCAGCTTGGCGCCTCTTCTTCACCCTCCCTTTTATATTCCTTTTGCCTCAAACTCTTTCCTTCTCTTCTGCCTGATGAACACCCAGCTCTCAGGTCACCACCTCCGTGAAGCATTCCAGGATTCGCCCAGGCAGAATCCACTGTCCTAGCCCCAGATGTCCTGCCTCTTGCCCACTCTCATCCTGCTGAGTGGTATCATGCCCCGTGACCCAGGCAGAGAGCTCCTGGGGGCTCAGCAATGGGTTCAGGTGTCCAGCACAGGGCCGGGCAGGGACAAAGTGACAGGAAGTAGGACTGGACAGTTTTGTTCATAGCTGGGTCCCAGTATCCAGATGCTTACTGACTGACTAGTTGACTCTAACGAACCCCTGTTGCAAAATGACTTGAATTTGCCCCGCTGCTTTCAAATTTGAAGCTCGGGCTCTGCGTGGGGGGAAGGGACCTCCCTTGCTGACAAGATATCTCTCTGCCTGTCCAAGAATATGTCACTAGCCAGACCCAAATGTTGCATCTCTGAAGCTGTAGTGTGGCCCCAGGCCCTGCTCAGACAGGGACCCCACCCTGGCCTCTGGGAGGAGAGAGAGAGCAGGAGGGAGAGGGTGACGCTCAGCAAGGGATGAGTCTTGGGGCCCTCCCTGCCCAGCCAACCTTGCTACCAGGGCGTGGGCAGCCCTGCTCTGAAACCTCAGGCCCTCCACGAGTTTCTGCTGCTCACAACAAACAGGTCTTCTGGCCACCCAGGACCTGGATCTGAGGACATGGGCTTTGGGGACAGGACAGGAGACCTCCCATCAGGAGTTCTTCCTCTAGGTGGCAAGACAGTGGTCTGCAGCTAAGTCACTATGGACCTCCTACGTTGTTTAAAAACGTTAGCCAACAGCTGCCAGCTCGGTGCACAGCCTGGCTGGGGCCAGCACGGTGGACGACTATGACTGTCCACCCTCAAAGAGCTTGAGTCCTTCCTGCTGAACTGCTGAAATGTCTTTCCTCCCCTCTGGACTGAGGGCTGGGGGTGGGGAGGCAAGGATGGGCCTGGGTCCTCTGGGGGCAATGGTTCCCCACTCCCCAGCTCTCTCAAGGTCTGGCTAAAAACACGGTGGGAAGGAATCTCACCTGCTGAGTGAATGAACTGAGTGAATTCCTGGGATGGATGGACAGATAAACAGATGGGTAGGCTGGATGAGTGAGGGCTGAACAGTGATGGCAGACAGATAATAACATAAAGAATGATAATAATAGCTAACCTGTTGAGCATTGACCACGTGCCAGGCACGGTACTAGGAGCTATCCATATAGTTCTCTCACATAACTCAATGAGGAAGGCGCTGCTATGAAGCCCAGTTTGCAGATGGGGAATCTGCAGCTCAGAGAGGTTAAGGAACTTGCCTAACATCACCCAGCCTATACGTGGTGGCTGTGGGACTTGAACTCCAGCAAAAGGTATTGAAAGCCCTGACTCCAGCTGGTGTTGGGCGTCAGTGCGGGTGTTGCAGAACTTTTTGCAGAGGGAGGAGCTCTGCGGGGCTCTGCCCTGTGCTGCTCGGCCCTTTCAGGGGCTGGGGAAAGGCTCATCTCTCTGAAGTTCACATTCAGATACTTCTTAACTCAACTCTGGCTGGTCCTGCATACATCCCTCCCTGGACCAGAGCGAGGCCAGTTCTCACCCCTTTCCCAAGAGATCCGGCTCTATTGTCATGCCTGGCCCCAGAAACTTTAAGAAGGCCAGTGGCTCCCTCCCCTCACCCCTTCTCCCATCCCACCCCCACCCACTCTATGGGAGGTCAGGGGTCTGAGGCCGGCGGCGCGCCGAGCGCACCTTCCAGGCGCATCCCCACGGTCAGGCACTTCTGGAAGCGGCAGAAGGGACAGCGCTTGCGCTGCGTCTTGTCGATCTTGCAGCTCTGGCTCTCAGTGCACGTGTAGTGCTTGTTGTTCTGCACCGTGCGCTTGAAGAAGCCCTGGGGGAGAGGGGAGTGAGCGCGGGAGGCGGCCGGCCCCTCTACCTCCCAGCTGGGCTTTGCCCCGCGCCCCCCACCCTCTTGTGCCTGCCAGCCCGCCGCGGGCGTTCCCCTGCCGCCGGCCCGCTCACCTTGCAGCTCTCGCATGTGAGCAGCCCGTAGTGATAGCCCGACACCTTGTCGCCACACACGGGGCACAGCTCGTCCAGGTCCTCGTCGTACGAATAGTCCATGCCCGCAACGTCCGCCTGCGGAGGGAGGAGGGGGTCAGCTCGGGTGGGACAGCGACTGGCAGCGCGGCAGACCTGGGTCCCACTGGTCTCGCAGCACCACGGCCGCGCCCCCACGGCGTCCACCGCGTGTCCGGCCCGTGGCCCCCAGGACTGCGCCCTGGGCAAGACCACCTGAGGCAGGCCACCCAATCGAGCTCCATGTGTGGCCCGCGCTGGCCTCTCCTGCCGGGTCCCCGCGCCCGCCCCGCGCTCCCTGTCCTTCCCGGGGGCTCCTCCAGTGCTGTCCCGGCCGGGCCCCAGCCCGGACCCTCGGATTCGATGTGCTTCCATCTGGATTCGTTCGTCTGAGAACAAAACCCCGATTCTAAGAAAACGAGATGGGCTGGGCAGCGAGGGAGACGCCAATGAACCTGGTGGAAGTGGGGCCCGAGTGTTCTAGGACTCGACAGGGACCGGGGACACAGAACCAGAGTCTGGGAGAGACAGAGAGATGGGCAGAAATGAAAGCGAGAGACACCGACTGGCGCTGCTTAACGGAGAGAGGACCCCGGGGCGACAGACTCGAAAATCAGTGATAGAGACACAGTGATGCCCAATCGGAGAAAACCTGGGGAGACGAGGAGGACGGAAAGACAGAGAAACAGAGATAGTGAGAGAACGAAAACGAGAAAGAGAGATCAGAGACGCCGAGAGACCGAGGCCAGAAAAGAAAGCCTGGGAGAGACAGACGCAGAGCCAGAGACACGGTGGTAGACGAGACAGACCGAGACAGCGAGAGACAAGAGAAACCTGGAGAGACGGAGGCGCCCCGCCAGGGGGTCGGGACGCGAAGCCGCACGGAAAACGGCCCGACCGGAGCCCGAGCTCCCAGGCGGGGCCCCGAGGAGTCGAACCCGGACGGGGGCTCGAGCCGAAAGGGCCGGCAAACGACGGTGCCCAGGACAGAGAGCCCGAAGGCGGGGAGAGACAAAGCCCGCGGCAGTGACGGCGACGGGAGGCGCAGCGGGGGCCACCGAGCCCGAGACGTCGGGCGGAGAGCCTCGGAGAGGGCCCCGCGGAGACGGCGGGCGCGGGGCGGGGATCGCAGGCCCGGCGGCAGGCGCAGAGACCTCGGGCGAAAACCTTGCGGGCTCCGGGGGATCGAGCCCGAGGCGGGGGAGAGACCTCGGGCGGAGAGTCGAAGTCCCGAGGAGCGAAGCGCGCAGAGCCCGGGCCCGGAAGCGAGAAGGGGTACGACGGCGGCCACGGCCCGCGAGGCGCCCACCTGGCGGCTCCTGCGAGCGGCAGCACCCGCGTCCCACCCGCGCGGAGCCCCGCACCTCCCGGCCGCGCCGCTGCCGGTGATGAGCCGCACCCGGTCGCAGCGCCGCCCGCCCGCGATGACGGCCGCTCCGGGCTTGGGCGCTCCCCCCACCCGCGCCTCCCCGCCCCCGCCGCCTCCAGGGCCGCTCCACCGCGCACCTGGGACCCGGGCCCCTCTGCCGCCAGTGCGCGCCGCGCGAACCCGCCGCGCCGGGCCCGGGGCCGGCCCTTCTATATCGGCGCGTGCGGTATCCGGGGGCGGAGGCCCGGCCCTCCCCACCCTAGGCCGGGCCCGCGCCCTCCCCCGCCACCTAGCCTGGCTCGCTCCTTTACCCTCCTCCTCTGGGTACCCCCATTCCCAGCCCGTTCCCCCGGAGCCCAGGCGCCCCGGAATCGGGCAGGTGCTGGGTGTCTGGGAGCCCCGGGCCACCCGCCGGCCTTGGGGGGAGGCGAGCCCTCGTTCGACAATCCAGCCTAGTGGTGGCGAGGGTCACGCTGCGGGCGCTGGTCGTTCTGTAACGCGGACGTAGGTAAGGGCGAACGTGTGGGTCAATGGCCACGGCACGGGTTCAAGGCGACAGAGCACGTTCTCGCCCCGGCCCTGCCACATTTCCTCACTGGAGATTTAGGCAAACCTACCCCTTCCCCGGTCCTCAGTTTCCTCATCTGTGAAGTGGGACTAATGCCTGGCCTTCCTTAAGGGTGGTCGTTCGTACAAACCGAGTGGTGTTGGCAAAGCGCACGCCTGAACTAGGAGGCGATCGGTACTATCCCGCTGGGAGACCTGGGCAGAGCTTTGCGCCTTCTTGAGCCTCAGTTTGCTCGGCTGGAAATGGGAATTGTAGTGATCTCACCCTGTGAGTTTTCCGAGGTGTGAAGAGGTCCCGAAGCCACGGGGGCTGCCGGAGCTGAGAGAACAGACCCTGGGGCGGGAGAAACCTTCACTGCTCCCGTTTCGCACTAGTACCCAGGCTAGGGGCGGGGGAAGGGAGTGTCCAGCAGCCCTTGGGGACAAAGGCGTCCCTGGGCCAGGCCGGGCTGAGCTATCTATCTGGGCCGGGCACTCTCGTTTTCTTCAGATGAAAAAATTGAGGAAGGAGCTGTCTAGAAGCCGGTCCTCCCCCAACCCCTACCCCCTCGGCCGCCTAGGGTCAGAGAGAGTGTGGAGAGCAGCAAGGCAAAAACGTGAAATCTTCAAGGGAGGGGGGAGGGAATAGAAGAGTTATGCACAGCAGCGATGCAACCGAGGGAAGGGACCAGATCTGAGTGCTCGGGACCCTTGGCAGAGCGGGCTGGGCTCCCGACTGGAGGTCTCCAGCTGCTGTTGGAGCTGGCGCCTTGGTCCTTCCCATGGAGGCCAAGAGACCCCTCCCAGACCACTTCTCATCTGGCTCACCCCTCTGGAATGAAGGGGAGAATCTGCAGCCCACTTTCTGTGCAAGCTCGGCCCGGTCACTTTGCTTTTCTGAGCCTCAGTTTGTCCGTATGTGAAATGGAAAAGATTGGCCCTATAGAAAGGGCTCTGCAGTTTCCGTGAGATTCGGTGGATGAATCTTGGTGAGGAGGAAGGAGAGAGCCACAGCCCCAGTTAGTTGCAGACCCCCCACCCCAGCCCCTGAGAAAGAACAGCATTTGCCAGAGCTGGAGGTGGGGGCTACTGCTTCTAAACAACTTTCCATCAGGGAGGGTCCTCAGAAAGTGGAAAACAGAAGGGGCACCTCCTCTGCAGGGGAGTAAAGGGGGTTGTGGGGGAAGGCTGGGGGTGAGGAGTCCCCCAGTAGACTTTTCTAGGGTGGAGCCCATTGGGGTCTCCTGGACATTGCTGAGGAAGACCTAGGCAGTGTAAGCACAGACTGGGCAGGAGGGCCAGGTCCGGCTGGGGCTGGGCTCTAAGCTAGTCCTCCCTTCTCCCTTCACCTGGACCCCTCTCTTCCTGGGAAGTCCTTGGCTGACCCTCCATGCCCCATTGCACCCACCCCTCAGCCCTAGGTTCCAGCTCACGTGGGGAATCACAGCCCCTCACCAAGCTGCCCAGGGAAGCAAACATTGCCCAGCCACCCAGCCTGGACTGACAGATGGACACTGGAGACAGACACACAAATCCACACAGAGACTCAGAGATACCCACAGAGACAGCACAGACACGCAGGCAGGGAGACCCAGGGACCACGGACATATCTGCAGACTACTAGGCTTGGGCCAACACAGCCCTGTGAACACTGGCCACCGATCGGCAGTGGGACACGATAGACCCCACAGAGCCTGTCTCCATAGGCCTCGCTCCTCCCATCAGCAGCCCAGGGAAAAAGAGGGGGTAGCATGGTGGGAGGGCAGGTCTGGGGAGATCCCTGGCAACTTCCCTGCCCAGAGCAGTGGGCACCAGTCACCCAGCCGAGCAGGCAGTGGCTGGGCCAGGCCGCAGGGAGGCACTGAGGAGGGAGGCTGACCATTAGAGGCCTGGGCCCAGGCCCTCACTTACGGAGCGGAAGGCGAGCTCTCACGCCGGATGAGGGTGGCCAGTGGGCACCGGGGTCCGAGGGGAGGCTCCGGCGGCCCAAGTGGGGCAGTGGTGACCGAGGACGCACGGGAACTCCTTCACGCCACGGCGGGCGGCGGGCGGACAGTAGGCTGGCCCTGTCCAACCGTCCTCCTCCTCCCCGCCCTGGGGGGGGGCCACCAGAGGCCCAATTGGTCTCTGCCCCCACGTGACTCTGCAGGCCTCTCTCCTTCTTTGTTGGTGTTTCTCTTCATTTAGGTCTATTTTTTTTCTTCTCCTAAAAGAAAAAAAATATACCCCTATCTATCTGGGGGCCGTGGGTGGGGGTGGAGGCCAAGGCACTCTGGAGGCCTTGGCCAGCTGGCTGTTCCAGGCCGCTGTGGGAGCCCAGAGGCAGGGACCCCACGTAGGCGGGTAGGCAGCCCCGCTTGTTAGCGACTGGGTGGGAGTGGGGCCTGATTTATGGGCAGCTCCCCTACCCGGCCTGCAGCCCGGCCTCTCTCCCCTTGAATGGCTACCTCCCTGGGGCCTGGCCCAGCGGGGTCCAGTCTGGCCCAGACATGGGAGTGGAGTCAGGTAGGGCTGGCGTGGAGGCAGGGGCATGTATCACTTGACCAGGTGGCCCTGCGACGTTGGCCTGGTCTTTTTCTCTTCCAGAGGTGAAGAAAGGAGGCGCGGGACGAAAGGCAAGCAGGTGAGCTGACTACCACCTCCTGTGTGCATTCCACGGGGGCTTTCTGAATGTCACCACCCACCACGGGCTGCTAATGCTCCCTGTCGATCGCTGGGGAAGTTGAGGCTGGGTCAAGGGGTTGGCTACAGTGGTCCCAGGTTGGGCCAAGTGGGTAACCAGACCAGGATAGGGCAGGGCCGAGGGAAGGGGGTTTTGGCTAGAAGGTCAGGCCTCTCTACACAGCTGGGGATGTCCCTGTCCTATCTCCAGGCTCAGACAGGTCCTGAACTGTCCTGGTCCCATAGGGCCCAGATGGCTCTGCTCTGCCCCGCCGATGCAGACACACTCCTTTGTGGGTTCCTTCATTCATCTCACCGTTACTGAGTGCACGTCAGGTGCCAGCACTGGCCCAGGCACTGCAGAAAAGGGAAGAAAGGGAAGAAGTCTGTCCTTGGAGGATTTACTTCCCAGCCATTCATCCTGGGGGTTGGGAGGAGCACAGGGCTGGAGGAGGTGGGGCCCTGGGGCAACCACTGCTGAGAACCCTTCATTTGAGGAAATAGGCAAGTCACACAGAGCACCTCACTTATCTGGCTTGGGACTAGCCGATATTTCTGGGTAATTGAAGACAACTATATTTAAAACTGAGTGTGTATTTCTCATTGTACCACTTAAAAGATTTTTTTATTGTGAAAATTCAGACAACACAATAATTTTACTGTCATAACTGATTCTACCGATTAGCATATTCTAATTCTACCTATGACATAACATGCAACTTATTTCCCAACGTGCATGACCTCCAGAAGTTCTTATAAGATATACTTCTCTTGCATATAACTCAACCTAACTGGTCTCCCCATTTTATTTTATTTTATTTTTTTATCCTCACCTGAGGATATTTTTGCATTTATCTTCAGATAGAGTGGGAGGGAGAGAGGGAGGAAGAGAGAAAGAAACATCGATGTGAGAGAGACACATCGACTGGCTGCCACCCACACGACCCTAACCGGTGCTGGGGACAAACTGCAACCAAGGTACGCGCCCTTAGCGGGAACCAAACCTGGGACTCTCTGGTCCGCGGGCCGACGCTCTAACCGCGAGCCAAACCGGCCACGGCTGGTCTCCCCATTTTAATGCGATGATTTTGTTTCTGGATTGATACTACTCATCCTTGGAATTTAAAAAAGAAATATCTAGCCCTGGCTGGGTGGCTCAGTTGGTTGCAGCGTCATCCTGTACATCAAAAGTTTTCGGGTTTGATTCCCGGTCAGGGCACATACCCAGGTTTCAGGTTTGATCCCTGATTGGGGCATGTGTGGCAGACAGTTGATTGATGTTTCTCTCACACATCTGTTTTTATTTCTCTCTCTCTCCCTTTCTCTCTCTGAAAAATCAGTAAACATATCCTTGAGTGAGGATTAAAATTAATTAATTAACTAATTAATTAATCAAAAATATTCCAGCAAACACCCTATATGACCGACAGGTCACGCATATGGAACAAGAAGCAGCGAAGGCCCTTGGCGCCTCTTCTGACAGAAGATTGTGGAATGGGGACCACGTCCCCTGCCTTCTTAAACAGTTCAGACAGGGTCTTCCAACACCATGGTGCTGGGGGAAGAACCAGCCTGACTTTGCCAGTCTCCTGGTGAGGCCTTGAACCCTAGGAATTGGTAAGGGACTAGTGGCAGACACTCCAGATTAGATCCCAGTTCTGCCATCGCCTAGCCGTATGACCTGGGACCATCACTTCCCCTCTCTGGGTCTCATGTCCTCTCCATGAAATGGGGACAAAAATGCGACAATACATGTCACATACACAGTGGCTGCCCGGCGTGTTGTTTGTGCTCAATAAATGTTAGCAAAGTGCACACAAGCTGAAGGACTGGCAGTCCATCCTCAGGGCCCCTTTCTCTGTTGAGTCTGAGATTGCGACATCATCCCGAACGCCGTTTGTCCTTCTGTGATAGAGTGACTCACCCCAGTCTGGGGAACCCTCAAGGAAAGGCTCAGGGCTGATTTGTCCCCGCAGCGGCAGCAGGCAGGCAGTGAGCGCTGCGGGGTGACTGCTGGCATCTGCACCGCCGATGTGGACTCCTGCCTGCCTCCTCCTGTCCTGTCGCCTGCTCTGTAGGCTGTTGGCTGTCACTTGCCACCCCTCAGGCTGGACGCTCCTCGCCCCTCATCACCCCGGATATGTTTCCTGACACCCCCTTCCTCTGTGCCGCCCCTCCCGCCCTCACCCTTCAGGATGAGGCATGCTGGGAATGAATGGCGAGGCACTAACATGGACGTGCCTCCCGTGCGCTGGGTCCCCACATCTGTGGTCGTCTCCAACCCTCTCCACCGTCCTGGGAGGTAGGGAGTATTTCCCCCTCCCTCCCATGAGCAGCATTTGAGAGATGAGGAAACTGAGGCTCTTCCCGAAGTCACAAAGCAAGGTTGTGATGGAACCGGGATTTGAATCCAGACCTGGGAGTCCAGAATCTGGGCTTGCTGACTCAGTCATCTCCACTCAGCCAGAGCCCCTGGGTGGCCTATTTGTCCCTTCCTTCAACCTCCAGTCCAGGTGGTCCCAGGCTATGAGACCCACCCAGAGGGGAAGGAGAAGTGTAGTCCTGACCCCCTCCCTCCCCAAGCAAACAAAGCCCAGGGTCTCTCTTCTAAGTGGGGACTTTCCCAAAGTGCCAGGCCTGTTTCCTGGAGGTGGGACAAGGAACAAACAAATCAGAGACCCAGAAACTGAAATGGAGAAGATTGAAAGACAGACTAAAAAAGAAGCCCTAGAGAAATGA
Organism: Tadarida brasiliensis; assembly: GCA_030848825.1. NCBI lineage: Eukaryota > Metazoa > Chordata > Mammalia > Chiroptera > Molossidae > Tadarida > Tadarida brasiliensis. Next base: position 9,722,935 of record CM061269.1, on the reverse strand, counting down.
GGCATAGCAGACCCAGAGATGGTTAGAGAGAGAGAGGAGGGGAGGGGGGGGGGGAGAGAGAGAAGGGAGAGAAGGAGAGCCAGGGAGAAGACAGGAGAGAGAAATTCAGATAGGGAGAAGAAATGGGGGAGAGAGACAGAGACAGAGAGACACCGAGGCAGAGAATGAGAAAAGAGAGAGGGGCAGGGCCCAGAGCTGGAGGCTGAGGGAGTGTGGATGTGGAGACCCCTCGCAGGGCAGTGGAGGGGGTGGGGCTGCTGGCAGCAGCAGAGGCTGTTTCCGCTGCACCCCTTATCAGCCTGCTGCCAGATGTTCAGATCCGATGCCAATGTCAGAGAAGTCCATAGTGCCGGGTCAAGGCCGTGGCCAGCGGGAGCCTCAGCTGCAGTGTGGGGAGGGGTGCGGGGGGACGGCAGTAGACCTGCTCACTCTTCCCCCCCTGCCTCATGGCTCTCCGGGATGGACCACCTGGTGGGGGTGGGAGAGACCAGGGTACCTCTGGGGACTTCTCTAGTCTGAGAGCAGGGACTTGTGGAGGCAGAGTGGGGCTCCCGGCAACATGTGCACACATACATCTTTGCACTCCACACGCGAGGAAGCACAGGGACACACACACACAGACCCACACTGTATGTGGGGATGCACAGAGCTACATGGGACAGCTCAGCTCCGGCCCCACAACACTCCCCCGCCGGAGCCTTGCTCTGCCCGGTCAGCTTGGTGAGCCCAGCCCCTCACCTGAGCCAGGGCTGCAGCCAGAGCAGCAGCAGGGAGGGTCTGCGGCTGGCAGGGTCTCCAGGACCCCCCTTGCTCTTCTATGAATGGGACAATTGCAGAATCTGCATGCCCTCAAGGGCTGGGCAGAGGTACCTGGGACCTTCTAGAATACGAGGCTGGTGGAGACCCTCAGGAGCAGATGCAGGAATCGGGTGTCTGGTGGGGCTGGGCTCCATCCAGCCTTGGGTCTGGGCCCCTCCACCAGGCTCCTGGAGCATGCAGCCGCAGCTGGGGCCCCTTCCTGGGGTGGTTTATCTCACAGTGCACATGCGCGGCCCTCAAGGGGTGACCCAGCCTTGCTCCCCACATTCCTCTTCAGCCACGCAGCCGGTGGGCCCCCCACAGCCTGAGACAGGGCCTGTACTGGGGGTGGTCAGGAGCAACCACTCAGAGCCACCCGCCGCCCTCTTGGCCCCCGCCGTGTCTTCGCTTCCCTAATTTTGTCTCTGCCACAATGCATCCATGTCTACCACTGCTTTTGCCTCAGTCTTCCTCCGGGACGGTCCCAGCTTGTTTCTCTCTCTCTCTCTCTCTCTCTCTCTCTCTCTCTCTCTCTCTCGGGTCCTTGACGGACCAAGTCTGGGGATATCTCTGCTCTTCTTTCTGGCTCCTAGTGACTTGCCTCATTGGGAATGTATGTGAGAAATCAGGCTGTGGACAAGGGGCAAAGGACCTGGGCAAGGGACGCCTTAGACTTATAATGGGTGAACTGGGCAGCCCAAGCCGCAGAAGTCCAGACCCCCACCCCGGCCTTGCTAAGAGTCAGCCCAGATAATGAACACTGATCATGGCACGGAGCTGGTGGGCTCCCCAGTGTAGTAGAGAAGACTGGGGGGTAGGGTAGGAGGAGGAAGCTGGGGCTGGAGGTCTCCAGGCCTGAGGGCCTCCTTCCTGTTTGTTGGGAAGTGACTGCCTCAGAAAGCTGCTCAGGGGAGAGGAGGGAGGCCATGACGACTTCCGGGAAGCTGGCCCGAGGCCACCCTCCCTGTGCCCACATGGGGCCTGCTGGCCCTGGCTTAAAATAGTGCAGTTCCTCTGCTGGGCTGCGGCTATCAGGCCCAGCCCAAACCTCACAGGGCTGCTCACTGCTGCTGGTGCTGCCAGCCGAAGCCTGGGGCGGAGGGGATTCACCCATCTATCCAGTCCTCCCCAGACTGAGGCTGGAGGCTGTGTCTGGACAGTGTAGGTGGAGAGTTACAGAGAAAATAGGGGTTCCCGAGTCAGAAATCCTGGGTTCGTCTCAGCTCCAACACTGACCAGCTGTGAGGCTTTGGTTCATCCACCTTTTCTCCCTGAGCCTCAGTTTACACTTTTATAAGAAACGGTGAGCCCTGGCTGGTTTGGCTCAGCGGTTAGAGCATCGGCCCGCAGACCAGAGAGGCCCAGGTTCGGTTCCCACTAAGGGCACGTACCTCAGTTGCAGTTTGTCCCGGCCCTGGTTGGGGTCATGTGGGTGGCAACCACTCGATGTGTCTCTCTCACATCGATGTCTCTCTCTCTCTCTCCCTCTCTCTTCCTCCCTCTCTCCCTCCTGCTCTATCTGAAGATAAATGCAAAAATGTCCTCGGGTGAGGATAAAAAAAAAAAAAAAAGGGTGAGGGCTTGGCTTTCAGCCTAAATGAAATCACATATGTAGACTCTTCAGAATCTCACCAGGCATAATGTGGACCTAAAAAATGGGAGTTCCCTTTGCCTCTCTAGCTGGCTGTAGTCAAACTCCTCCCCTGGGGAAGGGCCTCCTTGAAGCTTTCCTCAGTTCCTACATTGCTCCCAGGACTAGGTGTTGAACAGGGAAGGTCTGTGGAGAGAGAGCTTGCAGGGAGGGCAAGGATGGGGCTGTGGTCTCCATGGTGAGACTTGTTGCCAAGGGAACAAGACTCCAAGAGCCCTGGGTCTGACAGTTGGGCACTTTTGCCACAGGATCTCAGAGAGGCTGATTTTAGGTGGAGCTAAATCCCTGGTGGGCAGCCAGGCCAAGGCCAGGCTAAACCAGAGCGGTAGCTTCTGGCTCTGCTGGGTTTCTGCTATTGGGGTGTTGGGGGCTGCAGCTCCACTACATAGCTTCCTTTTATGGATTGACTTCACTGAGCCCCAACTTTGAACAAGTCTTAGTGAATCCTTAAACCCCTAAGACACAAGTACCGCTGTCTCCACTTATCTAACGGGGAAGGTGAGGATCAGAGAGGCATCTATCTAGGTCAAGGCCACATTCAACTGTTAAGGGGAAGAACTAGAATTAGAATTGAGATGGTGAGATGCCCGGTTGATGGGCCTGTCACACAAGCTGCCTGAGGGAATGATCCCTGGGAGGGCTTTAGGGAGCCACACCCAAACTGGTCCCAACACTATCCCCTGCCACCACTTCTGGGGGGTTCTGGCCTCAGACTGACATAACCCAGAGGAAGCTGATTCCTCTTCAGTTACACAGAGATAGTCTTACCTCAGAGGGTTTGCTTATGAACAAGGATCTCAGCACAGATCCTGCCTAATGTTAGGTAGGCACTCAATCAGTACTGGTTCATATTCATTCCTGAGGTTACATACAAGCTATGTAACCTTAGACAAATCATTTACCCTTCTGGGCCTTGGTTTCCTTATCTATAAAATGGGATCATTACAGCACCAACCTCATCGAGTGGCTTTGAGGAATCAGCAATCGAATGCACACAAAATGCTTAGCACAGCGCTTTGCCTTGCTCTGAACGCGAGTTACTTTATTATTCTTTACTTCCAGATTATTGCCTGGCACTCAAGGAAACCAAAAGCTCAGCATCAGTTAAGTAGCAATTTATAAGTTTAGAGCAGTGTCCTCAATTTTATTCCAGGGAACACTGTCCCAACAGAATTTTAACAGGAGGAAAAAATGTCCCATGCCCAAATACTTCTGGGTAAACCCAAATTGATCTTCTCCAGGTAGGACTTCTCAGTCTTTAATATGTCAGCGAAGGCTGGGAATTAGAGAAAGAGTAGGTGCAGTCTCTCCCAGCTTTTTGGCAATAGAACTCATCTTCTTTTCCCACGGGGCCACCTTGTGGGTCGTCTATGTTCTGAGAAGCCACAGGGATTCGGCGTCTATAGTATTCTACATATATCTGGGACAGCACTGTTTTCACATCAATTCCGTTGGGTCTGTTCTTTCACCTCTTACAGAAATTAATCCTTTATTGTTTAAGAGTTTTGTTTATTGTGCTAATAGCAAAAAGTTCAACCAAAGGCCATTACTGAGCTTTGTTACAAACTCCAGACATTCATATTCAGCACTATTGAATTGCTAAGGCCGAGCAGGGAGGAAGCCTGTTGTAACTTTGGTATCAGATAGACCTGGATTCAAAAGCCAGTTCTGCCACGCACTCGTGTCGCTGGGCCTCATCTCCTTGCGCCTCAATTTGCTTAGAGTGAAGTGGGGCTGAGACCTGTATCTTGCAAAACGGTTAGGAGCATTACTGCGGACAATGCAGGTAAAGCTCCCATGTCCTGCCCATGCCAGGCGGTCAGCAAATGTGTTCCTTCTCCTCCTCGCATCTCTGTCTTATCTGTTCCCTCTTGTGGGGCACGGAACCGTCTATTAATTAGTTCTGCAGCATTGCCTTTGTTCTAAAACCATCTCTTTCAAACCTCAAGGGCTCTCTGGTCCCTTGTGCTGGAGGAGCCCGAGGTATAGGAAGGCAGCTGGGCTTCCCCTCATTTCACACATGAGGATTTAATAGACTTTTGATCAGACTCGCCTTAGCCTTTATCTTCCCAAACTGAGGAGACTTTGTCGTTCCCACTTGTCTCCATACAACCCTCAGCCCACGTGCTGGCACTTCTCTGATCCTACAGACAAGCAGGATTACAGGACAGTTGGGCAGATCTGGATTCAAGTCCAGACCCTGACACTTCCTTCCTGTAAGACTTCGGGCACATCCCTTGACCTCTCAAAGCCTCCATTTTCTCAGCTCTAGAAAACTCATCTATTTTCTGGAATCGGCTGGACCACAGTGACACACCAGGCAGGCCATTCACCAGCACACTGCTGTCTCTGAGATGCAGTTCTTTCCTGAGACCTAGCACGTGGCTTTCCTTCCCCAAACTCCAGAATGTGGCATTCAAGGTCCCAGGTGCTTCTCCAGCCTCAACTCTTGCTAATCCTTCCCATCGGCACCATTCCTGCCAGGCATTCCCTTGTTATACCTGATAGTTCATAATTTTCTGATTCACAGCTGGGCCTTCAAACATGTTGATCCCTCTACCCGGTCTATCCTCCTGTCTGGTGACTTGCTTCAAGGCCCACCTTCAGTACTCACCTGCAGCCCTTCCGGAGCAGCCCCAGCCACTCCTCTAGGCCATTACGCCCCCATACTCACCCTCCACCACAACCTGAGCCCACTGCACTGCAAAGGGCTGGGTTTTGCCTCTCTCACGGGACTCAGTTCCTCTAGTTGTGCCACCTTCTGGCTGGGAGGCCTTATATGAGTCCCTTCCTCACTTAACCTTAGCTTCTTTACATATAAAATAGAGGTGATAATCCTTTAAATTCAAGGAGGTTCAGGTTTGTGAAAAGCCCCAACACAGTGGCAGGGCCAGGCACAGGGCAGGCACTTCAGCCAGTGCTGCTTCATGAATCCAAACAGTTCTAAGCGACATCCCTCCACCAGACCCTCCCTCAGCAATAGGACTGGGTGGGTGTCAAGCAGGAACTAGATCTGAGGGTGTGAACCAGCTCCTTAGGACCCCCTGTTGCCCCTCCCCGGGACCCCAGACAAGTGTCACAGACAGATGCCATGTTCAGGATTCACATTTATTGGTTCAAATACAGTACCTAACATTTTCTAAACATGCATTTCACACTAATTGGTCACATTTCCACAGGTAGTCAATTCACAGAAAAGGGCCCATCCCTTACCAGCTGGCAGGGTGAGAGGTAGCAGAGGGCCTGGGGTAGCCTGCAGAGCCCACCAACTATCACTTGGTCATGCAGGGTTGATGGAGCCAGGCTGGCGGGTGGCCCTTGGCCGGCCCCTTGGGGACAAGGGCTCAGAGACATCCGTTTACTTGATTCCTACACAGGCTGTGGGTAGAGGTGGACTTCGGACAGGCAGCCCAGGGGTCGGCTTGCGAATGCATGTGCCACCAGAGCCCCTGACGGTGGGACAGTGCTTCCTATGTCTTGGATCACAGAAAGGAAACAGAGGCCTCTTCAAGGGGGTGGCTAGTCCCTGGCTAGGCAGGTGTGAAGGACTCCCTAGACACAGTGCAGACATTACAACGCACCCACAAGCCCCTATCGCAGGCCTGGGATGGCAACACAGACAAAAACACCAACCCCCAGGGCAGGCAGGGTTTCTCTCCCGACAGAAACATGTAAACAGAGCAGGAGCTACAGTCTTCTCTTCCCACAGGATTTCTCAGAGAGGAATCGACCAGGATGTCACTCAAGAGGTAGTATTTTTTTCTTTTTCATGGAAATTTGAGTTAACATTATCACCTATTATAAAACATTTCAGAAAAAGGAAATAATGATCACCAAAGGACAACAATGATATTTGGGCTGGCAGGGCTGGCTCCAGGATTTGGAAGACTAGCCTCCACCAGCAACATAGCTTTTTTCTTGGGCTTGGAGCAAGCTCTGGCCTGACTCGCAGCCCTCCTGTGAGCCTGCAGCTGATCCCTGAGCAGGCGGTGGCCCACCCAGGGCTGCAGGCCCTTAGGAGGCAGGCCAGACAGGGACTGGATCAGACAGACGGACCAGCGGGCAGAGTGGGGCCACTGTGGCTCGTGTTCACAACAGCCAGCAGTCTTCAAGCCTCAAGGAAGCCCAGGAATGGCCAGAGTAAGCCCAGCTCGCTCCCAGATTCGGGATGCTCTCTGGGGCTCCTGCCTCTGAGGAAACAGTCCAAGTCTGGCATCCAAGCCCAGCAAAGAAGCTGCTGCTTGTGGCAGCTGAGAGAGGGGTTTCTGGGGACCCTGTAATTAAATAGACATCCCTGAGCTGTGGCCCTAGAAACCCTTGCCTCAAGGCTAACCAGTTTCCAGCACCTGGTGGAATGATTGCCGTTTCTCATCCTGAGACACAGATAAAACATCATTTCACAGACACTGGACATAGATGCTTCAACCTGAGGAAAAAGGGAGGAATGATCAACTGCAAAGGCAGAGGGAAGTGCAGGGGGACGCTCATGGGTCAATCTGGGGAAAGAGTAGTGGATTTTTTGTTTTTGAGGTGTTTTTTTTTTTTTTTTTAACTTTAAAAAAATCAATAAAGAAAGTAAAAGGGCTGGTCTGAAAGACTGGATTTCTTAAAAACAATTACAAAATTTTAAAAAGCAACAAAGACAGACATAGACCAGGGGCCCAGAGCTAAAGACTTGGAACCACTGCTCAACTTCCTGCCCCGCTGGGAGGCCAGGGTCCCTTTACTTTGGCCAACCTTGGACATGGCTTAGATGTTGCCCATGCTGGGCTTGTCTGTCTCCATCTGCCCCACTCCCCAGCAAATCAAGACCAAACTAAGGAAAGAAATGGGTAACAGAGCAGGGCAGCTATCTAAGAGCCCAAAGTTTTAAGGGCCTGGTGACTTGGCCATGGCAGGTACTCACTTCCCTGAGAAGCGGGTGGCAGGTAAGAGGCAGGCTGGGGTGGAGTGGGTGACTCCATATGCCATGGAGACCCTAGGGTCCCTCTATGCCTCCTCTGGTTCTGAAGAACAGGAAAGTTCCTGCCTGCTGCTTTCTATCCCTAGAGGTTCACCCACCTCACTCATGGGTTGGGCATGGGGGCTGGGTGTCTGTCCCTTTGAGCCAGGTGGAATGCTTTGAGACAGGTTCTGGGAAGTTTCTCCAGACTAGGGTTAAGACCACCAAACCTTGTGAAAGACTCCAAAAGTCTACAAAGGAGCCAGAGAGCATAAGTTGTAGGTGAAGTTCCAAGATTCCAAATTTTTGTCTTGGGTCAAGAAAACATTCAAAGGGAAAGGAAGGGAAAAGCCTGCGTGTTTCAATGCAGTGCAAGAAGGTGGGATTCTCCTTGACCACACGGCTTTCAGGGCCATAGGTTTATGGTGCAAAAATTCCCACTCAAAATGAGTGCTGTTGGTGGCAGGAGATCAGGGAGAGGACAGAAGAGAGGGGAATCAAAAGACCACATGCATGACATTTTCTTCTTCCACTAGCAAAAAGGCTACCTGTTAACCAAAATTTATGGGAAGAAAGGCAAAAACAAACAAACAAACACAACACGCCTCCCCCTCCAACCTTTCTCTGTGTCCTTCAAACCAAATTCACAAATACATCTAGTGGCTGACCTAACGTCTCCACGCTGCTAGCTACACTCCTACCATCTCCTCGTAATACCTGAGTTTGCAATGCAACACATTCATTTTACCCTGTTCAAAAAAAGCCCACGTCATAAAAAGGACTGGGTGCAGAAGACATTAAAGGCGGTCCACAGGTCAGGCTCTGGCTCAGAACACACGGCCACTTGGCTCAGAGATTCTGCAGGGCACTCGGCAATGAATGGGCTCTTTGTTCTGTGGAATCTGCTGCAAACATTTGTAAAAATGGATTTGTACAATGGCAACTTGCAGGACCTTTCCCCCACTCCACAAATTAACAACTTGCTCTGTTTAATGCTGCGTTATTGGAGAGACATGTTTCTTGCCTCATCAGAGAGCAATTTCCTTTGATACTCAACCAACCCGGTAAAATGCTTAATTTTAGAGAAAAGCCATTTCAAAAAATAGTAATAATTTGACAGATGGAGGTCTAAGCAAAGAGAGACGCTACACACAGGAGCCATCCTGGAGAAGGGGCTCTGATATGTGTCTCTTCCCTATGTGGATGAAAGCAGCTCGGAGTCTGACCTGTAGCCAAAGAATGTGATCTAGTTGGTTAAATAAAACATTCGGGGAAACAAAAATATTGTGAACTGAGAAATAAACAGATACAGACACACACGCACGCACACACACGCGCGCACACACACACACACACACATCTTCCCACTGACATGTGAAAAACATTCTGATTAGACCTTTTCCTGAGGAACACATCTCTTCTCTCTCAGAGCAGTTGGGGAAATGGCATTGAGGAGTAATGCTCTGAGTTTCAAATCCATCAAAGGACAAAGTCATCACTCTGCTGGTACCCGTAACATTTCATTGGAAAGAAAAATTACAATCTGACACAGACTACCCGGTCTGCACACAATGTGGTGGCCCACGGTGGCCCAGTCTTCTAGGCTGGGCTGGGAAGAGAGCAAATGGCCTTTGACTAAATAGGCAAAAAGAGGTGCTGTAGGCCCTTCAAGCCCACCCAGAGATGCACCCCTCTAAACGGTCTGTCTGCTGCATTGGCTGTGCGAGGTACCTGGGTGTAGGCAGGGACAGTTGCTATAGTAAGGCAGTGAAGGGAAAAGCACCTAAAGAGTTCCAACAGATATGGTGTGGCTGCTGGCCAAAGCCAAGAGGGGAAGGAAGACTCCCCGGGGTAGGTGGGGCAGGTAGTGAAAGAACAAGGGGGCCAGGCTATAATCTGCAGTGGGACAGCCAGGCCCTTAGGAACATGAGGTAGTTTAAAGCCCCCCTTCCCTTCCAGGTGCTCGGGACTCCAGCCCTCCAGGCCTTGGTCAGCCAGGCCACTGATACTCTAAAGGGCAGCTGCGCCACTCTGGGCCTTGGGCTTTCTGCTGAGGAATCTTGGTCTCATTTTGGAGAGATTAGAAGAATTTGGAGTGGAATATAAAGGCAAAAATTCTGGTCAGCAGATGGGTGAATGGTCCTTCCAGTTTGAAAAAGAGACTGCAGGTTTTGGATTCAGTCCTGGGTGGGGCAGAATGGGATGGGGTGGGGTGGGGGGCGGGGGGCGGATGACAGAGAACTCCAAAGAAGGAGTTTTTATTCTTTTATTCTTTTAGCAGTGGACCTTGTCCCACTACCCCTTGAAGAAAGCAAGGTGAAAGGAAAAGAAATCAGTAGTGGGCACCTGGATTCAGAGCATGACATTTTGTCTGGCTGTTTTTTCAGATGGCCAATAGGAAGTCAAGTTTATAAGGGAGAGGCGAGGAGTCTAAAGAAAGTAAGCCTTGGCAGATCCAGGTAAGGAAACTAGGTAGCTGTGAGCCCCAAGGGAGCTGGTAGGCAAGTCCTGAGGATGACATTATAGCCAGAAATTTGTCTGGATGAAAAGTTAACGGTGGCAGAAACTGATAGTGGCGGTTCAGATGGGGGCGGGGGGGGGGGGGGCGCAGTGTGGTGTGAGAATAGAAACCCTTCTCCCTGAGGACTTGTTCGGAGGGAGGACACCTAACTTAGATTTGGTCACTGTGCCCACTCTCTCGACTTTCATGCTTTCCAAAGAAAGAGATGGCTTACATCCTCATCTCCTGCACTGATCCCACTGTCTCCCCCACTTTGCTCAGGAAATCTCCTAGCACCACTTTGCCCTTTTATGGTGTGTGCTTTTACCTGGCAATTCTGTGGCTAGAAAAAGGCAGTTTGCTCTCTGACAGACAAATGTATGAGTCTGCTGAGAACATGCGGAAAAAAGTAGGGATGGTCACATCCCTCCCTTTCCACTGAGGTAGTCAGTCGTCTTTGTCAACATTATGGAAATAGTCATCTCAGCCCCATCCCACCCTCCCTCAAAATACAAAAGAACTATCTCTAAACAATGACAACACTGTAACATTAAACATCTTCACATTCTGTAAACTGCAAGGAAATGCATCGGCTGCATTCACACAAAAGCATGTGCATCATGTTGAAGGCCATACATTCAACTCTGTCGTGAAATAAATATATAGAAAACTGAGCTTAAAAAAAACAGACAAACAAACACAAACTCTTCTCGCTAAGGAGGCAACCGGGAACGCTGCTCCACAGCCTCCATCTTGGTCTCTCTGGCTCTTTCTTCTGGAGCCTGTCCTGCCCACCCAAGGCCTTGTGGTTGGCCTGAGGAGGGGCGCTGGAAACAGGTCACTCCTTGCTCACACTTGTCTTGCAGGAATGCAGCACCACCTTAAACAGGAGGGGTAGCTGCTCCAAGGGTACATTCACCATTTTTCCTGGGAACAAGGTGGGAGAAGAAGAGTTAGCAACGGCCGCTAGTGGAAGGGCATGTCCTTCTTCTTGGGCTGGTGGAGGGCGGATGCTTCCTTTTTGAGTGACTGGGGCAAGGAAAGTGCCAGGAGTATCACAAAGACACAAATTGGGCTAATGTCCTAATACCCAGGCCCATTTTGGTGCCCAAGGGAGCCTAGCAATGATAAAAGTTATAATCATTGCTATTATCCAGGGAACACTTACTCTGTGCCAGGTGTTTAAATGGACTGTCTCATTTAATTCTCAGAGTATTTCTGTGTGATAGATATTACTTTTTATCCCCATTTTACAGATGAGGAATCTGAAACCGAGAGATTATATTCCTAGATGCCTTCTTAGAGCTAAACTACCATGAGAAATTTATATACTGCTTTCTCTTTTTTTCCTGATAGTCTCTAACTAGCATTCTATAAAAATTGTTCTTCAGAGTAGTATAATGGGTTCGTAAAAGTACTGAGGGGAAAAGGAGGTGGGGGTGTCTCAGGGGCAAATAGATGGAGAAATCCAGGGTTTAAAGGGTCTACAGGTTTCTTTACTGAAGGGCTTCTCAGAACACTCAGTGTGCTAGTATACCCTGTAAACATCTGGGGCCGTGGTTCTCCTTGACAGCACCTTAGAGTCACCTGAGGAGTTAAAAAAATACTGATGCCCAGGCCCCCCTCATACCAATTAAATCAGAATCTCTGGAGGTGTAACCAAAACATGGATATGTTCTAAAAGCTACCCAGGCGATTCAAAGTGCTGCCAGGCTTGAGAAGCCAGCTCCGTGGGGGAGAGGGGATAATTACTGACCTCCTCTATTTCAGAGAGCACCTGATGAATATCTCATTTGAAAATGCTGAGACATAAATATCAAAACACCTCTAAAATTCTAACAGTTGAGGTCCAGTTCACATCTGCTAGATTACTCTGGGTCCAAAGAGTAGAATAAAAATTCCTTTGTCAAATTGAAAAAATTTTTCCTTCAAAACTGTATTGTGAATTTGACAGGAACAGTCTCTGTCTAGAGGCCTCATTTCTGAGCTGCCCCCAGTTAAGTGCTGGGTGACTGCAAACAACAATCTCTACCAAATGAAGTAAAGCAACAATAACAACTAAGACCTGGATTTTGTATTTAAATGGACCTATTTAAATATCAAGAAGCTCAGCAGGGGTCAAGACAACAAAACAACAAAAATTCCTTTGCAAACACAGAATTTGAGAATTATTTTAAAGACTTCGCTTTAAATCAGGGGTGGGGAACATCTGGCAAGGACTGTGAAATCAATCCCAGCGAACATCACACGCCTCACCAAACTAGCCTGACCAAATACAGCAGGCTAATTTTTAAGTTGATAATTTTGTATGGCCTGCAAATGATGTTATAAATACCCAAATAGCCCTTGGCAGAAAAAAGGTTCCCCACCCCTGCTTTAAATGAATGATCCCAAAAAAGCCTAGAGGCAATTCTATGAAAGAAAGTTAATGTTTAAAATTGAGATATAATTAATTCACATACCATAAAATCCACCCTTATAGTTTATAATTCCGGAAATGAAGTTAATCTGAGAAACTCTGAGCCTGTTTCCCATCCGCAGAGTTTGCTCTGAGGTTAAATGATACAAGGCCACAAAGTACCCTGCACATCACAGGTGCTGAGGAAATGTTAGATTCTTTTCCCTACAAAGAAAATGCACACTTCTTGGTGTAATGTGAACTTTTCTGAGGGTGAGGGTTGTACTGCTTTTATGCAGTTGGTCAGTCATGGGCCTGGAATGAACTTCTGAAAACACTTGCCTCATTCTCTTCATAAGCTAAGAGAAGCAAGGAAGGGTTGGTAAGCCAGCACCTGGAATGTTACCTGCAATATACCGAATCTCAGGTAAGCACATCATGAGGTCCGGAAAGCGGTTTGGCTGATGTGTATATTTATATTCAGTGAAATCCTGGCAAATGTACCAATATCGCTTGTTCAACTGTTCCAGCTGTGAGGCACTGGTCAGACCCCTGATATCTGTGAAGAAAACGACACAGGATATGGAAGGGGCTTTCTAATGTGGAAGAAACACCAACTCCTCGAATAGATGCATATTTCAACGGAAGTTATTAAACACTGTCACAACATGGGATCTTTTCTCTTTCTGACATGGAGGAACAAAGTTCTGGATAAGGGAAGGGAAATCAGATAAAGAAGGAAAGAATTATACAAGACAATCACTAGACTGAGCCCCTTGAGAGCTAGGTGTTATCTTTCTCAACTTCACACCTGGCTCCCAGCACAGGTCTTGACACAAAACAGGCACCAGTAGATGCTGAATCACTGACTGACTGACTAATCTACCTTACTTAATTTGTCCTTCACGATATTGTTAAATTTGCCCTTTGCTGGAGCCAATCAGAAACCGTGCTGACACCTATACATTCATGCCTGTACATATACTCACATGGTCTCCTGTGTTTTTGCTCATACTACTCTATATAGAGTTCTCTCTCTCATTTCTTTCTTTCTATTTTTAATCCTCACCCAAGGATATTTTCCCATTTATCTTCAGATAGAATGTGAGGGGGAGAAGGGGAGAAGGAAAGAGGGAGGGAGTGAAGGAGGGAAGGAGGGGGGGAGAGGGAGAGGGAGAGGGAGAGGGAGAGGGAGAGGGAGAGGGAGAGAGAGAGAGAGACATCAATGTGAGAGAGATACATCGATTGGCTGCCGCCAGCACAACCCTGACCAGGGCTGGGGACCAAACCGCAACGGAGGTGTGCGCCCTTGACCAGAATCGAACCCACAACTCTTTGGTCTGCAGGCCAATGCTCTAACCACTGAGCAAAACAGGCCAGGGCTCTCTCATTTCTTTACACACACACATCTACCCCCTTTTATGAATATACAAAATAGGGATATTCTCTATATAAATCTTACCCAGCTTTTGAAGCCCAACCTAGATTTCTCCTCCTCCAAGTAGTTGCTACTGATCTCCCCCCAGCTGAGGCTCAAGTAATGTGTCACATGCCATCAAAGTATATTTCTTGAGGCCAGGAACTTGGAATCTAATTTATTTTTCAATGTCTTTAATGCTCACCACAGGGCCTGGCCTAGGGGAGGCACACAGAATACCAGATGCATGCATGAGGGGTACAGAAGCAGGAGGAGGAAGCTTGGGCATAGTGGGGGAGGAGTAAGTAAAGATGAGTGGTCGAGAGTCTCTGGACTGGGCAAGTGAACACAGGAACAAAGCACTTTTAATGTCACAGGCAGCAAAACAGCCCAGTTCCACTCTGAGAGCAGAGCACCCAGATGCTACTTTGGAAAAAAGAGAACTCAAATTCTCCTTCGTACTCTGGTTACCAGCAGCTACCAAGCCCCACTTTGCAGGTAATACTATACATAAATCACACCCAGCACACTTCTAATTAAAAGCCATGCTCAGTGGATTGAGCGTCATCCCATGGACTGGAGGTCCCAGTTCAATTCCAGGTCAGGACACATGCCCGGGTTGTGGGCTCAATCCCCAGTAGGGGGCGTGCAGGAGGCAGCCGATCGCTGCCTCTCTCTCACATCCATGTTTCTATCCCTCTCTCCCTAAAAAAAATCAATAAAAACATATTTTTAAAAAAATCCATGCTTGAGCCCTGGCTGGTGTGGTCCAGTGGTTAGAGCGTCAGCCCACACACCGAAGGGTTACGGATTAAATTCCCAGTCAAGGGCACATACCTGGGTTGCAGGTTTGATCCCTGGCCCCAGTCAGGGCGCATATGGGAGGCAATCAATCAGTATGTCTCACATCGATGTTTTCTTCTCTCTCTCTCTCTCTCTCTCTTCCCCCCCTCCCTCCCTTCCACTCTCTCTAAAAATCAATGGAAAAATATCCTCAGGTGAGGATTAAAAAAATAATAAAATAAAAATATAAAAATAAAAATCAATGGAAAAAAATATCCCCCAGTGAGGATCAACAGCAGCAGCAGCAGCAAAAACAACAACAAAAGCCAAGCTTGATATGAATTTTTGTGAACCCCACTCTGCCCTGAAGGGGCCGTCAGAACCACTGCCAGCCTGTCACAGAGGCCTTATCTCCAACAGTTTCATCAGTCACTCTGCTCTTCTTCAGTCACTGGTAAACTTGGTACATATTTTAAATGACGCATGTACTGTCCTTGGTGTCTGCGTTTAAATGCATTGAAACTGACTAAACAAAGCAAATCCTCTTCCTTCCGCTATGAGTTATAGAGACTGTGGCATTTAGGTTTTAAGAAAAAACCCAAAGCATGCCCTGCACTACAGAGGGGCACAATGATGGAGAGGGAAGCTTAGGCTTCCCAAGACTGCTACCCATATGGTGTGTCACATTCTGTGTGACAGTCCAAAGGGTAAAGGGCATGAAACATGAGGGTAAATGTTCACTGGCCAAAAAAAAAAAGGTCCTTTCTTCCCACACCCAAGCCACTCACCTTGATTTAAGAAGTTAATTGCTTTCATGCAAGCATATTCCTCATTGCTGACCTTTAGCTGATGAAACTTGTGATACAGGTAGATGAGCCGCTCAATCACCTCCATCCCTTCATCACTAAATCTGGGGAACAGACACAGGTGTTAACAGTGGGCTCTGACACCAGCAGAGATCAGGGAAGGAAAAACAGAGGTTTCTGACAGCTCCTTAAGGCATCTAACATTGGTAGAGGATAAGCTCGGAAGAAACAGAATCCAGAATTGTTTGTGAAGAACATGTGGATCCATGGTTTGTCTAGCGGCCAAGCAAGACAGCTCATACAAGCTGCTATTCCCAAGGTCAGGTAGGGTCGATCATATCTAAATCCAGTTCCATCACATAAAAGCTATGAGACCTTGCCCTGGCTGGGTGACTCAGTTAGTTGGAGCGTCTTCCTGTATACCAAAAGGTTGCAGGTTCAGGTCTCAGTCAGGGTACATACCTCAGGTTCGATCCTTGGTTGGGGTGCGTACAGCAGACAACCAATTGATGTTTCTCACATTGATGTCCTCCCCCCCCACTTATTCTCTCTCTAAAATCAATAAAAACATATCCTCAGGTGAGGATTCAAAAAAAAAAAAGCTACAAGACCTTGGGAAAGTCATTTGACCCCTCTAAGCTTTGAGGTACTCCTCTGTACAATAATAATGCTTGTCTGCTTGGGGTAACAAGGACCAAAGGAGGTTTGGGATTAAATGTGGAGAAATATGACGTCATTAACATACTGCTGTTGTTGAGATGCTGCTTCAGTTTCAGTGGCGGCTGCCATGTGATTCTATGCAAGCCTCTATCACAATGCAGAAAAAGCTGTTGATTGTATTTATTTAGGTTCACTGTTTCCAGCAGGGCACAGTGAACATTTTTATTGGGCATCCTTGACTTCAGCTAGGGAGGGAGTAAAACATTAACTGAGCCTCCATGCCATGCCAGTCTCTATGCTGGGCACTTTATGTGCATTATCTCATTTAATTTTCTCAGCCCTATGGGTGAGGTGAGATCATCATCACCAGTGCACAGATAAGAAACTGGAGTTCAAAGAATAGAGGGGACTGGTCCACAAGCATACAGTTAGGTGGTAGCAGAGCCAGAACTTAGAACCGGGGATAATTCCCCAAGGCCTCGGTTTTTCCAATATCTAAGGTGGCATCCCGCAGCAGAGAAGACTCAAAGTTCCTTTCTTTGGATTAGAAGCTCCTTGAGAAAAGACCAAGTTTTAGGCAAAGGAGCGCCAGGCTAGGGGACTAATACTCTGGGTCATAGTGGAGAATGTCTCAAAACAGAGATGGAAATATCACCAAACCAAGGAGGCAAAGGCTTAATGGGAAGCAGAAGTTTATAAAAGCTGGGGTCAGGTCCAGCCTCTGCCATTCTAGGAGTGGGCTGGACTGTGGGCCAAGAAACAATCTCAGATGCAGCTCAGTCACAGAGATGCTCAGCCCATGGCTGTTTCCTGGTAATATGTTCAGATCTGGGTAATGAACATAATCGTACAGCTCCGTGCCAGGCAAGAAGGCCCTAACTGGGTAGGGTTCAAAACACCTGGGGATGTACTACTGCTTTCTGCATTGACTTTGCAGGCTTTGCAAGGGCTTGGCTTCTGGGACAGGCAGGCCATTTCTCTTCCCTGGAGAAAGTCTGGCTCTGGCTGGGGCCAGAGGCACCTGCACTTCTCAAGCACTAGAGGGAGCTGCCGCAGCAGCTCCGTCCAATCGGAGCTCTGACCCTCTGCCCCAAGGTTCTGCTCCCAGTCAGTCTGTGCTGGGGTTTTTCTCAGTCAGCTGATTTGAAGTTCGATGGCTGACTCCATTTCTTTCTGCTCTTGGCTTTTACGACTTTATAATACTTTCCCAGACTGGCTGATAAGGCAAATTTATACTGAATAACCACTATAAATAAACTTATCTACCACTGTACCACTAGTTGAGTGTGCTACTTGCCAGGCACTTTGTTAAATATTCTACATACGTAGCCCGGCCAGTGTGGCTCAGTGGCTGAGCGCCAACCCATGCACCAAGAGATCGCCAGTTCAATTCCCGGTCAGGGCACATGCCCAGGTTGTGGGCCTGATCCCAGTGGGGGGCATTCAGGAGGTGGCCAATTGATGTTCTCTCTCATCGATGTTTCTATCTCTCTCTAACATCAATGAAGAAAATCAAAATTTTTAAAAATTCTACATACGTTATTTCACTGGATACTCCCAATAAATCCCCAAAATGGATGTTATAATTCTCTTTGTTCACATGTGGAAACAAAGACTCAGAGGTTATTTATTGTGCCCCCCCTTGCATTCTTACATTTTACCCCTCCTGATAGTCTATGAGGTAAGTAGTATCACCTTATGTTGGGGGTGAGGAAACAGAAAAGGTGTCTTCCCCAAGGTTATGTAGTAAATAGTGGTGGTGGGCCAAGGTTTAAACCCGTTTTCTAATTCTAAGCCTGTTACTTTCTCAGCACTATACTGTCTATTCCCTGACTGCCTTGCTCTTAACTGGTAACTGCAAAAGGCTACTACATGCTACCACAAGGGACCGAGGGAGCTCTGTGTTCCCACAGGAATTCAGGCAGACCCAACCCAGAACTGCCTGCTGGGCTTCCATGATGCCAAGACTTGCAGGAGGCAGTGTGCCCAGGAGTGAGGCTTCCTCCTCTCCTCATCACAGTACTTGGTTGGCTACTTCTGTTCTTGAGAGGACAAATTCCTCTCTAGTATCTGCTTGGAGGGTGAGGTAGGGATGGAAGGGGGTAGGGTATAAAAAAGGGGGTGTAAGCGGAGCAACACTGTCAGCATCTGTCTGGTGGCCAAAGCAGTGTAGCAAGCAAAGATAACACTCTCTCCCTTAATCAGCAACCTCTTGCCCCAAGTGCTACTCTGGCACTACAGAACCTGCAGGTGTGTGGCTATCAGCCAGACCCCTTAGCCAGGAGTGCCAACCTTATTCCTGGCTGAGTCTTGAACTGAGAGACACAAAGGAACTCCCAACTCCCTGGCCTGAGCATATGTCCCAGATCTGCCCTTTCTCTTGGGGAAAGCACATATCTCTTTTCCAAATTTCTTAGGACTGGCTACCATCATGGACCTGTGGCAGTGGTGGGGGGATGGCAGCCAGCCCAGCAGCCCCCACTCAGTATCCACAGCCTGACTGCAAAGCTTTCCTCCACACCCCGCATCCCACCCCTTGATAAACAAATTGTTCTCTGTTTCATGGGCTGGCTTTCTCCTGCAGCCGTGCCTCCTCCACATCTGCCCACTCCACAGTTCTAACGCCCCTGTATTCCCTGTCTACAAATTATCAGCATTCAAAGCCAAAAAGTTGGACAAAAACACCCATTCTTCTTCTGGGTTCCCATTACACAAGCATGCTAGGACAAGAAAAACATTCCTGCCAGGATCCCCCAAACCACTGGACCATTCAGTCAGCAATTGAAGCTGACACTATATAAGTTATGTCCCATTAAGGGGGCTGAGAGGCCAGTTGTCTCTTTTTCATTCATCTAAATGCACCTACCCCCAGGAGCAGTCACCAGCAATAACCTTAAAGGAACTGCCATCTCAGCACCCACACACAGACTCCAGGATGAAAGTAAGACTGTAGCGCCAGGACACATTCCAGAAAGTCACACTTTTGGAAAGGCTAACGAATTTAGTAGAGTGCAATGGTAAACAGCCCGGGCTTTGGATCACAACAGATTTAGGTAATACTCGCAACTCCATCTCTTTTTAGCTTTGTAGCCTTGAGTTTTTGCCTCCCTGAACTTCATGCTCCTCATCTGAAGAACAAGGATAATATTGGCACAGTCTCTTAGAGTGGTGGTGAGGACTAAAATAATGTTTGTAAAGCACTTAAGATGGAATATGGCACAATCAACAGTCTATAATTTTTAACTATTATTATTAATAGCATCAGCATCATCGCTCCCAGTATCAGAGCAAAAAGAAAAGATTGTGTTTCCTGAACCTTACAGCTAGGGTCTGAGCAGGGAACCTGGGAGGGAAATTTCCAGAGATCTGGCAGAAACGCAGCTAGTGCTCATGAGGTACAAGTGCCCATTAAAGCCCATCTGGTGCAAGGCATCTTCTCCTGAGAGAGAAGGAGTCTTGATTAGGGCCAGGAGCAGTCACTGGCTGGTGCTACAATCTGCTTTAAATCAAATTCACCCAGCTCACTGTCTGATAACAGCCTGATTAAGGAAAATGGGCACCATAAATTTGATTCAATATTTGAGAAGAGAAAAGGAGGTGGTCATGTATCATCTGGGAAAGCCTGTTCATGACAGCAGGAACTCACTTGCACTCAAGAGTTGTGAAAAAGTAAAGGCATTTGGGGGGAGTGGGATAACGCAGAAGCCGGCAAGGTAGGAAAGAGCTATGGCCAATTATAGACTCCAGGGCCTGGATTTCTAGCAGAGAGGGGCAGAAAGGGGACTGCTTTACAGTGATGAACTTGATTCCAGAGGTTCTCATAGCTCCATTTCCTCTTGGGCAGTTCCACATGCATCTCAGATTCAAGAGACTCCAAATCAAATTCAGAGTGGCTCATCTCTCAGCCTGTTCTTCTCAGGCTCCATTATCTGGCTAAGACATCGGTGCCCACCCATTGGCAGCATCCCCAACTTTTCCACTCACTGAAGTCCCACTGACTTTACCTCTTTGCCATCTCCTAACTCTGTGCTGCCCCCACTATTCCAATAGTCACTGATGCTCTGTCCATGCCTATTTTCTTTCACCCGGGCTAAGGAACAGCTTCCTACCCAACCACTGCCCTCTAGCCTTGTCCATACCAATCCATTCTGAGCTTTACAGCCATGGAGATCTTCCAAAAAATGCAACCTGACCATGTAATTACTCCACTTAAAAGTGTCCCATGACTTACTCTGGCTGGTTTTGCTCAGTGGTTAGAGCATCGGCCTGTGGACCAATGGGTCATGGGTTCGATTCCAGTCAAGGTCATGTACCTGAGTTGCAGGTGCGATCCCAGCCCCGGTCGGGGTTGTGTGGGAGGCAACCAATTGATGTGTCTCTTTCACATCAATGTTTCTCTCTCTCTCTCTCTCCCTCCCTCTCTCTCTCTTCCACTCTTTCTAAAAATTAATGGAAAAATATCCTCAGGTGAGGATTAACAAAAACAAAAACCAACCAAGAACAGAAACAAAAGTGTCCTATGACTTAATACTAACTATTTACACAATAAAACCCAAATTCTTCAGATTGGCATTTAAGCACCTTCATGACCTGTCTTTTCTGTACTTTTCTTTCCAGGCTTTTCTTCCCTCATTCTTTGTGTCTCAAATACATTTTCTCCATACCCTAATCCATAGGACTGGTTTTGGTCCCCAGTACAAAGCAACCATATCCAGGATCTCAACTTCTAGGACTTTCTGTTACTCTTCTGCCTTCCTCCTGTTCTCTATAATCTACCAAGAAAAATCACACTTCAAGATGCAGCTCAAATGCCTTTTGTTCGGGCAAGCACTCCTTGATAAAGCAAGTAGAGGAACTCACTCCCTAGTCTATGCTTGCACAGTCCCTTCACTTGCCCCTCAATCTCCACCAATATCACCCTAGATTGTAGGCAGTATCCGCTTCCATATGCCTCCCAACCCCCTAAACCAAGAATAGGGGCTCTCATATCAGAGCCAGAAACCATGTCTGCATCATCTGTAATCCTTACACTCCTCCTCACAACACACAATAGGTGCTCAGTAAATGGGCGTGGGATCAGAACTAATATGTTGAAGTTTAACTCGCATATTTCCATTGAAGGCTTCCATAACTGAGTAGGAATCCTAACAACAAATCTATTTCTTATCCTCGAACCCACTGGACAGCTCAGCAACAACATGTGTTTGAGTCAGCACTGTTTAAGAGAGCTTTCCGTGATGATGGAAATATTCTACATCTGCACTGTCCAATATAGTAGTCACTAGTGACATGTGGCTACTGAGAACTTGAAATGTGGCTAGTGCAAATGAAGAATTGAATTTTTAATTTCAACTAACTTAAATTTAAAAAAGCCACCTGAGACTAGAAGCTACTACTATTGGACAACGTAGCTCTAGATTCTCCTTGGTAAGGAGTCTTCCTAGGAAATAAAAATTTCCTCACTAACTCAGCTGTTACTGGCCCCCCCCTTGCTCTTGGGGTACAAGGAATTGGATACAGTAGAATGGGGTGCCTTATGAAGCTCAAAGCCACAAAGAACCCTGCATGACCAGTGATCTCTGCCTACTTGCAGAAGGCTTAGGAAAACCTATCACTCTAGAGGAAGTGGAACCCACAGGCTGACTTTCTAGGCAGTCCCCAGGATGCACTGGTGGATTCCAGACAAATAGGGAAGGCGGGCTCGCTGGGCCAGCTCTGCAAACCCTGACAATATTAGAGCAGGCTAACTGTTATCCAAACACTCAATCAGCCCTGAGTTATAGAGCAGGAGACAGGAATTTGATGGAAACAATGAATTAGAGGCTCAAGACAAGGGGTTAGGTCATTTGTAAAATCAGATATATCTGTTTACAGGACATAATGTCAGCTGGGTTAAAAACTGTGTCATTTATAGATCACCCTGAAGCCAGCAGGCATCACTAAAAAGGAAATATTAGAAAACCAGGGAAGAGAGTCAACACCAAGACTCCTCCCTCTCCCTCAGCTGTGCACAGGGCCCTTGAGGGGCTTGGAGCTTTGCTTCCAGTCTACATCTAGTATTGTCTTTTTGCCATGTGATTGGGTGCCAGAGGGAGATGCACCCTAGTCCTATATAGAAAAATGTGGGGGCTGGGACCCTACCTACTCCAGCTTTCATTGATGGGAACATCTTTTCTTCCCTTTCTTGGTGCTCTGGAATACTATGACTTCCATTAATTTAAATTGTCCAATAAAGGTGAATTATTAATATGTCTATTTAAATGTTGATTTAAACTGTATTTTTCATATGGATAAATTAATAAGCCAGAAAAGTTGTATCAACAGATCACGTGTCCTGATTTTGGGAGTCACTATGGGATCCAGGTCTCCAGAGTGAGTGAGTAAAAGACCTGCTCTACAGAGGGGCGTTAGAAGGATCCTGGCCAACTGGGATGAGACTTTATGCTAGAAAACACTGAGGAGAACAACAGTTTCCTCATCCCATGCCCTTATCATCTCACTGCATCTCAGATGCAGTAAAAGAGCCTAAGCTTTGCAGTTGGGCAGGCACAGCTTCAAATCCAAGCTCCAGATTCAACCCTAAAACCCTCAAGGGCAGGTCTCTCTGAACTTTAGTTTTCTCATCTATAAAACAGGCATAATCATACCTATAATGCTGGAGGTTGTGACAAACAATAAGACAATCACATAAAATACCAAGCCAGTGCCTGGCACACAGCAGGTATACCATAGTGAGTCCTAGGTCTCGCTCTCAGACTGTGAAACTACATCTTGGAGCCCCTCACTTTATAAGCGAAGTTTAGATTTTTGTTCTTCCCAGATACATTATCTTACCTCAGTAATCCAGATGTGATAAACAGTTTAGCATTCTGCTAAGCTTTGCTGCACAATATCACTTATTCTTCAGAAGTACTTTGTTGGGGAAGTTATTATCCCATTTGTTTTTGCATTGTTATTATCCCATTTTATAAATTCAGAACCTGAGGATCAGAGACTTGACCAAGGTCACAAAGCTAGTCAGTGGCAGAGAAGGGCTTTAATGCCCATCCTTTGGAGTGCCAGGCAACCCTGCTGCCTTGTAGGGATGACAATGGTTTGGTTGCCTGGGAACTCCTCCCCAGCTAGCAGCCCTCACCTGTGTAGTTCTTCATCAGAGGGTGAGTACTTGGCAGTGACATCAGCCAGCTCCCCAAAGATCTGCTTGCTGTAAACGGTAAGGGAGGACAGCAGAATTAATTCCTGCCACGTAGAGCTCAGGAGGCAGGTGTAATCCTTGATTGAGAGCTCGCAGAAGAAAGGCAGTTTCTTGATCCAGGCAATCTGCCTAAAGAGCAGCTCATCAGCCAGGCGGCAAAGCAGGGCAAACAGCTCTGCCTGGGTCACAGCATATCTAGGGGGTAGAGATAGGGGAAAGTCACTTCCAGTGGCCAGAGGGTGAGGATGAAGAGCACAGGAAGAGGAAACTCCCAAGGCCACAAAGGGTCTCTGGCAGTGGGCTCCTTGCCTGTCACTGTGGATCTTCAATTATATTCAACTCAATCAGATAAAGGGGCAGGAGTGGGGCCAGCAGCAATCTCAGGACCAGAGAAGTGGGTCTGTGAGGAAAGGTTGCTGAGGGGAAAGGAAGCTCAGAAATTTTGTGCAGTTATTAGGGAGTATGACTTTTAATATTGGTGTCCACTAGAGAAAATTCCCAGCCACGCCTGTACTAGTTTTGGCAATGAGGGTTCCACTGGGGGAAATCTGGTGCCCACCAAATACAGTGGCTGGCAGAAAAACGAGCCTGGGGCCAAATGGCTGAGAAAGAACAGAACAAATTCAGAAGCCTTTCCTGCTCTCACTACACCCTCTGGTGGTGAGAGTTCAGAAACCAGAGTTAGAGTTGTTCAGCCCTTCTAAACTACTGCAGGATGGAAAGAGCAGGGCATTTCTCAGCTCTGGGCTGGATGACACGGGGGTCCTAGTTTTCTTTCTCTCAAAGCCCCTTGGCATGACTCTTCCCCGCACTCCCATGTCCAGATTTATAAAGTTTTTGTGTGGCCTTCTTGTAGGCAGATATTTACATTTCTTCTTTGAAATTAGACTAGCTTAAGAAATCTCAGGATACCTTCTGGATGGGGTCTAAGCTTGGAAATACTCAAACAGCATATGCTGCAGGCCAAAAGAGTAATGGGTGCAGCAATGGGTGGGCCTAAAGGCTGAACTATTATCTACTCAGGTAGCTGACTCAAGCCTGCACACACGGCACCAGGCTACCCATGGGTGTGTTGGCTAGGGATGCAGACAGGCTACAATCAGTTAGTGCCTTCAGTGTCTGGCTAAGGAGCCTACACTTGATGTATGATCATCCCAGAATCATAGCTCATCTCTGGCTCAGAAGTGTTCAGACCCATCCCGGGGCCTGGCTTACCTAGGCCCAAGCAGAAACAAAAGCCTAATTCCACAAGGATGGATAAATAGTCCCAACTCTATAAGATGCTCAAGAGAAAAATGAGGGAGCACTGACATCAAAGATAAGCACAGATTTGCCCTCTGATGCTGAGCCACCACTTACTACTTCTGAGATATTCTGAAGCCTAGGATAAAGCAGCCAAGGATGAAGGTGGGTATGGGGTAGGGAGCATTTTGAAGTTGCAAGGGCTAAACAGGGCAGGGCTCACTCACCCATCTTCGATCAACATGGGCGTGCCCAATGGCTCCAGGTCCTCAGCTGATACCAGTTGGTGAATCAGACTATATGACTGGGGATCCAGGCTGCGAGCTTGTGGGGGCAGAAGTGGCGAGTGGGTAGAATAGCTAAAAAGGTGCGGTATGTATTGATAGTGTGGAGGCACAGACATCCCCATGTACTGCTCCCTGAATGCCATGAATCCATTTAGTTCCACAGACCTACTGGAGAGAAAAGTCTCATGTCAGGCAGAATCTGGCAGGCCTACTGCTTGCTACTCAAAAGAAATGAGCCAGAAGGTGGCTCAGGTGTTCTTTGGCCATGCAGTTTGTCTTCATCAAGCCGGGGACATAATTAATGGTTTCATACACCTCTCTTCTACTAGATAGGGACTCTGTAAGTGTGTGTATGTATAGCTTACCACGCCCAGGACCTGGCAGAGGAGATACTGAATAAATATTGGCTAAATGAATTCTTCACAGGTGTAACACTTAGAGACTTTTTAATGGATACCCGTAGACTATGACAAAGGTGGGCGTTTTGTTTTTTGCTGCTAAGAAAACTAAAGCACAGTCAGGCCAAGTGCCTCGCCAGGCCACAAAACAAATCCAGCACTTAACAAACAAATCTGGCATGTGGCAACAACTCCCTAAACATCCAAAAGAAGGAACAAACTAAGGAACAATGGAATGAATAAAGGTTATAATGAAATATGAAGAGAAAGGCAGATTCTTATCTTCTTTTCCCCTGTTTTTGGAGAAATCTGGCCATGTCAACCAATTAAAAAAAAAATCCTCTAGTTTTATTTCAATGCACCTCCTGAAACAGGGATCAGCAAACTATGGCTCACAGCCTGTTTTGGTAAATTAAGTCTTACTGGAACACAGCCACTCATTCACTGACATACTGTCTCTGGTTGTTTTTGCACTATGATGGCACAGTTGAGTAGTTGAGCCCCAGACTGTAGACCTGCAAAGCCCAAAATACTTACTATCTGGCCTTTATAGACAATTTGTTGATCCCTTTTCTGTAAGAAAGATTTCTGGGGAAAGAAAGCCTTTCCTGGTAGCTGATATATTTCACACTTAACAACTAACTTAAGGTACCAATCCTGAACCAAGAGTCTCCAAATTGGTATTCTATGATAGCAGCAAATTTGACTAGGTTAAAAAGTTTTCCCTGTTTCTTAAAATTTATAAAGTGAAAATCTTCACTCTTGCTGAGGCAGAGAAATTAGAACTTAATTTAATATTGTTAGTGTGGCTGGTTTGATTTTAGTGGTAAAGTAAATGAGAGAAAACAGCTACATTTAAAGTGTTATATGTTAGGTGAATAATGTATGGGCACAAATAGCAGCTATAGCATTTTATCAGTTTGCAGAAGAGAGCTGACATTTTCAAGGTCTTTAGCAAAAACGGGTTGTGAAATGCTGCTTTGCATTATCCTGGACCCTACTCCAAAAGACTGAGGGAGCAAATGGCTGAGACAGACTGGCAGGAATACACAGCACAGAAAGTTTCTTGTGGGTCCACTTTCTAGGTGATCCCTTGATGATGCTGGGTTTGCCTTGAAGCTCACCTGGAGGACAGAGTAGAGCCTGGTGAGGGCTGGTTGCTCTCTGAAGCCCTGTTCCCAGGGGAACTGTGGTCGCTGTCACCATGGTTGCTCCAGTGATTGGCCTCTTCCTCAAATTCCTGCCCAGACATGATCCTTTCAATCTCTTCCTCTGATATCTTTGACAAGGAATTGATACATGTTAGATTGGGTGCTCAGGATACCTATCTGTTCCTTCTTTAGGACTGAGAACTTATTTAAACTTCATGGGGATTCCCAAACCCTCTAACGAGAAACCCAGATACCCTCTTCTCTACCTCCATACTCCAGCTCTATCACCACTAATTTAGGACAGCTTGATTGCCTGCGTCTCAGCACCACGGTTCACTATAGCCTTCTTCTTGTCCATTTACCCCTCTCAAGCCATAAAGCCTCTAGGTTCTTCATCGCTCCTCTTTGTCCTTGAGTCTATCCTTTCCTACCCCTCAAACACTTCTCTTCAATAATAAATTATTACTTGACCTTTAAGACCAAATTCAAATGACCCTTTCCTTTATGAACCCTCCTATCACTACCTAGACACAATTTTAGGTCCTTCTTCTATCCACTCATAATTCCGTGCATTCTGAGAGAAGGGTCGAGTAGCAAAATGGTTAAGAGTATGAATTCTAGAGTCAGACCACCATTGTTCTAATCAAGGTTCTGCCACCTTCTAGTTGTATGATCTTGGGCAAGTCATTTAACTATTTGAACCTAAAATCCTTCATATATATGGTGGAGAGAATAATAGTATCTATCTTAATAGGACTGATGTGAGGATTAAATTAGTTAATACATTATCACATGTTTAGAAAAAGGCCTAGCACACAGCAGTAATTATGGAAGGCTGACAATGGTATCTTCATCGTTAGTGTTATTTTTATAGCACTATGGTAATGAGTCATAAAAATATCCTCCACAATACCTACGGCTATGACAGGATTTAAAAAAATAAGTAAGTGCTGAATAAATGCATGTTGGATAAATGAACAAGTGCTCACTTATTAAGTATTGACCACAAACCTTCACATGGATTTTTTTAGTAAGAAAGTTCAGACAAATGAACTGACCTGCCCAAGATCACATTGCATGCCCATGTTTGGGCAGGAGTTTGAGAAAGAGGCCAAAGTATCCAAGTATTCAGTCCAGTGTTCTGGCTGCTTTGCTACACCATATAGGGAGTAAACAGACACTTTATAGAAGTGTCTAATCCTAACTGGCCAAACTCAGCACGCAGAATGAGAGTGAGTGCTAAGGAGGAAAGGCCAGATGAATTTTTATTTCTTGTTCCTAAGAAAAGAATGAGGACATTATCTCCCAAGTCTGTCTAACTCAAACTTGCATAATTCTTTGCTCCAGGAGCCTGTGAGGAAACCTTGAGCTGTTTCGATCATAAACACAGGTGGCATTTAGAGCTGAAAGCCAGAGAGCACACAGGAATTGGAGGGAAAACAAGAAACATTTAACTGGTGTACAAATTGAATGATTGGTCTTAAATAGCTTGGATTGCATGTTGAATTGAGGGATTGTCATTCTTTATTCAGCCACATGTAGCAAACAACAACAACACTTTTTCTCTTAGGGGTCCTTAGGATGCTGAAATCACTGTTTGCATTTTTTCAGACATGTGAAGACAAATGGTGCCATCAAACTACAAGATATCTACTGAGGCCCTGACTGAAGCAGCCTCAGTGATGGTGGTGAGAGCAACACCAGAGCTTGGTGGGCATGGAATAACTTCAGCTGGGTGAAAAGGGCTGGTCCTGGTAATGTCAGCTTATTCCAGCTGAGAGCCAAAGTCAGACTGCACCTGTCTCTCCCATGGAACTCTGGGAAATCACTGATGCATTGAACAGAGGATGGAACATGTTGGGAGTGCTTGAAGCTGGGTTCAAATCTGATCTGCATTTTCCTAGCTGGGCACTTACTGTTGGCCACTCAAGTTCTCTAAGCCTTAGCTTCCTCATTTATAGGAGATAATGGCAATAATACCATCTCCCTCATAGTTCAGGGAGCAAAGAAATATGCAGGTTTGAGTCAGACAGACTTGAGAGGTTAATCTAAGATAAAGTTATAAAATGCAGGTGCACAACAGGTGCTCAATAAATGAAAATTCTATCCCTTATTTTTAATTATGCTTAAACACAGTTAAGAACTTGGAAATCACAGATCTCTCTTTCTTACACACCACAGGAACAGTAAAAGACTAAAAGAAAAATTATATGCCCAGTATCAAAAAGTCAAATACAATGACAGATGAAATAGGTTTCTCTAAACATCAGCTGCCTCAATTCTAAATAGAGTCTGGAGGTGTAAGGAGAACCACAGTTAAAACATCATACTCAATGGTGAAAAACAAAGCTTTCCATGAAGATCAGGATCAAGGCAAGGATGCCCACTCTTAACATTTCTATTCAACACAGTACTGGAAGTCCTAGCAGGGCAACTAGGCAAGAAAAAGAAATAAAAGGCATCTAAATCAGAAAGGAAGAAGTAAAATTATTTCTGTTCATAAATGACATTATCTTATAGGTAGAAAACCCTAAAGATTCCACCAAAAAACTGTTAGAACTAATAAAAGAATTCAGCAAAGTTTCAGGATACAAAATCAACATACAAAAATCAGTTTTGCCCTGGCCGGTTTGGCTCAGCGGTTAGAGCGTCAGCCCAGGGACCAAAGAGAAACAGGTTTGGTTCCAGTCAGGGGCATGTACCTCAGTTGTGCTTTCGTCCCCAGCCCTGGTCGGGGTTGTGTGGGAGGCAGCCAGTCGATGTGTCTCTCTCAAATCGATGTTTCTCTCTCTTTCTCCCCCTCCCTCCCTCTCACTCTATCTGAAGCTAAATAGAAAAAATATATCCTTGGGTGAGGATTAAAAAAAAAAAATCAGTTTCATTTTTACACTAATAATAAATTTTCCAAAAGGAAATTAAGAAAACAATCTCATTTACAATAGTATCAAAGAATAAAATACTCAGGAATAAATTTAACTAAGGAGGTGAAAGAAATTAAAAACAGCCCTGGCCAGTTTGGCTCAGCAGTTAGAGTGTCGGCCTGGGTCCAGAGAAACCCGGGTTCGGTTCCTGCTAAGGGCATGTACCTCAGTTGCAGTTTGTCCCCGGCCCTGGTTGGTTCGTGCGGGAGGCAGCCACTCGATGTGTCCCTTTCACATTGATGTTTCTCTCTCTCTCTCTCTCTCTCTCTCTCTCTCTCTCTCTCTCTCTTCCTCTCTCCCTCCCACTCTATCTGAACAAAAAATGGAAAAATGTCCTTGCGTGAAGATTAAAAAAAAAAAAAGAAATTAAAAACATAAATAAAAGGACATCCAGCCCTGGCCAGTTTGGCTCAGCAGTAGAGCATCAGCTCGCGGACCAATGAGTCGCGGGTTCGATTCTGGCCAAGGGCACGCATACTTCAGTTGCAGTTTTTCCCTGGCAGCCCTGTTCGGGGTCAGGGTAGTGCGGGAGGCAACCAGTCGATGTGTCCCTCTCATGTCAATGTTTCTCTCTCTCTCCCCGTTTCTCTCCCTCTCCCTCCCACTCTATCTGAAGATAAATAGAAAAATATCCTCGGGTGAGGATTTAAAAAAAGAAAGAAAATAACAAAAAGACATCCTGTGTTCATAGGTTGAAAGGCTTTCTATTGTTAAAATGCCTATGCTACCCAAAGTGCTCTATGGATTCCATGTAATCCCTTTCAAAATCCCAATGGTATTTTTTGCAGAAAGAGAAAAAATAATCTTAAAATTCTTATGGAAACACAAAGAACACCAAACAGCCAAAACAATCCTGAGAAAAAACAACATAGCTAGAGGTCTTACAGGTCCCCATTTCAAAACATATTGCAAAGCTATAGTAGTTAAAACAGTATGGCACTGGCTTAAAGACAGATATATAGATTAAGAGAACAGAGCAGAGAGCCCCCAAATAAATCCACGCATATATGGTCAAAAGATCTTTGCAAAGATGCCAAGAATACACAATGGGGAAAAGACATTCTCTTCAACAAGTGGTGTTAGGTAAACTGGATATCCATAAGCAAAAGAATGAAATTAGAATCTCATCATACACAAAAATCAACTCAACATGGACTAAATACTTAAATGTAAAACCTAAAAATATAAAACTCCTAAAGCACACAAGAAAAAGCTTCTTGACATTGGCCTTGGTGATAATTTTTTTTTTTTTTAATTTTAGAGAAAGAGAGGAAGGTGGGGAGAGGGAGAGAGAGAGACAGAGAGAGGGAAACATCAATTTGTTGTTCCACTAATTTAATAATTCATTGGGTGATTCCTGTAGGTGCCCTGATTGAGGATCAAACCCACAACTTTGGCATATGGGTTTGACACTCTAACCATCTGAACTACCCGGCCAGGGCTTGTGATTTGTTGAATATGACACCAAAAGCACAAGCAAAAAATAAATAAAAAATAGACAAATGGGATTACATCAAACTAATACACTTCAGCAAAGCAAAGGAAGCAATCAATAAAGTGAACAGTCTACCTACAGAATGACAGAAAATATTTGCAAACCATATATCTGATAAAGGGTTAATATCCAAAACACAATTCCTACAACTCAACAGCAAAAAAAACAACAACCTGATTTTAAAATGGTCAAAGGAACCCTAGCCGGTTTGGCTCAGTGGTTAGAGCATCAGCCCTTGGACCAATGGGTTGTGGGTTCAATCCCCAGTCAAGGGCACGTACCTGGGTTGCACGTTTGATCCCCGGCCCCTGCAACCAATCAATGTGTCTCCCTCACATAGATGTTTCTCCTTCTCTCTCCCTTCCTCCCTTTCTCTCTATCTAAAAATCAATGGAAAAATATCCTCGGATGAGGATCAACAACAACAAAAATACAATGAGATATCACTCCATACCTATTAAGATAGCCATTATCAGAAAGAAACTAAGAAAAAAAGAGAAAAAACTCAGAGAATAAATGCTGGAGAGGATGTGGAAAATTGGAACCCATGTGCACTGTAGGGTAGGAATGGAAAATGGTGTGGCCACTATGGAAAATGGTGCAGAGGTTTCTCAAAAAAATTAAAAATAGCACTACCATATGACCCAGAAATCCCAGTAGCAGACGAGAGGATCAAGGTGAGCAGCTACAGGAGCATCTGGAACCCTGGGCTTCCAGGATGGATCACAAAGAGTGAGGCCTAGAACTCACCTGGACTGGCCCAATGCTCTTATTCCGGCCTCCAGGCATGCCATCTTCTCTGATTGCTGGAAGGGAACATAAGCAAGAGTCAGAAGCATGTCCACAGAAGTCTAGGTACAAAAAGAGAACTTTGGCCAAAGCACAAGGTAGTAATTGGTGAAGACAAGCTTACAACACAGGTCTTTCTGGCCTCAAAGCAAATACTCATTTCAGGCTACCTCATAGGCAGCAGATACTTTGGGGCCCCCAAGGTACTGGGTACACACTATACACACTGTATACATTCAATATGCTCAACCAAAGTGACTGCATTATTAATAGCCCCATAGTTACAAATATCCCATCAGGATGATGCATCTGAGGAGTTTGGTAAATTCAAGGAGAGGAATATTCTTTTTTTTTTTTTTTAAACTATTTTTTCTTTATTAATTTCAGAGAGAGAGGAAGGGAGAGGGAGAGAGAGATAGAAACATTGATTGGCTGCCTCCTGCATGCCCCACACTGGGGATTTGGCCCACAACCTGGGCATGTGCCTTGACCGGGAATTGAACCGGCGACCTCTTGGGTGCCTGGGTCGACGTTCAACCACTGAGCCACACTGGCCGGGCCTTAAATATTTTTATTTCTAGTCTAAGTTTGAGTCTAATTTGTTGAATGAGGAAAAAAGGTTTTTTCTGTTTTGCTTTTTAAAAATTAATCAGAATATTGACTTCTCTCCTTCCTCCCTACGAAGGCATAGTTCCCTCGCCATTGATTTTCCACTCAGGTGATTCAACAAAAGTAAGAAGCTACTTAGCATCTTGTAACTGTAACAAGCATCCTTCAAATAGTACCAACCTCATTAAGAATTACCACTACTGACCGGCTGGTGTGGCTCAGTGGTTGAGCATTGACCCCATGCACCAAGAGGTCACTGGTTCAATTCCTGGTCAGGGCACACGCCCAGGTTGTGGGTCTGATCCCCAGTGTGGGGCATGCAGGAGGTGGTCAATTGATGTTTCTATCTCTCTCTCCCTCTCCCTTCCTCTCTTTTAAAGTCAATAAAGGGGAAAAAAAAGAATTACAACTACTGCCCTGGCTGGTTTGGCTCAGCGATCAGAGTGTCGGCCTGTGGACCAAAGAGTTACGGGCTCAATTCTGGTCAAGGGCACGCACCTTGGTTACAGTTTGGTCCTGGCCCTGGTTGGGGTCGTGCGGGAGGCAACCAATATAGATGTGTCTCTCTCACACTGATGTTTCTCTCTCTTTCTCTCTCTCCCTCCCTCTATATCTGAAGATAAATGAAAAAATATCCTCGGGTGAGGATTAAAAAAAAAAAAGAATTACAACTACTAATACTATTACCTTTATTGTTTATGGAGCACTTAGTATTGGGGCACAGAGAAAAAACCCCTGATTTGCAATTATAGAAAGGCTCTGGTGTCTGGCAAAGCTTCCTAGAAAAGACAACGCCTGAACTGAACCTTAATGGATGAACAGGATTTATGCAGGCAGGAAAAAGGTCTCCAGGCTGAGTGAAGAGGGCACAGAAAAGCTGCAAGTTGAAAGTAAGCATGGAGTGCTCTTTCTGGGAATTTCCAAGTGGTTCAGTCTGGCTGAAGCATGTGTGTGTCGTACAGTAGCAAAAGACGAGGCTAGAGCCCTGGCTGGTTTGGCTCAGAGATTAGAGTGTAAGCCACCAGACCAAAAGGTTGCGGGTTCAATTCCAGTCAAGGGCACATACCTGAGTTGTAGGTTTGATCCCTGGCCCTGGTCAGGGTCGTGCAGGATTAACAACAACAACAAAAGATGAGGCTGGAGAGGCCAACTGAGGCCAGATCACAGAGAGCCTTGAATGCCAGGCTGAGAATATGCACTTTAGCAAAGGAGCCTGAGGATAATGATAGAATGCAGGAGAGGAATGAGGTCAAGCTGGCACTTTTGAAATATCTTTGATGGTCACTGTGGAGGGTGGTTTGGAAGGAGTAAAAGGATAAATTAATGGCATCATATGAGAGCAAGCTTTGCTATAATATAGCTACTTGAAAGAAAATTACCATGAAGAATGTAGATAGTCCTTGGATCAGGGTTGGTTGCCTCAAAAGGTGAGGACTCCAAGTATAACACTCAGTTCCTGTGGTAACTGAAAGGTGGACAGGAGTTCATTTTCCTTAAAGCGGGCATTATTCTTGGTATCCTTAGATTATACACTTCAGAATTAGGCAAGTTTGGGTCTAATCTTGTTTTCTGCCTCATCTGTGTAATTACAGGCAAGTTTCTTCACATCTCTGAATAAATAAAACTTCAGAATAAACAAAATTTACTGAAGAATAAAGAGAGGCTACTGGAACCTGTCTTATAGGGGTATTGTAAGGATTATATATAAAACATACAGCTAAAGCACCAAGCATAGAGCCTGGCTTATAAAGTAGGTACTCAGTAACTAATCCTTCCCTCTCCCCAGCCTCTTCCTCCAAACTCAGGAGTTAAAAAAACCATTCTCAACTTTGCTAGCACCTTAGTACCTTCATCTGTGAAATGGAGGCAACATAGTCTACTTTACTGCTGTGCATTTGGAGGAAGAAATATACACAGCCTATGAAGCATGCTTGGTTGTCTGACAGCTCTCTTTCAACTCCAATTTCAAGTTCTAAAAAATCCTTAAAATTCCTTCTCTGCTGTTCCAGGGTCAATGACAATTTTCAGGCACTTCTATTTCCAATACTGACATCTCACATGTCTTTGTTTCAGCTCACAGATACAGAACAAAGATCACTGGCAGATAGAACACTGAATATATTTCACTTGTAGTTTCTCACAGTCTTGTCAACATGCTTTCTTCTTTGTTTAAAGGGCCACAAACCTTAAAGATTTACATCTTGGCAATTTCTTGTTCTGATATTTAAAAGCTCATGTTGTCCCTCAACCCCACCCATAAATCCACAAGGAAAGTATTAGTATCACTTCCATTGAACAGATGAATCTAAGGCTGAGAGAAATGAAGTATTTTGCTTAAGGTAGCAGAAACGAAACAGCAGGATCAAGGTTGGATTCCAGATTTCTTTCCACTACTAATATTTCCTATAGTGTGTGCATGCCACTGGAGAGACATAATTTTAGGTGGTGCATAAATAAACCCTTAATTATACATTTATCTTAACGTGCATTAAAAAATACTAATTTTCACCCTGCTGGAGTGACTCAGTTGGCTGAGCGTTGTCCTGGGCACCAAAAGGTTGCCAGTTTGATTTCCAGCCAGGGTACATACCTGGGTTGGAGTTCGATCACCCAGTCAGGGCACTTACAGAAGGCAACTAATTGATATTTCTCTCTCTCTCTAAGTATGTCCTCAGGTGAGGATTAAAAATATATATATGTATTGATTTTTCCATTTACCAAGGTGATAAAAAATTCCCTCTGAAAGTTAATTTTGTTTTTTTTTAAAAAGTTAATTAAAAGAAGAATATAAAGTAAGTAATCCTGGTTTTGTCAGAGATGGTAAAAACTTTCAAAATGGCATGGAACTGCCTGAAGTATGGAAAACTATCCAGTGTGTCACAGTGCCTCTGTTAAAACAAAAACATGGATCATACTTAACACCTAAAATGTACTCACATGTTACCCCATTTGATCCTGAAAACAATGTTGGAAGGTGTACATTATTATTATTTTATGCAGTTTAGAGATAAAGAAACTGAAGCTCTGAGAGGTAAAGGGACTTTTTCAAGCTTACTCAGGCAACAGTTGACAGAGCTGGGATTTCAATTTGGGTCTTCTGATTCTAAAGCTGTGCTTGTTCCGTGATGCTACACTGGGCTAAGAGCAAGTATTTCAGCAGGGCTGAGAGTCTTTCTGGTAGTAAAATGATTAAAAAGAAACAAACACAGAGGTTAAATCATCGGCCCTCGGACTGATGGGTCACGGGTTTGATTCTGGCCAAGGGTACCTGGGATGCAGGTTTGATTCCCGGCCCTGGTGGAGGCAACCAATGAATGTTTACATCGATGTTTCTCTCTCCCCCTCCTCCACTCTGTCTAAAAAAAAAAAAAAAAAAAAAAAATCAATGGAAAAATATCCTCAGGTGAGGATTAACAACAACAAAAATAAAAAGAAACAAACGAAGGGCTTTTGGGTACGAGATCACAGGAATGGTTCTGCTACACCTTTTGTCTAACCTGAAGAGAGTGGCAAAGGCTATGGTTCTTCTATCTGCTCAGAAGCAGCACAGATACTTTCTGCTCTGGAACATGTGTACCTACCATTCCTCACTTAGGCTTGGAAAGCCATCCAAATCCAGAAACATGAGTGAAGCTAACTACATCAAAACCCTGCTCAAAACCCACTGCTGGCCCCCTTTGGTTTATAGGCTAAGTCCAAGCTCTCTAGCTTTGCATTTAAGACCCTCTGTGATCTGGTTCCCCTGGGGTTCCCCATCCTCATCTCTTGCCATAAATGTTATACTATACCCACAGAGAACTATTTGTTAGTCCTTGAACATGCCATGGTGTTTTACGTACAAGCTGTGCCCCTACTCAGAAAGAAACTTTACAGTGGAAAAATCCAGCAACACCACCTTACCCGAGTGATTCAAGTTAACACCAATAATGGGAGATACCATGTGCTCTTGATATAATGCACTGAAAGGACACAACATCACTTTTGTGGCATTCTTGCCAGAAATGCATAACCTGAATCTCATCATAAAGAGACTGACAAACCCAGTTGAGGGATATTCTACAAAATAATCACTTGTTTTCTTCAAAATTAACAATGTTATTAAAGACCAAAAAAAGGCTGAGAAACCACTTCAAATTAAGATTAAAGAGACATAAAAACTAAATGTAATGTGTTGGCTCCTAAATTGGAAAACATAAATTGCTATAAAGGACATTGGATAATAGATCAAACTTGAATAAGGTTTGCTAATTAGATAATAAAATTATGTCATGTTGAATTTCTGATTTTGATAATAGTACTGTGGTCATGTTCAAAGCAAACCCCTTTTGATGTCTGTAACTTACTCCCAAATAACTCTCTCTCTCTCTGTCTCTAAGAAGAGAAGGGGAAGAAGGGGGAGCCATTTTTAAAAAGCTCTCTAAGTTTGTAAGGAACTTGAACGTCTATTCCTTCACAATTCTGTTCTTTGAGATTTCTCTGTGCTCCATTTTTATCCTGGTAAAGTGATAGGGCAAATGCCACAGGATCACTACCTCACAATGCCATTCTACAAACACGAACCTCCTCCAAGAAGCTTTCCTTAACCTAGTTTAAACTAGTTAACTAGCCAGTTATGAGACAACAAAGGTAAGGGAATTTAAAAAAATTGTTTTTTTTTTTTTGTTAATCCTCACCTGAGGATATTTTTCCATTGATCTTCTAGATAGAGTGCAAGGAAGGGAGGGAGAGACAGAGAAACACCGATGTGAGAGAGAGACACATTGATAGGTTGCCTCCCAAACAATCCCAACTGGGCTGGTGGATCAAACCTGCAACTGAGGTACATGCGCTTGACTGGGAATCAAACCTGTGACCCTTTGGTTTGCAGGCCGACACTCAAACCGCTGAGCCCAACTGGCCAGGCAACAGTTATTTTTTAAATTTTGAGGTAAGTTTAGACTTACAGAGAGAATTCCCATATACCCTATTCCCAGCTTCCCCTTGTGTTAACATCTTATATAACCAAAGATTATTCATCAAAATTAAGAAATGAACTTGATATAATATTATTAACTAAATATAGACTTTATTCAGTTTTCCCCAGTTGCACTGATGTCTTTTTTCTGTTCTAGAATTCAACCCAGTATTCCACATTGCATGGAGTTGTCATGTCTCCATAGTCTCCTCCAGTCTGTGACAGTTTCTTAGTCTCTCCTTGTCTTTTGCTACCTTGACATTTTTGGAGACTGCTTTGTAGAATGTAAGTTATTTTAAAGAATGTCTCTCAATTTGAACTTGTCTTTTTTCTCAAGATCAGATTGGGAATGAATCTATCCTTATGTGTGTGTGTATGTATGTGTGTGCGCGCGTGCGTGCATATATATATATATCAGGGGGGTACATGATGTCAATGTAAACACACTGGTGATGTTAACCTTGACTGCTTGGCTAAAGTGGTATCTGAAAATTCTCTACTAAAACTTACTATTTTTCTCTTTGTAATTACTAAATATTTTGAGATTATGCAAACATTATTTCTGTTTAAACTTATGTTTCCTTTATTTCAGCATGTATCAGTGCATCTTGCCTGCAGCTGTTATAACTGTGGTCTTTAAATGCTAATTTTCTATTTCCCTCATTCCTTCATTTTCTTTTTCTTAAATATATAGCACTTTCATCTCTTTTTATTGTTACTACTGATTTTTAGAGAAAGTGGGAGAGAGAGAGAGAGAGAGAGAGAGAGAGAGAGAGAGAGAGAGAGAGAACGAGAACCAGTGATTTGTTCTTCCACTTATTTATGCATTCATTGGTTGATTCTTGTATGTGTCCTGATAGGGGATCAAACCGGTAACCTTGGAGTATTGGGACAACACTGTAATTAACTGAGCTACCTGGCCAGGGCCTATCCAGACTCATCTTACATTTTCCCTGCCTCAGTCCTGGAATCAATCAGTTCTTTAAGGAGTTCCTAAATATGCTAGTTGCTATTGGGGTATCACTGCTTCTAGCCCCTTTCAATGGACAGAGCTAGAAAAAATATATATGTATATCAACTCATGCATCCATACATGTATTGACATATTTATCAATCTATCTAAACATGAGTTCATATTGATACCTCTTATTCCAATCTGACACCAGAGAGGTTTCATTCTGTCCTTGCCCCTTCCTGATTTATCACTTCTTTCTCTGATGTGAGAAATCTGACTCTCATTATCTACAATATATTTACTTGTCTGTTCAACTTTAGTATCCAAATAAAGTAATGG
The DNA here is from genome assembly GCA_030848825.1 of Tadarida brasiliensis. Taxonomy (NCBI): domain Eukaryota; kingdom Metazoa; phylum Chordata; class Mammalia; order Chiroptera; family Molossidae; genus Tadarida; species Tadarida brasiliensis. Next base: position 9,684,645 of record CM061269.1, on the reverse strand, counting down.
CGAATTCTGAACCCATAACCCAGAGAGAAACAAATTTACAAACTAGGGGCTTTGTTGGTATTACAGTTCTTTTTGTCTTCAGCCTTACAGTATATAGTCAAAACAGTTTTTTCAAGGTCAGCTCTTTTCTTCCCATTCCCTTCAGTGTGGCTATGTGATTTATTTGTATCAGTTAGATTCATTTGTCAAAGTCTGCATTCCATCTTTTCCTCCCATATACAGGTTACTTAAAAAAATATATATATATATATATATATATATAAATATACACACACACACACACACATACAGTAAAAGTTGTGGTGTATAATTCTATAGGTTTTGACAAATGCATAAAATTATGTGTTGAACATTACAGTTCTATGCAGGACAGTTCCATCACCTCAAAATATTCCAATGGCGACTTTAATTTTAATTACACTTTCCCACACCAACCAGGAGGTGGCAGGGTTTCTCTCTTAGAGGCAGCCTGCACCAGGCAGCTGAACCTCCTGCTCTCCATGCAAGTGGGCCTGGCAGGCAGCTCCCCATGCCTCACATCCCTTGTATCATCTTCTGGCTATGGTTAGAAAGGTTAAGAGGTTAAGCTTCTTCTACCCTAAAATAGGTGAGTTTGGCTGGAAGCCTCAGAATCTCACACCAACTGAATAAGCAGGATGATGCATCTCAGTGGCAACAAGAAGGCAACCCAAATATGCTTTGATAAAATCTTCACAGTGAAATAAACACACACACACACACACACACACACACACACACACCAAACAAAAATCTTCACAGTGAGGGCAGCAAAGGGAGATAAAAAACAAAACAACAAAAAAAACTAGAGACCAACACCAAATCGGATGAAGGTGGGTAGATGATCACAGACTCTCTCTTCAAGACATTTCTTTTTTTATATGGGTGGCTGGTGTGGATGTAAAAAGGGATTCTATGGAAAGTAACCTCACAAGGTGATTGGACCATAAATTCCTAACTGGAAAGGTCATTGTGGGTAGTCACATCCCAAGCATATTACTTCTTTAGTAAAAGGTTTATCTTTGCCTTAAGCAAGCTCTGCCCATGGTTTCTGTGTATCTAGGTTACCACACCTTTGAAATAAACCACTCTCAAGACAGCACATAATCTTAACTACCCTGTAATTTAATCCACATGACCACCCTCAAGACAGCACATTATCTTCACTTCCCTGAAACCTTCCTTTACATTCCCTTCTCAATCTCAAAATGCGTAAAAGAAAAAGCAAACTGTTATTCTCCGAAGCATTTCTCAGTCTGTTGAAATCTTGCTTCCAGGTGTATCCTCTTTTTGGCTCAAATACATTTTTATGAAAATTCTCCACAGGTTTGAACATTCTTAAGTTGATACCACCACTAAACTTCCAACTGGAGCAAATCATTTTACAATCTATAAACTGAGGGAAATAGGTAATAATAGGGTTGTTGTATGTATGAGATAATGCATAGAAAGTGCCTAAGAGTTTCTGGTACACATAGTGCTCAAAAATATTAGTATTATAAATAAATTATAAATGATCTAAATTTATCTCAATGACCTTCTATAGCTCTCTTAACTTTTTTTCATAATGGGCAAATTGTCAAAAGATTCTTCTTATCCCATACACAATAAAAAAACAATCTGGATGCCTGCACTCATTATTGCTACAAACCAATTTGAATAGTTCACTAAATCTGACTAACCCCCATCCTGCACACCACTACTATGAACCCCTAATACTTTGCTAGATATTTTATATACATTGTCACATTAATCCTCTACAGAACTCTGAACGGTAAGTATTATCATACCATTTTAAAGGTAAGAAAATTGAGCACCGGAGATATAAAACAAACTGCCCAAGGTCACAGAGCTAGTCTGTCACCAACCTCTGCCTCCAGAGCCTCCATTCTTTCCACTGAACTACGCAGCACTACTCTCCACCATCCATGAAAACATCCTACCTTTGGGACACTGGCCCTCTTCTTCTGTATTCAAGTTCCCTTTGGGTGATTTCTACCCACTAACAAAATTTTTCCACCTCTATGCCAACAACTCCACAAACTTCTACTTGCAGGCAGGACTCTTCACCTCAGTTCCAATCCTATATATCAAACCTTCCTTGGTGGACATCTGTATGTGTCCTTCTCGAGTACCTCAAACTCAGCATTACCAAGGCCAATGTATTGCCCCACCCTACTATTTCTTTTTTTACTTTTTCTTTCTTTATTGATTTTTAGAGAGAGAGGAAGGGAGAGGGAGAGAGAGACAGAAACATCGATGAGAGACAACATCGACAGGCCGCAGGTCCATGGCCCCCACTGGGGGTTTGGCCCACAACATGAGCATGTGCCCTGACCGGGAATCAAACCAGCAACCTCTTGGTGCATGGGTCGATGCTCATCCAATGAGCCACACTGGCTGAGCACCCCACCCTACTTTTTTTTTTAAATCCTCACTCGAGAACATTTTTGCATTTATCTTCAGATAGAGCAGGGGCGGGGGAGAGAGAAACATCGATGTGAGAGACACACATTGAGTGGGTGCCACCCACACGACCCCAACCAGGGCCAGGGACAAACTGCAACCGAGGTCTGTGCCCTTAGCGGGAACCAAACCCGGGACTCTCTGGTCCGTGGGCCGACGCTCTAACTGCTGAGCCAAACTGGCCAGGGCCCACCCTACTTTTTTAGCCTGACTTTTTTCCCTGGTAGGGAAAAAATTAGTCTAAATCGTCAACTTCAATTTCTGGTACTGTCAAAAGCCAGTATGTCACCAGCTCCTATCAGGTGAGCTTCTCCCACATCTCCCCACCTTGTGCCATTACTTTCCCCTCCTTCAAATCCTTCACACCTTTCTTTGCACTCTCTAAAAACTTTCTAGGTGGCTTTTCTGCTTCCCTCACCCCAATTCATTCTTCAAAGCTGCCCTCTGGATAAATCTTCTTAGAATACCTGTTTATGTCATCTCAAGCTAATGGCTCTTAGAAAGCTTCCCAATAAATCCCAGATTCTTCACCAACATGGATGCAGATTCCTGAGCATGCCTAGCCTCTGAGTATGCCATGATTCTAACAAACAAAATGATATCACATTCAGGACCTACAGCCTTCTTATCTTTTCATCAAAAATCCCCACTTCCTGTCATCATGCCTGAGAGAAGAACTAGTAGAGTATATTAATCCCAATTAGGACTTGATTGTTAACTGGGGTCTTGGCACATGGAGCTTGTGCATTCATTCTCACAGAATCTTTAACATCTCACCTTTCTCCCCATGTAGTCTGGGAGGTCCCTGTAGGCAGGAACTGTGCCAGATTCATTTTTGGGTTATGAGTACAAAGTACAAGGCCTGGCATGTAGTATAGGCTTGGGAAATGAGTAACTCCAAGGCTTAATAGCTAACACTAAAGGTAAAGTGATGGGTGAAGAGTGGTGGGTAGTAGAGCCACAAGCACCACTCACCCTTCCGGTTCATCCCCATCTGGAGGCATTTGAGCAGACGGCAGTACTGGCACCTGTTCCTCTGCTTCCGAGACATGACACAGTTCTTATCACGGCTGCACCGATATACCCGCTTGTTGCAAATGCTTCGCTTGAAAAACCCTTTGCAGCCCTCACAGGAGATGATTCCATAGTGCAAGCCTGTGGCTCGGTCCCCACAAATGAGACAGGTTCGTTGTTCGGCCCGATCATCTGGAACAGAAACTGAACATATTCAAGTTAGAATACAGTGGGAATAATGGCTTTAAGCCTGCAGTGCTAAAACAAACAACCCTGCTCTGGGTAGATCAAGAACATCACCTTTACCCTGGCCGGTTTTCTCAGTGGTTAGAGCATTGGCCCGAAGACAAAAGGGTCGCGGGTTTGATCCCTGGTCAAGGGCATGTACCTGGGTTTTAGGTTCAATCCCTGGCCTTGGTCAGGGTGTATGCAGGAGGCAACCAATCAATGTGTCTCTTTCACACTGATGTTTCTCTCTCTCTCTCTCCCTCCACTCCCTTCCACTCTCTAAAAAATCAATGAAAAAAATATCCTCAGGTGAGGATTAACAAAAACAAAAATAAAGATAATTAAAAAAAAAAAAAGACACCACCCTCTCCAGGATAACTGGCAAATGGGGCATCTTTAGAACCTTTGTCCTAGGAACAGACCCCTGCATCTACCACAAATACAGCATACCAGAAAAAATAACTCGTGCTCCTCTCCCTGGATTTCATCATCACTTGGACCAGTATCCAAGTCAGAAACCTGGGAGATAATCCTTAACTCCCCTGACTCCTCCCTCTCCCTTAGCTTCCTCACTCACAGCTCATCACTTTTACCCTGTACAAAGATAGTAAGGATTACTGAAATTGTATATAAGTGCCCAGCACATGGTATATACTCAATAAATGATTATTGCAATTGTTAAGTGAAGAAGCTTTAACCATGCCCAGCTAAGCCATCCATCCATCCATCCATCTAACAGATACATACTGAGCAACTCTCTAGTCTAGCACCATTGTAAGGCATGCATATAACAGTGAATTAAAGTCCCTGGTGAAGTTTACATTCTGGCAGAATATCTACTCTGTGTCCAGGCTCTCTGTCCTAGGTACTGTGTATTCAGATCCCCATAGTTAAGGAACTCACTGCCTAACAACAAATAAGTTAGTTAAAGAGGAGATTCAGGCTAGAATATAGCTCTCCACTTCCTCTTCCCTCAAGATCCACTTACTCAGGACCAAGTAACTGCCAAAGAACACGCATATGACAAAAAAGTGCCCTGGTAAACTGTGATGTCAGACCTTGTTAGCAGGTTTAAGAAATCTCCAAGAAAGGTTTGATCAGAAGCCAAGGTATGAAACCAAAGATCTGAGCCCCTGTTGAGTAACAGGCAAGTGGTTGAGTAACCACTTTATAGTGGTACACAGCCCTTAGAATTATTTTTTAAACTTTATTTATAGACACTGAAATTTGAATTTCATCTGACTTTTACATCTCACAAAATATTATTTTGTTTTCCCCCAAGCATTAAAAAATGTAAAAATCATTCATGAGTTGTACAGAAACAGATAGTCTGCCAGCCTCCGCTCTAGGTGTTTCTGATACATATATATATTTAAAGAGATTATTTTTATAGAAGTTTTAGGTTCACAGCAAAATTAGAGAAAGATTACTTGAGAAAGAATAAATTACTGTTGTTCTAAGCCACCCAGTTTGTGGTAAATTTTTAACAGCAGCACAAGAAACTAATATACAATTTTTTTTTCCATATGGGAAAACACATATAAAGGCTCTTGCCCAAAGTCATAAAGCAAATAGCAGGTATGCAGAGAGAAGCAGATATATGAGACCACACAGTTAGGGAAACAGAAAAAGACAGATATGTAAATGAACAAATTCAAGCAAAATGGCCTTAATGGTGCCTGGCTAGAAAGCATATATGGATTTCAATATCTCCTATTCTTGAAAAAAACTTGAAGGATATGTTTGCATTCGTTATCTCACCTGTACTAGGCTAGGGCCAGGATTATTCTTATAGATATGGCAAAGAATATTCAGTGAGTACCAACCATGTACCATGTAATGTTCAAAAAGTTTTTACATGTGCTGTCTTATTTCTTCATCACAGTAACTGTGAGAGGTATCATTATCCCCGTATTACAGAACCAAGAATCTTAGAATTAGAAAGTGCCTTAAAAATTGCCTTGTACAGCCCGGCTGGTGTGGCTCAGTGGTTGAGCGTCGACCCATGCACCAAGAGGTCACTGGTTCAATTCCCAGTCAGGGCACATGCCCAGGTTGTAGACCTGGATCCCCAGTGGGGGACATGCAGGAGGAGACCAATCGATGTCCTCTCTCATCGATGTTTCTCTCTCTCTCTCCCTCTTGGCCGACTGTATTAAGAAAATACTACTACTACTACTACTACTACTACTACTACAACAAAGAATAACCTGTTTTGCTACTCACAACTGTAAACCTACTTTTGCCCCATCCTGTATGTAAGAGTCATGATCTGCCCACAATTTTGTTTCTGTGAAATGTTCTAAAGGGACTTGCTGAAAAGGAGCTTTATTCCGTATAAATGTAGCTATACATGAGCATTATTAGAAAAAAAGGTGACACGCTTGCCTTTGCTATAGTCTTCTAAACCTTAGGAACAATCTTTAGAATTCCTTTTTTTTTTTTTTTAAATCCTCACCCGAGGACATTTTTGCATTTATCTTCAGATAGAGTAGGAGGGAGACAGGGAGGAAGAGAGAAAGAGAGAGAAACATTGATGTGAGAGAGACACATCGAGTGGTTGCCACCCACATGACCCCAACCAGGGCTGGGGACAAACTATAACTGAGGTACATGCCCTTAGCGGGAACCAAACCCGGGACTCTCTGGTCCACAGGTCGAAACTCTAACTGCTGAGCCAAACTGGCCAGGGCTAGAATTCTTTTAAAATTAAATGAGAAATTATTCTAATGCAGGTAACAGGAATTATCATATTAAATGTTATCCCTTCAAATTTTAACACTCCCGCTGAGAGAGATAAACGACAGATGCAGAACTTGGTTGGGGTCTCTATGGGCACAATTTTTAGAGGCAGAAATGTCAAATTCAAAGGAAATAATGAAAATGATGAATAAAGCAGCTGATATGGTTGGCCTAGAAGATTAACAACAATCTCAACCAGGTACAGAACCCTAGCAACATCTCCAGAGCACTACTGATACGCATCTGTTCAAAAGAATGGACATTCCACCTCCACATTACTTAACAGGAATAATAAGTAATTGAAAACAAAGATATTTTTAAACAAATCTGGTAACCAATCTGACCAGAATTTTTCAATACTTAAGTTCTTTTTTAATAAAAGTAGGACTCCTTAGTTATAATTAACCAAGGTTACATTGCAGGTTAAGTCTCAATCATAAAGATTATTAACAGCAACATCTGACACCATGACTGCTACAGAGAAAATGCTCTTCACTGAATGAATGAACCATAATTGAATAAAAAGGTATGTGCAGGGCTTTCCAAATTACAAGTCATAACTCACAGTATCATGATAAGTATTTCTGGAATAAAATAGAAAATATCAAGGTGCATCACATGTAGTAAGGATAAAATATTGTGAAACCTTTCTTCCAATTAAGGTGTGTGCATTTGTGTGTCAGTATATACATGTGTGTGGTGTAGTACTGGATCACAATAAACTATGTATCATTGACTTGGTGGTTAAGACACAGTGGGTATAAATTCCAGCTCTGCCACGTCTTAGCTTGGTAACCATAGACACATGATTCAATTCTCTAAGTCTCACTATCAATTTATAAAATAGAAATAACATTAGTACTCACCTTACAAAGTTACTAGGGAATAAATGATATAGACATACAATGATAACAGCTAACACATACCTGGAGCTTATTATGTAACAAGTTTTGTTCTATATATGTTACATATAATAATTCACTCATTCCTCATAACTCTAAACTTTATGAAGTGGATATGACTATTATCTCCATTTTGCAGATAGAAAACCTAAGGTACACAAAGGTTAAGAAATAAGCTCAATGTCCCTTAGCTAGTAGGCAGAGCCAGAATTCAAAGCAGACAATTTTGCACCAGAATCTGAGATCTTTCACACTACACTATACTGACTAATATATAGTAAATACACAATAAATGGTTGTGCTACTGTTATTAAAGATGGGTTTCCTGTAAGATTAGAACCTGATAAAATGTTGCAACTTTATGAAATATTTTGTTTAAAAAAAATCCATCTTAAACAAAAGCAATAAACAGTGCTTTAATTTTTAAAAAGGCTTTGATAAAATTCAGTATTATTCTTCAACACTTAGCAAACAGGAATAAGAAAAAAACTTGTTTAATATGATAAAGGGTATCTAAAGAAACCTACGCCATCTTCCGGTCAAGATGGCGGCGTAAATGCGGTTATCACCTCCTCCCACAACCACATCAAAGTTACAACTAAACTACAAAACAACCATCATTCAAAACCGACTGAAATTGAGCTGAATGGAAGTCCTACAACTACGAATAAAGCAGCCACATGGAGATGGTGGAGGCGCGGATGGGCTGGTCCTATACCCACCTGTGGTGGATAAAAATCAGGAGGGACACCTCGGCTGTCAAGGTCCTCCCTGAGGAGTGAGGGGTCCCCATCCCACACCAGGCTCCCAGCTCAGGGTTCCAATGCCAGGAAGAGAAGTGCCCATAATGTCTGGTTGTAAAGACCAGGAGGAATTGAGGAGGGGGGGGCTGTTGGAGCCCCAGGCAGCTCCTCTTAAACGGCCCGCGCACACAGACTTACTCGGACTTGCTCCCTCCAGGCTCCATTGTGGGAGAGGCAGCTTGAAAGGCATCAGAGACATACGGGGAAGAACTGAGTTGTTTGGCATTGGGGCAAGAGCTGCAGAGGCAGCTTTCTCCCAGACAGACCTGCTGGTAGAGGCAGTTGTTCCTTTGGTGAGCTCTTCCCCCACAGGGCAGGCAGATGGACACCATATCTGGGACTCCAACAACCTGGCTCACACTGTTTGCCCCACCCTGGTGATTCCCTGAGGCCCTGCCCCACCCAACTTTCAGGCCCACCCAAGCTGTTTCTAGTGGCTTTACCATAGGAATGGCCTGCCTTGGATCCTGTTTCAGATTTTCCTAAATTCTCTCAAAAAAGCAGCATCTGACCTCAGCAAGCTCCATACCTCTCACTAAGTGGCCCCAGGCTCAACACTAGAAGCAGCCAGCCTTGGTTCACAGCTTGGTTTTGCGGGGGCACCTCCAAGCCCAGCATATGAAGCAGCCATCTGCAGATCGTTTTGTAGCTTTTATGCCTGGTGGCCCCGGGTAGAATACAGGCAGTGACTGACCTTGTCTCAGAGCCAGCACACCCAGTAAACAGCTTCAGAACACGTTGAAGCACCACCACCCAACCACTTGTACAAGTGACACATTCAAGAAGTGGACTCAGTGGGTACCAGAGCCCTGATGAAGTAAGTCTTGCTCTGTGTGGTAGGCCCCTGCACAGCTGGTTCTCTAAGGTAGTCAGAGGTCAGTGAGCACAGCCAGTCCTTGCAGCTGATGAGCCTGAGTAAATTCTTCCCATTGATGTGCCAACAGCAATCAAGACTCAATTACAACAGAAGGGTGTACAGTCCACACTAGGGGTGCACCTCAAGGGCCCAGCTGGAGTGATCAGAAAGGTTATGCCACTGGACCCTGCAGGACTCCTACTACCATAGGCCACCCTAGGAAGCCTAGGAAACATAGCAACTCTACCTAATACATAGAAACAAACACAGGGAGGCAGCCAAAATGAGGAGACAAAGAAACAGGTCCCAAATGAAAGAACAGAACAAAACTCCAGGAAAAGAACTAAATGAAATAGAGATAAGCAATCTAAGAGATGCAGTGTTCAAAACACTGCTTATAAGTATGCTCAATGAACTTAGTGAGGGCCTCAAAAACATAAAAAAGAACCAGTCCGAAATGAAGGATGCACTAACTGAAATAAAGAATAATTTACAGGGAATCAATAGTAGAGTAGGTAAAGCCAAGAAGCAAACCATCGATTTGGAATATAAGGAAGCAAAACACATTCAATCAGAACAGCAAAAAGAAAAAAGAACCCAAAAAAATGAGGATAGTATAAGGAGCTTCTAGGACAACTTCCAGCATACCAACATTCGCATCATGGCGGGGGCGGGGGGGGGGGGAGGAGAGAGGAGGAGGAGGAGGAGGGGGAGGGGGAGGGGGGGGGAGAAGAAAGAGAGAGAGAGAGAGAGAGACAGAGAGAGAGAGAGAGAGAGAGAGAGAGAGAGACAGAGAGAGACAGAGAGAGAGAGAGAATGCAAGAAATTGAAAACCTATTTGAAACAATAATGATAGAAAAATTCCCTAACTTGGTGAAGGAAACAGGCATACAAGTTCAGGAAGCACAGAGAGTCCCAAACAAGATGAACCCAAAGAGGCCCACACCAAGACACATCATCATCAAAATGCAAAAGGTTCAAGACAAAGAGAAGATCTTAAAAGCAGCAAGAGAAAAGAAGTTAGTTACCTACAAGGGAGCTCCCATTAAGACTGTCAGCTGATTTCTCAAAAAAACTTTGCAGGCCAGAGGGAGTGGCAAGAAATATTCCGAGTGATGAAAAGCAAGAACCTACAACCAAGATTACTCTATCCTGCAAAGCTATCATTTAGAATCAATGGACATATAAAGAGTTTCCCAGACAAGAAAAAGCTAATGGAGTTCATCACCACCAAACCAGTATTATATGAAATGTTAACGGGTCTTCTTGAAGAAAAAGGATAAAAAATATGAACAATAAAATGGCAATAAATACATATCTATCAACAATTGTATCTATAAACAAAACAAACAAGCAGAACAGAAACAGACTCATAGATACAGAGAACATTTTGCTGGTTGCCAGATGAAGGAATGGATGAAAACGGTGAAAGGATTAAGAAGTACAAATTGGTTGTTAGACTAACAAAAAGGGAAGGGGGGAGGGGGAGAGATAAATCAAAGAACTTATATGCATAACCAATGGACACAGAAAACAGTGTGGGGAAAGGTAGACGGGTGTGTGTGTGTGTGTGTGTGTGTGCGCGTGCGTGTGTGTGTGTGTGTGTGTGTGTGGAGGGGGGGAGTGGGGGGGTTAATAGGGGAAAAAGGAGGGGCATGTGTAATACATTCAACAATAAAGATAAGTTTTAAAACAAAGGAAAGAAACCTATACCAAATATCACACTTAATGGTGAAATTGCTTTTATCTCTCTCTTTTTTTTTTAATCCTTACCCAAGGACATTTTTGCATTTATCTTCAGATAGAGCAGGAGGGAGAGAGGAGTGAAGAGAGAGAAACATTGATGTGAGAGAGACACAGCGACTGGCTCCCACCCACACAACCCCAACCAGGGCCAGGGACAAACTGCAACCAAGGTACATGCCCTTAGCGGGAACCGAACCTGGGACTCTCCAGTCCACGGGCTGATGCCTAACCGCTGAGCCAAACTGGCCAGGGCAATGGTGAAATGCTTTAAAAAAAAAAAAAGCTTTCCGCCCTGGCCGGTTTGGCTCAGCGGTTAGAGCGTCGGCCTGCGGTCCAGGGAGACCCGGGTTCGGTTCCCGCTAGGGGCATGTACTTCGGTTGCAGTTTGTCCCCGGCCCTGGTTGGTCGTGCGGGTGGCAGCCACTCGATGTGTCCCTTTCATGTCGATGTTTCTCTCTCTCTCTCTCTCTCTTCCTCTCTCTCCCTCCCACTCTATCTGAACAAAAAATGAAAAAAAAAAAAAAAGCTTTCCTTTTGATATTGAAAGTAAGACAAGGATGGCCCATCATCAACACCTTCATCTAACATTACACTGGAGGTTCTTAGTCAGCAGAGTAAAATAAGAAATAGACAAAAATTAAAACATTTTTATACTAGCCACAAACAAATGAATTTTAAAAGATGCCATTTACAATAGCATCAAAAAACAAAATAGCTAGGATGCAATCTAATAAAGACATATAAACCCTGGCCGGTTTTGCTCAGTGGTTAGCGTGTCAGACTTCAGACCAGAGAGTCACGGGTTTAATTACCGGTCAAGGGCACATACCTCAGTTGCTGGCTCAATCCCCTGCCCTGGTTGGGGTTGTGTGGGAGGCAATCGATGTGTCTCTCTCACGTGATGTCTGCCTGCCTGCCTATCTGTCTGTCTGTCTGTCTGTCTGTCTCTCCCCCCGACTCTAAAAAAAAAAAAAAAGGAAAAGTATCCTTGGGTGAGAATTAACAAAAACAAAAACAAACAAGACATATAAGATCTCTATGGATAAACTGTCATACACTTATTTTTATATAAAATATTTCTAAGATAAACTAAGGATGACTAAATGCAATAAACGGAGAGAGACACTATGCTCACAGATGGGAAGAGTTATTACTGTAAAGATATAGATTCAGTAAAATCAAATTCTCAACTGTGAGTGTGTCTGACTTGATAAGCTAATTCTAAATTGTATATGGAAATGCAAAAGAACAAAAATAGCACAGATACATAAAAATAAGACTTGAGCCCTGGCCGGTATGGCTCAGCAGTTAGAGTGTTGGCTCATGGACCAGAGTCACGGGTTCAATTCCAGTCAAAGGCATGTACCTCGGTTGTGGTTTGTCCCCAGCCCTGGCTGGGGTCATGGGGGCAGCAACCAGTCGATGTGTCCCTCTCATGTTGATGTTTCTCTCTTTCTCTCTCCCTCCCACTCTATCTGAAGATAAATAGAACAATATCTCCAGGTGAGGATTAAAAAACAAAACAAAACAAGAGTTGATCTACCATGTATCAATATCCATTTTAAAGCAATGGTAATTAAAATACGTTTTATTAGCTCAAGGATAGACAAATAGACCAAAGGAACTGAATGAAGAACCCTACAACATAATCATGCATATATGAATATTTAATTTATGATAAAGGTGGCATTGCAAAGCAGTAAGAAAAAGACATACTTTTCAATGAACAGTGTTGGGACAATTAGATATCTGTATGGAGAAAAAAAGATGATCCTACCTCACTAAAGACCCACATATCAAAAGCAAAATAATATTCCTCTCAGAAGATAATAAAGCAGAATATCTTCATGATCTTGGGTTAGGAAGAGATTTTTAAAATAGGCCACAAAAAGCACTAATCATAAAGGAAAACATTAATAAAACTGGAGTATATTTAAATGAAGAACTTTAAGAGTGAAATGGCAAGCCACAGTGTAGGAGAAGATATATGCAATACACATGACCCACAAAGTACTCATATACAAAATATATAAAACTATACATCAATAGGAAAAAAGCAACCCAGCAGAAAATCAGGCAAGAGACTTGAAAAGAGATTTCACAAAGGAGGCTAAATAAACTTACGAAAAGATGTTCAAATCCAGTAGTAAAAACAGACTTCAAGTTATGGTGGCAATTTGAAAAAACTAACTTTCATATACTGTTAGTAGAAGTATTTATTGATACAACTACTATGGAAAACACTGAGCCATTACTTTAGTTGAAGATATACCTGCTTTATGACCCATTCCAGAGTATCTACCCAACAGAAATGTGTGCACATGTGTATCTGGAGATGAATGAAAGGATGTTGATAACAGCATGTTTTGTAAAAGCCCCAAATTAAAATCAACCCAAATATTCATTAACATTGCTATAGACAGTGTAATTCATTCAAGGGAACACTATACAGTAGTAAATATATTTGAACTACTGCAACAATAACGATGACTTGTACAAACAATGCTGGGTAAAGGAAGTGAGAAAAAAATAGGATTCCATTTATATTAAATGAGTTAAAACAAAACAACCAACCAACAAAAAAACAAGCACAGAGGGGAAAGGAACACATAGTGAGGAGAGTGCTAAGGGTGGAGAAGATCTTTTGGATCCTGACAATGTTCTATTTCTTGACTTGGGTGGTGCTAGCTTTGTATTAATCCATTAAACAGTACATTTGTGTTTTATGTACTTTTTTCTAAGTGTTATATTTCACAATAAAAAGGTTAAAAACAAAAGCTAGCAGGGCACTTCAGGAAAGGGAAAGTACATCAGCAGTGGCAAAAGGAAGGAAAACAAATTTAAGGTGTGTTTGAGGGAACTGCACAGGATATTATATATTATAGTTAAGTAGTGAGATCTTACGGAAGAATGGTCAGATATGAGTCTAGAAAACTAATTTGGTAAACTGCAACAAAATTTACCCTCCTGATAAAAGGCTACTGTGATTTTTTAAAATAGAGATATGTCTGGATCAAAGTGAAATTAGGAATATTAATCTCACAATGATGTGCAGGTAGATGGCATAGGCCATCTAGATTCCAGAAGGGTATGGAGGGGAGGAGGAGATATGAAAGTGTCAAAAATAAACTTGGAGATTCTAAACCAAGGTGGCTATGAAAAATGTGGTATCACTAATAGAAAAGTTGAAAAGCAACAGCTGAGTGAGAGACAAAAACCAATGGCTTTAGTTTAAAAGAGGATGATGGGTGAGTCAAGCAGAAATATTCCACAGGCAGTTATTTAAGGGGCAATGGTTAAGGCTAGAGTGAAGGACTTGGGAGTTATCAACACATGGGAAAGTTGAAACAATGGCACATACTCCAAGGAGGAAGATATGTGGAGAAGCAGCAATAGGATGAAACCTGAAACATAGAGAAGGGAAGGTAAGAGGTTAGGGAAGGTAAGTGAGATGACATGATCAAAGAAGAAATAGGTAAAATATAAATCCATGATTATGAGAAAGATAAGGGACAAAAGGATTTTACAAAGAAAAGAGCACTGTCAAATGCAATGCAGATAAAAAGTGTGAGGAACAAGAAAGGGCTCAAAGATCACTACTGAGAGTCATTTCAGGAACTGGTTAGAACAAATATCATACTGAGTTAAAAATAGGTGAGTGGTGAAGAAATAAAATTTGTATTTTATTGAGCAGTATTATTCCATTTGAGTGATAAACATTTTGTAGGAAGAAGCAACAGATTTAAGCATTTTTTTTTTAAATGAAGAGAGATTCATATGCATTTTAAAAAGATAAACATAAGAACAATGGCTTTTAAGGAGAATAAACTGCAATCCACATATACTTTCAAAATTAAAAACTTGCTTGAAAAGTAAAAAATGTTTAGCATTTTAATTTTTCTCATGTATTTTATTTTATTTTATTAAGAAAAAGATAAAGTTACTTGCCCGGGGTCAAAAAAGTAAAGTGATTCATCCAAGGTCACATAGTAAATCAGCCAGTGATGGAGCTATTTCAACCTTACTACTTTTCCAAAGACAAACTTCCCATAATTTATGACTAAACTACCTCCTATGGGGGTGGGGTGCAGGAAGAGGATAGTGTGAATAAAAATAGGGCCTCAGTGCTGCTGCTACTGCTTTTTTTTTTTTTAAATGCCAAAGAAACAACATGAGTCACAAAATTTGTAAACACAAAGAACTAGATAGAGGTATTCTTACCATCCTGTGAGTGAACACTAAGCACCTTCATATTAGTGACCAGGTCTACTTTAATTTGGTTAAATACAGATCAAAACCTGAAACCAAAACACCAAAACATCTTTACTCTCATATCTGGACTCAGCCCTGCTGTTAAGAAAAATACCTCTCTGGCCCCCAAGAAGAGCATTTTACCCATTCCAAGGGCTTAGGTTACACAAATTACATTTGGAAACTGATTTTTATCAAAACCTGCTTTTCAGACTGTGATGAAGGCCAGATTTAGGAAATGGAGAATATAGCTGCTCACTCGAACAAAATTATACTGACATTTAAAGCAATGTGGAACTTGCCTGGCTAAAGGGTATTTAAAACAAAGGGGATCTCTGTTTCAACTGAATTACTGGTTCCAACTCCCTGATCAGCTGCACATTCTAAGTACTGATTCCATTCAGTTTTACAAGTTGCAACCATCTGAAATGAAGGCAAAGGCCTCCTGTAGTGTGGCAGAATTGAAATTAGAAATAGGTACCCTCAAAATTTCATTTGCAAACAGATTTTAAACAGAAGTAAATAAAAATCATAGGATTTCTCTTTTGCTCATAAACTTCTCCTCCACTACATATATCACTATAAAAATCCATTTCCAGAGGCCACACAAGAGTTCTTCAGGGGACATTTCTAAAAAAAAAAAAAAAAGACAACAGTTGAATAGAAACAAGTGAGCAAATCACAAGACCAATGTGAACTGAATGACTGGGAGTTATCTTTACAGATCACTGAATAAAAGATGAAAGAATATGTTGTAGTCATTAACTGCTTAGGCCTGCAAACAAAGATGAAATGGTTCACAAATTACAATTAGCTGAAGCCATAGGAAATGAATCCAGGGAAAATGCCATGCTATCACTCAACAGGTGGAGGGCAAGAGAATAAAAATTCAGACCACAGTCCCTAGTTCCTTCCTGTCTCTTATTTGTAGGGACCTCTGAATTAAGAATCAAGTTTTTATTTGTGATGAAAAGTTTTCTTACTCATGCATTTAGGTTTTCCTGTTGGAGGAAAGAACCTGCAAATCTGTGGTTTGTCCTATTTGGATTGTTATTGGGAAGAAGAAAAAGAGAGTTGATTGAGTCTGAGTCTTCTTTGAAAAAAATAAATACAGATATTTAATCATTAATAGATAACTTGGACACACATGCTACAATTCTAAATAAGTATTTTTGAAGTTGGAAGTATAGACAGTAATTCACTAATAATTATTACTTCTTGCTTTGATCATCTCTTGACATTTATTCACTGATAACTATTTGAGGGTTCCTCTGTGCCCTTTGTGGACCTCACAATACTGGTGAGGATTCAGCTAGGCTTTTAATCTCAGGCTAATCATTTTTCTATACAGTCCATACTATACTATATTTGAAAAAACCACAATAGAGTGAAGCCGAGAACGTCGAAGCGCGAAGTGGCGAGGGACGACTGTATATAAATAAAGAATCCTACTTCGCGTTAATTCATTTATTGCGGTAGAGTCTGGAACCGCGATAAACGAGGGCTGACTATACATCAAAAAGTAAAATAGTAAGTATAGTGATTTTTATTTATAACAAAATATTTTTCATTTTTTAATTTTTAGTTATATTTTTATATTTATACTCTTTTACCCCAGTTTTTTTTTTTTTTTTTAAATCCTCACCCGAGGACATTTTTTTTTTTCATTTTTTGTTCAGATAGAGTGGGAGGGAGAGAGAGGAAGAGAGAGAGAGAGAGAGAAACATCGACATGAAAGGGACACATCGAGTGTCTGCCACCCGCACGACCAACCAGGGCCAGGGACAAACTGCAACCGAGGTACATGCCCTTAGCGGGAACCGAACCCGGGTCTCTCTGGACCGCAGGCCGATGCTCTAACCGCTGAGCCAAACCAGCCAGGGCCCGAGGACATTTTTGCATTTATCTTCAGATAAAGCAGGAGGGAGAGAGGAAGGAAGAGAGAGAGAGAAACACCGATGTGAGAGAGACACATCGAGTGGTCGCCACCCACACGACCTCAATCAGGTCCAGGGACAAACTGCAACCGAGGCACGGGCCCCTAGTGGGAACCGAACTTGGGACTCTCTGGTCCGCGAGCCGACGCTCTAACCGCTGAGCCAAACTGGACAGGGCTTTTGCCCCAGTTTTGAGACATGGTATACAGCATTGTATAAGTTTAAGGTGTACAGCATAATGACTTCCCTTAATATATTGTGAAATGATTACCACAAGTATAATGATTAAAAGGATGAGCTATGAAGTCAAACCATCTGAGTTCATATCTCTGCTTTCCCCTCTCTCTTTCTTCCCTCACATAAGGATATTTTTCCATTGATTTTCAGATAGAGTGTGTGTGTGTGGGCGGGGCAGAGAGAGAGAGAGAGAGAGAGAGAGAGAGAGAGAGAGAGAGAGAGAGAGAGAGAGAAACATCGATGTGAGAGACACACACCAATTGGTTGCCTCCTGTAATACCCCAAACAGGGCCAGGGATCGAACCAAAACCAAGCTATGTATGTGCCCTTGACCAGAATCGAACCTGAGACTCTTTGGTCTGTGGGCCATCGCTCTAACTGCTGAGCCAAACCAGCCAGGGCTGCTTTTCCATTTATTAAATGCATGGCCACGCTGTCTCAGTTCCCTCATCTGCAAAATGTGGATAAATAATAGTACTTATATCACAAGGTTGCTGTGAGGATTGAGTTAATAGATGTAATGTGCTTAGTGCTGAGAACAGAGTTAATATATGTGAAGTTCCTAGCACATGGTAAATGCTCAATAAATTTGAGCTATTATTATTACTATTATCATATCATAACCATTTTGTCTCAGGATATCCATCAGTAAAATGAAGACAATGATTCCCCCTGAAAATTCCCATGAGGAATAAAATGTATGAGAACATGCCCCATATATTCTAAAGTTCAGGGTGCTTATGAAGAAGAGTGGTAATTCACCTGAATGTGCTTCTAACTCTTGCATGCCTAGGGCCTACTGAGTTTGCCTAACAGCCAGGTACAGAAAAGCAGCTTTTAACATATCTGACTCTCTTCAGCAACCTGATTGATCACTTTCACATCTACCTATGGTTTTGGATATTACCGCTTGGGTTAGAGAACCAAAAATTTACTTATCGACCGTTTGTAGTATATTATCCTTGATGTTTTTTTGTTTGTTTTACTGTAATTATAGTCAAAAGCAACCTCAGTTTTGCAGCCCCGTTAGTCTCTAGTTTAGCTGTATGACAATCTCTCTGAGCTTCAGTTTCCTCATCTATAAAGATAAAAACATTCATCTTACAGGATTGTTGTGAGAATGAAGAGATTTAAATATGTAAAAGACTTCTAGTGTACTAGAAATGAAGATGTGGATCAACAAATGTAATTGTATTTTCTTTTTTGGTTTTCTAAAGGAGTTTATTTGGGCAGACCAGGGGACAGGGAGGCTCTGCATCTAAAAGAAGGTGTTGGGCCTGTTGGTGGTGAAGCGTGGCTTGTGCTGGTGACGAAGGATCTGGTGGGGCAGCGGGAACTTGATCTTGCAATCATGAAACTGCTTGACTGCCAGTGGGCTGCGATCTCCTCCACCTTCATGTGGACTGAGTGGGCGTAGGCACAGTGCCAGGCCCCCATGTCTCAGTAGCACTGGGTGATGGTGCCTGTGGTGGTCAGGCCGGTACTCTTGGTACACGTGGTAGGTGCTACTGTGGGAGTCCTAGTGCAGTCAAATGTTAAAGTTCTTCACGCAAAGCGGGTATTTTTCGAACACCTGACCAATAGACGATTTCCCCTGAAGATTTCTTCATCTTCTTTAGTTGAGACACAAAGTACCAGAAACTGGACATGGTTAGATATAAAGCTGTGCGTGTGGTAGAGGGGTGGTGTGGGGCACTTGAGGGTGGGCAGGCAGCACCCTACCACTTGTACTCTCGCAGCATGCTGAGGCCTTCATAGCGTTCTCTGCGCATTCGCTGCCACCCACAAAAGGTGTAGTTGCATTTTCTTATGATTACGGTTATTATTTCTCTACCAAGGGGCCATAGCTTTTTAGAAATATCTTCCATGAATTTGAGTTTAATTTATAGGCCTCTATCAGAAAGGTAAAAATACACACATTGCAATTATACCAAACAGTTAAACTCAAGTTGTCATCATTTAGGAAATATGTATACACAAAATTGTCTTTGAGTTTATTACAAAGAGACTCCCAGGGACTTTCATTAGTGTAGCTTCCAACTGTCAAAATCTTGTGCTTCCATCATCAGACTCTCAATTAGAAGTTGATCTGGCTACTGAAGGTTTCAATGATAAAAATATTACTGACTTTGAAGACTTTCGGTCATATGGTGGTGTAGGTAAACTCAGTATCGCCTCCTCCCACAACCACATCAAAATTACAACTAAACTACAACACAACCATCATTCAGAACCGCCTAAAATCGAGCTAAATGGAAGTCCAACAACTACGAAATTAAAGAAGCAGCCACATCGAGACTGGCAGGAGGGGCAGAGAAGTGGACTGGCTGGTCCTACACACACCTGTGGTGGATAAAAATCAGGAGGGACACCTTGGCTGGGAAGTTCCTCCCTGAGGAGTGAAGAGCGAGGGGTCCCTGTCCCACACCAGGCTCCTAGTTCAGGGTTCCAGTGCCAGGAAGAGAAGTCTCCATAAGTTCTAGCTGGAAAAACCAGCGGGAACTGAGGCTGAGGGAGGCTGCGGTTTCTGGAGCCCCAGGCAGTTCCTCTTAAAAGGCCCCTGCATGGACTTACTCAGACTTGCTCCCTCTCAGCTCAGAGGGGAGGCAGCTTGAGGCATACAGGAAAGAACTGAGTTGTTTGGCCTCGGGATGAGGGCTGGAGAGGCGGCTTGCGGCTTTCGGCTTTCTCCAGGACAGACGTGCTAGCAAAGGCTGGCATTCCTTTGGTGAGCCCTTCCCTGGGGCGGCAGATGGCCATCACATCTGGGACTCCAGCAACCTGGCTCACACTGTTTGCCCTGCCCTGGTGATTCCCTGAGGCCCCGCCCCACCCAAATGTCAGGCCCACCCAAGCTGTTTCCAAAGGCTAATTTACCATAGGATTGGCCTGTCTTGGATCATGCTTCAGAGTTTCCTAAATTCTCTCAAAAAAGCAGCATCTGGTCTCAGTGAGCCCCATACCTCTCATTAAGCGGCCCCAGGCCTGGCACTAGAAGCAGCCAGCCTTGGTTCACAACTTGGCTTTTCCTAGGCACCTCCAAGCCCAGCACAAGAAGCAGCTGTCTGCCTATCACTTTGTAGCTTATGCTGGGTGGCCCCAGGTAGAACACAGGCAGTGGCTGACCTTGCCCCAGAGCCAGCATACCCAGTAGACAGCTTCAGACCACATCGAAACACCACCACCCAACCACCTCCACAAGTGACACACTCAATGAGCGGACTCAGCGGGTACCAGAGCCCTGATGAAGTATGCCTTGCTCTGTGTGGTGGGCCCCTACACAGCTGACCATCCAAGGTAGTCAGAGGCCAGTGGTCAGTCGGCACAGCCAGTCCTTGCAGCTTATCAGCCTGAGTAAATCCCTCCCACTGACGTGCCAACAGCGATCAAGACTCAATTACAACAAAAGGGTGTACAGTCCACACTAGGGGTGCACCTCAAGGGCCCAGCTGGGGTGATCAGGGAGGTTGTGTCACCAGATCCTACAGGACACCTACAACAATAGGCCACCCTAGGAAGCCTAGGAGACACAGCAACTCTACCTAATGCATAGGAACAATCACAGGCAAGCAGCCAAAATGAGGAGACAAAGAAACATGCCCCAAATGAAAGAACAGAACTCCAGGAAAAGAATTAAACAAAATGGAGATAAACAATCAATCAGATTCAGACTTCAAAACACAAGTTTTAAGGTTGCTCAAGGAACCCAGAAAGACATTCAAATAACTTAGTGAGACCTTCAAGGAACTTAAGGAACTTAGTGAGAATATCAACAACATAAAAAAGGACCAATCAGAAATGAAGGATGCACTAACTGAAATAAAGAATAATTTACAGGGAATCAATAGTAGAGTAGGTAAAGCATAAGGAAGCAAAAAACACCCAATCAGAACAGCAAAAAGAAAGAAGAATCCAAAAAATGAGGACAGTGTAAGGAGCTTCTGGGACAACCTCAAGCGTGCCAACATTCACATCATGGGGTGCCAGAAGGAGAAGAGAGAAAACAAGAAATTGAAAACCTATTTGAAACAATAATGACAGAAAACTTCTCTAACGTGGTGAAGGAAACAGACATACAAGTCCAGGAGGCACAGAGAGTCCCAAACAAGATGAACCCAAAGAGGTCCACACCAAGACACATCATCATTAAAATGCAAAAGAAAGAATCTTAAAAGCAGCAAGAGAAAAGCAGTTAGTTACCTACAAAGGAGCTCCCATAAGGCTGTCAGCTGACTTCTCAAAAGAAACTTGGCAGGCCAGAAAGGAGTGGCAAGAGATACTCAAAGTGATGAAAAGCAACGACATACAATCTTTGAAGATAACTCTATCCTGCAAAGCTATCACTTAGAATCGATGCCCATATCAAGAGTTTCCCAGACAAGAAAAAGCTAAAGGAATTCATCACCACCAAACCAGTATTATATGAACTGTTGAAGGGTCTTCTTGAAGGAGAAGAACAAAAATATGAACAATAAAATGGCAATTAATACATATCTATCAACAACTGAATCTACAAACAAAATGAGCAAGCAGAACAGAAACAGACTCCTACAGAGAACATTTTGTTGCTTGCCAGATGGGTGGGGGCTGGGAGGTTGGGTGAAAAAGATGAAGGAATTAAGAAGCACAAATTGGTTGTTAAGACAGATGAACCTCAAAGGGAAGGGGGGAGGGAGGACGGGATGAGATAAACCAAAGAACTTCTATGCATATATGCATAACCAATGGACACCAACAATAGTGTGGGGAAGGCAGGAGGGGGGTGGGATTGGGGAGGAGGGGGTCAATGGGGAAAAAAAGGCGGGGAACATCTGTAATACATTCAACAATATAGATGAGTTTCTTAAAAAAAGAATATTACTTAGACTTTGAGGATTGATGTGTTTGTTATGTTTCTCAAGTCATGTGTGATTTCTTTGATTACTCAGCTTTGGATTATGAAGTCATTATATTTCAGAGCCAGAGGGGCCTTGAGAAATACACTAGGTTCCTCATCCCTACTTTACAGATGAAGAAACTGAAGTCTAGAGAATTAAAGCAACTGGCACATGTTTTCATAAGTAACCTCTACATTATAGCTGCCTCTGCATTTCATTTGGCCTTTAAAAGACCTATCTAATCTATAATACTCAATGGTTGCTATTCTGGATCACATGGACTTGTACATCAAACTCTCTCTTTCCAGTAAACTGATGACTCTGAAGAAATTCAGAACACTATGGATTCATCATGAGGGTTAAGACGTCAAGGCAACTTTCTGAAATTTTAATATCAGAATGTAATATAGATGGGTCCTCAGAATCCCTATATAGCTTTCACACTGAAATCCTTAAAATATATAGTCATGTGCCATTTAAAGACAAAGATACAATTCTGAGAAATGCGTCATTAGGTGCTTTCATCATCATTCGAACATCGTAGAGTATACTTATACCTAGATGGTCTAGCCTACTACATACCTACACTGTGTGGTACAGCCTATTGCTCCTAGGTACAAAGCCTGTACAACATATTACTATACAAACAAGAGATTAAATCAGGCACAAGAGAAAAAGACGCAGTCAAGAGATGTGGTAAACACAAAGATGTATGAAGCTGCTGCCACAATAACATGGAATACTATTTTAGAAACTTTTTTTTTAATCCTCACCCAAGGACATTTTTCTATTTATCTTCAAACAGAGTGGGAAGGAGAGAGAGGGAGAGAAAGGGAGAGAGAGAGAACATCAACGTGAGAGGGACACATCAACTGGTCGCCTCCCCCACGACCCCAACCAGGGCCCGGGACAAACTGCAACTGAGGTACGTGCCCTTGCCTGCAAGCGGACCCAAGACTCATTGGTCCGCGGGCCAATGCTCTACCGCAGATTCAAACCGGCCAGGGTTACAAACTTATTTGCATTAAGTAAACTTTGTTTACAAGAATGAGTACATTCTAACAATAAAAAGTATAGTAACATTATTATTTATTATCATTATCAAGTATTATGTACTCTACATAATTGTATGAGCTATACTTTTTTTTTTATCCTCACCCGAGGATACTTTTGCATTTATCTTCAGATAGAGCGGGAGGGAAAGAGGGAGGAAGAGAAAGAGAGAGAGAGAGAGAAACATCGATGAGAGACACATCGACTGGTTGCCACCCGCACAACCCCAACTGGGGCTGGGGACAAACTGCAACCGAGGTACATGCCTTTAGTAGAAACTGAACCCGGGACTCTCTGGTCCGCGGGCTGACGCTCTAACCGCTGAGCCAAACCGACCAGGGCTATGAGCTATACTTTTATGTGACCGGCAGCACAGGTTTTTTTTTACACCAGCATCACCACAAACACATAATGCATTGCACCATGACATTTTAATGTCCATGATATCACTACACAATAAGAATTTTTCAGCTCCATTATAATCTTATGAGAACACCATCTGTCATATATACAGTCTGTCATTGACCAAAATGTTATTATTAGGTGCATGACTGTATATGTGAACTCTATGTGGACTAACTAGCACATGAAATCTTATAACTTTTTTTTTCTTTATTGATTTTAGAGAGAAGTGAGAGGGAGAGAGAGAGAGAGAGAGAAACATCGATGAGAGAGAACATCGACTGGCCACCTCCTGCATGCCCCCCACTGGGGATCTGGCCCATAACCCGGGCATGTGTCCTGACCGGGAATCGAACCAGTGACCTCTTGGGTGCATGGGTGGACGCTCAACCACTGAGCCATACTGGCTGGGCACACATGAAATCTTATAAAGTGAAAGAACTCAGGAGTGTTTGCTAGATGAATAAAAGAATTTGGACAAGCATCTGAATTCTCCTTTTTAAAACATTTTCCTCCCCTGGCTTCCAGAATACCACTCTCTTGGTTTTCCAACTTTTTCTCAAACCACTAGTTTCTCAGTCTCTTTTATTAAGTACTCTATGGAACTCCTGAATGTTACTATATCCCCAGGATCTCTGGATCTCCTTTCTACTATTCTCTCTTTAGATGACTTTGGCCTTCCACCTAGATTATGATAATTCAACAGGATGTTATGTTGACCAAAAACCTCCCGTGAGCTCCAGAATTCCATATCCAAATTGCCTATTTAACATTTCATTTGGCTTTCTAATAGGCATATCAGACTTACCAAAGTAAAACATAATTATATATTCTACTCCTATTTCCTATATCAACATGTTTCTTGGATAATCTTCCCCCATGTTACTAACTGAAACCAATATCCATTAGTTGTTCATGACTAAAATCTAGGAGTCATTCCTTAACCCTTTACTATATTCTGTTATCCAAACCATCAGCAAACCCTATCAATTCTCCCTCTAAACAGATGTCAAACCTACTCTTCATCTCTACTACTACCAGACCTAGTTTAAGCTACCATCATCTCTCACCTGCATGACTGGTTCAGTATAATTCTCTTGGGCTCCCTACAATCAATTTTCCAAACCATTATACAATGCAGTAGGGGGCAGAGGGGCAGATCTTTAAAAATTCTTCTGCTCAGAACACTCTAATTACTTCCTCTTGCACATGAAATAAAATTGACAGCCTATCTCTATATAGCCCCATATGATCAGGCCCTCGCTAATTCTTTGACCTCATCTAATTCTACCCTTCCTCCTCTCATTATGCCATACACTGGAAATAATCCTTTCTCATTGTTAAAGAGCAATTTATAACTAAGTAGAGGATTACAGAGAGCTAATTCACAATACATCAATTCAATTGTTTAACATTTCTAAATCTCATAGAGCACTGTAGAATTGTGGGAAAACTCCTTGTGTCATAAACTATAGGGTGGCTATTAAAGAAAAAGGTTGAGTCCGGCCAGTGTGTCTCAGTGGTTGAGCATCGACCCATGCACCAAGAGGTTGCCAGTTCGATTCCCGGTCAGGACACATGCCCAGGTTTTGGGCCAAATCCCCAGTGGGGGGTATGCAGGAGGTGGCCAATTGACGTTCTCTCATCCATGTTTCTCTCTCTCTTCCCCTCCCTACCTCATTCTCTAAAAAAATCAATAAAAAATAAATAAATAAAATAGGTGAATTTAAAAAAGAAAAAAGCTGAGAGTTGTAAAAGGTTTGAGACAAACTATGATTTTAGAATTACCTGGAAATCTAAGCAAATCACTTCAATAACTAGAAATTGTATTCCTTTTCCAACTTTAGTCATTTAACTTTTGTAAAGAAAACTCATCCAAAAAAGGGTCCATATCCAGAACATATAAAGAACTCTCAAAACTCAGTAATTAAAAAAAAAAGAAAAAAAATTAAAAACTTGGACACTTCACCAAGAGGATATGTGGCTGGCAAAGAAGCATATGCAAAGATGTTTAACACTGGTAGCCTTTAGAGAAATGAGATACCACTACATATTAGAGTGGCTAAAATTTTTAAATGATAATATCAAGTGATGGTGAAGATTCAGAGCATTGCAAATAAGAATGTAAAATGATACAACCACTATGGAAAACAGTTTGGCAGGTTCTTATAAAGTTGAACATATACTTACCATATGACCCATCAAGTCCACCCTAGGTATTTACCACAGAAAAATGAAAACTTAGATTCACACACAAACTTGCACACAAATGTTTATAGCAGCTCTATTCATATTCACCCCAAACTGGAAATAAACTAAATGTCCTTCAAGAGGTGAGTGGATCAACAAACATACAATGTAATACATCAATAGAAAACAACAACAAACTGTTGATAGATGTAACAATTTGGATGAATCTCAAAGGCAGTATAGTGAGTAAAAGAAGCCAGCTTCAAAAGGTTACATATTGTTTGTTTCTGATACTCATATAACATGGTCAGAAAGAAAAAATTATAGTAGCAGAGAACAGATCAGTGGTTGTTAGGGCATTAGGAGCAAGGTGAGGGTTATGACCACAAAGGGTTAATGAAACTGTTCTGTATCTTTATTTTAGTGATTGTTACACAAATCTATATTCACAAAACTGCACCCTAAATTTTACTGTATGTTAACTTTAAAATGAAAGCACCTTATCCAACAACATTAGAATAAAGCTTTGGTCACTAGGTCATCAACTATTTCACCAAGATCTAGGTACAATGATAATCTCAGTAAAAACATACACAAACTGCCCTAGAAAACCAAAAGAAACTTTTAGTCTCAAGTAGTGAAAAAGTCTGGGTAAACCATTAAGACTCTTATCTCTTCATTCATTAAAGAAAAAAAGAAAAAAAAAAAGACTCCATCTCAAGTTTGGAGCGTTCCCCAGAGCACAGATGGCCCCTAGGCAGAGTGGAAAACTTACAACCATTTAACCAAGGCCTCTCCCTCTGGCAACTTGTAACAAGGTTACTGTATGCTCTCCCTAAATCCAGCAATAGTGTGCCCAGGCCTCTAGCTCTGAGGATGACGGACCTGTGTTGCTTTAGAGCAAAGTACACTAATCTTTTCAGCATATTTGCAAAGGAAGGACTAACAGGAATGTGAAGAGGGCTCTCTTCTCCCACCCATTCACAAACCAAAACTCTCTCTAGGGGTTTCCTTGCATCTAGAATCAATCTTTCTGTTTTATGAGCCTTATAACTCACCCCATACCCTGTCAGGTTGTTTTATATTGTCATGCCTTTGTTTATGCCGCTCCTTTTGCCTGGGAGACCCTTTCCCACTTTACCAGCCTGACAAACATCAACTAATCTCTCATGATGCCTTCCTGGTTAAAACCTAACCTGACAGCCCAAATAGAAATGAGCACTTCTATCTCTGCACAAACTCGGTACCCTCCAGGACTGCTAACACTGTGCCTCCAACACTTTGTTACATTTATCTATTTATCTCCTTCTACTAGACTGTATGCCTCACAGCCTGTATCCCTAATGTATACCAAGCACAGAACAACCACTAGTGAATGTCAGTTGAATGAATAGTGTAGCTTCTCTACTTACAAATCAAAGCACACAACTGATGAGAACTCTAAACAAACTAGTGGGCCAGCCCAGAAACCTTGTGCCAATGCTCAATGCTTAGTACTAAGCTCCTTAGGTCCCTGCCCAGTTCTAAGGTCCTGGTGAAAGAGAGATCAATTAGCATGCTTTAAATGAAACCATATGTTTTAGGAGAGTGGAAAATGTAGCTGCCACAATTCCTTACCAAAAGGTCACTTTCTCCAGAATTCTGACCAGATTTAATAGATTGGGCCCAGAACACAGACATGTATATTAATGGAAATCCCCATCCTATTGGCTAGTAAGTGCTTTTGTAACTACTTCCATGTGTAAAACAATATTCAGAGTAAGTGCTGGAGTCTCTGCATTCATCACTAAGACCACAAATTATGACACTTAAACAGTGCATATAAGCATTACACCCTCACGGTTTTACTAAGGTAGCCATCAGAACCCAAGGAGTTTGCTTCCCTGAGGCACTGGGATCAACACTTTCATAAAACAAGCACTCCTTCTCCAAACTCCTCAAGACTCCCTGGACTCATTTTCTTACTTTAGTATGACTAATGTAGAAACAAAGAACAAAGAAACTGAGTTTAAATATTTTTCCACATATGACATGAAATTTTCACATGAAAACTATTCTATGGTGGGTAGTTTTTCTCTAGTACAAGACTGGTAACCTATGGCAAGTGTTTCAGTGTACATGATTCCAAAAGGCATGTGGGAATTAGAACATAGGTGCTGAGGGAGAATTAATTTCTACGCATTTAAAAAAACCTAGAATCCTAACAGTGCAGTGTGATGGTCAGTTTCTTAAAGTACCATTTTAATACAGGGTATGGTTAAAACAATGGATAGCTGGACTATATCCAGTGACAGGGAAAGACACTAAGTGAAGATACATGATCATTTCACCTCTATCCTACCCTAATCAAATAAAAGAGGTGAGGGTGGTAGATTTTCTTGTCAGCAGCAATTAACAACTATCTTATGGCAAACTTAAAAAATAAAAACCATGATGGTATATGAGTATGTGCATATAAACATACTCTTATAATAATGACAATAGCCAAGACTTCAGGACTAATGCCAAGCCTTTCATTTATATATCTCTTCTTTCCAAACTGACCCATGGTCACATTTTGTGATTAAAAGGTCACTGTGATGGTATTTACTTTCCTCTTTTAATTTTTAAAAATATATATTTTTATTGGGTTTTAGAAAGAGAGGAAGGGAGAGGGAAAGAGAAAGAGAAAGATCAATTTGAGAACGGAACATCAATCGGCGGCCTCCTGCACATCCCCCACTGGTGATCTAGCTCACAAGCAGGGCATGTGCCCTGACTGGGAATCAAACCAGCAACCCTCTGGTGCACAGGACAACACCCAACCAACTGAGCCACACCAGCCAGGGCACTTTTTTCTCTTTTCAAATGTCCAAAACATACATTTGCTGTACAGCAGTAATTTAATAAACTGCAATGGACATTTAATAAGTTATCCGTAACTTAGCTCCTTTGAAAAGCAAAGCTAGGTTGCTGCAGCCAACACACTGAGGGCACATGCTGAAACCTCACCAACAGAAAACTAGTAAATAAATAGAATGCTAACAGAGAAACAGACATGAATGACATTTAGAGTCTCTCCATACCTATGCCAACTGCAATCCAAGACTCTAATTTTACTGTTAAGAAAAGTATTTGAATATTCTACTGTACAACCATACATCAGAAGAGCAAAAAAAGGAGAGACATCTGTAATACTTTCAACAATAAAGCTAAATTTTTTTTAAAATGCCTGGCAAACATAGTAAAAAGAAACTAAAGAAATATAGGGCCCTGAAGTGAAAACAAATCCCACTGCTAGTTTTGAATAATACTTTGGCAGCTAGATGTTCCTCCTTTCCCTGCAATTACTCAAAAAAAAAAAAAAAAATCTGTTTTAAATGACGGATATTTAGTCTCTGTTAAACAACATTAAAATTATTTTCCCCTCTTGATAGTTCAAAAGAGGAGCTGCAGTTCAGGTAAGGAATTATATCTGATTCATCTATGTTTCCAGGGCTTAGAACACAGAAAATGCTCAATTAATGTTGGCTACATAAATTATAATTTTATACACAGAGATCAGGATAATGAGCCACTGATATAACCTCCGAACCCCCAAAAGGCAGGGAAACTGAAGACTCAAAAGGTAATCAGCAGAGCAAGGATTAGCATGCTAACAACATTCCCACCTTTACCACTTCACGGTAAAGCTTCTGAGAAGGGGCTATTAAGCATGGCCATGGCAATTGTCTTGGCATCTATTTATCTACCAAAACACATGGAAGGAGATATGAATAACTATCCTTTTCCTGTTTACTATTTAACCTGTGTGTTAATCAACACAACTGTAAAAGACTCTCTAAGGAAAAAGCCACAAATTTTGCAGGGACCCACTAATTATTTTCATTAGCCCAGTAATAGCATTGCAATTCCTTGTAGGAGATGGCTCAAGCAGCTTGCCTCACTCACTAGCTGTACAGCATTTTCAGGATAAATTTCCAAAGGGCCCACTGAATAAGACATCATCCCCTTGGACTTTTCTACTTGGTATATAAACAGCACCAGCCACAAGTTCACCAAAGAACCCTCTTCTTCCTAATATTCCTAATTTACTACTCTTTAAAACTCATTTCAATTTCAAGGCGTGTAAGCATGTGTTGGGCACTGTGACAGAGGTTTTCTTATTTAATTCCTATAGTAACCCTGAGAGATTGGTATTAATATCCCCTGTTGTACACATGAGGAAATTGAGGCTCACAGAGGTCAAGTGACTTGGCCAAACGACAGAGTCAGGCTGCTCAGGTTCTTTCCCCAATACTGGGAATCCTGTAGCAAAGTTTTTATGAGCCATCTGGGCAGCAGGGGACAAGTCCTTACCGTACAGCCCAAGGGATCTGCTCAGAGGCCACAGAAGAAGCAGCAGGGTTTATTTTTGGTTTGGTTTGAATAGCTAAAAATCCTATAGGAATTCTGATTGGCCTCAATGACAATCCACCAGGGCCCACCAGCGGGTAGACTCCTGACCTTCTATGCTTCTCATCCTAATTAATGCAAGGTCCTTGGATCACAGTGTGAGCATCAAGACCCTGATAAGAGTAGCAATGACCTTTACATCTATCAGGCTTTTCAAAATATGTAAAATGGCTGTGCCTTGAGAACACCCCCAAACTCTCAACCTTGAAATATGTAAGAGTAGATGCATTTTCCTAATTACAGTATTTTTACTAAGTCTTTGGGACATGACTTTTTATGTGTCTAAATATTTGAAGAGTGGCTAGTTTTTCAATTTCCTAAGCAACCTACTGAAGCATGTAAAAAGAAGATGCTTACAAATGAACTGATTTCCTTGGCTTAAAAAGAAAACCCAGCAGAAGGGAAGACAGAAAAAAGAATGATCTGAAAAAATTTGGGGGAAGGGAGAATGTTTGGCTTCCTTACTTGTGCCTCTGATATCCTTTTGTTCTCCCACCTCATTGTATTAAGGATGCTAAATCAAACATGATTGCAGTGATGTTTGTGTGTGAAAATGACAAAAGCAATGGACTAAAAATCCCAACCTCATCTTGAACCCTGAAGACTTTTATGGCTTTTCCTTCACTAGGCCCTCCCCCTAAAGCACATTAAAGACCACATTGTTCAAAAGGGTCATGGTAGGTTTCATACCCTATTTTAATACAATGTAAATGGTAACTGAACTTCCAAGTTTTGTTAGTAATATTTGTATCTCTCTGGAAAATGTCCATTAAAAGAATTGCTCCCTCAATTTAAATATTAGTGCAGAGAGGCAAAACCATGGTATTAAGGAGGTGCTGTTTGTGATGATTAGATTTTCTTCTTATCCTTTTTCCCTAGGAAAGGGGTACAGGTTAGAGATGGGTTAAAAATATCTACATGCTCTTGTGAAGTGTCTAAATATTCTCTTGAGCCTCAAAACTGTCCAAAAGAATATGTCAGGTCTTCATTCAAGAAGCATAAAATGAATTAAACTTAGGGCTCATTTCAAATGCAGGTCTTCCCCTGCTTTATTCCATTTGTATGTCTGTAAGTCATATTATGGCCTCCCAGTTTATTTATGCATTTATTCCTGGAAGATTTCAAATTGGGAGAAGGATATTAGAGGCTCTTTATAATTCCATTTTCCACAGCTGTTACCATCAGTTGTCACCAATACTTTGGGGGTTTAGTGGGAGAGAGGTAGCAATGACTCCATTACTCTTTCCAACTGTCATAAAGAATTTGCATCATAAAAGTACCTACTGAATTACTATTGCCTTAGTCCCCTGAAAAAGGATACAGTAAAACAGGAATGTTACAGTTGGGCTTGGGAAAGGGGAATTGAAAAAATGAAAATCTGGGCTGGAGTAAAAGAACAAATATGGTACGCTTTTCAAATCATAATTTCATTGGTGGAACTGCATACTTTTCTCCCAAGCTCAGGTATCTCTGTTTAACACAAACATAATATGCATTAAATGTGGTATGGCATATCACAACTTAATTACATTTAAAAATAAGACCTATGATTTTTGTATATTTCTTGGCTACAAGTCTGGTTTAAATGATCTCAAAATAACACACTAAGAGCATCTGTTTAGCTCAGTTGAACTTTCAAGAGCCAATACCAGCTGTTGGGGGAGGGATTTCAAACATGTGTTACTCAAATCCTAACCAAATTTTGTTTTGTTTTTTCATTCCCTTAATGATGCCTCCAACACCAATAGGGCAAAGCAAACGTTAGAATAAAAAAGAAAGAAAGAAGGAAAGGAAAAGAGAGAGAAAGAAAGGAAGGAGGGAGGGAGGGAGGGAGAGAGAGAGAGAGAGAGAGAGAGAGAGAGAGAGAGAAAGATTACTCAATGCTTTGATGCATGGACTAAGACCAAAATGATCACCCTCTCCAATTCAATATAGTATTAGCATGAATACAAAAGGCGTTTAAAAATCAATTTGGAGTTATTTCTAGTGGGGACTGTCTGACCCTAGCAAGTTGAGGAATGAGAATATTCTTAACATTAAAAGGGCATTCTCAAGTATTGTTTCTCCTTTAAGAGCAATTTGATTCTCACAAGTAATTCATTTGGTGGCATTGTTTCGGTTTTAGGTGTCTGCCCTGCCAGGCAGAGGCTGTGCACAAGGGCTGCATCTATCTTGAAGTGTGCACAATGGCCTCTCTTGCGGCTTGCTCTCTGTTATTGATCCTTACAGATGCTCCAAGGCCCTTCCCCCACCTTTCTCCAAATCCCAACCCCCATTCTGAAAGATAGCTTAAGAAATAAGACTTCCTGCCTAGCGACTGGCAGGGCTGAAAGACCAGATTGTATGACTCCACAGATCAGGCCTGCCACAGTGAAAGCTTGAATAGAGTTAACCCTCTGTGAACTAAAACAAAACATTTGTATGCCCAGCTGTGACAAAGGTTAATTTAAATGGACAAGGGCCCAATATCTAAAACCAGGCAACGCTTTTTTACAGTAGCATTTTCATTGGTCTCTTTTGTAAGTAGTTTGCTTTTGCCTTTTAAGTTCCAGAGATTTCCTTCACCTGGAATAATTCATTTTGCTTTATGAGAAATTTTGTAGGAAAGATTCAGGTGAAAATTTAAAAATTCACTTTCTTGTTTTATAAAAGTTCTTGTTTTAGTACCATAAGTTATTTTCTGCCATTGAACAGCTAAGAAAAATCAGTTTCAATGCTTAATTAAATAAGCACCGAGGGAAACTTTCTGTTGAAACCTTTTTTCTCCTTCAGAATTTGTGGACTATATATCACTAAGAGATTCAAGCTGGCTAAAAAAAATAAATAAATAAAATAAAAAGCTAAATCCTCTAGATCTATCCCTTCCAAACTCATGTCACCACTGCTCTGGTATATCTGGCTACCCTTAAAATCCTATTCCAAAGGATCCAGAGCAAATCTTTACTTCTTAAACTGCTCCTTTCTGGAAAAGCTAGTATACTCAGAATAGTTTAACAAAGAATTTTTGAGTGAATTGGGGGAAGAAGAGAAGCTGTTCAAGATAAAAAAAATAATAGGTCTTGCATATAATTGATAATTTCTACAAACTTGGTTGTTTCTATTAATTTACAATAAAAATCAATGAAGTAATTCTGGTATATAAGAACATAGATGGAAGTATTATAAAGTGTTACTATAAATAAGAATGTTATGAGAGGGGGTCCCGCCCCACACTTCCCTAGTTTGTGCATCCTCCTCAGGGTGAGAATGAAAACTGCAAAGCTGCCTGGCTATGGCAGATGTTTGCCACGCTGCAAGGGGCTGGAAGCTTTCCCAGGATGAGCTATTTCATAGGGTAATGCCCTAGAAATTTACCAGCTACCTCAAGGAGTCTGATACTCTTCTGGCTACAGCTCAGCAGTGTTTGCCTGTAAGAAAACAAACTCTTGGCAAACTCTTAGACTCCATACTTTATAAACACAGCAAACAAATACAGCGTATCTTTAATACTAAGATTCATCTTCTAGCTGTTTCTTTACCTGTGTATGTCTTTCTTGGCCCAAATAATAAAGGTGTGGGGCACTAGCACACAAGTAGGAGCCTATCTCCAAATATATGACTTGCAACACTAACTAGGGGCTATTAATGAGAGAGAAAGAGAATATTTACTCTTTTAAAAACAACCCACTTTAAAAGAAATTAGCAATGGCTTAGTCTTATGCCCCAAACTGCAAAGTATCTAAGTTACCCAAAGGGAATGAGGTTGCCTTATCAACGGCCTCATGATCTCAATACTACCTATAATTAACAGTACTAAATAAGGCTTTGGCAGATAAGATGAACTGGATTAAGGAATTTAAAATATAAACAAATTCTGTCAAGAGGTAAACAGAACAATTTTTTAATGTAAACTTTACTTAAGGACTGTGATGTAAAATGAAATTTAAATTTTTTTGCAAGTCACTATAAAATCTAAAAAATTTTTCCTTTTTTCCTGCTTTTTCTCTTAAAAACATCAACCACAACAATCAATTCACTACAGTTTCCCTCGATTTTCTCTATTCCAAAACATTTGTAGCCAGTTGCTATGTACATGAAAACTTGTTGGTTGATTTTTGCCAAAACACAAAAGAGGAGTGGACTGCCTCCCTCCTCCCTCAAAGCTACTATTTGCTTTAAACTTCAAAGAATTTCTAAACCTTAGATTTGGTCCTAGTCTTAAACAGTCAGTTCCCTTACCTTCCCATGTCTCCATTTCATGCTTCTTCGAGTTTGTTGAGAAGTTCTATTGCAGCCATGAAGAAACAGATTACAGGACAAGTCCAGCTTGATGACCACCCTTCCGACACTTGGCCAATTTCTCTCTCTTAGCAGGGACTACGACAGTCATTCTCACAGGTCAGTTTACAAGCCGGTCATGTGATTAGAAAGTTCAGGCGCTAAGGTCACAACGTGTATGGAGTTCGTTTATTACCAAAGGTTATCTAAGTGGAACTGATAGACTTATTTTCTTTAGTTAACAATACTGCCTAGCATGTCTCTCTGAAAACTATAATGGAAACATTTAATGGGAAATACTCCTCTGATGTTCTTTAGGCTGAGATTCTAAAATTAAAAGGGAACATTTTAGAAGGACCCGATTTTCATTTAATTTTTTAAAATTCTAATATGTGGGATTTTTTTCTTCTTCTTTTGTCAAGAAGTATTCTATACTCTGGACTAGAAAATTTAGAGTTGAAACCTTTGGCACGAGGAAAAGACAAACAAAAACTCCATGTTATGCATATGTTTGGGGGAGGGTGGTGGAGTGGGATTCCCTGCCTTTTGTCATTATAATAAACAATGACAAGGCAAATTTTTCTGAGAGAATTACTACACAGAGCTCTGAGTTATTTGCAGGGTTCACTTTAGTCCTTAATTTCCATGCTCTAGTTATACACACTAGTTTGAAAGAATGTGGAGAAAGAAAACTAGCTCTGCAAAATCCTTTTAGAAAGCAAAGGTTAGAAATTCCATCCCCTGCCCCCAGTCAAATTCTTAAATCTTTAAGTAAGCTTCCTGCTTCATTCCTTTAAAACTCGTAAGATCTTAAGCAATCATTATGCTATGTCTCCCTGCTTTGTAAACCATACCAACAATACGTGACAGAGTGTGTCACACCGGGTGTGCATGTATACCGTTCAAACCCTGCCATAGAGCTGCAGAGGCTGGCAAATCTGAATGATGCCAGCTATCCATTCAGATATAAGAGGGCAAGTTCCACGGGGTAGGTGAGATGGCCCAAAGAGAAACTGGTTCCCAGGGATAAATGCTTTATAAATGCACAGTGTTTCATCCTATGAAATCTCCCTTTCACCTTAACCGTGGGAATAACTTAAAAGCCGGGCACATTTTACAACAGTGTTCCAGAAAAAAAGGAGACCCTTCTTGGGGTGGGAGTGGAATCTGTCACTTGGCAGCCATATAATTGAATGGCAAATTTTGCTACCACTGTTACTAGAGGGCTTTTCCAACCAATAGAGAGCATTAGGATCATCTTACAGAGTAGGACTGAAAAAGAAAGTGACCAATGATTTAGAGAAGGAGAAAAGGCTATAATTTATCTGCCTAAAAATAAATGTTCTGTCACAGCCACCACACACCTCACCCCAAACACCAACACATTAACCAGTTTTCCTACCCCCACTCCTACCCAGTCAAGAGATTAATATTTTCTTCTCAATCCCTGTGGAAGTTAATGTAGTTTTTATAAT
This sequence comes from Tadarida brasiliensis, assembly GCA_030848825.1. NCBI lineage: Eukaryota > Metazoa > Chordata > Mammalia > Chiroptera > Molossidae > Tadarida > Tadarida brasiliensis. The sequence goes on along the minus strand of CM061269.1, from coordinate 9,648,757 downwards.
TTTACTAAGGTGACTATAAATAGAATAAGGAGGAAAAGGCTGAACAAGGGGAAAGTCCATCAGCAAAAAGCTATTCAACTGGGAATACTCATTCAAAACAGCTCTCTGTTTCTCTGAAGGATATAGTTTTATCTGAACTAAGCTCCTGCACACAACAGAGTATAGTAAGCCTCTTGGTTTTATGGCACCACTCTTTAGATGAAAAAATGAAATGGGAAGCTATTCGACTGGCTCCTAGTATCAAGACAGAAGCAGAGTCCTTGATACACACACACACACACACACACACACACACACACACATATATTTTTTTTTTTTTTTGAGAAAGAAAGAGGGGGGTGGGGAGGAAGGGAGAGTGGGGGTGCGGAGGGGAGAGATTGACTTTGCTGTTCCACTCATCTATGCATTCATTGGTTGACTCTTGCATTTGCCCTGACCATGGAATGAACTGGCAACCTTGTTACATTGGGACGATGCTCTACCCAACAGAGCTGCCCAGCCCAAGGGCCAGAGTCTTTGATTTTTAAGGGTGAGTCTTAGTAATAATCCTTGATGTACCCATACACCTGAGAACAAATCTTAAACATAGTTGGGGGGAGGGGATAAATGGTGATGAAAAAAATAAAAGGGGAAAAAAAGAAGATGGGTAAGTCTTAATCTTTTTTTTTAATGTTTTTTAAAAATTGATTTTAGAAAAAGAGGAAGAGAAAGAGAAACATCAATGTGAGAGAGAAACATCAATTGGTTGTCTCCTACACATACCCTAACCAGAGATCAAACCTGAAAACTGGGCATGTGCCCTTACCAGGACAACACTCAAACAACTGAGCCACACCGGACAGGGCAGTAACTCTTATCTTTGTACAAAGTCATATTTATTTCTTCAGCATCCTCAGACCCACAGGTTTTTTGAGAGCCCTTTGTAGGCTCTACTGAGAGGAAGGGGGAAGAGAATATGACATGCATCTCATCGACCACGTGAATACAAAAGACTAACTCTAAATCTTAACTAGGACTCCCAGTAAGATTGTTTAAAACAACTGCAGAGAAAAAAAATAATAATTTAAAAAGATTAAAAGGATTCCTGGAATTTATGAGTAGGAAGAGGAGAAAAGGAAGTAAGAAATCAGCACATTTTCTACTTGCTAATATTAGCTTTGTAATGTAGAAAAAAGTAGATGAACAAAATTCTGCATCCAGCCAACATCTGCAGTATTTGCATACTGCATATCTGATAGAATTCAAAATTTGAGTCCAAATTGTGAATGGCAGAACCTTAGTTAACCTTGCAAGAGACTGGTTCCACTATTATTTTAAAGATGGGAAAACTGAGACCCAAAGAAAGGAAGAGGCAGAAGTCACCAGACCAACTGAGAAGAAAACCAAATATCCTATCCTCTCATTTCTTCAATTATACCACATATCTTGGACAGAACAAAAAGAGCCTCTTTTTAGATGTTACTATTCAAGATCATTTCCCATCTGTTTGTTTATTCAAACAGCAGCTTTCAAAGTAGACTGCAAATTTTGAAGCTAAAGGGGGGTATCAAGATGTAATATGCTTAGTCCTTCAATGTAAAACAAAAGGTAGCAATTCTAGTGGCCATACAACCACTGGAATCACTTCAACTTTACTGTGTCTAAGAAGTTTCAGTGAAAGTCTGATGCAAAGCGAAAGCTGTATGATCACTCTGATGGAGGGGCACTATCTATTCAGGTCCCAATTTGAACAAATCAACCGTAAAAGGACATTTCTGAGACAATCAAGGAAATTTAAATATAGGTAGGGTGTTTAAATAGACCAGTTTCCCACCACAAATTGAAGAGCCTAGAAAAAGCTCATCCTCCATTTAAAAACAACTCCATAAATTTCCCAGTCAAGATTTTGTGTGTAAGTTTTTAAAGTATCACAATCAAGAACAGATTATAGTATGAATCAGTCCCTTTTGAATGAAAAGAACCAGATATACAGTATATAAACATAAATGCAACCAAGTATTTCTATTATATGTCCTGAGAGATCTGAACAAGTTGGACTTATCTTAATATGGCATTCCTGACTGTTCACTTTCATAATTAAGACCAGCCCAGAGATTAATGCAAATAAATATTACAACTCTGAATATAGCAACATCTCAAATTGCTGTTAAGCAACATGTGCAAATGAAGTAAACACACACACACACACACACACACACACACACACACACACACAGAGCAAATTAGTAAAAGGCAAGATTTGGGGACAGGGCAAATGGATAGAAAGCCTTTCTCCTTTGGTGCCCCTAAAAAGGAAGACCACTTGAAGTCCAGTATTTTCCAAATACACTCTAGCCTCAGTGCTGACTTCTGAAGTTGTTTCATTTGCCTATCTACCCATCTGCCTGAATTAGAGGGGGGGAAAAGTCAGGTGACACAGGAAGAGTCTTCTGCCTACAAGTAACCCCTGCAAGATAAATAACCTCAAATATCTGTGGAATGATCTCACTATGCCCAGTCAATGGCTCCCAGGCACCTACAATATAAAGGTCCACACCCCAAGGCCCTTTACCATCCAGCCCCTGTTGATCTCTCCAACTTCATTTACCACCACTCCCATAAGCACCCATCACTCAGCCATACTGACCCACTTGCAGTGCAAGTACTCATCTGCCTGGATAACACTTCTCACTACTTCCTTATAGCGTCCACTAACACTTACTCATCTTTCTGGACTCAATTTAAATATCACCTCCACTGTGAGGTATTCTAAGACTCCAAACTCCTAGACCCCAAATTAGACAGTCAAATCACATCCTTCTATTCTGCCTGGATCCCTAAAATATACCATGACAATACATATCACCTAGTATTTTATTTTACAGTTCTATCTTCTTTATTAATCTGAATGTACCCCAGAGAGTCAAGCCTTGGTATTCCCAGGGTCCAGCCTTACGTTTAGGTTATAATAGGCATTCATAATATGCTAAAGCAATGAGAAGGCTCTCAGTGTGTGTGTGTTGTGTGGGTAGGTGGGTGGCTGGTGTGCAGTTATTTCATTAAACTTAATGGCACATTCATTATCTACTTTATTTCCACATTTTCTAACACTTTCATCAGAGGTTTATTTCCCCCCCAAGACAAACTCCACTTCAGAGTCCTTTATGTGTCAGGACCTGTATTTTATATATATTTTCTGATTTGTAAGCCTACCTGACACTGAATCTTCCAATAATGAAGGCTCAGCACTGGTAGTAAAAGATTTTTGACCAATATATCTTATTTGCTGAGTTCCTGTATTAGTGTGGAATCATATATTCCTGGCGGTCTTTTGATTAACATAAATAATATATGTATCTCCCTCTAAGTTCCAAGCCACACGAAGGCAGGGACTTGGCCCCCTATTCTGTTCATCATTGTATCCTCAGTATATGACACAAAGCAGGAGTTCAATGAGTATGTTGACTAGAGAAAGGAAGAAAGGAAGGGAGTTGCTTCAGAGAGCAGGAACATGAGGGAGGAAAAGAATATCTTTAAGGACTACAGACATTCACAAAAAGATTGCTCTGGGCCATTCCTGCAAGGCCCAAACCAGTTAGCACAGCCTCAATTCCAACTCTAGTAAATCCTACCCATACACAGAGCTCTCCTCTAATTGAGGGACTGGGTTTAATAAATCTGAAAACCAATAAGACCAGTTGTAAACCAGCCAAGTGGCAATCCAACCTGTAACCAACCCTGTCCTTATTACTCTACTAGTGACTGAACCTGACTCTCTAAATATAGGCTAAGAAAAGAGAAGTCAATGGGGCTAAATAATCTTACTTTGGGGTAGAACCTGGATTCAGTTGGCAAAGAGATTGATTTTTATCAAACAAAATATAACACACATAAACCCAATCTGAGCCAACTACAGATAGCAAGCAACAGGACCCTACCCTATCGTGGGTCCTGGAGTCATGAATTGCTCCCCTGAGTTTTACATCTTGAAATCTAGCTGCCTTCTGGGCATCTCCATCTAGATGGATCTATCCTAAGCACCTAAGACATATGCAGACATGTCCTCCCTTTTAAAACCTGCTTCTCTCTCTGGGCTCCCTGTTTCAGTGAACAGTCTCAAACACTCAAGCCAAAAACCTGGGACTATTTTTTGTGTGTGAAATGTTTGTTTTTTTTATTATTATTGTTTCTTTGTTAGAGAGAGAGGAAGGGACAGAGAGATAAAACATCAATGTAAGAGAGAAACATCTATCGGCTGCTTCCTGCACGCCCCCTACTGGGGATCGAGCCCACAACCCAGGCATGTGCCCTGACTGGGAATTGAACTGGGACCTCTCAGCCCATGGGACAACGCTCAAGCTATACGGGCCAAGCAAAACCTGGGACTTTTCTTTTCACTTCTTTCTCACCCACATTCAACCTGTTATTATTTCCATCTTTTCTATCCGCTCAAAAGCTGTCCAATCAGTCATTCTCTCACCACAGATGGGACAATTTGAGTATCCTTAAAAAATTACAATTAACTGAAATACAAATGTTTAAATCCAGAAGTTAATAATAACTCTAAAAAATTAATTTGTTACTACTGAAGGATGCTAGGGATCCAACACAGCATTTTGAACATTTTTAAATAAAGGGGGAAAAAATCAAGCATTTATTATGCCACTTCTAGGTGAAATATACCAGAGTAATAAACAGCAATGGAAAATTTTCTCTTTATTCAAGCTAACAAATGAATAAGATATACTGGAATTAGAATATTACTATGAAATAGTACATCCTAGATACTGATCAATAGCTAACATAAAAAGAAAGAACACGACAGTACATATCTTCTGATGGAATAACTCAATACCCCCATGAAGTAGTCTCGCCAAAAAAGTTGAACCTGAAAGTGCTCAAGCCTCTAGATCCAACTGCTAAAATAAAACAACTACAAAGTTCAGAGGAGCACATTCATCTACATCACAAGAATGCAATCAGCAAAATCTGGGCTGTGGTAAATTCAACAAGATAAATCACCAATTAGAAGGGGAAAAAAGATGGAGAAGAAATCCATGGATTAAAAAAATATTTTAGAAATACATACTTAATGGATGAAATGATGATACCTGAGATTTGTTTCAAAATAACATAGAAGGGGAAGAACTAGGTGGAAGTATGGGTGGGGCAGGATTAGCCACTGGATGATAGTTATTGAGAATGGGTACATGGGTTCATTATACTACTTTATATATTTTGATGTATATATAAAACCTATTAATATTAATATAAAGTAAAACAAACAACTCTTCTTGAACTCATATATTTATTTTCACCTCTACTGTCCTATTCTTAGCCACCATTATCTCTCATCTGGCTTATTTCAAGAGCTTCCATACAAGTTTGTCTTATTAGCTACTATTTTTCCTACATGTCTATTCTCCCCCCTGACACCTTTCCCCCAAATCCATTCTCCACTCTGGCTACTTTCTAAAATTCAAATAAAACCATGACACTTTAAATCCTAAATCCGTCAGGAAGGAATAAAGCACCTTTGCAAGATTACAAGGGCCTTCCTGACTGAGCCACTTGCCAAGCTCTCCATTCTCTCTTCTCATATTCCCAATGCTCTCAACAAATAGTGTGATTTGCAGTCTCCCAAATGTGCTTTTGCATGTACTGTTCCTTCTGCCTGGCTAGTTTCCATGAGTTATTTAATCTTCAGCTAATTCAGACATTACATCTTCCAAAACATTTTCTCCAATTCTTCCCTGTCCTAAAGGTTCTAATCCTATGCATTTCTGTAATTTCATCCCTTTGTACAACTGTCTGCCCATTAAAATAAGAAGTAGCCTTAAATTATATGCTTTGGAATTAGACAAATTTGGAATCAAATACCAGGTACACAACTTGCACTAGATTTTGTAAATCTGAGCAAGGCACTGTCAATTTTCTGAGCTCTCAGCTTTCATATCTGTTTCCCTAGGGTTATTGATTAAATAAGTATACAGATCAAAGTTACTAAAATTACTTAACAACACAACACAGAGCTGTGCTCACATGTCAGTGACAGAATTTAGCAAATTCCAGGACCATTATGTTTGTACCCTCACTTTTCCACTGGCAGCCTGTCTAACCCTAAAGGCATCTTCCATCAATAGGGTTAATTTCCTACTGCTTGGCAGGTTGAGGAAAGGGGGAATTGCTTCCCTGCTACTTTCCTCCTACCTGCTGCCTCTCTGTGTATATTCATCCATCTCCTTTTCCCCTCTGGCAAATCTTAAAATATGATCCAATCCTGGGCTTTGGAACTCAGATTTTTATAAGCTTGACCATTAAACATGTTGAGAAAAGGGATTAGAGATATGAGAGGCTGGGATATATACTCCAGAACAAGGGACAAGAGACCTTCTATATTGTTCCAGGACATCTTGGAGCTGGAACTCAACCCCATTCTCTCATGTGCAGGACTATTTCTTTTTCTTTTACAGGAAAATAGAATAAAGAGGGCAGGCAAACAAGTTCTGGGGTTAAACCTTGATTCAAATTTTGGATCCTGCTTTTACTAGCTATGTGACTTTAGGCCAATTGTTTAACTTTGGTCTTAATTTCCTCACCTATAAAATGAGTTAACAGGCCCTGATATAGTAGCTCAGTTGGTTAGAACATCGTCCCCATACTCCAAGGTTGTGGGTTCGATCCCCGGTCAGGGAGCATACAAGAAGCAACCAATGAATGCATAAATAAGTAGAACAACAAAACCAATGTTTCTCTCTCTCTCCCCCTCTCTCAAATCAATCAATAAATTTTTAAAATTAAAACGAGTTAAGAGTGCCTACCCTCATAGAATCTCTATGAGAATTGAAAGAGAATCTTATGAAAAATGCTCAACACAATGTCTGGCATACAGTAAATTCTCAATAAACTTGTTGATGTTATTTAGAATAACGTTTCTTTTCTTATTATAAAGTAATTTATGTTCAATAGTGGAAAAAAATCCAGAAAACAAAAAAGTAGAAGAAAAACACTTTCATCCCATTACCTGAATTGAACCACAAGTAATATCAGTTACATTTTGGTGTACTTCTTGTCATTTTCTTTTCCTTTGTGTGTATATACTTTTCATTTTTATTTTTTTACAAAATCCGTACATAGTATACTGTTTTCTCTCTCTCAGCATATTATATTTGCCAATGTTATTAAATATTATTTAAATACTTAAAGATATATATATATATATTTATTTATTTCATTATATATATATTTTTTATCCTCACCCAAGGACATTTTTCCGTTTTTTGTTCAGATAGAGTGGGAGGGAGAGAGAGGAAGAGAGAGAGAGAGAGAGAGAAACATCGACGTGAAAGGGACACACCGAGTGGTCGCCTCCCGCACGACCAACCAGGGCCGGGGACAAACTGCAACCAAGGCACATGCCCTTAGCGGGAACCGAACCCGGGTCCCTGCGGACCGCAGGCCGACGCTCTAACCGCTGAGCCAAACCGGCCAGGGCTAAAGATATATTTAATATGTGTATATTGTATATATGTATGTTGTATAATATATATTAAATATGTATTATATATTTAATAATTATCATTTGTAAAGATTAAATTTAGCAGCGGCAAAGTATTTCATCAATAGATGTTGATTGACTGATTTAATTTGCCATGCTCTTTCTGAATGATTTTTTACATGTTGTCCTCTCTGCTTGGAAAATGCCGCCTCCTTATTCTTGACTGTCCCCCTTTATGCCCCCCAATGTCTGAGTAACTCCTACCTAACCTTCCAGTTTTAATTCAGAAATCACTTTCTCGCACTTATATGCATATATAATGCATAACCAAAGGACATAGACAACAATGCTGGGGCAGGGGGCGGGATCGGGAGGAGGGTGTCAAAGGGAGAAAAAGGAGAAACATCTATAACAAAAATAAATTAATTAATTTAAAAAATCACCTTCTCAAGCCTGGCTGGTGTGGCTCAGTGGATTGAGCATTGTCCCATGGGCTGAGAGGTCCCAGTCCAATTACTGGTCAGGGCACATGCCCAGGTTTCAGGATTGATCCCCAGTAGGGGGCGGTGCAGGAGGCACGATAGATGTTTCTCCCACATCAATGTTTCTAGCTCTCTCTCCCTTCCTTTCTTTCTAAAAATTTAAAAACAAAAATCACTTTCTCAAAATAACTGTCCTTTACTTCCTAACTCATTACTTCTTATAGCACATGTACTCCACAATTTTTATTCATCATCATGTATTGAAATTACTCGTAGAATCTTCCTCTCCTCCACCAGACATATCTCTCTCCATGAAGGCCATTCTGTCTTTGCTTTATTTCGCTCATCAGTATATTCCAAAAGTTTAGCAAAGGGCTAGGCACATAGAAGGCTTCAATGAATATTTCTCAAATGAAAGAAGGGGGAAAGGTGTATTAAACACTTCAAATAGCCACCAAATTCAAAAGATCTCTAAGCACTTCTTGAGGTCCTATCATATAGGTTCCAGAGATGGGAAAAGGGCAGTCAATTGGTGAATGGCACCAGTTATCTTAGGTACACTGATATTTGTTGTGCTGTAGGGAATTTCTCTTAGCACAATATTTCCGGGGAAGGGAGGGTAAATATTGAGACAAGATACACATCCATTTTTTTTCTGCAAACCACTGTATAATAATCCTTCTCTTGAATCTTTACTGAGGATGGATGAACACATGTATGTGAGAAAACTACACAAGACTGGGTAAAGAACCACCTAAAAGGAATAGAGGAAATGACTTTCAGGGCTCACATACAGCCAGGGATAGTTCTTGTTCTCACCAGCCAGAGTGGAAAACTTTTAGGACTAGAGACTTTATTTCCTGAAGATTCTGATTAGTATTTGTATGTCCACTGACACCTGTCCCTCCAGTATTCCCCTAAAAGCACTGATGTTTTCTCAGATTAGCTGTCTGTCATATTCAATTCATAAAGGATAGAACCTAACATATGTGGTGATGGTTTGTGATGATGAGACATGGATAAAATCAGTAGCAGCCAGAGAGGCAAGTCCAACAGGTTGAGAGAGTAGATCCTAAAATTAAACTTTGCTTCAGGCTCATCTTGACATAGACAAAATCCAGAGACCTCTGTAAGCAGAAGTCCCTTTTCAAATTAGCTTAGCATAAAAATGAATGTAAAAATAACATCTCTAACCCCTCTCAAACTGGTCACCACAATGGTAATTCCCCCTTCCTTCTTCTCCCCCCCCAACAAATTATAAGAGAAAGTTTACTTAGAAAGTTACAGAGGTAGTAAAAGTGAGCCATACAAGAAATGGACTAAGGAAACAAGTAACAGAGGCAAAAGAAGGGACCTGAGAGCTTAGGAGAAAAAAGGCCAAGGTACCGGGCTGGGGGTGGGGTGGGGAGGGAACGGGAAAAGTGTGTTGTCCTCTTAATGGTGTTTACACAGTCCTGGTGAAGTTCACTTTTTTGTTGTTGTTAATCCTCACCCAAAGATATTTTTCATTGATTTTTCATAGAGTGGAAGGGGGGGGGGGGTAGGGGGTGGAGGGAGAGAGAGAGAGAGAGAGAGAAACATCGATGTGAGAGAGACACATTGGTTGGTTGCCTCCTGCATGACCCTGACCAGGGCTGGGGATCGAACCTGCAACTCAGGTACATGTCACTGACCAGGAATCAAACCTGAGACCCTTCGGTCCATGGGCTGACATGCTAACCACTGAGCCAAACTAGCCAGGGCTGAAGTTCATTTTTCACACAAATAAATTATTTGAATTCCACTAAACATCTCTGTTCAGATCAGATTAATACAAAGTTGGAGAGCTGAGATCCCTCATCATGTAACATTGAGAATTCTCAGATGAATGCAGCATAAAAAGAAATTTGCTAACTTCCAGGCTAAGGCACTGCACAGAACAAAGTGCTACTATTATTATTATTATTATTCCTCACCTGAGGATATGTTTATTGACTTTAGAGAGTGGGTATGGGGGGGGGGGGAGAGTGAGAGAAAAACATTGATGTGAGAAAAAACATCAATTGGCTGACTTTTGCATGTGCCCAAACAGGGGATGGAACCTGCAACTTAGGTATGTGCCCTGACCAGGAATTGAACTCACATCCCTTCGGTATACAGGATGATGCTCCAACCAACTGAGCTACACTGGCCAAGGTATGCAGTGCCATTATTTTAATGACCTTATTGAAAAGACAAGCAGAAAATGGATAGGATGCTTTTTAGAGTAAGCTTTACTACAAGAGTCACAAGGATTTGAAAGTCAACACTCAGCAAAATAATAATGACATGATAGACCTCTGAGAGGCAGCTGTGACAAGCATATAGCTGGGGTTCAGGAGTAGGAAAAGGGTACTAGAGGTGATGTTCTGGTTTAGTAAAGACCTATCTGTCTCCTTTAAAATTCAAAATGTAGCCCTGGCCGGTTTGGCTCAGCGGTTAGAGCGTCGGCCTGCGGTACAGAGAGACCCGCTAAGGGTTCGGTTCCCGCTAAGGGCATGTACCTCGGTTGCAGTTTGTCCCCGGCCCTGGTTGGTCGTGCGGGTGGCAGCCACTCGATGTGTCCCTTTCACGTCGATGTTTCTCTCTCTCTCTCTCTCTTCCTCTCTCTCCCTCCCACTCTGTCTGAACAAAAAATGGAAAAATGTCCTCAGGTGAGGAAAAAATAATAATAATAATAAAATTCAAAATGTAGATATGGTGAGTTTTACAGAGGACAGACACTGACAACTGTAAAAGGCTATCAAATAAGCAGCATCAAAATATTTACTTCAACTTCAGAAAAGCCCTATTTCATTAAATTCCAGTTATCCCAACTTTCCAATTCTCTCTGTACCTTCATAAGGCACCTAACAAACAAGTGTAAAACACAGTATGTTTTATTCTTTCTTTTTTCCCAGCACATACAAAACCTTGTAAGTAGATGCTGAAACATAAATCTTTTTTAAAGAGATGAGCAACAGAAGACTGATTATAGCCAACATTTAAATGTTCTTGGAATTTAGATAACTAAAAAGACCTGTAGCTAGAATAAATGGTCAGAAAACCTCTGACACTTATTACTTATATAATCTTAATTTTTCACCTGTAAGTGGGGATAATTACATCTACTGTCCTAACTCAGGAGTGTTCTAAGGAACAAAGTGGAATGTGTGTGAAAATATTTTATAAATAGAAGTGCCATATAGTTATTATTTTTAGTAAAAACAACAGGTACTTAAAAAAAAAAATTAAGAAAAGGACAAATATAATTGAGACAGAGAAGAGAGGAGGAGGGCAGCCTGATCCCAAGTTTATAATTCAAAGTAATCATCACCAAAAGGGCATACTGCTTTGTTTTTTATTATTTTTGAATTAAAAATTCATTCTTTTTTTCTTTGGCCATAAAATGTGTTGACAGCTCATAAAATAAAATTTCAAGAGCTATAAAAGAAGCTCAATCACATAGACAAAAAAATTAAACTGGTAAACTATTGGAATAAAATAATAGAGGAATATATTTTTTATTTTTGGGGGAGGGAAAGTCTTTTTACGCATAACATAAAACTCAGACATCATTAAGAAAATGATGATCATATCTACATTTATATAAACGTCTAACTTCTGAAAGGTAAAGACACCAAACACACACATACCCACAAACACACACATTAATATTTATAAACATAGAGAAATCCTGCCCTGGACAGTTTGGCTCAGTGGTTAGTGTGTCGGCCCGTGGACCGAAGGGTCAAGGATTTGATTCCCGGTCAAGGACATGTAACTGGGTTGCAGGCTTGATCCCCTGCCCCAGTGGGGGCTGTGCGAGAGGCAACCAATCAATGTGTCTCTCTTGCATCAATGTTTCTCTCTCTCTCTCCCCGCCCCCCCCCCTCCTTCCACTCTATCTAAAGTCAATGGAAAAATATCTTCAGGTAAAAATAAAGGAAAAATCTTATAAATCAGAAAAAAAAGATAAGCAAACTCCCCAATGAGCAAAAAATATGACCAAGCACAAAGATGCCCTCATATGATTTATATTGTAAATAATAATAAAAAGGTTACAAATAAAAACCCAAATTAAAGCAACTATTATACACCATTTATCTATCATCCAACTAATTGGCAAAAAAATTACAATGCTGAGAATATTTCAGTGTTGGAGAGGTTTGAGAAAATGAACATGCTTATATATTGTTGGTGGTTGATATACAACTTGAATACAGCTTATAGTATCTATCAACATGTAAACTGTGCACACTCTTTGACCCAAGGACCCTAATTTTACTATTCTGTCTTACAGAAATACTCAAACATGTTCACAAATATATACGTATAAAGATGATCACTAAAACATGTTACAATTTTTAAAAGCTGGAAGAAACTCAAATATCTGTCAATATAGAAAAAGTCAAGATGTGAGGAAAGGATTAAGGAGATTAAAAAACCTAGACTTTTTAGACCGTACCTGGTCACTTTGCAAGACTCATTCTAGATTTTAGTCAGGCTTGTCAGTCAATCATTCAGCCAGTCTCTTCTCTCCATTGCTACATGCCTAAAGTGATGTCAGACAGTAGTAAGCAAGCAGGCAATCCATTTCTGGTCACCTGCACAGGCCTTCCCTGACCATCCCCACAAACAATTTGGACAGAATCTCCAGCACAACAATGCAGGCATTTCTCCTGGTGTTAAGATCCTTATGAAAATGGAATAAGGGGCAGCAAAGAACATCCTTGGGGTAGGGGTCAGAGGTATATGGCAGTGATTTTTAGAGAAATGCATAAATAATCTGTTGATTTCGCAGGACCACTCAGACTATCTCAAGTGCAAAACACACTTTCAAGGATTAATTCATAAGTGGGCTACTTCCCCTTGTGCTAAACCCACAGCTGAAAGCCAACTGGTTGACCAAACCTGTTCAACCAGACAGCCGCTTCTAGAGCCCAGCATCCCTAGGCTCTAGGTCCAGGCTTAGTCTGAGAAAGGATAATGAACAATCTATCCCATCATACCAGGAATGATGTTTTCCCCAGAACTGAGCACAGGGCCTAACACAGTAGGTACTCAGGGACTATTTGAGAAACAGGGCTGATCCTTTACTTACATGACCCCAAGAGTGACTGTTGTCTTAAATTTTGCACTTTGGGTATCTCACTCTAGCCATGGCCCTATTGAAAACTGAGTAATTTACTTGTTAATTGAAAAGGATCCAGACATATGAGTCAATACTATTCCCACCCAAATGTTGTGTAACGAAGTGCTTAGTTTTAGAAAACAGAAGTTTTGGTTTTTCAAAAAGCTCCTCTCTCTCCTCAAGGCTCTTTACAAAAAGAAAATTCTCAGAAATATCAGATAACCTATCCTACTGGGCATCATTTGAAGTTAAGACACACACAGAAAGGCAAGTCAGGTCCTTGTCAAATCACACAAAATAATGTCTACATTCCACCTGGCCTCTTCTATTATAAAACAAACCATAGGTGAAGAGGCTGCCTCAGAAGTTCTTGTCACAGCTGGGGTGCCTGTTTTAGTCTGTTGTTACCTAAGGCACCATCTTACTGTCCGAGGAAATCAAGTCTAAAGGAGGACCATGCATCATAGAAATGTTTGTAGCTGGCCACTCAAACATTAAGTATTTGTTTCAGGAGAAAAGACAGAATATAACAATGCTAAAGAAATGTATGGGCATACTGTTTTACTAACAATATAATGAAACATCAAAGGAAATCATCCCAGCTTTGACAAGTAGTTTTGAGGATTCCATATTAGCCATTATCCTCCATAAGCGATAACTCCCATGACTTCAATCAGTATATTCTGCCTGGTTTTTGTTTTGTGGTAAATATTTTCATTCTTCCAGGTTGTCTTTTACATAGCCAATTTTAGTAGCTGTAAGCACAAACACCTAGGTTTTATTATTTTGCTACTATAAATAATGTTATAATGAAAGTCTCAGTACTTGTATATTTTCTAATGCCTGCTGAATTATTTTCATAGCAAAAAGTCTTAGGACTGATTCATGAAGTTGGAGACTATGGAAAGCTTTATGACTCTGGCTCCAGATATCCGTGTCAGTTAGTTCCCCTAGTGATCAGACCCATTCCCAACTGCTGTGGCTGTCCTACAGTCCACCAGCAGAGGGCAGCATCCTCCAGATTAAGGGTCTCAGGATGAAGACTCCAAGCTTGGGGAGTGGTCAGAAGACAAAGGCAAAATCCACAGGGCAGTGCTAACCAGGGCTACCAAGATCTGGAAGGTGTAGTAGGCCCTGGCTCAAGAAGGACAACTAAGGATCACCCATAACAAGTAGCAACATCAAACACTCTTGTGTCCTTTATTCCTTTACTGGCACCATGATGGAAAATTGATTTGCCCTTAAACAGGTGTATATAGTGCTATACTGGCTACAGAGACCACGCCAACTTGGATAGGGGAAACTAAAAATGGGCAGCATTAGACTGTTGGCCTCACTTTGATTGTCTTTGTTGGAAGGAAAGACATGGAAAGGGTAAGCACACTTATCTGTTACAGATGTCCGAATTCTCATCTCCCCTCTTCTCGACTTCACTTTAAACTGAGTTGGGCGCAAGGCAGGAACATTGTAGGCAGAAATGAGGCAAAAGGTAACCAGGAGACCAGAGAGTTGGGGGGCAGGAAACAACTGCAGCTGCAATGTCTCAGTGTTCATTTCAGATCATCAACCAAGTTGAGTTACCCTAAATCAATCTGAACTACAGTCTGGGCTACCCCAATACTACAGCTCTTGAGAACCTAGATAAATCCCATATCCTTATCTGTCAAAAGGCTGGAAACTACTGCTAAGCTACTCACTACTACCCCTCTCTTGCACATTTATATGATTGATATTATAGCCCGCATTATATAGATAATGTGGCACTGGTGAAGGTGGAAAAATAGGCTCTTATATCCTGACTGCAGGGGTGAGGGAGTCTGGGGGAGGGGTATTATTTACCACTTTTCAGTATGTGTGTGTTGGGGGGGGCCAGAAGTTGAAAGCACCAAAATCTAAATGTACAACCCCTCTCACCTGGAAATTCCACTTCTAGAAATTTATGCTGCAGAAGTAATACCACAAGTAATCAAAAGTATTATACAAGTATAGTTGCTGCAGCCCTGTTTACAACAGGGAACAAATAAAAGCAACCTAATGTCCACTTACAAAAGATGAACTAAGCAAATCCTGGCATATCCATTCAATGTAACCATAAATATAATGACTGTCACTTATTAGAAGTATAACTTCACATTTAACCCTCAAACTTGTTTCCTCATAAAATGGGAAAAAATAGTATCAACTTCAAAAAATAGTATCAACCTCAAAACCATTATGCCAAATGAAAGAAACAAAATACGAAGAACACATATTGTTTGATTCCATGTATATGAAATGTCCAGAAAAGGCAAATCCATAGAGACAGATAGCAGATTAAGGATTGCTTGGAGTAGGAGTAGGGAATAGAATTAACAGTAAAGGGACATAAGGGATTTTATTGGGATGATGAAAATGTTCTAAAATTGATTTATCGTTATAGTTATACAATTTGGGTAAGTTTACTAAACATCACTGAATTGTACAATCATAGTGAATTACATGATGAGTAAACTATGTCTCAATAAAGTTGTAAAAAAAGTTTAGAAAAAAGATGTTTATAAACCATGCATTATTTAATGCTTTGCACTTTGGAAAAGGACTTTCACTTGCATTACCCTATTTGACTCACAAGCATCATGTGAAGTAGAGTAAGGATCATGCCCTTCGAAAAGAAAAGAAAAATGATGCTCAAAGTTATATAACTAGACTGTAGCCACTGCTTGCAAGTAAAGCAATCAGAGCCCAGCTCCAAAACACAACTAAATCAATAAATGTGGCAGTAAAAATGTGCCAAAACTTGCCATGGCCAGTGTGGAGCAGTTGGTTGAGCATCATTACCCATGCACTAAAAGATCACCAGTTTGATTCCCCATCAGGGCACATGTCCTGGTTTGGGGTTTGGTTCCCAGTCAGGGTGCATACAGGAGACAACCAACTAATATTTCTCTCTTTCTCTTTCTCAAAATTAAAAAAAAAAAAAAAAATTTAAAAAATGGGCCAAAACTGCAAGATGCCAGGGATAATCACCAAACAGTGACCACACTTTAGGTGAATACTGAAAGGAATGTTTAAATTCTTAAACTTTTTGAATAAATGTACATTTAAGAATGCTTACATAAAAGATGTTCTTCCCCCCTTACAGACTCTGGCTAAAAGTGAGATTATTATGGATACACACCCAATTCCCAGAAGCAACAAGAATTCCTTTCAGTAGCTCCTAAGATGCTCAGCACACAGTGGGGAGTCAATGTATGCTTCTAATGTCTATGAAAAATAATTGTAAATTTTAAAAAGCTTAATTTGAGCATTATTCTAAATGTATCCCACCTTTCATTCTGTACCGCCCCCCCCCCCTTAAAAAAAACTGTAGAGAAATGACAAGAGAGAAAATTCAAACCATAAACAAATGGAACATTCTCTCTCTCTGCGAGATCATTAATTTTGGCAACCACATACAAAAGGCTCCCTACATCTGCAGTCTCTTTAGGCCTTTCCAGCACCAGTAAAGCAACTGAGAAGTCAACACAAGCCTGGAATTAAATGATACATCTGATAAGAGGTTAACTTCCAAAATATATAAAGAATTCATACAACTCAACAAAAGGAAAACAAACAATCCAATTAAAAAATGGGCAAAGGTTCTAAATAGACACTTCTCCAAAGAGGACATACAGATGGCCAAGAGACATATGAAAAAATGCTCAAGGTCACTAATCATCAGAGAGATGCAAATAAAAACTACAATGAGGTATCACCTCACACCTGCCAGAACGGCTACCATTAATAAATCAACAAACAACAAATGCTGTCTGTCGAGTATGTGGAGGAAAGGGAACCATAGTGCACTGCTGGTGGGAATGCAGACTGGTACAGCCACAATGGAAAACAGTATGGAATTTCCTCAAAAAATTAAAAATGGACCTGATATTTGACCCAGTGATCTCACTTCTAGAAATATATCCTAAGAATCCCAAAACACCAATCAGAAAGAATATATACACCTCTATGTTCATAGCAGCGTTATTTATAATAGCTAAGATCAGGAAACAACCCAAGTACCCATCAGTAGATGAGTGGATATAAAAGCAGTGGTACTATTGGTACTATTTACACAATGGAATACTATGCACCTGTAAAAAAAGAAGGAACTCTTACCCTTTGAGACAGTGTGGAGGAACCTGGAGAACATAAGCCAGAGAAAGACAAATATCACATGATCTCACTTATCTGTGGAATCTAATGAACACAATAAATTGAAGAACAAAATAGGTCTAGAGACATGGAAGCATGGAATAGACTGACGAATCTCAGAGTGAAGTGGGTGGGGGGTGGGAACAAATTAACCAAAGAACTTGTATGCATACATGCATAACCCATGGACACAGACAACAGTGGTGAAGACCTAGGGTGGGGTGGGAACTGGATAGAGGGGGGTAATGGGGGACATCTGTAATACTCAACAATACATTTTTTTTTTATTTAAAAAAAAAAAAAAAAAAAAAGCCTAGCCCTGGCTGGTTTGGCTCAGCGGTTAGAGCATTGGCCCATGGACCAAAGAGTCGTGGGTTTGATTCCTGGTCAAAGGCACGTACCTGGGTTGCAGGTTTGATCCCTGGCCCTGGTCGGGGTCGTGCAGGAGGCAACCAATTGATGTCTCTCTCGCATTAATGTTTCTCTCTCTCTCTCTCCCTTCCACTCTATCTAAAAAGCAATGGAAAAATTATATCCTGGGGTGAGGATTAAAAAATAATAATAATTTTTAAAAAGCCTAGAATAGCCAACCAATATCTTCCCACAGCTTTCTCTTTTCCTGACTATGTACAGAGTACTACAGGAGGACAGAACTGGTTCTGTATAAAATATCCTGTGTCCATCACACCAAACTGCGTTGATAATGTAGGTAATCTTCCTCACTCCCATTTTTAAAATGGCGGGGTGGGGGATGGAAGCAGGGAGGGGGTGTCAATGGCAGAAAAAGGAAGGACATCTGTAATACTTTAAACAATAAAGATAAATTTTAAGAAAAGGAAACGTTAGTTCAGACAGGCAAAATAGCAAAAGTTTCCTTAGCATTTTCTGTTGATCACTGCTAAAAAGATATGGGCTCTTGATTTGTTAATTCAAACACACTGAACTAAATCTTGACAATTAATTTTACCTAATCACATTCTCTGAAAAGAAATAATTTGTAATTATTATTACAAATAATTGGTGAACTAGAAAAGAGCTAAGATCAGCAAATTACAAATCCTGGACTACTATAACCTATTTGGGATTTATTTTTGTCTTCATGCCTGATATTATATTTAGGATTTAGGTACCTAGAGAAGGTAGAGGCTATTAGGAAAAAGCCACAAATAAACGTTTTTGGAATTCTGTGCAGACCAAGAAAAATACTAGAAAACCTAACAAAACCCTCTGCAGAGAGGGTGGCATGACAAGAAAGGGAAAAGAATTGTCAAAATGAAGTGAGTTAAAGAAAGGTAAGGATATGATAACAGGGTATCAAAACTTTATCTTTGGCCCTGACAGGGTGGCTCAGTTGGTTGGAGTGTTGTCCCGTATACTAAAAGGTTGCAGGTTATTCCCAGTCAGGGAACCTAGGTTGTGTGTTTGATCCCTGGTTGGGGCGTGTATGGGAGGCAACTGATCAATATTTATCTCTCACATTGATGTATGTTTCTCTCTCTTTCTAAAATCAATAATAATAAAAATTATATCCTCAGGTGAGGATTAAAAAAAACTTTATCTTTGGTAAGTTCTGAATTGTCAGAAGGTTTCAGGAGGGAGAGGGGGACGTTAGTTCAGGCAAGCCAAGAGTGAGGAAGGAAAAGGTGATTCCCTTCAGGTGACCAAGAGCAATAGTCTATACCCTGTGAGCACAACTTTTTAGAATCATAGTATTTGTCTAAATTTCCCCTTCTTATCTCTGATTATTAAGTAAAGAAAGCCTGGTTTAATAATTTTAGCCCTACCTCAGCTGTACTATAGGGTCTTGAGGGATAAACCACTTATCTTTGCTTAAACCAAAGATTTGAAGAATAGAAGTCTAACTCCACCCCCGCACCCCCTGTTGAGGCCTGTTCTGTAGACAACTTAAGCCTCCCCAACCCCTACTTTTCTTCTACCCTTACTGGGCCCTTACTTTGTGCCTGACACCAGTGCTAAATGTTTTGTGTGTATTATCTTACCAAAATCTCATAAGTCTAGAAGTAAGCTTATTATCCTCATTTTAGCGATAAACTGAGGCTCAGAGAGGTTAGGTAAGTTGCCCCAAGGTCAAACAGCTCATAAAGGGCAGAGCTAGAATATGAACCTAAGAATGTCTGAGTACTAAAGCACAAGCTCTTAACACCATGCTGTAGTGGTGGTAACAATTAGTAAGATAACTCAAAGGTATGGTGACTTACAGGGGAGAGAATCAATCTACTTGTGAAGACTTCTTTCCAGGTAAATGATGAACGTTTTTCTTGAGGGCAGTGACAGTTTCCTCGTACATGGTGGCAACAGTGGGATCATAGTCACAGGTTAGCTAGGCTAGCAAATCAAAGCATCCCGTCCTCAGACAGGTGAAAATATTACCTTCTGCCTTTTTCTTGGTCAATTTTCTAATACCAAGTTGAACATTGATAAGACTTCTTTTTTATTTAATTCTCTCTCTGAATAATAAGACCTCAATTAGTCTTATATTAGGTATCTTCTCTTCCAAATCTCTGTTGGCATCATGTCCCTGCCCAGCCTGGGGATGTGCAGTGACAGAATACTGGGATGGGAGTTATCCTAGAACACAATGACTACCTACAGAGGACCATGAAGCAGTTTCCCAAAAGCTGAAATCAAGAAAGTAGGTCCCCTGACACAATAGTTTCTCCAAACAACATGAAACAAGTCTTTGAGATATCAAATACTGTTCAGTCAAACCTTGCGATTTTAGCACTGCCATTGGTTGGGTTTCTGCAGTGTGCAAAGTGCCCTGGGTTTTGCTCCAGATCCGTCACATTGCATTAGTGCCTTTCCTCCTCACTGCCTACAGAAATAACAGCCTTGAACATGGCAGCACAATCCATTTGTCCTGCTCTAATTACTTTTTGACATTACTCTTTTTGCTGCTAACATCCTCCCCCCTCCCAACTTCCCCTCCCCTTTTCTCCCTCCCTCTCTTTCTTTCTCTCCCTCCTCATTCTTTCTACCTCAGGGCATCATTAAAATCATCTGAAAAGAAGATGTTTAGGTTCTGCCAATATACATTTTGTTAAATTTCTATCACAAAATGATTCCAAGGAAGAGAAGGATATTAACTGTAAGAAAAAAGCCACAAGGCTCTCGAAACCATTTCCAGAATTCAACACAAAGAGAATGGCCAAGGGAAAAATGCCTGGGCTTGAAGTTACAGAGTCTTGGTAAACTGTAGCTCTGCCACTTATTAGCTGTGAGACCTTAAGCAAATCTCTTAATCTGTCTCAGTCTTAGTACTCTCTTTAAATAAATGGGGTTATACCTCTACACTGATAACCTCACTAGAGCTGCTATGATCAACTGAGATCAAGTACTGTGAAAGAGCTACAGTCATGTTATTAAGAGGCACAAAAATGATGACCAATACTGACAAGAATCCCTAAGTCTTATGTCCTTCATTAAACCAAGTGTGGTTAATTTTATGCGCCGATTTGGCTGGCCATTAGGTGTCCAGATATTTGGTCAAACATTTTTCTGGGTGTTTCTGTGAAACTGTTTTTGGATGAGATTAACATTTAAATTGGTGGACTCTAGGTAAAGCAGATTGCCCTCCATAATGTGGATGGGCCTCGTGTAATCAGTGGAAGGCCTGAACAGAACATAAAGACTGGCCTCCCCTGAGCGAGAAAATTCTCCAGAAGATGGCGATTGGACCCGAACTGAAATATCAGCTCTCCAGAGTCTCCAGCCTGCTAGCCCACTCTGAAGATTTTGAACTTGCCAGCTTCCATTGTATCTACACACACACACTATATTGGTTCTGTTTCTTTGGAGAATTCCGACTAATATATTAATACATCTAGGATCTAGTTTCGTTTAGAATTCACAATGATCATCCTATGCTCTAATAATAAGGGACAAAAATGTCATGGATAAATTAAATACAGAGGTTTATCTTCAGAGCTCTTTTTGTATGGCAGATCCTGATTTATAAATTATATATGTTCCCAAAGTCACATTTAAACCAGCTTCCTGGAACTTAAAAGGCTTTTCTCAATACTAAAATGGAGCTTAAGTATAAAGGATTGAGAAACTATCTTTATAGGAGTGATTAACACAGTGATTAACACATGTTTGTTGGATAAGTGCAAGAATCAATGTTGTTCTATTTAGAAAATGCTTTTGGAAGAAAAGAATACAACATTATTGAGCATTTCCCGTGTGCTAATAAGCACTGTACTAAGTGTTTCACATGTTTTTTTTCCCAACACTTAATACTTAAAGACAAAAACAGTGTTTCCCATTTGTGCAGATGATAAAATTGAGCTCTGAGAGAGAGATGAGATGTTTTGGCATAGGTCACACAACTACAGTGTGGTACAGCTGAGATCAGACTGACTTCACTGACCTGTCTCAAACTATAGGATAGATTAGTATGTCTCTACCTTTATTTTTTTTATAAAGTGGGGGTGGTGAATGATGATATACCTCTTTCTCTTCCTCCATTCACTCCTAGAGGTGGGATGGCAAAATAGCTCAAAAGGTAGAAAACAAGAAGCACTGGGCTGCAGAAAGCTTTGAAAATCCACAAGCTAAGGGGTTTTCAGCAGTATGTCAAAGTGGGCAGCAGTTCCATTATAGCAAAATATTGGGTGTAAAGAGCTTGTCTTCGCAAACAAGAGTAAGAAGATTTTTTTTTTTTAAGGAAAGTAACAGAAAGTACAGTGGTTCCAATGAACTAAATGTAGATGGGGGAAAGATGGTATGTGTTGGGGGCGGGAGGCACTTTGTTTTTAATCGTAACAAGCCTGCATATTCCTCTCTGTTTTCACCACAGCAAGGGACAAGTCAAGCAAAAGCCAGGCCAAAAAGGCCTCTGTCTCCTGCAGTGCTTCCCTTTTACCATCTCAGATGGCTTTCAGGATCCATCCTGAATTCACATTCTTCCTGCCACAAATGTATGTACACTTAGAAGATAAAACTAATTCTGCATTTTGTACTGTCATACACAGCCTACCAACCAAACACTGGAACCTGCAGAAGGATGAGTAATAAAACTAGAATTGTTTGCTATTAGCCCAAATTAATTAAATAAATTTCATTTAAACTACATTAACATAGGCCAAGTAGAAACCAGCTGCATGAGAAGGTATTTTTCTACAACAAAGTATGACAGCAGGTTACTTAAATGTAATTACTGTTGCAATTACATCACTGGTAAAATGTTGCAATTCAAGTAGTTTCAAAATATACTCCTTCATCTTGACCATTTAAAAAATCCATTTATAACCATGACTTCAGAATAACTCTGTAAGAAGGTATCATTACCCCATTTATCCCAAGTGGGCAGAGCTAAGACCTGACTCCAAGTTTTGAGTGCTTTTCCTTTCTCAAGGCCATTTTCAAAAGCTATTAAGGTCTTGTTTGTTAGGCCTCTCACTTTCTTTAGTTGTCCTGCTTCTAACTTCCTCCATTTCCTGGGAGAAAGAAGGGTTTCTTCCTGTTGTCTGAACACATCATTCTGTGTACAGTGTTGGATAAATAATTCTGTAGTTACAGCTTCTTAGACATTCCAATCTAAAGAATAAAGTCATACCTGCCAAATTCTAAATCATTGGCATGGTTTTGCCAGATAAAGTAGTCACTGGCATAGGTTAAGATTAACCTGCAGTGATACCTATTTTCCTCCAAATTTTAGGGCAACTTTATCTCAGAAATCATTTGTTAAATTGTAAACACTTTGTGAACTAAAAGAGCCTTTTCCAAATGAACATTTGAGGTGCTTTAAGTAGTAAACTATGTTTTCTAAATTTTTTCATTCATATAATCAAGAAAGTAACAACCTACAAAATGACAGTTCTAAATCAAAACAAGTATTTATGAATGCACAGCTAGCCCTAGCTGGTTTGGCTCAGCGGTTGGAGCGTTGGCCTATGGACCACAGAGTCCTGGGTTCGGTTCCTGCTAGGGACACATACCAAAAAAAAAAAAAAAAAAAATCGCTAAAAATATGAACACACAGCTATATTAAATTCTATTTTATAGTACAATACCTATATAAACGCCCCCCAAAATTATATTTTGAATTACTGCACCTCTCTGGACTGACCATTCCAGTTCTACTAATCAGTATCTTCTTAAAACTAGTAGAGGCTGCCAACTATAGGGAAAAGAGCATGGATTCTGAGATCAGACGGTCCTGGGTTATAATTCTTGCTTTACTACTTCATACTTTTGACCCTTGGGCAAGTTACTCAAATGCTTGAAGCCTCAGTTTTCTGGTACAAAATGGAGATATCATCCCTTACCTTTTATGGTTATTGTAACATATAAAATAAATGAATATATCAGGCAAGGTCAGTTCCTGGGATATAGGTGGTGTTCAATAAGTGGCAGTAGGTGCTTAATGAATGCTTGTTATTGTTTTTAAAGTCCTATAAGGAATATGCCTATTGTTCCTCATATGACCCAGAGAGAAGGAAATGAAGATTAGTGATATGATACAAAGTGGTAAAAATAATCTCCCTTTCCAGTATTTCTACATGTTAACATTTCTTTCCCAAATTAATTAGAATACAGTCACAACTGGAAGTTGTCTCCAAGATGAAATCTCTGGACAAAACAAAATCATTTCTACACAGCTTGCATTTCTGCAGCATAGCTTTAAAAGAAACGAAGCCACTCTGTAATCCCATAGATTATGCCTAAAAATAGGATGGGCCAGCTGTCAGATGTATACATTATAGGGAAAATGGGGCCAAGAATCTCTCCCCAAAGATCATTGCAATTCTTCTGGCACTTCCTCCTGTAAAGATGAAAAACTGAAATCTATTCAATTCCAGCAGCTACTACTTTTTTTTTTTTTTTTTTAACTAGGACAAGGGTTTGGAATTCTGTAGACTTGTGAAATTCTCCAACGTTTGCAAAGTGCTGCTCCTATCAGGCTTATAACAGAAGTGTCCTGCGTGATCTGGAATTACTTGCTTCAACATAGGCCCGTGTTTTCAGTTTTCCTTTTTTGTGAACTCTTCCGTCTAGAGTTACTTAACATGTTTTAAAAAATAAAAATAAAAAGATGAAATGTGATCAGGACTGGATTCTAGTCCAGGCTCTACCATTAACTTACTGAATAACCTTAGGTACATTATGACCATCTGTGGATCTCATTTTTCTCATCTGCATAATGAGAAAGTTGTAGGAGATATCCATGTAAGGCTATCTGTCAGCTATGATGCTTTGGATTTTCTGAGCCTCAAAACTTCCAGACAGGCTGAACAGAGGAAAGAACAAACACCCCTTTGCAGGTAACCGATGTTTTGAGCTGCTTCAGTCCCAGTTCCATAAGCAATGTTTACATCTAACTAACCAAGAACTCAACAACCCTAAAAAAGGTGAATAGAAGAAATTACTATATCTTTCCTGTTGAATGTTAAAAAAAAAACATAGGGCCGCCCTGGCTGGTTTGGCTCAGCAGTTAGAGCATCAGCCCGTGGACCAAAGAGTCACGGGTTCGATTCCGGTCAAGGGCATGTATCTTGGTTGCAGTTTGGTCCCCGGCCCTGGGCAGGGTTGTGTGGGAGGCAGCCAATCGATGTGTCTCTCTCACGTTGATGTCTCTCCCCCCACCGCAACTCTATTTGAAGATAAATGGAAAAATATTCTTTGGTGAGGATTAAAAAGAACAATAACAACAACAAAAAAACATAGAGCCAATTACTATGGGTAAGGGAGGGAAGTGTTCTGGTGAGAAGGGGGGAAAATGATACCTGTCTGAAAATATTGGACACAAGTCAAGGAAATAAAGCCTGAGTACTACATAGGCCACAAATGCATTCATTTAAATACTTTGTTGAGCACTGACTATTATGCAGCTAGCACTTTTCTAGGTAGTAGGGATAGAATGGTGAGCTAGTCAGATGTACTTCCGTCAAGAGTCTTACCAGCATCTATCTTCTCAAGGCAGGCACAGATCCTGCCAAGGTCAGTTCCAAACCCTGACCCTCAACAGTCCAATGGAAAGAATGTAAAAAAGTTCAGCCTCACATCTGATACACGCAATACATGCTGGCTGAACCTGGATAAGAACCCAGCTTACTCCAATGCCTTTGCAAAGTTGGCAGTTTCAAACAAAAACAATCACATACTGAGTTTGAGTGAGGAGCTATTGGGTGAGATATTGGGGATCAAAATACTATGCCAGCCATTTTTAGCACTAATTTCTTGTTTTGTTGTGTGGTTGTGTGTGTATATTTTCAGAGAATAGAGGCATATTTGTCAAAAACTGACACAGTGGAAAATGTAAGAGAAAAAAACCTAGTGTCAAGAGTTGTTTAATCTGCACTACAGTTCAGAACCTAAGGGATTTCCTTGTAAAGGACACAGTTGTAGCCACCTAACAATGTCACTGCAAGGACAATTAATCTGGTGTGGGCTGTAACTCCCACAAGATTATAGGCTTATTCTTTCCTAAACCTTAGACACACTAAACATATACATTGTTGAAACAATATGAGAACTCAAGGAGTGTGAGGATTCAATCACTTGTTCAACAAGTATTTATTGGGTACCTGCAATCCTCATAACGGATTCAGAGCAAACAAGATGGACATGGCTCTGCCCTTTTAGACTATTAGAAGGGGCAAACAGTAAGCAATTATGTAAAAATAATTTAATCATAACTGTGGTAAGTGTGATACAGAGGGCATGTGTAACAATGAAGGGATCTCATTTGGCCTGGGTGGGGTGGGAAAATATTCAAGCAATTAATTATAAAAAGAGTGGATAAAGGCCAAACTATACAGAGAAAAGAGTGAAACACATCATTTCTTTCTAAAAAATGGCCTACCCTTTTCTGCTCCCTAGGTCTCAGACACATGTCTCTTCTCAGTGCTCACAGTACCCTGTACTTCTTGGTATTACTAAGATGATTTTACCACACTGTAACAACCAGTTTTATGAATATCTCTCCCCTACTAGGTTGCAAATTCCTCCAGGACAGGAACCTTACCCAACTATTTCTGTGGCTCTAGTACCTAGCATTGGGATAGAGACTGAGGAGGCCCTCAGAAAATGGTGGTTATTATCATTATAATTACTACTCTTCAGACTGGTTATTACATAAATTAGGCAACTCTGTTCCTGTTAATTGAGATCTTTTTCCCACTTGGTAGAGAGATACCAACAACTCCCAGGAACAGATCACCTACCACTGATCCCAACTTGTACCATTGCTCTCAGTTTCTTTGTGGTGATGATTCTTGTTTGTTTACCTGATGTTTCAGAGCTGTCTTTTCCACTGTACTGTGGTAACTTCCAATGCAAAACTATCAGCCAAGAATAGCCATGCCTTAAAAGGTAATGATTTTGAAGATCACAAGGTAAGAAAGGGGTAGGGTGCAGAGAATTAGGATACTAATTTTGTAGTGTTCTGTAGACTAAAATATAGACTCAATGTGTTACAGAAAATTAAATCAGAGGCTGAGTGTAATTCCTGGTCTCCAGAATAAACATAAGCAGGGCCCCTGGTATGTCACTGACCACACTAGGGCCACACTAGGTTCCCGTCCTATACCCCGGGATCATCCTAAATTGTGGAGGCAAAGTCACTGTTCCTCCAACCCAAATTCTACAAAGCTCCAATTGCCCCAGACAAAAAAAAGAGGATACCAACTGCTAAATCCATTCTGATAGCTAGAGAAGGATTAAAGAAACTGCACACATGGTGATGCCCAAATCTGAGCAATAAGATTAACCTCCATGTGGACTGCCTATACCTCACAGAGGTTTAAAACAAAGAGATCTGCCATCACATTTTTCACATCTGGAACTCAAACTGGAAGGGAAGCCCCAAGAGAGATACAGTAATGCACCATGCTGCCTCAGAACTCTAAAGAAACACTAACAAAGGGTCACTGTCCTCTAGAAATTGTGGGGGGAGACAGACCAGGAAATTATCTACAGTGCCATGAGAAAAGCACAAGAAAGGTATTAATGGGAAATCACAGGCAGGAGTAATAAATCTATGAGGGGTGGAGAGGATCTGATGAAAACTTCACAATCAGAAGTGGCATTAGAGCTCAGTTTTGAAGAAGTAGGCTCCCAAAAGGCAAAGAAGGGGGAGGGAGTAAAAAGTGCATTCTAGGCAAAAGCAGTAGCAAATACATGGCAGCATAAAAGCAAATACATGACAGCATAAAAGCACAGGTTGTTCTGAAACTACAAGTACTTGTGGGTAGCAAAAGTTTAAGGCACATGACAGTGAGTGGCAGGACAGGAGACTGAGGGATGTTGAGGGCCAGATTGGGAAAGGACATGTAACAGGCTAAACAGTGGACTTCTTCCTGAAGGTGGGAATAACACACATTTACTATCATTACAGTTTACTTATTTTATTAAATACCTATATACAGTGTACTATGCAAGGTGTTTTACATACTTCACTCCATTTAATGTTCAAAACTCTGTCATGTGGGTATTTTTCTCCTCACTGTACACACAAGAAAAAACACTCAAGAGAGGTTAGGTAACTTTCTTAAATCAGGTCTGTTTGACTTAAAAGACTAAACAAAATCTTACCCAAACAGAATTATTGGTATAGGAATTCCTAGACGCCTGGTTTCAAACAACCTAGGGCTACTTCCAACATACTACAGGTTACAATGTAAGTTTCAGAATGCTCTCACTTGAGCCTACAGCAAATTGAGTGGTATGTAAAAATGTTCATGAAGTACTTGAAATCACTGGCATCAGACTAAGTAGGTTCATCTACTCTTTCTCAGCCTCTAAAACATAGGGATCCTAAGAAATCTGAGATCAATTTTTATGATGGTCCTTGTCCGAAGGTCTCTCTCTCCTGACATTATTACAGCATTTGACAGTAGCTTATTTCAGCAGAGAAGGTAGCCGGATTCCCCAAAGCTGAGAGAGGAGCTTAAATAAGACGGTGGTTTAGATACCACCAAGTCTGACACCTGACCATGAAAATTCAATAATAAGGAAATAAGAATTTGTGATTCAGGCTCATTAACTAGTTGAATTTTTTCATGTTGCTTAGCCTTTATGAGTGTCAGATTCCTAATACTTAAAATATGGTAATGAACACTACCTTTAAGGAGAGCTTTGAAAGCTAAAGAGAATAAATAAGGTGAAGGAAGGACTCAATGCCTAAAGTATGGTAGGCACCCAAACCTATCTACCTTTCCTACTTATGCACACACTTAGCCGCTCAGGGCACAAGAATGAATATTTCATAATCCTTCACGGGACTAACCCTCAGATAAGGGAGATTACAAGTACACAAATGAGTATAATACAGGTAAGAAGTAGTAAGTGTTAGAAGAGTGGTAATAACATAATGGAGTGCTTACCATGGGCCAGACCTATTCTAGGTGCTTCACCTGTATTATCTCATTTAATCCTGAAATGAGCCCTATGTAGCAAGTACTATTATATTCATAGATGTGGAAACTGAAGCACATGATGACTAGGTTATTTGATTATGTTTACATAACTAGTAATGGTGCAGCCAGTATTTAAATGCAAGAATTCTGACTCTAGAGCTCATACTATTAGAGATACAGTGATGTACATTAAAGAAGAGGAGAAATAAAATGGTAACAATAAAGGGGTCTAATAATGGACTAATATTCACTCACTGAGAATGCCCATTTGTGCCTGGCCTTGTGCTAAGACTTTACATACAAGCTCTCACTTGGAATTCCAAAATTCCTCAGTGAACCAGATACCATCTTGATTTTACAAATGAGGCAACAGACTTAATGAGGCCGGGTTGTTTGCTAAAGGTCTCACATCTAGTTACCAGAAGAACCAGATTTCAAACTTAGCCCTGTCAGTGTATACAGCACATGCTCTCAATCTCTTTGCTGTATGGCTCAGTGGCAGGCAATAGTGTTCAGGCTGGGTGCTGAAGGCCAAGTAGAATTTTAATAGTTGAGAATAAGTCTATGTGGGATTCCAGACAAAGGGTGCAACATGAATAAAGGATTATACAGAGGAAGTCCGGGGACTTAAAAAAAAATTCTTAGCATTTATTGGTGTATAAGTACCAATCTTTTCAACACACACGCACACATAGTATTTTACATAAAAACAGGACTGGACTTCCGGTCAAGATGGTGGCATAAGTAAACGTGGCACTCGCCTCCTCCCACAACCACATCAAAATTACAACTAAACTACAGAACAAACATCCCTCAGAATCACCTGAAATCGAGCTGAATGGAAGTCCTACAACTACGAAATTAAAGAAGCCACATCAAAACTGATAGGAGGGGCAGAGGCATGAAAGGGCTGGTCCCACAACCACAAGTGGTGGATAAAAATAAGGAGGATACCTCGGCTGTGAAGGTCCTCCCCGAGGAGTGAGGGGTCTCCATCCCACACCAGGACCCCCAGTTCAGGGTTCCAGTGCCAGAAAGAGAAGCCCCCATCACTTCTGGCTGTAAATACCAGTGGGAACGGAGGCTGAGGGAGGCTGAGGCCGCTGGAGCCCCAGGCTGTTCCTCTTAAAGGGCCCTGCGCACTCGCACCCTCCAGGCTCCAGCATGGGGGAGGCAGCTTGAAAGGCACTAGAGACATACGGGGAGAAATCAGTTGTTTGGCATTGGGGTGAGAGCTGGAGAGGCAGCAGACCTGCTGGCGAGGTGGTTGTTCCTTTGGTGAGCCCTTCCCCCACAGGGCAGGCAGATGGCCACCATATCTGAGACTCCAGCAACCTGGCTCACACTCTTTGCCCTGCCCTGGTGATTCCCTGAGGCCCTGCCCCACCCAACTTTCAGACCCACCCATGGCCTGTCTTGGCTCGTTTCAGATTTTCCTAAATTCTCTCAAACAAGCAGCATCTGGCCACAGTGAGCCCCATACTTCTTGCTAAGTGGCCCCAGGCCTGGCACTAGAAGCAGCCAGCCTTGGTTCATAGCTTGGCTTTACCTGGGCACCTCCAAGCCCAGCACAAGAAGCAGCCATCTGCAGATCGCTTTGTAGCTTATGCCAGGTGGCCCCAGATAGAACACAGGCAGTGGCTGACCTCGCCCCAGAGCCAGCATACCCAGTGGACAGCTTCACACCACATCGAAACACCACCACCCAACCACCTCCACAAGTGACACACTCAAGGAATGGACTCAGTGGGTACCAGAACTCTGCTGAAGTAAGTTTTGCTTTGTGTGGTGGGCTCCTGCACAGCTGATCATCCAAGGTAGTCAGAGGTTGGTGGTTAGTGGGCACAGCCAGCCCTTGCAGCTGATCAGCCTGAGTAAAACCCTCCCATTGACATGTCAACAGCAATTAAGGCTCAATTACAACAGAAGGGTGTACAGTCCACATAAGGGTTGCACCTCGAGGGCCCAGCTGGGTGGCCAGGGAGGCTGTGCCACTGGACCCTACAAGACACCTACTACAACAGGCCATCCTAGGAAGCCTAGGAGACATAGCAACTCTACCTAATACATAGAAACAAACACAGAGAGGCAGTCAAAATGAGGAGAAAAAGAAACATGTCCCAAATGAAAGAACAAAACAAAACTCTAGGAAAAGAACTAAACAAAATGGAGATAAGCAATCTAACAGATGTAGAGTTCAAAACACTGCTTATAAGGATGCTCAAGGAACTTAGTGAGGACCTCAAGAGCATAATAAAGGACCAGTCAGAAATGAAGGATGCACCAACTGAAATAAAGAATAATTTACAGGGAATCAATAGAAGAGCAGGTGAAGCCAAGAAGCAAACCATCGATTTGGAATATAAGGAAGCAAAAAACACCCAATCAGAACAGCAAAAAGAAAAAAGAATCCAAAAAAATGAGGATAGTATATGGAGCTTGTAGGACAAGTTCAAGAGTACCAACACTCGCATCATGGGAGTGCCAGAAGGAGGAGAGAGAGGGCAAGAAATTGAAAACCTATTTGAAACAATAATGACAGAAAACTTCCCTAACTTGGTGAAGGAAACAGACATACAAGTCCAGGAAGCACAGAGAATACCAAACAAGATGAACCCAAAAAGGTCCAAGCCAAGACATATCATCATCAAAACACAAAAGGTTCAAGACAAAGAGAGAATCTTAAAAGCAGCAAGAAAGAAAAGCAGTTAGTTACCTACAAAGGAGCTCCCATAAGGCTGTCAGCTGATTTTTCAAAAGAAATTTTGCAGGCCAGAAGAGAGTGGCAAGAAATATTTAAAGTGACAAAAACCATGGACCTATGACCAAGATTACTCTATCCTGCAAAGCTATCATTTAGATTCGATGGCCATATAAAGAGTTTCCCAGACAAGAAAAAGCTGAAGGAGTTCACCACCACCAAACCAGTATTATATGAAATGTTGACGGGTCTTCTTGAAAAAGAAGATTAAAAAAAAAAAAAAGAATAATAAAATGGCAATAAATACATATCTATCAATAATCAAATCTATAAACAAAATTAGCAAGCAGAACAGAAACAGACTCATAGATACAGAAAACTTTTTGTTGGTTGCCAGATGGCAGGGGGTTGGGTGAAAAAGGTGAAGGGATTAAGAAGTACAAATTGGTTGTTAGACTGACAAACCTCAAAGGGAAGAGGGGAGGTGGGGTGGGAAGAGAGAAACCAAATAACTTATATGCATATATGCATAATCAATAGACAAAGACAATAGTGTGGGAAAGGCAGGAGGGGGGTGGGAGTGGGGAGAAGGGGGTCAAGGGGGGGGGAAATGTAGGGACATCTGTAATATATTCAACAATAAAGTTAAGTTTAAAAAGGAAAAACAAAATAAAATAAAGTGTTCTGTCCTGCCAAAAAACCCCACCAGGATTGCCCTGACCAGTTTGACTCTGGTTAGAGCATCGGCCCCATCGACCAAAGGGTCGTGGGTTCGCTTCCCGGTCAAGGGCATGTACCTGGGTTGCAGGTTCAATCCCGCCCCAGTCAGGTTGTGCTGGAGGCAATCAATGGATGTGTTTCTCTCTCACACAATGTTTCTCTCTCCCTCTCTCCTGCTCTATCTAAAAATCAATGGAAAAATATCCTCACCCCAAAAAAACAGATTGTTTTAGTTTGTGATCTCTGTTATCAGATGGGCTAGATTAGCCTTGTCCACTATTAAAAATAACATTTGAAATTACAACAACAGTATGTATGTTATAGAATATTGGAAAATATAAAGAAACAAAAATAAGAAAATAAAGCATGTCACAGAAACGTTGAAAAGTGAGTTGTGGAAAATTAGTTGGGAAGGTAGTTCAGGGACTGACTTCCAGCAACGTTGGCCTTGAGTGCCAGGATGAGGAACCAAACCTATACTCTACATGCACCGGAAGACTGACAGCAAAGAGGCAGCATATAATTAGAGCCTTATGCCATGCTTAAGACAGACTTAAATGAAGAGGCAAGAGGCAAAAGAATCAGGTAGGAGACCATTATAATAGTCCAGGCAGAATTTAAGGGCTTATTAAGCACAGCATAAGGCTTATGACCACTGTAACCTCAGGCTGAGTCAGATAGGCCTAAGTCTGAATTTGGCTCCATCACTAGCTGTGTGACTCTAAGTTACTTCAACCTTGTGAGCCTAATTTTATCATTTATTTTATAAAGTGAGGATAATAAAAGCCATGTAAAGAGTTGTGAGAACTAAAAGAGATGTGAAATAACATTAATTCATGTTTCTCAATTTTACACTATTGACATTTTGAGCCAAATAATTCTTTTTTATCGGGGAGCTGTCCTGCATTATAGGAAATGTAGCAATATCCCTGATCTCTACCTACTCACCTTCCCCTTGCTGTAACAACCAAAAATGTCTCCAGACACTGCCAAATCAACCCTGGAATAGTTGAGAACTACTTGGCACAGTTTCTGACATATAAAGTGATCCAAATAATGTAAGCTTTAAAAAATGATTGCTGGGGAGGAAGGGTGGAGATGGTGGTTACTTGATGATGAAAGAAATATAAAAGTAAGACAATGTGTAAACTGAGATGACCAAATTGACTGGCTGACTGGATAAGAATTTTATGTTATTCATTCCACCAAAAGAGATAAAGACAGGAGATGGTATAGGTTTGAGGGACCAGAGGGGCATACAAATGGAGATATCTGAAAGGCATTAAGAATTCTGGCCTGTAGCTAGGGAAAAGGGTGAGGGTAGGTCTCTGTATCAAATATCAAAATCACTCTTTATGTCTCCTGAGGTCTTAATGGTTTCAGTTTTATCTAACAGTCCCAAAGTGAGTACTTGACACATGACTTAACTATAAAATTCTCAGGAGAAATAAACTTAAAAGACATGTTTAACAATGAATATACATTGCCTTTAAGATCAGAAAAAGATAAAAGGGTGTTCCAGTTTCAGGAAGAAATATAATTAGAAAAAAATATCAAGCAAATAAGACACACACAAAAATCACTACAAATTTGTACATAGTGACAGACTCTTCAGTTTTCCATCCTTTCATTGGACAACTGAAAAACAGGTTATGTACTGATCCTCCTGAAGATTAAACCAATTTCTGAGCTTTTAATATGTGGCATGTATTTTCGAGATTCTAATGAAAGAAAAAGTAGTTGGATCCAAGCCAATGTGTGTTCAAATTCTAGCTGCATGATACCTTTACAAGCCAGATCTATCTGAGTCTATAGTCTGCAGATCCCCACCAGCCCCTATGGCAGCTCTTGCAGCCTTTGCCAAGCCACCTGAGGAAACATGAACTGCATCCCTGCTCCTCACCTGCTCTATAGTGCACTCCGAAGCCCCTTCGAGCATTAACCAAAGCAGATAAGCACTGGAACTGATCTGAGGCACCTACATATAGTATCTGTACTTTGGAATTTTCCAAGAATGTTCTATTCTGTGGTCTCCATGAAACAATGTTCTCTAAATTCCAATATTCAGGAAGTCAAACTAAATCTCCACCTTAAAAGCTCATGTGATATCATAAGACATTTGCCAAAATCCATAAAATGTACAACACCAAGAGTGAGCCCTAATGTAAACTATGAATTTTGGGTGTCAGTGTAAGTTCACTGATTGAAAAAATGTTCCATTCTGGCCCTGGCCAGTTTGGCTCAGTGGTTAGAGCGTCGGCCCGTGGACCAGAGAGACCTAGGTTTGGTTCCCACTAAGGGCACGTACCTCGGTTGCAGTATGTTCCTGGCCTTGGTTGGGGTCATGTGGGTGGCAGCCAGTCGATGTGTCTCTCTCACATCAATGTTTCTCTCTCTCTCTCCCTCCTGCTCTATCTGAAGATAAATGCAAAACTGTCCGGGTGAGGATTAAAAAAAAAACACTGTACCATTCTGGTGCAGGATGTTGATGGAGGGAGTAGGGGTCTTGTGCAGTATGTGTGAAAGGGGATATATGGCAACTCTCTGGCAGGGCTGGACTCAGACTCTAGACATCCTTTCCCATATCTGAGTGCTGACTCCAAGTCACATTTCCACAGCTCACTTTTGAGAAGCCACACTCTCACACACAGAAGCTAGGTCTTACATAGCTATTATTTTAAGAAGCCAAGATTAGCTCAGGGCTAGACTGAGTAATGAGATACAAGTGCTTTGGGAATCTATGGGTTCCCAGCATAACTAATGAGTACTATCAACTGTATTCTGTCCAAGATATGGACAGACAACTCCAAGTGGCCAGGAGCTCTTTGTAAAATGTAGAGACAATGATCAGAGGAAGAATATTTCTGCCCCTTCCTATACAGCCTCTGCTTAGAAAACTTATATTTTATATAATTATTATTAAAGGTCATTTGTGGTGGGGTTTTTTTTGTTGTTGTTCAGTTTCATTAAACATTAGTGTCACTGGGAAGCTGACACTATAATGTGGTAGAAAAAATAAGGGCTTTGGAATCATGCTTTGCTTCAAGTCCTGGCTCTGCTATTTCCTTGCTATGAACACTAGACAAGTCATGCCCTCTCAGAGTCTCAGTTTTTTCACTTACCGTGCTTTGCAAAGTTTGGGTTGCCCAGTTGTAAATTCAATTTAGTGGCTCACAAAAACATTTTTAAATATCAGATCATACTAATGACAAGTACTATTTTGTGAAGGGAAGTTTCCCATATATATAGATATTGATATATATATATACAAATATGTGTATAAGTTATAATATATCTTATTATATAGTAGATAATGGTCAAAGAACTTGAAAGCCACTGACCTATAAAATGAGACCGTCAGGTATATGTAGTGTTATTTAGAATATTTGAGAACTTGAAAAAATAACATATCGTGGGCCAAATGTTACCAATTAACCCTCCTAGAGTCAGAATACCTAAATACAATCTTATTTAAGAATACTGGGAAAATCCCCCTTTTCTTGTCAATTTCAGATTCCCATTAAGTATGCTTCTAAGTACATCATAGAAATGAAACAGCCATCATCATCTGCCAAGGACACCTCCTGCTAAATTACTGACACAGAAAGATTAGGTCTAATTAAGAACTGAATTTTTTTTTTTTTAATCCTCACCAGAGGATATTTTTCCATCTATTTTCAGAGTGGGAGGGAGGGAGAGAGAGAAACATTGATGTGAGAGAGACACATCAATTGGTTGCCTCCTGCACGACCCCAACCAAGGCCAGGGACTGAACTGCAACCAAGGTACATGCCCTTGACCGGAATAGAACCTGCGACTCTTCACTCCGCAGGCCAATACTCTAACCGCTGAGCCAAACTGGCCAGGGCAAGAACTGAATTTTTTCCCTGCTGGTTTGGCTCTGCGGTTAGAGAATCAGCCTGCAAACCGAGGTGTCACAGGTTCGATTCCCAGCCAAGGGCACGTACCTGGGTTGCAGGTTCAATCTCTGGCTCTGGTTGGGGTCATGCGAGAGGCAACTAATCCATGTGTCTCTCTCACATTGATGTTTCTCTCCCTCCTTTCTTCCCACCCTCCCTTCCATTCTACCTAGAAATCAATGGAAAAATATCCTCAGGTGAGGACTAACAAACAAAAAACTGAATTTTATCTCAAATTAATATAAAGAACCAGCCTGCTAGAGCCTATCCAGAAAACAGTAATGTGTGAAATCACCCCAAAACAAGTCTTATTGGACAAGCCCTTTCTGATGGAAAAAGCAATGAAACCAATATTAGCTCCAGAATTATTTCTAAAAGAAATATCACTCTGCTAGGACACCCAGAACTGGCCACAAACATGTGAAAGCCTTGACAAAGTTCCCACCCTTGGGAAGGACTCCAGTTAAAGGTGGTGTCAGGAAGCCTCAAGAACCAAACATAGATAAGCATTGTACAGAAGAACTTCTTTGTCCTGCAAAAGAAGTTACTCTTCTGCTTAAAACCTTCCAATTTCCTATCATTTGTGAAAAAATACAGAAGGGGAAAAAAATCCAAATTTCTCACCACAATTTACAAGGCTCTACATGATAAGGCCCTATTCCCACCTCTCCAACATCACCACCTATCTGCGTTCACTTTGCTTTAGGTCAAAGCACCCCTTTCTATTCCTCAAACACACTAGGCTGGATCCTATCTTAGAGCTCTTAGAGCTCTTGGTCTCACTGCCCAGATCACACTTCTTCTAGTTCTTTCGTTTTATTTATTTAGGTATTTATTCTCTTTATTGATTTTTAGAAAGAGAGGGAGAGAGAGATAGAAACATCGATGAGAGAGAACATCGACTGGCCACCTCCTGCATGCCCCCCACAGGGGATTTGGCCCACAACCTGGTGGGCATGTGCCCTGACCAGGAATCGAACTGACGATCTTTTGGTGCCACACCAGCCAGGCCCTTCCAGTTCTTTCTATGCAGGGATTCTTCTTATCATTTGGCTCTCAGCTTGTATATTTCAGTTCCTCAGAGAAGCATTCGCTATTTCCTCATTAAAGAAGTTCCCCATCAGCCCTGGCCGGTTTGGCTCAGCGGTTAGAGCGTTGGCCTGCGGTACAGAGAGCCGGGTTCGGTTCCCGCTAGGGGCACGTACCTTGGTTGCAATTTGCCCTCGGCCCTGGTTGGTCGTGCGGGAGGCAGCCACTCGGTGTGTCCCTTTTACATCGATGTTTCTCTCTCTCTTCCTCTCTCTCCCTCCCACTCTATCTGAACAAAAAATGGAGAAATGTCCTCGGGTGAGGAAGAAAAAGAAGTTCCCCATCAGACTGAGTGAAAAAGGTGAAGGGATGGAGAAGTTTAGATTGGAAGTTATAAAATAATCATGGGAATGTAAAATACAGCATAGGGAATATAACCAATAATATTGTAATAACTATGTATGGTGCCAGTTGGGTACTGGAAATATCAGGGGATCACTTTGTAAAGTACATGATTGTCTAACCACTATGCTGCATACCTTAAACTAATACAAAATAATATTGAATGTAAACGTTAATCTAAAATATTGAAAATAAATAAATAAATTAGATGAACATGAAAAAAAAAAAAAGTCCCCCAACCCACCCCACCCCTAAGGCATCCTCCATCATCACATTACACTATTTTATTTTCTTCACAGCAGTTTCCTGCTTTACTTCACACTACTTTGTTAACTTATTTTTCTGTCTCACTAGAATATAAGCTTCATAAGAATCTTTTCTGCTTTGGTCTTGATTCCCTCCTTAGCACCTAAAACAGTGTCAGATACTTACTCACTCACATCTATATGTCTATGTATACCTATTCATATTTGTGTATGTCTGTGTATCTGCCAAATGAACGAAGAACATGAGTGCATTCATTCCAGTGTATTACATTTGATGGCACTTTGAAAACAACATGAGAAAGAAAATTTGCATACACAGGAATATCTGTGAATTGAATTAAACAAGGCGTTGTTCAGCTTTCCTGTCATGAACCATATCTACCATAGAGCTATAGCTCCTGGTGCCCAATGAAAGAATATTTAATTTGGTATCAATGCTTAGGCTAAATCTGGTTATAAACCCACTGATCATCACCACACTAAGAAGGCTGCCTCTAGCATAATGGCTCTGGAGCCATGAGAGACAAGGGTTCAAATCCCAATTATATCTTTACATGTTGTGAGGCCTTAAACAAGTTTTCTCATCTTTTAAATGAAGACAACAGTACTGTTCTGAAGATTAAATAAGCTAATGTATATAAAAACAGCTGGTACAGTGTCTGGTACATAATAAAAACCCAATTAAAATTAGCTATTATTTTATTAGTCATTCATTCACGTTTTCTCCAACTAGTATTTATTGATATCTACTTTGTTAAAGGTGCTGTGCCTGTCCAATTCAAGAGGGATTGGCTACAGTGCCTGCCCAGGAAGAGCTCACAGTGTAATAGGAAAGATAAATCCATAAATAATAAGAATAAAAGAGCCCTGGCCGGTTTGGCTCAGCGGTTAGAGCGTCGGCCTGCGGTCCAGAGAGACCCGGGTTCGGTTCCCGCTAAGGGCATGTACTTCGGTTGCAGTTTGTCCCCGGCCCTGGTTGGTCGTGCGGGTGGCAGCCACTCGATGTGTCACTTTCACATCGATGTTTCTCTCTCTCTCTCTCTCTCTTCCTCTCTCTCCTTCCCACTCTATCTGAACAAAAAATGAAAAAATGTCCTCGGGTGAGGATTAAAAAAAAAAAAAAAAGAGTAAAAGATAGGAGTGTAGTATGCATTGTCTCATCCAAGAAGGCTGAAGAGAATCTATCTGCCATTCTCTAGCAAACCTGGTATTAGGGTCTAGCCTCAGTTAAAAGGTACATCAAAACCCTTCCAGCCCGGCCAGTGTGGCTCAGTGGTTGAGTGTTGAATCATGCACCAAGAGGTCGCCAGTTCGATTCCCAGTCAGGGCACATGCCCAGGTTGTGTGCCTGATCCCTAGTAGGGGGCATGCAGGAGGCGGCCTATCAATGTTCTCTCTCATCGATGTTTCTATCTCTCCCTCTCCCTTCCTCTCTCTCTAAAAATCAATAAAAAGAAAAAAAAATCCTTCCAATTTATAAAACAAAATGGCTTTTGAGATGGGTCAGAAGAGCTCTGTAAAGAAATCCTCACAAGATTCTAAGA
The DNA here is from genome assembly GCA_030848825.1 of Tadarida brasiliensis. Lineage (NCBI taxonomy): Eukaryota > Metazoa > Chordata > Mammalia > Chiroptera > Molossidae > Tadarida > Tadarida brasiliensis. The sequence continues at coordinate 9,609,531 of CM061269.1, read as the reverse complement.
AGAATGGTCAAGAATGATTTTATTAATAGCCAAAAGGTGGAAACAACTAAAGTATCCTTCACAGATAAAAGGATTAATAAAATGTGATATACATGTACAACAGAATATTATTCAGCCTTAAAAAGGAAGGAAATTCTGACACATATTATAACATGGATGAACCCAGAGGACATTATGCTCATTGAAGCCTGTCACAAAAAGACAAATACTGCATTATTACACTTAAATAAAGTATTTCAAGTAGTCAAATTCATATTCAGAGAGTAGAATGGTGGCTGCCAGGGACTGGAGGGAGGGCAGAAGAGGAAGTTAGTGTTAGATACATAATTTCAGTTGGGGAAAATGGTGAAAAAGTTCTGGACATGGGTGGTAGTGATGATTGCACAAAAATGTGAACATACTTAACGCTACAAAATTGTACACTTAAAAATTGTTAAAACAGTAAGTTTTATGTTATCTATATTGTACCACAATTTTTAAAAAATTGTCCTAGGGCTTACAGAAGAAGAGAGGGCATGCATCCTCTCTTCTCTAACTGATTATTCTTATATCTGGTAGCATATCAACCCAGATTTTCCCCAGGTTAAGACATGGAAGAATTCAGGGTGGTTCTCATACACAGGACACTGTGTGATGTGAACATCTAAGAAATTACAAGTACACAAACACCCAAACCCTGATTTACAGCAAAACAGACAATTGCTATACACACTGACCATGGGTTTATTTCCCCAGGTGTAAGAGAGACAGAAAATAAACCAAAGTATCTGTCTGTCTAAATATCAGTTTAGGATTATATAAGCTAATTCCTAAAGAGACAAGAAAGTACCCAGAAAAAAATAATTAGTCCATGTAGAGTAGATTTCATATATCAGTGCCAAGGCCTCATAATAAAACTTTAATGCTTCAATTTTTTAAAAGTGTTAATTTGTATTAAAAAATGCAACTTTCATAGACTAAGCAAAAAATGTCACAACTGACAGTCCTATATAATGACCTGGTTTCCCAGTGGCCCAGAAATATGGGAAATAAATCCCAAGGACCCCCTAGTTCAGACTGAAAAGAGTAGTCCGTGGCTGTCTTGTGTGATTAAAGGCTATGTCACAGCATGATGGGGTCTATGCTTTGGTAGCTTCCCCCCCAGGGGTCCCCACTCTTATCCTAACTGAGGACTGGGATAAGAGTAACAGCTTCACCCTAATGTGTTCAAACGACTCCAGAATCTAAAACTTAACTTCTCTGCTGTCCATTCATCCAATTTTCATTCACAGCAATTTACATCATTTAGAAAACGTCAAAGTCAAATGCCACCTTTATTTTTACTTTATCAAATCCATTAAAATCAAGGCCAGTGTATGATCTGGACGTGAGCCTTGGTTAGGATCACAGAAATCCTCAAATCAAATAACTGATTTAAGTTAGAGTCAAGTTCATCAACAATAAGATGACAGCTTCAGGCAGTCGGCTGTCTTCTTGCATTTCAGAGAGACTAGCATTGCTCCTTACATAGTGCATAGGTGTAAGCAACCTCTGGGTGGGTAATGCCACCAAACAAAAGCAACACCTTCAAAGTCTCTCTCAGTGACTACAGGCAGCCAGACACTCAAACTGCCAGTCCTGAATTACGGCTTCTGAATGGTGAGGGCTTCACATTTCACTGATCAGGGCACAGCCCAATCAGAAGACAAACCCCTGCACTGCCAGGGACTAGCAAATCCGCTTTCTTCCAGTGTGCACATGACTGAATGTGCTTCTGTCCATCATCTGGGTCATATATAGTTCAATGCGAGCTGAGCAGACAGGGCTGTAAGGAAATCTGGCGCGGTTCAATACCTCGTCTAGCCTGGGTTCCAGTATCTAATTTTTTTACTGACAAACTCATTTCTCTACTGGGACAGGATGCTGTGCTGGCTGGAAGTTCCATTTCTACAGCAAGAATCCTATCTGGAAACACAGAAGTTGTCCTCTAGCCACAGCAGCTCGAACTTTTTTGATTGTTGTTGCTGCTTTTCTCCCATCACCCCCACCCCCTTTTGACAAAGATCCAACTGTAAAAAGTCTTACGTAACAGTTCAGGACTACTTCGGTTCTTTTACTGGGTAAGCACTTTCTTTTTTTTTTTTAAACTAAAAACCATTTTAACATTGAATCTGTTGAGGGGCTTAACTAAAATCTTTTAATTAATTTGTGTAGTGAAATACTGTCAGTGGATTTTTTAGTCTCATTTCTGCACGTGCTCCTTTGTTCTCAGAACAGAAGCTTTTTATACACACCCCATAACGCAGCTGGAGAGAGTTATGAAGTCAGTTATTATAAGGAACACAAAGGGTGCTTTGCATTCTTTGCCTTTGGATAATTAATTTTGTATTTGTTTTCTTAAAACAGAGTATTTAATGAAGGGAGAAATTCATAAAAAAATAAACTGTTGGAGAATCTAGCAAAGTTTGAAGTTTTTACCATCTTTTCTATCTGTAGTTTTGTGGCCAAACACTTGTGCCGCCTGGGGCGTTGGGGGTAGAGGCAAGCGTAGACAGAGAGGAACTAAGCCAGACATGGACAAAGGCATGAGCCAAAACCAGACAGTCCTGGCCGTTCGATAGGCCAGCAGTGGGTGAGACAGGTCAGCCAGCTGCAGGGGCGGGAGAAGGGGGGGGAATGGGGCATGGATGTGTGAGGTGCTCATGCGTGCGATCGTGACTAGATTCTGAAACTGCCAGCCATTTTCCCAGCTATGCTTTGTACAATCTAAAGGAATGCATCTCTTCTGAAGCAGTCTTGCCAGAGCCCAGTGATAGAAAGGAGTGTGATAACTACCACAACATATGGAATCAGAAAATACTGGGATCTGGGGTGGGCAAGAGGGAATGCAGAGGGTGTGGAAATTTTTTAGTGATCTGGAATGTGTTGAGTGACAGGAAGTGCCCCAAGCTCCCCCCCAACCCAACTCTTCTCAGTCGCGCCTGCTTTTGTCTAACTCTTGTAATCTACACACTACTGCTTACAAAGCTGTCTGAGTTTAAGACAAAAAGAAACATAAAAGGCTCTCCATCGCATAGTACCTGTGATATGGAAGGAATGTAAAAAGCATGGCCCTTCAAGCCTGTGGACATTTTTTCAGGTAAACGGGAGAAAGATAAAATAATTTTCCAAGGATAAATGAGAATTATTACTTATAGCCTAGCTTCCAAATCTGATTTTTAAAATCCAGATTCTGTAATACCTACAGATGCTTAAGTTGGTTTCTAATTTGAAGGAGGCTTGCTTTGTTTGGTTATTATATTGCATTTGAAGTTGTTTATATTTTCTTTGTATAAATTTGGACTTTGGGAGAAAAAATGTGAATAAGCAGAATGCACTAAAAAAAAAGAAGGATTTTCCCCTTCACTGGTTGGAAAGCATTTTAAAGGGTTGGTTTCTTGGAAAAAGCAGCTTGCTCTCTCTCATTTTTGCATGTATGCTATAAAGATAACTTTATGCCATAATAAATGTAAGGTGGAAAACTTAACGACAGAAAATAATAGTGTTCTAAGTGAAAAACAACTTAGTATTTTCCAAAACTTCCATATTATCAACAGAAACACTAAAACTTAAAGAAAAGTAGCCAAATAACTTAATGGTGAACCCTACTTTTCAGTGATGAAATGGAAAATTAAGTGTGAATAAAATGATACTTAAAAATGTTTCTACCTCCTACCACAAAGGATGTTAGTGGTCAGCCTAGGAGTTAATCTTTCCTAGCGTGGCTCTGAGCCTTCATGCCGAGCAGACGTTATTCACATGACGATTCGAAAAGTCCATTCATATATCTCACTACCTGGATTTGAATAGAAACCAGACAGCAATTCTTTAGTTCCAGCCACCATTCGCCCCACTGGACAATAGCGATTTGTTAGCACAGAGTCACAGGCTGTGGGACACAAAGCTTGGAGCTGCAGAAAGATGGGGATTCGGAGAACAGGAAATTACAGGCCCGATGCACTCCTGGCAGCTCTGAGAATACAAAAAAAAAAAAAAAAAAGGCAACACAGCGATGCCATGTTTGAGAGCTACTTCTAGCTTTTTTAACCACCTCCAATGTCATAAAAGCTCTATTGTTGGAGTTCATAAATTCACGAGTCCCATGTGCTCTCTTTTCTCACTACAGGGAACTTCATTCAATGTCCTAGCATACTCAGAAAAATCAAAAGCATCCAGAGTTGATTAGTTGTGGACTCTGATAGAAAGGAGAGGAGTGTTTTACAAATAAACTGTCAGAGAAAAGAACATGCTTAATAACACAAGTGACACATAATAAAATTAATATATTTTACAAATTAATTCCCTAAGACTAGACAATCAAAATGAAACCAAATGTATCAAGACTCCAAGGAAACAATTTTTTCTTCAAAATATCATACAAAACCTATTATTTCCATCAAAAGTTTCTTTGGAACACACATATCAATTTAAAAATTAATCTTACATAAAACATCTGAGTGAGTTGTATTTTCCAAAACAAAGAACTAAAATCAAAGCCCTAAGCACTTATTTTGGAATACTGGAAAGGAAAACTACATTTTACTTTGATTATTAAATTATTGTAGTTCCCTGGCTAAATTTAGAAATTATCTCTACTTCCCTCACTTTAGACATAAAAAATAAATAAAATTAATGGACATTCTAGGTGAGGGGAGACAGAGAATTCTCTAACCTCAATCAATGAGCAAAAGAAAATAGTACATGGATTCCTGTCCAGGCCCTCACGCTACAACCTGAGCACCAACAGGCCAGACTGGTGTCCATTTCAACAGGAGATCCTGCACAAGGAAGTTGTAAATGATTTTGTTCTTCTGCCTTTCTTCAGTGATCTGTTAGCAAATATAAGTCCTAAACGATATCATACCTAAAATACTCATCAAAGGAGATCATGAAGGATCAAAAGTGCTTTGGAAACATTAACTGTTCTACTCTATTTGGTCCCATGGCTTTAAGTTGAACATATGCCAAATTTAATGTTGCCGAAAAATACATCAGCAACTTCTCAACTACCAATTATTGGATTTTTCTCAAATTCTATCATTACTCATCAAACACAAGCATCAGTTATGACCTCAAACTGCACTGCTGTCCAATACTATAGCCACCAACCACATGTGGCTATTTTTATTTAAGTTAATCAAAATTAAATAAAATTAAAAATTCAGTTCCTTAGTAGCATTGGCCACATTTCAAGTACTCAATAGCCCCATGTAATCAGCAGCTATCATACTGGACAGCACAGATATAGGATATTTCCATTACTGCAGAAAGTTCTATTGGACAGCACTGATCCAGAAAATGCTCACATCCAGAACACATGTCCTCACCTACACACCCAGCTGGACATGAAAGAAATTAACCTCTAAGTAAAAAATACCATTACAAGCACCATGAGACTTAAGAAATGTCTTTTAAAAAAAGAATGTTGAAATCAAGGGTTTCATTTATTTTCTTGGTCTACAATAAAGAGTTTATGAAGACTATTAAGACAATAGTGATAGATAGGTAGTAGCAGCCAACATTATTAAAATGCTCCAGAATGGCAATAACTTGGTGTCAAAAAGTTCTTCCTAAACACCTGAAGCAACTAATTCTATACTCTCCTTTACAGAATCACTGTCATCGACAATATCGAATAGCAAAGAGCAAGGGCCTATTCAGTCAGACTTGAGTTTGAAATACCACTATCCACTTTAGTAGCTAGATATTTGATAGATAATATTACAAATTAATTTACTTCTCTGAGATTTAGTGTCCTTATCTGCAAAATAGGGAAACAGCTACCCTGGAGGATGTATGGAAGGACTCACAATAAAATATATAAAGCATCTAGTTAAGGTGATAGCCACATAGTAGAGATTCAAAAAGGAGTAGCTATTATTATTATATTTTTCCCCTTAATCTTCATGATGTGACTCCTTAGAAACAGACAGTTACTATTCAACACAACAGCCTTCATAAACAAGTATCCTAAAATACCTGTCAGTAATTCAACTGGAATAAAATGGAAATATTTGTCTGCTAGATAGCTTTTCCCAGCCAGTGTGTGACCATGCTGTCCCATGCAGCTGGCTTGCCAGAATAATCTCATTTCATACTTGGCTCAAATAACCAGTATGGTCTCTGTGTTCAGTTTTGTTTATGGATCTGGGCTTAAGTTTTAGATGGAAGGACAATGTTCTATAGCTAAAAAGTAAACTCTACCAAGTTAATACAAAACAATGGTTTCCAAAAACTGAGAACCTGCTGCCTATTCAAGAAAATGAGAAAAGCTATTTTAGAAATGCAATGAGAAGCCTTAGTGTCTCCCTTGTTGAGATGACTAAAGCACAAAACTTTAGACTGAATCGTTAAAAGAAATATTGAACTGAAGCTTTTTTCAAGGAACACTGAAATAACCTAGATTATAATAATAGTAGTACTCATGAACTAGCAAAACATCCAATGTCTTATGACCTTTGATTACTGTGAACTTGGTTTATGGTCAAGACCAGATGCAATGAGTGGTGCCCCTCAAGGCTTTAGTGGTTTAAATAAAAAATGCAAGTGACTCCTATTATTACATTTCTTAACCTTCATATCTACCATTAAATGAACTGGATGAAATAAACATGGATATGAGGTCCTTAAATTTTGATGCCATTCTCAATCCATAGTATGCCTGCTAGGTCCAAAAACCAGGGGTCTTAGGGTCAAGTTGATACTGGGTTGGAATCCTAGCTCTGCCACTTATTTACTATGTAATCCTGAAAAAGTCATTTCCTGTCTTTGTCTCAAACTCTTTATAAATAAAATATGAATATTAATGCCGTACTGACAGATCGTTTCAAGATTCAAGGATCATATATATAAAACATCTTGAACTGTTTCTGGCACATAAAAAACACTCTGGAAATGTCAATTCTGTGAAAACACAGTAAGGGCTTCAGGTCCCAGTTCCTTATCTGAGACTCTTCCCAAAGAGAGAATGGAAACAGAACTATTCCAGGCTGATTTATAGCACAAACCATTCTCTGTTTAAATTTTAATTAAAAGAAACATATAAAAAGCTGTCAACACTGAACAAAGAATTTCAAGTCTTAGGAACACATAATGAATTGATTGAGTGAATACAGGAAAAATTAGTATTTCAAAAGTGAGGTGGTACATCAAATTTTAATATTATAAGGTACAATTTAATACTGACACTAATTTAATGCTACTGGGTATAAAAAAAAGCAGAGAATCATTTTCTTAAATTAAGAAGTAATATTTCCTGGAGACTCTTTTGGGATAAGATTTCTACTAATTCTTGGTCATTAGAACAAAAACATCAAAATTCTAAAATACTGCCCAAGATTAAGAAATTAAAATAGTCTCCTGCACGTATGGGAAAGAAAATTCATGTTTTCTAAGATCAAAGCCATAGGAAGAATTCCTGGGTAAAACGTTTTCCTACTACACCTGTAGACTCATTTTAAAATGGAAAATAATCTAGCAGGAACTAGAAATAGTAGGTATTTCTTAATAATGCAAAATAACCAAAAAGAAATGTTGGACATGCTACATAACCATTCAGAGTACGTAAGGCAGTAGATTTTCCAAAGCAAACAGAACTATAAGGGAGATCGTGTGGTGGGAAATCTGAAAAGGTGTATTTATCTCCCAGAAATTGGCTGGATTAGAAATTATATCAAATCTTAACTCTGCCACTATCTATCTAGGTGACTTTTACCAAGTCACTTCTGAGTCTTTGTTACCAGTGGTGGTTCAAAAAATATATTCTTATTAGTGGCTAAAGGACAAATAGCACTTAGAGATGAGAAATTTGGATTTGTCGGATGGTATTCAAATTTCAGTCTCTGCAAAGCCTAGCCACCATAAGATGTTTTACAGGGGGTCGTGCTTAAGCAGATAGATTAGACAGACAAGATAGACATATAGATAGATCTGATTACAAGAATTTCCATGGATGCCATCAGCAATGATAAATAACTCACAAAAGGTCTCCAGAGGAAAGGTTCCTCAGCAGGTGTTTCTGGGTTCTTAACAAATGCTGATTAAGCACAGCCCTCTTTCTCTAGTCATTCATCCAACAAATATTAAGTTCCCAGTAGGTATCATGCACAGTGCTAGACCCAGGTTGAGTGATGAACAAAATAGATACATTAGCTGCGTCCCTGGAGCTGACAAGCTATAAACTGGGATAACTATAGCTAGAAGCCCTATCATTTAAAAAATGGTAGGAGCCCAGCCGGTGTGGCTCAGTGGATTGAACGTTGTCCCGTGGACTGAGAAGTCCCAGTTCGATTCCCAGTCAGGGCACATGCTGGGGGTTTCAGGCTTGATCCCCATTGGGGGTCGTGCAGGAGGTAGTCGATCCATGTTTCTCTCTCTCTCTCTCCCTTCCTCTCTCTCTAAAAAAATCAATAAAAACATATTTTTAAAAAACTAAAAAATGGTATGAATCTGAGTTCAGAAACTCTCAGAATAGGTCCAGTGATTTGGGGAAACTGCCTTGCCATCCTGTTGAAGCTGAACTAACCTAGTTCATAAGATAATAGAAGAATGTACGTCCTCAGTTCTGTTGATTCAAACAAAGAGATACACTAAACTAGAAGTTTTGTTTTTGTTTTTTTTTTTAATTCTCACCTGAAGATATTTTCCCATTTATCTTCAGATAGAGTGGGAAGGGGAGAGAGAGAGAATATCGACATGAGAGAGACACATTGATTGGTTGCCTCCCACACGACTCTGGACCAGGGCCGAGGACGAACCGCAGCGGGGAACGAATCGCACCAAGGTACATGCCCTTGACCAGAATCAAACCCACAACTCTTTGATCCACGGGACGATACTCTAACCGCTGAGCCAAACAGGCCAGGGCTAAACTACAAGATCTCAATAGATTTTAAGCCATTAAGGAAATGAAATACCTTCAAACATATAGGCTGGTTTCACAATGACTATTACTCAGGTCTGTGATAAACCACTATCTCATGCAAAAATTCAGCCTCTTTTTGATGACTATTTCAAAACAAGGTAATTTCTGGAGGAGATAGAGTAAAGGAGGTCTAAGCATGGAATGACATTCTAGGAGCAAATCATGATACACTGGAGTATTAAATGTGATATATTTAGCATTTCCTTCATTCCCTTCCCTAAGACTATGTTCTTAGCATGTACATTCCCTTTGATGGTGAATGCTATGATCATCATGATTAAACAGCTAGCTTAGTCCTCAACCCATGACTCAGCTGGCTCTTAGCAACCAAGAATATTTGAGAAACAGATGATAAATATAAAGAGAAGGAGACACTAGGGTCACAACAGGGATTCTATGGCAATTCATCTCACAAACTAGACCCACTTATATCTATGAGGTATCTAAATATTAACCTCTTTTCCAATTGTAATATAGTCTTTGTTGTCATAGGACTATATAAAGAAGTTACTGTTACCAATGGACTAAACTATATCCATGTACCACAATGGCATAATGTTATCTCCACAGAACCTGAAGTTCCCAACAACCAAAAGTCCCAATCAAGAAATTCCCATTCTAGTTCCTTGCAACTGACAGAAGTTGGGTTTCCACCCAAACTTTTTCCCACTGGTAAAGACTCAATATCAAGTGTCTTTTGCCTTTTCATTGAATATCAAAGTCAAGTGGAAAAGAGACCTGGCAAATGTATTCAGAACAAATTAGATAGTTACATCAAAAAAGAGGATACTAATCTAGTCATCTATTACTATGACCCAAATTTTAGTAGAAGTACCTCCATTTGGCTTTCTAATAGCACTGCATTTTGTCAGGATTATTTCTCTGCATAATCCGATATTACTAGAACAAAACCATTTCTTCTGCTTGGCCACTTAAAAGCTTCTAAGTATATAGTTCATTCATTCAATGGATTATCTGTTGAGTTCTTAGTATATGCTAGATCCTGTTCTAGGCATTGGATACATAATAGCTAACAAGACAAAGGTTCTGTACTTTGGCATTGTAGTCACAAAGACTTGAATTTACTCTCAGTTTGAGCACTGACTGTGTGACCCTAGACAAATCTGCCTCTCTGAACCTCAGCTACCTTTTCTAGGGAAAAAAGGGAACATAATACCACTTCATAGAACTGTTATGAAAATTATATAATGTTTGTCAGCATCTAGCATAGTCTGGACAAAGAGTAGCTATACTTTTACAAAACAGCGGATATGTGTTACTATTTATTATACATCCTTTCATATGCATGTATGAGAATCACTCTAGTTCTCTTTTAAATAACAGGTTTCAAAGACTTAAGTATATCTAAAATATTTGTTTCAGGTTTTATGAACTAAGCAGAATAAAAACCATTCAAGGATGAAATGCTACTTCTGGTTATTAAAAAGCTTCTGGCTGTATATGCTAAACATAACATAGCAAGTATTTATGAGAAAAATACAGGATGGGGCAAAAGTAGGTTTAGAGTTGTTCATATGGAAAATACAATTATTAATAAATAATAATACAAAAATAAACTCACGTACTCACAACTGTTAACCTACTTTTGCCCCCCCCTGTGTTCTGAAGTTGGGATGTTAATGATGAAACAGATCACTGCACTGCACTCACACAGATTTCAAATGGTAGTATTTGAAATCATATTCCTAGTAGTATTACTTTTTCAGCCAATTTAATCAGAAATTGCATAGAAGAAACCTATCTAAAAGATTTAGAATCTCAAGTCTACTATAGTCATCAAGAAGGGCAAAGGAAGCATGTTTTTTCCTCTAAATATTACAATAAAGTCTCATATAGAAACTAATTTGAAAGCAAATCCTGATAGATATTCAGGTGGTTTCCAATTATTCTCTATTATAAATAATACTGTAGCCCAGCCAGTGTGGCTCAGTGGACTGAGCATCGTCCCATGGACTGAGAGGTCCCAGTTCGATTCCCAGTCAGGGCACATGCCTGGGTTGCAGGCTCAATCCCCAGCAGGAGGGTGTGCAGGAGGCAGCCAATTGACGTTTCTCTCACACTGATGTTTCTCTCTCTCTTGCCCTTCCTAAGAAATCAATAAAAACATATATTTTTAAAATAATGATAATAATAATACTGTGGTGATCATATTTATATCACTATCCACATTTCTGATATATTTTTTTTATCTGACCAATTTACACTTCCACCAACAGGAAGTGATAGCACCTATCTCACCCAAAGCTCACAAACACTGAGAATGTGCTATACATAATTAGCTGGCATCCAAATATAATCGTTTCTGTTTGTTCAATAATGAGAAAAGACGACTTTTAAAAGAAAACTCAGCCCTGGCCAGTTTGGCTCAGCGGTTGGAGCATCGGCCTGCGGTCCAGAGAGACCCGGGTTCGGTTCCCGCTAAGGGCATGTACTTCGGTTGCAGTTTGTCCCCGGCCCTGGTTGGTCGTGCGGGTGGCAGCCACTTGATGTGTCCCTTTCACGTCGATGTTTCTCTCTCTCTCTCTCTTCCTCTCTCTCCTTCCCACTCTATCTGAACAAAAAAAAAGAAAACTCAAAGTGAAATAAGAACAAGAAAGTAGAAGAATCTCCCTAGAAAGACAAATTAGACATCCCTACAAATGCTAGAAAGTTCATAAAAATCTTGAAAAAAACTGTCCTGGCCAGTGTGGCACAGAGGTTAGAGCGTCGGCCCATGCACCAAAGGGTTGTAGGTTCGATTCTCAGTCAAGGGCATGTACCTGGGTTGCAGATTCAATCCCGTGCCGAAGTCAGGGAGCATGTGGGAGGCAACCAATTGATTGTCTCTCTCACATGGATGTTTCTCTCCCTCTCTGCCTGTCTCTCTCTCTCTCTCTCTGTCTCTCTGTCTCTCTCTCTCTCTCCCCCCTCCCCCCCTTCCACTCTCTCTAAAAATGAATGGAAAAAAATATCCTTGGGTGAGGATTTAACCAAAAACAAAAAACAACCTTCCAACAGGACACAGGGTTTAACATTAGGCTCCAACAGTCTCAAAAGTAAAAGCAAAACAAAACAAAACACTCTGAGTTTCATTATCTGGAAACAATGACATGAATCAACCATCTTTGGGAGAAAAATTACATGAAAACTGTGTTGATAAATTAAGATGCACAAAAATCAGTATTTTCACATCTGAATTATATTCAAATTTTAATAGTGAGCAAAGTAGTCAATATGAATATATATTTTTGGTATCTCAAATATAATAGAAAACTCTATAAATGATTATTAAGGCAAGAAGATAACCAACAACCTCATTTATTCAACAAATCTTATTGAATGACAACTTTGTTTCAGGTACGTTCATGTATAAGAAATCCACATTTTTCAAGAGTTCTTTACTCAAAAAGCTTGCCTTTTGTATCCTTCACAATCTAGCCCTCTTACATCATGTCACATTTGCCTGCCCAACTGCTGAAACAGCACATATCTCAGATCATGGCTAGAAAAAGGAAATCCTTTCAGGTCACTGTACTGAATGATCAACTTAAAAATCAAGACTTCCAAAGAGAGGGAAAAAACCCAAAGTCAATCCAATCCAATTGAACAGACTGCGCTCATGTGGCCTCATAACAGCACACAGTAATGTTTACCCAAGTACCTATAGTCAAGAGGAATTCAAATATTGACAGGAAGAAATAAAACCTCTTACTTTCCACAGAATAACTAATAAAACTACTATAATTTTCATTTCTTTGTAATTTTCCTGTAAATCCTGCTCAATTTGAGTCTTAGAAGAGGGATTTCTCCTTAACAGAAAATAACACCCCAGGTTTCCTGCAGATGTTTGAGAATATGTGTACCACATAGAAGGAAATTTGTCACAGTAACTGCATGCTTCAGAAATAAAAGCTGGTCAGCTCAGTGTGAAAGGTCAGATTCCTGAGAAAGCTTTGCATCTGCTAAAAGACTTTGATACCTACATACATCTAATGTGTTTCAGAATCTGGCAATGTTATTAGCCTCTACTTTATTGATGAAGATATTGAAGCTTAGAAAGAAATGTCTTGTCCATTGTCAAAAGTGCTAGGAAACAACAGAGTCCAGATTTACATGCAGATGACTTATTCTTGGGGACTGGCTCATTTCACTATACCAGTGTGAATTTCTATAGTTTGGTGAGGCTTTTTCCTCCTTTAAAACGTTTTTACTGTTACAGACTAAATTTTTTCTGCTCCTAACTTTAAAAAGACCTGGTTTCCATCCAGCTGGTGTGGCTTGGTGGTTGAGGGTCGACCCATGCACCAAGAGGTCACCGGTGTGATTCCCGGTCAGGGCACATGCCCATATTGTGGGCCCCATCCCCATTGGGAGGCATGTAGGAGGCGGCCAATCGATGTTCTCTCTCATCAATGTTTCTATCTCTCTCTCTCCCTCTCCCTTCCTCTCTCTCTCTAAAAAAACCTCTCTTAATAAAGAAAAAATAAATAAATAAATAATAAATAGAAAGACCTAGTTTCCAAGATCACAAGAATATGGTATGTACAATGCAATTTTACATACGATGAAAATAGAATTCTGGGTGTCAGCAAGTATACAGTCTAAATTATTCATGGAACTTTTAAAAAATAGCTCAATATCATTAATTTATTAGGCTTCAAGTCTCTAGAAAAAGTGGAAAGAAATATATTATCTCTTTTTAAAATGTATTTAAATGTAAACAATATAGTCTAACTTAAAGAAATATATTTCAGTGTTTGCTAAAATACATTACAGTTTCCACTGCACCGATGCTCTGTGCTAATATTTTAAAGTTTTTAAAAAGAATATATAATATCTTAAAAGAATGGCATCTCAGGATTATCATATGTGAATGTGAAAGCCTTTTGTAAATGGTAAAGCAAAATTATCATTAACATTATTATTTTAAGGCATTTGTTCTGCTTTAATATAGTTCCTAGAAATTCATGGTTATGGGGGGATGTATAGGAGTGGGGAGGAGAGTAACAATGGGGGGAAAAGGAAGGACATCTGTAATAAAAATAAGTTAATAAAGATGGCCGATAAAAAAAAAACAAAAAACTTAAAAAACTCAACACGCAAAAAAAAAAAAAAAAAAAATCTAATTAAAAAATGGGCAAAGGACCTAAATAGATACTTCTCCAAAGAGGACATACAGATGGCCAATAGACATATGAAAGGATGCTAATCATCAGAGAAATGCAAATTAAAACCATAATGAGATATCACCTCACACTTGTCAGAATGGCTATCATCAATAAACTAACAAACAACAAGTGTTGGCGAGAATGTGGAGAAAAGGGAACCCTCGTGACACTGTTAGTGGGAATGCAGATTGGTGCAGCCACTGTGGAAAGCAGAATGAAGTTACCTCAAAAAATTAAAAATGTAACTGCCTTATGACCTAGTAATCCTACTTCTGGGACTATATCCAAAGAAACCCAAAACATTAATTCAAAAAATATATGCACCCCTATGTTCATTGCAGCTTTATTTACAACAGCCAAGATTTGGAAGCAGCCCAAGTGCCCATTGGTAGATGATGAGTAGATTAAAAAAAAGCTGCAGTACATTTACACAATGGAATACTACTCATCCATAAAAAAGAAGGAAATCTTACCTTTTGCAACAGCATAGATGAACCTGGAGATTATTAGGTTGAGTGAAATAAGCCATTCAGAAAAAGACAACCATATGATCTCACTTATATGTTATAAACAAAATAAACTAAAACAAAGTGGAGACAGACTCATGGATACAAAGAACATACTGACAGCTGTCAGAGGGAAGGGGGTTGGAGGCTGGATGAGAATAGTGAAGGGATTAAGCAAAGAAAATAAAGACAGACCCAGGGACACAGAAAAAAAAATTCATGGTTACCTTTTGTTAACAGATGACCAGATAAGATCCTTAATTTTGAGCAGAAAGCAAAATGTGGATAAAAAAGTACAGACAGGCCCGATTGGTGTGGCTCAGTGGCTGAGCATCGACCCATGCACCAAGAGGTCACCAGTTCAATCCCAGTCAGGGCACATGACCAATTGTGGTCTGGATCCCCAGTGAGGGGCATGCAGGAGGCGGCCAATCGATGTTTTCTCTCATCGATATCTCTATCTCTCCCCCTCTCCCTTCCTCTCTTTCTAAAATCAATAAAGAAAAATTATTTTTTTAAAAAGTACAGACAAGAAGACAACATGGGTTTAATCAAAGCTTCATTACTAAATTTCTATCTAAAATTCTCTGAGCTTCAAGTGCTTCAACTATAAAATGGAAAAATACTTAGCTAAATGAGAGTCTTAAATAACAAAGTGTCTGTTGCCCAATACAGAGTAGTGTTTAATTATTACTAGTTCTCTTCCTTTCAAGGAGTTTATTTTTCTTTACAGGAGTCAGACAGATTTCTTAGACTGCTGGTGGATATGGCCTATATAGGAACAAGGATTGCACTGCTCAAAACTTGTGGCTGGAAATCAACTGGCTTTTTAATAGGTTTGGGATTTGTCTTTTTGTTATTTACTCAGTCAGGCACTTTTTTATTAAACATTCATTAACAGTACAATTTATTCGTTTAAAGATTCACTG
Organism: Tadarida brasiliensis; assembly: GCA_030848825.1. Lineage (NCBI taxonomy): Eukaryota > Metazoa > Chordata > Mammalia > Chiroptera > Molossidae > Tadarida > Tadarida brasiliensis. The sequence goes on along the minus strand of CM061269.1, from coordinate 9,593,987 downwards.
AGCATCTACTCTGCAGCAAGCTAAACACAAAAATGTCCTCAAATCTGCCCCAAAGGAGCTTACAGTCTAGTAGTAGGGACAAATCTTAAACATAGGAAAGCCTAGGATTATGGAAGCCCGAAGTAAAAGCACTTAACCTGGTAAGGGGAAGAAAAGTTAGAGGAAGAATCTGAGATGAGTCTTGAAAGATAGAATTTGTAGGAAAGTGAAGAAAAAGATAAGGAGCTTTTCAGGCATAAGGAATAGTATGAGAAAAAGCAGTAACATGGGAGACCAAATCGTATATTCAAGAAACCACATGTGCAATGTGGCTGGAGCTCAAGAGGAATAGAGAAGGTTGATAAGGTAGGTAGGGGCTTCCTTTGTCAGGCTCAAGCTGTGAAATTCATTCCAACACTATGTAGTAATTTTCTAAACTTGCGTAAAGAGGGTGATTTCAGTCTCATTTGAGAGTCTAATGTGCTAGTTCCCCTCAATCTAACTAGCATTAAAAAACAAACAAACTTGGTTTTATGATGGTATATGAACTCTAACTAAACACTAGTCACTTGCCATCTAGCAGTCAGAAAACATTGCTTGAGAAACCAAAGAAGTTACCTGAACTGAGTAATTACTGAGGTATGTGTAGCTGCTCAAGACGTGCAAACCTCCCTGGCAGTCTTTTACTCTGTTGACTCATAAGACTGACTATATAGTAGGCCCTCAATACTTACTAAATTAAATTATAGTGAACGAGAGAGAGACCGAGACCTTTAATGCATTCTTTGTTCACGGGCCAACTAACATGAAGACTTTAAAAGAAAGAAACTTCCTTTTCCCCCCCAGCCTTTCCTTCACATGAATTTGGTTAACATATGTCTTAAGATTCTTTTGTTTGTTTGTTTTCAGATCAGACTATTTTTAGTTGTTGAGAAAGGTCTAAAAAGCTAGGAAATGGGAAGTCTGTATTTTATTACTAAATTATTACATTCTGACAGTAAGTCTTCAAGTTAGCTTCATGCAGAGGCAGATGACAAAGACAGGTAGCTTTATTTAAAGTCATGATTCATTCATGATTCACTGTCAACAAATACTGACTGCAGCATGAAAGTCAGCATAATCAAGGAAAAAAATTCAGAGTGGATGAAGCAAAGGGTGTGTCTATTTGGGAACAATGAAGAAAGGATGTGATTTAAGAAGTCAGGTTAAAGCATTTAGATTTTATCTAAAGATAGTCAGGGCGTCAAGTTTTCAAGTAAAGTCAAATCTGCATTTAGCCACTGGGTGGAAGATAAATTCAAGGTGGGCAAGACTGGAACTAAGGAGACCACTTGGGCTGTTGCCATCATTCAGATGAAAAGATGATGGTTTTGACCACAGTGGTGGCAAAGATGCAAAGGCTATCACATGCTACAAGTGGATGGACCTTATGCTGAGTGAAATAAGCAAGTCATAAAAGACAAATATTATATGATTCCAGTAATACTGTGTATCTAAAGTAGTCAAATTCATAGAAACAGAAAGTAGAATGGTGGTTACCAAGGGCTGGGAGAACGGAAAAGGGGAAGTTGTTTAATAAGTACAGAGTTTCAGCTTTCCAAGATGAAATGTTCTGGAGATCTGTTGATCAACAGTGTAAATATACTTAACACTATTAAACCGTATATTTATGTTAAAAGGGCTAAATGGTAAATTTGTTACGTGTTTTTTACCACAATTCTTTTTTAAAAGATGTAAAGGGGACACAAGGCTTTTGTTTCGTTTTAATATTCTGCTCTATTCAACCTCTGAAATGTCTCTTGCTATTTTACTGAATTATAAAATTAATATAGCTAAATGGGATCTGATTTGCAGGGCACCAAAGTGCCACATGGCCCCAAATCTTACCAGATTCTTGTCATGCTACTCAGCATTTCCTCCATGAAAGTCATTGTTTACATATACATATATGTAAGCACATTTAAAATACTACTGAAAAATAATTCAAAATGCTTATAAGAAGTATTACACAGAATAAAAAGTGAAACCCCACCAATTCTCTAACTACCCTACTCGTGGTGGGTATGCAGCAGTACATCAGTTTTTTGTTTTTTTTTTAATTCTTTTTTTTTTTTTTTTATCCTCACCTGAGGACATTTTTCCACTTTTTGGTCAGATAGAGTGGGGAAGGAGAGAGGAAGAGAGAGAGAGAGAGAAACATCGACGTGAAAGGGACACATCGAGTGGCTGCCTCCCGCACGACCCACCAGGGGCCGGGGACAAACTGCAACCGAGGTACGCGCCCTTAGCGGGAACCGAACCCGGGTCTCTCTGGACCGCAGGCCGACGCTCTAACCGCTGAGCCAAACCGGCCAGGGCAGTACATCAGTTTTATTTCTTAATTTTCATTTTTCTGTTATCTAGTGATGTTGAGTACCTTGGACCAGAGTTTGATAGATAGTGGGGAAGCACACTTAATAAATCTTAGTGACCAACTGGTTAGAGACAAAGAAAAGAAAATCTAGAAAGACACAGAAAGAAAAGATATTTAGGGAAGGAAAAAACATACTCATTTCTGAAACCATTAGGTTTGAGTCTGCCAATGGGAGTGAGTAAAATGTGAAATTCAAGAGCTAGCTGACTGCAACTACTGAGACTTAGTGGGACATACAAAGGTTCTCACATTAAAAAATAATTTAAGCCCTGGCCAGTTTGGCTCAGCGATTAGAGCGTCGGCCTGCGGACTGGAGAGTCCCGGGTTCGGTTCCCGCTAAGGGCACATACCTCGGTTGCAGTTTGTCCCCGGCCCCGGATGGGGTCATGTGGGTGGCAACCAGTCAATGTGTCTCTCTCACATCAATGCTTCTCTCTCTCTCTTCCCCCCTCTCTCCCTCCCTCTCTATCTGAAGATAAATGCAAAATTGTCCTCGGGTGAGGATAAAAAAATAAAAAATAATTTAAAATAAACAAAAATATTTGACAACTGCCATACCTCAGGTAGTAAAGAAAATAAATTTACAATCCTAAGGAGGCGTACCTCAGAGATACTGTGGGTTCGGTTTCAGACTACGGCAATAAAGTAAGAATCACGATAAAGCAAGTCATAATCTTTTTGCTGGTAGGGGCTCTTAACTTCAATTTGTAAAATACACAACATCTGTGAAGTACATAAAGCAAAGCACAATAAAATGAGGTATGCCAACACAGTACAGTATTTCAAAAATAGAACCTCATAGATGCATAAGATCTCCCCACTATAAACTTCCAGGAATCCTTGTGAAGATAACAAAAAGAAATCTAGAAAAAGTGTTAAGTCCCAGAAAACAGAATTTAAAGAAAAAGTCAAAGTCTTAATAAAAGACAAGTTTACTACATGATTTCATGAAAACATCAGACAACAACTCGTTTTCAGACAAGAAGGCGATCTCTGATACCTATCAAGTGTATCTATCGTGAGAACATGAAGAAGTAAGAAAAGCAAGGGTCATTATTATCAACAAACTATGTGAGGATCAAGGATGAGGAAAAACAAAATTTGGAGCTATGCTCTGTCCTCTGACATTTATCTCATCATTGGAATATCTAGCTAATTATAGCTTCCCACCAAATATTATGTGGTAGTTAAAAGCTTGGGGTCTGGAGACAGGCAAACCTGTATTCAAATCTTAACTCTGTCACTCCTTAGCTACTTGACTCTAGGCAAGTGACCTCCTCTAGCTTCAGTTTTCTCATATCCAGAATGAGAGTAATAGTAATTATCCACAGAACTATTGTGAGTATTAAATGAGATAATACAAGTAAAGCACTTAGTATCATGCCTGACCCATAGTAAGTACTATAAATGTTAGCTGATATTATCATCTGTAAAATGTGACCAATTCACATACCCATAAGATTGAAAAGAAGTAAACCCACACGTGTATAACTAGTTACACAGGAGGAACTTAAATGGTAGATATCATTACCCCCTACTTTTAGGAAACTCTGTTATCATTCAGTGTCAAACTGAGTATGAAATGGTATATACATAGTGCACTGATTAAAAACACAATGAATCTGGAAATTCTGAGATCAGATTATGACTCTGACACTTATTATCTATGTGATCTTGAACAAGTTATTTACCTCACTTTGCCTTCCTGTTTTCATCTGTAAAATGGGAAAAATAACAAGTACCTATCTTATTGGGTTGTTGTAAGGATTAAGACAACCTTTCTTTTAAATGCTTTGTATGTAAAGCCCTAAAAATAAAATCTAGAACATAAATACTATATAAGTATTAGCTGTTCTTATTTTAATAGCAGCAGTACAGATATTTTGTCTGCATTAAAGAAATGAGGAAGTAAGTTTGGATGCGAATCATCCCTTTGTCCAGCGTAGCCTCCTGTATATGCTACTCGCCCCCCATTAGTCACTTAGTAGCTGTCTGGATTCTCAGATCTACTGCTGCAGTATCGCTTGTGTTCCAGTAACCCTTTTTTACTTAATAATAACTTCAAAGCACAAGAGTAGTGATGTTGGCAATTCAGATATGCAAAAGAAAAGCCATAAAGTGCTTTCACTAAATGAAAAGTTATGTATGTACAGTCATGCACTACTTAAAGATTGGAGTATGTTCTGAGAAATGGTCATTAGGTGATTCTGTTGTTGTGCGAACATCATAGAGTGCCCTTACACAAACCTAGATAGTATAGTCTACTACACAACTAGGCTATATGGTATAGCCTATTGCTCCTAGGCTACAAGCCATGAAGCATGTTACTGTACAAGACAACAGGAAATTAAATCAAGCACAAGAGAAAATGATGCAATCAAGAGATGCGGTAAATAAGGACTGTATGAGGCTTCTGTGGGCACAGCACAGCATACCATTTTATAACAAACAGAAAGAGTAGAAAGAGTACACTCTAAAGTAATGATTAAAAGTATACAGTAAATACATAAACCAGTAACACAGTTGTTTATTATTATTATCAAATCTTATGTACTCTACATAACTGTATGTGCTACACTTTTACACGACTGGCAGAGCAGGTTTGTTTACACCAGCATCATCATAAACATGTACGTAATGCATTGCGCTACAACATTATGACAGCTACAACATCACAGTGCAATAGGAATTTTTCAGCTCCATTATAATCTTATGGGACCACAGTCGTATATTTGGCCCACCATTGACCATAAGGTTGTTGCACAGTACATGGTCACAGAAGAAAACATAGCACATAGTATAAAAGGTTCAGTATTATCCGAGATTTCAGACATCCACTGCGGATCTTGAAAACATACCCCCACAGATAAGTGGGGGGAACTACGTACTAGTATTTTCTTTCCACACTCCACAAATCTTTATCCCTGAGCAAGTCAGAAGAGGTATCTAAAGAGGCAAAAATACAAGCAAGTAAGCACACTTTAGTATTGAAGGGAAATTTCATGCTTGTTCTTAGAAGGTCATCAAGTCAGTCCTGTGATTGGCTTTTGTAGTTGACCTACAAAGTGAACAAAATACTAAATGGCATCAGCAACAAATAAAATTGGTGAACTGTAATTCTATATAAGAATCTGTGCCTCCTACCAGACTGTGGGCTTCCTCACAAAAAGATCTTATTCATCACCAGCATCTAGTACACTGCCTGGTGCACACAAAAGGTAGTCAATAAATGGTGATTGAATATAGTCAGTGAGTACCTCCCCCTTGTGGGAGGTACTATGTTAGGGGCCAGAGAGCCCATAATGGTTCATTTATGTTGATGCCAAACGTTTTAGACTCTTTAAACGTTAAACAAGGCAAGATTTGGTTAAGCAGCTGCAGCTGCAGTTGCACCTGCTCTCATCTCAGACTTATTCCCAACAGCAAAGCTACCCTCCTCTACATGTCTCCTGAAGCAAATCAAACATTTCTCTCAAATGATGGAGAGCCACTTCCCATGCAGCTCTGGTGGTGTTCTTTCTGCTCAGCAAAGGAGGAAAACTCCAGAATCTTTGGTCATAAAAATGCGATGGTTGGCAAGAGCAGGTGCTGAGTAAGCCTGGTACACTTCCAAATGAAATCTTGCCATCTAGAATTCTGAATTGAGGATGCCAGACTCAAGAACATCTGGATTTGCTCCCCTGGCTTCAGAGTTTGTCTAAGAGAGGCCAGGAAAGAGTATACTGTTGCCAGTATGTGTATGTGTAATTGCATACTCAAATACTGTACTTTGGATAAGAGTCCAAGACTTGGCAAATAGATGGAATGTAGCACATGGAACTTCCTGAATAGAGAACCATGCAAAGGGGAAACCAGGAAACCAGGAAAGGTGTAAATTGCCCCTCTGTGCCACATTTTGGAAGAATTCACCCAGGATAATAAATACTAGAAAGTTAGATAGGGGGAAATGCTCAGAAGTATGTAAAAGGCAAAACAGCACCATTACCTCAGAAAGTAGTAAGTTTATCATACAATAACTATTTCCCCCTCCAAAGAGATAAATAAATGTGATTATAATTTGGTAAATGCAGAAAAAAATATTGAGCTGTGGACTCTGGCAGACAGATGGTGTTGAAATTAAACAGTGTGAGCTTTGGCAGCTGTACTATGTACTTTTTCAAATTCTTACATCATTGCTCTGGTGAGGGCCCTGTACCAAGCTGGCATGAGTTCTAATGTGGTTTGGAGAGAGAATTTCTTGCCTTTTTAAAAAGATGACCTACAAATAGCCTTTTTTACATACAACAGGGAAATAAATATTGCTCTTTACTACAGATTTTGCTTTAAAGGACAAAGCTATATTGCCAAGTTAAGAAAGTGTTAGAAATAATTCTAAAATTTTAAAGGCCACTCATCACAAGCTCTAAAAAGACTTCTAAAACAGTACATGAATATCTCTTAAAATAGTGATTAGTCACATCTGTGGCAATAAAAAGTCAGTTACAAAGAATGATAATTACCTTCATATTTATACTCTGACCCTAGCAGCTTAGATGTATCCTTTAGAGGTGAAGAATGGGGCACCCTCCCTACTCCAGCCATGAGAACTTGAACAAGTTACTTGACCTCAGTGTCCTCAAATGCAAAATAAAATAGTAACATCACCCTACAAGATAGTTCTCACAATAGCAAGTACATGGCAAATCCTCAATAAATAGTAGGTATGCTTATGAAAGATAGAATTTTTAAACTGGTGTTTAATTAGACTACCACACACTCAATGGAGCTAAGTGGTCTGACTTTTCTCCATTCAGATTCAAGAATGGGAAGAATTTATATATCACCTGGTATCAAGATCAAGATTGGGCCCTGGCCGGTTTGGCTCAGTGGTTAGAGCGTCGGTCTGTGGTCCAGAGAGACCCGGGTTCGGTTCCCACTAAGGGCATGTACCTCGGTTGCAGTTTGTCCCTGGCCCTGGTTGGTTGTGCGGGTGGCAGCCGCTCGATGTGTCCCTTTCACGTCGATGTTTCTCTCTCTCTCTCGTCCTCTCTCTCCCTCCCACTCTGTCTGAACAAAAAATGAAAAAATGTCCTTGGGTGAGGATATAAAAAAAAAAAAAAAAAAAAAGATCAAGATTGGGCTTGAGCTCTTTGAACAAGTGATATCAGAAAGCAAGACTTGATTCTCTGTATCTCTCCAGCAACATCAAAGAAAAACACAAAATTCCAAACCTGAAAAATGACAGTTAAGGAAGAAGGGGAAACAAACAACCTTTAGCTCTCATAAAGTAGATATAATTTGGCATGTTTAGACCAACAGGATTTTTTCCCTCATTATTATCATGAAATACTTTAAATTTTCATAAAAAGTGAAAAAATTAAAATGAACCATCATTCATACACAATAACCAAAGTTTTGACAATTTGCTTCAGATATGATTATGATGTTACTTTTTAAAAATATATATTTTTATTGATTTTTAGAGAGAGAGAAAGAAATAGAAACATCAATGAGAGAGAGAAACATCGATCGGCTGCCTCCTGCATGCCCCCCACTGGGGATCCAGCCCACAAGCCAGGCATGTGCCCTGACCGGGAATCGAACCAGGACCTCTCAGTCCATGGGATGATGCTCAATACACTGTACCACACTGGTGGAACACTATGTTACTTTTTGAAGTATAATTTACATATGGTATGGTGAACAAATCTTAAGTTTAAGTTTGATGAATTTTTACAGAGGTATATACATAGGACAAATTATGGAACATTTACAGCAGCTCACAAGATTCCCTCATAATCTTTCTCCCCCCAAAGTATCTATTATTCTGAACTCAAATAGCATTATTTTTCACCTGTTGGGTTTTCCTTTTACCACTAATAATCAGATCTAGACTTTACTTTTCTGTTTTCTTAAATAGTTTGTCAGTGTCTATTTTAATACATATTTTAGTCACTCTGACCCCTTTTAAACAGGAGTTTATATAAGACTCTTAATATCAGTAGTAATAGTAAAAACAGGCAAAACACCGAAAAACTGTAGTTTTGCCCTGGCTGCTTTGGCTCAGCAGCCAGAGGGTCAGCCCTTGGACAAAAGGGTCATGGGTTTGATTCCCAGTCAAGGGCTTATACAGGGTTGCAGGTTCAATCCCTGGTCCCAGTGGGAGGCAACCAATTGATATGTCTCACATCAATGTTTCTCTCTCTTCCTCTCTCCGCCCCCCCCACTCCCTCCCTACCTCTCCCCTCTTTCTCCCTTCTACTCTCTAAAAATCAATGGAAAAACATCCTCGGGTGAGGATTAGCAAATAAATAAATAAAAACTGTAGTTTTACACCTGGCTGGTGTGACTCAGTGGTTGAGTGTCAACCCATGCACCAAAAGGTGGCTGATTCGATTCCCAGTCAAGGCACATGCTCCGGTTGTGGGCCAGATCCCCAGTGGGGGGGGGTGGGGGGTGCAGGAGGTAGCCAATCAATGTTCTCTCTCTGTCCCTCTCCCTTCCTCTCTAAAATCAATAAAGAAAAAAACAAAACAAAAACTGTAGTTTTAAAAGTCTATATATTTAGAATGCACAGAAGCCCCCTAACATTTTTTTTAAAAAGGCAGAAGATTGAGAATGCTAACATCAAAGAAATGAAAAGGAAAAGTAGAATTTATTTTTATTTAAATAAATCCTAAAGAAAATGCACTAGACAGCTTTTTAAACAAGAAAGTCTGTAATCAGTATATATTTCTAAACTAATTTAAAGAGAATATTTAACTGAAAATTTAAATCTTTAATATGTTAATTTTTATTGACTGTCAGTGTCTGAATAAATCCCATCCCAATTCTACTTTCTTCAAAGTTCACAACCAGTCCAGCCGGTGTGGCTCAGTGGTTGAGCATCAACCCATGCACCAAGAGGTCGCTGGTTCGATTCCCGGTCAGGACACATGTCCAGGTTGTGGAACTGATCCCCAGTGGGGGGCATGCAGGAGGTGGCCAATCAATGTCCTCTCTCATCGATGCTTTCTATCTCTCTCCTCCCCTCACTTCCTCTCTCTCTATAATCAATAAAGGAATTAAATAAATAAATAAATAAATAAATAAATAAATAAATAAATCTCACAACCATGTTAAGGTCATGCTCACACCCCAGAAGCTTCCTAAATGAACCAGATCCCTACACAATCTTAGCTCCAGTTACATATAAACAAATCAAAAGTTTTTCATGGAGTAAAGTGTTCTCTAAGTCTGAACAATGTACATTATCACCATTCAGTAACTGCAGACTTTAGTATTTCAATCAAATGATACAAACTAGTTCATATTACACATTTAGCAATAACCACCACTGTTAAATTTATGTTCATGTGACTGGACAACATATGACTGTAAACTGCTTTGACATATATAAACCAAGCACTTCTGTGGTCAGCTGGAGAACAGTGGAGTGGGACAGAATATCTCAGTGCAGTGACAAATGCAATAACCACTACATAATCAGAAGGGTTGTTGGAAGCATTAAACTAAGATAACACAATGAAAGGGTGTTACTTCTCTCACCTCCTCAGCACTCCTCACCCTCTTAGACTAACATGGACTAAGCTATGATTTGACAGAAATGCCCTCTCCTCACCCCCACATCCCGGAGCAGCACAAATAAAGATTCTCGTCTAACAGCCAAAACTTTCATGAATTCATTTGTGTAGCCAAATATCTCTGAAAGAGTTAGGAAGGAAACTTTGGGATAAATTCCTTTAATCAGTTTGCTTTCTCTTAACCTAGTTAAGACTCCAATGTGGAAATAAAATTTTGAAAAGGTAGTTAAGAAAGCCTCAAAGGAGAAGTACACAGTTTGCATGTGGCTTACAAAAAACTGACAACTACTCTCCCACTTCTAGTCAGATCTCAAGTTTCCACTCAAGATGCTAGGCTAAGCATTTACAATTAGTCACTTCTATAGATGTTATTCTTGAAATAATCTTTTTATAGATACAGTCGTCCCTCGTTTATCGTGGTTAATCCGTTCTAGACTCTAGCGGTTGCACCTGGCATTAAAGGATTCCTGGGGTGCTCGAATACATAGGCCTACAGTCCATACGTACAGTAATTTTAATTTTAATTGTAATACAGGGGTGTATTATTGACTCAGACAACCGAGTGCGCGCTGTATCATTTTCACTGTCTCGATCAACGTTTTAATGAATATATTTGAAAAAAACACGATAGCGTGAAGCCGCGAAAGTCGAAGCACAAAGTGGCAAGGGACAACTGTACTATACAAAAATAGAGCAATTATCATAACTGGCTGCTTCTGATCACTGTTTATTTTGGAAACATAAATAATCACCTCCCAGTTACTGGCTTCACTGTAACCGGCATCTTATGGAGGACGCTTTGATCTCCAAATTTGATTTATTAAGCTATAAACTGACTCTCTCTTATGTTTAAAAGACAAGCAAGCTAGACTTTTACAACTTTTTTCTATCTGCCTTGATCTAAAATAAAAATGTAGTATCAACTCAAATCAGCAACCCCCTCACCAATTATCTTATCATAGGACCATCTCTAAGGAGCCAAAGAGAGCACTACTTAATCGACATTAGCAATATGAACAAAAATGTTCATAATTTTCATTGTTTTTTAAACTTAGAAGTTGAAAACAAGACACTTGACATACACCCCCTCCAAAAAAATAGGTGCATGCTGCAACTTCTAGAATAGATAGATTATCGGGTTATTACTCACATCTCAATGAAATACTGAGTTTATTTAAAAATTAACAACATATTTGAATGATTTCATTTATATACTGTTTAGATAGACACTGAATTAAGCAAGGGACACTTACAGCTTAATATAAACATTTATCAAATGCCTTATATACAGCCGAACAAATGTCTCTGTTTTCACTGAGTTTACATCATAGTAGAAAAGCTAAGCCTTGTACACAATTCTAATACAAGGCACACCATGAGAAATGTTACAGAACTAAGGAGGAAAAAAAGAGATATTGGGGAGAAATCTGGAAAGACATGAAGGAGAATCTAGCATTGGGAAAATAATTGATTCTACCCAATCCAGCCAATATTGCTTTCACCTGTTCTAAGCAATAGGCACTTATGAAAAGTTTGGCACCAGATAAACCAAAGCTCTGTAACCTTGGGCAAATCACATGCCATATTAGAGTCTCATTCTTCACGTATAAAGTGAGCATAATACCAAATACCCTGCAGGACTATCATGAAGATTAAATGTGAATGATCTATATATTTATATAGAGTAGACTTATACATACTATCTATATGTAAATATATCTATATATTTTATATTTATATATATACTCAAAATATATATACTTAAATAAGTAAATATATACTTACATACATGTGACATACATACAGGGGTGGGCAAAATTAGGTAAGAACTGTCACAAAATGTGCTTGAGTATAGCAAGTAGACTACAAGAATGCATAAATAACGAAGGCCAGCGATTTGAGGACTTACAAGATTGTATCTCAGTGCACTGTGCCATTGTGACATTCATTTAAGTTAATAAAGCTATTGTAATAATCATAACCTATAATCTGCATGTCTTTTTCCATACAAACAACTATAAATCTACTTTTCCCTACTGCAGTATATTGAATATGTATGTATATTTATACATACATGTGTATATATGTATATATAAAATTTACATATCTTTATAGCTATAAATCACAATGCCTGACACTGAAAGGATACTCAAGGAGGTATTTATCACAAATAAATATCTAAATGCTGAATCCTATGCCAGACACTATTAATCTCTGCATCTGAACCCAGCTTGATGTGTTAACTGCTTATTTTTTTCAAAAATCATAAAAAAGCAAATGCCATGTGATTTACTTCTCATCCTCCCACAATGAGAATAAAACACACAGAAACAATGTTCCTAATCAATAGTTGTTAAAAAATTAACTTAGTTATATTATAAAAGGATAACTTTGAACAGAGGGATCAGCAATACTCAGAAAATACATGTTTATCACAACATAAAAAAATGAGCACAGCCCTGGCCGATTTGGCTCAGCAGTTAGAGTGTCAGCCTGCGGACCAGAGAGTCCCAGGTTCGATTCTGGCCAAGGGCATGTACCTCAGTTGCAGTTTGTCCCCGGTCCCGGTTGGGGTCGTGCAGGAGGCATCCAGTCGATGTCTCTCTCCCTCTCTCTTCCTATCTCCCTCCCTCCTGCTCTATCTGAAGATAAATGGAAAAAATAAAATAAACACCTTTGTAAAACTTAAAAAAAAAAAACTGAGCATATGAGGTATAAGTTTATAAGAAAAAGTTGCTAAATATAATATTTAGGCAATCAGCATTGATCTAACTTTATTGAGGTCACCCTAGCCAATGTAGCTCAGTTGGTTGGAGCCTCTTCCTGTACATTGACAGGGTGCAGGGTTCAATTCCCTGTCAGGGCAAATATCTAGGTTGGGGGTTCGATCTCCCACTGGGACACGTATGAGAGGCAACTAATTGATGTTTCTCTCTCACACTGATGTTTCTCTCTGTCTCCCTTCCTCTCTCTCTGGAATCAAAGAGCATATCCTCGGGTAAGGATTAAAATAAATAAACAAACTCACTTTATTGAGCTCCACTATGTCATAATAAACCCCTAAATACAGGGGGATGCCGAAACAATATGCCAGGAGTTGTCTTCTCTTCTATAGCCTACTACAACCCTATGAGTCTTAACTCTAAAGGGATTAGGGCAGCTTCCACCATTTGCCTAGATTCCTAATATTTGGATTCCATAGCAGTGGTTCTCAAAGTGTGGTCCAGAGATGTCCTCAAGACCCTTTCAGAGAGTCTGCAAGGTCAAAATTATTCATGTATTACAGATAAAACATCATTTGCCTTTTTCACTATGTTGACATTGCAATGATGGTGCAAAGCCAATGCTGGGTTAAACTGCTAGCCTTAGCACTAATCAAAGCAGTGGCTTCAAAATGTGCTGATAGTCACTGTATTTATCACTGCCAAATATTCCCAGGAAGGGTAGTAGAGGGGAAGCAGTGGCAAAAAAATGCCATTTTAACTTAAGGATGTCCTTGTTAAAGCAATAAGATTTCTTGATTTTATTAAATCTTGAGTATATAACTTTTTAATATTTTTTGTAACAAAAGAGAAAATATAAAGCATTTCTGCTATACAGTGGTCATCTCAAAGAAATGCACTTTGAGCTACTGTTTGAGTTGTAAGCTGAACTAGCCAATTTTTTCATGGACCACCATTTTACCTGAAAGAACTAACAGAAAATTACGGTTATTCAGATTTGACTGTTTGACAGATATTTTCTTGAAAACGAACAAAGTTAGCATGTCATTTCAAGAAAAAGAACTGGCAAAATTTGTTGTCAGAAAATTCAAGCCTTCAAACAAATAATAATTTGGAAAATTTGTGTCTGCCACTGTGAGCTTCATGGCTTTCCAACAGTTAAAGGTGTTTCCAACGAGATTAGTGGTGATATTAACAAAATTGATTTATTTGGATATTATATAATGAAATGCGTCATTATTCAGAGAAATCTGCAAAACTCAGTGAACAAGTATTTTCCAAATGGCCAATGCACGATGTTACAAAATCATGCATGCGTAAAAGATCCATACAAAGTCCAAGATAGACCAGTTGATTTTAATAGAACAGAGTATGAAAAGCTCATTGATATGGTTTCAGATTCCACACTGTAACTAACCTTTAAGAGACTACCAAGTATTGAGATCTGGTATAGTATCAAAGTAGAATATGCACAATTATCTAAAGAAACTATTAAAGTCGCCCTGCTGGTGTGGCTCAGTGGCTGAGCATCGCTGGTTCGATTCCCAGTCAGGACACATGCCCAGGCTGTGGGCCCAATCCCCAATGGGGGGCATGCAGGAGGCGGCCAGTCGATGTTCTCTCTCATCGATGCTTCTATCTCTCTCTCCCTCTCCCTTCCTCTCTAAAAAAATCAATAAACAGAAAATATTTTTTTTTTAAAGAAACTATTAGCCCTGGTCAGTTTGGCTCAGCGGTTAGAGCGTCGGCCTGCGGTCCAGAGAGACCCAGGTTCGGTTCCCGCTAAGGGCACATACCTCGGTTGCAGTTTGTCCCCGGCCCTGGTTGGGTCATGCGGGAGGCAGCCACTTGATGTGTCCCTTTCACGTCGATGTTTCTGTCTCTCTCTCCCTCCCACTCTATCTGATCAAAAAAATGGAAAAATGTCCTCGGGTAAGGATTAAAAAATAATAATAATAAAAAAATAAAATAAAATAAAAAGAAACTATTAAATTCTTCCTTCTTTTTCCATATACCTAGAAAACAGAGACCAGATTTTCTTCATATATATATATGCAGATATGAGAATTCATTTGTCTTTTATAAAGCCAAACATTAAAGGGAGCTGCAAAAATATAAAGTAATATAAATATGCTAAGTTTTAAAATATATATATATTCTTATATTTAATTTTACAGTAAAATGTTATGTTGACATGCAATAGATTTATTTTTATTTTAAATTAATTAAGAAATATTTTAAATTTCTAATACAGTAAAAAATGATAGCTATAACTCACATAAAACAAAAGGTCTCAGAAACTACAATAATTTTTACAAATGTAAAGATTTTTTGTGTGGCAAGAAATCTGAGAGATGCTAACTTTGTCTTTGGTTAGTATAATTTTTTTAATGGAAATTAAACATATAACATAGTCAAGACTTGAATCTGGGTCTCCTGACTTCAATTTTCCGTTTAATCTAAACCACAATTCTAGAATTAGTAAGACAATGGTTTAGAAACCCCCCACTCCGTTCTTTCCAGTAAGCAGATAGTTTGACCAAATAATTACCAAATAACAATAGTAACTGAAATTTGAATGTTTGTGCCAGGTTTTGTTTTTGTTTTTTAATCCTCACCCGAGGATATTTTTCCATTTTTCTTCAGATAGAGAAGGAGGGAAGGAGAGAGAAAGAAACATCAATGTGAGAGAGACACATCAACCGACTGCCTCCAGCATGACCCCAACCAGGGCCAAGGACAAACTGCAAGTGAGGTACGTGCCCTTGACTAGAATCGAACCTGAGACTTATTGGTCCGCGGGCTGACGCTCTAACCGCTGAGCAAACTGTCCAGGGCATGTGCCAGGTATTTTTATATTCCTGTTTCGTTTAATTCTCACAACAACCCCGTGATATAAGTACAATTAATTACAAACCTCCATTTTATAGACAAGAAATGGAGAATAAGCCATTTGCCAAAAGTCAGACAGCTACTAAAGGGCAGAGCTGAGATTTGAAAATAACATTTTTGCCCGGCCAGTATGTCTCAGGTGTGGAGCATTGACCCAGGCACCAAAAGGTTCCCAGTTTGATTTCCTCACTCATCGATGTTTCTATCTCCCTCTCCATTCTCTCTCTCTAAAATCAGTAAAACATATTTTTAAAAAATAATACTTCTAACAGAGATATATCAGTAAAAATGCTTTCTCATAACTTCCAATCAAAAATTGTATGTGGTCACCAGCAGTGGCATTTATGGAAATAGAGGACCTGTGACTCTGGCCCAGCACACCTTCAGATATAGCAGAACAAAACACTAGCCTGAAGTATGGCCACACAAAGTCAGTTCTATATAGAAAATGGCAAGAAAACAATCAAATAAGGAGATGTGCTAGATATAACCAAGCTACCTCTCTTCTGCACCCATCCAGCATCTCTACCATCACCTATTAAAAAGTTAAGTGTCAGAAGGCAAGGGTGAAGGGATTTGTCACTGACATATAGCTGGGGCAGTGAAAACTCTTGGCAGGTGTTCTCTAAGATATAACTCCTCTCCTATGCAAACTACCCCCCAAGCTGAGTTCCTCCTGACTTTATCATACTGAGCTTTGACAAGAGCCATCATTAGTGTCCAAACTCCACTTTTTCCAGGCTGATGACATGTGTCAGGCCTTGATTCCTGGTGCCACTCCTGCCTGCCAACTCAGGAAAGGTTTCCATAATGCCTTTGGGTTTTTTTTAAATACCTCAAGTCACAAGGCAGCAGCTGACACCAACTCCCTCCTGAGGATGGACACTTGGCCAGAAGCCCAAGCTTAAGTGGATTTGGAGGTTCTTGATCTTTATTGAAATGATTCCTACCTTCTCACTGGCACAATTAAAATAAATTTCTCCCCAGAGAGCAGCCAGAGGTTCTGCAAGCCTCTTCCATCCAGTGGTAGTCAACTTTGATTAGAGAAAAGTGTTCAAGTGTAACAGCAGCTGATAAATGTCAGAGCCTGGAGCGCCTTCACAAAGTTTTGATCACTTACAGCTATTTCTATTTCATGCTATGGACAGTTTTTAAGCCAACACCACTCAGCGTTGCTTACTTAGTCAAATACTTCAGGTCAGCAGTCCGGTTGCACTAGTTCTGGATGCATCCCTAAGGCTAAGTAAGATGTTTGACCAGCCAGGCAGATTGATTTTGCAGATGTACTTTGCAGATGGCCAACAGGACATTCGGAAACGTCTGCAAAAAGCATGCCTTTTCATAATGAAGAGGTAGTGTTGCCTAAGCAAACACATGCATGTATGCACGCACACACAGGGTCAAGGATTTCAATTTTGACCTGCTGTGTGATTTGGGTTTCATTTCCCTTCTAAATCAGCTTCCTCATCTATAAAAGAAAGATCTTGGCCTAAATCAGAGATTCCCAAATGTCCCATGAAATGGCTACATCAGAGTCCCCTGGGGGTTTCTGAAAACTACGGCAACCACTCCTAGAAGATCTGATTTACTAACTCTAGGATGATGCCTAGAAATATGCATCACTAGCAATCTACATTTCCTACCACCACCACTTTAATCCCAATGCAAAGTCAGGTTTGAAAAATCATTAGACTAAATGACCCCTAAGACTCCTAACAGCTTTGAAAGTTGTTAAACTATAAACTGGAATTTATTTTCTTTTTTCCCCCTATCCATGATTAGCATTCCCATTCAAACATCAGAGTTGTCCAATTTTAGGTTAGCAATGAAGACATAAATCTAAAAACAGTATGCCAAGTATTAATAGTTTACCCAACCTAGTAAATTACTATTTCATTTATGAAAGTATGAGGTAGATCTAAGCATAGCTTTTCTAGAAAATATACACTCAAAAATAAAGCTTTTAAAACATAATATTTTACAAAGATTCAATTATAAGCTAGAACTAGACATGAAAAGCAACATGTAAAGAGCATTTTGCCTAAATGTTATGAATAACTAAAGTTAGTTATGGAATAACTATGTCTAAATATAACTTAAGGTGACTTAACACAAAGCTATAATCTACCTGAGGCAATAATAAACTTAATAAAAATAGAAATAAAGTTCTTAAAGCATAAAGTGCCACATGCTTAAATTTAACCTAATAAACTAAAATAGGTCAAAGGAAGAAAGACATAGTCTTATATTACTGATATATCATCAGGGTTTCATTATTGTGAAAAAAGGAAAATTGAGCCCTTTGATCATTGTTGTTTATTTCATTAACTGGTTGAAGCAAAACACATGCCTCTTGGCTCTAAAGGACTTTAAAAATCTCTGCCAACACTTTTCACACACTGCAAGAAAACCCGATATTCTCTCCTGCTCATTCCTTAATTCCCATGAATATTAGCTAATACATGATTTTGGTTCCTACTTCTTTTGTGACTTCATATTCCTAACTCACTCACATACTCATGTATTCAGCTCAGCTGAACAATAATCCTTGGTACAGCTACTTAGAAAAGTTGGTCATTGATTATAGATATCCTGTGAATTAATTTACCATGGAAAAATGAAGTCCTGTTTCCTGTGAGTTTGCGAAGTAATATAAAATAGTATCTCAAACACATTACGTCACTGTTACTAGGAGATGGAGAATTCAGGTGGCCTTTAGAATATTTTGACAAGTTTTGAAATATATTTCCATTTGAAGAGAAATATTTATTGCCTTTGGCACTAGATCAATTTCTCTCAGTGAGATGGCCTCCTCTTGTCTTCCAGACTCATCTGAAATATCTGAAGTAACATGATATAAAGTTGCCATGTCAAATAGCAAAACACTCCAAGCTATTGAATTTAAAATTTTATTCCTACCTCTCAACTCTCTGGTAAAACTTCAAGCAGGCTGAATATAAGAATGACCAATAATTCCACATACAACCACAATCTATGGTGCACTCTTTTTTCCCTCTTTCCTCTTCCTAATGTTCAAGTAAACTCTATGAATTGAGCAGTCTCCTTTGTAAGCATTGTCTTGAAATAACACATTCTTTCAGCCTAATTTAAAGCCAGAATTAGTAGTAATAGTGCTTGGATCAGAGCCAAACCAAATGGTTGCTGGGAAGGGGGGAGGGGCTGTTGCAAAATAAGATAGTTAAATCCATTAGAATATTTGTGTAACTTCTCATCTGGCAACTTCTTTTACAGGTTCTACTAGCATAAGCAGAGTTACTAATTAATAGTTGGTATCTACAATTAGTATACAACTTGATGAGGTCTAAATAACTACTTTTCCAGGGACCATCATTGTCTGGTTATCACTATCTGGTTACACCACATAAATTATACTACAGGGAAAGGTGTGACTAGATGATGGCGGCGATCTGCACTACTTCTAGCAAGAAGCCACTCAATAAAACTGAGATCAAGATGTGAAGACAACTACCAGTGACAAGACTAGACTGCAAAATCCTGGTCTACAGCTCTGGTCAGAATTTCTTAACCTGAAGTACATAGGGAGGCTATAGATGGGTTCTTGAGAGTCCATAACTGAAACTGCTTTCAAAATTTTGTGTTTATGTGCATGTATTTAAAGGAGAGAATTCACAGCTTTCCAGAGTTTTTAATTACATTATCTAACAATCCTCACAATCAATATGCAGTAGATACTAATATGATTCTCATTCTTACAAACTGAGGAAATTGAAGCTTCCGGTAGAGCATAAATTTCAAAAACGTCTTTAAAATGTACATATAAATAGCTAGTCAGAGATTGTTTTAACTTTAAAAGAAGATTTTTTACATTAGTGTATATGGACTAGAAACCAAATTCTGGGCAAAACATGCCATTTTATTTAGTAACGTAAATAATAGTGGCAAATGATTTTAACAATTTAAATATTTTGAAATAACATAACTTATATAGCTTTTAACATGTGTCAGGTGCTGTTTTACACACTTGACACATTTTACTTCATTTACAGTCCTATGAGGTAGATACTATCAATATCTCCATTTTATAGATAAGGAAACACAAAAGCAGGGAGGTTAAGTAATTTGCCTACAGTCACATAGCTAGTAAGTTGCAAAGTCAAGATTCTAGCTTCAAAGTCTGTGCTCTTTATTAGGCTATAAGACTGCTTTTCCAACCACTTAATATATGAACGTTTTAAACTAGGGTCACTTTAAAGGAAAAAAAGAGACAGCCAAGTAAGAATTAATTTGGAAACGTCTATCATGATAAGGTAATTTATTTATTCTATTTTAGCACATAACCAAAAGCAATGAGCAAAGTCAGACTTAGCAATTACATTTGTAAGCTACTTTCACGTACATAAACTCAATAGCTTTTCACAACTGTGTACAAAAAAGACAAGTGCTGTCCTGGCCAGTTTGGCTCAGCGGTTAGAGCATCAGTCCGCGGACCAGAGAGTCACGGGTTCGGTTCCTGCTAAGGGCACACACCTCGGTTGCAGTTTGTCCCCAGCCCCGGTTGGGGTTGTGTGGGTGGCGGCCACTCGATGTGTCTCTCTCACGTCGATGTTTCTCTCTCTCTCTCTTCCTCTCTCTCTCCCTCCCACTCTACCTGAAGATAAATGCAAAAATGTCCTCAGATGAGGTTAAAAATTAAAAAAAAAAAAGACAAGTGCTATTTGTCCTGCATTTTCACTGACGCTCTGAGAGGTTATTCTCACTACTCACCATTACCTGAACTTTCTTGCCTCTACAATTTCCTGTGCAGAGTTTTCCCTCTATTGGAATATCTTTCCTTCTCTGTCTAGTGAAAATTCAACTAAACCTTCAAGGCCCAAATCAAATATAACCACTTAGATGTACCTTTCCTGACACTTCTAGGCAGAATTAACCCTTCTTTTTCTCTGTTATCTCTAACATGGTTCACATCATTCCGCCAGCATGGCGATCATCCTCTTTGTCATCAGCTGGGTCAATGTCTAGTTCCCTGGGTAGACACTGGGCTCCATGATGGCAAAGGCTACATACAGGAGAAAGAATTCTTAGGATTCTGCTGCTGAATTGGTAAAGGAATTCTATAGAACACGAGCAGTGTGGCTAAGAGGAACATGAATTCATGCTGACATACTGCTGTCATCTTTACAACTTAAGAATTTGCCCTGAAGGCTAGGCTAGCAGCATTACCCCAAACACTTCCAGAGATGCTCTCTGCATAGTGCCTGGGAAGTGTCTGGGCAGTCAGCCACCTGAGACAGTGACTCCTATGCTACGAATCCCTAAAATACATTATTTAATTGAGTTTATGCTTGTTTTGTTTCAAGTATATCAAGAGGCCTCAAGAGGACTATGAAAACATTTACATCTCCAAGTTGGAGCAATGTGGGTTTCAATATTTTATAGCACCTCTGCAAAAGGAAAAAAAGGAGGTAAGTGAAATAATAAAGGATGGCATGGTGAGTTTCAACAAACTCAAAACCCGTCTAAATCAAGAATTAAATAATTGGACCAATTTATTAAATATATAACTTCTAAAACTCTTGGCTAATTTAATCCTTAACTTTTATAACCCTTAGACTTTACCTTTGCATTGACAACATAAACCCTTTAGCCATACTCACTTAAAAGATACAATATGTTCCTTAAACTCACTTGATGATAAAAACTAAAATTAAAGCATATTAAAAGAATGAGTATGCTGAGAGCTTTATTGCCATGAAAATTAATTATCTCAAACACAATAGGAAACACCCGTCATTGTAGAAACCTACCTTTCATTCTTCTCTAGTTTTTCAAGTCTATGCAAAGCATTCTTCTTAAAATGCCATAAATTTAAACAATGGTTATTTTGTAAACATCTAAGGGTTTGGTACATCGGAAGTTAGAATTTTTTTTAAGTCTGAATATTTATCCAAATGGTATAAGGCATTGACATCTCTTCGTATTATCAGGCCAAGGGGAAGACCATTTAAAATAAACCCATTAAAGAGTTTTTAAATACTACACAGTAACAGTTGCTTGACTTTTTGTTGTCATTTGGATACAATTTACTGTCGTATCAGTGAGAACTCAACAAAGCTAGCTAACTGCAGTGTTTTGACAGAGGGTGGAATAATTAAACTGATGTAGAATGTAAAGAGTTTACATTCAAATAAAATTTTCAGTGGTTGATTTTTTTTTTTTAATATGTACCATTTGGCTACTTTAAAAACAAATTTGAGAACACTAAACCTTTAATATTTAAACCTAAAGCAAATGGTAATAACGATCCCTGATTAAAGATTAGCCTCAATTCAGCCAGCAGTTCTGTAAGCCCTTTTGCTACTGAGTACTCCTAGATCCCTCCCATTACAAAACCTACATTCTGAAGAGTTCCATATAATTAATTCATTTTCCAAATATTTCATCAAGGACACCCAATAATCAATAAAAACAATCATTATGTCTACAATGCACTGATATCCCTTCTGCCAAAAGCAAAGACACTTGACATTTTAGTCCCTCTCTTGTGACTTCACTGAGAAATGCAGGCTTTCTATTGGGGGGAGAGAGGGGTCTGTTCATTTTTTTGTTTTTTCAATACAGAAAATAATTTGTAGAATACCACTGAACCTCTATGATAAATTAATAATTCAAGATCTCAGCTAGGGAGATTATCGATTATGGAGGTTAATTTTTTTCATCTTCCTTTATTAAACATTTCACCTATAGACTCACCAACTATTATTACAGGCAAACAAGAAGAGGATGTTCACTTGTTTGACGTTCTAATCCCAGAAATTCAACAGTAAGTTTGTGGTGGACAGAGGAGGAACAGTATGATTAGGGAGCTTTGCAATCGTAAAGTACAGTATTTAAGTTCTGGCTTGTAACCTTGGCTTTTTGGCTATGTAACTTTGAGCAAACCACTTCATTTCTCTAAGACTCAGTTTTCTCATAAGGTAAAAGTGGGCTGTTGAGAATTTAATGAGATAAAAATATACAAATCTCAGCACACAGTAGGGTACTCAATTATGTTAAGTTCTTTCTTACCCTTATCCTTTAATAATTAGCATATACTACTATAAAATGAGGTATTTGACATTTTCAGAATTACAAAACATCATTCAAAGCCATTTTCTCAGACATCCATTTGAGTCTGCTTATATATATACTACAGTCTCACAATTCTGAAGTTCATTAGCTCTCTGCTGTACACAAATCAATGTCCTAATTTATATATTCTCAACTTAAAACCTGAGAAGAATGTGAGACAGCAGTAGTCTCACTGCTCACTGGCTCCTGAAACGTGGGTACAGGCTGAAGAAGGGCTTCCGGGGCCAGGATCCAGCCTTCAGAGGACTCCAAGGAACATTCAACGCTGTCGGTGAGTTTGGGATTTGAAAAAACCACCGACCGTTGACTGTACCTTGGGGTCCTTACTGACGACACTACATTTCCTGAAGCAAAAGAGCAAGCTGTACCTTCACATCAAATTAGATCACCAAAACTAGTCCTACTGCCTGTCCCCCAAAGATGAATTTTTAAAAAGCTCCCCACTATTTTTATTGCCCACTGTTCCTTGCTTTTTGTTGTGTTTTGACAAATGCATGTTTCATTTCAACAAGATAAGGAAAGCTCCATGCTAATACTTAATGTACTTAAATGTCTCCTAGAAATATGCCATTCTAGTGAGAAACAGAATGTAGCAAGGAAAGATTTATTAAAAAACATGTATTTCATTATGGAGTAAAATCCAATTAAGTATTTTACACCCATTTCTCCTACATACCCTCCAAACTTTTAATTAGGGGCAAGGGGAGGATTTAATAAGCAAAAATAGCACAAAACTTTCCAGTGTCTGCACAGTCCTTATCACATTCTGCCTCCAATTATAGTTAATGTGGTTAAGTTTTGACAGCTCTCATATTAGAATACGAGCTATTTGAAAGCAGTTATTGCCTCGCTATTTCCATCCACACATATGCTTATTTAAATGTTTGTTAAATTCAAGCAAAAAGTCAGGTCTGGAGTCAGACAGAGCTGGGATGCATCTTGGCTCAACTCCCTAACTAGCTGCATGACTCTGGACAAGTGTGAGTCCCAGTGATCTCATATATAAAATGGGGGATAATATGAATACTTACCCTCATGGAGTTTTGCAATTCAATAAGATAATATATAAGGTGCTTTGTACCATTCCTAGAACACAGCAAATGCTCTATATATGTAAGCTATTGCTATTATTTAATCTAAAACATAACCTGTGCTAATTTAACTTGAAAAGCACTCATATTTCTCGGTTCAAAAGAGAGAGGAAGTGCTAAGGTCCACAACTCCTATTTATACCTCCGGGTACGCAAGCACTGCCTGTGTGATCACAGGACTACTTGTTAGCTCCTCCAGGAGCCCCTTCTCTTCTCTGAACCATAGTTTTCCTATCTTTAAGAACCTCCCAGCTCTAGTGTCAATGTTATCAATAATTGTGTGGGTCCTCAACTGTTAGTTACTAAGAGAGATGCCAGACACAGACCTCAAATAACCAGTGCGGAAAAGAAGAGCCAGGAGTTGGGGCCAAGGCAACTCCACCAAAGGAAATACTGATGGCTGCACTCAACATTCATTGCTGTCGGTGGGTTTGAGTCTGAATCAACTCACTGATCAATGAATGCAAACTGCGGACCAAACAACCCAAGGGAAGCAAAGCATGTGTAGAGAGTTCATCAGTTACTATGCTGGGTGGGTGCTGGTATTGTCTCCAATATACTGGCTAATGCCTCTCTTGCTCTCTTTGCTTCTAATATGAAATAAGCTCTCCAAATGCTTGGTACTTTCATTTTTTCTTTTTTAAAAGATGTTCTAGAGTTAAGGAAATGATATTTTATAAGAAGAATAAACTATATACCTTGACATACCATATTTAAAAATAATCACATGCTATTACTTAATATTCAAAGAGAAATACATTAAGTAAAAATTGAAAATCCCTTTCCTCTATAATGAATACAATAAGCTGTTGAACAAAACAGATCCAGAGACATGGAAGTAGGGAACAGACTGACAAACCTCAGAGGGAAGAGGGGTGGGTGGGCAGGAAGAGATAAAACCAAAGAATTTATATGCACATAGGCATAGCCAATGGACACAGACAACAATGCGGTGAAGGGAGGAACCAAGGAGTGGGATGTCAATGGCGGGGAAGGGGGGGAAGGAGGGACATCTGTAATACTTTCAACAATAAAGATAAATCTTAAAAAAATATCCTTGGGTGAGGATTAAGCAAAAATAAAAATAAAAGACTATTTTAAAGAGAATATCCTAGACAGCTTTCTGTCATGGATCTCTCTGGTGTGGTCATAGAACATATCTTGTATGGTTTCAATCTTAAAATAATTGATACATTTTATGGCCCAGAATATTCTTAGAGACTGTTCCACGTACACTTGAAAAGAATGGATATTGCCCGGCCGGTGTGGCTCAGTGATTGAGTGTTGACCCATGCACCAAGATGTTGCTGGTTCGATTCCCAGTCAGGGCACATGCCCAGGTTGTGGGCCCAATCCCCAGTGAGGGGCATGCAGGAGGCAGCTAGTCGATGTTCTCTCTCATCAATGTTTCTATGTCTCTCTCCCTCTCCCTTCCTCTCTCTCTGTAAAATCAATAAAGAAAAAAGAAAGAAAAGAATGGATATTGCCCAACTGGTGTGGCTTAGTGGTTGAGCATCAACCCATGCACCAAGATGTTGCTGGTTCGATTCCCAGTCAGGGCACATGCCCAGGTTGTGGGCCCAATCCCCAGTGAGGGGCATGCAGGAGGCAGCTAGTCGATGTTCTCTCTCATCAATGTTTCTATGTCTCTCTCCCTCTCCCTTCCTCTCTCCCTGTAAAATCAATAAAGAAAAAAAGAAAAAAGAAAGAAAAGAATGGATATTGCCCAACTGGTGTGGCTTAGTGGTTGAGCATCAACCCATGCACCAAGATGTTGCTGGTTCAATTCCCAGTCAGGGCACATGCCCAGGTTGTGGGCCCAATCCCCAGTGGGGGGCATGCAGGAGGTGGCCAACTGATGTTCTCTCCCACTGATGTTTCTATCTCTCTCTCCCTCTCCCTTCTCTCTCTAAAATCAATAATGAAAAAAAAAATTTTTTTAAAGAAAAGAATGGACATTATGCAAGAAGTATTCAATAAATATGAGCTATGTTAAATTGGTTGATAGTGTTCATTATGTCTTCTATATCCTTGCTAACTTCCTGTCTAGTGCTACCAATTACTGCAAGTAGGATATTGAAATCTTTAACTATTATTGAACTATGTATTTTCATTTAATTTCTGTCAGTTTTTGCTTCATGTATTTTGGTGTTCTGTTGTTAAGTTATATTTTTATAATTGTTACATTTTCCTCTCATATTCACCTTTTTGTCCTTAGAAAATGTCACTGTCTCAAGTAGTATTTCTCATCTTAAAGTACATTTAATCTAATAGTAACATAATCACTCCAGCTCTCCTATAGTTACTGTTCATATGATACATCTTTTAGCATCTCTTTATATTCAACCTCTTTGTGTCTTTCAATCTAAGGTATGTCTCTTATTGACAGCACAGCACTGGGTCCTGCCTAATATCTTTTTATTGACTTTTCAAAGACATCGGAAGGGAGAGACAGAAACATTGATGTGAGAGAGAAACATCGATCGGCCACCCCCAGCACACACACACTCGCCCCCTCCCCCCCCCCCCCCCACTGGGGACCATATGCCCTGATCAGGAATCGAAACAGGACCTCTCAGTCCATGGGACAACGCTCAATCCACTGAGCCACACTGGCTGGGCTGGGTCCTGCCTTTTTATCCAGGCTAACAATCCCCTACCTTTTGAATAGGCAAGCAGTCCATTCACAGTTAATATAATTATTGATATGGTTGGATTTATGTATGCCATTTTGCTGTTTTGTTTTCATTTGATTCATGCCTTTTTCAAACCTGTCATCCTATCTTTTTTTGTGTGAAATGTTTTTTGGTGTGTGCCATTTTAATCCCTGTTGACTTTTTTACTATGTGATTTTTTTTTATTTTTTTATTTTTTAGAGAGAGAGGAAGGGAGAGAGAGATAGTAACATTGATATGAAAGAAACATCAATTGGCTGCCTCCTGCACGCCCCCTACTGGGGGTTGAGCCCGAAACTAGGGCACATGCCTTGACTGAGAATTGAACTGGGACCTCTCAGACTATGGGACGATGCTCAATCCACTAAGCCACACTGGCCAGGCTTACTATGTATTTTTTGTTATTTTCTTTATAGTTGTTTTAGGCATCACAATATATGTCTTTGCTTATCATAACTTATTAATTCCAGGAAATATAGAAACTTGTTCCAGTAACTCTCCTATTCCCCCTTTCCACTATTAATATTACCATATATGTGCTATAAATTCAGTAATAGTGTTATAATTATTGCTTTATAAATTTTTTTTTTTTTTTTGCATTTATCTTCAGATAGAGCTGGAGGGAGAGAGGGAGAAAGAGAGAGAAACATAGATGCAAGAGAGACACATCGACTGGTTGCCACCCACATGACCCCAACCGGGGCCGGGGACAAACTGCAACCAAGGTACATGCCCTTAGCGGGAACCGAACCCGGGTCTCTCTGGTCCGTGGGCTGACACTCTAACCGCTGAGCCAAACCGGCCAGGGTTCTTTATACAATCTTATGCCTTTTTAAAATTTTAAGAGAATAAAGAAAATATATATAGTTATATTTACCATGTCCAATGTTCTTCATTTCTTCTTATGGATTCAAGTGATCATCTGGTGAACTTCCTTTCAGCCTTGAGAACTTCATTAGCATTTGAAGGCAGGTCAGCTACCAACAAATTCTTTGTCTTTTTTCATGTGGGAATGTCTTTATTTTGCCTTCATTTTTTAAGAACAGTTTTGCCAGATGTAGAATTCTTGGTTAACAACTTTGAACATGTCA
Source organism: Tadarida brasiliensis (assembly GCA_030848825.1). Classification (NCBI taxonomy): domain Eukaryota; kingdom Metazoa; phylum Chordata; class Mammalia; order Chiroptera; family Molossidae; genus Tadarida; species Tadarida brasiliensis. Next base: position 9,566,451 of record CM061269.1, on the reverse strand, counting down.
TCCACTACCTTCAGGCCTCCATTGCGTCTGATGAAAAGTCAGCCCTAAAGCCTGTGGTTCCCTTGCATGTGATGAATCATTTTTCTTCTTGCTGTTTTCATTATTTTTCTTTTTGTCTTTGTCTTCCAACAGTTTGACTCTGATGTGTATTTATCACACCTGTGTCATCAATTTCTTAAATCTGTAGGCCAATGCTTATCATCCAATTCAGGAAGTTTGGGGCCATTATTTTTTGTAATACTTTCTGCTCCTTTCTCTCACTCCTCTCCTTCTACATATGTATATCCTTACATATGCACTTGATGTTGTCCCACAGATCTCAGAGGCTCAGTACACCGTTTTTCCATCGTTTTTCTCTGTTCTTCATATAAAATAATTTTTATTGATCTACAATTTCAAATTTTCTTCTGCCATCTTGAATCTGCTGTTGAGTCCCTCCTAATTAATTTTTCATTTCAGTTATTATACTTTTCAACCCTAGCACTTCCATTTTGTTCTCTCTCGTACTTTCTCTTTACTGAAATTCTCCATTCATTGAGTCATTGTCATCACACTTTCCTTTAATTCTTTAAACATGGCTTGCTTTATTTCTTTGCAATATCTATAATAGCTGCTTTCAAGTCTTTGTGTGCCACAACCAACATGTGGGATCACTCAGAGATAGTTAATACTGACTGATCTTTTTTTCCTCGGTATAGGTCACACTTTGTTTCATTGCATGTCTTCAAATTTTTTTGTTGAATACTGAACATTTAAAAGAATGTACTGTTAGCAACTCTAGATGCTGACATTTCCCCCACTAAAGTTTGTGGTGCTCGTAGTTTTTTGGATTTTTTTTTTAAACTTGCCTGGACTAAATTTGTGAAGTATGACTCTCCTGCAATGCGTGGTTTCTGATGGCTCAGGGTTTATCCCTATTGTTTTTATTTTGAAGCCTGACTCTAGGGTGTCATCCCTCGATCTGCAGAGCTTACTGATTGGTCAGAGGTGGTGTTCAACCACCTTGAGATTTTTACTCTCTGCTGATGGATCTGTGGATGGGATGGGGAGCATACTCACACTTTAGGCCTTCAAGTCTGCTATAGTTTTTACTTTCTGCTGGGCTTTCTCACACATCCTTTGCATTGCCCAGAGATGTATGGATTGCTTGGGCTCACATTGGTTTCTGGTGTGCATAAAGCCTCCAATCAATCCAGGATATTATAGAGCTCAGCAAGCTCCCAACAGTGGTCTCATCTTCCAGACCTCTCTGTTAAAGCCCTGTCTAGTCTCCTGTTCCACTGTATGTCCCAAACAGGACTGTAAACTTAGGATAGCAAAGTTGCTGGCTCTCCCTGTATCACTCGTCACCAAGATCATCACTTAACTGACAACACTCCAAATAAAGTGAGCCCCCCCTTCCACAGGAGTAGTGAAGCTACTGGTTGTCATGACTTATCTCACCCTAGCTGAACTACTGTACTATCAGAGCTGGAAAAAATGGCAGCAATTCTGGGCAAGACCACAAACTTGTGTTCTTATTCAAAACTCAGTGGTTTTTATGAATAAATGCTTCACAATTTGTTATAAGCCTATGGTTTTTGACAGTTTTGTCCAACTTTATAATTGCTTTTGGGGACAAAATTTATTGACATCCTCACTCACTCATGCCAAAAATAAATCTCTTCCTCAGGTATGTTTTTACAATTCTCATAAGTGATAATATCCTAATCTTGGTGAAGCCAAACAGCCAGTCTGTAATCAAATCTATTTTCCTGAAATTAGACCCAAGTGTCATAACACCTAAACTCCTCAAATATAACTCAATCCCAAAATATACTTCTGAGGAAAAACTTCCCAGGGAAGGCAAAGGAATAGTCACTCTAGAAGCCCTAATTACTGAAGCCGCTAGTACCTTCTTTGTGTACATATAATCTAAGGAACCAGCCCCAAAGCCAACTATGGCTAGGGCAAGAGTACATGGACAACTTCAGCTCTTGTCACCAAATTGGTACTCAAACAGGTCCTACACAAATAAGTACACTGAGTGTTACAGCAGACCCTGGACACTGCAATTAAGCACAACAGCATGCCTGGGTCTACCATGGGTCAATTACTCACCAGCCCAGGCTTCACTCTTGATCATCTGAGCATTAACATCCAAATACCCAAGAGATCTGAGTCTTTTTTTTTCTTTTCTTTGTTTTTAGAGAGAGAGAGAGAGGAAGGGAGAGGGAGAGATAGAAACATCAACGAAAGAGAACACTGATTGGCCACCTCCTGCATGCCCCCCACTGGGGATCGGGCCCACAACCTGGGCATGTGCCCCAACTGGGAATCGAACTGGCAACCTCTTGGTGCATGGGTCGACGCTCAACCACTGAGCCACACCAGGTGGGCAGAGATCTGAGTCTTAATGCTTATACTCCCAGCCAACAACTGGGTGGTTTGAAAGCATCTCTTCTACTTGCCAAACTTGAAGCGTCAGCTAATGCCTGGATTCTCAGTGCATTTGCCAGATCCCCATCCTTTCCCACCCCATAGCTAGTGAGTAATTTCTAATCAACCATGCTCTTAAATTTGCCCTACCTGTGCACTGTCAAATACCACACTTAATGGTGAGGTTCCAAAACCTCCATCCTGCCTGTTTCCTGACCGAAGTTATCAAACAATTTGCCTGCTCTATTCATACTCACCTTAGAATGCATCTCCAGCTTCTACTAAGTAGTCAATAGGCCACAGCCCCTGACAGGACAAAGTGACACCTGACCAATGCTAGGCTTATCCTCTTTGCTAAGTATTGAAAATTTGAACACAAATGCTTCAGTTAGTCTGTGTTGAACATGGGTGCTGGAAAGACATGACAAGGCAGGGCAGAGCAGGGGCATCCAATTTCCATCATGGACACAGAAGCAAAGAATATCAGTCTGAAGGAAAAGAAATATATGAAGCTGAGGCACCAGGGAAGCAGAGATAAGCACCAGCATCGCTTTGCTCACACTCTAATTAAACCAGTTACTTCACTATACAGCTCCTTGTGTTCAATCCATATATTTTTGGCTATGCTAAGCGTCTTTACAAACCCCTAAGACTAGATCATATTCTCTAAGCTTTTAAGTGTGTGTGTGTGTGTGTGTGTGTGTGTGTGTGTGGTTTGTGTTTTGTTTAGTTTTTTTGTTTTATCTATGATAAACGGCAATGAAAGGCAGTGTAGTCTTAACCTTTAGCCTTAGTATCTAGTCTGGGAACCACCACCTACTTGATAAAGTTGCAATGAGGGTCATATTAGGTGAGAATAAAGTGCTTGGCAGAGCACCTGACACATGGCAAACCCCACTAAAGGTAGTTCTTTCCTATATTACCTTGATTAAACTTATAATTCTGAACATTAGGTAACAATCACATCACTAATTACTAACTTGTGAAGAGCCATAACAATTATCAATACACATCTATTTCCCCCAAATGTTTCTAGTCCTATTGTATTTCTGAAGCTTTGAGAATGACCCTGTGATCTTTCATCTGCATTTGAAGGACCATTTCCACTAATTCACCAATGTCGCTTATGAGATTTGTTTGCTTGGTGATATTTTTATCCTGTTGTTTCAAAAGAGAAAACAAAGGTCAGAGGTTGAAACTAACTGATCAGAATTCACACTTATCAAAATTAAGTGAAGAGAATGTAGTATATTTTTGGTGAAAGATAATTAAGGCTCAAAATTATCATGACTATTAGGAAAGGGTGACTAGGCATTTTAATTTTAAGTTTTTGTCTAACAAAACCTCTTAGAGAGAGAAACAGAGACAGAGAAAGGAACAGAGATTAAAATTCACAATTAAGATTATTTTGATAAAAATCATGTTTACGGCTTGGCTTACTGCATCTTAGTTATGCTGACAGAATCCTGGACAACTCAGATGCTAAATAATCCAGACACAACAAATCAACAAAAGTGCCAGCACAAAATCTTTACACAAAGGATTTTATTTCCTTCTCAATTACATAGGTCTACTCCATTCAACATAAGGAAAAACAATTCCTAGAAGAATCATTTGGTGTTAGATTCACATAAGTATAATTTCTATCAACAAAACTGAGCACATAGTGAGTAGCAAATCTATCAACAGTATTAGAGCTATTATTATAAACATCTCTACATACACACATATACCCAGAACAGCAAGATTTTGTTTTTAAGTCACAAAAAACACCCTTTCTGTATTTCACGTCTAAGTTCCAAAGGCACTGAGCCTCCTTCTAGCTAACCTGTAGTTATTTTTCTACCTTCTCTTCCTCCTTCCCAATGTTTTAGCCCCAAGATTCTCAAGGTATAAATGTAAAGAATCCTCCTGGTGAATTAATCCAACATTCATCTCCATCTAACGAGTAACTGATATACGATTCATTTCTACTTATGAATAAAGGCTACTTGTTAGTAGCTTGTTAACTGACTACTAAAATAAAATTCAACTAAACCTAACCCTAATCCTAAAATTAATAAGAGACTCTTTAGTATTATACTAAGAAGACTGGCTATCACAAAATGGGTGGCAACGTTGCAAATATCCTACTGCAAATACATACATAAAATCAGTTGAAAATCTTGTAATTTTCAGAAGAACTTCACTATAAATGTTGGGGGGATTAGTGGCAGCTTTCAATTGCTGCTAGTCTTGCTTTTTAATCTTCAATTATGGTTCAATCAGCAATATCATTTTCAAATTAATTTGATACATGCTGTGTATAGTGATCAGTATTGCATCAACAGTATCCTTATTTTAAAATTGTCCAGTATTTAGACTTTGAAATGTATATGTTATGTTTCAAATATGAACTATACCACAGTTGCTAAAGCACATTTATCATCCTTTCCCAAATTTATTTGTACATAATAATATATTGCCAATGAATTATTTTCAACTGGAAAGCAGGAATAGGCAGATTAAGTAGATAACAGGGTCCTGCCTAAGTCAGCTGTAATCAGAAAAGTTGGCATCATTACCACAATCAAGCTGCTCAGCTCTAGGCTGCCAGGTCATACTGCTTCTAGTCTAGCTGTCCTCCTAAACTTTTTCTCTTCTTAGCTACTTCAGGGAGTATTACAAATTCATCTCACTCATTATCTTTTAATTTTCACAGCTTCATAATTCTACCCATGGCTTCTTAGAATCATATATTCCCTTAACTGACCTTCATCGCTATATTAAACGATTCCTTGTCTAGGAAAATCTCTGTTCTCCCAATTTCCATTTTTATAAGGAAAACCCACACCTTAGACTATAACGTTCATAAAAACTCCTTTCTTCACGCCCAAGGAAAGGAGTTTCAGACCCAAGGGACAGCATGGAGTACTGTCTTCCTGCTGTCTCCCTGGAAGTAGATTTTCAGCTCCTGGATATAAGAGCACATCCATCTGGCCTTTATTCCCCAAACTCAGATCCCTTAACATTAAGGGTCAACTCTATTGCCCGGCCAGTGTGGCTCAGAGGTTGAGCACCGACCCAATGCACCAAGAGGCCGCTGGTTCGATTCCCAGTCAGGGTACATGCCCGGATTGTGGGCCCAATCCCCAGCAGGGGGCATGCAGGAGGCAGCCAATTGATGTTCTATCTCATCGACGTTTCTAGATGTTTCTATCTTTCTTTCGTTCTCCCTTATTCTCTCTCTAAAATCAATAAAGAAAAAAAAATTTTTTAAAACCAAAACTCTATCACCTTGCTCCTCCATCTCCCCAACAGTCAAAGAAAAGTGACTGGATAGCCACTGAATAAGTCAAGATTCTGAGTTTTGAGAGGCAAGGGAAGGGAGGCAATATATATATATATATATATATATATATATATATATATATATGGGGGGGGGGAGGATAGGGAGGGAGGGCAGAAGAGAGAAAAACATCTATTTGTTGTTCCACTTATTTACGCATTCATTGATTGATACTTGCCCTGACTCGGGATCAAACCCACAACCTTGGCATATCGGGATACCACTCTAACCAACTGAGAAACCCAGCAAGGGCTCATATATCTTTAATTAGAGTTTTCATAAGTGCTCTTAGAATTAGCTAAAGACTCATTCCTTCTCTCAGATTTTGAGGCCTAGAAGTACTATTTTTCAGAAAATCTTGGTTTTCTTATATTTAATTAAGAGTTTTACAAGCATTGTTTTCTTCTATTTATCCTTCTGATTCCTTCCTCTTGGCTCTTCAGTTAGGGCTTGTTGCCACCTAGTGGACGAAACAGGAATATATGCCAATACATTATCACAGGTTCTCATCTCTGTGCTTCCAGAAGACACCACTAGATGGAGACTTCAAACTTGAAGTAGAAGGAGAACTCCTAAACCTATCCAGAAAAGCAGTTAGTGGGTTTATGACTACATACAAAAAAAAAAACTAACACAGGTTCACACAAATAAAATAAAAAGAAAGGTGTCCAAAATAATGAGTTAAATAAAAATAAAAATCTTTTGGAGGCAGTATGGCATGGAAGTTAAGAATATATGCCTTGGCTCTTTTGAACATAATCACAAAAATACGACCAAGTTTAATTAGCAATATATAAAAATTATAACACATCATGACTATATGAGGCTTATCCCAGTATTGCCAGGCTGGTTCCATTTTTAAAATGATAATACATTATGACCATATAAGGCTTATCCCAGTAGTATAAAACTGGTTCAATTTTCAAAAATCTATCTGTGTAATTCACAATATTAACAGTCTATCTAAATACATGCAGAAGTAGTTTTTGAAAATTTTGACAGCATTCATGATTTATTTTTAAAAACCTTAGCAAACTAGAACTACAAGGGAACTTCCTCAAGCTGGTAACAGGCATCTGCAAAAAACACATAGCTTCCTGATTTCAAAATGTACTTCAAAGCTACTGTAATCAAAACAGTGTGGTACTGGCATAAAGACAGACATACAGACAAATGGAACAGAATAGAAAGTCCTGAAATAAACCCTTACATATACGGTCAATGATTTTCAACAAGGTTGCCAGCACCATTTAATGGGAAAAGAACAATCTTTTCAACAAACACTGGTGGCAAAATTGAATATTCAAATGGAATAGAATAAACGTGACCTTATCTTACACTATATATACAACAATTACCTCAAAATATATCAAAAACCGAGACTTCCAGTCAAGATGGTGGCGTAGGCCAACGCGGTCTCACCTCCTCCCACAACCATGTCAAAATTACAACTAAACTACAGAACCACCATCATTCAGTGCCGCCTGACATTGAGCAGAATGGAAGTCCTACAACTACAAAATTAAAGAAGCCACATCCAGACTGGTAGGAGGGGTGGAGGCTCTGACAGGCTGGACCCACACCAACGTGTGGCGGATAAAAATCAGGAGGACACCTCAGCTGGGAAGGTCCTCCCTGAGGAGTGAGGGGTCCCTATCCCACACCAGGCTCCCAGCTCTGGGTTCCAGTGCCAGGAAGAGAAGTCCCCATCACTTCTGGCTATAAAACCAGCAGGAATTGAGGCTGCTGGAGCCCCAGGAAGTTCCTCTTAAAGGGACCGCACACAGACTTACTCAGCCTCGCTCCTTCTGGACTCCAGCGTTGGGGAGGCAACTTGAAATGCACCAGAGACATATGGGGAAAACTGAATTGTTCGACATTGGGACGAGAGCTGGAGGGGCAGCTTTCTCCTGGATGGACTTGCTGTGGGGGGCCGTTTTTCCTTTGGTGAGCCCTTCCCTGGGACAGCAGATGGCAGCCATATCTGGGACTCCAGCAACCTGGCCCACAAGGTTTGCCCTGCGCTAATGATTCCCTGAGGCCCTGCCTCACCCAACCTTTGAGCCTACTCAAGCTGAGTTTCCAGTGGCTTTACCATTGGATTGACCTGTCTTGGATCCTGCTTCAGCTTTTCCTAAATTCTCTCAAACAAGCTGCATCTGGCCTCAGCGAGCCCCATACCTCTCATTAAGCGGCCCCAGGCCTGGCACTAGAAGCAGCCAGCCTTGGTTCACAACTTAGTACCTTCAAGCTCAGCACAAGCAGCAGTCATCTGCAGATCACTCTGTAGCTTATGCCAGGTGGCTCCGGGTAGAGCACAGGCAGAGGCTGACCTTGCCCCAGAGCCAGCACACCCAGTGGACAGCTTCCGACCACACAGAAGCACCACTACCCAACCACCTCCACAAGTGACACACTCAATGAGTGTGGACTCAGTGGGTACCGGAGCCCTGCTGAAGTAAGTCTTGCTCTGTGTGGTGGGCCCTTACACCGCTGATCCACCAAGGGAGTCAGAGGCCTGTGGTCAGTCGGCACAGCCAGTCCTTGTAGCTGATCAGCCTGAGTAAATCCCTCCCATTGACGTGCCAACAGCAATCAAGACTCAATTACAACACAATATATGTACCGCTATGTTCATAGCAGCAATATTTACAATCGCTAAGATCTGGAAACAGCCCAAGTGTCTGTCGGTAGATGAGTGGATAAAAAACCTGTGGTACATATACACAATGGAATTCTATGCAGCCATAAGAAAGAAAGATCTCTTAGCCTTTGAGACGACATGGAAGGACCTGGAGAATATTATCCTAAGCGAAACAAGCCAATGAGAGAAAGACAAATATCTCATGATCTCACTTATTTGTGGAATATAATGAACAAAACAAGATGAGGAACAAAACAGACCCAGAGACATGGAAGTGGGGTGCAGACTGACAACCTCAGAAGAGGTGGATGTGGGGGGAGGGAAGAGATAAACCACAGAACTCTTACGCATGTATGTGTAAACAAGGACATAGACAATAATGCTGGGGGGGGGGCAGGAGTGGGAGGAGGGTGTCAATGGGGGGAAAAAAGAGAAACATCTGTAACAAAAATAAATTAACTTAAAAAAAAGACTCAATTACAACAGAAGGGTGTATAGTCCACACTAGGGGTGCACCTTGAGGGCCCAGCTGGGGTGATCAGGGAGGCTGTGCCATTGGACCCTACAGGACACTACAACTATAGGCCTCCCTAAGAAGCCTAGGAGACATAGCAACTCTACCTAATACATAGAAACAAACATAGGGAAGCAGCCAAAATGAGGAGACAAAGAAACATGTCCCAAGTGAAAGAACAGAACAAAATTCCAGGAAAAGAACTAAACACAATGGAGAAAGCAATCAATCAGATGCAGAGTTCAAAACACTGGTTATAAGGATGCTCAAGGAACTTAGTGAGACCTTCAAGGAACTTAAGGAGAACTCCAAGGAACTTAGAGAGAACATCAACATAAAAAGGACCAGTCAGAAATGAAGGATGCACTAACTGAAATAAAGAATAATTTACAGGGAATCAATAGTAGAGGAGGTGAAGCCAAGAAGCAAACCATCAAATTGGAATATAAGGAAGCAAAAAACACCCAATTAGAAGAGCAAAAAGAAAAACGAATCCAAAAAAATGAGGACAGTGTAAGAAACTCTGGGACAACTTCAAGTGTACCAAGATTTGCATCATGGGGGTGCCAGAAGGAGAAGAGAGCAAGAAATTGAAAACCCATTTGAAAAAATAATGACAGAAAACTTCCCTAACTTGGTGAAGGAAACAGACGTAGAAGTCCAGGAAGCACAGAGAGTCCCAAACAAGATGAACCCAAAGAGGTCCACACCAAGACACATCATCATCAAAATGCAAAAGGGTTCAAGACAAAGAGAGAATCTTTTTTTTTTTTTTAACTTATCTTTATTGTTGAATGTATTACAGATGTTCCTCATTTTCCCCCCATTGCCCCCTTCCTCCTTATTCCCACCCCCCTCCTGCCTTTCCCCACACTGTTGTCTGTGTCCATTGGTTATGCATATATACATGGAAGTTCTTTGGTTTATTTCTTCCCACCCCCCTACCCCCTTCCCTTTGAGGTTTGTCAGTCTAACAATCAATTTGTACTTCTCAATCCCTTCACCATTTTCACCCATCCCCCCAGCCCCCACCCATCTGGTAACCAACAAAATTTCTCTGTATCTATGAGAATGTTTCTGTTCTGCTTGTTCATTTTCTTTGTAGATTCAATTGTTGATAGATATGTATTTATTGCCATTTTGTTTGTTCATATTTTTTATCTTTTTCTTCAAGAAAACCGTTCAACATTTCATATAATAATGGTTTGGTGGTGATGAACTCCTTTAGCTTTTCCTTGTCTGGGAAACTCTTTGTATGGCCATCGATTCTAAATGACAGCTTTGCAGGATGGAGTAATCTTGGTTGTAGGTTCTTGCTTTTCATCACTCTGAATATTTCTTGCTACTCCCTTGTGGCCTGCAAAGTTTCTTTTGAGAAATCAGCTGACAGTCTTATGGGAACTCCCTTGTAGGTAGCTAACTGCTTTTCTCTTGCTGCTTTTAAGATTCTCTCTTTGTCTTGAACCTTTGGCATTTTGATGATGATGTGTCTTGGTGTGGGCCTCTTGGGGTTCATCTTGTTTGGGACTCTCTGTGCTTCCTGGACTTGTATGTCTGTTTCCTTCACCAAGTTAGGGAAGTTTTCTGCCATTATTGTTTCAAATAGGTTTTTGATTTCTTGTTCTCTCTCTTCTCCTTCTGGCACCCCCAAGATACGAATGTTGGTACGCTTGAAGTTGTCCCAGAGGCTCCTTACACTATCTCCTTACACTATCCTCATTTTTTTGGATTCTTTTTTCTTTTTGCTGTTCTGATTGGATGTTTTTTGCTTTTTTATATTCCAAATCAATGGTTTGCTTCTTGGCTTTACCTACTCTACTATTGAATCTGTGTAAACTATTCTTTATTTCAGTTAGTGCCTCCTTCATTTCTGACTGTGCATCCTTCATTTCTGGATCCTTTTTTATGCTCTTGAGGGCCTCACTAAGTTCACTGAGGTTCTCACTAAGTCCATTGAGCATCCTTATAAAACAGTGTTTTGAACTCAACATCTGTTAGGTTGCTTAACTCCATTTCACTTAGTTCTTTTCCTGGAATTTTGTTCTGTTCTTTCATTTGGGACCTGTTTCTTTGTCTCCTCATTTTGGCTGCCTCCCTGTGTTTGTTTCTACGTATTACTTAGCAAGAGGTATGGGGCTAGCTGAGACCAGATGCTACTTGTTTGAAAGAATTTAGGAAAAGCTGAAGCAGGATCCAAGACAGGCCAATCCTATGGTAAAGCAACTGGCAACAGCTTGGATGGGCCGGGGCCTCAGGGAATCACCAGGGCGGGGCAAACAGTGTGAGCCAGGTTGCTGGAGTCCCAGATATGGCGGTGTCTGTGGCCTAGGGAAGGGCTCACCAAAGGAACAAAAGCCTCTGACAGCATGTCTGTCCAGGAGAAAGCTGCCTCTCCAGCCCTCGCTCCAATGCCAAGCAGCTCAGTTCTTCCCCATATGACTCTGGTGCCTTTCAAGCTGCCTCCCACACGCTGGAGCCTGGAGGGTGGGAGTCCAAGTAAGTGCCTATGGGGGCCCTTTAAGAGGAGCTGCCGGGGCTCCAGCCGCCTCAGCCTCAGTTACCGCTGGTTTTTCCAGCCAGAAGTTATGGCAACTTCTCTTCCTGGCACTGGAACCCTGAGCTGGGCGCCTGGTGTGGGACGGGGACCCCTCAGTCCTCAGGGAGGACCTTACCGGCGGAGGTATCCTCCTAATTTTTATCCGCCACACCTGGGTGTGGGACCAGCCCATTGCGCCTCCGCCCCTCCTACCAGTCTGGATGCGGCTTCTTCTTTAATTTCGTAGTTCTGGTCCTTCCATTCAGCTTGATTTCAGGTGGTTTTGAATGATGGTTGTTCTGTAGTTTAGTTGTAACTTTGATGTGGTTGTGGGAGGACGTGATACCACGTTTACCTACGCTGCCATCTTGACTGGAAGTCCAAGAGTCATCAGCAGACTTTTATGTTAAAAAAAAAAATTTGAGCCCTGGCCGGTAGGGCTCAGTGGTTAGAGTGTTGGCCTGCACACCAAAGGGTCATGGGTTCAATTCCCAGTCAAGGGCACCTACCTGGGTTGCAGGTTTGTCCCCCGCCCCCGTAGGGGTGCATGCAGGAGGCAACCAATTAATGTGTCTCTCTCACATTGATATTTCTTTCTCCCCGTCCTTCCTCCCTTCCACTCTCTCTAAAAATTAATGGAAAAATAGCCTCAGGTGAGGATTAACAAAAATTTGACAAGTTGAATCTAAAATTTTTAAAGAAACTAATACAAAACCCTAGAATAGTCAAAATAGCCAAAGCAACTTTGAAAAGAATAGAGATGGAAGAATAACACTACCTGATATCAAGCTATAACACTCAAGATATATTGGTATTGGTGAAAACATAAATTGGTAAAATATAAAGATCAAATTATTTTTTAGCAAGTGTATCAAAAACTCAATGAGAAAAATCTTTCAAAAAATGATGCTAAAACAAATGAATATTCATATAAAAAGATTTTGATTCCTATCTCATACCATTCAAAAAACATTTTTAAACGGTTATGGACATAAATGTAAAAGGTAAACCCATAAAGTTTCTAGTAGAAAACAGAATACCTTTGTAACCTCAGGTAGGCCAAGATTTCTTAGTAAAGACACTGAATTGATCATAAAAGAAAAATTTAATAAATTAGACTTTATAAATACATAAAACTTCTGCTAATCAAGAACATTAATAAAGCAGAATGGAAAGCCACAGATTAGGAGAATATATTCACAACACATATATCTGCTGAAGGACTTGTATTATAAAAAAAAAATACCCAACAACTCAATAATAGGACAAAGAACATGATTTTTTTTTTTAAATAATCAAGGCTTTGAATAGACACTTCTAAAAGGTGATATATGGCCCTGGCCGGTGTGGCTCAGTTGGTTGAACCAAAGGTCACCAGTTTGATTCCTAGTCAGGACATACCTGGGCTGCAGGTTTAATCCTTGGTTGAGGTGCATACAGGAGGCAACTGCTCAACGTTTCTCTCTGACATCGATGTTTCTCTCTCTCTCTCCTTCTCCCTTCCTCTCTCTCTAAAAAAATCAATTAAAAAATATTTTTTAAATAATAAAATAAAAGATGATATATGAATGGCAGGTAAGGATATTAAAAGCTGAGCAACATAATTAGTCACCAGGGAAATGCAAATTAAAACCACATCAGTCCCATTACATTGCTCACTAGATGACTAAAATTTAACAGTTGACAACACCAAATGTTTACAAGGATGTAGAACAACTGAAACTAATACACTATTGGAACTGTGAAATATATAAACAATTCAGCAATTTCATAAAAAGTTTAACCAACATCTACCATATGACCCAATAAATCCTTGTACAATTTTCATAGCTGCTTTATTCTGTTTTTTTTTTTAATCCTCACCCAAAGATATTTTTCCATTGATTTTCAGATAGAGTAGGAGGGAGGGAGGAAGCGAGAGAGAGAAAAACATCAATGCAAGAGAGAGACATCGACTGGCCGCCTCCAGCACAACCCCAACCAGGGCCAGGGATCAAACCGAAACTGAAGTATCTGCCCTTGACCAGAATTGAACTCGAGACTCTTCAGTTCACAGGCCAACACTCCAACCACTAAGCCAAACAGGCCAGGGTGCTGCTTTTTTTTTTCTTTATTGATTTGAGAGAGAGAGGAAAAAAGAGGGAGAGAGAGATAGAAACATTGATGAGAGAAAACATCAATTGGCCACCTCCTGCATGCACCCCGCTGGGGATTGGGCCCATAACCTGGGCATGTGCCCTGACCAGGATTCGAACCAGCGACCTCTTGGTGCATGGGTTGACACTCAACCACTGAGCCACACCGGCCGGGCTATTGCTTTATTCTTAATAGTCAAAAACTAGAAATAGCCCAGGTTTTAATGGGTGAATAAACTGTGATACAGTCAATGGAATACTATTCAGAAATAAAAAGAAATAAACTATTAACACCTGCAACAACATGGATATGTTGTTAGAGCATATGCTGCAAAACATTATGCTGAAAAACGCTGGACACAAAACAGCACATGTTGCATGATTCCATTTTTATGACATTTTAGAACACACAAAATTAATCTATCATGACAGAAACCAGAACTTATTACTTTGTGGGGATCAACTGAGAAAAAGCACAATCGAACTTTCTGCAGGGATGGCAATGTTCTTACCTTGATGGACAAGGGGTTACAAGGATACATGCATTTGTGAAAACTATTTAAACCTTACACTTATTATCTGTGTATTTCATTGTATGTAAATCATACCATTATTTTAAAACGGTAAAAAAAAAAAGTACATTGGCCCTGGCCGGTTTGGCTCAGCGGTTAGAGTGTCGGCCTGCGTACCAGAGAGTCCCGGGTTCGGTTTCCGATAAGGGCACGTACCTCGGTTGCAGTTCATCCCCGGCCCCTGTTGGGGTCGTGTGGGTGACAACCAGTCGATGTGTCTCTCTCACACTGATGGTTCTCTTCCTCCCTCTCTCCCTCCACTCTAACTGAAGATAAATGCAAAAATGTCCTCGGGTAAGGATTAAAAAAAAAAAAAAAAAGTATATTGGCTTTAGAATCACACAGGCTCCAGCTCTGCAATTTACCAGCTGTGTGACCAGGGCCAAGTGTTAAACTGTCAGTTTCCTCATCTATGAAATGGGGAGAACAAGAGTTGAGAACCTCACAGAGCTGCCAGAAAGAATAAATGAGATGTTTCAAAACCATGAGCATACAGTATATCCTCACTAATATTAACAAAAAAGTTAGAAACCCTTCGTCATGTATTTCAGCAAAGGAGAAACATGAAGGAATGGCTAGCTAGAACAGCTAAGTGCTGGGCAATTCACATGTATTATCTCAGTTATCTTTTAAAATCACCCCTAACATAATCCCTTATTGTTTTATGGGTGAAGAAATTGTGCTTCATAGGTTGCCTATGGTCACTCAGCAAGAAAGTGGTAAATTTGCACTCTCTCACTCATTTTTACACTGCACCATGCTATCTTCCATTAGGGTCACCTGAGCAACATTAACCCTGCTTCTGCCAGAAGAGCACAATTCATATGAGAAGCTCCTAAGGCTCCCTTCATTCTCAGTAGTACGGTACTGTCAAGCCTGACACTGAAAAGGATTCCAATTCTGGTAGCCCAATTAGTGAATAGAGACAGAGCTGCAAGCAGAAGCCTGAAAATGCTACTCTAGGCTTTTACCCTGTTCTTGGGCTTCAAGATGGTTCCTGCTACTTAAAGACATTGATTCCCCTTCCTTAGATCAATTTCAAGGTAAGAGAATTCTGAATGTAAAATCTTGATCTAAGTGGGAAGCTAGAGCCCGGATGGCTCAATTTGGCAGAACCGCCTTGGAAACGGTAGCTGAAATGAGAACCAGAGATTTGTTTTTTAAACATACTGTATCTTTATCTTAATATAAGAGCCTTGTTAAAAAATAAAACACAGAATTAACAAAAATTACCCTATGATCCCATTTGCCCAAAGATACCACTAATAAACAATTCAGTGTATCTTCTTCCAGGCTAAAATCTGCCTTCTCCTTAATGATTCTATAGTATTCCACTGCATATGATATCCACAATTCATTTAACTAGTCCCCTATTAAATTATGAGCTGTTTCCAATCATTTTGCTGTTATAAATGCTGAAAGGAGTATCCTGAATATACATTTTGCATACCTGTCATTTCTTATATGATAAATACCTATGAATACTTATAAATACCTATGAATATTTATGAACTGCTAAATCTGCCATTTCAATTTTTCAAATTTTAAACCCCTAAATCTGCAAAAATAAACCTGCACATTTTCAGTTTTGACAGATATTAGATTACACTCCTAAGAGTTCTCATTTTTCCACACCATCTGCACTGACAATGATCACTCTAACATAGGAGTTGCAAATTCAAATGTCTGTATAAGACTGATAGGAAACACAAATGGATGGAGGAGGCCATACGGGTCTGTGATAAACCTGAGAGTGTATGCTCATTTCAAGAGGGCAACCTACTCTGATACAGCCAAAAGGTGCCACGTAGAAATCAAGGCCCAGTGTTAGATCTTCCAATTTATCAAGAAGGCCAGAAACCCAAACCCAAATTTTTATGAAACTCCTGCAGGTTTTAAATGTTAGCAACTAACATGTTTTTATTTAAACACCCAGGTAGCCAAACAAAATACATCTATAGTCCAGTCTACATTTAGCACTTGTAGAAAAGATATAATGTATTTTCACTTTGAATCTTCTTATTTATGAAGCTTATCTTTTCCTGCTTATCAACACGGGACGTATTTGTTCACTTTTCTTTCATAGTGACTGTTAGCACCCTCAGAAAAAAAGATGCTTATCTTTTTTTTTTTCAGATTCATATCTGTAACAAATATTAGACCAAAAAAAAAAAAGATATATAACTTCAGGTACAGAGGCTAAAGCATTGTCTTAGTTAACCAAAGTGTGCCCAGAAAAAGCATATGAGGACTCATTTGAGACTGAATTGCTATACTCTACTCAGCATACACAAAGCACTACAAGACTTTTTAGAAAAAACTACTAATGTGTAAAACTATGCATAACTTTGAAGAGGGAGGCTGTAATAATCTAGGGTTCCCTCCACTACTTGATACATTTACCTAACACAGCAAATTTTCTCTTTGGTGAGACATCAAAAAAAGAATTAAATTTCCATATATCTCCCTTTGTTATCATATTAAATTTAAATAAGTACTTTCAGCCTTTTTTTTATTAAATAAAATACAGGTTTATACAAATCTTTCTCCACCCTCAAAATATTACTGCAGTACTGCTTCCATAGGAAGAACAATTTCAGCAACCTATCCAGTGTCAGAGTTTCTTCTCATTCCTTCTTAGTCATCCATTACAAATCTCCAGACCCAGATGTTCATTCCCTGCACCCACCAGAGATAATGGCAGAGATCCATGACTATCCAAGGTTCCAACAACAGCTTTTGAATACAACTATCTTTTCATCAATTGTAAACAAGTCCTAAACTCTTGGCTCCATAGGGAGTCCCTACCAAGTCAGTATAAACTCTGAAACAGGGGCAGAGGTCAAGGGGATGAGAGCTCAGCCTAAGCTCTGGATCTCATGCCACTCCTACCCTGTTCAAAAGAATCCTTATCAGAAATCCAGGCCCAGTGTTAGATCTTCCCAGCAAAGGTCACATTCAGGAGACTTGATCTAGCAAATTCAGCTGAAGTTTTAGAAACAGGCTCTTAGAACAGTTATGAATGCAAAATACCTAAGTCACTAACAGAATGCTGTGGAGAAAAGATGACATAAAGGGGAAAAAAGGGAGATTTGTACACTTATCTTCTTTTTTTTTCAGGAAAGAACTTGTCTGATAAATGGATAAATCCTTAACCTGAGCCATAGAAGAAATTTCTTTGGGAACCTATTCCATAGGGAATTATTCTACTTTGTGTCCAAAATCATTCTAATATATGCAAAAGAACCCAAATGACACTTAGAAAAAGTCTTTATTCTTCTGTACACAAAAAAACCCATTATATATGTTATAAATCATTATACTGCCTTAAACTTTTTCATTTGCTTTTAGGACTTGTCACAGTCAAGAGTACTAGAAACAGAATAAAAGACTAGTTAAAACAGCAGCTCAGAAGTCTGAGATACTTCTCCACTATGTATTTTGGGGCGAGTCATTTACCTTCTCCAGGCCACCATGTTTTTATCTGTAAGATAGGTTTTTTGAGTGCTTAATGAAAATGCATGTGAAGCATTTAGTATGCCATAAATATTAGCTATCATTATTATATAATGATGATGATGATGATGATGTAGTAAAAGCCACGTATCATCAAATTTTGTGTCTGTCTTTCTAACTAAACCAGAATACTTTGAGGGCAGGAATTCTGTCTTAGCTTGGCACACACATCAAAGAAGAAAAGAAACTGGGGAAGGAAGAAAAGAACAATGAACTAGGTACTACAAAGTCAAACTTAAAATTAGATAAATTTATATGATATAACCATTCTTATTCCTAATGAATATATGCAAAGTACATGACACACAATAAATGTTCATTTTCTTTCCTTCCTTGATCTCTAACACGCAGCTTTAAGTCGATTCTCTTCAGACCACACTTGGGCTTATATGAACTGTTTTCTGAGATCAAAAACTGAGACAAAGAGTCTGACAACTAGAAATGGACCCATTAAAAGATGGTACAGAATATTGGAATTTTGGATAGAACCTATGGTTACTCTAGCTGAGATGTACATTTCTCTTTTGTAGCTTGAAGGATCCACAAAAATTCTCCTTGGGATCCCAAAACACTTGACAAATGAATGCAAAGCCAGATAGGGCAAGCTAGTGGTGTTATACTGTCTTATTCTGAAGCTGTTTTTTATCTTGCCTGTTCATCCTACCATCACCCATAGATTCCTGCTTGGTGGGTATCTATCAATATGGCAAGAGAGGGCAAAGATTAATTTAACTTTCAAGTTTCTTTTTAAATGCTCATTTACCTAGGTCCTTGATCAGTAGAAAAAAAATAGATATAGATACAGATACATACACATATATACACTAAAGTCTAGGTCAGCAAGAATCTGAAGTATGCAGTGTTTTTAAAATAGTAACAGTCAGATTTTTAATTGCACAAATTTTTTTCCTCAGCATGCTCGCTATAAGGCCTTGCCACTTTCCAAAGAGAGAGTGCATAGTCTGAGTATTTGTTTTAAATAAGCAGGGGGTTAACTTCTTTAATTTCCTAAAAGGTTAAATAAATGGGTTGGCAGATGGTCATTTGGGAGGTTACCTGCTGCTGGTTGGGGGGAGGGGCCCAAAACATTCTAACAGTCAACCAGATGGTAAAGAACAGTCTTGGCCAAAGTGGTCAGCTGTGTATGAGTTCTGCTCCTATGAGGGAACTACTTAGGAAGCAGTAACTTACACCTGCTAATATCTGGAATGATTTATCTTTGTATCATTAAGAAACACAGGCTAGTCTAACTGAATAAAGTGCAGTTACAACAGCCCATGAGTACAGAGAGACTGAGAATTTCAATTTTATGCTATATAGCCTAAAATTACATAAACTTAATAGTGTTTATCATCTGCCAAGCATTATTCTAAATACATATATTACTTCATTTTCCCTATAAAGTACGAATAACTTTTTATTGTCCCCATTTTACAGATGGGAACATTGAGACACAGAGAGATTAAATAACTTAGCCAAGATTACAGAGCTAGTAAATTTTGAAGCCAAGCAATCTTGAGCCAGAGCCCATGCTCTTAATTCTAAAATGTTTTGGCTTATATGAAAAGCTAAAGGGCTCAACTAAAATGCAGACAAAAAATTTATACAAAAACATGTTAACTGTGGCATTATTTATAATGTACAAAAAAATGAAAGCAATCTAAATGTCCAGCAATAGGAAAATGGGTAAATAAATCATGGTAAAGTTATTATAATGAAATATTATCCTGCCATTAAAAATATTTATGAAAAATGTTTCATGACTTGGAATATTCCAGTGTAATGTGACTGGTGTGTGTGTGTGGGGGGGGGCAGTTTACAAAATTGCATATATATTGCAATTCCTATTTACTTATGTTAAAAATGAGGTCAGCCCTGGCCAGGTAGCTCAGTTGGTTGGAGCGTCATCCCAATACACCAAGGTTGCAGGTTCAATCCCTAGTCAGGTCACATATAAAAATCAACCAATGAATGCATAAATAAGTGAACAACAACAAATTGATGTTTCTCTCTCTCTCTCTCAAATCAATAAATAAAAATTAAAAAGAAATACAGTTTAAAAAAAAATAAGCTCAGAAGTAAACAGAAGGACACATTTTCAAAAAAAACACAAAACTGGCTATTTCCAGGTGGTGAGATTAGGGGTGTTCATATTTTTCTTTTAGTGTTTTTCACAATGAACATGCATTGCCCTATCAATTTAAACAAAGGCAATTTTTTACTTTTCATCAAGCTACACCAAGATCCTTAAGCAGTTGGTACAAACAGCTAAAAAGCACCTACTCTAACTTCAAGTAGTTAACTTTCCTTGGGATAATACCCTTTGAACATCAAACAATATAGGCAGCACACACCAAAAAGAATGCTCATCTTCAACTTTGGAAACGGAATTAAAATGAGTATCAATTTTGGTCAATGCTTACTCTCTAATTACTTTTCTGGATTATTTTATAAGTACAGAAATGGATTTAACTATGTACAGGCCAAAAACTCAGGAATGACTTTGCTGAAATAGATAATAAGGGACAAAAGTTTGACTTTGGAGGAAGAACAGCTGTTGCTAATCCAACTATTTACCCTTTGACCCTCTCTTTGGCCAATGACTGAACAGTATCAATTGTTTTCCTGTATTATGTACTGTTTACAATCCCTGAGAAGCATGAAAGGAATTAATAATTTAGCCTAGAAAGCTGACAGCCTTTATTGGGGAGCCCCTTGTCAATAGGACAGAAATCAGAGCAAGTAGCAGTTCCTTAAGTCACAGGTCCCTTTACTGTTCCTGTTTTATAGCCTAATTGGCCCCCAAACATAAATCAATTATTTCTCCTGTTTTAAGCAACAATGACTTCTATTCTCTAACTTTCCTTGTATCAAGTCAGTCCTTGTTCTCTTAGGTTTTACAACTACACAGTAAACACGATGGCTGAGGAAAAAACTTGGGGAGCAGGGCAGACTGGGGTTATTTGGAAACAGAAGCACAGAAAGGTTATGCTGTTTTGAACTTCTCTTGACCTTTGACTGCCCTTGTCCCTAGCTTATGCTAATAGGCAGGGTACAGAGATGCTTCTTGTAGAAATGAACTTAGCCTGAACCTGTGCCCTAACATTGGACTCCAGGAAGCCTAGGAATCATAGGAAGGCAGTTAGTGCGAACAGCTGCCCATATTCTAAACATGGCTACCTATCTGCTCTATCATAGAAAAGGTGCCAAAAAAAGAAAAAGAAAAAAGGCCACTGGAATTGGACAAAGTCAGTCCTTCCCCATCTAGTTCCCACACATCCCACCTGTTGTTGCAAACTTACTGTCTACAACCACTACCAGGCACAATGGGAAATGAGCAACAATGGTAATTCCTGGTACAAAATAAGCAAGTATGAGCAAGCTTTCCCTACCAGGAATTGGGGGGGATTCGGGAAGCCATTGGGATCTCTAAATTCCCAAGATTCATCACAAAGAAATCCCTATTTTTCTGACTCTTATGTGCAAAATTCATGAAGTATTAACATAAATGTCATTCCTTCCCAGTTAGAAGACAAGGAATTTGCAATATCAACAACAACCAATTGCACACAACACACACAGACTTAGTCTTCAAATTTCCTATCACTTAGTAGGGCTGACCATGCTTGCTCATTTGAACCCCAAGACTGGTTCAAATCGAAATAAATTTATATTTCTGCCCATTTATTATTATAACTTCAGATCGTCATGTATTTCTTCAAAGAGAAAGAATAAAAACACTAACTTCACAAAGATAATATAGGGATTACTGAGAATATTAGCCACATGAGCTAAGCACAACTTTGAAAAGAAGAGTGATTTTTTAGGTGATTCCCATTCTATACTGATATATAAAATGATTCAATATTTGTTCATTCTCATGGAATGGAGAGGTCTATAAATCACCATATCTAGCTAGAGATCGTATGAAGAAACATTAAATGAGTTAGAATTAGTTGGCCCAGAAAGAAGAATCATCCAAAAATAATCTTATAAAAATAACAAGGGTCTTTCCTAGAAGATGGTATGACTGGTTTTCAGTTGGTATTAAGTGCAGAAAAGAAGAATACGTTTGGGTACTATGTGCTAAATTAGAGGTTTAAAAAAATGTTTTTTCGCCCCACCGGTGTGGCTCGGTGGTTGAGCATTGA
The DNA here is from genome assembly GCA_030848825.1 of Tadarida brasiliensis. Lineage (NCBI taxonomy): Eukaryota > Metazoa > Chordata > Mammalia > Chiroptera > Molossidae > Tadarida > Tadarida brasiliensis. Next base: position 9,544,637 of record CM061269.1, on the reverse strand, counting down.
CCCATACACCCAGAGGTTGCCAGTTCTATTCCCAGTCAGTGCACATGCCCAGGTTGTGGGCCCAATCCCCAGTGGGGGCATGCAGAAGGCAGCCAATCGATGTTCTCTCTCATCGATGTTTCTATCTCTCTCTCCCTCTAAAAATCAATAAATAAATAAATAAATTTTTTTATGTTTTTTCAAATAATTCCAGACAAGGAAATATTTTCCAATAGACAGTTAATACATGAAGGTAGGACCTAGACTTATTTGTGTATCGCTGGAGCACAGAAATGGGCCTGGAACAGAGAGAACATTCAATATCTGAGTTCTCAATTATCTGGCATGTTTTATATATATGTAGAGTTCAATCTGAAATATTACAGGGCATCTTAATGTCCTTCCTAGTGCTCAAAAATGTTTCTAAGAAAAAATCATAATCAATAATATACCTTTTTCTCCTCCTAAAGGCTATTCATAAGAGGACAAAAACAGCACATTCACAAATAGCTACTGAAATTTCAAGTCGCAGAGAAAGGTAAACTGAGCATATACTACCTACAAAACTGATTCTGAACTTTCCAGCTTCTAGAAAGACAAATCTATTTCTTGTGTTTGATAAGCATTGTGGGATTTATTATGTCTTGCAATTAATAAGTATTAGTTGAACAAACATAAGTGTTTATACTATTAAGATGTGTGTGGTAACTATGTGAGAAGGTTCTCAATGTCAGAGAGAGGATATTAGCCAGGATGGTGAGAAGGTGAACTTTACCACTTATCCCAACAGCAGATTGGTGACAAATGGCCAGCCCCATGACCCTAAAAAGTACCAGAACTAGAAAAATAACTCTAGATCATTGCATGGATTCTCAATCTAAATTATCATTATATCTTTTGGCATTATAGCAAAATAAGGTCTGTGGACACTGGATAGCCCCACTTCTTATTTCCAATAGTTATAACAATATCCAAGAATGATGAATGCCACATGTTGAGAGCACTGGAAACACAGATCATTATCTATGATCAAGACTTATATAGTCCTACCCTGGCCAGTGTGGCTCAGTTGGTTGAGCATCGTCCCATGCACCAGGAGGTTGCTGGTTCAATTCCCATTCAAGGGCACATGCCCGGGTTGCAGGCTCGATCCCTGGTAGGGCGCATGCAGAAGGCAGCCGATAGATGTTGTGCTCTCACATCAATGTTTCTCTCTCTCTCTCTTTCTCCCTTCCTTTCTCTCTAAAGATCAATAAACTATTTGGGGAAAAAAAGACTTATATAGTCCTGAAAAGCATCATTTAATTAGACCTTGAAATGGTTACTGTCATATCTTAACCTTAAGAATACAGATGAAGGTGCTTCAGAAATTTAACTCTGGTATAAAAGTTATCAATTTTAAACATCTAAACCATGCATAATCCTTCTTTGAAATAAATGATGTCAAAACTAGTCAATACTTTAGAAAAGTGGTTGTGGGTATATGGCTGTATGTGTACAGAAATGAAAACACAATTTTTGTTGTTACTGGTTTTGTGGGAGGATAGATGGACAGGGAAAGGAGATTAGAATCAAATAGAAATTTTCAGCAAACCAACTTTCTATAAAATGAGCTCAATCCAGGCCACTGAATAATATCAGGAGAAGAAAAAGAGAGCACAACTAGAAAAGATACAATGCCCTCCCCATAATTATAAATTAAAGTGAAAATAAAATCTGAGTCAATAAGGTCTATCAATGACACCTTAAGTTATACATTTAAAAGTACACACACACATCCTTTTTTAGTTACAAACACTGGGGAACATTAATAACTTACTAGTGCCTGGGTCGAGCTCTGTCAATTCATCCTGACAAAAACCTAAAGAGAACACAATAGGAAAAAAAGATTATGATTTGTGCATTACTCCAAGGTGACTCCAAATATGATAATGGAAACAGCACATAGTATAAAAAAAAATCCAGACTCAGAAGTCAAATTTGGATTTAAATCCTAGCTCTATAACGTTTAGTTACCATATATTGCTCTCTGAGCTTCCATTTCATTATCTTTATATAAAAAAATGGATAGTAACCACTTACCAGAATAGTAATGAAGATTGAGATACTGATATAAAATGCTTATTTAGCACAGTCCCTGGCACACAGTAGGAGTTCAATAAACAAGAGCACAAATAATTATGAGTAAGCATGCAATGTTAGTTGGAATAAGAATTCATGGGAAAAATACAATTCATTTAATATCTGTCATGTTCTACTTAACATCATCAATTATTTTCCGAAAGAAAGCAAAATACACAAAATATGAACTTACAACAAATATTAAACAGGGTAATTTTACTTAAAATTTTCACAGATGCTGAAGAATTTTACCTATATGCATAAATGGAAACAAGTCTTCTATTAATTAGTGTGGTATTCAGGTTGGAATACACACCTCTCAAAGCATATTTCAGGCCCAGAAGGTCTGAGCTACATCTGATTGGTGTGTAACTATCAAGTGTGTAACTGAAAAGAAAAATCAAGCACAGTGAATGGCAAACACACAGTTAAGTGTTCTAGATACAGTTGATAAAAGTTCTTTTTCCCTGATTTGACTGCCTACTTTCTACTGTCTGCTTTCTACTCATCATCAGTTCACATATTCCCTCAGAAAAGTTTTTCCTTGCCTTCCTTACCCTTGTCTCAAAAGGTTCAAAGCCCCATTATAATTTCCTCTACTACTCTGTGTACTCATCAACAGGAATTAATTACTTGTTCAATGTCTGACTGATTCCACTATTAGAATGTTCCACAGGGGAAAGGACCTGGCCTGTCTTATTCACAGCTATATCCCCATTACTTCTCATAAGCCTAGCACAAAGTAGCTGTTCAATATACATCAACTGTAGTATCTCAATAGTAACTCAAAAATTATGGAGCAAAACTAAGACTAGAGGAATATGAGAGCATTTTCTGTTATCAAGCTGGGCAAAGAGAAGCTAGACCAGCAACTGGGAGTCAGGTTGAGAAGAGGGATTCAAGTAGCTGGTAAACAGTTTAAACACCACAACTTTGAAAGTCCTTTGCAATCCTGAATGTTTTGGCCACACCATTCACCAAACATGCCACATCCCTTCCTGCCTTCCTGTGCTTCCTCCTCCCCCACTTGGTGAAGAACTATTCATCCTTCAAGATCCAGTTCAAATATCACCATTGTGAAAGATGGAAAAAAAAGACACCCTTCCTACATTCATCAAAAGATAAAGGAACAATTTAATATCTGCCTCCTCTACTAGACAGTGAGCTCTTCAAGGGTAGGGACCCATGCCATATCCATCTGCAGATCTTCTTTCTTCTATGCCTAGAACAGTTGTTGATACATTATGGAAGATGTTCAAATGCAGGATGAACTAAACAGAAAACACAAGCCAGCCTCTAGGATCACAGTCTGGGGGAAGAAAATCACAGAATCAGAAAGTCTAGCCATAAAAGTGTGTGGAAAGTCTAAATGAGGAAATCTGATCTGGAACACCAGCGTTTGGAAGCTGCTAAAAGTGGCTAAGATCCTGAGAAGGCTCACCTCAGAGCAACTGTAAAGCCTTTCTATATGAAGGCAATGGGAATAAGAAAAGCTGTGGAGAGATGCCAGGTAATGAGGAAATAGTTCATCATTCCACATGGGTTCAATATTGAACATCCTGCCAGAAGTACAACTGAAAATAAACATTCATTTAATACAAACTGACTCAAAAATAGGACAAAAGCACGGGAAGGCAGAGCAGTATAATGATCAAGTTAGATCTTTCCTAAGTTCTAGTCCAAACAATTTTTAGTCTAGTTATATGACTTTCGGCAAGTCATGCCCTACTGTGGACCTCAGATTCTGGACATTAAGTGAAAGGACTATACTAGAAGTCTCAAGGAAGGACAAAGCCTAATACATTTTCCGAAAACAAACAAAATTCTGAACTCAGAGCAACTAGATAAAATACAAAGAGAGGGTGACTAAAAAACAAAGAAAATCCTAAGAATAGCTAATGTGGCCATCTATTGCTTTTACATACCTAGCAACCATGGCCCTCTTCTTGTTAATGGCATCATGATTTTTCTTTGGAGACTTATCCCTTTTTTTTGTTTGTTTTGTTCAGATAGAGTGGGAGGGAGAGAGGGGAAGAGAGAGAGAGAGAGAGAAACATCGACGTGAAAGGGACACATCGAGTGGCTGCCTCCCGCACGATCAACCAGGGCCGGGGACAAACTGCAACCGCGGTACGTGCCCTTAGTGGGAACCGAACCCGGGTCTCTCTGGACCGCAGGCCGACACTCTAACCGCTGAGCCAAACCGGCCAGGGCGGAGACTTATCCCTTTTATACTCTCAGTCCATATGCCCCAAGTAGGATGGACCCTAACTTTACTATAAATAGGGATTAACAACAGCATCTACCTTACAGGTCTGTTAAATGAGATAGTGTATGTAAAGGCTTTGCACAGTACTTAACAAAGTCAGAGCTTAACATATGTGAGCTACTACTAACTAATCCCTAGGGTCCATCCAATCCAGTGCTGTCTGTGGTAACCAAGAGCAGATTATATGAGGGTAACTAGTGACCTATTTATGATATTCAAAGAACTGGGATGACATGTCAATGTCACTTTAGTACACGCTATGAGTGTTTTGTTTTGTTTTGTTTTTATGTTGACCAGAGAAAGAGAGAGAGTGAGAAAGAGAAACTTTGATTTGTTGTTCCACTTATTTATGCATTCATTGATTGCTTCTTGTATGTGCCCTGACCAGGGATCGAATCTGCAACCTTGGTGTATCAAGATGATGCTCTAAAAAGCTGAGCTATCTGGCCAGGGCCATGCTGTGATTCCTTTTTTCTTTTTTTTAATCTTTATTGTTGCAAGTATTACAGATGTCCCCCAACCTTTTTTATATGTTGAGCCTGCAAATTACTTGATGCAATGATTCCAGATGCATGAGGAAAGAAGAACTCTTTATATTTGCCTTAAAACAAATTCCTTTCATAGTCACAAAGAGCACTGATTATAGAATTCAGTAAGTATGTCTAAAATTCCCTGATCCACCCCTGAGACCACTGGCTAATAATGTTGTCTCTGGTTTTACAGATCACCAATAGAGCAGGAGGCTTGAGGAGATATGGAGAACAATGTTAATCCTACCTCCTGATGATGACAAGTCCATGGAATAGCTAGATCTGACTACATTCTCAGGGTCTCACCCAGATTCTCAGCAAACAGATCTAAATAGTAAAATGATTCCTAACTAGAAGAATCCAAATCACTGCTAGTAACCCCAACAAGTGTTCAATTCAACACAAAGGCAAAGGATACCAGAGTTGTTCAGTACTAAGCAGACACCTAAGCCACATAAATACACAAACATACCCCCGAAAAACTATCTGCCTCATAGACTATAACACATTAAACAGATTCGAAAATGTTCTGACAAATCCAGGGTCTTTGGCTTGTGACTTAAATTGCTTTAAAACAGGACAGACAAGAAACATAGGTTGGTTCCTAGAATGATGCTCATAAGCCATCAAATCTAGTGTGAAGCTTATACTCACTTACCATGTTTTAACTTAGGAGACAAATGCATAGTGAAAAGGACATTGGTCTGAGTTAGAGTTGAATTCAAATCCCAGAGTTGCCACTGTTTTTGTTTAATTAACTACCCTATGTCTATTTCCTGAAATGGGAAAAAAATAACCATCTTGTTCAATATACATTTGGAGACCATACATAAACCACCTACTTTATGGCAAATGATCCATAAGTGGCTGTAAGTCTAAGAAATTTCTTTAATTCAAAGAAAGATCCAGTTGCCAAGCTTTTCTCCAATAAGCATTTGGCAAAAAGAAAAAGAAAAGATCAGTGTCTCCTCAATCTGTGATTGGCTACAGTGACAGATTAAACAGTTACCTATCTTTTTCTTTCTTTACTATTTTGACTATAAAATTATGTATTTATCATAATAGAATCTTAAACTTTGAGCACCCATTTTTTTTTTTTTTTTTACAAATGTGAACAAATAAAATGTATGGGTAATGCCAGTAAACAAATTCAAGCCTGAAACACTAATTGTAATCTATAATGTGTCTTTTACAAAAGCAAGTTAAATGTTACTCTAGGAATGTTTTAATTTAATTTGATAGTAGGAAGACAGCATGGTCCAATAGCGACCTGGATACTGGTCAGGACTCTGAAAGTCACTCAGTCTATTCTGAAGCTTCAGCAGACCATAGACAAAATTAAGGTGAGGCCCTTAAAAGGTAAAAATTCTACAACTGTAATCAAACATCTTATCTTTCCCCAAAACATAAATTATACATATATATCTCCTTCATGGTCTGCCACTTCAACTTTATCTCTTGCTTCTCACTCTATCCCACCCTACAGTGTATACTCCACAGGCATGCCTTGTTTTATTGTACTTCACTTTACTAAGCTTCAGAGAGGTTGCCTTTTTTAGACCCCTACATACACCAGCAAAAAGATCATGACTTGTTTTATCGCAATACTCGCTTTATTGTGTTCTGGAACCAAACCCGCAATACTTCCAAGGTATGCCCATACAATGTAGCTCCCTGAATTCAACATGCTCTTTAACCTCCATTTGTTTGTACGTACTATTTTCTCATTCACCATTCTGATGTCAGGACTCAGGTCAGGTCTCTAACCCTTCCCCCTACCTCTCCCACACACACTGGAGTCCAAGTTAGGCACTACAGATACAATAACTGAAGCTATTGGCTTTTCAGGAACCTTTGAAAAAGAGATGGGAGCCTGGTCAGTGTGGCTCAGTGGTTGAGCATCGACCCATGCACCAAGAGGTCACCAGTTAGATTCCTGGTCAGGGCACATGCCCAGGTTGTGGGTCAAATTCCCAGTGGGGGGCCTGCAGGAGGCAGCTAATCGATGTTCTCTCTCATCAATGTTTCTCTCTCTCCTTCTCCCTTCCTCTCTAAAATCAATAAAGAAAAAAAAAATTTTTTAAGGGAGAGGGGAAAGAAACTGGTTACAAAATCCAAGAAAAACAAACAAGACCTGCAAATTTGAAATTAAAATGTTTTCATTAAATATGAGATATAATATTATTTCACCAGGTCAACTGTAATTCAAGTCTTCTGTACTGTAGTTATATTTTATTTGTATTTTTTGTTAATCCTCACCTGAGGATATTATTTTCATTGATTTTTAGAGAGAGTGGAAGGGAGGGAGGGAGAGGGGAGAGAGAGGAAGGCATGAGGAGAGAGAGCGAAACATCGATGTGAGGGACACAGCTATCATCTGCCTCCCACACATGTCCAGACTGGGGCCAGGATCAAACCTGCAATCCTAGTATGTACCCTTGACTGGGTATCGAGCCCACGACCCTTCGGTGTGGGTGCCAACACTCTAACCACTGAGTACATCGGCCAGGGCTATATACTGTAATTTTATTTTTTTACTATTTTATTTTATTGTTTTAAACATTTATTTATTTAACTTTTTTCTTCTTTATTACTTTTAGAGAATGAGGAAGGGAGAGGGAGAGATAGAAATATCGATGAGAGAGAGCATTAGTTGGCTGCCTACTGCATGCCCCCCACTGGGGATTGGGCCCACAAGCTGGGCATGTGCCCTGACCAGGAAGCAAACCAGTGACCTCTTGGTGCATGGGTCGACACTCAACCACTGAGCCACACCGGCCAGGCTGTACTGTAATTTTAAATGCGAGATATGAAATGAAGCAAAGGTTCCAGAAAGAAGTCAAGGGTCTAAAAGGATTCTGAAACTGCTCTGGTTAGTTAGGTACCCCTACTCTATGCTTCCACAGGTCCCTGTGCTTCCTATAACACATCATGATCAGGGCCACTGATTGTGAATTCAAGTTCTAGAGAAAGTTGTTTTCCATAATCCCCAACAAAAAGCTAAAAATCTTTACCCAGGATTTGCACTGATATACAACAGTCATCCGCTTTCTGGACCAACCAGCTCTGGTCATTTGTATCAGATTCCCATTTGCTTCATCTCCTCTAATTATGATTAGCTCTCCAATGAAACTCCATATTCTTTTTTTAAAAATCTATCTTTATTGTTGAAAGTATTACAGATGTCCTCCCTTTTTTCCACCACTGACTCCCTCTACCCCGCTCCCACCTCTCCCAGGCCATCACAGCAAAAGGAACTACACATTCTTCTTTCAGTTAGATCTGGTGTCGGAACTATATCCCCAGTCCCAGGGCTGAAACATGTCCCAGAATCCCATGAAAAATTGCTCAGTAAATGTTGAGGAACTACTTTTTTCTCCAAAAAGCAACCATACTACACCACAATGAATTTCTTGCCAAAATATCAGGTTCTAAGATAAAATAACAGTTCACTAGTCTCTGCCTTTAAAGTCTAGAAAGAACGATGTCCAACAGAAATTCCTACGATGGAAATGTTCTCTGTACAATATGGTAGCCACTAGCCACATGTGGCTACTGAGCACTTGGAATGTGCCTAGTGTGACTAAGGAACTGAATTTATATATATATACATATATTTTTTTTTAATTGATTTTTGGAGAGAAAGGAAGGGAGAGGGAAAGAGAGGGAGAAACATCAATGTGAGAGAGAGATATTGATCGGCTGCCTCCTGCATGCTCCCTACTGGGAAGATCAAGCCCACACCCAGAGCATGTGCCCCCATGGAGAATCCAACCAGCAACCTTTCTGTATACAGGATGCACAACCAACTGAGCCACAAGGGCCAGGATGAGGAGCTGAATTTTTAACTTATTTAATTTTAATTAAGGTAGCCACATAAGTTCAGTGGACAAGGTAAGACTAGAAAGAAGTTTTCCATCCTGTTAAATTTGTTAGGCCACCTTTTGGATTCTGTTGCAGCTGTAAAGAAAATGAACTATGAAAATGCTTATGTTAGTGTTATTTATTATCCAATTTATAAGTGTATTAGTTGTTATTAGAAAAATATTTCCATCAGCCTGCAAATACAATCACTTATTCCTTCAAGAGTTAAGTACCTGCCCACACTATAGCAGGCCTGAGGCCTGGAAGTTACAAATGGACCCTATTGTCAGAGAATGAACAGACAAAAATTAACTGTACAAGACAGACAAAAATTAACTGTAGAGCACAATGTGAATATATTTAATGCCACTGAACTATACACTTAAAAATGATTAATAAGCCCGGCCGGTGTGGCTCAGTGGTTGAGCATCGACCCATGCACCAAGAGGTCGCTGGTTCCATTCCAGGTCAGGGCACATGCCCAGGTTGTGGGCCAAATCCCCAGTGGGGGGCATGCAGGAGGTGGCCAATCGATGTTCTCTCTCATCAATGTTTCTAGCTTTCTCTCCTTCTCCCTTCCTCTCTCTAGAATCAATAAAGAAAAAAAAGTTTTTTTAATGATTAATAAGGTAAAATTTATGTTATATATATTTTACTATAATAAAAACAGTAGAAAGCCTAGTAAAATAAAGATAGTGACATAAATAATAACTTTTTAAAAAAATTAACTGTAGGGAGTGAATGATGGACAGACAGATCGAGACAAATGGGAAGCATTGCAAAGTAGTAAATAAGAGCATAAATTTTGATATGAGAATAGGTTTGAGTCCTGGCATCCTCACTTCCTAAGAGTGTTAGCTTAGGAAGTGACTTCACCTCTCTGAGCCAATTTCCTCATCTGTAGATTGTTGTGAGGATTCAGTGCAATGATACACTTAGGTCAATGAAAGTGCTTGGCAGCTGTGATCAATATCAGTGAGAGAGCAGCTGCAGCAACCATGGGGCCCCGGGCATGTGGAAGGGATAAGCATTCACCAGACAAACAGGGACATTTGAGAAAAATATGCAAAGGAAGCCACATGTAAAAGACATGAACAGAGAGAGGAAACAGAATGTCACCTGGTAATTTGATTTGACTAGAACCCTAGCCAGGACCATATTATAAAGGGTTTTAACTGCCATACATGGGGAACTTTTGGCTTTTTTTCTATAGGCAACAGAGTCACTGAAGAAAGGAAATAAACCTAGGAAGTTTGTCGTTACCAGTCCAACTCTAACTATTTCAATATAGGGGCTATAATATTTCAACCAGTAAACTAAAAGCACAAGGAGCTAAAAGAGGAAAGAAAAAACAGCTTTGTGGTAGTAGCCAATATACACATGGCAAACCATCCATAGCCTTAAATTCTAGGAACTCTTCCCATTTTCAGGGCCCTCCCCCAACTCCATCTTCTAGGCTCCTTTGGTACAACAAATTGCTTGGATAGAGACTGAGAAGGAATGTGACTTTTTTTATTTGGTTTTTGTTTTTATTTTTGAGCAACAAACATTAGCTAGCCAGACCATGGCCGGCCTTACAGCCAGGTTTGCAGCCTGCAAGCTAGTTGCAGATACAGAAACACTTTTCTTTGGATTGACTGAGCATTAAATTCACATCTGCCTCTTTCCTTTCTATCTAGTGAATGGGGTGCCACTTGGACCATTAGCTTTTGTTTCTCTCAGGCAACATGACAAACCATATTTCAGGAATAACAGAAAATGCTTTTCAATGCAGGGACAGAGAACCACAAGTCCATACAGCAAAAGCTGCCTGGCAGAGCTTCAACTCATATTTCCCTTTCTCCACCTACAAATGTCAAGGTCACATTTTTTAAAGTGCAACAAAAACAATGCCCTTTTCCTAATGTTATTTTCTTGACATGAAATCTTAGGGGCAAATAAAAGGAGTTGGGGGAGGGGAAACCAAGGATTCTCAATTACATAACCTATTGTGCCCACATATTTGCTCAGCTTAAATGCCACTTACAAGAAGTGTCTACATTTCTATGGAAACATTAATAACTTCCATCTGATCAACCTACATCACCTTTCATATAGTTTTTCAGCCTTCTAGCTTTGTAATTCCAGCCTTGAAACCAGACTGAAGGCAAAAAAGCCAACCCAAGATTGTGATATTTCAATTTTAAGACATTTTAAAAAAATGAAAACAGTATAAAGCTTCAAGGCTATGACTAAAGAATCAGAAAGTGAAAATAGTTTAGGAAGGCAGTTCAGTTTGATGAGTCAGAGGTCATTAGTGTTTCTATGGAAATATAGTAGAGGCATTTCTTAGATAACTGCATGTCCCGATGAGCCTCTAACATTTTTCATTTACAATTTCTAGTTCCCTAGAGTAACAAAAGGGATTGTTTGTGATTCTTCATTCAGCCTGGAGGTTAAAATTTCAAAATGCACACATACAAAAAAATGTATAAAATAATCTATCAGTTGCCATTTATTAAATCTTTACTATATGCCAGGCATTGGCTTGACACTTTACATGAATCTTATTGAAATTAGCTAGTATTATCTTCATTTTATATAGGGATTACGAAGTAAATAATCTAACAGAGAAACCTAGCAGCACTGGCCAAATAATTTCCAGGGCAAACTGGAAAAGACTTGATGGCAAGCGGTTCTTGAATCATGCCAGTATGACTATACATATGATTATTGTATTCTGTTACATAGAAAGAACCACAAAACTCAAAACAAGATAACCTCTATTCAGAGCAGTATGGCTACTGAAATCTCACCTTTGCATGATACATGCTTTGTAACAGCCAGACAGATAAGAATTTGAAGTTATTTCAAAGAACAAACCCTGACATTCTCCCAATAGCAGTGCCTCAGAGTCCAAGAATACCACACCTTAGATGAGTCCATTTACAAACCTCCTCCTGAATAATTCAAGATGTCCATGTCAGAAGAGCTAAAGTAATTTCACCAACCAGATCAAACCAAAGTATAAATCCTTAAATGAATGAATAAATATAATAATTAGGCAAGAACTAGCTTCTTTTGAAAATGTTTAAGTTCCTCCCAGCATGAGTAAGGAAAGTGACTGTTTTTTTGTTTTTTTGTTCGTTTTCATTTCAAAGACTAACTGAAGAGTCTTACAGACCAAGAAGTTCATCTGAACATCTAGTCAGAAAGCTTTCGAGGTCATTCCATAAAGTGTCCCATACCATCCAACAGATGGAACAGTAGAAGCCAGCTCTGCTCAGGAAATCCATTAGTAAGGAGCAGATGCAACCAAATAGGTACCCATAAGCAGCAGAATGTACCTTTTCCTTATTCTCTTTGAAAGCCCCCATATAAAAATGGAACAACATGGATGCATGAAGGGCTTGAAGATATTTGTCCCTCTGGATCAATCCTGGGAATTATCTTAAGAAAATGGTCAGAAATATATAGTACAATATAGGAAGCCACCTAAAAATTCAACCCCAGAATGATTAATGAAATTATGGTAGCATATTCAATGGAGTATTTTGTGAACATTATAAATGTTTATCAAGAGTTTATAATGGGCATATACTATACTACAAAACATGACATAAAATTATACTCTCAGAATGAGCTCAGCTATATTCCAGCATACATATACACGAAAAGGCACATTTTGCTCAATTTTTTCCCAGTGATTATCTGTAAGTGTGGGCATTATGGTTGTTGTTGTTTTTTTTTTACTCCATTCTACTTTTCTGATTAAAAATCCGTTGTTTTATAAACAGAAAAATGCACATTTAAAAAATCCTAAGAAAATGATATGGCTTAATTTTCTAAAATTGACCACTTCAGCTAAAGGGGGAAAAAACTACCAGACATTCTAATTCTCTAAATGACTTTTTAATTACTTATTAGAAACACAATTCAGGGCACTAATCTTTCTGACACTGTAGTTAGTCAATTAATGCTAAAGCTCAGTACCATCTCTCATGTCCCAGCTTCAGAAATCCATAGCGTGGCAACAAAGAGATACACCATCTTTAACCTTTAACTCCAGGATCTTTGAAATCTGAAGCAAAGCTAGTTAATCTACCTATGAAATAACCCCAAAAGAAATTTTTAAAAACTATTCAAACTTGCAGTCAAGATAGAAGAGAAACAACCAACATGTTTAACCAGTATGTTTATAGTACTAAATACAAAGGACACTCCACAAACAAGATTAAGGGTGAAAAAACTCCTGCTGCTTCTTAGATGCTAAACTTTCCTACATCCTAAAATTAAGTTCAACAAATATTTACCTAGCTTTTTTTTTTTAATCCTCACCTGAGGACATTTTTGCATTCATCTTCAGATAGAGCGAGAGGGAGAAAGAGAGAGAGAGAAACACATCGAGTGGTTGCCACTCACACAACCCCAACCAGGGCCAGGGACAAACTGCAACCGAGGTACGTGCCCTTAGCGGGAACCCGAACCAGGGACTCTCTGGTCTGCAGGCCGATGCTCTAACCGCTGAGCCAAACCAGCCACGGCTTACCTAGCATTTTTAATGTACAGGGCACATACTGTGCTAGATTACAAAAGGAATACAAAGATGAATGAAGCTGGCTACCCCTAAATTCTTACAACCTAAAAGGGAAAATAGAAAACTGACTGGATACAGGAATCACGAAGTAAATAACCTAACAGAGGAACTAGCAGCATTGGCCAAACAGCACTAATTTCCTCCTAGGGGAAACTGGAAGAGATGTGATGGCAGGTAGCTCTTGAATCATGCTAGTCAAGAAAGAAAGGGAGAATGTAAAATACAGTCAATAATACTCAGTGATACATATATATCTTTTGGATGTCCTTACCCACATTTGGCAAATATTTCCCCCAGAGGCAGTCATAACCTAAAAGATGAAGACTATATAGGTCCTATCTGAAACGTTCTTTCCCTAAATGAAGTCAAGAGGGCAAGAAGGGTCTATCCCAGCACACACACTACCCTCTCATCCTGGGTTGAGATAGGTTTATCCACCCCCATGTTTTCACCTATACATACTTCCCAAATGATGACCTCCAAACTTTCAATTCCAGATGAGACTGTTCTCCCAAACCACAGACCCATCTATCCAAATGCTTACTGTCAATATCTACCAGGTGTATCCTATACAAGAGCCATCAAATTCAACATGTCAAATTGAACCTATTATTTACTTTTTGAAATCTGCTTCTCCTGTGTTCCCAAGTCAGGTAGTTTCCAGGTACCTCCAACTCTTATCCCCTAAACCAGAGATCCCCAGGGACAACTCCTGGCTCCCACTTTACCATTCTCCTCCAAATCCCCACCCCAATCAATCTTATCAATCATCAGGGCATTTTCATTCTCTTTCATATCTCCACAGACCTAGTCCAATCCTTCTCACCACCCTAGAATCCTGGATTATTCTAATTGTTCTCCCTGCTACCTTTCTTCTCTCATTTCCTGGAACTTAGATTTTCTAATCCACTCAAAAATTCTGTTAGGTCCTCATCTTTAATGCTTCAGCATGACATGCAAGGCCTTAATTACAGAAATAAACAAATTCAATATTTGAAAAGCTACTTTTTGCAATCTTTACTTCCCTGACATCTGAAACTTGAAAAAGGTAATACATAAATTCCTATTTCCAAACTCTAACTCTTTATACAGAGATAAAAATGTCAATGACAACTTTGATGTTAAGGCAATTTCCTAATATTGAGACATTAATAAATTGATGTACTAGGCAGGCAAGATACCTTTGCTCTGCTACAGTCAAACCTCCATATCTGCAGGTATCGAATCTGAGGATTCAACCAACCACAGATCAAAAATATATGAAAAAATATCCCAGGAGTTCAAAAAAGCCAAATGCACACCGAGCACTACACTGAATCCAATGCAAATGAACTGATGTGTAGCCTATATGCAAATATAGGTTATATGCAAATATGATGCCTTTTTTTTTCTTTTTTGATTTTAGAGGGAGAGGGAGAGAGAGATAGAAACATTGATGAGAGAGAACATCGATTGGCCGCTTCCTGCATGCCCCCCACTGGGGATTGGGCCCACAACCTGGGCATGTGCCCTAACCAGGAATTAAACTGGCTACCTCCTGCCCTGGCCGGTTTGGCTCAGTGGTTAGAGCATCAGCCTGCGGTTCAGAGAGACCCAGGTTCCGTTCCCCCTAGGGGCATGTACCTCGATTGCAGCTTGTCCCCGGCCCTGGTTGGTCGTGCAGGTGGCAGCCACTCGATGTGTCCCTTTCACGTCGATGTTCCTCTCTCTCCCTCCCACTCTATCTGAACAAAAAATGAAAGAAAAAAAAAAAAATGTCCTCAGGTGAGGATAAAAAAAAAACAAAAAAAAAAAACTGGCGACCTCCTGGTGCATGGGTCGACGTTCAACCACTAAGCCACACTAGCCAAGCGCCATTTTATACAAGGGACTTTTGGTATCCGAGGGGGATCCTGGAACCAATCACCCATGGACATCAAGGGACCACTATACTAATAAGCCATCTAAGAAGTGCTGAGTGATCTTCTGTGCTCCATTTTCTCTTCAGTAAAAGAAAGTCTGGCTAATTTTCTTAGTATTATTTTCAGCTCTAAAGTCTATGAATTTATCAAAATTGGCAGCTATGTGTCCTAGGGGTACAAATCATAATGTTAACACTTGAGGAACCCTTAAGATTCTTAGATTTTTTAAAAATTATTTATTGATTGATTTTAGAGAGAGAGGAAGGGAGAGAGAGATAGAAACAGGAATGAGAGAGAACATCGTTTGGCCGCCTCCTGCACGTCCCCCCACTGAGGATTTGGCCCACAACCCGGGCACGTGCCCTGACTGGGAATCGAACCAGCGACCTCTTGGTGCATGGGTCGACGCTCAACCACTGAGCCACACCATCCAGGCATTAGATTTTTTTTACTAGAAGAAACCTTATAAATCATCCCTAATCTCTTCCATTCCACCCTGGCCCTCATTTTACAAAAGGAAGAAACTGGCAAGGGAGTAACATCTGCAGCACCTTTCTGTGACTTAAACACTAATCACGGGCCCTGGCTGGTTTGGCTCAGCAGTAGAGCGTCAGCTTGCAGACCAATGAGTCGCAGGTTCGATTCTGGTCAGGGGCATGTACCTCAGTTGCAGTTCGTTCCCTGGCCCTGGTTGGGGTCGAGCTGGAGGCAACCAGTCGATGTTTCTCTCTCTCCCTTTCTCTCCCCCTCTCTCCTTCCCACTCTATCTGAAGATAAACAGAAAAATATCCTCAGGTAAGGATTTAAAAAAACGCTAATCATGGTCCTAAAGGCTTTGGCATTTTCCTAATCTAAAAATGGGAACAGTACTTACAAGTCATAGGACTGTTGAGAGGATAAAAAATAATATTAAAAATGTAAAGCACTCAAGAGAGTACCTGGCACACAGTAAATGTTGAACAAGGGTTGGCCTAATATTATTGTCATAGTTGGCAAAGTCATTCTGATCTGCAAACCATAAATTTACTTAGGAAAAGACTTCTTGATTTAAAAATGTAGACCACTTTGCAGCAGCTCTAGAGAAGCATAAGCACAAGCATAGGGAATAGGACCTTTTATTAAGTCATCACTCAGTGCTATTATTGAGAGTTGGCTTCTTGATGAATCTACAGCATTCACGTGAAAATTGACCTCTGGGTCAACCATTCAGATCTCAGATCACTACACCAATAAAATAAATAATCAGGGCATGTTTAAAAGCTACAGATATTAGTTTACCCTGCCCCACTAGAATTATATTCTATTTGTATAATACATATTCCTTATAGTTTTTGATGCCTGTTATAAATTCTATCAGCATAGAGGTACAGTTCTTCTTCTAGCATTACCATACATTAACATTAGCACAAAGATAATATTAAAGTAGCATTCTTACTTCCCTGTATCTCACAACTAAGTGAAATACAGAGACTATCAGGCTTCCAAAGTAAGAGACCATTATTTGGTATACAGTTGTTCTGATCTGACTTTAGCAATCCTCTCTTTGAATGTGCCTCACATTCCTGAAGTCAGTGACCATAATTTTCAGAAGCAAATATTAGCTAACAATGTCAAATCAGAAGAGCACATTTGTAAGGTAAACAAGGCTGACTAAAATACAAGGTGACCTGGAAATTGGTTAATAACAGTCCCAACCAATTACAGTTTTCATGTTTTTAGTTAATGTTATTCACTTTTTTTTCAATCCTACCCAAAATATTTTTCTATTTATCTTCAGATAGAGTAGGAGGAAGGGAGGGAGGGAAGAAGAGGGAGACATAGGGAGAGAAACGGAGACGGAGAGAGAGAGAAAAACATTGATGTGAGAGAGACACATCAACTGGTTGCCTCCCGCATGACCCCAACCAGGGCCAGGGACTGAATTGCAACCAAGGTACATGCCCCTGACCGGAATTGAACCCACATCTCTTTGGTTCATGGGCGGACGCTCCAATCACTAAGCCAAACCAGACAGGGCAATGTTATTCACTTTTAATTTTGTTCCAAATAGTATTTAAGTAGCCTAATACTATTTTGCTTTATTTGCTAAAAGGCATTCAGTATTAAAATTTCCCCCTCTTCCACAAAGAGAGTTGAGCTTCTGTGTCACACGCCCAGGGCCAGCACTGCCTCCCAGTTGTTAAGGATCTGTCCTAAACCTCACAACAACATCCTTCTCCAACACCACAAATTGGCTTTTGGACTTTGTTCTTTTACTTGGAAACACATAAAGTATCTTTTTTAAAAAAAAAAAAAATCATGACCAATTAAGAAAAAAAGAGTTACAAATTTTAAATAAGCATTTTTCAAAGAGCACACCTGTCCCCATGCCTAAAAATGGGAGGCAACATCACTCTGAAGTTTGGTTTTAATTTTTGCATCTGCTATTAAGCAATGTCTTATTTATTTTTCTTGTTGAAAGTATTACAGATGTCCCCCCTTTCTTCCCCCATTGACCCCCTCCTCCACGCTCCCACCCCCTTCCTGCTTTCCTCAACCTACTGTCTGTGTCCATTGGTTGTGCATATATGCATGTAAGTTTTTTGGTTTATCTCTTCCCAATCCCCCTAACCCCCTTTCCCTCTGAGGTTTGTAAGTCAGTTTCCTATGTCCATGTCTCTGGAACAAATTTGTTTCTTTTTTAAACTTATGTTTATTATTGAATGTATTACAGATGTCCCCCTTTTTTCCCCCACTGACTCCCTCTCCTCCCCAATCCCACCCCCCTCTTGCCTTCCGAACCCTATTGCTTGTGGCCACTAGTTATGCATGTATGCATAGAAGTTCTTTGGTTTATTTCTTCCTGCCTCCCTCCCCTCTTCCCTGTGAGGTTCATCAATCTAATAACTAATTTGTACTTAATTCCTTCGTCTTCTTCACCCATCCCCCTAACCCCCTCCCATTTAACAAACAACAAAAAGTTCTCTATTTGAGTCTGTTTCTGTTCTACTTGCTCATTATGTTTGTAGATTCAATTGTTGATAGGTATGTATTTATTGCCATTTTACTATTTATATTTTTGTTCTTCTTCTTCAAGAAGACCCTTCAACATTACACATAATACTGGTTTGGTAGTGATGAACTCCTTTAGCTTTTTCTTGTCTGGGAAAATCCTGGTATGGCCATCAATTCTAAATGATAGCTTTGCAGGACAAAGTAATCTTGGTTGTAGGTTGTTGCTTTTCATCACTTTGAATATCTCTTGCCACTCCTTTCTGGCCTGCAAAGTTTCTTTTGAGAAATTGGCTGACAGTCTTATGGGGGCTCCTTTATAGGTAACTAACTGCTTTCCTCTTACTGCTTTTAAGATTCTCTCTTTGGACTTCCGGTCAAGATGGCGGCATAGGTAAACGTGGTATCGCGTCCTCCCACAACCACATCAAAGTTACAACTAAACTACAGAACAACCATCATTCAAAACCACCTGAAATCAAGCTGAATGGAAGTCGTACAACTACGAAATTAAAGAAGCCGCATCCAGATTGGTAGGAGGGGCAGAGGCGCAATGGGATGGTCCCATACCCACGTGTGCTGGAAAAATTAGGAGGATACCTCCGCCGGTAAGGTCCTCCCTGAGGACTGAGGGGTCCTCATCCCACACTAGGTGCCCAGCTCAGGGTTCCAGTGCCAGGAAGAGAAGTCCCCAGAACTTCTGGCTGGAAAAACCAGTGGGAACTGAGGCTGAGGCGGCTGGAGCCCCGGCAGCTCCTCTTAAAGGGCCCCCATAGGGTCTTACTCGGACTCCCACCCTCCAGGCTCCAGCATGTGGGAGGCAGGTTGAAAGGCACCAGAGTCACATGGGGAAGAACTGAGCTGTTTGGCATTGAAGTGAGGGCTGGAGAGGCAGCTTTCTCCTGGACAGATGTGCTATCAGAGGCTTTTGTTCCTTTGGTGAGCCCTTCTCTGGGACGGCAGACACCGCCATATCTGGGACTCCAGCAACCTGGCTCACACTGTTTGCCCCGCCCCACCCAACTTTCAGGCCCACCCAAGCTGTTGCCAGTTGCTTTACCATAGGATTGGCCTGTCTTGGATCCTGCTTCAGCTTTTCCTAAATTCTTTCAAACAAGCAGCATCTGGTCTCAGCTAGCCCCATACCTCTCGCTAAATAATACATAGAAACAAACACAGGGAGGCAGCCAAAATGAGGAGACAAAGAAACAGGTCCCAAATGAAAGAACAGAACAAAACTCTAGGAAAAGAACTAAGTAAAATGGAGTTAAGCAACCTAACAGATGCTGAGTTCAAAACACTGTTTTATAAGGATGCTCAATGGACTTAGTGAGAACCTCAGTGAACTTAGTGAGGCCCTCAAGAGCATAAAAAAGGATCCAGAAATGAAGGATGCACAGTCAGAAATGAAGGAGGCACTAACTGAAATAAAGAATAGTTTACACAGATTCAATAGTAGAGTAGGTAAAGCCAAGAAGCAAACCATTGATTTGGAATATAAAAAAGCAAAAAACATCCAATCAGAACAGCAAAAAGAAAAAAGAATCCAAAAAAATGAGGATAGTGTAAGGAGCCTCTGGGACAACTTCAAGCGTACCAACATTCGTATCTTGGGGGTGCCAGAAGGAGAAGAGAGAGAACAAGAAATCAAAAACCTATTTGAAACAATAATGGCAGAAAACTTCCCTAACTTGGTGAAGGAAACAGACATACAAGTCCAGGAAGCACAGAGAGTCCCAAACAAGATGAACCCCAAGAGGCCCACACCAAGACACATCATCATCAAAATGCCAAAGGTTCAAGACAAAGAGAGAATCTTAAAAGCAGCAAGAGAAAAGCAGTTAGCTACCTACAAGGGAGTTCCCATAAGACTGTCAGCTGATTTCTCAAAAGAAACTTTGCAGGCCACAAGGGAGTAGCAAGAAATATTCAGAGTGATGAAAAGCAAGAACCTACAACCAAGATTACTCCATCCTGCAAAGCTGTCATTTAGAATCGATGGCCATACAAAGAGTTTCCCAGACAAGGAAAAGCTAAAGGAGTTCATCACCACCAAACCATTATTATATGAAATGTTGAACAGTTTTCTTGAAGAAAAAGATAAAAAATACAAACAAAATGGCAATAAATACATATCTATCAACAATTGAATCTACAAAGAAAATGAACAAGCAGAACAGAAACATTCTCATAGATACAGAGAAATTTTGTTGGTTACCAGATGGGTGGGGGCTGGGGGGATGGGTGAAAATGGTGAAGGGATTGAGAAGTACAAATTGATTGTTAGACTGACAAACCTCAAAGGGAAGGGGGTAGGGGGGTGGGAAGAAATAAACCAAAGAACTTCCATGTATATATGCATAACCAATGGACACAGACAACAGTGTGGGGAAAGGCAGGAGGGGGGTGGGAATAAGGAGGAAGGGGGCAATGGGGGGAAAATGAGGAACATCTGTAATACATTCAACAATAAAGATAAGTTAAAAAAAAAAAAAAGATTCTCTCTTTGTCTTGAACCCTTTTGCATTTTGATGATGATGTGTCTTGGTGTGGACCTCTTTGGGTTCATCTTGTTTGGGACTCTCTGTGCTTCCTGGACTTCTACGTCTGTTTCCTTCACCAAGTTAGGGAAGTTTTCTGTCATTATTTTTTCAAATGGGTTTTCAATTTCTTGCTCTCTTCTCCTTCTGGCACCCCCATGATGCAAATCTTGGTACACTTGAAGTTGTCCCAGAGTTTCTTACACTGTCCTCATTTTTTTGGATTCGTTTTTCTTTTTGCTCTTCTAATTGGGTGTTTTTTGCTTCCTTATATTCCAATTTGATGGTTTGCTTCTTGGCTTCACCTCCTCTACTATTGATTCCCTGTAAATTATTCTTTATTTCAGTTAGTGCATCCTTCATTTCTGACTGGTCCTTTTTATGTTGATGTTCTCTCTAAGTTCCTTGGAGTTCTCCTTAAGTTCCTTGAAGGTCTCACTAAGTTCCTTGAGCATCCTTATAACCAGTGTTTTGAACTCTGCATCTGATTGATTGCTTTCTCCATTGTGTTTAGTTCTTTTCCTGGAATTTTGTTCTGTTCTTTCACTTGGGACATGTTTCTTTGTCTCCTCATTTTGGCTGCTTCCCTATGTTTGTTTCTATGTATTAGGTAGAGTTGCTATGTCTCCTAGGCTTCTTAGGGAGGCCTATAGTTGTAGTGTCCTGTAGGGTCCAATGGCACAGCCTCCCTGATCACCCCAGCTGGGCCCTCAAGGTGCACCCCTAGTGTGGACTATACACCCTTCTGTTGTAATTGAGTCTTTTTTTTAAGTTAATTTATTTTTGTTACAGATGTTTCTCTTTTTTCCCCCCATTGACACCCTCCTCCCACTCCTGCCCCCCCCCAGCATTATTGTCTATGTCCTTGTTTACACATACATGCGTAAGAGTTCTGTGGTTTATCTCTTCCCTCCCCCCACATCCACCTCTTCTGAGGTTGTCAGTCTGCACCCCACTTCCATGTCTCTGGGTCTGTTTTGTTCCTCATCTTGTTTTGTTCATTATATTCCACAAATAAGTGAGATCATGAGATATTTGTCTTTCTCTCATTGGCTTGTTTCGCTTAGGATAATATTCTCCAGGTCCTTCCATGTCGTCTCAAAGGCTAAGAGATCTTTCTTTCTTATGGCTGCATAGAATTCCATTGTGTATATGTACCACAGGTTTTTTATCCACTCATCTACCGACAGACACTTGGGCTGTTTCCAGATCTTAGCGATTGTAAATATTGCTGCTATGAACATAGCGGTACATATATTGTGTTGTAATTGAGTCTTGATTGCTGTTGGCACGTCAATGGGAGGGATTTACTCAGGCTGATCAGCTACAAGGACTGGCTGTGCCAACTGACCACAGGCCTGACTCCCATGGAGGCAGTGGTATAGGGGCCCACCACACAGAGCAAGACTTACTTCAGCAGGGCTCTGGTACCCACTGAGTCCACACTCATTGAGTGTGTCACTTGTGGAGGTGGTTGGGTAGTGGTGCTTCTGTGTGGTCGGAAGCTGTCCACTGGGTGTGCTGGCTCTGGGGCAAGGTCAGCCTCTGCCTGTGCTCTACCCGGAGCCACCTGGCATAAGCTACAGAGTGATCTGCAGATGACTGCTGCTTGTGCTGAGCTTGAAGGTGCCCAGGAAAAGCCAAGTTGTGAACCAAGGCTGGCTGCTTCTAGTGCCAGGCCTGGGGATGCTTAACGAGAGGTATGGGGCTCGCTGAGGCCAGGTGTTGCTTGTTTGAGAGATTTTTCAGAAAATCTGAAACAGGATCCAAGACAGGTCAATCCTATGCTAAAGCCACTGGAAACAGCTTGGGTGGGCCCAAAGGTTGAGTGGGGCAGAGCCTCAGGGAATCACCAAGGTGGGGCAAACAGTGTGAGCAAGGCTGCTGGAGTCCCAGATACAGTTGCTGTCTGCTGTCCCAGGGAAGGACTCACCAAAGGAACAACGGCCTCCAACAGCAAGTCCGTCCAGGAAAAAGCTGCCCCTCCAACTCTTGCCCCAATGCTGAACAATTCAGTTCTTCCGCGTATGTCTCTGGTGCCTGTCAAGCTGCCTCCTCAATGCTGGAGCCCAAAAACAGCAAGTCCGAGTAAGTCCATGTGGGGGCCCTTTAAGAGGAACTTCATGGGACTCCACCAGCCTCAGCCTCCCTCAGCCTCAGTTCCTGCTGGTTTTACAGCCAGAAGTGATGGGGACTTCTCTTCTTGGCACTGGAACCCTGAGCTGGAAGCCTGGTGTGGGATAGGGACCCTTCACTCCTCAGGGAGGACCTTCACAGCCAAGGTATCCTTCTGATTTTTTCTGCCACCACTTGGGTATGGGTTCAGCTGGTCCATGCCTCCGCCCCTCCTACCAGTCTCGATGTGGCTTCTTTAATTTCGTAGTTGTAGGACTTCCATTCAGCTCATATCAGGCATTTCTGAATGATGGTTGTTCTGTTGTTTAGTTGTAATTTTGACGTGATTGTGGGAGGAGGCGAGACCGAGTTTACCTATAGTGCCATCTTAACCAGACCTCTCTGGATCTATTTTGATCGACAGCTTATTTTGTTCATGATATTCCATAAATTAGTGAGATCGTGTAGTACTTGTCTTTCTCTGACTGGCTTATTTCACTTAGCATAATACCCTTCAGGTCCCTCCATGTTATTTCAAAGCATAAGAGATCTTTCTTTCTTACAGCTACATGGTATTCCATTGTGTAAATGTACCACAGTTTTTTATCCACTCATCTACTGATGGACATTTGGGTTGTTTCCAGATCTTAGCTATCGTAAATAGTGTTGCTATGAACATAGGGGTGCATATATTCTTTCTGATTGGTATTTCAGGCTTCTTAAGATATATTCTTAGAAGTGGAATCACTGGACCATCTTCAAAATACTAGACTCCTTAAAGTACAAATGACCCTTTGAATCCTCCTCTACCAGAAGCTGGTGCTGAGATCCAAGAGTGTGAGCCCTAGAATCCAGACAGACCTGGAATTGAATCCCATCTCTCCCATTTACTGAGCCAAGTCATTCAGTTCTCTCATCTGCAAAATGAGAGTAATAATGTAACTCTCCTTATAAGATTGCAGCATATCATTAGCACACAGTCAGCACATGATAAATTTCACTTTAAGAAAAAAGAAGCCCTGGCCGGTTTGGCTCAGCAGTTAGAGTGTCGGCCTGCGGTCCAGAGAGACCCGGGTTCGGTTCCCGCTAAGGGCATGTACTTCGGTTGCAGTTTGTCCCCGGCCCTGGTTGGTCGTGCGGGTGGCAACCACTCAATGTGTCACTTTCACATCGATGTTTCTCTCTCTCTCTCTTCCTCTCTCTCCCTCCCACTCTATCTGAACAAAAAAATGAAAAAAAAAAAAAAAAAGAAAGAAAAGGCAAACCCTTAACTACAAAATTTTCAGTGGAAACAATGGTCACAAACCAAGTATTAATTGGGCTAATTTTCCATATGAATAGAGTTGCTATATTACAATTCAGCTAGGAAATCAGTTTGAACCAAAAACTTTTCTTTTTAACAGGAAGAACACAAATAGTATGCTCTAAGAGAAAAAGAAATTAAGTTTTTGTTTGTGATTTACAATTTAAGTGGTAAAATTCCAGATAGAGCACATATGAATTGGCAATAAAATTTCAAACTCTTGGTTTAAAGTCTCTATTATTTCATACCAAGGCATGCTGATAAATCTTACCCTTGGCTAAGCTCCAGGTTGAAACCTGAAGTTCAAAGTGTTATAAAGCAGTGAATTATATATTTTAGTTTATGTCAAGTATTAGGAAAAAAAAAAATCAATTAACCCATTGGCATGCCATACACTACACCAGTCTGGCCCCTGGGATTAAAAACTGATTAGGAGCCCTGGCCGGTCTGGCTCAGCGGTTGGAGCGTCGGACTGCGGTCCGGAGAGACCTGGGCATGTACCTCGGTTGCGGTTTGTCCCCAGCCCTGGTTGGTTGTGCGGGTGGCCGCCACTCGATGTGTCCCTTTCACGTCGATGTTTCTCTCTCTCTCTCTCTCTCCCACTCTATCTGAACAAAAAGTGGAAAAATGTCCTCGGGAGAGGATTAAAAAAAAAAAACAAAAAACTGATTAGGAATATATTTCACAAAATGACTTATCAAGAGTCCATGGTAGGCTCAGTTGGTTAGAGGGTTTAATCCCCAGTCAGGGCACATACAAGAATCAACCAATGAGTGAGTAAATAAGTGGAATAACAAATCAATGTTCCTCTCTCTCTCTTTCCCTTCCTCTCTCTCTAAAATCAATAAATTTTTTTAAAAGGATCCATGGCAAATATTCAAAGATATGCCTAATATAGAAAAAGTACAATAAAATACATATAGGAAAATCAATTCACAAAGAAAACTCCCTGAATAACAACTCTTCCATCTTTAGAGCTCCATATTATCATAATGATTTCTAAGAAAATTTCTCATAATTTATTTTCAAGTACAAAATGTTTCTAAGAGAATTATATAGATGCTATTTAAAATAATTCAGAATGGAAACTTTTTCATATGTAATAGCTAGTGGAACAAACCTATTTAAACAACAGAACTATAGACTTCCTCCTTATGTATTTTTAAGAAACAATTGACATAATACAAAATTAAATAAGAAAAAAAATAACAGTTGAAAACATTTTATCTTATTCAGAAAGTTTTAAGGATAAAAATAAAATTAAAATGTAAATAATCTTTTCAAATAATAGAATTTTTAAAATTCAAACTATAATCTCAACTCCTATTATCTCTATTGGAACATTATACAATAAAATGTTAATTAAATTTGTAATTATTGTAAATGTAAACTACAAAAGACAATAAAATAAAAGAAATTGGCTTTTATTGCACTGAAGATAACATCTGTTTCAAAAACTGCTAGCAATATCCTGTTTCAAACTTGCTTTTCCAACATTATCTAATTAGAAATCAAAGAAAGGTTTATAATGTCTTTAAAGGTATTTCAATAAATACTTTAGGTAGGTATACAAATACCTACAAAATTACTGTTATGTTTTACACCCAACTTCTAGAATTCAGTAAGCAACAAAAACTGCCATGTTTGGAGAAAGATCTGAGTTCTTTAGGATGAAATCCTATCTCACCATAGTTAAATGGAAAAACAAAACAAAAAAGACATCAGAGAAATACATCTAAAAAATCTCCTTTTCTACACCACCTGGGGGTCAGCTGAATTCTCCTAGATTGAGGGATGGGGGAGAAAAAGGGAAAGGTGGGGAGAGAGAGAGGCAAGAGGAATGATAAAAAGGGAGAAACAGGAAGAAGAAGAAAAAGGGAGGAGAAGGGTAGCCTAGAGATATAAGATCTGTGAAACTAGTGATTCAACTTCAAACAAACTTCCTCCCCTCAGTTTACTCACATGGAAAGTGAACACACCATCATCACCTCTGTCAGTGTTTCCTAAAGTGAAGAGACCACTGGAAGATTTTAAGTAGTACAAAGAGAAAGCATTTTAAAACATTCCAAAGCCTTTTCAGTTTTCTTTCAATCCTTCTAATCACATCAGAAGAAAAATCTCAGTTTGGTGCTGGTTTGTCTGTTACCTCTCTAATGGTTGTTAATCACCCTTCTAAAAAAAAGGCCTAATCAGAGAGACTTGGGCAGACATCTTAGTTAGAATTTAACACAATATTGTTTTTTATTATTTAAATCCTCACCAGAGGATATTTTTCCATTTACCTTCAGAGAGAGTAGGAGGGAGGGAGGGAGAAAGAGAGAGAGAGAGAAACATCAATGTGAGAGAGAGACATCAACTGGTTGCCTCCCACACAACCCCGATCAGGGCCAGGGACAGAACCGCAACCGAGGTACACGCCCTTGACTGGAATTGAACCCGAGACTCACTGGTCTGTGGGCCGACTCTCTAACCGCTCAGCCAAACCAGCCAGGGCAACACAATATTATTTTTATTAAATTTATTTTTACTGTTACCTTCTATTTATGGGAAATAATTTTTCATTTAGTATAATGACAAAATTTACTTTTAAAATAAACTTTACATTGCAAAGTATTAACTATTTAATATTTAAGATATTAAATAAACAATATACTAGGAAATGACAAAAATCATGATGGTGATACAGGAAAGACTAAAGTTTGAAAAACACTGGTTTGGCCTTGGCTAATGTGGCTCAATTGGTTGAGCATCATCTCATGCACCAAAAGGTCCTTGGGTTAGATTCCTGGTCAGGGCACATATCCAGGTTCCAGGTTCGATCCCCAGTCTGGTAGGGGTGCTTACGGGAGGCAGACAATCAATGTTTCTCTTTCACATCAATGTTTCTCTCTCTTTCTCTCCCTTCCACTCTCTCTAAATTCAATAAAAAGAAAAACACTGGTGTGGTGGAATAATGGTAAATTATTTTCAACTCTAAGCCATAGTTAACTCATCCATAATATGGGAATATCACCACATAGCAAAGAAAAGTTGTGGAAAGGAATACATTAGCTGAGTACAGTGCCCGGCACACACTGAGCACTCAACAAGCATTTGTTCTCTTCTCTTTTTAAGGATATAACCAGAAAGCCCTTTTAGGGACCTCCAGAGAGGTGGGGGGTGGGGAAGCCAGGCTTCCTGTATATTAGAGACAGGAGCATTTGTTCTGGTTGTGATACTTCCCACCAGGGATCTGGCCTTGCTTTTTACCCTGATAAAGCTGCAGTTTACCCTCCTAAGGCTCATAACTCTAGTTACAAGTGACTGGGAATAAAGTGCTTCAGAAAAGTGGAACATATCTTAAATCACTGAGAAGTCAGACCCCAAAGGGTAACAAGAAAGCCAGGGCCATTTTATAAGCGATGGCCAAGCTAAAAGAAGGTATTCCATTTGGGGAAATTTGACAATGCTGTAATGGGAGGGGAAGTCACTCGGTGGTCCATAAACCAACCTTGATCACTTCATCATTTGCTATTATCCAACTAGAACCCACAGGTGAGAAAATCCTGGGAGGCTGGGGGTAGAAAGTTCCCAGTTCCCTGAGCAGGAGTGCTCAGAATAAAGGAACTGAGTACTTTAGTAAATCCAACCACTGTATAGTAATAGGCACTTTATTTTACATATATTGCCTAATTTCTCCAAACATAACTATGAGGTAGTTCCAAGTCAATTCATCAAATGACCAAATCTCCAAATAACCAGTTCTCTAAATTTATCAAAAACTTTGTTTTAACTATTTAGAGAGTTTATAATAATTTGTATTGATGAGGCAGTTTAATTAACTTTTAAAGATTCCTGCCAAATTAAGATTGACAGGATAGCCTGGCAGGTGTGGCTCAGTGGATTGAGCATCATCCCATGGACTGAGAGACCCCAGTTTGATTCCCAGTCAAGGCACATGCTCGGGTTTCCGGCTTGATCCCCAGTAGGGGAAGTGCAGAAGGTAGCCAACGGATGTTTCTTTCTATCTCTCTCTAAAAAAAAAAAAAAAAAAAAAGATTGACAGGATAGCAGCATTTTCAAGAATGTTCAGAATGTTCAATTTGTTTCTACCCCAGCTCTCTGCCGCTGCAGATAGAAGAAACAGGGCAGACAGGGGAGCTCTACTTGCAGAAATATACAAGCTGTTCTGAGCTGCAGGTGATGGGGAAGGGGTAGGGTACAGGAAAAGAGAGAGAAGGAATTGGGGGAAAAATGGTAGTATAGCAATTAAGGAGATGAAGAGCAACAACAAATTCTGTAAGTTCGGATTCAGCAAAGCGATTTTTGTTGAATTGGATATTGGATAAATTGAACACGTGGCACCCTGGCCGGTTTGGCTCAGCGGTTAGAGCGTCAGTCCTGCGGACCAAGGAGTTCCAGGTTCTATTCTGGCCAAGGGCACATGCCTCGGTTGCGGTTCATCCGTGGCCCCCGTTGGGGTCGTTGAGGGTGGCAACCAATCGATGTGTCTCTCTCACACTGATGTTTCTCTCTCTCTCCCCCTCCCACTCTGTCTGAAGATAAATGTAAAAATATCTTCCTGTGAGGATTAAAAAAAAATTGAACACATGGCAAACTGGTTTCAATGACTTGGATTTCGGTGAACTGGCTTGTTTGCCTATGAACCAGGTGGTATTAACCTTACTCACAGACAAGAAAATTGAGATGTGTTAAATAACTTTCCTAGAAAGTACACAGCTACACTCTAGGTTCTTCACATAAAACCTCATTTCATTCTCCAGTAATCTCTGTGTGATTCTATGTCCCTTCACCACCACCACCACCTTCCCAAAAAATTTTAAGAAAGGATCACAAAAATAGGAGAGAAAGGATTTAAAACCAGGTCATGCTCTAATGCACCTAGTTACCACTACATCATAATAACAATTTGCCGAAATAATTTTTTAAATTTTTGTTTACTGATTTCAGAGAGAGAGAGAGAGGGTGAGAGGGAAAGAGGGAGAGAGGAAGAGATAGCCAGACAGACAGACAGAGACATCATTTTATTGTTCTACTTATTTATGCATTCATTGGTTGATTCTTGTATGTGTTCTGACTGGGGATCGAACCCACAACCTTGGTGTATCCAGATGATGCTCTAACCAATTGAGCTACCCAGCGAGGGCCTCACCTAAATAATTTTTTTTTTTTAATCCTCACCGGAGGATATGTTTTACTGATTTTAGACTGAGGGGGAGGGTGAGTGGGAGGGAGGGAGGGAGAGAGAAAGACAGACAGAGAAAGGGACAGGGACAGTCATCCTTTTGAGAGAACATCAACAGGTTGCCTCCCTTATGCGCCCCTACTGGGATCAATCTTGAAACCTAGGTAAGTGGCCCTGCAACCGAGGTAAGTGCACTGACCAGGAATCAACCAGCAACCTTTTGGTGCTCCAGTCAACTGAGGCACAGCAGCCAGGGCTCACTAAATTAATTTTTAATTGCCACCTCCACCAATGCAATTTTTCTCTACTATAATACAATGCCACTTACTAGTATCTGCTTTTCAGAGGTTGAGTGGCATTGTTGCCAGACTAAAATGGAATCATTTCAGAAGGTCAAAATATTAGTGATATTATTTTATTTAGCCTGGATAACCTTATTTATACAAATGATTTCAGATCAAATTTTGCAAAACTAATACTGTTTGAGAATCCCGATTACCATCTTCACAGATCCCAAACTGTCAATACAAAAGAAAGTCTGGGCTAGTCTCCTTAAACAAATGTAAAAAGTAAAATGATTCTAAAATCTACAAGATCTATGTAAGACATTAGTGCTTGCTCAAATTATTTGCCTTACTGCTGGGCTCTTCAGGGGTTTGTCACATTTATGATGATGCTAGGAATCCTATCTTACCCATTGACACAGAATATCTGACTTTTCTTATAGCAACAATTAAGTTTCCTCTACCAATCTGATAGTAGCTCAAGGCTCTGTAAATAACTAGAAATAAGTTCTGCCTTTTATGGAAAGCAGAAAAACTCTCTATTCATAGATTTTATGACAGGATTCATATATAAAGCATTTAAAAAATATTAATATTTTTACTTTTACACTGCCTGAGTATAATCAAAAAGTTTTACTAACCGAGTTACAATTCCTGTAAAATATTTTAAGAACCAATTAAACAGGTATTTTTTAAAAAAGCATTAAACATTTGTTGTGATTCCTCATTGGGTTCAAAATTCTCTTTGATGTTAAGATGGGGACAGAGATCTTTTCAGCAAATCTAAATATTGCAAACTGACACACTGAAAAATGCCACCCTACCTCAAACCTTTTCAAGTGCATATTTTAACTGCTCAATGAAGAGATGAGAAATTTAATTTTTAAGTCCATTTCAGGCATCTCTCTTGCACTTAATAGTGCCTCTTTAATTATTTCTGATCTTAACGTACACTCAAGGCTACCCTTAATGTTTTAGCAAATAGAATGCAATTCTGCCTAACCTCTTTTGAAATCAACAAAAGCTATAAATTTAACTCAAGACAGCTTTTGTAGTTCAGTTAGATTCAAGGTCATCTCAAGGCTTTTAATTACTAACCAGGATTTGAGGAGGTTTGCAATTGGTATAGCTGAGGGAAAGAGCAGCTGGCTTTTTCACTTTCTTATTAAAGAGCATTATAAAAACTGTGTCTTGGCAAATTGCAACTTCTCTGACCACCAGTGGTGAACACAAAGAAGCAGAGCAAATGATCTTCAAACATTCGTGTTTCCTCTCAATCAACATAAACTTTAAAAATTACTAGAAGACACTTTAATTTCAACAAATATGATTTATGTTTTAATTCAGAATTTGTAGATAATCAGATTCTGTTCTGACACCAGCCTTATTAAAACCTGTGAATGCCTTTCAAATTAGCCTAAGATTTATTTAGGTCTCTTCACTATCAAATCCTGTGCAGGATCAGCATAGAAGTCAAGCCACTGAGGAACCCATGAAGATTCTTCATATTTCTAAAGGAATAAGTTTAACTTCACTCTCCATGCACTTAATTTCTAAGCAAATTCAGTTGTAAGTTTCAGGTCTTATTCAAGACTTTGAGGAAGATGACACAGTTGTCTGTCTGTCTCTGTCTCTGTCTCTCTCTCCTTCCTCCCTCCCTCCCAAGATTTTTAGAGGCAACCAGAGAGTGCTCAAGTGTCTTTACCACCATTCCCCATAATCTATAATAGAGAGAAGGCAGCCACAGAAGAGACCCTAAGCACTGCTCTGACCAAGCTGGAGATATTGGGGGGGGTGGGGGGTGGGAGTAGGGTGGTTTGGAAGGCACATGCATGTGAGGCCTGGTAACAGAAATCTAAAAGATTCAGAGGACAAAAGGCATTGAGAACAACTGTATCTCCTCAAAAAGAGAGAGAGAGAATAGCCTACCACAGTGCCTTAATTCTATCTCAAGTACTGAGCATTTATTTAAGAAAAAAGTACTGCTGATAACCCTAGACTTTAGTATACAAGATATCTTAGTGTAAATTAAACTGGTTGTTAGCACAGGTACATAAGTTTTTCTAAAAATCTCCCCAAAATAAAAGAAAGCACAAGATGGTCTGGGCAGAACTGTTACAGCAGAAACTAAAAACTACCTCAATGTCCAAATATGAAAAACAATGGAATGTTATAAAGCCACTAGAATTTTTAAATAATTTCATGTTGAATGAGTAAAGTTCATAACATAAGAGAAAAAAAGCTTTAAACAAAAAGCATAAAACTTAATGGTATACATAATCACAACAAGCAAAAACCTAGGATTTGAAGTCCAGAAGAAAACAAGATAATTTTAATATAAGTTGCTTGGAGGCAAGATTACAGGTAATTTTCCCTTAATTTTCTGTATTTTCTACAGTGACCAGCCATTTCTAATTTTAAAACATTAGATTCCCTAAACAGTTCACACCTAAGGGCCACAGGCAATTCAAGCACAGAGCTGAGAGATCACACCATTTAAAATTTAAATACAAGATACAGCTAAATCCCTCCAGCTTTTATTTATATGCAAGCACTTCCAACTGTGTGCCTCTGGCTGTGTCCTTTAGACAATGCTCTAAAGTTGCTTTACAAACAAGGCACTGGAAGCACTAGGCATTCTCCAGCCAGGAGTCCCATCTATGCTCCTGAAAACTAGCTTTGGAGAATAAATTTACAGTATTTCACACATTTCTTATTCCCCATGAATGCTCGGTAATTGTTTTTT
The DNA here is from genome assembly GCA_030848825.1 of Tadarida brasiliensis. Classification (NCBI taxonomy): domain Eukaryota; kingdom Metazoa; phylum Chordata; class Mammalia; order Chiroptera; family Molossidae; genus Tadarida; species Tadarida brasiliensis. The sequence goes on along the minus strand of CM061269.1, from coordinate 9,512,233 downwards.
TATTAATGGGCACTCTATATGAAAAGCAACTTACTTTGAAATATTTTTAAAAGGTTCACAACAGATAGAAAATTTTATCTTCAAAAGTTAAATGCATTTCTTTATCCCAGTAGCACTTTCAGTAACTGCTTGCCATCAGTTAGCTCTGAATTCCAGCCAGCCCAACTATCTTTCAGATTTGATCTATCAGCAAGTAAGGAAATATTTTTTTGTGGGAAAGCAATTGTAATTTCCCACATTAGGTGATTGATTAAGTTCTCTCTTCTAAAAGGCTGATTGGTTTCCTGGTGCCAGTAAAATGATTGATGAATATTTCAACTGCAGCTCCCTTGCTGCCCCCCCACCCCTCCCCCATGCACTGCCGCTCCTTTCCTGCTGGGTTCCCTTTTTACAGAACAGCATTTAAGGAGGTTTTGCAATTTTCCTTAATGAATCCACATTCTCAAATGTAGGGCATTTAATCTTAAGAGGAAAGGACTCTTCTCAGTGCTGAATGAGTTTTGCAAATAAAAATCCCTTTACAAGAAAAGAGGGAAAACTCCAAAATTAACTATAGGTTTGATTCAGTGAATGAAATTGTACTTACAAAGGAGAAAGGATGCCATAGAAGGGTTATAAATGGGAAGAAAGTGATCATGTTTAATAAAAAAAGAAAAGAAAACTACATCTAATTTCAAGTTTACAATATCAATTATCAAAACATTGGAACTTTAGTTGTAAACATTTCTGTAAAGTGAACCTTTATAGAAATTTACATGTAAATTATATGATCCTACAAACTTTAAAGCAGCCAGGTGTTCTAAAATCAAAACAGAGTAGCAGTGTAATGTTCTTTGAGGGATGATTGAACAGTATCTGAAATCAAAATTATCCCAGGGACTCTGGCTGTTACCAACATAGTTATGTGCTTTAGGCAGAGCTTTTCTACATTGTAATTTCCTGTTTTACCCAATTCATTCCATCATCAAACTGAAAAATCCATTCAGGGATTATCTAATTTAGCCCCTTCATTTTATAGGTGGGCCCAGAGAAACGTGCCTTTGTAACAGAACTGGAATCAGAACATGGGTGAAACCCAGGCCCATCAACTATTTCCTGGGCCTCTCTCAAATCCTTTCCTACTCAAACTACATTGCTACCACCATCTACTAACCCACACTGCCACATCTTTCTTACTCTCTCTTTGCTGGTAAATCATTTTCTGTATTTTACAAGCTGTGGACAACTGGCTCTTATATTTCCATTTTCAAAGGGTCACATCAACTCTCTTGGATTGGTTCTCCTCTCTTTCACATAGCCAGCTTTTTTGTGTGGCAGAAATAAAAAAAAGGTACAAGGGACAAAAACTATCTTTTCCTAAACTGCATTCCCCAATGCAGTCAAGCATATTTGTATGTATCTAGTCACTTTAGTTACAAGGACAGCCACATTTCCAAACATAAATTACATACATTCTGGTTTCATGAGGGCCATAAAACCTTGGATTTAGCTTCAACACACTTTTGACTGATATACTGACCTCAGTTGCCTCAAGTGACTGAAAAACACATTCCCTTCCCTTGCACTTTGTAGACTTCCTCTGACTACCTGCAAAGGACTCAGGTTCCTGACCGGACCGTTCTTTCTTTCATTCACTCAACATTCATGAAACACCAAATCCTTATGCTTAGTGCTGAGGACACAGATAGATACAAGATATGATATTCCTGCCTTGAGTAGCTCAAAACCCCTTTCTTCCTTAGCACCCCTTAGATTTACCAAGGACTGTCCCTGATTCTGCAAAATTGTTTTCTGGTTGGCTAAATAAAGCCAACATAAAAGAAAAAGGTCACTTGCAACTTTAAGAGTAGATCTTTGTGACTCTCTAAATCCACAGGGAGTTGATTTCTGGGCCTTCTCAACAACTATAAAAGGCCTGGATTCACAAATGCTTGCTTTGGGGCAGATACTATGCTTGGCACTTTACAGACTTTGTCACTAATCCTAGTAACCATAAAGTCAATTTCAGAAATGTTATAGTGGGGGGGGGGGGTAAATCTAGGAAACAAATTATTAATGCTGTTGCTGTGAAATCTGGGGATTAACCTCTGTGGTCTTCAGTTTTCACATCTGTAAAATGAAGATTATGATAAAACCCCTACCTCATAGGGTTATAAGGATAATGTGAGTTAATAAATGCACGGTACTTAGAATATTATATAACAAGCACTATATAAATGTTAGCTGCTATTATTAAATGAGAACACTAAAGTTCAGAGAAGTCAAGTGACAAAGTCACATAGCTGTGATCTTTGTTCTGCCACACTGGAGAGTCTCTGCTCTTTCCCTCTCACACCATCTAACAAAAATCCTTCCTCCCTGCCAGAGACTACTACTGCCACTTTCAAAAAACAAAGCCCTCTAAATAGATATCAGTGGGGGGTTTCCCCCAGGTGGTTTATTATCCTGCTAAAAAGGCATTTTAGAGGAAGGGTTGTAAGGCTAGAAAGGAAGTGTCCTGACAGGTTAGATTTCAACAGTACAGCAAGAATATGAAAGGAAAAAAAAAACACAAATGTGCCTCAATTATTAGGTTTAGGATTAGTAATTAAAGCAATTTAAATCAATTGATGAAGAATGCATTTAAAGATTTCATCTGAAATCTAAAATAAAATCCAAGTATTAAAATGAAAAAAGAAAGGACTGTTTCCTCTTATGACTAAATTGAAACCCCCACAGAACACAAAAATGCTTTAAAAGGTACATTATGTGACACTCTTAAGAACATCAAGATAATTACAGAGCTCTCAGGAAGGAAGCCCAAATATCTCACTGATCTTTCATCACCCACCAAGCCTCATCTTAAATTCTGATCCAGTAACTCCTTTTTGTTATTCGCTTTGTTAGGTGACATTTCTTCCACCAGCAATCTCACTATAGAATGAGTTCTACCTAGCAACTATCCTAAGGAATAAATCCCTAACTGTTTAACAACACAGTAATTGACTTACACTAAAATGTTACTCACACTAGGAAAGGGTATTATTCTTAAGCTAGAAGAGGAGATGCTTCTCCTATATAGACTTTATTACCACCTCCCTCAGTGAAAACCAGGTTAAAAGGCAAACCAATGTACAAAATGACATTGCCAAAATCACAACTTTAGAAGACTCCATGAAAAACAAACATGTCTACTGAAAACAAACAAGCAAGCTATTCTTGATAGAGGTTTTAAAAAGCAAGGTAGAATTTTTATCTCTTATAAATATTTGATTATTTTCACAGCAATGACTCTTAATAGTAAGAAACTATTTTTGTGTTGTCAGATTTACTCCCATAATTACAAATCTACCCTTTGTGAGGACACAGGTTCTCCTGGAAAATTTCTGCCACAAGTTAATTAACAGTTAAGCAACAGGTTTCACATTAGCAGGTAACCAAGTCTTACCAGAGAATTCAGTAAGAGTAAACTATGACACACTTCATTTAGTCTCAAGCAAAAACAAAACTTAAATGGTATAAATTCATTTGCAATTTTATTTTTCCTCTGTAGCCCCTTTACAGAGGGAAAAAAAGGAAACAAAAGAAAAACCCAAAGTAATTGAGTACTAATAATAGTATCTGGTGAAATCACCATTTTCTTACATATTAAGTTTATTCATTTAGAACAGAGTTTTTCATATATTTTGGTCTGAATGATCTTAACCCATTGCATAGTAATATAAAAACATTTTTAATTAAAAATAAGTATATTTTCCAACAAAAAAGGGTGGCATTGTTTATATTTTTGCTAATCTCTAATATCTGGCTTAATTCTGGCAGCTAGATTCTCCTATATGCATTACATATGTTGTTACAAGATCGCTTTGGTTGAAAGATAGAGGCAGAAAATTGGCTTCACACAGATTTATAACTGGAAAAGGAAGAAATATTTGTTATTAAAATAATTATAGATATTTACAAAATATAGTAAGTGCTGGTTTCTAAAACCACATCAGTGAACTTTGTACACTCTGTTTCATTAAAATCCAGTGGTATATATAACATTTTGAACAGATCTTTTACCCATGCAGGATTTCATAATATCATATACTCAGAGATTTGGAAAATACTCCTTCACTGAAATAAAACGATCTTCAAAATGTTGACATTCCATTACACAGTTATCAAAAAATCACATTTGTTAATATCACCATCAGTCTCATCAGAAAAGGCTGTAAGTATTGGGAAGCTGTCAAGCTCAAAGTGACAGGTACAAAATTTCCAAAATTCTATTGTTGCTTGAAAGCTCAAATTTTATTCACCAGCGACAAATATTGTCAGTTTTCCTTGGAGTAACAGGCTCGTTGTTCATTTCCCAAAAACTGATCTGTCAAATGCCCAAATCTGAATAAACCATAGTTTGTCAATTGCTCTTTCAAGTAAAAATGGTGTTCCATGAGGAAAAAAAAAAAGGCAGTTAGTTTAGCTCACAACATAATGAGCTGCACAAGTACTTTTCCTTAAAACAACTTTTCTATTTTGGTATGCAACAGAAATGCTTTGTGTGTACTTGCCATAGAATATCAAAAACAAGTATACTCAAGAGTTGAGATTTAAGAAAAGTAATCATTTTTACTGCTTCATCTAAGACATTCTTAAGCGAAAATGGCTTTTTTAAAAATACAAATGTATGGAGGTGAAGAATACGACGACTACTACTACAATTTGGTTCCTTGATTTCTGCTAAGGTGCCAACAGTTTTTACCCACCATTGTTTTCCCAATATCGGTGCAAATGTCAACATGGTGAAAAAGGCAAATAAGGTCAGTATTATTATAAAAATAGTTTTGAGCTCAAGAGCTCTTTGAAAGGGTCTCAGGGACACCCCCAGAGGTTCATGGACTACAATCTGAAAGCTACTGGTTTAGATAATACAGTAACAAATTTAATGACTCAATAAGTGGAAAGAGATTAAGTCTGAAACAATCCAGTAATGAATGATCAACAAATGATGAATGGTAGAAAATAATACAATCCAACTGAGTACTATTTCATTAATCATTTATAAATTTAAAAGGCAAGAGATGAGGAAGCAGGATAAAAGGTATATAAGGCTTCATAGACCTGTCCTGTCCTCTTTTTTTCCTATTGTGAGAGAAAAACTAAATTGCATAAATTGGAGTTAATTTATAGCTTTTTTTTTTTTAATACAAGTGTATGAAGGTGAAGAACACAATGACTACTAAATGACTACTACTACAGCTTTGGTGCCTGTGATAAAAAGAACACTGCATCTGACCCAATACAGCATAAGGAATTAACAAAAATTATCAAGTCTGACTTTTTAATACTTCCAAGATGATACAGCTTCAGGATTGAAACGAGTGTATGAATTAAACAAAATTAATTTTGTTTTCCTTTTTATTGAATGTATTGGGGTAACAGTGGAAAATTAATTTTTTTAATGAAAAAATCAATATAGGTTGCCCTGGCCAGTTTGGCTCAGTGGTTAGAGCGTCGGCCTGCGGTCCAGAGAGACCCGGGTTCGGTTCCTGCTAGGGGCATGTACCTCGGTTACAGTTTGTTCCCGACCCTGGTTGGTCGTGCGGGAGGCAGCCACTCGATGTGTCCCTTTCATGTCGATATTTCTCTCTCTCTCTTCCTCTCTCTCCCTCCCACTCTATCTGAACAAAAAATGGAAAAATGTCTTCGGGTAAGGATTAAAAAACAAAAAACAAACAAAAAAAATCAATATAGGTTAAATGGCTCCCTTCACTGAAATCAGTCTGTCCTTCATTTTGGCACAGATCTATTACTAAAATGTTTCCTGAGTCTTAAACTAAGACTCAAAGGAAATATCATAGGAAGTTTAAACATCTGTTTAATCAAGCATGCCCTTTTTCAATCAATGGTTTTAGAGGAAAACATAAAGAACACAAATTTTTACACTACAGTAACAGACTGAAAGAGCAAGCAAAACCCACACATAGACCTCTGAAATGCTTTTATAGAGAGATTTAAAATTCTACGATACTATACAACATAAGGAGTTGGAAATAAAAAGCTGAGAAGGCTATCTACCTCTTCCACATGAGGAATTTAGTTGTGCATTTCTCTCTCTCAAATACAATTCTTGAGTATATTTTTTATTGAATTATAAATCACTTCCAATGCAAACAAGTATCTGTTTGATACATCCTTTGCTAATACCATCACTACAGTTCCAATAAGCTAAAGCTTATTATGCAAACAATTCCCTCTATCCCAATTACCAAATTCTTTTTATAATTTCTCACTTTGACAGTGAGAGAAAAGTCACTATTCTGGTTCAAACCACCCACAGAGTATATCTTCAAATCAAACCGCCAGGATTTGTTTCCAGAATACATTACATGCTTCTGCCTAGGGAATTGGGTTTTAGAAATACTACACTTACCAGCTGACTTATCAACAGTGCCCACAGAATTGACACCAACTTAAAGGCAAGAATCCTTCCAGGAAATAGAAAAATATGCTACTACTGCCATCTGTGGTTTATGCTTGAATAGCTTCTCTGGTGTAAACAATTTGAAGGGTGTACAGTTCGCAATTAGGATCCAAAGACCTCATTATTTGAAGATACGTCTTAAAATTAACTCTTAATATAACAAATAGTAGTGTTTGTTTAGTATATGATAGAAGAATTTGTGGTTCTCTTTTTAAACTTATTATATAATGAGGAAAGGGGAAACCAACTACCTTCAATGAAAATGGTTACAGTGCATAAGGGCTAGCTAACTTTTATTTTCCCCAAATTTCCACACTCCTAAGAAAATTCAAAACACCTGAATGCTTTCTGTGAATTTATAATTAAGATTACTTCTCTTGAAATAGTGATTGTCAATATTAAAACATTCCCAAAATGTTTAAAGCAAGACACATATTTTTAAAGAAATCCAGGAATTTTCTATTTAGACATGAGAGTTTGGTCAGTTTGCTCCCTTCAAGATAAATTTTAAAGGTTCAATTATTCCTATAATTTTTTTAAGAACAAAAATTCCAAAATGCAAATGAAGCCTTAAAGTAGGTTATTTTCACAACTTATTTTCTCTCAGTTTGCTTTCTCAAATGACAACCACTGTAGCTTAGGGATCAAAAGATTTGGTGCAGCTGGGGGTGGGGTAAAAAGCAATTCAGCTCCCCAACAGCTAGCTGAGGAAATCCTGGTTCTCTTCCCAACTAAATCACTGTTAATTAGAATTACCGGGTTACATAGTAAAGTCTTATTTAAATAATCGTAACGGGGGGGGGGGGGGGGGGGGGGGGGAGAAGGGAGGAGAAGAAGAGAAGAATCTGTTTTCTTGAGGAGATGTTCTAAGCAGGCTACTGTTTAACAGCAGGTAATAAGGAAATAAAGTATAACATGATTTATTCTTTAAAATAAAGTCCTCTATTCTATAGTTATTTCTAAACCACAATGAAAAATAGGTTAAACACAATGGTTTTTTCTAATTTTCTATTATTAAGGAAACTAATGTCTAACAGCCTTATTTTTCGTAAAGATAAGCCATGTTGGAAAACAAGCAATAAATAAACAGCAAACTAGACTTAATTCCTGAACTACTGTACATCAAACTTACATTCAGAGGTCTTTTTTTACATTTAAGATTAAGCTCAGATGAATCTGAAACATCTGCTCAACACAAGAAAAAGAATCAGAACTTCTTGCCGACTTTTAATAATTCTGGTATTTCTAAACCCTACTCGTCAATCCAAGGCATTCATAAACCTGTAAGAAATTACCTGAGCCAGGAAAAGCTGACAAGAATATGAAAGTTTAAAAGGAAATACTTTCTTTCACAATTTGTTGGTTTTTGTAAATACTTTCAAAGCATAGCATAGAGTTGGGTGTATTAGATAACTACTTGTGTGGGCATACTCAATAGCTATCTTCTGTTTAAAATTGTTTCAAGGACACTTTTATTCTTTGCTGAAATGCAAGTTTTGTTTTTATCTGTTGATTCAGAATTTTGATTTTTCTGATTATCACCCTTTTCACATAAAAGATGACTGGTTCAAACACACAAAAGGACATTTTTATTGTTCTACTTTAAAAGATTGGACCAATAATTTAAATTTACTCTGAAAAGGCATCTTCTCAAATTTAACTTTCAACTTAATTATATACATGGAAAAAATACTTACACAGAGAAATGTCATTTAACTTGGCTACAACACAAAAATAAACATAAGAACAAAAAAAATTAAGACAAGGCCCCCAAGATCTAGATGAACATGAAAAGGAAGTCTCCTATGTCAGAAGACCTATCCTGAATTTTGAAGCCAGAAATTGCCATCTGAACACAATTCATTAATTAACCAATTTATTCAACACAAACCAATACATATCTACCTAGCTATAATACAGGATGAAACTCACACAGCCCCAGGTCCCAAAACATGCAAGCATCATTAGCAATTTAAAGCCAACTTGCATAACAAGCACTACAAGTGGTATAAGAAACTTCCCTTACAGATACTGCAGAAGTTGGCATTTCTACCCTCCAGATCCTCCACTAATCTAAAATGAGGTATTTTAATCTAAAGTTTATTTTCTACCTTTGCTCCACAACCCCAGGAAAAAGGAAAGAGAAACCAAGAAATTATGGATAAAATATGAGAAAGCATGATTTGGGCATATTTTAGGAAATGTACCAGTTTTACTTTTTTTCATTAGCTCCCCACTCTGTCCTCATCTAACTCCCTTTCATGGGCTAGTACATGCACACAAACACACACCTTTTTGGTATAGAATTCAGAATGACTTACAGATTAGGAAGCATGTCATTATCATATTTTGATTACATGGAACAGAAATATTCAAAAAAAATTCGGTGTATGATAAATCAAAGTTTGGAAATGTGGTCATTTCACATTTTAGCTGTTCAAAATCACCAGTGAATCTGTCCACTGTTGCCTTTCAATGCTCTTTGGAGGTCACAGAACCTACTAAAAAAAAAACCTGTGTTGTTTGTTCTAAAGAACAACAATACGATAGCATGCATTTTTTTAATTAAAGTAGAAAATTCTGAGGTGACTCAGAATTAACTTAATTATTAAAGTCACAAAACTGAGGTTAAATTGTCATGGAAAACACTTGCTAATTTATTTTCAGAGATAAACATTTGGATGGCATGATCATAGCAGGAAAAAGGCATGAGATTATTTAGTGAACTTCTCAAATTTCTCCTAAAGTATAATTATATAAAACATACTTTTAATTACTGATAATGGCTTATAACCTTCCTTTGCTTGAAATATTTAAGTCTACTCCCTCATTCTCTTAAAATAAAATGAACAAATGCAATATTTAGCATATACTTCCTCATTCATCTTCCTTTGAAACTCCAAAAGGGAGCAAGCAGTCAGTTCTCTAAATGAGTTCATTTTTGTTATGAAAACCTACAAGCAACAACTGCAAATATCTAGTGCAGTTAGCACAGGGAATTCGTGGAAGGGTTATGGTGCATCAAAAGGCTAGCAACTCTGTTCCAATAGAATAAAAACCATTTAAAGGACTGTAAATTTAGCATCAATGGCGTTTCTGGCAGGAAAACATTTCAAAAATCCCACCTCCAGTTTATTTCTTCATGACAGAAACCAAAAGACCTCCTATCGAGATAACTATCTATTGCAAATATTTCATACAAAATGTAAATCAGTTGGTAGGATAAAAAGTGAGAAAATGTCATTTTCTCTGCTTAGAACTTAAACAGTTTCATTTACTTTTAAAGAAAAAATATAAATTAGGAAATATGAAAGAAAAAATATCCCCATCATTCGAGATAAACTTTCCTTTTTCTTTCTTTCTTTTTTTGGTAATTCTTCTGTGAGCTTAAGTTACAAGAGATAATAAATTTAAATTGTAAAACAGGTCACAATGCTCATTTTTACACTGAAAAATAAAGCATCCCACAACAGTCTAATGTTTCATGTATTTTATTTAAAGCTCATCAAACTGCGGGTTATATTTTCAACAAAAAGGAACTATTTGTAGCACTAAATAGAACTGATGTAAAATATTAAAGCCACCTTAGCCTAACCAGATTGCTCGATAACATTCTTTTAAATGGTTCAGACCAGTTGAGGAAATGAGACTATGAATGGGAAATTTGATTGAGTTAAAATTACCACTGAGTTCTTTAAAATGTACTAATGAATAATTAATAGCATATGCAGTTCCTAGGCTTCCCTTACAATATTCTCAAGTAAAACTGAAGTCTGTAGTAAAATCCATCACCTATGTGTTATGCACAGGTGGGTACAGGAAGTATACACACAGAGACAGGTATTTTGAAAATACACTACCATGGGCTATAAGATCTGGGGTTGGGTTAAAAAACCAGCAAGGTAAAATTTAGATCAGATTTACAACATTCACACATAAATACCAAACCAAATCTCCACTTTAAAAGCTTCAAAAGTCAAAAGCGTTAAAGAAATCCTTTGTTCCAGGATACTGTCTCCTGCCCTAACTAGATTCCAGCCTCCTTTGTGACACGGGATTTTATTGATCTCAAACATGTTCACATTCAGAAATTAGTCTCCAAAGACATCCCAAGGGACTGCCAGCCACCTCCATACCACACATCACAGACATCTTAAAAAAGGACAAGAGCTTTGAAAACATATCACTATTTGGTCAGCCACATCAAGTGAAGTTAACCAGGCTCTCCTCTAAACAGACTTTTCCCTTAACTGGTAAAAATAGCAGGTCGACTGAATTGGCAATATAAGTATGAAGGTTCAGATTCACCCCAAGATTCTTTCTGTAGTTGCTCATTCATTCAACAATTGAGCGCCTAAGTGACCTATATTCAGGTTACTTTCCTCACACCTGCCAAGTCACTGTCCTGACTGAGAAACTTCTTGCTGAAGCAATTAATTTTTAGTGCCTCCTAACTGTCCCGGGTGTTTGCATTCAATTTGAAATCTGTTACTTGTTAGACACTGTTCGGTCCTAGATCTTTCAGAGAATTGCGAGTTTATGGCGCAGAGAGGGGAGGAGGCAAGGATCTCTGAGAGCCTGCCCTTTATTCGGAAATGAGATGTGAAAGGTGGAAGGCAGGGCAAATAAATAAATAAATCGGGTTTGCCGCCGGAGCGTTTGCCAGCCGGTACGAGCACCCTTTGTAATGCGGGCCTCCCGGGGCTATCGCCTGCGCTAATTGCTCCAGGGCGCTTTCCAAGTTCAAAAGTTCACCTTTTACGACCTCACAAAAGCTCCTTACACGTTACCAATAAAAACATTCCGTGGCAAACACCGAAGGGGAAATATCAAACAGATACAAATAAAACATCCCGCAGGGGGAGGGAGCTAGGGGGCGGAGGGCGAGCCACCCCCAGAGACAGCCCTGAGGAACCTGAGGACTTGGCCCGGACGTGGGGGCAGGGGGAGAGCGGTAGGAAGGGCCGGGCCAGGTGAGGAATTCTCTGGGCTCAGGGTCCCGGATCGCGAAAGGGACGAGGAGAACTAAGGTGGGGCAAGCGCGGACCTGGACCAGCCGGTAGACAGAGGGAGACAGGTGTCCCGAACACGATCGGGCTGGAGATCTGAGCCAGCAGAAAGTCGTCGCCTAACAGAGAAGGAAAAGGAGCAGAGAGAAATGGGGTGCGGAGCAGGTCCCAAGGGGTCAGAAAAGGAGACGCTGGGCGAGTAGCAAAGGATTTGAGGATCGGCGCAGAGGTGGAGGCTCGCAGTAGTATGAGGGGGCGCAAGGGAAGTGAAGAGAAGGAAAGAGGCTCCAGAAAGGTGTGGGACAGAGAACACCAAGGGGACGAGGGTGTGGCGTCGGGTCAGGAGAACGAGCTGGGAGCGTCAGCGGAGGGAGGAGGGACCCGCGTGGGGAGCGCCGAGGGGACTGGGGGGAGGGGATGGCTCGGCGTTGAAGGGACCCTTTGGGGGAGAGGGACTCTATAGGGGAGAGGCCCCTCACGGAGGATACCCGGGAGGGGTAGGAAGAGAAGGCTCTGAGCAGAGGGGACCCGAGGGGAAGGGGAAGCCCCCAATGACGGGACGCGAGGTGGGGGGCTGGGGAAGGATCTGCGCTGACGGGACGTGGGGGAGGGGGAGAGGGGTCTGCGATGAAGGGACCGGGGGGTGGTCGGGGGGAGGATTCTTGCAGAGGGGACGGGGGGGAGGGGGAAATGAAGGTCGGAGCGGAGGGAACCCGGCAGGGGGAGGATCAGCGCTCAGGAGACCGCAGAGGGAGAGGGAGGTCCACATTGAGTAAGACGAGGGAGGAGAGGGAGGGTCGGCGCTGAGGGGGCCGGGGTGAAGGTCCACGCCGAGGAGACCCGGGGCCGCTGCAGCTTCCCAGAGTAACAGTATCCCCGGGTTAGGGGACAGGGGGCTGGTTCTTGTTGGGCCCGGACCCTGCACGCCCTTCACCCACCGTTGCGCGGCGGCGGAGGGAGCGCGGCGGGCGGCTCCAGGAACCCCGCCGAGCCCCCGCCGCCTGCCCCTCCGCTAGGCGGCCGTTCGTCCCGCTCCATGCGGTGGTGCTCAAGGCCCGCGCTCGGTTCGCTGCTCCGCCATGACCAGCGCCCTCGTCGTCGTCGTCGTCCGCCGGGGGGAGGGGGCTGTCAGGGGCCGGCGGGCTCCCGGCCGCCGCGCTCTCTGGGCCCCTAGCCTCCCGGCTCCGCGCCCCTCCGCGCCGCGCCCCCTCAGCACTGGCCAGCTCCCTCCCCCGACGTCACGCGCTGCTGCCACGCACGGGCCTGCGGGGCACGCTGGGAATTAGAGTCCGTCCGGCGAGGTCGGCCACGCGGGACTCCAGCAACTGAAGGGGTGGGAAGAACGATTAGCAGCTCTGAACTAGGGAAAGCCAAGGCCTGTTTCAATCACAAACCCTAATTAAAGCCTCTGTTAAAATTTAGTAAATATTACTTCAGGGCTTTTTCTTTGTAGTGACTTTTCCATGGTCAACTTTTCCTATTACTCCTCGTATCCCCCCGCCCTGACAATGAGTCTTTCCTGGGAGGTGGGTCGCAAAGGAACCGGGTGAGCACGTGCAGCGAAGCCCAGCCCTGTAGGCGGGGCTGGGGGGGCGGGGTTTAGAGGTATTCACGAGGACCTTCCTCCGCGGCTTCGGGACAAATTGGACCCGAGATTAAAGGGCCGGAGTTTAACTCGAGGTGACTGCGTTCGTATGCAAATGGAATCTATAAAACTCTGCTTTCCGGGGTACTCTTTAAAGGCTTTTACCTCCGGGTGGGCGGGAAAGACTGAAGTTTCTCTTCCTCCTCTTTAATTTTCCGCCTGCCGGTTGAACAGAATGGCAAACTAAGCTCCAGGCCATTGATGCCATTAAAGAAACTCTAAAGACTTCACTCCTGGTGTCTTGAAGCTCTCGGTTTGTGAAGATCCTTACCTATCCTTGTTCCCCTTCCCTTCTCAGTTTCCCTATTTGTAAAACGGAGTTGGAATAGGGACGGGTTCCAGTTGGGAGATGCCACGCTCCCCGCCTCAGTTTCCCGGATTTTGTCAAGTCTCTGCTGTTCCCGGCTGAGCCCATCTCCTCTGGCCACCAGGAGGCGCGCGGCCATCAGCCTCTGGGGCCTTCCGGGGCGTCCGCCCTCGGCCACCCTCTCATCGCGGCTGCCGCCCCAGGTCTAAGCCCTTACCTGGCCTACTTGAAAACAAAGAACCAGAACACTGATGTTTTGCCCGCCTCTACTCTGCCGGGTTATGCCGCGGCTTCCTCGCTGGCTGCCCATTTCCCGCCCTCTCCCCCACCCCGTTCCACCAATCCTTTGGCTCGTCTATGTCATTCCTGAATTTTTAAAACATTCCCAACCTGGTATTTGCGTCCCTGTCTGAACTGACCCCTGCCCACATTTCTCATTACACCCTTTCCCTCACCTGCTATGGAGGAGGTTTTTGCAACATTTCCCTGCGCTTGCGAGTTCCTTACCAACATTAGTTAACCTGCATTGCGTCCTTAATCTGTGCCTGCCACTGTTCTGAGAGATTTCCCTTAACGCAGTATTGCCTGAACTTCAAACCCGCTCTGAGGTAGCTCCAATATTGTCCCTATCATACACTGATAAAGTCACCCAGCAGAGATGGGGATTCCCAACACCAGAACCTGAACCCTTGGTTCCTCCAAGCTGGAATGCTACTGGTTTCACCCCACTCCCAAACCCTTATTCATCTTTCAAAATCCTGTTCAAATATCTCCTCCTCAGGGACACCATCCTTAATGCCTAGAGGACATCTAGATCCCCTTAGGGCTCTGTCAAGTTCCCTGTGGACTGTGAGAAATGGTCTCTCTCTGATTGCTTCCTCACTTCCATTCCCCAGCCCCAGAATGGGAGGAGAGCCCTTAGTGTGTGTGTTGGGGGGGAAAGGGGGAGGCAGAGGAGATGGGTCTTCTGAGCCATACCCTCAACTTGGGATTCTAAAATGTATCAGGGCCAGAACTTTCCTTCCTATCACAAGCCTCTGCAGATGGTGAGTGCCCCTTCCTTGGAGATCTAATCAGGTTAAATGGCACTGCAGAAACCTGCAGTCCTGGGGTTTCAGTGGTGGACAAAGATTCTAAGTTGATTCTAAGCTCAAAGGTGGGCAGAGAGTTCAGCCAAACACTCAGCCCATGGAAACAACTTTTCATCATTCGGACCAGCCTGTCCTCTCTTCCTCCCAAATCCTTCCTCGTCTCCCTAACTAGCCAACCCCCTTTATTCTCATTCACATCATTATAACCCCAACTGTGGAGCGCAGGGCTGAGTGGGTGAAAGAATGAATAAAACATACCTGACTTTTCTACATAATAAACTGACCTTGGGCATTTTGCCTCTGAGCCTCAAAGTCTGGCTCTAAGGGGTGAGGGATAATAATAGTAGTTGCTACCTCACAGGATTGTTCAATGAATTAAATAAGATGGTGCATACAAAGCAATTAATATAAGGTCTGGCCTAAAATGGGACCTGTTACTAATGTAAAGGTGGTCCTGCCCTGGCTAGTGTGGCTCGGTTGATTGGAGCATCATCTTGTACACTTAAAGTCAGGGAATTGTGAGTTCAATTTCCCATCAGGGCACATACCTAGGTTGCAGGTTCGGTCCCTGGTTGGGATGTGTGTGAGAGGCAGGTTTTTCAGTGTTTCTCTCCCACATCGATGTGTCCCACTCTCTCTTTCTCTCCCTTCCTCTCTCTATAGTCAATAAATATATCCTTGGATGGGGATTTAAAAAAAAAAAAAGAGTGGTCCTAATACCTAGTCAGCACTCTTCTCAAAATGCTTCTTGGGAAGAATCAACCACCGTGGCCCTGCCCAGGTAGCTCAGTTGGTTAGAGCGTCGTCCCTATACGCCAAGGTTGCAGGTTCACCCCCCCCCCCAGTCAGGGAACATACAAGAATCAACCAATGGATGCATATATAAATGAAATAACATCTATATTTCTCTCTCTCTCCCTTCTCTCTAAAATCAGTAAATAAAAATAATAAATAAAAGGAACTACCACAAAATTGAGAAAGGTGAGGGAAATGATGATGTACTCAGACCCCAGCCACTGTCCTGTGAAGTAGTCACCTACTACATGCCCAGTGTCCCTCAACAACCCTGAGAAGTCAGTACTTTCCCCCCATTTTAAAAATAAGGAAATAGGCTCAAGAAGACATGAAAAAGATTGTCACCACCAGCAGGACTCATGACAGAAGACCTGGAAAGGAAAGTATCTAAGGATAAGGAGGGATTTGCAGGAGAGTGGTCCTGAGGTCAGAGGCAGACAGACTAAGGGGATGAGACAGGGATACAGCTAACAAGGCAGGTGTGCCCTCCATCATGGGAGCCTTGCCCTGTGGTGGAGGAGTCAGACAGTAATCAAATCAAATAATCACACAAACCCACAACTGCACATAAATGCTACAATAGAACGCACTTAGAAGTTCCTGGTGCTATGGGAGTGTGTGACAGGGCTCATTTGGGTTCAGGGGAGGCATTTGGGGATAGGAGCATTGAAATAAGATGGGAAGGATGAGTAGGAATGGGTCAGACTAGGTGGAGAGAGAGTTTCTTGGGGAAGGAACAGCATGTGCAAAGGTTCTGAGGCCAAGTTGGGACTGAGAATCCATTACAATTGGAGTCCACTGAAGGAGAGAGGTTTGGAGAGAAGGGTGGAAAGAAGAAAACCAGATACTGTGGGGCCATGTGGGAGAACAGCCAGCAGGGGGCAAAGTTCGCTGGTGACAGCAGCCTCTCTCTTCTAGGGTCTCCTAGCCAGAGAATCCGAGCAAGGCTGCATGGGGAGAAGGGGCTGGGAAAAGGAAACCACTGCCAGGTTCCAAGTACGTTTTGTCTGTTATTTGAATAGATAGGTCACACCTTACAAAATCCCCAGGACGTAAAAAAGTATTCAATGAAAAGTAAGCCTTTCTCCTTACTCTGATTCCCAACAGCTGGTTCCCCTTCTAAGCAAGAGCCACCATACTGATTTATGGTGTCCATTTCCAGATAGCCTATGCCAGAGATTTTCAACCTTGTTCATCACGTGGCACACATAAACTAATTAGTAAAATTCTGCAGCACACCAAAAAGTATATTTTTTGCCACTCTGACAAAAAAAAAGGTATAATTTTTTTTATCCTCATCCAAGGACATTTTTGCATTTATCTTCAGATAGAGTGGGAGGGAGAGAGGGGTGAAGAGAGAGAGAAAAACATCGATGTGAGAGAGACACATCGAGTGGTTGCCACCCACACGACCCCAACCGGGGTCGGGACAAACTGCAACCGAGTCACGTGCCCTTAGCGGGAACCGAACCCGGGACTCCCTGGTCCGCAGGCCGACGCTCTAACCGCTGAGCCAAACCGGCCAGAGATAGGCATAACTTTTATTCATTCACACCAGACGGCTACTGTTGTGTTGGCTGTTCATTTTTTTTTTTTTTTGACAGTCTAAGGGAAAAGAGGTCAGTGCCCCACACTGCAGCACATAGGTTGAGAATCGCTGGTCTATGCACATAAAAACATACCATATTTATTTTTTACACTGGCTCTGGTTTTGATGCCTCCCTAGAGGACCTCTAGTTATAAAGAAGCTAATTTGTACTGAACGCCTATTGCACATGATTATTTTATTCAGCTGAGAGTTATGGAGCATCAGACCTTGTGCTAGGCTAGTGCTTCCGAAACCTTAAATCCCCTGGAGGGCTTGTTAAAACATACATTGCTGGGCCCCAGCCTGGAGTTTCTGTTTCCTTTGGGGGGGGGCTGATAACTTGCATTTCTAAGAAGTTCCCAGGTGATACTGAGGCTGCTGGTCCCCTGACCACGCTTTGAGACCATGGAGCTAGCTGCTCCTGGACAAAGTATGTGCACTGGTAGCCTTCCACAAGGGAAGGCACCAACTACTCAAACACATACCAAGTAGAAAGAGAGTTTGATATAGTGATAAACTCTGAATAAAATGAAGAGTAGAGAGGTGTGCGTGAGGGCGACGTGCTTGAGAGTAGGGGTGGGGTAGGAGTGGAGAGTAGCAACATTTGTGGCACAAATAAGTGTTCCTTTTTGAGCAGTTGAAGTTTACAAGGCCAGGTAAATAGACACACAAGTGGACACCCCGTGTTGGGCTCAGGGGAGGGGTTACCTACAGAGACAACGTGGAGAGGGAAGAGAAGGGATGCAGCCTCCCAGGGGTGCAAAGAGGCGGAAGGACTTGCGAAAGTGACTGAGGTCTGGCCGGTGTGGCTCAGTGGTTGAGCCTCGACCCATGTGTCCTCATCAGGACATATGCCCAGGTTGTGGGCAAGATCCCCAGTGGGGGACACGCAGGAGGCGGCCAATCGATGTTCTCTCTCATCGATGTTTCTATCTCTCTCTCCCTCTCTTCCTCTCTCCGTAAAATCAATAAAGGAAAGGGGGGAAAAAAGTGACTGAGAAGAGGCCCGGGTGAGATACGAGGTGAAATCCGAGAGAAGAGAGGGTTTGAGAGGAAGGCGTGATCAAGAGCTATTGATCCTGGGATTGTAAACAGGTGCCGTCTAGGGTTCCGTTACAAGAGGTCCCGGGGATCCCAACAAAGCATTTCCACAGTGAGTCCGAAGATCCCTGGAGAGAGAATATGAGCAGGAAACCTGAGGAGTGGCGACTACAGACGGCTCCTGGGGGAAGTTTTGCTGCCCAGAAGTCAGAGTGATGAGGTGCTTGGTCCTGACAATGGGGACAAGGGAGGATGTTTAAAAGGTAGGAGCTACTGGGGTTGACGGGAGGGATCTTAGAGGGAGGAAGAAATGGAACGCGGGGGAGAGAGTGATCTGAGCCATGAGAAGGGTAAAGCTGGCGGTGGCGGGTGTTTGGAGAGCTCAAAGGCCCGCCTGCGCTGGAAACCTCACTCATCTGAACTTCACACCTCTCCAAAAGGAAAGCACTATTTCCCCCATTTTACAGACGAGAAAACTAAGACTGAAAAAGGTAGAGACACACAGAACAGGACCTCAGTACGTATGGGGAGCTCTTGCTCCTCTTACTGTCCCCGCTGCCCTTGCAGGCTCTGAACACGTCCCTTTTCTGTGTCCAGACAAGGATGCCCTTGGACAGCCGCCCAGAGCAAAGAGGACCGTAGCCAGCGGGCCGGGCAGGGCGGGTTACCGACCTCCATCCTAGCTCCGCCCCAACGGCGCGGGAGGGGGGCGCAGGGCGGGGAGCAGCGGTTGGGGGGCGCGCCGGGCGAACGGAGTTGGAGGCGGCACTGAGCTCGCAGTGCAGCCCTCGCTTCCCGGCCTCCGCGCCCGGCTGTCGGTGACCGGCTGTCGGTGCCCGCTGTGCCCGTCCCGCCATGGCCGTGACCATCCTCTCGCCCCGGCCGCTACCCCTGCTCCTGCTGCCGCTGCTACTGCTGCTGCGCGCCTGCCCGATGCGCGCTGAGAGTAAGGTACGCGCGGCCCTTCGACCCCGGCTCTGCTCAGCGGGGAGCCGGGCGCGAGGGGGCGCTGTGGCTGGGGGTGCGCCCCAAAGGAGGGTGCCGCCGGCCGGGAGCCGAGAACCAGGAGAGGGGAGACCGGACCTCGGGCTTAGCATGGAAGCCGCTGAGGCCAGGACCCCAGGAGAGGAGCGCGTGGGGAAAGAAACTCTGGAGATGGTAGTGGTGCTTGGGACCCGGACTAAGGAAGGGGCGCTGGGACCCAGTCCTTTGCAGGATGGAGGTCAGCACTGAAAACCAGGACCAGGGAGAGGGGCGTTAGGAGGTTGGAGGGGACGCAGACAGGAGATGCAGTCCCCAGCCGAGGGATGGATTTCCATGAGCGCTGGAGAGAGGCAGTCTGGAGATCTGGTTCAAAGTTTCCACGGGAGGCTGACTCATGGGGGCAGACCCCTGGGTAACTGCTACCCAGCGATTCCCAGGTTTGTAGCCGCCCCTGGGCCAAAGCTTTCAGGCCATGCTGGGGACCCAGAGGCCCTCCCCCAATGAACCGATCTGGTCTGACCATGTGCCTGCCAGGGATCTCATGCATCCTCTGGAGGACACCGTGTCTCCAGAAGTGACCTGGGCTTTTTTCTGTGTTGGCTAAAAGGATCAGCCCCTGTGTACAGCAGACCTAGGTTCAAATCCCACCTCCATCTCTTACCTGGGTGAGCTAGGGTGTTTACTTCCATTTCCTCACTTGTAAATATGGGAACAACAGTTCAGGAACCCTGCATTGATGATCTCTAAGTTAGTGAGGTCATGCCTGTAAAATGTTTAGCACCTCACCTGGCACCTAGAAGGTAACCAATAAATGATACAGCAGTTATGAAATCTCACCACAGGGACCCTAAAGGGGGTTGAGATCCAGAATGTAGAGAGAGGAAGCACTTAGGGTGCCAGAACAGGGCTCCTTGAGGGTGTTTTGGAAATGACCAAGTGAGATGAGGACAGGACTAGAGTTAGTGAAGGACAGGAGGGAGGTAGGGCCCTGCTCATGGAGCCTGAGAGCAAAGGAGTGATTTCTCTTGATGTCTCTCCAGCTTCTTTCCTGAGTAGAAGGTGAGGCTGCCCTGTCCACAGGCAGGTAAAGGTCAGAAGCCACTCACCACACAGTAAGTATATGAGCAATGGTCATTGGCAGACCCTCACCCGAAGATTCAGCTCAGAGTATGAAAACAAGCCCGCTGCAGTCCTGATCATGTGCTCCAAAGACAAGAAGGGAATGAGTATCATATAGATGGGACAACTAGGATGTATAGAGAGGCAGCTGGCTTGTGAATAAAAAACACCTAGGTTCTGGTTCCTTGTTCTTTGGCTGTGTGACCTTGGGCAAGTCCCTGCCTGTCTCTGGGCTTCAGTTTCCCCATCTGAAATACTGTGTCTCCCCAACTTCCTTTCCATATAGGGCCTTCTAGGATTCCCCGACCTGGCTCAGGTACAGGAACAAGTGAGCAAAAACCCCCCAAATAACTTGATCAGCGCTTTGCCCCTCTCATCTCTCTGGCTGGGAGGAATATTGGGTCTTGGGCATCCTCTGAGCAATGCAGAGGGCTGTAGAGCTTGTGGGGGAGGGCTAGCATTCAAAACAAAGCAAAGACAAAGAAAACCCAACACCCTGTTTGTGTAGTGAGTCAGCCAAACACTTGCTAGGTTGGTGGGGTGGGGGGAGGTGTGTGTTTAGTTGTCCCAGGGCAAGCTGGGGCTGGTGGGGTGGGGAGGCACAACCTAGAGTGTGGAGGATGAAGCAGCTGGGGGACTCAGCACAGCCCTCCCCTGACACCTCCCACCCCACACCGCTTCAGCCAGCTGGGAAAAATAAAAATCAAGTGATGAGTGAATTTACTTCACATTCCTCAGCACAGCCGGACTCCTGCTGGCTCTGTAGAGAGGCTGTTTTCATTATCACCCTCTCCTTCCCACATAAAGATCCTCCTTCCTCTCAGCCTGTCCTATTTTCCCAGGTTGGAGGGGGCCCTTGGGAGGGCTAGCCTGGGACTTGAAGTCTATCTAGGGCTCTAAAGGGTTAAGCTAGCCCCTCCTCAGGCTTCCTGCTCCTAGGAGGTCCAGGCTCCTCTCCTACCCCATATTTTCTGGGATACAGATCTCTGTGGTCTCAGCCAGCTCCTTGCTCAGTGTGTGTTAATTTCATGTTTATAGCAAGGTCTCTCCTAAAGAGGATTTGAAGTTTCCATGTAAGGAAGTGTTTGTCCAGCTTGGGAATGGGAGAAGGAGTTCATAACTTCCCTGGCATTTCTGAGGGGGTACCCAGCGTGGAGGTTGGTTGGGATGGACAGACAGGTAACCACGTAAAACCCAACCATGGCACCTCTGGGAACCTGCTTTTTTGCCATGCATGCTTGGAATGTGGCTAAGTCCCCATTTCTATCTCATTTCTCCATCAGTGAGAGGGCTGCTGGCGCCTTACTTCCTCTATGCATTCAGGTGTAGGAAGGGGGTCTTTGGTCAGCCCCATCACTGACCAGAGCCCAAGGACAGGGGAAGGCCTTGATTTGAGGGAACTGGGCCAGGGGAGCAGGAGGGGCTGGAGCAAGCAGGCGGTGGTGTCCAGGCTGGATCAGATGTTCCAGGCCAGGCTGGTCCCGGGGGCTTAGGTGTTGCTGTGCCTCTGCTCCAGGAGTTTCCGTCTGTGGGTGTAATTAGAAACAGGCTCCAGAGCAGGCAAGGGTGCACGGTGATGGAGCCCTGCACACAGAGTGTGGGGCCAGCCCCCACAGGGTCTCTCTGCAGGGAAAGCCTTCCCCAACATTCTCATTGACTGGGGCACCCAGGACAAAGTCCCAAGAAACATCCTGTGTGCCAACCCCCATGCCCAGCACTTATATTCAGGATCTTATACAGCTCTCCTGCCAATACTCTGGGGCATCAGTGGTCCCTCCCCATCTGACAGTCTTGAACATGGAGGGGCAAAAGAGTCAGGGTAGAGCTGCCCAAATATCCTGGACAGGGAGCTTAAGGAACTTGGAGAATCCTGGGGTTCCAGGATTTTGGGCCTTTAGTGGGCATCCAGGTGGCCTGGGGAGCCTGAGAGTCTGAAGGGATGTGGAATTGAGCCAGGGCACCTGCATTATCCAAGTACGCCCCAGGTAATTCTGAGGCACATACTCCAGTTGAGAACTCATGGAGGTGACAGGGAGCCATGGAGGTTTGTGGAGCAAGAGAGTAACAGGTCATCAAAGAGGAGCTTTTGGAAGATGAAGCCAGCAGAGAGGAGGCTGCTATGTTGCCCAGGTAGCAGTTCATGAGGCCTGGACTCAGGCTGTTGCCATGGAGTGGCAAGCAAGGGAGAGAGATGGGAAATATTTTGGATGAAGAATTGGAAGAACATGACTGATGGGTTGTCCAAATTAAGAAGGAGGCTCAGAGATCTGGGCAGGAGAGTAGGTAGACGTGGGTTTGGGAGAAGATGCTGGGTCCAGGTTTGGATGGATTAAGTTTGGGGTGCCTGTGGGCATCCAGGGCGAGGTGTCCAGCTGGCAGTGAGCTCTGTTGGAGGGAGGCCTCTGCCTATAGGAAGACATGGACGCTGGCCACGAGAGAAGAGGAAAGACTCAACCTCAAGGTGTCACAAATTGAACCTGTTCCATTTCTAGAACATTTCATAGCTTGAATCCCCTCTTCCCAATTCTAGCCAGATTTCTCCATCTCTCTTCAGAAAAATCTCAAGTATGCCCTCTCACCATCTCATTGTGGGATTTCCTTGCAAGTATCTAGGGACCTTTTTAAACACCGTCCACGTACACTTCTGGGGACTTTGGCAGTGTGTGCTGAGCGAGGCTGCAGGGAGAGATGAGGGGCTGAGGCAGGGACTTTCCTGCTTGGCAGTGACTCCAGTCCTCATGCCAAGGGCAGGGTGGGTCAAGTGGAGTGGGAGCCCCAGGTCCTGTGCTCCCCCAGGACCCCCTTCTCTGTCCCAGGTGCTGAAGAAGCCCTTGCCTGGTGACTATGGGTGGTCATGGGACGAACAGTAAAACAAATCTTGGAGTCAGGTTGTGCTGTGTGACCCTTGGCAAGCCGTTAGTCTTCTCTGATGCTTAGATTTCTCCTCTCTAAGATGGGGTGCGGTGAGAGCAAAGAGGGGTAAAAAATGATGTGCAAATGTGAGGGAGGCTTGTTGGCAGCAACTCTAATAGCAAGTGCCACTTAGAGAGCAGTCACTCTGTGCCAGGCTTGGTGCCAGGCACTCTGCAAGCATTCACTCATTTCAGCCTCAGGACAAGTTTACGAGGAAAGGACTGTTGTCTTCCCCACAACAGAGGAGAAAGCTGAGTCTCAGAGGGGTCAAGGCCCTGCAGGGAGGAGATGTGGGAGCTGGGATGTGAGTCTGGGCTTGGCTCCTCACCTTGGAGCTCTGCCTTCTCCAGTCAAGCACCGCAGGACTAGTAATCATAGGCGGTCAGGCCCTGCCTGGGCTCCTGGCAGCTGGGGCTGGGAGCAGGGACCCTCTTTGGACTCCCGGAGGGCTCAGGGCCTTGGCCGCTCCCATCAGGACATAGCACCTCATCTGGGGAGGGAAGGAATGTTGCAGTCTGATGTGGAGGCTGCTGCTGCTGGGGTGGGCGTTGGGATAATGGGTGGTTCCCAAGGAGGAGGCCTCTCTGGCCTGGCCACACAGACCACACCCACATCCACCCCATGGGCTCTTAGCCCACCCCGGGGAGTGGGTGGAAGTGGCTGGAAGTGGCTAGGGTCCCAGCAGAGCTGGGAACAGGGCCCAGGAGTCTTGAAGAGAAGGTACTAGCAGTGATCTGAGGAATGAATGTTCAGGACCCCAAACCCAGCTCTTGGCATTCATGGCAGGGGAGAATTGCCCCACAGTGCCCATAATACACTGTGCCCACAGGGGGCCCAGGACAAAGCTTCCACCCATAGCTGCCCCTTTTCCCACCGTCCACATTCCCCAGGGTCCTGGAAGTCCACCCATTCTGGGCTCTAATCCCTTTGATGGCTCTAGGGCTTAGTTTCCTCCTCTGTAGGACACTGCTAAGAATATCTACCAATGCACCCACGTGGAGAGACCATCGGTTAAATGACAATGCCCTTTCAGGATTACTGGGGCTAATAATAACAGCTACACTGTCCAGACTACTGTGTGTGCTCCTGGCACTGGACTCAGCATAGTTCTGATATTCCGTCTCAGTCCTCACACAGTCCTGTGTTGGGTAGGCACTGGTAGTACCCTCATTTTACAGATGAGGAATCTGAGGCACAGAGAGGTTAAGTATTCACCTGAGAGCACACAGCTGTAGGTGGCCCATGGCTATGTTCCTAACCATTGCCCCACACTTCCCCGGCACTCATTGAGTTCTCAGTCAATGTCTCCTGCATGGACTCTGCCCCAGGTTTGCCTCCTCCATCCACCGTCTGTCCACGAAGCAGCTGAATGAGCTTCCCATGATGCAGATTTGACTTTGACTCCCCCTGCTTTAAAACCTTCCATGATGCCCCAGTGTTTTCAGGAAGGAGCCAAGATCCTCAGCCAAGTTTCAGGACCCTCCATGAGCCGGACTCTGCCACCCTAAGCCTTAACCTCCTGCCACCCCAGGCTCCCTGCAGGCACCAGCCAGAGTGACCCTCCTCCAGATTCCCAAGATGCCAGGATTGTCTTTACATATTTGATTTGCTCTTCTTGGAATGCCTTTCTCCTCCTTAAAGATGTCCCCAAGGGGTGCCCTCCTCCGACCAGTCTTCATTGGGTATCTTTTCCCTCGATCTATTTCTTCTGCACCTCCAGCTATCATCCAAGGTCTGGCTGAGGCCAGGGGCTCAAACAGGTGTCTGAGGGCTCAGAGAAGACGTGGAGTGCCTTCAGCCCTTTCCCAGAGGGCCCCGAGACATTCATGGGTGCCGGGCTTGACAGAAAGCCCAGAACTCAGTTGGGGCTTGGTGGCTTCCGTGAGAGCTGAGTAGCTATGAGACCTGGGGTATTTGTTAATTGAACCATGAATAGCTGTGTTATAAGAGCCTGGAGCTCAGGATGGGCTGGCTGAGCCAGCTAGGGGAGTGGCTGGTTGGGGCTCCCAGAGGCCAGCTGTTGTGTCAGGACAAGGCAGGCTGGAGGTGGTGACTGAGCTTGGCACCTGCCACTGATCTCACTGAGCTGACTCCTACAGGCACAAAGTCCTGCTGACCCCAGTGACCAGTGACCGCAGCTAGACATTGGGTGTTCAGCATCCCAGTGGGGACTGAAGGAAAAAGGAGAAGGGAAGGGAAACCACTAAATGGAGGTCATGTTACTTCATTTGATCCTCACTATGAGGAAGCTGGGTATGGAGAGTCATCTATTTTACCACTGAAGGAATGAGGCTCAGAGAGGTTATGTAACCTGTTTAAGGTCACACAGAGTTTGGGGGAACAGATCTGTAGAAACAGTATAGACCAGTGATTTCGATCTGGAGACAGATCTGCAGCCAGATCTTCCCAGTCAAAGCTGTGTGACCTTGGACATGTGACTTCACCTCTCTGAACCTCTGTTTCTTTAGCTGTATTAATAAAGGCTCACACTTAAGATGCACTCACTATGTGCCAGGTTCTGTTCTTTGCCTATATTAACTCATTTAATTTTCACAACAACCCCACAAGACAGGAGCCCATTTTACAAATGAGGAAACAGAGGCACCGAAAGGTTGCATTGCCCACAAGCTCAGTTACTAACCTAGGCTCCAACACTGTGCTCTTAGCCCTGTGCTCTCGCAAATGCACACCTGTTTATCCAACAGTTATTTACAGAGCTCCTACTACAGACCAGGCAGGTACTGTTCTGGGGATATACGAGGGAACTAGACAAAGTCCCTACCTCTAATGGTACCTTCAGTAGAGTAGGGGAGACAAAAAAAAAGGGGCAAACACACATATCATATTTCAGATGGTAATAGGTGCAATAAAGAATAAGCCACTATACCCCTATGTTCGTAGCAGTACTATTTACAATTGCTAAGATCTGGAAACAGCCCAAATGTTCATCAATAAATGAATGGATAAAAAAGATGTAGTATATATACATAATGGAATACTATGCAGTTGTAAGAAAGGAAGATCTCTTATCCTTTGAGATGATATGGAGGGATCTGGAGAGTATTATGCTAAGTGAAATAAGCCAATCAGAGAAAGACAAATATCACATGATCTTAATTATTTGTGGAATATAATGAACAAAGTAAGCTGATGAACAAAATAGACCCAGAGACATAGGGGTACAGACTGACAAACCTCAGAAGAGGGGGATTGGGGGAGGGAAGAGATAAGCCAAAGAGCTTATATGCATGTATGCATAACTAATTGACATAGACAACAATGCTGGGGGAGGGGGTGGGATCGGGAGGAGGGTGTCTAGGGGGGAAAAAGGAGAAACATCTGTAACAAAAAATAAATTAATAAAAATAAAATATATTTTTAAAAAAGAACAAGCCACTAGTCCTGGTCGGTGTGGCTCAGTTGGTTGAGCATCATCCCATGCACCAAGAGGTCGCTGGTTTGATTCCTGGTCAGGGTACATTCCCAGGTTGTATGCTCTATCCCCAGTAGGGGGCGTTCAGGAAGCAGGTGATTGATGTTTCTCTCCCTCTCTCCCTTTTCCTCTCCCTCTCCTTTCCTGTTTCTCTAAAAATCAATAAAAAACATTTTTTTAAAAATAGAAAAAGCCACTAGATAAAGGGACAGAGAGTAGTGGGAGGTGGGTGGTCAGGGAAGGCTTCTTGGAGGAGGTAATATATAAGTGATCTGAGGGAATGAGCCAAGGAAATATTAGGAGACAAGTGTTTCAGGATGAGGGCACCACATCTGCAAAGGCCCTGAGACTGGAGTGGGTGAAGGAAAGGGTGGCAAGAGGAGGGGTTGAGGTACGGGTGTCAGCTCACATAGGCCTTGAAGGCCATGATAAGGACTTTGGAGATAACAGTACCCTTCCATACACAGGCATTATTAAAGGGTGTGATGCACATGAAAACTGGGATGTAGTTAGTGCCCAATAAAAGGTCTCCATGGTTTTGTTTTGTTTTTGTTTTTTGTCGTTAATCCTCACGTGAGGATATTTTTCCATTGATTTTTAGAGTGGAATGGAGGGAGAGGGAGAGAGAGAAAAACATCGATGTGAGAGAGACACATTGAAGTGGTTGCCTCCTGCATGACCTTGACCAGGGCCAGGGATGGAACCTGCAACCCAGGTATGTGCCCTTGACCGGGAATTGAACCCACAACCCTTCAGTCCACAAGCTGATGCTCTAACCACTGAGCCAAACCAGCCAGGGCTAGCACCATGTTTTCAAGGCTCATTCATATTGTAGCCTGTATCAGTCTTTTATTCCTTTTTTATGGCTAAATAATATTCCATTGTATGGATGTACCACATGTTATTTATCCATTCAGCAGTTGATGGACATTTGCATTGTTTCCACCTTGTGGCTGTTGTGAATCATGCCGCTGTGAACATGCATGCACAAGTCTTTGTTTGAATACCTGTCTTCAATTCTCTGGGGTATACTTACAAGTAGAATTATAAGGTCATATGGTGATTCTATATTTTACTTATTGAAGAACAAATTGTTTTCCATAGCAGCTGTTAATATTTTAATTAGTATTCTTATAACGCCTCTGTTTCCTTGTGAGGGCTGCTAGCTTCTTAGCCACCTCTATCCGCCTTCACAAAGGCAGGGTTGGGGATGAGAGGCTGGATTCTGCTACCCCTCCCTCCCTTCTTCTCTTTCCCTCCCCCCGAGCACTGGCCTTTGGCTCACCTGAGCCCCTTTTGCAGGTGTTTGGCGACGTAGACCAGGTGCGGATGACCTCGGAGGGCTCCGACTGCCGCTGCAAGTGCATCATGCGGCCGCTGAGCAAGGACGCGTGCAGCCGGGTGCGCAGCGGGCGGGCGCGGGTGGAGGACTTCTACACCGTGGAGACGGTGAGCTCCGGGACCGACTGCCGCTGCTCCTGCACCGCGCCGCCCTCCTCGCTCAACCCCTGTGAGAACGAGTGGAAGATGGAGAAGCTCAAGAAACAGGCACCTGAGCTCCTCAAGGTAGACTTTCTGGGTTGAGAGTGGGGATGGGAACAGCTCCTGGATGAGCACCTAGCATGGGCTGGCGCCAGGCTATACTTCAGTGGAAAGTCCGCATCGCTCAGGCAGGTGCTGTTATCATCCCATTTCACAGGTGAGGAAACAGGCTCCCTGAAGGGAAGCCACTTCTTGCCCAAGACCATTCGGCCAGTGCGTGACGGAGGCAGCCTTCTTTGGCTAGTTTACCTGAATAGCCCCTTATCATTTAGTCCAGTGTCCTGTATTTTACCCAAACCTGTTCATCTGTTGGCACCTCTATATGGCATTTTAAATTTTAAATTTTGTGACACTCATTGTTTGTGGTTTATTTTTTTACTTTTTTTTTTTTTCTTTATTGATTTTAGAGAGAGAGGGAGAGAGAGATAGAAACATCGATGAGTGAGAACACTGACTGGTCACCTCCTGCATGCCCCCCACTGGGGATTGGGCCCACAACTTGGGCATGTGCCCTGACTGGGAATGGAACCAGTGACCTCTTGGTGCATGGGTGGACGCTCAACCGCTGAGCCACACCAGCGGGGCCATTCATTATTGTTGTTTTTCTTAAATAAATGTTTTTCTTTGTTGATTTTAGAGAGAGAGAGGAAGGGAGAGGGAGAGAGATAGAAATACCGATGAGAGAGAACATCGATTGGCCGCCTCCTGGCCCCTCACTGGGGATCAGGCCCACAACCTGGGCATGTGCCCTAACCAGGAATCGAACTGGCGACCTTTCAGTGCATGGGTCGATGCTCAACCAGTGAGCCACACCGGCCGGGCTCATTGTTTTTAATTAGTAATAATATTTCCCATATTCAAGTACCACCTGCACGCCAGATGTTGTGCTAAGCTCTTTTTACAAATTATTCCTCTAAATTATTAAACCATTCTGTGAAATATGGGATCTTTGTCCTCATTTTATAGGCAAGAAAAGAAAACTGAGGTTTGGAGAGGGTAGGCCACTGGCCCAAACTCTCCATAATGACATGTAGCTTCAAGTCTAAAGCATACTTTAAGTGAATTTTGTGCTCACTCCATCCCCACCCCACGCCATAGGCTCTGGGGAACACAACACAGCCCATGCCAGGACCCAACACCAGGACCCATGGCTTGGATAGGCATGTGCAGGCTAGATCTGTCCCCGCAGCCAGCCAGGCACCTTTGTGCCATTCACACCACGCTCAACGCAGTGCTTGGTGGGGCTGGGATTTGAACCCGAGTCCTGCTGGGTCCAAAGCATGTGTTCTAAACCACCATGCTCTCTTTCTTGTTTTCCTTTTTGTAATGGACCAGATAATTTTGGTGCTTTTGAGAGTATCTTTTTCTTTTATAATTTCTTCCAAACATGTGGGTGTCAATAATTGCGAAGATGACTGAGCTGTTACCCTACTTGTAAGCTAACAAGTTAGCCTGCCATTTTCATGGATGCTGGCAGAAGACACAAGCCTCCTGGGTCAGAGACAAAGGACTTTATTACTCAAAGCAGCCAGAGTTGTTACATTCTCTTGACCTAGTTCTCCCACTCCAATTCCTACCCAATCAGTGAGGGCCAGGTAACACCTGCACACCCAGTGGAGTGTTTTTCAAAAGAGGTGTCCAACTTAGAGAATTCAAATCTTTTATAATGGGCACTGAGCATGCCTCCCCTGCTCCAGAAGGAAACACTGTCGCTATGTTCCAAGGCTGCTCACTATACAACAAGATGGCCTGGAACAAAGACATCAGTGCCTCTGCATGCAACCAACATTTGGCTAAAATGTTTTCTTTAAATTTAACTTTAGGCCTGGCTGGTTTGGCTCAGCAGTTAGAGCATTGGCCTGTGGACCAAAGAGTCGTGGGTTCGATTCCAGTTAAGGGCATGAACTTTGGTTGTGGTTCAGTCCCCAGCCCTGGTTGGGGTCATGTGGAAGGCAACTAGTTGATGTGTCTCTCTCACATCAATGTTTCTCTCTCTTTCTCTCTTTTCCTCTCTCCCTCCCTCCCACTCTATCTGAAGATAAATGGGAAAATATCCTCCGGTGAGGATGTTATTATTATTATTTTTTTCTTTATTGATTTTAGAGAAAGAGGAAGGGAGAGGGAAAGAGAGATAGAAACATCGATGAGAGAGAACATCGATGGGCCGCCTCCTGCACGCCCCACACTGGGTATTTGGCTCACAACCTGGGCATGTGCCCTGACCGGGAATCAAACTGGCGACCTCTTGGTGCATGGGTCGATGCTCAACCACTGAGCCACACCGGCCCAGCTACGATGAGGATTTTAAAAATAAAGAAAATTTTTTAAAAAATGTACCTTTAGTTTTATTTTTCTAACAACTAAATTGATACCAAAACTCTCAAAGGGGTGGGGGGAATGTTGAATTTTAGGCTTGACAACTTGGTGGTCCCAGGACCATACTGTCTCCTTGGGTCCTGACTAGGACCCTGCAGACTCCAGGCACTGAAGCCGTAGGCCAGTCTTCAGTTACAGGGTCAAACCCAACTTCTGTTCAAGTCCACTTCTTAATAACTAAATAACTTCTCAAACCACGGGACATGAGGATATTTAAAACCTTTCATAAAATCTGGCTAATTTAGTCCTTACCATAACCTTTTGGAGAGGGAACTTATGGTACCAGCTTTACTTATGGAGGTATCTGAGGCCCAGAGAGGGATTGTGACTTGCCTACAATCACACAGCAAGAAATTGGCAACACTAAGATTTGAGCTCAGGGATTCTCTCATCCTCTTGCCCATGGGAGGGGTCCCTGGTGCACAGCAGCCATGGGGGGTTTCATTCAGCCTTATAGGACTGGAGTGGGGTGGTGGCGGGATTGACAGCAGATGGGGTTGTAGGAGGAAGAAAATAGATTCTGCCTCATTGACACCCTAGGAACAGAGGCAGGTACCCACAGAACCCCAAGAAGAGAAGTGGGCAGGGGAAATATGACACAGGGCTGAAGCTGCCTCCATGTGTCTTGGCTCTCCCTCCCTCGTCAGGAGGCCCTCTGTAGGCAAACTCTTAGAGATGTTAGAAGAAGCCCGTGGGGGAGGGGTGTAGGGCACACCTGCCTTATACCTGCCCCTTGTCCCTACTCATCCCTTCTCCTCAAGCTAAGAAATCCAGCTATGATTTGCCCTTAGTTGTTTGATTCTGAATGGGAGTGAAGATGCCCAAGGTGTCCAGATGCCCTTTCTTGGGGAAGTTGGCTACAGGGCCATTCCTCTCGCCTCTTCACTCCCTTCCCTTGAACAGAAACCAGACATAGCCCCACCCTTGAGGAATCCCTAGTCTTGTGGGGAAACAGCTCCTGACCCCAATAATGGCAGTGTGATTGGTGCTGGGTGGGGGGATGTCCCAGGGACCATGGGAACCAAGAGGATGAAGAAGCATCAGAACTGGGCTTTGAGGGATGTGTAGGAGTCCCTCAGGCAGAGCAGAAATGAGAGCATTCTAGGTAAGAGCAAGTGGAGTATGTGTGGCATAGGAGGCCTCCCTGTCCTGTCTCTGCTTCAGCCCCACAGGCTGCCTGTCAGTGTCTCTACAACAGTGCTTCTCAAACTATCTATGGTGAAAAAGAAATTGTTTAAAAAAATCTGTCAAGAACCAATACTTGCCCTGGCCGGTTTGGCTCAGCGGTTAGAGCGTCGGCCTGCAGTCCAGAGAGACCCGAGTTCGGTTCCCGCTAGGGGCACGTACCTCGGTTGCAATTTGTCCCCGGCCTTGGTTGGTCGTGCAGGAGGCAGCCACTCGATGTGTCCCTTTCACGTCGATGTTTCTCTCTCTCTCTCGCTTCCTCTCTCTCCCTCCCACTCTATCTGAACAAAAAATGGAAAAATGTCCTCGGGTGAGGATAAAAAAAAAAAAAAAAAGAACCAATACTTTTGTAAAATACTCTAAAAATGAATTCTTAGAAAAATGAAACAAAGACAGACATTCACAATATAAGTCCGATGTTTGATTAAGAGTCAACAGATATAAAATTGCTCTGCCAAGTGCTGCACAATCTATAAAAGCCTCTCTCACTGTTTATAATCATTGTATCACAGACTAGTAAGGAGCAGTTTGGACCGGCGCTGGTCCGCAGACCACACTTGGAGCGTGGCTCGAACACACCGTGTTTCTTCCCACCACCAGCTCTTTGCACAGACTCTTCCTTGGCCTGGAATGCCTTTCTCCTGCCCTCTTTGCTTTCTCAGTGCTCAGCTCAAACAAAACTTCTTCCCTGGCAGATTTGACTAATCCATATCCTCTCCCAGACAAAGTCATGCCTCATCATGAATGATCTGGGCACCTGTGTGTTAACCATCTGTGTTCCTTGACCCAGACACTGCTGTTACTCTCTGCATTCCTTGCCAGCCTGTAAAGGACCATGAAGCCTCGTGTCTGTCTTGCTCATCACTGTCCATAGTGGCCCAGAGTAAACATTTGCTGAGGCTGAAGAGGGTAGCAGGGGCAGATCAAGGAGGGCGCAAATGCTAGGCTCGGGAGATGACAAGCCACATGTGGGCAGTGGGGAACCACAGGAAGTTATCCAGCAGGGGAGAAACTCCTGGTCAAAACCAAGCTTTGGGAAGCCAGTTTTGGTGGCCATGAAGTCAGCAGAGTGAAGCTGGAAGGTTCCCATTTAGCCCCCTGGGCAGTAGTCATTATTGCTGATGTTCATGAAGCCCTTGCCGTGTGCTCACTCTGTGCTCAGCCCTGTCTAGACATTATTGCTCCTCACACCCCTATTGCCCCATTTCACAGAGAAGGAAGCTGAGGCATAGGAGGATCTATGTGCACGATTCTCAAACTGTGCTCCACCAAGCCCGCTGGGTACCGTGCAACCTCATGGCCTAAGCAAGGCTGTAGGGGAGCAGGGAAGACTCAAAGCCCTGCCCCTGCTGCCATCAGAGTCTCCACCCCCTTCTTCTGTTTTAGAGATCCAAGTCCACTCAGAGAAAAGCTCTCTGGCTTAAAACAGCTTGAGTGCCCCTGGGAGAGTGGGCCTAAAACTGTTTTGGAAACAGCGGGCCAGGGCCAGGTAAAAGCGCTGGCGGGTCAGGTCCTGAGAAAGGCTGCAGGACTGGGAGTGGGGCCATGCGGAGGATGGGCCGGAGGAGCTGCCCGGCCGAGAAGCCAGGGAAGGTTATTTCCCAGCCAGCCCCCTGTGCCAAGGTGTCCCTGACACTCTTGCTGGCATCCTAGCCATCTGGAGGAAATGTCATATCCTGATGAGGTGTGACAGAGAGGATAGGGGAGGAGCAGCTATAGAAAAGAGCCCTCGGCTGGGCAAGGGAGACCCAGCATCTGCCATTGACCTGTTGTACAAGCCCCTGCTCTTTCTTATTTTAAAAAAAAATTATTTTTCTTTATTGATTCGAGAGAGAGAGAGAAGAAGGGAGAGGTAGAGAGAAATAGAAACACCAATGAGAGAGAACATCGATTGGCTGCCTCTTGCATGCCCCCGACTGAGGATCAGGCCCACAACCTGGGCATGTGCCCTGACTGGGAATCGAACCGGCGACCTCTTGGTGCATGGGTCGATGCTCAACCACTGAGCCACACCGGCCGGGCACCCCTTCTTTCTTATCCTCGGTTTCCCCATCTAAACACAAGACAGAAGCAGTAAAGCATGATAGGAAAGAGGTTTGGATTTTTCCAAGCTGGGTTCTGCCCCGGCTCCACCATTGAGCACCTGGATGGCATTCGCCTCTCTAAGCTGCAGCTTCCCAGTCTATATGATGAAGACAAAAGCTGTCCAAACCCTGTCTTTCTGTGGGTCCCCAGACGCAGACCTGGAGGCAAGTGATCCATGTGCAGGTAATGGAAGCGCTCCCAGGAGAAACTGGTACCAAAGTGGGAGACATGGGGGCAGGAAGGGAAGGAAGCCCAGCAGGGCTATGGTCTCAGGCCAAGTGCCACCCTCAGCCCCAGGGGATGCTGGAGTATGAATGACAGCTTAGATATCCCACTGGGGCTAGGGAGCTGGCTCTTAGATGCCCACACCAGTCAGACATTGCCTACAGGCTGCCCTAGGAGAACATAAGCTCCCAGACATTCTGGGGGCCAAGTGATCCTTTGAAGAGAGTCAACAGATGCAGGCCGGTACAGGGAGGCACAGGGAAGCCAGGCATGGGCACAAGAAAGGGTAGGCGGGATCCCAGAAGGTATGGTTAGAGCCTGCCACTACATACCTCGTGGGGTGTTGTGTGGATTGAGTGAACTAGCTCATTAAAGCCCCTAGCACAGTGCCTGCCGCATGGTAAGTGCTCAGAAGATGGATCTGCTGCTTTTCTCGTGATTATTAGCAGGCTAGGTCTACTGAGTGCTGAGGGCCCAAGCAGGCCATTCTGAGACTCTGGGGTTCTAGAGTTCTGCGCTGCGGTGGGACTCTTCTGCACCCTTCATGCCGGGCCCTATGCTCTGCCCTTTCCCTAACCCTCACCCTTTCCCGGACAGCTGCAGTCCATGGTGGATCTCCTGGAGGGCGCCTTGTACAGCATGGACCTGATGAGAGTGCACGCCTACATCCACAAGGTGGCCTCCCAGATGGACACGCTGGAAGAGGTAAGGGCAGGGCTTGAGCCAGAGGCATCTAGGACTGCCCTCTGAGGACAGGGACAGAGTTGGACCAGCATGGGGTTCCAGGCTGCGGGTTCGAGATTTGCATCACAGCTGGCACAGCCCAGCCTCCGCCTGTTTCCTGCATCCGGCCTCTGCTGGGAGCCTGGGGACATGCAGCTGCCAGGAGCTGGGTGTGGGGGCTTCCTTTCCCAGCTTCCTTTCTAAAGGGAGGGGGCACCTGGGCATCCTGTGCCCCAGGGTGGGAGATTAACCCCTTACTAACCCCAAGGTTGGGGTCACAGTGACTTTATTTATTCAAGAAGTGTTTGGTGAGTATCTACTATGTGCCAGGCCCAGGCCAGCACCGGAGAAAGGCAGTAAGGGTCGGGTTTCTGCTGTGCACCGGTGTTTCCTGTGCACCCAGTCCATGCCAGGCGCTCCTGTTGCTGGCTCTGCAGTTATCCTTCGACCTTTCCTCTTGTAATCTAAGGAAATGTTCACTCACTCCACAGAACTAGCAGCCAGACAATCTGGAGGGCATGTCTGCTGGGCCTGGAACAAATCAGAAATGATTTCCACAGCCACAAAGAAATGATTTTTAATTATCTTCTGTTCTGCATTATCTATGCTTTGCTTCTGTTCACTAAGTGATAATTCTACGAAGAAAAATTAAGTTTTTTGCTAAGCTGGGAGGAGATAGAGCGGCCTCACTCGGGAGAAGCTGGCTCCCTTTGCTCTATTCCCTTACAACAGAGGTTCTCAGCTGGGGGCCATTGTGCTCCCCAGGGGACAGTTGGCAATATCTGGAGACATTTTTTGGTTGTCACAGTTTGAGGGAGGTGGTGGTGGATGCTGTTGGCTTCTGGTTGGGTAGGTGCCAGGGATGCTGCTAAACTTCTATAATGCACAGGACAGCACCCCACAAAACACAGCTGTCAGCAGTGCCGAGGTTGAGAAACTTGCCTTATACAGTTTGACTTCTGCCTTCCCTTTCATCTAGTTTAGAACTCACTTTCTTGTTCTTAGCATTTCTGATTGCCACCCTGATAGTTAGTTGCTATTATGATAAAAATCCTCATTTAACAGGCAAGGAAACTGAGGCTGAGAGGTAAAGTCACTAGCTCAAGGCTACTAAGTGGAGTAAGGATTTGAACCCAGCTCTGTCCAACTCCTGCCTGCTGCCTCTTGGTCCCTGAATCTGTTCATACTCAGGGCTGACTAGACAAATCACTTACAGGTTATCTTCTCTGTAAAAATTTATATCGATGAGATGCTGAACTTTTATTTATTTTTTTCTCTATTTATTTTTAGAGAGAGAGGAAGGGAGAGAGGGAGAGAGAGAGAGAGAGAAACATCGATGAGAGAGAACATCAATTGGCCGCCTCCTGCATGCCCCCCACTGGAGGTTTGGCCCACAACTTGGGCATGTGCCCTGACAGGGAATCAAACCGGCGACCTCCTGGTGCATGGGTTGATGCTCAACCACTGAGCCACACTGGCCGGTCGAGATGCTGAACTTTTAATTCTGACGCTCCAGGGCTTCACAGCAAAGGCGCTTCCTGCAGTTTCTCATGCTTCAGCTGAGAAGTAGACTCAGACAAAGGAATTCCACACATACCCCGGACCTGCTGGGGCTTTAGGGACCTGGGGCTGATACCAGGCCACCCAGCTTTCCTGAGTCCTGCCCAATCCAATGGATGAGGTCAGCCTGGGCAAGAGCCCAGTGACGGGGATGCCTGGATTGGGGGATCCATGGAGAGGACATGGTGATTCTGAGCGACCCTATTTCCAGCACGATTCAGAACCAAGGGCCATGAGGGGGTGGCTGGGGGCTGCTAAAGCCAGGCAGAGTCCCCAGCAAGAGGATGACAGGCGGGTAGGAGCAGAAACCTAGGAGTAAAAGCTGGGCTCAGTGGTATGGGAGGAGCCAGTACCACCCTGGAGAGAAATCAGAGACTTGGGGACCAGGAGGGATCAGAGTCTCACCCATCACAAAACCCCAAAGAGTTTTATTGTTTGAGCATTTTATTAAAATAAGGTATTTATGCATCACTTGCGAAATTAAAAGGTAATTTTAAAGTAGCAAAAAGTTGGTAGCAACCTAAGTGACGAATTCAGAGGGACTGGCTAAGTACATGATGGCGGGTCCACACGGTGGCAGGCTGTGTGGCCAGTGAAGGAGCAGCGAACACTGTACATAGACATGAGAGAGTTCTCAAACTGGCTCCAGTGAAAAAGCAAAGTGTTAGAAAAAAATCCATAACTATTGGCTGAGAAACAAAAGTGGGAGGAAGACATTTTTTATACCCATTTGTATCTTTTTATTTAGTACTGTGAACATATTTGATCTATGTTTTCCTTTCATTCACTCTTTAAATAAAAAAGAACTACAGGGTCTTTTCGAGCATGCTTTAGTCCAGCCATGCTCGCCGGTGCTGCCCCTGCCCACGAGAATGGGCAGCAAAGCCCAACGGCAGAAGTTGGGGTGTCCCCCCAGGACGAGGGGTGGGGAGGCTGTCGGAGGAGGCTGGAAAGACCTCGGGCCCGCCCTCACAGAGCATCAAGGCCAACCTGAGCCGGGAGAACGCAGTGATGAGGGAGAGCATGCTCCACTTCAGCGAGCAGCTGAAAAACTACGAGAACCAGTCGGCCGTCATGATGAGCATCAAGAAGGAGCTCTCCAGCCTGGGCCTCCAGCTGCTGCAGAAGGACTCGGCCGCAGCCCCAGCCACCAGCCCTGGTAGCAGGGCACAGGTGACACCATGGTTCTGATTATGGGTGGGCTTGGGAGCACAGTATGCCAGGACCTCAGCCCTGAGGGCCAGCTGGGTGGGGCTTGGGGCTGTAGCACAGGGCTGAGGGCTGGCACAGCTGGAGAGTCATGGCAGGGCAGGGCACAGAGGGTGCCTGCTGTTCAGTGAGCACAAGCGGCAAGGTGAGCTGGGAGCAGACACGGGCATCCAGCCGAGGGGTCTGTTCCCTGAGCCGGGCATTTGGCAGAATTCTCATTCCCATTTCCAAACTAGTGGGGACAAGGTCATAGAGGTGACTCTCCCTGCCTGGCCCTGGGAGACCAGGTCTGCTGCAGCAAGGCACTTCTAGCCTCCCTGCTGTGGCTGGGCCCCTGGCTGGGTCAAGCCTGCACAGAGGTATTTAGGCAATGCCTCAGGGGACCCTGCACACTAATAGACAGCATGCAGCCCAACCTGGGGTGAAGGACTCCTGCAGCACACCCCAGACATTCCATGTTCAAGCTCAGAGCACAAAGTGAGCAGAGGTTTTGTCACCAGGAATAGCCACTCTTGACATATAATACACCTTTGGCAAATTTGACAAAGGCCCTCCTCCGGGCAGACAGACTTCAGAAAAGGCTCTCCCTCTGCGCAGATAAATTCAAAAGAGTAGCCGCCTTTGAGTGGGCAGATTATACAAAGGCCCTTCCCTTGATCGACACACACCAGGGTGTGTGGCTTGGCAAATTTCAGCCCCATTCGTGCCCCTTCGGCCAGTCACCTTGATGCAGGGCACAACCCTCACCACTCACAGCCGCCTTGTTTTCGGTGAGTGGGGGAGGAAGGGAGCTGATGTTGTAGAATCCTGCTTTGAACCTAACTCCCTCACAGACATTTTCTCAGTTTGTCCCATAACTACCTGCGAGGAGGGATGATCATCGCCCCTTTGGCAGATGAGGAAAGTGGAACCCAGGGAGAGGGTGTCTGCGCTGGGACCAGATGGGTTGTGTGTGCCTGCTGAGCCCATGCTCTTCGGCCTCCTGTGCTGACATTGTGATGATGGGGCCGTTTGCATCGGAAACTGGGACCGACTAGACACTGGCCGTGTGTGGAGGAAGCCTAGAGCCTTGGCCCAGAGCTGGCTTCCTGCTCATTCTCCTGCCAGTTCCACAGGCACGAATGAATCATGCAGAGAGAGGTCTAGATACTGTACTTGCTGTATCTCCTGGAGACTCTGCCTAACAATGGTTGACGCCACAGGCCCTGTGTTCTTGTGCCAAGCCAACATCAAGGCATTTGAAAGGAAGTGAAAATAACAAAATTCACAAAATGTTAGAAACTGCATGCCCTAAGGGCAATGCCCCAGTGACCAACCGTCCCAGTTGTGCCAGTCGGCCCAGGACTGGAGGGTTTCCCAGGATGCAGAACTTTCAGTGCTTAAACTGGGAAAGTTCTAGGCATACTGCGATGAGTTGGTCACCTTGCCTAGGGGCCTGAGAACCTCTCCTCTGCCCATAAACAAAGAATGTGAGAGAGACAGAGATAAGAAGCTGACCTGGTAGTCCACTACTTCCCCAGGGAGTTGACCATTATAATCAACCCCCTTCGGGGAGTGTACAGGAGTTAGGAAATGGGACAGGAATCTAACCAATCCGGCTGGCCTTCAAGCCTGCAGGGGAGCTAAAGAGCTGAGTGGGGGAACTGAGGCACACCCCAGTCATGGATGTAGCCACTGTGGGAGGAAAACTGTGCCTTTATGACACCTGGGATGTATGGCCTAGAGCAACATGACCATTTTCAGCCCCCACATGCTGAGCCTCCATGACACCCCCCACAACATCCCTTCTACCAGCCCCCAAGTGTGAGATTTCCCTTTTCTCCCAGGACACAGCTGGAGGGAAAGGCAAAGACAGCAACAAATATGGCAGCGTGCAGAAGAGCTTTGTAGACAGGGCCCTCCCAAAAGCTCCCAAGGAGAAGCTGCTGAAGGTGGAGAAGCCGAGGAAGGATGGCGGCCAGGGCCGATTCCCCCAGCCCACAGCCAAGCCCCGGGCCCTGGCCCAGCAGCAGGCAGTGATCCGAGGCATCACCTACTACAAGGCAGGCAGCAGGGAGGTGGCCGAGGCTGGTGAGTTGGAGGGGATTGGAACCTTGGGGAGAGGGGGCTGGCTGATGGCTGGCACAGCCCACAGATCTCCCACAGGGACCTTCTCTGCAGCCCAGATTTCAATTACACCAGTACCTGTTGGTGCCCTCTGCTTATGCACACAATGGGGCAGTGCCCCCTCGTGGGGTTGTTGGGGATGAAATGATATAATCAACACAATGGGCCACTCAGTTCCCTTCAGTATTCACAGCCATCTCCACCCTCACTGGACTTTTCCTTTTTCATTCAAAAATTTGCTGAAGGTCCACTGTGTACTTGCCATATCGCCCAGAGATTCTGCCTAATACGGAGCTCACAGTCTAGTGGAAAAAACCATACCCATGACCAGGCAGCTGCCACAGGTGGGGAGAGAGAACACAGGGGCCGCAGCCAGGCCAGGGTTCTGAAAAGTGACATGGGCCCTTTGGGGCACCTCACGTTTCCAGACGGGCCTTGGAGTGGATGGCCTCTCCAGCACCTCCCACTTATCTCCCTAAAGAAGAGCCCACAGACACCTGTACTTTTCCTGCAGCCCCTTGCTGGATCCCAGTGAAGGACAACAAAGTAATTAACCGAGAAACAAGAGACAAAAATTCCAAAAGTACCCACATTTCTGGACCATCCCCACTACTGTGGCTCCTGATTCTTCCTCTGACACCCTCTGCAGACGCCTGCTCTCCTCTGATGTCCCTGAGAAATGTCCCAAGCCTGCTCCCCTTTCCTGTGTCCTGCTCACCACTTCCTCCAGTGAGACCCTCTGCCCAGCCCATGTCCAAGGGGGCTGGGAGATGGAACTGTGAGGAACCTATCTCCTTCAAGAGCCCCCTCAATTCTTGGTCTCTCAGGCTCAGCCCCACCCCTACCCCCCGGCCCAGCCCCTGGTGCCAGCTGCTGGCCCTGAGTCCTGCCAGCTCAGCCTGGCCACAGCTCAGAGCCTCTGACCCCTGGCTGGGACACTGCCCAAGAACAGCTGCAGGCATCTGACTCTGCCAGTGAGGCCTGTGGGAACAAGCCCCTGCCCTGGCAGGCTGCTGAAGCCAGCCCGCAGGAAGCCCCCCGACCAGAGGGTGTGCCCCCATTCCCCAGAGATTCCAGGGGCGGCCCCACAGTGGGAACTGGCTAAACATTTGTGCAAAGAAGCCCAGCTGGGAGAGGACAGGAAGAAATCAGGTCACTGTACTGGAGTCAAGGGGCCTCAGTGCACCCCTGGGGGCCACTCCACAGCAAC
The DNA here is from genome assembly GCA_030848825.1 of Tadarida brasiliensis. Taxonomy (NCBI): domain Eukaryota; kingdom Metazoa; phylum Chordata; class Mammalia; order Chiroptera; family Molossidae; genus Tadarida; species Tadarida brasiliensis. The sequence goes on along the minus strand of CM061269.1, from coordinate 9,471,639 downwards.
GACAGCACCATTCCTTTGTCCCTGGCATCACAGTTTTCTGAGTACTTTCACCAGGTGTCACCCTTGACTCAGGTGAGGAACCAAGCTCAGAGAGGTGAAGGTGACTGGCTCCAGGTCTCACAGTGAGTTGTTGGGTCTGGTCCAGGTCAGTAGGCTGCAGAACCTGCCTTAGACCCCTTCACAGCTCTGTCCCCAGAGCTGAGGAGTCTTTGTCCCCTTCTGCGTGGCATTGAGTCTTCCTGCTTTCCCTTCCCAGACCCATCCATCCCAGCCCAGAGAAGTGTGTTGGTCAGGGATGACCCAGATGGCTCAATACCAGGTCCCAGGATGCTGAAAAAGTCCTCCTGTGAGCAAAGCCCATGCCTGCAGAGGGGGAGGGGGAGATGCCAAGAAAGCTAAGAAATGGGAGATAGGAAATGAGTGAGGGGACAGAGAAAGACAGAGGCCTGGGGTCCAGAAGGTGACAGGATCTGGCTGCACCTGCCCCTCCATGCTGGAAGTGTCGTACACTAAGTAAGAGAAACTGGAGGGTGAGTTCCAGGGGACAGGACTGGGAAAAAGTCTGGAGATGGCTTTCTGCCTCCTGGAATTGAATCTAGGAAATGAAATAATTGGTGCAATGTGTTTGACACTTGGGAGGCAAAGAGGCCTCGTATTTGGCAGAATCTGTGCAAATGTATACATTGTCCTCTAATCAGCACAGCAGCCCAACACGGTGGGCCTCGTGACTCCCTTCACAGAAGGGGCAACAGGCTGACCACAAAGCCCACTTTCCGAGGCATTTCACTCCCCAGGGCCTCCCCTGTCAACTCCCCATGGCCCCAGAGCCAGGAGCTTGCTAGGGAGGACCCTGGGGAGCAGCAAGTGCTGCTAGGATGTGAGCTCAGGGTCTTCTCTCCACAGACAACACCCTCAAGGGCACTTCCTGGCTGGAACAGCTGTCGCCCAGGGAGGAGGGCAGGCCACCCGAGCCCAACTCTGCGGAGCATGAGGAGGCTGGACCTGGGGCCTCCAAGGGAGCAGACTTGGCCCCTGGCACCCCCTCCTCAAACCCAGCCTCCACTCCTACCCTGACTCCCACCACCAGTCCTCTGGCCACTGAGTCACCTTCACACCCAGAAGTCCCCAGGCAAGGTGAGTGAGTCAGCAAACTATTCCCATGAGCCAAATGCAGCCTGTGGCATGTTTCTGTACAGTTCTCGAGCTGTTTTTACATTTTTAAAGGGTTGTAAAAAAAAGAAGATAGGACAAAAGTATGTGGTCTGGAAGGTCTAAAATATTTACTCTCTGATCCTTGATAACATTTACAGTAAACAGGTAGTATTTTCAGCAAAATCTTCCTTAAAAGTCACCCAGAATTCCATCATCAAATCCAACAGCTATTTTCACTTCTTTATTTCCTCTGTCCAGTATTTGGCTCTGTTTTTAGGTTTACATTTGTGGTTTTGGGCTTGTGCCTTTTGGTAGAAATCCTCCTCATCAAATCATCGAGCCCATCCTTCTGAAGGGCATCGTGACCAGCCGTGCTAGCGAACCATCCTCGGTCTGAGCACACTCCATTTTTAGGAATCTTTCCCAAGGATCCATCAGCAATTTGGACAACAGCTGCAGTTTAACTGGTTTCTTTGCAGCCTATTTCTAATGTCAGAAAACAACATAATCTAAAGCTCTAATGCTGAGGGGTCTGGTTTAATAAATTCGAGGGCACAGCTGTCTGGTGGCCTGGTAGAACCTTGAAATCACATCATTAAAAGGCCATTTAATGATGAGAAATTGCTCAGTGGAGGGAAAAAGCAGGGCACATAAACCTATATTCAGAAGAACCACAGTTTTAAAGGTACAACTGTATGACATGCATGTAAAGAAGAGGAAGGAACTGCAACATGTTAGAAAATTTCTTTGGATGATGGAATGTTGAATGATTTTTATTTTCTCCTTTTCTGAATGTTCCACGGGGCTTTTTTGTTTTTACAATGATCAGACATTGCTTTGATCTTGCGGGAAGAAAAACAAAAGGCTGCAAACAAAACATCAGGGGGATTTACGTTAGACCAGATAGTATTTCCAGGACTGTTGCTCTGACTCGGGTCCGTGGGTCTGAGTACCAAATGCTGCGCCCCTCGCTCCCCACAGGCAGAGAAGCCAGCTGCGAGGGCACCCTGCGGACCGTGGATCCCCCTGTGAGGCACCACAGCTACGGGCGCCATGAGGGAGCCTGGATGAAGGACCCCACCTCGCAGGATGACAGGATCTACGTCACCAACTACTACTACGGAAACAGCCTGGTGGAGTTCCGCAACCTGGAAAACTTCAAGCAAGGTCGGGGCAGGGTGCGGGTGGCCTGGGGAGAGTCCCCCCTGGAGACTGGCCCTCCTTGCCTTGTGGTTTCCTGTGGTCCAGACTTCTCCAGCCTGGCCTAGCTCCAAATGGTCAGCCACCCCAAGTAGAGGAGTCTGGGTGCAACCCCTATGTGCTGGCACCATGCCAGGAGCTAGCAAACAAGATGGACACGGCCCTGCCCTCGTGATTATAGCTCACTGTCATGAGAAACAATACTTAGAGTTTCTACTAGGCTTATTGTGTGCTAATCACCCCGTGAGTCAGCTCATGTTATCTTTATAACTCCAGGAGGTGGGGGTGATCACCATGCCTTGCAGGTGAGTAGGGCCCCAGGCCTTAGAGGAGCCGCAGGTCTGGGCAGGGAAGGACAGAATTTTGGTTATCAGATCTGGGACAAGGTGAGGGGAAAGGGTCATTGAGACATGACCCATGCTCCAGAAATGCACAGTCTTGGTGGGAGGCAGAGACTTAAAGTATACTGTCAGAGGGAAGCTCAGGGGGCTGTGGGAACCCTGCCTGGGGATCAGGGAAGACTTCCCAGAGGAGGTGATGCTGAGCTGAGCCCTGGAGGAAGAACAGAAAGGAGAGGGAAAGGCGTTCCAGGCAGAAGGCCTGTGTGTGCATGGGCTTGGCAATAAGAGGAAGCATGGTGGCACAGAAGGGAGGTGGAGGGAGTATAATGAGAGAGCGGCTGAGTCAGGCCCTGTGTGCCACATGAAAGAGTTTGGACTTACCCTGAGAGCTGTGGTGTCACAGGTATGGCCTGGAATAAATAAAGGCCTTTCTCTGCTGACCAAACTGACCTGGTCCCTGCCTCGTGGGGCACATGGGCTGTCGCAGAGAAAGCCAGTGGCAGTTGCCAAGACAAAGGGTTATGGGAGGCCAAGGAGAGTCCCTCACTCAAGCTGGGGAGATCAGAGAAGGCTTCATGGAGGAGGTAACATTGGCCCAGGGCTCTGAAAGATAAGGAGGCATTCCCCAGGCAGACAGGATGGGGACTGGCAGTCCAGATAAAAGGAACAGCAGGAGACAAAGCATCAGCCTGTTCCTAATTCCTGGCCGTGCCATTTCATAACTGGGTGACCCTGAACTCTCTGAGGCTGTTTCCTCCTCAGCAGATGGGATACTAGAAGTCCTTCCTTCATGGGACTGCTGGGATGAAATGACTGGCCCAGCCCCAGGCCCATAGCACACTCAGTATCTGTGGCTTGCTGAGCCACCCCAGAGCCCTGGGTGGCCTCATGGGCCGAGGGTTGCACCAGAGGCCCTGGTGTGACCAGCTGTCCTACACACAGGCCGCTGGAGTAACATGTACAAGCTGCCCTACAACTGGATCGGCACGGGCCACGTGGTGTACCAGGGCGCCTTCTACTACAACCGCGCCTTCACCAAGAACATCATCAAGTACGACCTGCGCCAGCGCTTCGTGGCCTCCTGGGCGCTGCTGCCCGACGCCGTGTACGAGGACACCACACCCTGGAAGTGGCGAGGCCACTCGGATATTGACTTCGCTGTGGACGAGAGCGGACTATGGGTCATCTACCCTGCGGTGGATGACAGCGACGGGGCCCAGCCCGAGGTGATCGTGCTGAGCCGCCTGGACCCCGGGGACCTCTCGGTGCACCCCCAGACCACGTGGAAGACGCGGCTGCGGCGGAACTCCTACGGGAACTGCTTCCTGGTGTGCGGCATCCTGTACGCCGTGGACACCTACAACCAGCGAGACGGCCAGGTGGCCTACGCCTTCGACACGCACACGGGCACCGACGCCCGCCCGCAGTTGCCCTTCCTCAACGAGCACGCCTACACCACCCAGATCGACTACAACCCGAAGGAACGGGTGCTCTACGCCTGGGACAACGGCCACCAGCTCACCTACACCCTCCACTTCGTGGTCTGAGCGGGGACCTGTACTCACAGGGGAGGACTGGCAGTGGGCACGGGGCTCTCCATAGCGACACCTGCAAGGAACTCCATCAGCAAATATTTCCTGGAGACCAGGCCCAGGACTAGGTGCTGGGCATAGGGCGCAGCCAGCACAAAGCTTCCTTAGCACCCAGTGGAATACTTGCAGCTTCCACCTGCAGAGCGCTGTGCCCAGAGCTTCAGGTGCACTGACCCACTTCATCCTCCCAGCGGCACCCTTGGCTGTGAGAGAGTTAAGCCCATTTAACAGGTGAAGACACTGAGGCTCAGAGAGACAGCCTGCCCTGCCTAAGTAGCCTCAGTTTGGATCAGGCAGGCCATGCTGTCAGGACAGCCTCATTTTACAGATGAGACTTGACCGTGCCGCCCCTATGTCCAGCCCTCTCCCCTGTCTCCTAATTTCTCTTGTTCTCAAAACTCTGTCTCCCTTCCCAGGGCTTCTGAAAACCAGAGGCCTTTGGAACCAGTGCACTAATGTTGGGTGGGGGCCAGGCTCTGTGTGCCACCATAGGCCCCCATTCTGGCTGAGCTGTTGGTGGCCCTGGGCTTCAGGTCCCTGGCTAATGTCCCTGCTCCTTGGCTTTGGCCAGCCCTCCTACCCTACCCCACCCGCTGTCCAACCACATTCCAAACCTCCATGGTCACCCAGCCACTGAGCAGAAACCACACCCCGAGAAAAAATACCACCCCCTGTTCCAAGTTCCCCCTCCCTCTGTACTCAATTTTATTTTCTCTTCTTCACCAGCGCTGTCGTTTGTTTCTGCAGCAACAGCTGAGAAGGCTGCAGGCAGCTGCCTGCCAGCAGCGACTCTACCAGGGTGGGGAGCTGGGCCAGGCCCCGAGGCTCCCTCTCCACCCACAAATGCTGTCTTTGGCCACAAACCCAGGCCATGGGACTGCTCCCCAGTCCTTCCCAGAGTCTTTGGGTCTGGGGTCTACGTTGTCTTTTTTCTCTGGGCCTTTCAAGCCACAACCTATATGCACTCAGGGATACTTCCAGGTCTGCCATGAGCAAGACCCTAGGCCTGAGGTCGGGGTGGGGCCAGGATGAAATAGGTTGCCTCTTCTTTGTCAGTCCTGACCTGGTCATTTGCTGGGTTGGCCCAGCAGCCTGGGGGACCGGGGAAGGCTGAGATCAGAGCAGACGGGGGCATGAGACTTTCTGGTTGCAAGGAACAGCCAGGGCCCTTTTCCTGGCTTCAGAGATGTTGGTGCCAGGGCTTCCCCAAGCCCAGGACCAGGGGCTGAGGCAGCACTGGTGGGTCAGCCCACCTGGTACTGCTAACGGCTCCCTGAGCCTCACATCCAGGCAACAAGACCTTTAAGTCTGCCCCTCATCTGCTTTGGACAGTCTTTTTAGAGCTGGGAAGAAGTTCTCCAGTCCAACTCCCTGTTTCACCAAAGAAGAAACAGGCCCAGAAAGGTTTAGAGAGTAGCTCAGAGCCACACTGGGAACAGAATACAGCCAATTTCCTTCCAGAAGGTCTGTCTACATCCTTTACTCTCCTGGCTTAGAGGCAGCTCTGCCTGGGAAGGAGATAGACTACCCAAGATGCAAGCAGTCCCAACACCTCTGAAGGGTATTTACTGCTGATCCCAGTACACCCCAGACCCTGCTCCTCTCACTCTGGCCCAGGCCAGCTCCTGGATATCTGTATATTTGAACGTCCAATTGTCATGTTAGGAAATTTAGCTGCATACCTAAGAGTGTAGGGAAATGCATTTTGTGCAGAATACATTTCTTTGTATTGTCAGGTGATTTTGTATCGTCAGGCATGGTCAGGTGATGTTGTTTTGCTTAAGCTGTAACTTACCCCTGAAATAAAGGGGAATGATGACGCCCAGTCGAGTAACGCCTGACTCATAGTGGTGGACACATCCAGCCTCCCCCACCCAGCCATCCCGGCTCCACTCACAGGCTCTTCAGGGGGCTGCGTTTCCCTTGACCCTGGGTGTGGGTTTTACAAGACTGCGTCTTTTATGATATCACAGCCCAACCATGTGAGAGGGGTTCAGGCTCCTCTTTCTCCATTAATCTGAGAAAAGGGCAAGTGAGAATGGGCTGATTTTGAAAAATTAAAGGACAAGCAAGATTGTTGTCTGGGGAGATGATTCTGGCTGCGGCCTCCAAACACGCACTAAGCCCCTTCTGTTTTCAGGCCCTTGTACGTGGGTTATGTGGTAGGAATAGTTATTTCCCTCATTTTACAGATAGTCAAACTGCAGCCGAGAGAAGTTAAGTCATTTGTCCTGTGGGCAGTTAGGTGGAGGGCCAGGTTTCAAAATCAGGTGATATAACCACCTTTACTGACTGAGCATCAACCGTGTGCTAATGCCATGTGCATATTCTTGCATCTTCACAACAGAAGGCATAAACTCTGAATGTGCCCATTTTACAGAAAACTGTAAAATGGAAACTGAGGCGAAGGGACTTACCCAAGGTCACAGAGCAGCTTAGTCTGTGGCAGAGTCGTGGTTTCAGAGCTGGTCAATCCATTTTCTTTGCTGTGTGACACTAGTGGCAGCTCCAAAAATGGTGGCCATTGCTTTTATTTAGTGTGGCCAGGCCACAGACTAGATCCACATATGAGACCCAAGATGAAGGTCAGGGTCAGCTTGTAAAGAGCCTTGAATGCAAAGCCCGGGAGTGACTGCCTCCGATTTCATTTGGAACAAAGTCAAGTATAAATTAACAGAGAAAAGAAAATTCTAAGGCAATTGGATTTATACCAAAGCCCAGAATTAACTGTTGTTAGGAATCTTGTAAACAGTTGTGTTTTCTGTTTTGCTTTGGCCCATGGGAAGCTCCAAGTCAAATTTGCAATTATTTTTTAACAATTGTACTGTCTCCCACTGGACTCTGGCTTCATTCTAGCTTCCTGCTTTCACCTTTACCCTAACCTCTTTATTTTTATTCGATTGTATTTTATCTATTTTTGTAAGCTGCCACAATACCTTTTTTGCAACAAAGTGGCATATACCTAAATAAATACAGGATCAAAAGCTTGATTTGAAAGTCTTGACTAAATGCTGTGGTTTACATCCTTATCATAATGCAGACATTTAATAACTTTAAAAAATATTTAGTTTGTTATAAGACTTGGCCTTCTCACTCTACTATTGCTGGAAACTGATCTGAATAATGAACTAGGGCAGAAGAATCCAAGTCAGGCTGAAAACCTGACCCTTCCCAATGCAGAAGAGAAGGAGCCATTCCCAAGGTGTTAGGACGCTGCCCTGCAGCCCCGCCCCCCTTCTGTGGGCTGCAGAGAGAAGTGGGATTTACACTCACTCCCTGAGGGAGAGGTAAGAACAGAAAGAAATGCTTTCCTGGGAAAAAGAGCCTCATGGCCTAGGAGAGCCTCACGTCATCCCAAACTCGAGTGATTCACTTACAGACATCCTTTGTGATCATTTATTTGTGCAGCATATTTGTTGAGGTCATCCATAAGTTGGGTTCCACACGGAAAACTCTAGAATGCTATCTCTGATATTAAGGTTGGGAGCAGACGGGGTATTTCCAGTGACTTTCTCCACCTGCAGTTCTGTGAAAATGAGAAAACCTATCTTCAGGGGGAAATAGTGGCCTAAACATTCCACCCTGATCTGCACCCAGGGCCTTCCTCAGCAAAGAAAGCTGCAGCCTTTCTGTCGTCTGCGGCCACAACACGCTCGCACGCAGCCCTGGGCTGACGCACGCAGCTCTGCACCCCGCTGCAGGGTTCCAGGCAGCTCGGTGGCTGACAGAGGCCAGAGGCTATGGTTTCATTGGGTTTGGGGATCGGACAGAGTTATCCCTCACCTGGACCAACCTGGCTGAGGGCATCACCTGCCAGAAAGAGCCATGGCAATATTTGTGCGATTTTGTAAACCCTGAGCGAGATGGCCAGCACGCCGTGGGCATTCAGGAAGTGGTAGTTACCGTTGCCACTGTGACCAGTTAATGCCCTGCTCAGAGAATCTGCCAGCTCTCCTGCAGGTCCATGTCATGCACTGTGGACTATCCAACATGACTCACCTATGTGCTGGCCACAGGGACGCTGAGCAGGTCTCGTCCCTCCCCTTGAGAGCTTGCTGAGAGGGGGGCAAGCTGGTGCCACCACCTCCACATGGTGTCCTTGGTGCTCCGAGAGCCTTGCTAAGGAGTGTGGGCTTCTCTTGGAGCCACGGAGGGACCAACACCTCCCAACCTGCCTCCATGTCAGAGCAGAGCCTCCTCCGGTCACCTCCAATGCTATGGTCCTCAAAGGGGACCTCTCTCTGCACTTTTGACTTTCTGCCTGGGACATCAAGCCCTAAAATCTCCCCTTGGCTGGAATGAGACAGGAAGAAATAGTAATAACTATCCAGAGGAGCTACAACATCTGAGTGTGTGCTCTGTGCCAGCCGCGCTGCCAGGCACTTACGGCATTATCTCATTGAGTCCTCCAAGCAATCCCATGACATAGGTACTGTTGCTGTCCATATCTCACAAATGGGAAACTGAGGCACCAACTGCTATATCATATGTTCAGGGTCACATGTCTGGGTGGTGACTAAGCTGCAGCTCTATTCTCCCAAAACATCATACCAATGGTTCTCAACCCCGGCTCCCATCAGAATCACTGGGATTGTTTTAAAAGGTGCCAGTGCCCGGGTACCACCACAGACCAATACACCATAGATTCTGGGAGGAGGAGTGAGAGTTGGTATTTTATATATATATATTCCTCACCTGAGGATATTTTTCTACTTATTATCAGATAGAGTGGGAGGGAGGGAGAGAGACAGAGAGAAACATCCATGTGTTAGAGCCACATCGACTGGTTGTCTCCCGCACGACCCAACCGAGATACGTGCCCTTGACTGCAATCGAACCCAAGACTCATTGGTCCACAGGCCGACGCTCTAACCGCTGAGCCAAACTGGCCAGGGCAGAGTTGGTACGTTTTTAAAGCTCCAGGAAATTTTGCCATGCATTCAAGGTTGAGATTTCCTGCCCCTCACCCTTTTGCCGCTCAGAAGGAGCACCCCAGGCACGATGGGGTTGGGGTAGATTTGTCAGATGCCAGGCTGCACCCAGGAAAGCACCCTCTACCCCAGCTGTCCCAGAAGAGGGAGCAGAGAGAGCAAGGGCGTGTGTAGCTATTTCTCCCCAATGGAGCGACTGTGGGTGGGCGTGGAGTTCCTAGAGCCCAGAGCACAAAGGCTCCCTCTGCCCCAGGCAGTGCCCAGACGCTGCCCGGCTCACCCAGCTCAGTCTGAACTCTGCCCACATCTGGGGCCAGCACCTTGACCCCCCACATTCCAGCAGGGACCCCATGAGGCAGGAACAGACAGGGCTTTCAGGATGCATGCCTGCTGGGGGATGAATTATTACCGAGAATTATCTGCCATGAGCAGGGGGTGGCATTTCACGTGCCAGAGGTTGGCTGGCCCCGCCCTGGCCCTGGCTGCTTGGCTCCAGGGCCCTCATTCCAACTGTGCAAGGACAGAAACTTTATTCTCTTCCACAGCAAGAGGCCTCCGCCCCTCACCATCTGTGCAGCACCCCCTCAGCGAGCCCCCCACCCCCATCCCCACCCAGGGGCCAGAGCCTCCCTTTTCCATGGCTCAGCACGGAGCGGATTAGATAAGGGTGATTCAAAAGTCAAGTTTCCCAGGTCTTTTTAAGCCAGGGATTTTTATTGACAGGGAAAGTCATTGTTACCAAGATGTCAGCCCAACCTGTTCTGGCTTTTCTGCACGGGGCCCTGACAAGTGCAGACAGCTGGGGCAGCAGGCTGCTTCTCACGGAAGGAGCCGGGGCTTTTGGAGCCAGACAGATCCTCAGTTTGAGTCCTGGTTCTGCCACCTGACACCTGTGGAATTTGGGCACTCTACTTGAAGTCTCTGATCTCAGTTTCCTCATCTATAAAATGGGGTGACAAACTTGACCTTCCAGAAGTGTTGTGAGGTTGAAATGAGATAATGGATGTGCAAAAGCTCTAAGTGGGAACGTGGAGGGCATAAGCAGGGCGAGGCACAATGACCGTAAGGGACCTCAAAGACCAGTGTAGGGTATCACCCTCATTCCGATTCCCAGGGCCTCAGATTGGGGCCGACTCAAAGTGAACTGTCAGCAAACCCAAGTACATCCTTAAAACTGATGACTTCCTTGCCTTCTATAACAGAGAGCAGGGAGGGCAAATTTCTTTCATCCAGTGTGCCTGTTCAGATGGATTGGTAGTGCTGCCATTGGGAGCTGCCCACCAGGCTCAGGGAGGACACTGAGCGATTAGCAATGTCTGCCACAAGAATAAGATGTTCGGGTGGTGGAATGTATGCTAAATCTCACCATTTCTATTTTGGTGCGAGGTCTAAATCATACTCTCACTCTGATTTTTGCCTGGATTTCTGTGACAGCCTCCACACTGATCTTTCTGCTTTCCACCCTCTGATCCTCAACTTCAGCTGCTGGAGGGAATTTGAAAATGAAAATCTGACCATGTCACTCCTTTACCTATCACTGTCCCGTAGCTCCTTCCATTGCTCTGAGGATCAAACCATGCTCCCAGGGGTGACATTCAAGGCCTCCACTCACCCTCCCAGCCTCCTCTCTGGCCACTCACTTCCAAATATCCCAAGCTCAAACCCCATCGACCTGAGGACCTTTAAGAACCGAGATGTGAGAATTTGAGGAAGCTTGGAAAGTCAAACCAAAAACCCTGTGCCTGGGTTCACAAGATCAGATCAAGATCAGAGGGACAGCCCAGAGACCTCACTGCATTTGGTGAGTGAGTTGAACCAAGTGGAGGGAGCTGGTAAACTTCCAATGAACCCTGAAGTGCAGCTTAGCAAAGCTGTCAGGCTGTTCACCCCTAACCACACTGATGGGATTAGTCCTGAGTTGCCCCTGCAGAGGGGGATTTTCCCTGCTCTCTCTCCTGACTGCCCATTCCAAGACAAATCGCTTCATTGGTAAGACACAAGGTGGAGGCTTCCAGGCACCACAGTGTGCAAAGTTTTTTGTCCAGGGTCCAGGCATGCACGAGGGTCCCTGCCCCACCAGAGCCTCGTGGGGTTCCTCCACATTCCCTCTCAGTCCCTGCTCTTGCTATTCCCTTGATATTTCAATCTTTCAATTTCACAAACTCCTACCCTGAGCTCCTGCTCTGGCCAGGCGTGGGGATGAGCCTTGGAGATTCACATGTGGCACTGGATATTGGCAATGAACCTGATAGGAAGGGTTGGTGGTCAAGAAGCACAACCTGCATTGCATGGCTAGGGAATGAGGATCTTATAAACAAATATCAGTCTGATTGCGAAAGATCGGAATCTTTACTGAAATCCCTAAGGAAGAGTCTAGGCTTGCAAAGAGGCAACCGTTTGAATGAGTTCCTTGAGGGAAAATAGCTTCTTTAAAGAAAAGAATCCAAACAGATTTTCTTCTTTGTTTCTTCTGTTTAAGTTTTTTCCATGACATAAGATCAAAGTTATAGAAAAGTTACAAGATAGCACAAAGGAGTCCCATATACTCTTCCCCTAGATTCACCGATTATTCATTTTGTGACATTTGCTTGGTCATTTTCTCTGTGCATCTTTTTTCTAAACCACTTGAGGGGAAGTTGCAGATATGATGCCCCCTTTCGCCCTAAATACCTCAGTGTATATTTCCTGAGAATGTGGACATTCACATAACCATGGCACAATTAGTAAAATCAGGAAATTGAATGTTGACATAATATAATCTGTAATTTACAGGTCTTATTCAAATTGGACAAACCTTCCCAATAATGCCCTTTAGAACAAATTTTTTCTAGTCCAAGATCCAGTCCAGGATAATACATCGTATTTCATTGTCATGTCTCCTTAGTCTGCCTTACCTCCAGAGCACGTCCTCAGCCTTTCTTTGCCTTTCATGACAGTCCCATCACTTATTTTGTAGAATTTTCTTCAATTTTCATCTGTTTCCTCATCCAGGCTATGCATTTGGGGCAGGGACACTGCAGAAATGATACTGTCTTTCTTGGTGTATCATATTAAGAAGCACTTGATGTCATTTTGTCCTGTTATTAGTGATGGTTACTTTGATCCCTCCATTAAGGTGGTGTCTGCCAGTTTTATCTACTGTACAATTACTATTTTCTCTATGTAATTAATAAAGAATTTGAAGGGGAATACTTTGAGACTATCCAGATATTTCACCCTCTAGCTTTAGCACCTTGATGAGACTTATCTATATTAAGTATTACTCTGATGGTGGCAAATTTGTGACTTAAAATTTATATCATTATTGGTCAGCATTCTGCTATAAAGAAGAGCATACAAAAAAAGTGTATGTTTGTGTGGACAACAGGCCCATGCATTCTTATCTTATTCAGTGGATTATAACTTAATACTGTCATTATTTGTTTGACAACCAAATTGTTCCAGATTTGGCCAATCAGAGCTCATTCAAACTATGTCATTTTATTTTTTTATTCTTTATTGATTTTAGAGAGAGAGAAAGGGGGAGGGAGAGAGAGATAGAAACATCAATGAGAGGGAACATCGATTGGCCGCCTCCTGCATGCCCCCCACTGGGGATTGGGCCCACAACCTGGACATGTGCCCTGACCAGGAATTGAACCGGTGACCTCTTAGTGCATGGGTCGATGCTCAACCACTGAGCCACATCAGCCGGGCAAACTATGTTATTTTTAAAAATTGATTTGAGAGAGAGAGAGAAACATTGATTTGTTGTTCCACTTATTTATGCATTCATTGCTTGCTTCTTGTATGTGTCCTGAGCAGAGATCGAACCTGCAACCTTGGCGTATCGGGATGATGCTGTAACCAACAGGGCCACCCAGCCAGAGTGCTGCTAGGTCCTTTTGCTGTGTCTCTGTTATTCACTGAGCACGTCCTTACTTTCTGGCACAAAAATATGCTCCAGGTTCACCTGGCACCTTCTCTGTTCTCACCCAGCAATTAGGCGTTTCTTCGAGGAGCCCTGGTTCCTTGGTGGAGGACGATATTTAGAAGCAAGGAGCTGGGCACTAGGTGGGCTCATTGTTCAGAGTATATTATTTCTGGGTCCTCTCGGTGAACATAAGTAGGAAATACGTACGTACATACATACAAGTCCAGGAATTTTGCTGATACCTCCAGTTCCAGTCCAATACTGCAATGCATTGGCCTTCCCCGTTTCATATTTGTATCTCCTTCTACAACAGTGAGAACACTGGCTTTCAACATCCTAACTATTTTGTGTTTTACTCAGTGCTCCAACACCCAGGGAGTCTTTCACAATTGCTAATCCATGCCACTGTGAAAAGCAAGCCTCTTAGGTAGAGTTCAGTATCTGTTTGCAATTCTTTTCATCTTTTAGACTGAGGGTATGTATCAAAGTTCTGTGTTCAGAAGTTAATTGGGTTAGTTCTTTTTTCCTCTTCAGTGTGGTTGGTTATTCATTTGAAACATACCTTGATACTTTATAAATACAGAGCTACTTCATCCTGAGATTTTTGTTTTTATTCCATAGCTCGTTTTAGTTCTCTTATTAATAACATGTAATAAAAAGTTTCTTTTCCTACTTTTCAGCTTGTCTTGTTGTTGTTGTTGTTGTTTTAATAAAGGAAATTAACCCGTTTACATGTATAGTGCAAACTAATATGTCTGGTCTTTCCCCTGACATCTTGTTTGTGTTTTTTAATTGGCTCACCTCTTTGATCTGAATGGGAGAGAATTAAGAGCCCCTTTTATCTGCCAGTGCCCAGCACCTAGGCTGGGGCATGGTAATGCTCTGCAGACATTTGTGAAATGATGACCAAAAGCTCAACAAGTGGCTTTCCCTTGTGCTTGGATAGACACAGGGTCTTTACTGTACTGTGATGGTAACAGTGACTAATTCAGCAGTTACCATTAAGTTGAATAATTATGAAAAGTCTTAGGAAAGAGCTTGGATGTGGTCATCACTGAATGAATTCTGTTATTTGTTGAGCATTGACTAAGAACCAGGCATGGTGCTAACGTTATCTTATTTAATCCTCACAATAATCCTATTTTACAGATGGGGAAACCTGGGGCTTAGAGAAGTAATTTTTTACAACTAGGAAACAGTTGAGTTGGGATCGGAATCCAGGTCTGACTTCAAAACCCACCCTTTACCCACCACCGGCCCCTGCCTCTACATAGTCAAAGACAAACACATACACAGTCAGGGAATTCCAGGAACTGTGAAACTGTTGCTCACAAGGTCAAAGTCTCCTTAGCTGGACCCAACTGCCAGCTGGTTCCCTGGACACCCACAACCAAATGGATGTTCACGTCAGGAAGTCAGACCCATGAGAGGACAAGAAGTGCTCCTTTGATGGCTTAGATATCTACCACCATATTGTGTCCTCTCCATCAACATGAACACAGATTTTAAAGGTTTGGCCAAGGTATGGTGGGAGTGTAAATAAAGACAGTCAGTGCTGATGAGAACTTCTCCTGGGACAGGCCCTTTACAATGGGGTTTCTCAACCTCAGCACTGTTGACATTTGGGACAGAATCAATCTTTGTGGGGGGTGGAGGGGGCCACCCTGTGCAGTAGGATGCTGAGCAGCATCTCTGGCCCACTAGATGTTAGTAATACCCCACCCCGGTTCTTACAAACAAAAATGTCTCCAGACATTGCCAAATGTCCCCTGGGGGGCAAAGTCACCCCCCTGGTTGAAAACCACTGCTTACATGTATTACTCCAATTTAATTCTCACAACCATCCTATGAGATTGGTACTTTCATTATCCCCATTCTACAGACAAGGAAACCGAGGAACATACAGGTTAAGGTCCTACCGCTAACAAGCAGTAGAAGGGATGAACACCCAAACAGTTAGAGTCCAGAGGTCACAATGCTTCACTGTAGTGGACAGCCCAGTGACCTTCTGACCTTTCCAAAGAATATTAAAAAAAACAAAAACAGTAAACATGCATACCATTTGGACCACAGCCACGCCTAGGACTTTACGGAAATGCACACACAGGATGCTCATCTCACCATTTTCGGGGGCTAGTCTGCCTTCCTCCCAGGCCTGAGCACTTGAGCGTGAGCTCGAGCCAGACCACATAGTGTATTCTGCAGACATTAAAAAGGGTTATGCAGATCCGTAGTGACACAGAAAGATGTCTTGGATACTTGATGAGTAAAAACATCGTAGAGCCACATGCATAGTGTGGTTTCATTTCTATAAAATTGTGTGGCCATAGAGCAACGGGGAAGTGCTGTTTGTAACAGGAGGTGATTGCAGCAGCTCCCGCGCTTGTTCAGGACATCCTCTGATGGGATGCTTGGGGAGACAGGAAGGCCGGGCACGAAAGCCACACCTCGTGGGACTCATGTGAAAGGTCAGAATAGGCAAACCCATACAGGCAGAAAGATCGTGGTTTCCAGGGGCCGCGGGAGATGGTGAGGGCTGGGGAGCGGCTGCGAATGGGTATGGGGTTTCTTTATGGGGTGACAAAAATATTCTGGAATAAGATAGTGATGATGGTTACACAACCTTGTGAATTTACTACAAGCCACTGAATTGTATATTTTAAAAGCATGGATTTTATAGTCTGTGGGTAATGTTTCGGTAAAAACGAATTTTGACAGAACTGCCAGGGGAAATGGACAAATCCAAAGCCATGATTAGGAAACACACAGATGGGACCCACTTCTCCTGACACATCTCCTGGCAGCCCTTCTGCCCTTGAGCCCCAGCAGGCTCTTGGGTTAGAGGCTGCTCCCTTTAATGGGCTTTAGTGGAGCCAAAGGACAGTTTGAGGAAGGAAGCTCCAGCCCCACCCTCAGTCTCCACCAGCCCCCACTCCACTCCCAGTAAACCCACAGTCCAGGTAAAAACAATGTGCTCTCCTCATTATGCAATCACTGCAGGACAAACCCTTCATCCTCTACCTCCCCGTGGTTCTCAACCTTCCTAACGCCACGACCCTTTAACACAGTTCCTCATGTTGTATGTGGGCCTATCTGCATGTGGGCGACCCGCCTGGAGACGGACAGAGGAGCGGTGTCCCGGTTCCTAAGACCATCGGAAATACGTTTTCCGATGGTCTTAGGTGACCCCTGTGAAAGGATCGTTCGACCCCCAAAGGGGTTGAGACCCACAGGTTGAGAACCGCTGAATTAGACTGACACTCCCAAAACCCAATTCAAAATCACTTAAACAAGAGAAAGTCCTGGCCAGGGCAGTCAGGATTGTTTATCCAAAGTCTTTTTTTTTAAATCCTCACCCGAGGACATTTTTGCATTTATCTTCGGATAGAGCGGGAGGAGAGAGGGGGAAAGAGAGAGAGAGAGAAACATCAACTTGAGAGAGACCCATCGAGCAGTTGCCACCCACACGACCCCACCCGGAGCCGGGGACAAACTGCAACCGCGGAACCGAACCCAGGACTCTCTGGTCTGCGGGCCGACGCTCTAACCACTGAGCCAAGCTGGCCAGGGCTATCCAAAGTCTTAATAACATCATTAAAGACCCAGATTCTCTCTGTGTTTGCTTGGCCACCCTCACATGTTGGTCTCATCCTCCAGGGTGCAAAATGGCTGCAGCAGTTCTGGACATCACATCATCACCACAGGTGTCCAGAGGGAGAAAAGAGATTGGCTGGTCTTCCCAGAAGTCCTCCGGAAGACCATTCTCTCCTCACAGCCAGAACTGGACCACGTGCCACCTCCACCCCCTCCCACAAGCACTGGCAAGGAGACGAGGACCCCGGTGACTGGCGAGTGCCTTGGACTCCTCAGGGTTCACCCGAGTATATTAAACTACAGCAAGGGAGGAAGAGGAACTGGCAGCTAGCCATGTGGCCACCTTGGAGTTCCTTCTGCAGAGGCCATGCCCTCTGCCTGCCATGTCCTTTCTCAATCTGTCCTCCTCTTTCTTCACACCAACCCATCACCTTCTCCAGAAAGCCCTCCCGGTCCTCACTCACTAGGTCAAAGAACCGGCACTCTCTTCATAGCTCTGGCCATAGTTACAACTAAATAATTACACGTGTCATTATTTGATTAAAGTCTGCCCATAGAGGCAGCTCTGTCCTTCACTCCCAGGACTCAGCCAGAGCCTTGCACACTGTGGGTAGTCAATAAACGGTTATCGGCTGGGCAAAGGACTCAGTATGTTACAAAGGCAGCTGTGAGGTCTGAAAGATGATGTCAAGCGCTTCCTCGGGGTGGTGAGGTTTTTATTGAAGTGCACACGCAGCAGAGAGCTCACACTTAGGCGGAGCTCCATGACCACGCGGGATGAGCACATTTGCGTAAGCAGCTGGGCGGTGTGATGTGGGGGTCATCTTATTTTCCTCTCTGTCCCTTTCTGGGTGGTTTAAGTCATTTTCAATGATGTGATGAGTGCCACAAAGGGCTGGGTCCTTTTTACAAAAACAAGTTCTTTACTATTATTATTATTTTAAACTAAATGTCATTTTCAATTATTCACATGTGGAATGAACCCATGAGATGCTAAGAACTTCCTTGCCTTGTTTTATTTTTCATCCTCCCTCCTCTGACCTCCTCCTCCCTCCGGGGTAGGTATGAGTCTGTCACAAAGGCCCAAAGGCTGCACTCGTCTCAATGAAAAGTGAGGCAGAAAGGTAACTTTCCATGAGAAAATGATACAAGTGTTTGTTTTACTTTTCTTTTTCGAAAAAAGCAGGCATTTGGGGGATTTGAAGCATCTGGCTGTTTTAATACAGAATTGGAATCTATTCTCAAAGATATGCCCAAGTCAACAGTTTGTATGTGATCAAGTGTTCATTTGTCCATTCACTCATTCATTCACGGGTGTCCGCCCCTGGGCCTGGCCCATCCTGAGTGTGGGGAATATAGAGATGGGTCAGGTCTGGCGCCTGCCCCCAGAGAGACAGACACAGTCACAACTATCACTCCAAACTATGACTGGTGCTTTAATGAGAGCTGGGTGGGCAGGCTGTAGAGCAGAGGTTATCATCCAAGGGAAGGGACATTTGAGATGGATTTTGAAGAACACATAGAAGGTTGCCAGGCAGAGAAGGGCTGGAAAGGCATTCCAGGCAGAGGGAACAGCTGTGCCAAGGCACAGAGGCTGAGGCAGCCTAGTGCATGCAGTGCAGGGGTCCAGAGCATGGAAGTACAGCCAGACCACCTGGGTTTGACTCCTGCCTTACCCTCTCTTAACGTATGATCTAGAGCAAGTTTTTTACACTCTGTCCTCAGTTTCTTAATCTGTTAAGTAGAGTCAATGACAGAGTAGATGAGGATTAATCCAGATAAACCACCTAAAGGGCTTAGACCAGCCCCCGCACAGGGCAGACCTTAGCTCCTGGTTCTGGTGCGATGGGTGTTAGACAGGAAGGTGGGGAGACCACGCTGAGGCTGAGGAAGCTGCTGGGAGCCAGGACAAATGTTCAACAGAATGACATGATCAGATCAGGGTGCCAGCAGGGGCGGGTGGACTGGAGGGGTGAGTAGAGAGTCGACAGTGGTCAGAGCGCAACGGTGAGTCTGTGAGCACAGGGAAGGCGGGAGATTCAAGAGAGTCTGTTCGGAGCTGAATTGTGTCCCCTCAAAATTCATCTGTTGAAGCCTTAACTCCCTGTGCCTGAGAATATGACTGTATTTAGAGACAGAGTCTTTCAGGAGCAATTCTGGTAAAATGATGTCATTAGGGTGGGTGCTAACGCAATAGCATTGGTGTCCTTATAAGAAGACAAGACAAGCACACAGAAAAGACAGTGTGAAGACACAGCCAGAAGGTGGCCGACTACAAGCCAAGGAGAGAGGCCTCAGAAGGAGCCAACCTCAGACTTCTGCCTGCAGCACCGTGAGAAAACATCCAGCCAGTGCTACTTTAATAAATAATTTTTTATTTATCCTCACCCGAGGACACTCTTGCATTCATCTTGAGACGGAGCGGGAGGGAGAGAGGGAGGAAGAGAGAGAGAGAAACATCGATGCGAGAAAGACACACCGACTGGCTGCCACCCACATGACCCCAACCGGGGCCGGGGACAAACTGCAACTGAGGTACGTGCCCTTAGCGGGAACCGAACCCGGGACTGTCTGGTCCGCGGGCCGACGCTCTAACCGCTGAGCCAAACCGGCCAGGGCTAGCCAGTGGTACTTTGTTGTGGCGCCCGAGCAAACTAACAGAGTCCAACAGTGGAGAGACTTGGGGCTGACTGGATGTGGAAGCTAAGGACCAGAGAGGGCAACCCCTGGCTTCTGGCTGACACAGAGGTGGAAGGAGGTGCTGTCACAAAGAGGAGACAGATGTGGGGGCAAAAAGGGTGAATCCCGTTGCTTGCCCAGGGGACACATCCCTGATATGAAATATGCTGGGAGGAGGTGTGGGCCCCTGCTCCAGCCTCCACCCACCCCTCCCAACTCATGCCTCTTAGGCTCCACGGGCCTCGGCCCCTGGCCCTGCAACGGCTCCACCAGGTGCTTTGGGCTTGCCAGCTCCATCACTGGTGACACATGCTGTCACACCCAGTCCCAGCGCAGCCCGGGTGGGGCACTGCCAGCTGGGCATTGCCTCAGTGTGAGGGAGTGGAAGGAAGGGAGGCCCAGCTAAGGCGCAGGCTCCAGAGATAGGGCCAAGGGCGCCCATCCTTCCAGGAAAACAGGCTGGTCACCAGGACACAGCTCAACATCTCGCAGCTGGCCCAGCCCGAGGTGTCGTTACTTGGGTACGTGGGGGTTATTAGGCGACTCTTTCACCCCTAGTAATAATAAGAGTACCCCGCTAGCCAGGTGTTCCATGTCTCCCCGGCTCAGAGAGGTGATTTGTCCAGGGACATGCAGTTGGTTGGACAGGCCTGTCTCACACTGGAACCCATGCTCTGAACCACTCTGATGGCGAGTCTCATTCTGAGTTTTCTTTTGAAGTGAACATGGGTGACCCCAACTGGACTTTCACAATAACTTCTCGAGAGCATGGAGATTACACAAAGAGAAGTGTCTGAACATGCGTTTCTGGATTTTATGTTTAAAAAATGTGTTGTTGTTTTTGTAAAAAAAAAAAAAGGTTGAAAGGCTCATAAGATATTTAAGTGTAAGAACTTGGAAATGGTTGGAGGCCGGAAACAGTAATTACCGCAAAGCACTCGGTCGGCACAAATGCCTGCCAATTCCTGGGCCATCTGGGGGCCCAGGCCCTGCCCCAAAGCCGCCCTTGGGGAGCACCCCACCCCCTCAGAGGTCTTGGCCAAAGCCACTTCCTCGGGCTTGGCTGGAGCTCTGAGCCGGCCCAGAAGCTGGCCTGCTTCCCAGCTGTGGTTTCTGCCCTGATGTGCTGGGAGCCATCCCACGGTCTGAGGCCTGGCTCCTCACGTCCCAGGGGAGGCTAGGGGAGAACTGGAGCCTGGATGCAGCGGGTCCTGGATTCAAATCCCACCTCCACCTCCTCGAGTTCCACAAGCCCTGAGTGTGGGCTGTGGGGCCAGACCCTGGGTTAGAACCCAGACTCGAACGCTTCCTGGCTGTGTGGCCTTGGGCAGCTTGCTGGCCTCTGCACTTCAGTTTCTTCTCCTACGTGAGGATTAGAACGGTACTGACCTCTCAGGCGTGGGGCAAATGCTGCAGTGTGCACACGGTACAGGGAACAGTGTCTGACACGAAATGCCCGGGAAACGTGGCCCATCACTGTGACGCTGTCTTTGCACAGCGCCCCTTCACCTCCCGGGGCCTGCTTCCCGTCGGTGCAATGGGAATGACTGGCACTGGTGAGCTGAGTAGATGAGATGGTGCAAGAAAAACACTTAGCACAGTACCTGGCAATTAGTGAATGTTCAGCAAATTTTTTTTTTTTTTAAATATGTGGGGTGTTTTTGGTTAATCCTCACCCAAGGATATTTTTCCATTGATATTCAGATAGAGTGGAAGGGAGAGAGAGAGAGAAAGAGAGAGAAACACTGATGTGAGAGAAACACATTGATTGGTTGCCTCCTGCATGACCCTGACCCAGGCCAGGCATTGAACCTGCAACCCAGGTAGGTGCCCTTAACCAGAAGTCGAACAAAAGACCCTTCGGTCTTTGAGCCGACGCTCTAATTGCTGAGCCAAACCAGCCAGGGCTGTTTTTATTGATTTTTTAGAGAGAGAGAAGCATCATGTGAGAAAGAAACTTCGATCGGTTGCCTCCTATACAACAAGCCAGCCTGGGACTGAACCCGGGCATGTGCCCTGACCGGGAATCAAACCGGTGACCTTTTGGTGCACAGGACAACACTCAACCAACTGAGCCACACAGGCCAGGCTGTTCAGCAAATTCTTAGCAATTATCCCAAAGCCCTTCTAAAATGTTCATGCTCTGGAAAAACTACCTGAGGTTAAATAATTAAATTAACAAGAAGAGAGCCAAAGCCAGGCCATTTAAATGTCTAGAGCAAGGGTGGCCAGCAGCCTCGGACTCCGTAAGCACCTCGGTGAGTGGCACATGATCGGCACAGGGACACGGACCCGTGGATGGGCTGGGAAGCGGCTTGTTCTGATGCAGAGGCTGGAAGCTGGCAGCAGGGACTTCGGGGAGCAAAAGCAGCTGGGGGATGTCAGTTGTTGGGCTGGGGGACTGGGCTCAGGGAGGGATGCTGCCAAGGCCGAGGGCGGGGTGCAGTGTGGCAGTCTGGAAGCTGAGACTGTGGGTGGGCAGGGGCAGGCTTCCAATCTGGCCATGAGCCCAGGAGAGTCCCTGCCCCTCCGAGCTACACTTTCTTTATCTGTTAAGTGGGCCAATGATGCATTCAATGACTCAAAGAACACACGTGAGCTCCATGCCAGTTACACAGTTGGTGCCCAGTGACAGGGCTGTTATGACAACCTGGAAACCGTGTCAGGTGTGGAGAGAAGCTGGTCACAGATCCACCTGACTGCACCTGAGACAGCCCAGGCTAGCAAGGGCGGAGGACCCCTGAGCCTGGCCATTATGGCAACCTAAGCACCCCCTCCTAGGCTTCCCCGGCAGGCTAAGTAGACTCCAGGAATTTCCTGGGGTCCTAAGCGGGGAAAGAGATTTCCCAGCCTATGGTGGTCCTGGGCCTGGTGCCAGTGGGCACTAGAGAGAAGCCCTGTAGGTGAGGTTGCCCTCCGATGTGCCTTCTGTACCCACACACCCCAATGCCCTGCAGACAACTTCTTCCTGAGATGCCGTGGGCCCGTCCTCCACCCAGGTATCAGGATCATCGCGGGTCCACCCCGGGCCCAGACGCTGGGTCTCGCCATGCTGGGCGTCCTGCCAGAAGCCTCACTCCACTCCCAGCGCTGACTCGGTCTGACTTTGTCCTCCAGGGGGATTCATTCTGCAGACCTTCATTAATAACAATAGTTTTGCATTTACTGTGTGCCAGGCACTGAACTAAGCTCTTACCTGCATAGAAAATGCATAACGACCCTGTGAGGTGGACTCCATGATCCCATTCCTAGGCTCAGAGACATCCACTACCTCACCCACCGTCACACAGGGAGGGTCCAACCCAAGCCCACTAACACCAGTTGCCCCTTGCTCAGGAACCACACTGTCTGACTCCCTGGAGACCTCAGCCCACCTTCCAACAGCAGGGAGATGAGCCCTGCCTGCATCCCCTAGATGCAATCCTGGGCCACAAATATTACCCCGTCTCAGTCATGGGTCTTCAGAGAAACAGAACCAGTAAGATGGGGATGGTGACATCTTACTGTGTATTTATATTTGCAAACAGGCTCGAGAGGTGACCAAGTAAGCAGCCCAGATCCCACAGATATGACTGGAAATTGAGAAATGTGACCTGTGTGCACATGTCTGTCTATGTTAATATCATTAGGAAGTGGGATTTGAGGTGATTTTTACTTCTTATATCTTTCTTACTGTCCAGTATTTTTAAAAATTGCACATGCATAACTTTTATAATCTCAAAAAAAATTATTTTCACTATTAAAAAAAAAGACATTTTCTGAAAATATATCATCCTAGGTAGATAAAGCATTTTTTAAAATTCTCAAAAACAGTGATTGTACAACTAATTGTCAAAAGACGCAGAGAAAAGCATAGATAGATCAACCAAGAGCTACTGGTAAATCTAGGCAGGAGACAAGTGGGTGCTCATTATACTATACTTGGAAATTTTCTGTGAGTTTAATTGTTCAAAATAAGTAATTGGGGGGTGGCTGTAGAAATTTAAAATAACCCGAGAGGGGAGTAGTTGTTGATATAAAGGGGCCATACATTCAATACTAACCTAGGTGATGGGTACTCGGGAAAAGACTTGAGATTTTAATGGGTTAAGAGTACAAGCTGTAATTTTTAGGACAACCACTAAAAATGTAAAGTTTCCACCCTGACCGGTTTGGCTCAGCGGTTAGAGTGTTGGCCTGCGGTCCAGAGAGACCTGGATTCGGTTCCCCCTGGGGGCACGTACCTCGGTTGTGATTTGTCCCCGGCCCTGGTTGGTTGTGCGGGAGGCAGCCACTCGATGTGTCCCTTTCACGTCGATGTTTCTCTCTCTCTCTCTCTTTCTCTCTCTCCCTCCCACTCTATCTGAACAAAAAATGGAAAAATGTCCTCGGGTGAGGATAAAAAAAAAAAAAAAAAATGCAAAATTTCCAAACTACCAGGGGGAAAAACAGATAATCAGAGTAAGATAAGAAAGGAGAGAAAAGGTAAAGTATCACAAACAAGAAAAATTGGAGGCACAAAAGAAGGTAAATTTAAACACCCAATAAGTCAGTAATTACATTCGATGTGAATGGACTCGATGATCGATGAAAAGAGACACCCGGAACACCGAAGGACGCAGCAAAGTCAAAGAAACGGACCCACCTTGCAAACCACAACCAAACGGGCACAACCACGGCAGCAGCAGACAGAACAGACTTTCAGGCCAAAATCACTGCTAGAAAGAAGGACGTTTTATAATGACAAGAGGTTTGATTCGTCAGGAAAATGAGCAATTTTGAAATTATACACACCTCACAAAGTAACTTCAAAATACATGACATAAATATTGGAAGAAATACAAGGATAAACAGATAAACTTCATCATCGTGAAGGGAGATTGTAACATTTTCCCCTCAGTAACTGATAGAAGAGGCAAGGGAAAAATCAGCGAGAATCTAGATGAAGAAACCTGATTTAATGGACCCAACTAGAACCCTGCAGCCCACACTTGCCAAAGGCACAGCCTTTGCAAGGACTATGCGTCTGCATTGGTCCACACACTGGGCCATAAAACAAAGGATTCAAATCATTCTGAGCATGGTGTGACCACATGCATTCAAGATAACAATAAATTACAAAAAGGATAACTAGAAAATCCCCACACATTTGGAAGTTAAGAAACATACTGCAAAGATGAATTCATGACGAAAAACCCAAAAACAGGCCAAAGGGGCCTGAGGGAGGGGCAGCTGCCTGGGAACGCATCAGTCTTGGTTTGTTGGGACCCTGGTCTGCGTGGCCCTCTCACCCACTGTTCCCAAGTTGTTTTTCAAAGCCAGCATCTATTGAGCACCTAGTGTGTGCCAGGTCTGTGAGCTCTCTGATGACTTCTCACCAGGAATCTCCGTGGCAGGTCCCATCATCATCTCCATTCTACAGCAGAGAAAGCTGAGGCTTGGACAGGTCAATCACCCAGCTATAAGGCAGCCCAGGGCTGTGGACTCCATGTTTTTAATTACCTATGAAGCAGGTACAATTAATATGCCCATTTTTCAGTTGAGGAAACTGAGGATTATGGTGCAAGGCCAATAAGTGGTAAGATTTGAACTGGGGATTTGAACCCAGGTCTAGAAGGGTGTTAAGCCATTACAGAGTGGGAAACTGAGGCTGGGGGCTGCTGGGACTTGCATGGGCACACACAACTGGGGGTGGCGCCAGGCTGAGATTCAGGTCCAAACTTCTGGAAAGGGAAACAAGTCTGAGAGGAAATGACCACAAATGTCTCCCACCCCCACCCGGACAGGAAGGAAAGGACAATGCCCCAGACAGACTGAAGGAGGGGGCCTCTCTCCTCCCGACCCAAGCCCCCAGACGCAGGGGCCCTGGGGCTGACGAGAGGCCTTTATCCTTTATCATGAGGTCCCGGGGTGGGGGCAGCTGAGCAAACAGCAGTCCCCTGGCAACGACACAAAATGGCCATTGAGGAAAGTCCAGGCCTTGGGGGAGGGGTGGGCTGCTGTGACCAGCCCCCAAGTGGAGGAGGGAGAGGCTGGCTCCAGGGCATCCCAGCCCCAACCCTTTCAACATGAGGAAGCTAAGACACTGGCCTGGGGTCAAACAGCCTGTCAGCATTGCAGGTGAGGGTGGCACCTGTGGGTGCCAGTGTGCTGTTCCAGGCATGAGCAGATGAGCCCAGGAAGCCACAAGTTGCCTATGGTTAACCCTGGAGCCTGAGCTCCAGGTGGCTTGGAGCAGCCTGAGCCCAGAGAGGCCCAGCAAGGAGCTCAAGGTCACACAGCAGGTGGGGCCTGCTGCTCTCCCTGCCCTGCCAGAGCTGCTCCGCTTTCTGGCTGGAGCTCTGCTTCCCACCCCACCCCTGCCTCCCAACCCCCATCTACCAGTTGTGTCCTTGGAGGGCAGCACAAGGCTGATCAGATTTCCAAGCATGTGGGTGCCAGGTGTGGCTGAGACAGTTGGAAGGGCAGGTGGGCAGAGGGGTGGTAGCTGCAGGAGGCTCCAGGGGCTCGGACCCCACAGCAGCTGCTCTGCACCTGCTCCGGGTGGGCATCCTGCCTCTGCCCTGTGGCTGGCTGGAAATCCTGGCTTTGAGTCTGTTCCTCTCCCGGGCCCTCCATTTCCCCATCTGCACGCTACCCACCTGATGTGATGATGTGATGAGGTTGGCATAGCATGGCGCCTGCTGCCACTGTGACGGTTGGGTTATTATTATTATTCTTACCTCCTAGTGGCCTAAGAAGGAAAGGTCAGGAGGCCAGAGAACCTCTGCAGGGAGGCCTGGGGGCCACTTGACCCCTGGAGTTCAGTTCTTCCTCTCAGCGCTGGCTTCCTAAAGCCCAGTCCGGGCCATCCCCTTGTCCTTGCCGAACACCTTCACTGCTCCCCACTGCCTGTGGCAGCACCGTCCCTACATCTTGTGAGACAAGTCATTCTGCCTGCAGCAGGGCCAGGGCCAGAGCTGCCCACCAGCACTCCTCCTCCTGGTCTTTCACCCCTCAAGGAGCTCTGAGGTTCCTTTCTGCACCCTCTGGGTGCCATGACATCTACTTTGAGAACCACTGCCCAAGGACTGTGAACCAAGCCCCTTAGCCCAGCATTCAAGGCCTCCATCTCAGGCATCTCTCCTCAGCTTCTCCTGGTTTCCTGTGGATGTCCCCCCAGGTGGCCCAGTGCCCCCCACACCCCATTCCTGACTCCTGTTTTGCATGGGCAGATGCCTTGCCAACCCCAGAGGCCTAGAAGCCCACAGTCTCCTCCCGGAAGACCTCCCTGACTGCCCGAAGGTCCCATCCCACCCCACGCCAGCCCTCAGGCCCTGCAGAGCTCAGGCAGGCTCCGAGGGTTGGAGGGGCAGGACCGGGTGAGACAGGAGGGAGCCATCCAGGTGGGAGAGGGAGGAAGGCAGCGGGGGTGGAGGACAGAATGGAAAGAATGAAGGGAAGGGGGAAGGAAGAGGAGAGGAGGGGTTGGTGTGGGGTCTGACAGCAAGCCCCATCCCCACTTCCCCTCCCCCACACCACCCTGAAGCCAAGCCCATCGCCCCGGACTCCCCACGCCTGGCTTCAATAGGGAAGGGGACTCCAGGAGCCCCATTTCAGGGCGCAGGTGGGCCACCAGCCCAGGAACCAGCAGATAGGAACCACCACCCATCCTGGGGCTCTTGCCCTTCAGTCCTCTAGGTGAAGTGCCAGCTCGGCCAGAGCTGATCCAGGTCCCACCTGGGCCCCACGGAGTGGACTCAGAGAGGTAGGACAGGGTGTATTCCAACTCAGTGAGCACAGCTGTGGCCGTGGCTGTCTTGCTGATGCTGTGGGGTCGGCCAGCCTGGGGGCTGCAGGTTCCACCGCTCAGGGTTCAGCTCCCAGGTGACCTGCCTCCCTGGGCTACTTCCCAGGCAGGGTCAGGTCCCTCAAAAACCCTAGGAGGTGGGGGTAGGGCCACCAGATGTCAACCTTGATCTGCTACCTTCACAGATGCCCCAGAGCTGGTCTAGGCCTCATCCTCTCCCAAGCCCTTCTCCCCCAGTGCCAGGATGTACACAGGGAGACCAAGGAGCTAGGTGCCAACTTCCTCTGGAGCCTCTCTATGCAGGGCTCAGGGGAGGCTGAACCCCGCTGGGCGAGGGATGGGTGCCTGGGGGGACTTGGACTAGTGTCCCAGGCCTCACCATTTATGGGGTTCTGAGCAAACAGATACGGCATGCCTCTTCGCAGGGCATCCGTGCAAGCACCTGGTGGTCCGCGGCCTACTGAGCACTTTCTGCCCGGCCCACGCTAGGCTCAGCAGGCCCCTGAGCTGGCTCCGGTGCCCTGGAGAGGGCGGTGGGGGCACGGAAACCGCTCACGCGGGCTCTGACTTCAGCCAGCTTGAGCTTGAGTTCCAGCTCTGCCTTCTTCTCATGTC
The DNA here is from genome assembly GCA_030848825.1 of Tadarida brasiliensis. Classification (NCBI taxonomy): domain Eukaryota; kingdom Metazoa; phylum Chordata; class Mammalia; order Chiroptera; family Molossidae; genus Tadarida; species Tadarida brasiliensis. The sequence goes on along the minus strand of CM061269.1, from coordinate 9,443,854 downwards.
AAGGCTCAGGCCTGGGGCACACCGAACCTCAGTTTTCCCATCTATAAAATGGAGGTGGAGCTTCCCATTAGGCGGGTCATTATGAAAAAAATCACAGGAAAGGAGGGATGTGAAAGGGAAACCAAAGCTGTACTGATGGGAACTATATACAAAATATACAGTGTAGCCATTGAGTGGCGGTTTACTAGTCATTCATCCAAACCCATCTGCAAGGCCTCCTCTGGGCCTGGCATGAGACAGCGCTCAATCACTCTGACGTGTCTGTAGTCAGGGGGGTGCCGCAGAACGGATCTGAGTTCAGGACTCGGGCCTGGCATCCATTCTGGCTTGTCTGCCCACTGATCATGGGGTTTGGGGTGAGTTACTTTCCCCTTCTGACCCTGTCTCCTCCTCTGTGAAAAACAGGATGGTACTTTGTTCTGACGATCCGTTGAGATCCACCGCTCCAGGCAGACCCTCCAGTGCTGAGGGCTGGGACTAATTTCTTCTGGATACAGTGAGAGGGTGGCAGGTGGGGCTGGACCCCAGGCTACCAGATGGGGGGACAGACAGGGTGACTGAGGCCTGAAGGGGCCCAGCCACACAACCAGTTACTGGTAACCACCCAGAATCACGCAGTCGTTTCCTGAGCAGCTATTACATGTGAGGCCCCAGGCCAGGAGCTCTGCTTACTTTCTCTCATTGAACTGGCAACACCCCCCTTCTCAGAACCCACTGGACCAAATAGCACTGTTTCCACTTTACAGAGGGAAAACAGGGTTCAAAGGGGAAGTCACTGGGACACCCGGCCCCTAAGTGTTCACAGCGGTCCCCTTAAGGAGTGAGGCTGGAGGCACGGAGGAGGAGCACCACCAGCGTCTTTTATGTCTTAGCCTTCCACACGTACATATATGTGTTTTTTGCAGTCAGCACATAAGGTAAGACATTTTAAAAATGAAAACTATTGGTTTGTGTGTTAGGAATAGAGCAGGGCCCAGAAGAGGCCCAGAGAAGTCAGACAGCCCCAGGTCGGTCCCCACGCCTGCTGCTACACCCGTCCCCCCATCTCCGCAACCACCCCGGGTTCAGGAGCCGCCTGAGATTGTAGGCACGGGCCTCACCTGAACAACAATGGCAACACCACTGGGAGCTTGGGACAGCAGGTGACTGTCCCTCTGTCCCTCTGTCCTCATACTGCTCTTTAATGTTGTTGTGTCCAGGACGTTCTAAGAATTTAAAAATTGAGTAAATGAAATATCATTATAGTCCTCTTTGGCTGGGTTGTGGTCCCGTCTCCACAAGCCGGAAGAGCCTGTCATAGGGACCCTGCCCAGCCACCCGCCCTGCCCCCCTCATTCCGTCCTAATCTGGGCCTAGCATCAGGAGGGTGGTGTGTTCAAGACACCATGGTGCTCGTCCCAGGCCTCAGAGACTTCCTCTTCTCTGTAAGAGTCCCTGGAACGTGGGAGGGGCCCAAGGGACATGTGGGTAAGAGTCCCTGAACCCCAGAGCTGGGAACACAGGCTCAAGGCCAGGGGCCCACGCTGTGGAGAGTGGGTGGTGGTCAGGCCCCATGAGCTTCTCGGGTTTCCTCTGGTGTCGGGCCACTCTGCTACCCAAACAAAAGAACAGTCTTAGAAAGAAAAGAAAAACACGCTAAAAATATAATAAGGTAAAGAAATAAGACCAAGTTTCTAGGTCTAACAAGTTGTACCCCAAGAGAGCCAGAGTGAAAGGTGTGACTAATGCCACCAGAGTGGCCCAGAAGCCAGGAGAGAAGAAAGCACCACAGTCCCTCTCTTCCAGAAAGTGCGGACCCAGCAATCAGACTCCTCAGCCTGACGCTGACTGCCAGGCACTTCTGCACAGATGACTCAGCAGTGACACGACAGTGCTCAGAAAGGGAAGCGGTGACCGAAGATGCCGACAAGGGTCACTGGGAATTAAACCTTGTTGCTCTTGCCTCTCTCCTCCAATAACAGGGCAACTGTGCCCAATCCAGACACACCTACCTGCGTTTCTGTAAGACGTGGAGTGTGGCTTCACATCTTTGGGGCTAAATGGGAAAATGTGGACTCACCATGTAATAATGCTTTAATAACAGTGCTGACCGACTCAGAGCACTATGTGCCAGACACTGTTCCAAGCACTTCGCATGTATTAACCACATTCTCAAGGCAAATCCTATGAGGTGGGAAGTAATCGTTACCCTCACTGTAGACAGGAGGAAAGGAAGCACAGAGCAGTGAGCTGGCGGGTGGTAGAGCCAGATCTGAATGCAGCTGCCTGGCTCCAGAACCCACAGATGCACAGCTGGCTTTAAACCAAACTAGAGATCTCTGATTGATTAACAGAGGAGGCAACAGGTGGGGGTAGAAGCCCAGCTCTTACCAGGACTGCCAGTCAAGATGCCCTGCCCTCCACCTACTGGGCCAATGGGAAGCTGCACTTAGCTCTGGATTCTTAGCCACTGCTCCCCGCCCTTTCCTGGTATGGCAAGGTTGTAGTCCTTCCCATCTCTGATCCTCCCAGCTCCTTCTCATATGGTCCCTTTTGGCCATCGAAGGTTTCTGTTGTTTGCAACCAAAGAGCCCTGCTTGAGGTAGGAGCTCATTGCTCTCCGGCCCCCACCCATGGTTAGTCCATGATCCTGGTGGGTGTGGATGAGTGCAAAAAAGTGAGAATCACTGGCAGTCTCTAGTGACGGACCACGGCTCCATCCTTACCCTTGTCACATCGATCATCATTTTTACAATTTGGATTTAGAACACAAGGCCTGCTCATAAGATGTGCAGCCGCCACAGTGCAGAATTAATGCTTTGTGCACTAGAAGCCGGACTTGCAACGCTTTCAAGACTAGACGGCTGGATGGGAGCCAAGTAGATGACATTTAACCAGCATAATATAAGGTCTTGCCTGTGTTTCCGAAGAATTCATTGTGCAAGTACCAGATCGGGGAGAGTTTGCCAGATAGTAGTCCATGGGAAAAAGCTCTCACTGCAAATTCAGTGAGTCACCAGAATAATGTAGCTGTTGAAAACACAAATGTGGGTGGCATTACTAGAGATTGAGTGACTAGAAAACTGGGAATGACAGCACCTTTCAGCTTGGCCCTCGTCAGTCCATACATAGAGCATGCTTCCAGTTCTGGCCTCTACACTTTAGGAGGGACAATGACAATGACAGTGCATTCTAACATGGATGGCCCAGATTGAGACTTGAGGGTGCTGATCACCCTTGGGGAGCTGGGATCCCTGTGTGCAAATAACTGCAGGGGAATCCTAGAGAAGAATCCCAAAGGCACATTAGGGGGCCAGTTCTGGAAATTAGATATTTTAGTCAAAGCCGTTTGGGTGGCAAGTAACCAAAACCATACTGGAGATTGCTCAGCGAGAAAAAGGGATTTAAAGCCAAGCTGCAAAAAGGAATTTAGGACGGCAGTGTCAGGGACTGGAGCTGGGAGCTGGAAAGCTGGCAGGAACCAGGGCAGGCTGACTCTGACTCTCTCCTCTCTGCTTGTTTTCTTGCTAAAACAGCTTTCTCTGCTTCCTGGGAAGTGCATCCTAGCCCTGGCATGGCATAATCCACTGAACTGCTCAGAATGGGGATGATGGGAAGGAATGGGAAGGGGTGAGGAAGCCAGAAGAGGGCAGGAAAGGTGGGCAGGGACCAGACAGGCAGGGCTGGTCATTAAAGAGTAACCCAATAAACACCTGGGTGCCCACTGCCCAGCTTCGAGCCAGAACATCACCAGGTGTCCCCCCTGCTTCCTCTCCCCGGAGTTCACCACTCTGGTGATTCCAGACTGTCTCATTCCCTGCTTTTCTTTATAGCTGCAGTACGTATGGACGGATGTCTAAGAAATGAGGGCTGCCTTTGGCATGTCTTGGTTTTTATATGCTAGGGTCGTATCTGTAGCATCTTCTGCCTTGTTGCTTTTTTACTGAACGTGTTTGTTGAGCTGTTTGCATGTTGATATGTAGAGCTTTTTGTTCATTTCCCTGGCTGTATTGCTTTCATTGTTTGACTATGCAATCCTTATTTCTAGTCTTAGACTATTCGGGTTGTTTCCAGCCTTTTGGAACTACAATCGAGGCTGGATGTGTCCCCAGGAATGGAGTCGCAGGGACTCAGGCTGGGCCCACCTCCACTCTGTCAGTACAAGGCAGATTCTCCTTCACCCAGGACTTTCCAAATAGAAGTTTCCCACATGGTTTAGGCTGTCCTGAGGGTAGTGAGGGCCCAGTCACAGGGGTGAGAGGTGCGTGTTGGGGGGTGCAGAGGCTCATATCCCAACCTCCCCCAGATATACTGAAAGAGTGTCTGGTGGAAGGAATTAGCTGAGGGCTTGGGGTTATCAGACATGGGTTTGAATTTCATCTCTACTGCTTTCTAGCCATGTGATCTTGACAAGGCAAGTCATTTCCTTCTCTGAATCTCCAGTTTTCTTTTTAATCCTCACCCGAGGATATGCTTTTTTAAAAATTGATTTTGAGGGGGAGGAGGGGGAGAGACATCGATGTGAGAGAGAAACATTGGATCAATTGCTTCCCACATACACCCCGATGGGGGATCAAACCCAAAACCTAGGTGTGTGCCCTGACCGGGAATTGAACCCACAACCTTTTGGTTTTGGGGATGATGCTCCAACCAACTGAGCCACAGGGCCAGGGCCAGTTTTCTTTTTAAAATGGCTGTTACCTATGGCAGTTCCAGAGGGAACCAAGAAGCCTGCAAAGGCAGGTACTTTGAGGAAATGAAGAGAGCAAGGTTGGTCCCAGGACCCTGGGTCACCTTCAGCAGACAGTGAGAGTAGGAAAGGCCAGCACAGACCCCCCTCCTCAGACAGTCTGGGCCCAGGGAGGAGAGAATGTGGCAGGCTCCCTGAGAAAGAAAAGGCAGTCAAGGGGTGGAGAATGTTCCCCAAAGACCCTCTTGGAGAGGCTAGAATGGGTTTTAGATTCAGGGAGCAAGGTGGGAGCAGTGGACAGTGGCAGGATGAGACAGGAGAGGTGGGCAAGATGCTGGAGCCCCTGAGACCCTGGAATTCATGGTGGGTGTTTCCAACCACAGACTCCTGGGTGAGCAGAAAGGTTTTAACCCCAGTTCCACCCCTACCGGCTGAGGGGTCACTGGGCCAGGTAGACGGAATGATTGGCTGGGCCCTCCAAGTAGAGTAGAAACAACCAGATGGCTAGAGAAATCCAGATGGGGTATGGGCTGCGGGTGCCTGAGCAGAGGGAGGGAGAGAGGGCCTGGGGAGCCAGCTATGGGGGCACTGTGTCTGGGGCCCATGTCTGGGGGTGAGGAGTGGCCTGAGAGGCCCAACTCAGATGGGTTTCTGAGGAGTCAGTTCAGTGACCTGGGCTCTCTGGGAGTTAGAATGGGGGTAGGGCTGCCTCAAAGCCACCATTGTCACCCCCTCTCCCGCCTGACTGTCTGGGACCTAAAATAGAGCAGGAGCTCAGGGGATCTCGTGAGAATGGTTTCTGGCAAAGAGATCTGGGAGGAGGGGTGTGAGTCACTACTGGGAACCCTTAAGTTTGAAGCTCCCGAAGTCCAGCTGCCCCACCCCCATCCCCAGGGAGTCTGGAATCCACTGGACAGTGGAACCAAGGGTGTCTCAGTCCCACCCCTGTCCTGCTGTTGGGAGGGGAACTGGGTCTGCCATGGAGGTGCTGGATGACTGGGCCAAATCTGCCCCCTCAGGACCTCAAGTTCCCAGATGTACCAGGATTCAGGGACCTGGGCTGTGAGGCCCCTGGAATTCGTGGCAGGTGGTCCCAATATAGGCCCCCAGAGTCAGACAGACATGGGATGAAGTCCTAGTTCCTTTCCTGTTGGCTGAGTGACCTTGAACACGTTCCCCCTCATCCTGCGGCCTCAGTTTCCTGATCTGTAAAATGGACATGGATATCAAATCCTGTTCTTTCCCAGTTTCAGCTTGAACTATGCAACAAGCACCATGACAGCACCCGGCCTCTCTCCACAGCCTCCACTTCCTCAGATGGCACATTTTGTGCTGCTGGGAATGTTAACCCCAGTGGCCCCACTTTAGTGCCCGTGCTTTGCACACACTCTCTGGCTCCTTACATCCTGGAGGGCAAAGACGCGTATCATCTCAGCCCTCTCCATGGAAGCTCTGCAGCCTCAGTACTGGCCACTCCTTGGTTCCTGGGCACCTAATGTTTCCCCATTGTGCAGATGGGGAAATAGGCTCCTCTCTAAGGGGTCTGTGGGTTCCTCGCAAACTGGCACTGTACACGGTTCGGAGCGGCGGGAGAGGCAGGCGCGGTGTGTGGGGCACGCGTGCCCTCTCGCGGCCGCGGCGGGTGCCGCTTACCCTGTGGCGGGAGCCGCCCGCCAGCTACGGCCCCACCTCCCGCGCGAGCTGAGAACTCTTTCCTCGTGCCCCACCCCCTGCCCCCTGATTGCCATGGAGACGGCTTGTACAGTTTCCCCCTTCCTCTTCCCCTTCCCCTGTCCCTGTCCTAAGTCCGGCCGCGGCCCACCAGCGCCGGCCTAGGAGGAAAACCGCAGCGCTGGCCGGCCGCGGGACCATGAACGGTAGGGCCCCGGGGACACTGGCCGTGTGGAGAGTGAAATTCTTCCGCCGGCACCGCGGGGAGGTGAGGCCAGTGGGCTCTGCCCAGACTCTGGGCTCCTGGTTTCCTTGTAGCGGAACTCCACTCCAGAATGGGCTGTAGGTTCTAAGCTCAGGTGCCGGAGAGGGCTCAGACTCCTGGCTGACTCCAATGTTCTTTGGACTCTGGCTTTAAAGCGAACTCCTGGTTCTGGGCTTAGAGCTCTAGAATGGACTCTTGGCTCAGAATCCGGTTCTGGAGAAGGCTCCATGCACTGGCATCAGTGAGGCTGAACTTCAGGCTCAGGCGTTACAGGGCTCCAGAGAGCTCCAGGCTCGTAACTCGGACTGCAGAGTGGTTCCTGGGGCCTGGGCTCTGGCTGTTGAGTGAGGCCTGAAGCCAAGGCTCCAACCCCAGGCTCCTGGGGGCAAGTTTAGGGATGGCCCTGGGGTCTGGGGTCAAGAATGAACAGGCGAGTGTTTCTTGCCCCATTGTGGGACCACTTCTGTGCTCTGTTCCAGGTCAACTTCTCCACCTTCTCCCCGGATGGCCAGACGCTGCTCACAGCCTCTGAGGACGGCTGTGTGTATGGTTGGAAAACCCAGAGCGGGAATCTGCTGTGGAGGCTGGGTGGCCACACAGGTGGGGCTCCTCAGCCTGGATGCGGAGGCTGAGGCCCAGTTCTGGCATTTTGCAGAGCCTACCACAATGACCTCCAGTGTTTGAGCTGAGCATCCGTGCAAGACAGCCTAGGCAGGGCTGGGGCAGGAGGGCCAGGAGACAGGACTTGGTCCCTGGGGCTTCTGACTCTGGCAGACCTGGACTTAGATTCTAGTTAAAAACATTTTTTTTTTCTTTCTTGATCTGAGAGAGAGAGAAGAAGGGAGAGGGAGAGAGAGATAGAAACATCGATGAGAGAGAACATCGATTGGCCACCTCCTGCATGTGGCCACCTCCTGCATGCCCCCACTGGGGATTGGGCCCACAACCTGGGCATGTGCCCTGACTGGGAATTGAACCAGCGACCTCTTAGTGCATGGGTTGATGCTCAACCACTGAGCCACACCGGTTGGACCAGATCCTACTTTTTAAAAAGTTGTTTAAAAATATACATATTTATTCTCTTAATCATTTTAAGTGAAGTGTCATTTACATTCATATAGTTGTGCAACTATTGTCCAGAACTCATCTTGAAAAACTGAAACTCTATACCCATTAAACCCCATTCCTCCCTTCCCCCAGCCCATCAATCACCATTCTGCTTTACGTCTCTAAGAATTGGACTACTTTGAGTACCTTATATAAGTGGAACCATACAGTATTTCTCTTTGTAACTGGCTTACTTCTCTTAGCATAATGTCCTTAAGGCTCATCTATGTTTTATCCACTATTTTGACTGTGATTATGTCATGTCACCTCTCTGAGCCTCTATTTCCTCTTTATTATGGGAATAACAGTTGCTACCCTATAGGTCCTATAGTATAGGATGAAATAATGCAAGCAAAGTGCTTAGCACCCAGTAGTCCTCAGTAGATATAATTTATAATTTAGGAGATGCCCGGCCGGTGTGGCTCAGTGGTTGAGCGTCGACCCATGCACCAAGAGGTCTCCAGTTCGATTCTGGGTCAGGGCACATGCCCAGGTTGTGGGCCCAATCCCCAGTTGGGGGCACGCAGGAGGTGGCCAATCGATGTTCTCTCATCGATGTTTCTATCTCTCTCTTTCCCCTCTCCCTTCCTCTCTCTTTAAAATCAATAAAGAAAAAATTTTTTTTTTATAATTAAGGAGACAAGGAAAAAACTCTGGTTAATTACAGGGCTGATTGATTAGTGCTTATAATAGGAAAATCCAGGGACTGGGGAGCTCAAAGGAGGCAATGAACCTGTGTTGGGCTGTTAAGGAGTTTCTGGGAGGTGCCTGCATTTGATTGGGTATTGATTTTGCAAATGGGGAAATTGGGGTTGGTTGTTCCAGGAATTCCCAGGTGCATGGTGAGGGTTAGAGGGAGTGAGAACAAGGGCGATAGGCAATGAGACGGAAGAAATCAGCAGGTGTCAGAGTGGAAGGGCCAGAGGTGGGGGTAGTGCCATTCTGACCATGGCCACCCACCCCAGGCCCTGTGAAGTTCTGCCGCTTCTCCCCTGACGGCCGCCTCTTTGCCAGCACCTCCTGTGACTGCACCATCCGCCTGTGGGATGTAGCAGAAGCCAAGTGTCTGCAGATCTTAAAGGGTGAGTGGGCTGGATGGGACTGGGAGCCAAGCAGCCAGGCCTGGATTCCCTTCTGGACCTTGCTGTGCCCTGTGCCACCTTGCAGGTCACCAGCGGAGTGTGGAAACAGTCAGCTTCAGTCCTGACTCCAAGCAGCTGGCATCGGGTGGCTGGGACAAGCGGGTGATGCTCTGGGAGGTGCAGGTATAGGTATATGGAGGGGCAGTCAGAGACCCTGGGATCTGGATGAGACACACACTCTCAACAATGGCTCCAGAAAGGGCATTCCCTGTATTCCCCCCTGCCCATGCCCACACGTGGCACCCAAGACCCCCTTGCATCTGGCTGCAGCTAATTTCCCCCCACCCCCATGCCCATGAGACTCCCCCTGCTTGGACTGCCCTCTCCTTTCATGGCCAGAGAAGTCTCCCAGACCCTATGCCACACTACTGAGGCAGCCCAGAAAGGAGGGCCTGGGTCTGACTCATCTGAGGCCTAGAACCTAGTACTGAGAGGCTTCTGGGCTGTCCTCCAAAGCTCAAGGCTCTCACCTTCAGTCTGGCCAGATGCTGCGCCACTTAGCAGGGCACCGAGACTCCATCCAGAGCAGTGACTTCGCACCCAGCTCAGACTGTCTGGTGAGCCACACTACCTCTGCCCAGGCCCCACACTGATGGAACCTGGTGCGAACACACTTTCCCACTTGGGGCTGAGCGGTGGTTAGAATTCTAGACATTGACTGGGTGACTTGGCTCTTCTGAGCCTGTCCTCTCATCTGTAAGATGAGGATTCATCAGGGCTTGGTAAAATGGTGCCTGCTTTGGGTCTGACCAGCCTAAGAACCAGGAGAGTGGGCATGGGCTGGCTGGTCCATGCTCATGGCAGCCGTCTGCAGGCCACTGGTTCCTGGGACTCCACCATTCGTATCTGGGACCTTCGGGCAGGGACCCCAACGATCTTCCACCAGGAGCTGGAGGGTCACAGTGGCAATATCAGCTGCTTGTGCTACTCAGCATCTGGCCTGCTGGTGAGCTGGGCTGCCCTGGGTTCTAGGCTAGCCCCTTGCTGGCTGCAAGACCCTTGGAGGGTCACGGGCCATTTGGGGGCACAGAGAGCATGCAGGCCCCAAACAGAGCTATCTGTTGTCCAGGCATCTGGCTCCTGGGACAAGACCATCCACATCTGGAAGCCCTCAACCAGAAGCCTGCTTGTCCAGCTCAAGGGCCACGTCACCTGGGTGAAGAACATAGCTTTCTCCCCAGATGAGTTGCAGCTGGCCAGCATTGGCTACTCCCGAATGGTAACCCCACTCCACCAGGCCCCTCATCCTAGCAAACTCCTACCCCCACACCTGGCTTACTAGAGTCCTCAGCACTGTCCAGAAAGGACCACATCCCAATTTACCATAAGTAGGAAGGTGCCAAGGGCAGACCTAGGTGTTAGCCACTTCTGTACCTAGTACCTGGCACTAAGGTCTGTAGTCCAAATTTTAGTAACATTTCTAACTCAATAGCTCCAGGGGAAATTGTATTGCACGGAATTTTTGCATCAGATATTGTGCCACGTATGTTAAATATACCTCACACACAAAACCCACACCAAGAAGTTAAGATGTTGGCTAGGACTCACCCCCGAGGTGATGTAAAATATGCTTGTGAGGCCTTCCTACCTTTCACCTTTTATTTCCAGGTCAATGTCTGGGACTGCAACACAGGAAAGTGCATTGAAACCCTGAAGGTAAGGCCTGTGGCTGTGGCACCCAAGGGCACAGTGGAAGGCATACCAGGAAGCTGGGGGTAGGCAGGATTTGCATCCTCAGAGCCCAACGAAGTGTTTTTGGCAGGGAGCCCTGGATGTGGCCCACGCTTGCACCTTCACCCCAGATGGGAAACTCTTATTAGTATCTGGAGTTGCTGAATAGGCAAGACACCAAGTCCACTGCACGATTCAATCACCAGAGCCTCTCTATTATAACATCGCCACACACGGCCCTTAGACCTCATGCCCCTGCCCTCCCTGCCCAGGGCACATGGGGCCTGGCAGAAAGGACAGTTCCACAACAAAGACCCAACAGATCCTTGAGGACAGTACTGTCACAGCCCCACACCAGGTTTAGACAACAGCTACAAGCAGGCCTGCCAGAATCCATCAGACACCCGGGACACACCAGCCCCTCTCTCCAGCATGGTTAATTGAAACAACTGTAAACACAAAGCAACGTCAGCCAGTTTGTGCTTTATTGACCCATGACGCTCAGGCCTTGACCGCGTACTTCCGCAGTGGGTATAGCCGCTCCTTCCGCTGCTGCTTCTTGGTTTTCAAGTTTTCTTCATGCTTGTTGAGCCGGCGGCGCATGGCGCGTGTTTTCTTGGGCCGCAGATCCAAGGGCTTGTACTTCTTGCCCTGGGTGATGGAGAGCAGGGGGAGTCTGAGGACCAGGGCTTAGGAGCAGTAGCCAACGGAGCCCCAGAGGTCGGAACTAAGGTGTAGGGAGGGCACTGAGAAGTGACGGAGGAAGTGCATGGCTGGGTGGGGGAGGTTCATTTGTAGACATGAATTGAAGAGCTGTATGACATCGAGCCCAGTAGGGGTCTGACAACATGGGACTAGAAGAGAGGCCAAACATCTTGCTTACTAGGTTCATCTAATTCCCCCAAATTCAAGGTTGGGTGGGGAATCATCCCCATCAAAAAAAAAAAAAAAAAAGTCTGTTGAGTTACAGGGTCAAAAAGCAAGTGAACTTGTCTGAATCTCATGAAAGCTGTGGCGGAACTGGGATTTGCACCTAAATCAACCAACTCCCTACTTGGTGCTCTTTCCACCAATTTAATTCCCTGACATGGAGTCAACATCATATGCAACCCAGTAAGGGGCATGTGGCACCCAGAAAATACTGGGGGTGGCCACTGTGATGTTGGCTTAAGTTATGCAAGCTGGTATGTATGGGCGTGTGCGTGCATATGGGTATATGGGCGTGTGTGTGCGTGTGTGCATCTTAAACTGGAGTGCCTGCCAGGTACCTGCAGGTGTTCCCTGTAACAATGTTCCCATTTAACAGGAGTCCCAGAGGGAAGCTCTGGCTTGGTCAAGGTCATTCTGCCCAGAGGCAAAGCCCCCTTTCCTGCCCTGGTGGCCTCCCACCAACTCCTGCTCCCAGACCTTTAACTGGGCCATCGTCTCTCCATCCCTGGCTCTCACATATTCTTGCCCCACTTGTTCCCAGTGAGCAGGTCTAGACCAAGGCAGCTCTCATGGTCTCTTTTATTCTGCAAAGGTTCCCTGGACCCTCTTTGGCTTGAGGCCCTGTGCTGTGTACTGGCTTGGACACAAATCAGGCCTGCTCCCTGCTCAAGAGCTCCCAACCCAGTGGAGAAGACTGAACAGATAATAAGTGGTTCATCGGTGGGGGAGGAGGTTTCCCCTAGCAACTGGCAATAGCCCTGAAAGTGATGTAGACGCCAACTGAAAGGGGAGAAAACAGTGTGCACAAAACCCCTTAAGAATGACAGCTAAGGCTCTTTCTGGGAACCACCAACAACCTGGAAGTGTAGGTACATGGCAGAGAACTGCAGAAAAAAGCTAAACAGGAGATGAGGACAAGCTCCGGAAAACTGCAAGTATTCAAGTCTTTGTCCATCCACATCCCTCACCTCAGCAAGCACAGGTCAAATGTACAAATTTCGTCCATTTCAAATTTACTAAGCCCCTTAGAGCTCTGCTGCCCAACAGAGTAGCCACTAGCCTATGCTATCTGCATTAAGAAATCAGTCTTTGCCCTGGCTGGTTAGGCTTAGCGGTTAGAGTGTTGGCCCATGTACCAGAGTTGCGGGTTCAATTCCGGTCAAGGGCACGTACCTAGGTTATGGTTCATCCCTGGCCCTGGTCGGGTCGTGTGGGAGGCAGGCATCGTGTCTCTCACATGGATGTTTCTCTCTCTCCCTCTCTACCTCCCTCCCACTCTATCTGATGATAAATGTAAAAATATCTTTGGGTGAGGATTTTAAAAAAATCAGTCCTCAGGCACCATAGTCATATGAAGTGATCAAAAGGCACGTGGTGTGGCTCAGTGGTTGAGCGTCCACCCACGCACCAAGAGGTCGCTGGTTCAATTCCTGGTCAGGGCACATGCCCAGGTTGTGGGCCCAATCCCCAGGGGGAGTATACAGGAGGTAGCCAATCGATGTTCTCTCTCATTGATGTTTCTATCTCTCTCTCCCTCTCCCTTCCTCTCTCTAAAATCAATAAAGGGGGGGGGGGGGGGGGAGGCACACATAGCCAGAGATGACTATAGTGGACAGAGCAGATACAGAACACATCTGTCACCATAGAAAGTCTACTGGACAGTGCTAACCTACAGGCAGAGACTTCACCTCCACCTCGCTGAGTGAGTGGTGCCTGGTATTGGTGCACTCACTGGATGGTTACGAAGACAATCATTCTAGGTCACCACCTCTGCCTGGTCCCCTCAGAGCCTGATGAAAAACTGCAGACCCAATCCTCAGAAAAATGCCCCCCCCCCACATGTGCGTATATCCAGGGGTGGCAGCACCCCCACCCCCACAGCTAGTGTCCCCTCGGCGACCAGCCCAGGCACACCGTGATGGCTTCCAATCTGGGAGTTGATATGAAGCCATTTTGTAGACGTAATTAAAGCCAATAATCAATCAGTTGATTTAAACCGAGAGAACAGCCTGGGTAATCTAGGTGGGCCTGATAAAATCGGCTGAAAGTCCTTAAAGACAGGGCTGAGGCTTTCCCCAAGAAATCCCACTGGTGGGACAGCAGCTTTAACCTGTGTTGTGAGTTCCAGCCCACGATATTCTCCGGACAGCCAGAGTTTGGACTTGCCATTAGCCAGTCCCCACAACCACATTAAGTCAATTCCTTGTATTAAAGCAAAGGTGTATATACATGCATTTCCTACTGCATGAGGTTCAGCCTCACTGTTTGAACCCTGGTAAGGCTAATTTAAGGGCAAGACTAGAAAACGGTAGTAAAAATCCTAGGCTGAGGGGGTCAGACACCTGTGGAAATCTCCCAGGAGCACTCCATCCACCCCTCCCCAAGACATGGTTTCGAACCTCAGCCCAATCACTCCATTGTTTGTAGGTGACCCTGAGCAACTTAATCTATAAGCCTTGAGGTCCCTCATCTGAAAAACAAGAATGTCAGGTGCTTGGCAGTGACTGACAGTGCTAAGAAAACAAAACATTTAAGACAATCCTCACAGACTGCCCAAGCTCACTCAGCTGGTGAGGATGCATCCAAAACCCAAGTCTTCAGCCAGACTACCACACCTTTCTGCAGCCCTGAGGAAATGCAGTCTACATACCATATGCTAATGCAAGATGCTAGGAAGAAGGTGAACCCATCTACAAGCTGGGAAGGCTCTGGAAAGCCCAATTATGTTTGGGCAAAGCCCTGTCCCACACACACCAGCAGAAGAACCTCTTCACACTGACCCCCTTGGCAAGGGAGAGCTGGAACTTTGCTCCCTAGAGCCAGGCAGCCCCACAAGTACCCCCACTCACCTTGTAGAATTTCCTGAGGTTCTCTTTCTGAGTCTGGTTAATGACGGTATGAACACGGGCAATAGATTTGCGAACAACTCGGCTACAAAAACAGGGACATCAGTGAAGACCGTGAAGACACACAGTACTCCCCAAAGCATCCACTCAGGGCCTGACCCAGATCTCATAGGGCAGGGGCATTCCCTACCAGCTCATCAATCTTCACCCAAGAGGCAGCTAACCCAGCCCAGGAGGAAGGTATTCTGAAGGTAAGGCCAGAGAGACCATAGTATATGGGAATCTCAGGAGTGGGAATAGGAAAGGGCTGGAGTGTCCAATGCTTTTGAGCTATGAAGTGTCCATTGAGGCTTAATGAGGAGCGATGGAGGGCTGATCAGGAAAGATCTTCCATCCCAGGCCATATATCCTGAGGGCTATGAGGCCAACCTAACCAATGCCCATCTTAATGAGCATACAGGGAAGAATCATGCACAAGCTGGGCAACCAGGAAAGCTTAAGGAGTTGTGGCAGGGGCCACCTGGGAGGGAGCAATGCTATGGAGGAGAGGGGAGCGTGACTAGGAACCAGCTGGAGACAGGTGAATCTGTAGTAGTGTTGACTAAGAGGCATGTTGGGGGATAAGGGGAGGCTCACTCAGTAGATAGCTGGTAAACCTGGTCTTGAGAATTCAAGCATGAAACTTACTTCTGTGTTCCCAAACTCATTCAGTCCCCCCCCCCCATCCCCACCGTATGAAGGTTGTTGGGGGCACATTTTATAGAAGAGAAAAAAAAACTGGGTGGTGAGCCAACATGCCCATCAGGTAGGATGTGGCAGAAGCGGAATCTGTGCCCAGGTCAACTGACTCTAAACCCATGTTCCTTTCATAATTCTTGGCCCATGTAAATCATGAAGTTACACTACAACTCAATTAAGGTGCAAAGCACCCACTTACCAAGCGAGGGGGAAAATATCAAGTGCTGGTGGGAGGTGAAAGACAACGTCATATTGGGTTTTTGAAGGCAGCATTAAAATGTCCCCAAAGAAGAACACCTTGTTTTTTCACCAGCCAGAGAAGCTGAACAAAGGCACTCGGAGCAAAAGCACCACACGGTCACAGCTAAAGGGAGTAGGCTGGCCGTGAGCAGGTGAGCCTGGTTAAGGCATAACATTTCAATTCACAGATCCAATGAACAGGCACTTAAGCGGACACCTCCCTAAGCCATCTTCAAAAACCCACAAATGCTCCCGATGCACACATATTCCTCCCGCCGCCCAGAGGACCGTGGTCCGGCCGCCCGTCACTTACATCTTAGAAAGTTTGGAAGCCGCGCCGCCTGTCACTTTGGCGACGCGCAGCTGGGACAGTTCCACCTTCAGGTCGTCCAGCTGTTTGAGCAGCTCCTCCTTCTTCTTGCCCCGAAGGTCTCGAGCCTTAATTTTGGCCTGCGAGCGAGAAAGGGTCCGGGTCAAATGCTCGGTGGCTCCGTCTCCTCCGCCGCTCACCGAGGCCTCCACCGGCCATCCCCACCCCTCCACCTGCGTCGTGGCCAGCCCCAGCAGGGCGCGCGCCTCGCGCAGGGTAACCGAGGGCCAGGTCCGCTACGAGGCTAGCCCGCTACTCCCATTCAGCAGACTGGAAGACGGAGGTCCCCCGCAGCGCGCGCGCACCTCTCCTAGTCTAGGCCAGCAGGGGTTGGACGAAGGCCGGCTGTGGCGGAGCTAGGCCATTACGCACGGTGCGCCACAGGCCCGGCTGGCAGATGGGACCCCAGGGTCCACCTTGCACCCACCACCCCACCCCCCGAACTCAACAACGCATGGATGGAGCCTGATTCCCCAACCCTCACCATTGCTGAACAAGCCGCCGCCGCCGCCGCCTGCTCGGAGAGAAAGAGGAAGGGGCGGGGCTGACCTCCACAACTGCTGCCGGGTGACAGTGGGCGCGGCCAATGGCGCGGCAGCTAGGGAGTCCCGGCTCCGCCCCTGCCAGCCCCTCCCCAATGCCGCGTGGAGAGCGATGGTACTGGCCGCCCAGCCGGGTCCTGTAGTTCCCGCGTCTGTCTTCCTCTCGCTCCCGAGGTTACTTAGGTCGGCCTTACCCCCTGAGCCGAGCAGTTGAGGAAACCGAGGCACGACAGGCAGTTTACCAGACATGGCGTAGTGAGGACTCAAATTCGTCTACTCAGTCATTTATTCGTTCATTCATTCGATAAATCTTTGCAGGTCGCCCAGTTGGGCGCCCGTGTTCTGGGGATGGAGAGGATGAGAGTTCAGGATTTTCAAAGATGAATTAACACCGCCCCTGCCCTGCAGGAATTTAAAGGCCGAGGTGGGCGGGGTCAGCTATAATCCAACTCCATAAACGTTCTAGTGGAGGCAGCATGTGGCAGGGGAAGGAGCATTCATAGCCTTTTTTAGTGAACCCGATCCGGTTTCGGATTCTTGCTCTGTTGTCTGGTGCTAGATGAGACTCGGCAAATACCTTCCTCTCTTTGAGTCTCGGTTTTCTCACCTGTGAAATGGGGTATTTATGAGGATCAGGAACATATCACATAACTCTTCTCACAAGACCTGAAGCGTAATAATCGCTCAAAATACCATCGGTATTAATGCTCCCTGCCAGTGGAATGAACACTTAAATTGGGCTCTGAAAGTTAAAGGGGAATTCACAAAGCAAGGAGGGTACTCAGGCTTTCAAACTGAGAGGTTTTATTGTTTCCCTGACCAGCAAGCATGAATCAATACTCCAGTGTCCCTCCATTGCCATTAACAAAGATACACCGACACCTCATTAGAGTTCTAGTTAATGCCAGGCTGCCCCCTTGTTGCTGTCAGGTGTCACCTCCAGGGAGTCTTGTCCCATCCCCTTCTTTACTCCTTAGACTTGGAATAAGTTGGAATACAACCTCCTCATGTTCCAAGTTTTCTGCATGATTCTATGTTGTCTCCACAGCCAGCCTAGAAGGGCTCTGGGGGCAGAACCATGGCTGATACCTGATTTTGTTTTTCTAGTCTCCAGGCACAGTATGTGAATGCTTATTGGATGAATGAATGAGCCTTGTCCCAGACTACAATGAGAAAGAATTTTAGGAAGTGGAGGGACATGGGGAGGAGTGGGCAGACAGAGGGCAATCTTGGCATGGATTAGTCTTAAATGGAAGTGGAATAGTGCATGGATACTTTGCTGTTACATTTCCCAAATGCTTAAAGTTCCTTTTTTTTAAATCCTTACCCAAGGATATTTTTTCCATTGATTTTTAGAGAGAGTGAAGTGGGGCGGGGGAAGACAGAAAAATCAATGAGACACATCAATTGGTTGCCCCCTGCACATACCCCGAGGTGTGTGGCTCAAACCTGCAACCCAGGTACATGTTCTTGACTGGGAATTGAATCGAGACCCTTTGGTCTGTGGGCCGACGCTCTTAACCATTGAGCCACACTGGCCAGGGCCCAAATGCTTAAAGTTCTATTAGAGCTAATGACTGTGTACATCTTTTCTGGACTTGAAGTCATTGTGACTTCCATTCCTCTTAGATGCTACATTCAAACCACTAGCAAATCCTGTAGCCTCTACCTTCAATATATACCTGACTTCTTCCCACCACTTTTTTTTTAATCCTCACCAGAGAATATATTTATTGATTTTTGAGAGAGAGAAACATTGATGTGAGAGAGAAACAACAACTGGTTGCCTCCTGTATGCGTCCCAACCAGGGATCAAACCCACAACCAAGGTATGTGCCCTGACCAGAAATCGAACCCATGATCTTTCAGGTAACGGAAGGATGCTCCAACCAACTAAGGCACCACTCTTATTGGCACCTGCCTGATCCGAGCTACCATTGCCTGTCACCTGAATTGTTGGTATCACCTCTTAAATCACCTATTTTGGCTCTTGCTCCCATATGTGTTCTCAATACAGCTGCTAGAGGGATACTTTTCAAACTTTTTTTTTTTTTTATCCTCACCCGAGGACATTTTTTCATTTTTTGTTCAGATAGAGTGGGAGGGAGAGAGGGGAAGAGAGAGAGAGAGAGAGAGAAACATCGACATGAAAGGGACACATCGAGTGGCTGCCACCCGCACAACCAACCAGGGCCGGGGACAAACTGCAACCGAGGTACATGCCCTTAGCGGAAACCGAACCCGGGTCTCTCTGGACCGCAGTCCGACGCTCTAACCGCTGAGCCAAACCGGCCAGGGTGATACTTTTCAAACTTAAATAAGATCATGTCACTGTTCTGCCCAGAATTTCCAGAGCTGTCCTATCTGGCTTAAGACCACATCCTTTCCTTAGCCTACAAAACCCTACAGCATCTTCCGCACTTCCATCTCATCTCTTCTCACTCTTGCTCCAGTACAGCCTTGCTGTTTCTGGATGACTCCAAGCTTGCCCTGCCTTTGAGCCTTTGCTTGGCTCCCTCCTTCACTTCCTTCAGGTCCCTACCCTAATCAGTGTTGCCTTCTAAGGGACATCTCTGTTGAGCACTTTATTTAAGGTGCTCACTCCCAGGCACTGCCTTCCTGACTGGAATGGAGGTTCCACAGTTATAAGGAGGGACATTATTTCATTCACCAGTTTATTTGGAGGTTATTTCCTTACTTGTAAAATGGGCATTTCTGGTTTAAAGTTCGTCATGAGGATATTCTGGGGATATGAATTTCTGCTGTCTTGTGGCCTGCCTGAATCACAAAGATTTCTTCCAAGGTATGGAGCTGAAAGACAGGTGTACTTTGCCTGTTTCCAGGACCCCCAAGACTTTTATTCAGCACCTACTTCCCACTGTAAGAGTCTGTATCTTTAGCACCCAAGATTTGGTCGCATCATAGTTTGGCATATTTTTTTCCCTTCAATTAGCAATAATCACTCCTCAGATAAACCTCATTGGCTACAATACTGCCAATGCGCAAAGCTTGGCATCTTTTTTTGATCTGCAGACAGTTCAATGAGAAATACTAAAGCAATAAAACAAGTCACATTTCATTAACTACTGGCCTTTATTAAAGAGCACTATTATATGAAAACAAACACCCAATTTAGTCTAAGGAACGCCTCAAGCAACAGCCTAGGCACCTAATCCTGGCACGACAGAGTCGTCCTTGACTGTCCTCTACCTCCTCCACCCCCATTTTTCCCAGTCTCGGACTCTGGGCTTCCTACCAGGATATGCCTCTCTAGTCTGGTCCAACTTCTCAGCCCCTAGAACCTCGCCCTTCCTGCCAGGATGGTGGCCACGGAGTCATTTTCCTCTCCTCACCCCTCACCCCCGCCCCGCCTGGCCAAGGTGACTACTACACAGGCGGGGCCACCACATCCTCAAGTCCAAAGGTCTTCATTGTCTTGTCAGCACTTTAGATACACTTTAAACGTCTTTAAATTCTCCTAGTCAACAGGGTCATTGTGTACAAGGCAGAGGCCACCTCCTCTCAGCTCAGTGTGGTGGCGTTCAAGGCTTCTCAAATCTAAGATAAAACCCCAACCCCCAACACTCCCGGGGCATAAGAACTACTACTCATCCCTCAGCTCGAAGGTTTCTTCTCCAAGAAGCCTGCCCGGCATTCCACAGGAACAGCCGGGTGCCTTCTCCTGGGGCTCCGGTGCTCCCTCAGTCTGGGCATGATGACCCCCGGAGTCCGGGGCTGTGCCGGCGCCGGCCCCTTCCAGGGCCAGGGGCTCATCGAATGCAGGAGGGAGGCCGAAGAACGAGCGCAGTAGTCGCGTCCAAGATGCTGGGTCTGCTCGGGTACGGGCGCCAGCTCCTCAGATAGGAAGACTGAGGCGCAATAAGGAAGCGAGTCTGACCGGTGGAGGTCGGGGCGACTACAAGTCCGGTGGTGCTTTCAGCGGTGCCCCAACAGGGCCCGGTCCCTCCCGCCCTCCCTCGGCACTTCCGGTTCCGGCGTGGGGCCGGAAGTGGGCGGGCGGCAGCGGCTGCGCGCGGGGGAGGTGGAGGTAGTGCGGGGCGACCGCTTCCCGCCCCCGAGCCGGTTTGGAGCGGAGTGAATCTGAGGTCGGATCCGGAGCGGAGCTGGCGGAGCGGGCGCCGAGCCCCTGCCATGGCCCGGAATACACTGTCCTCGCGCTTCCGTCGGGTGGACATCGACGAGTTTGACGAGAACAAATTCGTGGATGAGCAGGAGGAGGCGGCGGCGGCGGCAGGCGAGCCAGGCCCGGACCCCAGCGAGGTGGACGGGCTCCTGCGACAATATCCTTCCCCGGCCTGGCGGCGCGTGCACCCCTTTGGCCCAGCCTTCCCACTCCCCTCATCCCCGCCCGGCCCCTCAGGCTGACTCCCCGGTCTTCTTAGCCCCGGCCCCCCTCTGGTCAGGTTCCCAACTCCCTTCCGACCTGGCTCCCCTCGGGCCAGGTTTCCTCAGTCCGAGTATCCCCCCTTCCCTCTGACCCGCCTCCCCACTTCTCTCGTTCCTGGCCCCGGCCTCCGGAGCCTCCCTCAGCAGCGCACCCCACGCGGTGCCTGGACCCTGGTGGGCGGGCCGGCTTGCCCGGCTCCGGGAGCGTGCGGACGCGCCGGGGGCCCCTCGGGCCGCTCACTGCTCCGCGAGGCCGCCCCTCTTTCCCCCCCTTGCCTCCTCAGCCACTCAGGCTGTCCCTTCCTTGGACGCTCCATCACTCCATCCTTCCCTTGCAGGAAACGGGGTCACTCGGGCCTCACCGGCGGGAGGGGCGGAGGTGAGCCACCGCTGAGTAACTGAGCTAATTGAGCGGCCAGGGCGGCTCCCGGGCACGGTCCTCTCGGCCTGATTGCAGCAGCACACGAAAATAGGTGGGTGGACGGCTGCGGGGAAGAAAGGACACAGGGGTAGCGAAGGCTGAAGCCTTAGTCCAGCCCTGGGGCCTGAGATTGTACACCTCTCACCCCCAAGTCAGTCTGACCCTCCCGCTTAATGCCATTGTTTCTGACCTAGTCTCAGCTTCCTACGAACACCTTGGGTTTTGGACCTTGATGGTCTCAGCCG
This sequence comes from Tadarida brasiliensis, assembly GCA_030848825.1. Classification (NCBI taxonomy): domain Eukaryota; kingdom Metazoa; phylum Chordata; class Mammalia; order Chiroptera; family Molossidae; genus Tadarida; species Tadarida brasiliensis. Next base: position 9,422,590 of record CM061269.1, on the reverse strand, counting down.
TGTTCAACAAGTGAGTTTGGCTCCCTCCCCCCAATAGCTTTCTTGTGCAGGAAGCAGTGGAAAAAAAACTAGTAGTTTAGAGCTAAGAAAAACCAGAGAGCAAAAAATGAAATGTAAAAGTAGAACCCCAGGACTGGGAATGACTGTATTTGTGGCCACAGGAAAAAAGCATTTAGAAAACAAGATTAAAAATAGAGGTGGTTGTCACAGCCTGCTTGGTCCCTTAGCAGTTTGAACACAGGAAACTGACTTATTCTTAGAGGAAGGATTTTTCTTTATTCAAACGGTGTTACAGGAAGTGCCTGCCCCTCCCCCGCACTTGCCAGTGCAGGGTTGGAGGCTCATGCTTTATATAAATCAGGTTCTGGGTGTTTAATCAGTTGACTCAGCTTGGGACTGCCTTTGGGAGGAGTCCTGCAGTGTTCCTCCTGTGTGCCTTTAAAAGAAAAACCTTCAGACTTTCTTTGTTTGGACAGGAATGTGTTTTCAAATGCAAACTTGTATTTCCTGCCCCATTAGGATCACCTTGCTTACCCCTTTGGTGAAATGGTAGCATGAGGAGGCCCCCATGAGGGAAGGTTGACTTCTGCAGTCTGGTGCAGGACCTCATTCATGGGCAGGTGGTGCCAAAAGGGCTGCAGGGTCAGGCCTGTGGCCCAGAAACATCCACAGATGGGGAGAAGGAGGTCTGGTTATCTGCTGTCTTGGCCTTGGTGCTGTAGGGACTTGAAGGTCATCTCTTGTATGCCCTTGACTAGTGATAGGTTTCTCGGGGTTGCTTGGCGACCTAAGCTTAGCACATCCAGGAGATGGTGGTTTCTTCACTGCTGGTAATGTGGGAACCTTGTTACCATGGAGAGTATACCTCTTGGGACTCGGGAAAGGGAGGTTAACAGGTGAGAACTGAAATCCCAGCAAATGAGAGGCTAAGGGAGGGAAGAGGAACTAATATTTACTGAGTCCTTATCATGTGCCAGGTACTGAACTTGTGTTAGATCATTGAATTTAAACTACAGAACAGGCTTCTAGGAGTCAGGACAGAGGTGATAAGAGTAGAAATAGAGGTTGGTTGATTGGAATGGGGAAGTGCAGGAGGGGGCCTGTCGTGGCACTGACTACAGAAGTGAGTCATGGTGGGAGATAACAGATGAAATAAAAAGAACATGGGCTGTGCATCCATAAAGACCCAGCTCTGTCATGACATAGCTGTGTGACCTTGAGTGGGTCACATACCCTCTCTGAAGCTCAGCATCCTTCTCTGTTAAAAGGAGGCGAACCATAGTGCCTTACAGGTCCCATGGGAGCATCGCTGGACATCATCCCAGAAGGCTTCAGTGCAGTGCTAGGCACACAGCAAGTGTCTTGGACACACAGCTTGGGTCGGTGGGTGGAATGCAGCAGGGGATTGTAAGGAGACCTTGGCTTTGGAGTCAGGCATACTTGGGCTTGACAGCCAGCTGGACAGCTTAGCTTTGTGACCTTGGGCAGGTCACTTCCCTTTGAGCCTCAAATTCATTGCCTTTAGAATAAGAATAATGATTCTTGTCGCAAAGAGTTGTTAGCAGTAATGACATGTGAAAGCACTTGGTACAGGTTCTGAGACCATGTAGGGATTTTGAAGTAGTATTCTTTCCTTTTCTTCCTCGCTGAAGCACCTTCTGGTCCTCGGGAGCAGGAAATCTGTTCAGAGCAGTGGTTGTGAGTGATTTTGCACTCTCCTCCCCCTGAAGAAATTTGGCAATTTTTGGAGATGTTTTGATTGTCATGACTTGGGAGGTGCTACTGGGATCTAGTGAGTAGAGGCTAGGGATGCTACTAAATACTGTCCCATGCATGGGGCAGACTCCACATCGATCATCGAGTCTAAAATGTCAGTAGTGCCATGGTTGAGAAACCCTGAGATAGAGAGACTAGGGGTTGGGCAAGGTTCCCCAGCCTCTACAGTCTATTCTCTGGAAGGGCCTGCAGTTGGTTGAGTACGGAGGCCAGCTTGGTAAATGGTATGCCCTCCCAGCACCCCATATCTCCTCAGCTGCTGAAGGCCCACTACCCATCAACACCAACAGTGAATGCTTGGTAGACTGGTGCTACAGAGAGGTAATAAAGCAGTGACTCCTTTTGCCCCCGTGGACTAGTTATCCTACCCTTCTAAATGATTTTGTTTGCCAACCATGCTGGATAGTGAGGAACACCAGCCTACATTTCCTTTTAAGCCTCTAGGATACCAAATTAGAAAAGAATTCTGAGGTAGAAGTTATCAGTGGCTGATATCAGACTGGCCCTTGCCTGGCTGGGGAAGAGGAATTCCAAGGCTGACAGATAACTGGGGTGGGCTGCCTCTTAAATGTGGAAGGTGGATCAGAGCCCAGCAGGGGGCTGGGAGCTTGTCAGGAGTAGCTTTGGGGTACTGTGGGCCCTGCTCAGTCAAGATGGAACCCACACTAGGGAAGACAGGACAGCTTTGCTCCGGAGGCCCTGTCTGTTTACATGTGGGTATTGCTGCATGAACAGTAGAGACCCGATTGGGCAGAAGCCATTCCTTGTTCTATTTTTGAAGCTTTTTGGCTGAAGCCAATGTTTCAGATGAGGAAATGAAAGTTGGCTGATGTAATTCAGTTTAAAATAGGTATCACCTTTGGGGACCTAACCCAGATTGTAATTTTCTTTTGAATGCTGGCTATTTAGAACTCAGCAAAGAATGTCAGGATTGCAGCTAAGGTTTGGGGAATGGAGGACAGGGCATCCGCTCATTTGTTGGCGAAGTTTCTTATAGATTAATAAATCTCCCTCCGGGTAGCAATTGGGACCTCACTGGCCTGGGAGGTCTTGGAAGATAGAAGCTTTAGCACATCTTAATTTCCTTAATAGTTTAACTGATACAAAACATTGGTTTAAGAGTGAGAAGACCTGCCCTGGCCGGACTGGCTCAACGGTTAGAGTGTCGGCCCATGGACCCGAGAGTCCCGGGTTCAGTTCCCGCTAAGGGCACGTACCTCGGTGCAGTTTGTCCCCGGCCCCAGTTGGGGTCGCGTGGGTGGCAACCATTCGATGTGTCTCTCTCATGTCGATGTTTCTCTCTCCCCCTCTCTCTCTTCCTCCCTTTCTCCCTCCCGCTCTATCTGAAGATAAATGCAAAAATGTCCTCGGGTGAGGATAAAAAGTGAGATGACCTGTTTGTGCCTTTGTTTTTCCCTTTGAGAATGAGAAGGTGAGAATGATAACCTCACATGGTGGTTGTGAGGATCCAGTAGGGCAGATACAGTGCCTCGTACCGGGCAGGTGCATGTGAGCTCAGTAAGATTTTGCTGTAAGTTACCCCTTGAGGGCAGTAGCTTTGCTACTAGCTTCCAGGGATGGAGGGAGGAATGTCCAAACTTGCTTTGAGAGGGAAGGTTTAGGGGATGGCAGGAGGGGCATGCAGGGTTAGCAGAGGTGTCCTCCACCCTCTGTGTGGCTCAGGAAAGCTACGCGCTATCCTCTGAACAGGCTATGCCCACCTGGAAGCCACAGTGGGAGGTGGGTGGAAGGGGGAACATGCAATTTGACTGCACTCTTGAGCTGTTTTTGAGATGAATTCATTAGTAAAAGCATGGACATGCTCGAGCCTAGCTATCCTTAACTGGTGGTGATGCACAGGGGACATGCTTCGGGCATTTCATGCAGCCCTGCGGAACTCTCCCGTCAACACCAAGAATCAAGCTGTGAAGGTAAAGGGGGTTGCACTGCACTTCTGGGTGGTGGTGGGACCAGGGTTGTGGTTGTCCATTGTCTCCAGCTGAGTGTGAACTCCCTGGGGCCCTGGACAGCATCTGTTCCATCTCTGCATCAGTGAGTATCTACCAAGGGAGTGAGTTGGCACTGGCATTGCTTCCATGGAAGCCTCCTGGTGTTCCTGACATCAAAGCTATCAGTGTTTACAGTAAAAGCTCCCCAAAGAAACTGTTCACTCCTCCCCAGAGCCTCTTGGGATGAGAAGTCGGCCCAGCCCTGCCCTTGCTGATTAGCAAAACTGGATAAATTAGCTTGCCATGTGAGACTTATCAGTGGTTATGCTTTTATAGGTTATTGAGTAGGCTTTATTTGCAGTAGGATTTTCAGTGCTTTTAAAAAACTAGGTGAGAAGATACAGTTGTGCTTACTGCATCTCTGAGGCAGACATTTTATCACTGAAGCTAACATTTGGTCCAGGGAAAGGAGTCTCTGAAGCTGAGATTTTGCCATTTTATGACAGCATCTTGATGTATAGTGGTTGCATCTCTCATATGTGGAGGGGAATGGCCTCTCTGTTCCTGGGGTGAACGCAGAGGGAAGCTGCAGCCAGATAAACCTGTTTAAAAAAATAGATCTCCCCAGTTGTGATCTTGGGGAGTCTAAGCCCTTGCTAGTATCATCAAAAGTAGTGACATTTCTCCCCAGTAAATAAGTTATCCCCCCCCCCAAATAGTGGAATAGCTTATTGACATAAATAAGGGATACTTTGAAATTTAAATCAGAAAAGAATTTCTGCCCACTTATTTTTTTTAACCATCTCAGCCAAATTAGAAATTTTGCAGTGTTTTTAGTGAGTTCTGATCATTTGATTTGGTGTTTCTGTGCCAGTAGTGGGGGACTTGGATGTGCCTAGGCTGTGGCTCTGGGCCTCACTCCTTTTCTCTTTCCTCTGTAGGAACGAGCCCAGGGTGTGGTGCTGAAAGTACTTACAAATTTTAAGAGCAGCGAAATTGAGCAGGCTGTGCAATCACTGGACAGAAATGGCATTGACTTGCTAATGAAGTACATTTATAAAGGGTTTGAGAAGCCCACAGAAAATAGCAGTGCAGTGTTACTCCAGTGGCATGAAAAGGTATGTGAACACATTGCCCACGCAGGCAGCCCATGGACTCACCCCCACCCCAGTGTTCAAATCAGCTGGTCAGATTTTCCAAAACATAGTGCAGTATGATAGGCGTATGAGAACAGGGGGCCACACCTAAAGCAACCTGGGACATTGGATCACTTACCGCTGCTAAGAAAGCACTGGTAGGGGTCCATAGTCTCTGGTAATCAGTTGCTTTAGCTGCTGATTTATGCCAGGCAGGTCATGGAGCAGGTGACTTGGCATGGTAAGGTAGATGAGTCCCAGATGGGAGGGAGGCAGGCTTGCTGGTGGCTGGGGCTTCATGATACTTTCCTTGCTTGGAGGTGGAGGAGGAGGTGGAAGTGGTGGTGGAGGAGGTGGTAGAGGAGGTGAAGGTAGAGGTGGAGGTGAAGGAGGTGGAGGAGGAGGAGGTGGAGGTGGAGGTGAAGGAGGTGGTAGAGGAGGTGGTGGAGGAGGTGGTAGAGAGGTGGTAGAGAAGGTGGAGCAGGTGGTAGAGGAGGTGGTGGAGGTGGAGGAGCAGGTGGTAGAGGAGGTGGTAGAGGTGGTGGAGCAGGTGGTAGAGGAGGTGGTGGAGCAGGTGGTAGAGGAGGTGGTGGTGGTGGAGGTGGAGGAGCAGGTGGTAGAGGAAGTGGTGGAGGTGGAGGAGCAGATGGTAGAGGAAGTGGTGGAGGTGGAGGAGCAGGTGGTAGAGGAGGTGGTGGAGGTGGTAGAGGAGGTGGTGGAGGTGGTGGAGCAGGTGGTGGAGGTGGTGGAGCAGGTGGTAGAGGAGGTGGTGGAGGTGGAGGAGGTGGTGGTAGAGAAGGTGGAGGAAGTGGTAGAGGAGGTGGAGGTGGTAGAGGAGATGGTGGAGGTGGTAGAGAAGGTGGAGGAGGTGGAGGTGGTAGAGGAGGTGGTGGAGATGGTGGAGGAGGTGGTAGAGGAGGTGGTGGAGGTGGTAGAGGAGGTGGTGGAGGTGGTAGAGGAGGTGGAGGTGGTAGAGGAGGTGGTGGAGATGGTGGAGGTGGTAGAGAAGGTGGAGGAGGTGGTAGAGGAGGTGGTGGTGGTAGAGGAGGTGGTGGAGGTGGTAGAGGAGGTGGTGGAGATGGTGGGGGAGGTGGTAGAGGAGGTGGTGGAGGTGGTGGTGGAGGTGGAGGTGATGGTAGAAGTGGTGGTAGAGGTGGAGGTGCTGCTGCTTCGCCCTCCAGCTAGCTCTAAGGGCTTCCTGGTCTGGCCTCAGCCTCATCAGAGCAGAGTGGGTAGTGGCAGAGGCCATTAGTCACTTAAAAGGGCTTTCATTCACCTGAAGCAGAAAAGGCTGTGCTTGTCCTTTGCTAGGGTTGGCACAAGAGCAGGCTTTTTGTCAAGCCTGTATCTTGCCTATGTGTCCGTGTCCCCTCACCCTGTAGAGCTACAGGACGCATGCCCACCATCACAGGAGACCAGGCTATCACTAACACAGTGTCCTTCCCGAAAGGCTCCATTGTGTTTTAATGGAGTGGTCCTCTTACTGAGGGGTCAGTCACTTGGGCAGCCTTGGTACTGGGTTGGGATTGTGGCCTTTGGTCCTACTGGTATGCTACCTGCTCGGCCAGAAGGTGAAGCTCTTGAGCTTAGTAGGTGGAGGTGGCTGTGGTGCTGGGGGGTCGGGGGTACTGAGCAAGCCTTTGGGCCTTTTAAGGCAACTTGGTGCTCAGCCCTACTGGCATTGCTAATGAGGGCTCTGAGGGGTTGCTGTGATGGGCATGTGTCGGTTCAAGTGCCTAGTGTGGTGCCAGCTGGCTGGAAACAATGAGCTTGTCAAAAGGGAAATTTGGGGAGCTCTGTTGTGTGTGCTTGGTAACAATATTCTCAAGCCCAGTTCTGCCTAAAGAGCAATTCCTGGATCCTTGACTCCAGGACAGGGTTCTGTCCCCAGAATGTGGGCTGTTTTCTTCTCCTAACTGTGTCTGTGCTCTTGCAGGAATCATTTTTCAGAGGATGTGACATGGTGGGACCTAGGTCAGGGAGTGCATCGTCCCATCTCCCCTGACAAGCCAGGTTCCCCATGTCCAACCTGGTTCATTTGACACGTTTCCTTTTCCTGCCCCCACAGGCATTAGCAGTAGGAGGACTAGGCTCCATTATAAGAGTTCTTACAGCAAGAAAGACTGTTTAAAAAAAAAAAGACTCATGTTACCTTGAGAAGAATTTTGGATGCACAGGCTGGTGAAGAAGGGATTGACAATGGACCATCTACCTAGGAACTCCCAGCTATTTCAGGACATGCATCCGCTGAAGTGTATTTTATTTTCAAGGTGGAGGGAGAAATTGTCTTACTGTTTCCTAAATCCTTTGCAGGATCTGATAGTCTATGCCTTTGTCCACGAATAATGCAGAACTGACATTGTGACTGTGCCAGAGTGGCTGGCCAGTGTTGGTCAGGTGTACCTGTGTGCACTGCCTGTTTAAAATGGGGGAGGGATGATTTGAGCAGGTGCAGATCCAAGGGCTGCGGTGAGAGGGAGAGCTTGTGTTTGTGAATTGGAAACCCCCCCTAGGGTTTGTACAGACATCCCATCCTCCAGAGAAGGCGGGCTCTCTTGGGTTCATTGTAAAGTGCCTGCTGCATCAATAAAGCTCTTGGCTTCTTAGTATATACTTTGCAGTGTGTTTCATATATGTAAAAAAAACGTGGGTAGTGAATGGGATGGTAATGAATGAGGGGCTGACTGTTCTGGAAACTCCCCAGGGAGCGAGCATGGCACAGCAGTGCCTCGGGCCTGGGCTACAGTGCTGCTGGCTGCTATGGAGAGATGTTTTGCTGAATCAGTATTTATTGTTTTTACTCTTTTGATTTGTATGTAATTTTGGAGCTTATTTAATAAAGTGCCAAACATTCAATAACTGACCTAGGCTTTAAAAGTTTGTGTGACTGTACTTGGAGTCTTTTGAGAGTAGGCCTCACATGGGCCTGGTCACCGTCTCCTGACATTGGGTTTGGCTGTGTGACAGGAACATTCTTATTGTGAAGTTGACAAGTCCTCTTTAAAGGATTAAAAGGCAGAAACAGGTAGCAATCAGCCTATAAATATAAAAAAATTAAAAATAAAACATTTTGTTCTCTGTAGCTACTAACAATGAACCTCTTTGAAGAGCAAAGATACTTTTCTTTCCTTTTTAGCACATGTAACTAGTCTGCATTCTGTTAAAGAAAAGGACCTTGTTCATGTTCCTGAAGTTGTCCCCAGTCATGTGGGCCTTGGAGATAGACCTTGACCAAAGTGACACAATCCTCCCAACTCCTCTGCAGAACCCCACCATTCTTGGAAGGTAGGCCTAGGTTGCTGGCTTATTAAGTTACATCTGTTTATCCACCCAAATCCTATCTGGGGAGGTTCTTTCTGACAGACAAATGCGCTATAGCCCTTGAAATATTTGAGACACAATGTATTAGATTTATAAGTCAAAGAAATAGTGACAGACCATACACTATATCAAGTGAAACCCACTGTAGTTGCATCTGGATTGAAGAACTTTAATCAAAAAGTATATTGCACCACAAATGACTTTTCTACAGCAGTTTTAGATAGTATAATTCCTATTTACAAGATGGAGGGAGAGATCCAGATTCAATGCTCATATAAAGGGTTACATATACTGTCTCTTATCACAGAATGTTTATACAAGTAAAAGTGCATTAAATCACTTAGAATAGTTACTCCACTCTTCCTCTTAAAGCTGAAGGAAATTCAATGTGCAGGAGGAAAACCTAATCAGAATGAATCCTCTCTAAGCAAGTCCAGACTTAGTGATGGCCCCACATCTACACCTAAACCTGCCAGGAACGTGGTTGGGGGTGAGACCAGCTCAAGGGCTGGAGAGGCCACGGAGGAGTCAGACGCTCCCACAGCTGTGCTGTAGCTGCCTCTGGCGAGCCCTGAACTACTCGAATTTCAGGATTCTCTCCTGGGACAGCTGGAAAACCTACCTCTTCCTCATCAAAATGACAGAACAGAAGGGACTCCTGTTTTGTGTCTCCTACGGGTAAATGGAAAATAGCATTCTAAACAGGACAGACATCTGCATGGAAGAGGTAGGTAAGTGAAGAATGGGTCACTTGGATGGCAGAGAGCCCGAGCTGGGACAAAGGTGATGCTGCCCTTGCTTGGTACTTCTAGGTCTGTGGAAATGTAGCAGGTTAACTGCAAATCCTTGTTTTTCTGTGAGATAAATTTTATTTATATATCTTAACCCTAAGCCTAATTAAGAAACATAACTTTACATCACGGGATAACTGATAATAAATTCATAGGGCAGCTCCAGTTACTAATTCAGTTTTTTATTGAACCAGTGAAACTTTCATCAAACTAAATCAATAAATATGTCCCTTTAGATTTGATATTGTGGCTTATGTTCCCTTTTCTTTAGTAATACAAGTTTTTGTCAGTCACCACCAGAGCCATCTGCATTCTACCAAGTCCTGCAGTCAGCTGGGGCTGTCTGGACACCATATATGAATGTAGTGTTATCTTAAATAGTCGAGGTCAGGGTGAGGGAGAGATGGTGGCTCCACATACAAGGCAGGCCACCTCCAAAGTTTTGGTCAAGGCTGGGGGGAGGGATAGCGGCTGCCTTCTCTGAATACAGCAGACTGTCCTTAACAGTAGAAAACATGTAATTAGCATTTGCTCAGTGTTACAACCAAGAATCAAGAGCAAAGCAAACGAAACGCCACCACTGCTTCAAAGGGAAGCAGATGCCGGAGGACACTAGTGAAATTACAAAGGGACGGGAATCCCACTCAGAAATCATTTCCTCTTGATGCTCCAATCTTCCTTTAAGAACACCTCTAAATGGGTTTTATAATACAGAAGACATGTTTATAATAGTGAAGAACTTTAGCTATAAAAAATAGTTTAAAATGGTTTACCAGCAACCTATCCAAGACAAGTACATTCATTAAGAAGGCAATTGAGTGTATTTGGTACTAAGGATCTTTTTATATATTTGCTAGTTTTCTTCAGTAAAATGAGATACTGTCAGCTGCATATTCATTAATCCACACTGGCTTCAGAGTATCTTAAAGATGTACACATCTAAAATTCTAGGTTGTTTGAGAAACAAGGTAAAATGTTTTCCTCAAAGGTTAAAAAGCCTCTTCTAACCCATCTGAACCCAAACATGCTACAAGGGAAAGGGAATTTTTAAAAGCCACCCCCACTGAGTTGGCTTGTGGCAGAGCAGGTGAGTCTGGCCTGCTGGGCATCCTTTCAAAGGGTTTTCTTTACATCCAGCGGCATCACTACACGACGAATCAGTTGCCTCCTCTCTGCCAGATGCTAATGGCTTCAGCTTTAAGTACTAACAAAAGTTAGAAATTCAGGTGCAGATGAGCTAGCCAAAGCTAGGATTTTAGCAGCACTAGAAATGTGGGTAGTGCCAGGACGTTCCCATTTGTGACCAGAATGATAGGATCCGCTGCCTTCTGAGGTTCGTATCAGTCTGCAGGGAAGTGGACCTTAAGTCTTGTAAACAATGTTTAGGTGCTTGTACAAAATACTGCAGTTACAGTGATTAAAAACCCACCCAGACTGGTGTGTCGGTGTTCTTTTCACAGAAAAAGTGTCAGCCCATGGAGCTCCATACTTGGGTAGTTCCATCTAGGACCACGGTATCCGAGGGTTGGAGATGGATGGCCGGATGCTGCCCTTGGGAGCTGGCTTGGACCCAAACCATGACATCTGTGTTTGAAAAAGAAAAGGCTCCTGAGGTGAGACTCAGGACTAGGTGCAGAGGGAGCTGAAAGAGCCCTCTCCACCCCTGGGCCACCCCCTCCTGCCCTCCATGCATCCTGACTCTGGTTGTGACCAGAGCAGTGAAGACAGTGGTTGTAGTGACCAGTCTGTAGGGCTGAGAGCCCATTCTAAGTATGAGAGGGAGACAGGAGAAAAAACTGAGCTGACAAGAACAGAGTGGTGAAATTGTAGGTATTTTTTTCGAATACATAATTTATGCAAGCACTTTTTGAATTTTTTTCTTGTCTTTTTTTAAAAGTCTGGGTGCTGGGCCAGACCTAGGGCTATTGATGGTGATATCAGTCGCTTTGGAAAACAAGGTCTGTTGGTCAAGTACAGCACAGACCTGTGGGCACAAAGCCTGTCCTCAGTAAATACTGCCTGAGTCAAGTTCATACAAAAGCACTTTTGAAGCTGATACCACAGCTGTGGGCTGCTCTCACCTGCCGGTGCTGGGAACACTACGTTTTTTGGAAATTGGACAGCAGCCCAGAGAACCCTACCTTATACTCCAGGGTTTCTTTGAGCATGTTCTCTTCCTCTTGTGAAAAGTTCAGCAACACTGACACAGCTTTTATAAGATGAAAGGCCTGAAACAAAAGAAGTTTTGCTGCCTTGGGTCCAGGTGGTGGTGACGGTGGGGAATGAGTTGGGGCTAACTGGCAGCATTTCTGGTTCTGTTCCTGTGTGTGCTCCTGACAGTGAGCAAGGCCCACGCAGAGGTCTGACAGCGATGGCAGGTTCTTTTTCCCCTCCATCTTTTACTTCGGGGACTGGCAAGATGACCAGGACATCCATAGCAGCTCTGCTCCTAAGAGGTTTCAGCTGCTTGGACTCTGGCCTCAGCATCCAACCCACACCCCTCCCAGGAGTTAGTTCCCTGATAGGTCACCCCCAACCTGCTGCTCAATCTGTAGGTCAGTGCCAGCTGGAAAAACACTAAGCATCCACACTGGTGGTCAAAGAGGAATGCGGAGAGAAAGAAATGGACACGGTGGGAAGCCGTGCAGGGCTCTGACAAATAAGCCAGGCCCTGGGGTAGGACTCAGCACCCAGAGGCAACTCAGGAGCCCTTTACCTCGGATTCCCGACAGGACATGAATTTTAAAACCACGTGTTTAAGGTACTCGAAGTTGACCTCGCGGGCATCAGTCAGGTCAGCGTTACTTGTGACAGAAGGGGCCATGTTTGGCATCTCATGGCCAGGCTTCTCCCGGACTTCAAAAAGCTCATTATCGGGTCTGATTTTCTGAAAAACCAAAGGAAAGATGCCACACTGAACCACTCAAGACAGGCAAGAAAGTCACATGGGAGCTTCACCTGGCCCACGCTGTGACCACCTGCTGGTTCTCTGCCACATCCAGCACAGGGCAGGGCGAAAACACCCCTGTGCCCCCCAGGGAGGAACTGCCAGCAGCTGAGGGAGAAAGGTCACCTGGGGAAGTTCAGACATTTCTTTTATCTGTGTCATGACACATGTCCTGGGGCGATGAGCACCCCAGCCAGGGCAGAGGTCCTGCTTTCCTATGTCTGGACCTGGCACTCAGCCATTCAGATGCGGTGCAACCATCACCTCACTGACTTCTCAGACAACATACAGGCTGGAGAAGGGGGGCACATGCCTGAGGTCACACAACCACTTTAGAGGCACAGCCAGTGTCCCACCAGCCAACATCTGATGTCCCAGAGACCCCTTGCAATCAGTGTGGGGAAGGGAAGCATCATCAGACAACAAGAGACCCCAGGGGACCAGAGAGCCAGGGAGGGCACAGGCAGCGGGGGAGGGGAGGGTACTCACCAGCTCCTTCTGCAGCGTCTTTTTGAGTTCCAGCATCCGCTGCTGCATCTGCTTTATGGCCTGAGACAAACCCCCCACCCCCGCCAAAAGCCACTTGTTAAATGTACATTTCACCATCTTTAAGGTGCAAAGGACAGCAGAATAGACAGACACTTTCTTTGGTCCCCATACACCTGTTAGAAGTCCCTGCTCTATCTCCTGAGAGGCTTGTGCTGTCACACCTGTATGCCTGCTGCCATGGGCTCTTTCCCTCACGTGGAGCTGCTGTGCACACATTTGCTCTTCAGGCCCATCAATGGCCACCCAGTCATCATATACCCCTCTGCGGAGCATGCCAAGGCCCCAGTGAGGACTGGGTCAGAGGACCAGGAAAGTCCCCAGGGACTCTGTCCTCAGGACTGCACCCTGTGCTTGCCTCCATAGGTAGCACAGCTAGAAACATCTCTGTAGTTTGTTTTGTCCCTCAGAATTGTATGTATGTGCTACGATTCCCCAAGTAGGACACCCAGCCCCAAATTCACAGTTCTCATCATCCCCATTGCTCTCCGGAAACACCATAATCTCTGATGCTTACTTGAACGGTGTAAAGGGTCATGGTTTTTCTGCACAACCCACCAACATTGGTTTTTATATCTATTACTTATTTTTTTTAATGAGTTTAATTAGCATTATGAACCTTAAATGTAATTTATTACACATTCCACTAATCACCAGACAGGCTGAACTGTGTTCCCAATGAAAACACTTACTGTATAAGCAATACAAGAAAAATGTTTAAATAAAAATTTCTCCATATCAAAATGAGATTTTCCTGTGGATTTCTAGTCTATGTCACTATTTTAGCATTGAGTAGCTAAAATTTTGAATAGTATTTTTCATTTATGTGTTCTCGCAGCTTCCTGCAGTTTTCCTAATTAAAACATTCAGTGTGACAGTGACTCTAGGGGATGCCCCATGTCTTATTGTGTAGCTGCATTTTCATGAAAAAATTTTTGTTTTATTTGTTGCTTTTTCTTTCTTTCTTTTTTTTTTTTTTTTGCATTTATCTTCAGATAGAGCAGGAAGGAGAGAGGGGGAAAGACAGAGAGAGAAACATCGATGTGAGAGAGACACATTGACTGGTTGCCACCCACACATGCCCGTAGCGGGAACCGAACCTGGGACTCTCTGGTCCACAGGCCGACGCTCTAACTGCTGAGCCAAACCGGCCAGGGCTGTTGCTTTTTCTTTGAGAGAGAGAGAGAAAGAAACATCAACTTGTTGTCCCATTTATTTATGCATGCATTGGTTGCTTCTTGTATGTGCCCTGACCAGAGATCAAACCCACAACCTTGGTGTATTGGAATGATTCTCCAACCAACTGAGCTACCTGGCCAGGGCCTGAGTTTCCTTTTTTTTTGCATTTATCTTCAGATAGAGCAGGAGGGAGATAGAGAGGAAGAGAGAGAGAGAAACATTGATGTGAGAGAGACACATCGAGTGGCTGCCACCCACACGACCCCAACTGGGGCCGGGGACAAACTGCAACCGAGGTACGTGCCCTTAGCGGGAACCGAACCCGGGACTCTCTGGTCTGCAGGCCGACGCCCTAACCGCTGAGCCAAACCAGCCAGGGCTGAGTTTCCATTTTTAAACAAAGCCGTGATATGCTTTGTTTTCTCAAGAGCGGTATCTCTGCAGTCTCTCTGAGGAGGACTGGGTCGGAGGACCCTGAGAGTCCTGTCAAGCACATTTCAACTGCCTCCACCACACTCCACTCGATAAAATGGTAAGGTGCTGTTTCAATTTGTATTCTCTTGGTTAACCATGAGGCTGGACATTCCTCCAAAAGTACATTTGCTATTTTATGTTACTTGAGTTTCTAGGATTTTGGCTCATTCATTAATCCAACAAATACTGATTGAGTCCCTACGATGGGCTGTCCTAGAGGCTGGGGAAATAGTAATCAACAAACAAACAAAATGTCTGCCCTCAGGAGGGAAACGTGTCAAAACCAAATACACAGAACATCAGAAGGCAAGGAGAAAAAGGGCAAGGTAAGGGGATAGGGAATTCTGGTGGTGAGGGCTGACAGGGATAGCTGGGAGGCCTCACTGACAAAATGGTACCATTAAGGAAGTAAGAGTATGTGGGGGGGGGGGGGGGAGAATCTTCTAGACAGAAGGCTCAGCAAGTGCAAAGGCCCTGAGGCAGGATGGCGCTTGATATTCATAGAGGGCAAGGCCAATGTGTCTGAGAGGGGGCGCAGTGGAAAGGGTATTAAGGGGCCTGACCAAACAGGGCTTTGTGGACTTGGCTTTTATAGAGAGATGAAACTTAATCCAAGTCCGCAGAGGGCTGGAACAGAAGAGTGGCAGGAAACAGGTTGGAAGCCCAACACCATTCTCTAGGGAAGAGGATGGCAGCAGGGGTAGGGCTGAGAAGGAGCTGGTACAATATAAAGGGAGATCTACACGGATGTGCTAATGGTTTGGATGTCGAGAGGGTTGAGGACCACTCCAAGGTTTTTGCCACTGACTGAGGTAGAAAGACGGCAGTAGATGCTCCGGAGCATGTACAGCTCAAGTTTGGTTTTGGATGTTTTAAGCTTCAGATGCCACTTAGACATTCATGAGGAGGCATAACACACACTGACACAGGAGTTAGAGTTCATGGGAACTGTCTGGTGTTAAGATCTGGATGTGGGAGCCAGCAGCACGCAGTATGGCTGAGATCACCCAGGGAGTGAGTGCCATTTCGAGAAAAGGTCTGAGGGCGGGACCCTGGGGCACACAGTGTTTGTGTACTTTTCTGTGTCTATTTTATATTTAACGGGAAAAGATTAAATGTATGTAGGGAGAGGAGAAGCAGGGAGAGAAGGAAAGGGGGAAGGGTGAGGGAGGGGAAGGAGAAAGAGAATGAACACTTTTTCCCTTTATTAAAGATAAAAAAAAAAAACCCTGGCCGGTTTGGCTCAGCAGTTAGAGAGTCGGCCCACAGACGGAAGAGTCACAGGTTTGATTCCGGTCAAGGGCACATACCTGGGTTGCAGTTCAGTCCCTCGCCCTGGTCGGGGTCGTGTGTGTGTGTGTGTGTGGGGGGGGGGGGGCAGCCAATCAATGTGTCTCTCTCACACGGATGTTTCTCTCTTTCTCTCTCTCCCCCTCCCCCTCCTTGAAGATAAATGGAAAAATATTCTCAGGTGAGGATTTAAAAAAAAAAAAAAGACACACACAATCACACAATTTGAGGGCAGAATTTCAGGCCAGAGCACTAACTAGTCAACACACTGAACTTCACAGGGCACTTTAAAAACCAGGATCAAAGGAGACCTGCATTTAGGTGCAGAGGACTGCCGGGGAGGGTGGAATCGACAATGAATTAAGCCTCTACCAAATCCCAGACATTTTACAGGACAGCTAACATACACTTGCTTTTCATTCCCCAACAGCCCCCCAACCTCTCCCCGCAAAACCACTTAAAGGCAGGTATCACCGCTATCACTTCACAGTTACAGAAAGGAAGGCCACAGGACAGGCGAGAACGTGGGTCCCCTAGGACCCAGCTGGTGACAGCAGAGGAGGCTGGGAGCACCTAGACTTGCTGCAGCTCAAGCTCCTCTGGACAGTATATCAAGTGGGGGGCAGGGGAGAAGACGAGGAGTGTGAAAGGACGACGAAAACGCAGGAGGGAAACAGAAGAGGAAAGCCAGGAAAAAGCCCTTTTCCTTGAAGAGTATCTCCCCCAAGAGGTGCCCAGGAGCATCAGCAAAACTCAGAAGGGACGGAGTGAGTTTTGGTGCACGGGAAGGGCAGAGGTATAAACGGCTGACGTAAAGAGAATCCTTACCTTGTTTCTCTCTAGAAGTTGCTGCTCCAGGTCCTGTTTTTCCTTTTGTAGCTGCTCTAGGTCCATGGCCCCCACCTCACCATTTGGTATTCCCTCTGCAGGCGGAAGCGGGTACGCCGGGTCCCGCACGGCCCTCGAGGTTACCTACAGGTGGGGGCAGCAAGGACCGGGGGCAAGCTAAGCCACAGGCCCATGGGAAGAGGACCAGACTCATTCCAAAGGTGTGGACTGGTGTGCTCCAACCACCAAGAGCGAAACAACTGTGGAGAGCCTGTCTAATGCCTTCCAGAGGGACAATCAGCTTTCCAGGCAACGAGTCTGCTCGGGAGGAAAGGGTGTGACACCTGAACACTGACAGGCTCCTCAAGACTCACCACCTCCAGGTCAGCTAAGCAGCCCACCCTCAAGAATGCTAGAGCATCCCTTAGCTAGTGAACCCAGCACGCTTCCCCGTGTCTGCCCACTGCGGCCTCCTCCCCTGTGGCCTGCTGCCAAGCACACGACTGCCACTGCACTGTGGCCTGGCGGGCCCATGTGGGACTCACCTGAAGCTCGCTGACGGAGAGGGCCAAGCCCTGCTCCTGGCCTGGCAGCCTCAGCAGGTCCTCCCGCCTGGCGGCTACCTCGGACTCCTCTGCCCTCAGGCTGCGCAGGGCCTGCAGCTCACTCCGCAGCTGGTGCGTCTGCAGCAGGGCAGCGTCATGACCTAGGCCAGGCCGAGGGGAGGCGAGCACCGTGAGCCCAGTGACTCCACGCTGCTTCATGTCTGGGCCACCTCAGGGCGGGGTGCTAGGCAGGAACAGGGCAGACTCCTCACCTTTCTTCAACTGGAGAATCTCCTGCTCTTTCTGGAGAATCGCTGCGGTTCTTTCCTGTAGACTCTGCTCCTTCTCATCTACTATGGCTGCCAGGTTAGCAGCCTTGGAGAGAAAACCCAACCCGAGAGAAGGCTGGTAGCCATAACCCCATCTCCTCCAAAGGAATCTCTACACTTCTACACCCCAGGGTCCCCCATGAATCCCTCCCTGAAGTCCACCGCCTAAACATGCCCAAGCTCACCTCTGCTCCTAGAATCACGCATAAATCAGTTCTCCTTGGCAGGTACCCTGCACACGGGCAACTGCCCTCACTGCCCCTCTGGCCTGCACTAGGCCGACCAGAGACCTGGCCATTCTGCCCAGCCTTCCAACAAGCTGTTATAAGAGTAACTTCCACATCCTGTGTGCCTGTGACATGCCTGGCATTTGCTATGCATGACCTCATCATGATATTGTGGAAAGTGTGATGATCACAGAGTCTCTTCAAAGGCAGCTCTGAGACTCTGTTAAGGACGTAGCCAAGGCCTAGAGCGAACTCACTGGAAGGTCTGGGGCTGACACTGAGTCCACTTCCAAAGGAAGCCTCTTCCCACCTTCCCGGCTGAGAGCTCAGCTGTATGTGGCCCACCTCTCAGAATTAGAGAGCCCAGCAGGTGCTTGGGTATGGGCTCTTTCCTGGGTGATGTTTATAATAACTGACTATCACAAATCCAAAAGGCCATCATATGGGTGAGGGTTTCTTTATAACATTTTCTTCCCACCTTTCTAGAGACTTCAGGGGAATCACGCAGCCGTCAGCATTCCCGAGACCTGTGCTCGAGCCCTGCCCTGGACATGGGAAGGTAGGTGGTCCCGCTGGGACTGAGGTGGGGCCCCTTCAGCCTACCTGTTGCTGGAACTCTTCCCTCTGCTTCCGCACTTCCTCCAGGGCTTGAGCCATTGCCACGCTCACAATTTCTCTTTGGCTCCATTCTTCCTACAATCCAGAAAATGGGTCAAAGGTTGAGCCCAGAAATTCAGCGCATACTTTTTCAGCTCTCAATTCACATGAAGCCCACCGAGGGAGTACTGTCTTGCTGGGCCAGACTAACATTGTTCCCAGGCTGCCCCCTCGCTGCACTGCCCTGGGGACAAGCCACCAGCCTCCCAGGAAACAAGCACACTGCGTGGGAACAGCAGCCAGTCCTGGGCCGAGGCTGGGGACCAAGGATCGGAAGAGTTGATCTAATCAAATCAATACAGAACAAGAAAGACTCTTGGGCTCGTGTGAATGGTGCACTGGAACAATCTGGTTACAGGAAAAAGAATAAGCAATTACTGCATTTTAATAGGGTAAAATGTCACAGGCTCATCAAAACCACCCATTTTATCAGAGAGAAAACTGAGACTCTGAGAGGTTAAGAAATTTGCCCAGATTTCAAGCTGGCACCGTCTGAGCTCAGAGCCAAGCCTTTGGATGTTAGACTGCAGCTCCCAGAGTCTCTTCCAGTGAGCAGGGCCGCCTCACCGGCCTTCCCCAGAGCACAGGGACTAACTCCCTCTTCCCAGAGGTGGACGCCGTGCTCGCCCTCAACCCCCAGATGAATAATATGACTTCCTAGGTGCTCACAGTACTGGTCAGGGATGTCTGCTGTTTCTGTCTACCCAGAATCAGCCCCCCCCCCTTTTAGGTAAGAGTCTCATCATTGCCATTCCCCACTCTCAGCCCGCAATTCCGCATGGTTCTAGTAGGGCTGCCAGTAATGATGGCCCCATTTGGTGGCTACAAAGTAAGCATGTGATTCAGGCCTGGCCAATCATAGTACCTCATCCCCTTGGCCAAACTGATTTGTCCAAAGGGTGACTCTCACCCAAGATGAACCAATCAGAATCCCTTTTTATATCAGAATCCTTTGTATATGGTGAAGCTGAGGGAGAAGGCCTCTTTGCCCTGGGGTTGCTAAGCTGGAACACTACCAGCTTGGAGCAGCTGTGGTGACATCCTCCCATCCCCCTAATCTGTAGGATGCAGTCTACATCATGGAGAAAAGCAAGCACAAGAGTTGGGTGACCTCCATGGCAAGAGACAGCATGACACAGGGAAGAGAACCTGAGGCCCCCAGGTTCCAGTGAGACAAGTCTTTCTGGTTCTGTGAGCTACTCAAGTCCTTCTGTGAAATCTCCCTTCCCACGTATGCTAGGACAAGTGGGTTAGTGGAGGGAGACGACAGCCCCATGCACAGTGGTGTTCTGCTCCTACCGTGGAGTCGTCAGAACTGACCTTCGTGAGTCCACGTCTAGCAGTCAAGGAAAACTGGTGCCTGAACTGAGAAGGCTGATGGTGGCACCTGGAACTACCCCAGACAACACCCCTCCCTGGGGACGCTCTGTCGATACAGGAGGAGCAAGAGGTTTCAGGCTGGTGGAACTATGAAAGCCTGGCCTTGTGTGCCCAGGAGGAGAGGGGAAGAGAAAGGTCATGCCTCTGCAGCAGCCTTTTCTGGGGAAGTTTAGAAGAGACGCTAGGACTGCTGATGTCTTAAGAGGACAGGACACAGACTGTGAGTGAGAAGACAGGGAAGCAGGGCAGGGCAGGAAGCAGAGACTCAGCACCTCCACGGCAGGAACTGCACTGAGCACTTTCCGGCCATGGTCACGTCTGATCCTCAGGGTAATCCCCTGGAGGTCACGGGTTTAAACAAAGGACACTGAATTCCCTCCAGAATCAGCTAGTGAAAGGCTAGGCTGGCACACAGAACTGAGTCTCTGGCTCTGAAGTCTGTGCTGCTGCCACAGAGACATGCACTCCAGGCCCACAGGAGTCGTGGCCGACAGGCACAGCCCAGGCTCGCTGCAGGAGCTGGGAATGACGTCCCTGAGGGGCTCAGAGAACAGCTGTTTCGAAAAATAGGGATACAAACCATTGTAAAGATGTGTGCACAGCCCTGGCCGGTTTGGCTCAGCGGTTAGAGCGTCGGCCTGCGGTCCAGAGAGACCCGGGTTCGGTTCCCGCTAAGGGCATGTACTTCGGTTGCAGTTTGTCCCCGGCCCTGGTTGGTCGTGCGGGTGGCAGCCACTCGATGTGTCCCTTTCACGTCGATGTTTCTCTCTCTCTCTCTTCCTCTCTCTCCCTCCCACTCTATCTGAACAAAAAATGAGAAAATGTCCTCGGGTGAGGATAAAAAAAAAAAAAAAAAAAAAAAAAAAGATGTGTGCACATAAAAAGAGTGCTTCAACATAATTGAAGCAAAGACTGACCAAACTAAAGGGAACGAGACAAGTGCACGACCACAGTGGAAGAGTTAGCACACCCTCTCAGTAACTGATGGAACAAGTAGACAAAACAATCAGGAAACACAGAGAAGATTTGAACAATACTACCACCAACTTGATTTAATTAGCACTCAGAATGTTCTCCCTAACAGCAGTAGACATATATTCTTTTCAAGTGCACTGAAATATTTACCAAGATAGACAACAGGTTGGGTCTTAAACCAAGTCTAAGTAAATATCAGGATTGAAATCATTTAGAGTATTATCTGACCATAACGGTATTAACCTAGAAATCCAAGACGTTGAGAAAATTCCCCAAACATTTGGAAATGAACCATGCTTCTAAACAGCCTGTGCGCACTGCTTTTAAGTGACTGCCTCTCACCCACACCCACCCTCACTATTCTGCTTTGTGATGCTGCACCTGGGACTCTGCAAATCACATTTCTCCACACTCCGTTGGCTGCGCATTCATCTCTGCCAACAGGGCGAAGCTCCAGGGAGACTGGAAGGCAGGAGGAGAGAAAGACTTGCTCCTTCCTGTCAGCTTCCTGTTTCTGTGAGCAATGCTGCTTCGCCCCAGCACAGCAACTCCCTCCTGAAGCAGCAGCTGCATTCACATTGCAGTTTTTCCAACACTGGGGGCTGAATTCATTCACTGCTCTACCCCCAGCACACACACAAGTGCCACCGGTACCGCATCGCCCACCCGAAGGTCTGGGGGTCAGATCTGTGGGGCTCCTCATCTTAACTCCTAACTTTAATGATTCCAGCTTCTTCACTTATTCCCTTAGTCCTGGGGTTGGAAGCTGCCTCCTTCAGTTGCTCCCTTTGTGATATCTTTTAACTGCTTCAGTGCTTGATTAAACACTTTACATTAGAACATAAATTCTCATTCAGATAACTGGGCTGGTTCCTTTCTCCTGATCGCACCATGAATGACACACTGCAGGTTAGATTTTCTGTTTCTTCTCATGTACATATTTGCAATAATCATTGTTCTTCATTCTTTCTTACCTCCTTACATCCTTCATACTTCCATCTAGAATTTTCTTTCACCTGAAAGGTACTCTTCAATACTTCCTTCAGGTACAAGTCTGCCTGTTTTGTTTTATTGGTTTTCTTTAGTTCTACCACCATGCTGTTTCTGTGTACGGATTTGAATGGTTCGTACACCCGCACCTGGGACGTGACAGCTTCCAGCAGTTTGGAAAATTCTTAGCCATTATCTCTTAAATAATTGCTCCTGACTCATTTGTTTCATTTCCTTCCGGCCCCCTAATAACACGATACTTCACAGTATCCTGTATGTCTTTTATCACTCTTTTCTGTATTTCATTCTGCCTTTTCTTTCTTTTCATGAATTCTTTCTTTAGTTCTAATCTGCTGTTAAACTCATTCATTGTTTTTTAAAACAGCTTTATTAAAGTATAACTGATGAATAAGAAACTGAATATATTGCCCTGGATGGTTTGGCTCAGCAGTTAGAGCATGGGCCCATGGACCAGAGAGACCTGGATTCGGTTCCCGCTAAGGGACGCACCTAAGTTGCAGTTTGTCCCTGGCCCAGGTTGGGGTCATGTGGGTGGCAGCCAGTAGATGTGTCTCTCTCACATCAATGTTTCTCTCTCTCTCTCTTCCTCCCTCTCTCCCTCCCGCTCTATCTGAAGATAAATGCAAAAATGTCCTCGGGTAAGGAAAAAAAAAAAAAAGAAACTGAGTATATTTAAAGTGCACAATTTGAAGAATTATGGTGAAAGCATCACTAAAAATAGTGAAAATATTCATCACCCCAAACATTTCCTCATGTCCTTTTTTTTTGGTTAATCCTCACCTGAGGATATTTTTCCATTGATTTTTAGAGAGTGGAAGGGAGGGAGGAGGGGAGAGAGAGAGAAACATCGATTGGTTGCCTCCTGCACGACCTCGACCGGGGCTGGGGATTGAACCTGCAACCCAGGTACGTGCCCTTGACCAGGAATTGAACCTGCGACTCTTTGGTCTGACACTCTAACCGCTGAGCCAAACTGGCCAGGGATCCTCATGTCCTTTTATAATTTACTACATTCTTAGTTTCAGCTATTGCATTTTTCAGTTCTAAAATTCTAATCTGATTCTTTTTCAAAATTGCTGTCTTTTATCATAGTTTCCAAATCTCTGCTGAAATTTTCCATCTGTCCTTTATATGCGAGCATAGTAATATCTGGGTCTCCTAGCAGGTCTTCCTGCTTCCTTACAGAACATTCTCCACACACAGCCAGAGTGATCCTTTTCAAACAAAACTTTTCCCATCCCTTCTCTGATTTGACCCTTCCATGGCCTCCCTGCCCACCTCCTCTCCTCTCCTGCTGTGCCCAGCCCACCAAGCAGCAGCCACACCCACCTTTGTGCTGTTTTCTGAACAACCAAGCTTTTATCTGCCTCAGTGTCTTTCTATTTACTATTGCTTCTGTCTAGAATATTCCTTCCCCAAACATTCACATTGCTGGCCCCTTCTCATTATTTGGAGCTTTTGCTCACATATCACAGAAGCCCACCCTAGCCTCCATATCTAAAGCCCTCTCCTCTCTGTTCTCTGTCCTTCACCCTGCTTTCTTTTCTTCATAGCATTCATGACTATTTATCACTTGTTTACTGTTTCTAGTTACAAGCTCCACCACATCCCAGCACCTCAGATGGTGCCTACAGGGTCTCAAGTGTTCGTTGCAGGAACGCATGAGAAAACATCTGACTCCCAAGTGTGGCTCCCACATCCGGCTCTACTGCCACTGCACCTACAGAACTTAGCAGACTGTTCCTGACAGCTGGCTCAGGCAGGCCCTCGGCTCTGGGTGGCTGCAGAGAAGATCCACAACATCTTTGTGCCGTGACCAAGCTGGGCAAGTACTGCAATGACCCATCATCCACTAGAGACGGGGGCGGGGGCCTAGAGGCCCATGAGAAAGTGGCAGAATCTCTGTCCTCCTCACCCAGTTATGTCCAGGAAATGAAGGGGCAGCATCTGACTAAAGCACCAAGTTCTCAGAAGGGGAAGGGCAGCAATCCAGCCCACTGTTTCCTCATCTATGTACATGGTGCCCGACATAAGCACACAAATCAGGTCCTTGCGCCCTTCTGAAGCCTTGCTTTGCTAATCTCCCTGGAAAGTCACTAGCAGCGGTGCTCTGACAGCGGCACTTTCAGGCAGCTCTTGACGATGCCACAGAGGAAGGGCTGGGCCTCTGGTGGAGTGAAAAGTCAGACCAGCACCACCTCTCAGTAACTAGGGAACTTGGACAAATGATTTACACTCGGAACCTCAAAGATAACAGAAAAATGAGCGTAATTCTTCCTGCTGTCCGGGATCAGAGAGGACTCAGTGAGGTGACAATTTCTAGCAAAGGCCTAACAGAACTACTGAATACATGCTAGTTGCACTGCTCATCTATGTGAAAGGCACGTGCTCGAGCGAAACCTGGAATCAGTGAGCAGAATACCTTGAGCTTCTTTAGTTCAAGTTGGTGATGTTGTAAAGAACGTTCACACTCATTCTTGCTTTCTTTAAGGAGTGCATTTTCTTGTTCCAGTTCCCTCTGCAAAGTGAGAAAAGCACAGATAAAAAGAAAAGCTCTTTACTGTATTTCCCCTGGACACAGTCCTACCTCTTTGACATGCAAGCATTATTTTATTTATTTTTATCCTCACCCGAGGACATTTTTGCATTTATCTTCAGATAGAGCGGGAGGGAGAGAAGGGGGAAGAGAGAGAGATGGGGGAGAGACGGGGGGAGAGAGAGAGAGAATATCGATGTGAGAGAGACACATCGACTGGTTGCCACCCACACGACCCCAACTGGGGCTGGGGACAATGCAACTGAGGTAGGTGCCCTTAGCGGGAACTGAACCCGGGTCTCTCCGGTCTGCGGGCCGACGCTCTAACCACTGAGCCAAACTGGCCAGGGCAGACATGCAAGCTTTAAAAATGCCCCCCTCCCTTTGGTTGGGAGATGAGAATGGGGTGGGGAAGAACCACCTGACAAACTCCTCATAAGAAGAAAGAGGCATCTGATTCTGAAGACTGGGGAACAGGGGGAGGGACCAGAGAAAGTAGAAGCCATTAGGGAAGAACAATGTAAATTTTATTTTATTTCATTTTTTTGTTAATACTCACTGGAAGATATTTTTCCATTGATTTATTTATTTTATCTATTTATTTATTTATTTTAATCCTCACCTGAGGATATTTTTTTCCTATTTATCTTCAGATAGAGAGGGAGAGAAAGGGACAGAGAGAGAAACATCGATGTGAGAGGGACACATCGACTGGTTGCCTCCCGCATGATCCTGACCAGGGCCTGGGATGAACTGCAACCGAAGTATGTGCCATTGACCGGAATCAAACCTACGACTCATTGGTCTGATGGCTGACGCTCTACCTCTGAGCCAAACCAGCCAGGCCTCCATTGATTTTTTAGAGAGAGTGGAAGGGAGGGAGAGAAAAAGAGAGAGAGAGAGACATCAATATGAGAGAGACACACGGATTGGTTGCCTCCTGCACGACCCCTATCAGGCTGGGATCGAACCTGCAACTCAGGTACGTGCCCTTGATCGGAATTGAACCCACAACCGATGCTCTAACCGCTGAGCCAAACCGGCCAGGGCGAACAATGTAAATTTTAGAAAGACAGTGGGAAGTAGCTGATGGGAATGGCCAGGAAGCATCGGGAAGTTCCTGTGCAGCCCAAGGAAAAGGAGAAGCTATCTGTTAGGGGTTTTTGTGAAAAGCAGCCTTTTTACATCGTCTCCTGAGCACGTGTCTTGTTGGAAGAAAAACTGCTCCTAAAAGTGGTTCCCTAGCCCTGGCCTGTTTGGCTCAGTGGTGGAGCGTCGGCCCACAGATCAATGAATCACGGGTTCAATTCTGGCCAAGGGCACGTGCGGGAGGCAACCAGTCGATGTGTCCCTCTCACATCAATGTTTCTCTCTCTTTCCCTTTTTCTCCCTCTCTCTCCCTCCTACTCTATCTGATGATAAACAGAAAATATCCTCGGGTGAGGATTAAAAAAAAAAAAAGTGGGTCCCTAGTTCAGAGCAGGGCGGTCTTCTTGTGAACCTGGTGCTGAGCAGCCCAGCCTCAGTCCTTCCTCACTCACCACCTGACGCTCTGCAGCCGTCTGGTCAGCCGCCCGAGCCGTCTCAAGGGCAGCGAGCTGGGCCTCCAGCGCGTGGACGTGCTCCGTGCACTGCTGCTGCAGAGTGAGCACCTGCCGCTGCGCACGGCTGCTCTCCTGGTTTGCAGTGGCCTGCCGGGGGACCAGAGGACAGTTATTCATGGGGTCAATGGGGGCCTCATTCTGTTCCTCAGTGACCCAAAGAGAGGTGTCCAATACAAACAACTCTCCTTCCTGACCTTCTCCAGCCTGGGTGCTGCCAGGGTCCCCACCTGCAGGCTCTGCCTATTGCCCCCGGGCCCTGGCCTGCTCAGGAGCTGGCATCTGGGATTGGTCTTGGTGCTGGGGGAACAGCTCTGGGCTCCAGCCAGTCCTAAGACACAGCCCTCCTGCACCACACTCAGCACAGACTCTACAGTGGCGGCTTTCCCCTGGGTGGCAGTATAACCCAGTGATGAAGAACAAGGGCCGGACATGAGAAGAATTCGGGTTTTGTAATTTACCAGCTTGGAGACCATGGCCTAGTGGCCTGGTCTTTCTGAGCCTGCTTCCTCTAGAGCAGTGGTTCTCAACCTTCCTAATGCCGCGACCCTTTAATACAGTTCCTCATGTTGTGTGTGGGGCTATCTGCATGTGGGCAGACCCGCCTGGAGACGGATAGAGGAGCGGTGTTTTCCGATGCTCTTAGGCGACCCCTGTGAAAGGGTCATTCGACTCCCAAAGGGGTTGCAACCCACAGGCTGAGAACCGCTGCTCTAGAGAATGAGGATAACAGCGCATACCTCTTGGGTGTGCTGCAAGGACTAAATGAAAACACGTGCAGAGTACTTAGCACAGTGCTGGGGACTGGGTAACCGTGCAATGAATGCCATTTTTATTTCTCTAGTTTCTAATTTAACACTCCTCCTGAGGCTGCAATGTCTGGCCAAGCCCTTGCCATCTTCTCCCCAGAGCCTGTACCTGCTCTCCAAAGCCCTGGCTACAGGCTGAGGTTTGACTGCCAGTGGAGGTACCACCTCTAACAGTCCCACAACTAAGTGGGGCCCTCCCTGCCTCTCTGAGCAACTCAGAGCCTC
The DNA here is from genome assembly GCA_030848825.1 of Tadarida brasiliensis. Classification (NCBI taxonomy): domain Eukaryota; kingdom Metazoa; phylum Chordata; class Mammalia; order Chiroptera; family Molossidae; genus Tadarida; species Tadarida brasiliensis. Next base: position 9,396,058 of record CM061269.1, on the reverse strand, counting down.
CAGCAGGCCCTGACTCCCTCGACTTGCAGCTGCCCAGCTGCCCACGCCCAGCACATGTGTATCTGAAGTCAGGTCCAGATACCATTCCAGAAGTGGGGGCACCTACAAAGGCATAAAGGGAAGGCGTCAAGGGCCTAGACCACAGCAGCCACAATAACCACTTACAAGCTCCTGAATCTGAGCTTCCTGAGCGGCCACGGCGTCCCTGCTCTGCTTCAGTTTCTCCTCAGAGGCCTGCAGGCTCTGCTCTAGCTCCTTCACCTGAGGGGAACAGAAGCATTCTTTCACCAGTGTTGGTCTGTTGGTTGGAGTGTTGTAGTCCTGTGGACCAAAAGGTCATGGGTTCGATTCCCGGTCAGGGTGCATATGGGAGGCAAGCGATCAATGTATCTTTCTCACATCGATGATTCTCTTTCTTCTCTCTCTCTCTCTCTCCCCCTCCCTTTTTCCTTCTCTAAAATCAATTTTTAAAATTTCGTTTCCTAAAAAAAAAAGAAAACTGAGAGTAAAAACAAATGGCTTTAAAAACCAAATCAATTTAAGTCAGAAATCAGGTACATTATTGAAAATTTCTAAATTAGGAAATAAATACCCATAGTTCTACCACTATAAAACATTATCATCCTAATGTATTCTCTTCCAATCTATCATTAGGACTTTTTAAAATAACTATGTATAGAATTCTCGTAAAACTGTATTTTTCCTCCTCAAAGTTTTCTTCTGTGTTTCCATGTGGTCTTCAGACCTCAGATTATTTTCTCAAAGGATATGCCCGGCCAGTGTGGCTCAGTGGTTGAGCGTCGACCCATGCACCAAGAGGCTGACGATTCGATTCTTGGTCAGGGCACATGCCCAGGTTGTGGGCCAAATCCCCAGTAGGGGGCATGCAGGAGGCAGCCAATAGATGTTCTCTCTCATTGATGTTTCCATCTCTCTCTCTAAAATCAATAAAGAAAAAAAAAAGGATGTTTCAGAATTTGCTGTACTGCTGCCTACTGTGCTGGTTCTTGGGTTCTTCCCCTTTTCCCATCCAAAATACAGCAGTTAACATCTTCATGCAAATTTTTTGACCTGTTTGATTCACTTCCTTAGGATAGATTCCAAGAGGTAGGATTACTGTTCTGACACAAATTTTGGTTTCATTCATTCCACAAATATCGACCCAGTCTGACTACGACGTACCTGGCCCTGCACGGGAACATGGGGCTGGCCCAGTGGACAGGATGACAACACACTGCCCAGCACTTAGCTAGACTTCACTCTCCAATGGGGCATTTTTATCCGACTCCAGCTATCTGCCAACTTCTCTCATACAGCCCTCTTGTTTGTGGAATAAGGTCTGCCCTTGGGGAACTTTATTATCAGCACATAAGCACAAGAAGGTGGCAGCTTGTCAAGGAGAGGTAGGTACCCAAGGAGAAGAGGATGTTTTCAGGTTTCATGGTTCCCCAGATACACTCACATTACATGACTTAACTATAACAACCCCATGAGAACAGTGTGAGTACTTCCATAGAGGAGACCAGTAATGTTACTTGTCTATGATCATAAACATTATTAGTGGTAGAGCCAGGACCGAAACTGAGCTTTTAAATTCCTGGGTTCAGAAAACATCTACTCAAGTCCTAGTTAGGGGCGGAACTCAAGAAAGATTTCAGACCTTCAAAAGGTTAAGTAAGCACAGAGTTACTATACGTCCCGGCAAGTCCACTCCTAGGTCTACACCTAAGAGAAGTGACAGTGTGAACCCACACAAAAACCTGCTCTGCACTACACTCGTGTTCAAGCAGCATTATCCACAATAGCCAAAAGGTGGAAACAACCCGAATGTTCATGACAAATGAATGCATGAACAAAGTGTGGTACATCCTTACAATGGAATAAAAGCCTTAAAGTGGCTTATTCAGCCTTAAAAAGGAATGAAATTCTGACACCTGCTACAACATGGATAAACCTTGAAGACATTATGCTCAGTGAAATAAGTCAGACACAAAAGGACAAATATTGTATGATTTCACTAATATGAGGTACTTAGATTTGTCAAATTCACAGAGACAGAAAGTGGACTGGAGGTTGCCAGGGGCTGGGGAGAGGAGAGAATGGGGAGCTATTGTTTCAATGGGTGCAGTTTCAGTTCTGAGAAGATGAAAAAGATCTGGAGGTGGATGGTGGTGATGGTTGCACAAAAATGTGAATGTACTTAATGCCACCGAATTGTACATCTAGAAATGGCTGAAATGGTAAATTTTACTTTATGTGTATTTTACCACAACAAAAAAATGGATACTCAGAAATAAAACGACCCTGGCCAGGTAGTTCAGTTGGTTAGACCATCATCCTGATACTCCAAGGTTGCAGGTTTGATCCCCGGTCAGGGCATATACAAGAATCAACCATTGAATGCACATATAAGTGGAACAACAAATCGATGTTTCTCTCTCTCTCTCTCAAAAAAATCAGTAAAAAAATTAAATTAAAAAAACCTGGAATTATAATAAAGCTTTAAAATATATTTATCAGCAAATAAGATTTTACAAAATAAGCCCGGCTGGTGTGGCTCAGTTGCTGAGCGTCAACCCATGCACCAAGAGGTCGCTGGTTCGATTCCCAGTCAGGGCACATGCCCAGGTTGTGGGCCAAATTCCCAGTGGGGGGCATGCAGGAGGCGGCCCATCGATGTTCTCTCTCATTGATGTTTCTATCTATCTTCTTCTCCCTTTCTTCTAAAATCAATAAAGAAAAAAAATTTTTTTAAAATTTTACAAAATGAGCTAAATTGCTATGGTCTGAAAGTCTGTGCCTCCTACCTCCCAATTCATATGCTGAGATCTTGATGTGGGGCCTTTGGGAGGTGCTTAGGTCATAAGGGTAGAGCCCTCATGAATGGTATTAGGGCTCTCATTAAAGAGGCCCCAGAGATCCTTTGCCCCTCCCACCACTTCACGCTCCTTAAACTGGCAAAAAATTAAAAAGGCTGGGAAATATCAATGTTGGAAAATCCCCCAAGAGGCAGATACAGGAACCGCCATGCACGCTGGGGGACTAGAGCCAGGTGCAGCCCTGCTGGGAACATCCTTGTCCTACTTAGTCACATGAGGTCACATGCATTCTCTCTTCTCCTCAGGCCACAGGGATAGGATGTTTGCTCCAGTGTAAGCTGTGGTGACAGGAAGAAGGCCATCTGCATGTCTGTCATCTAGTAGAGAACTACAAAGTAGAGTGGCTAAGTACAGTGAAGTGGACACTGACAGAAGATGAGCGGTTGAAGGTAAGAGAGAAGACATATGCACAGCTGTACCATTTACATAAATTAATACACCTGCACACAAAACAATGCCACATATTTTGGGATAACCCAACAACAGACGGATCTCTATTAACCATGTCAGAATGGTTCCCTCTGGGAGGAAGAGAAATGGGGATAAAAGGGAACAAACAAGAAGACAACTCTGTGTAGAACAACGCTGACAATGCAGCAAGAATGAAGAGAATGACTAACTCAACCCTATACAGATAAGATCCAAAAAACAGTCCCTTCCAAAGAAAACCTCTGACTCAAGGGGATTCTCAGCCACAACCAAGTCATCCAACAAAGGTACCACCTAGACACAGTGATCACGGGGAGTAAGGTCAGTACCCGCGTCTCTAGGATGTCAATGGCCTTGGCCTGGCTGCTTCTGGCTGCCAAGAGCTGCTGCCTGGTATCCTCCAAATTCTGCTCAGCAACTGTTTTCTGTAAGTGGAAGAAGATTAAAAACGACAGTCATTGAATAAACATTTACTGATATCTACAACATACTATAATTTGTATAAGACTCAAAGGACACAAATACATTAAAAAAACAGGTAATTAAGATAAAATTCATATATCATAAAGTATACACAGATCAATTTGACACAGTTCTTTGCCCTTGAGGCTGGGGCAAAAGAGTAACACAAAAATTATAATAGAACACAATGGTGCCCACAAGAAGGAATACAGAGCAGGAGATGCGCATGGCCTCAGGGAAGTGGGAGGCTTCCTAATGCACAGGTGGCCGGGGGAACACCACACAGGATGGCCAATGAAGGTGGAAACAGCCTGGGACATTTGGGGAACTACAACTTGCCAAAAGAGAAAATGATGGTGGGCTCAGGTCAAGAAACAAGACTAGAAAGTGAGGCAAAGGGCCAGATCATGAGAAGCTTTTTATGCTGCAGAAAGAAGTTTGAATTTAATTCTGTAGGCAATATTTCTCAAAGTGGAGCTGTCTAAATACTGGCATTAAAATTTAATTGGGGCCCTGGCCAGTTTGGCTCAGTGGTTAGAGCGTCGGCCCGCACACCAAAGGGTTGCGGGTTTGATTCTGGTCAAGGGCATGTACCTGGGTTGCAGGTTCAATCCCTGGCTCTGGTTGAGGTCGTGCAGGAGGCAACCAATAGATGTGTCTCTCTCACATTTATGTTTCTCTCTCTCTCTCTCTCCCTCTCCCTCCCTTCCACTCTATCTAAAAATTAATGGAAAAATATGCTCAGGTGAGCATTAACAAAAAAACACTTAATTGCCGGGAAGGGTGGGGGGTTAAACTTGAGGCTTTACTCTAGGCCTATTACTCCAGACATCAGAATTTATGATGGCAGGGCCAGAGATACATACTTTAAACAAATGCCCCAAGTAACTCCTAGGCACACTAAACTTTATAATAATGATGATGGCACAATAATGATTATAATAGTAATAGTTGAATTATATCAAGATCCTACTATGTACTATGATCTAAGCCTCATTCTAAGCATTCACATATTGTAACTAATTTAATCCTAGTAACAACTCTGCATTTGGTACAATTAATAACCCTATTTTACAGAGGAAAAAATAAACAGAAAGAAATTAGATTACTAGATGTAAGCCACAAGCTAATAAATAGAAGAGGCAAGATATAAATCTAGTCTGGTTCTAGAAATCAATTACACTCTAGAACCCACATCATACTCACTGTAGATTGTAGGGAAATTGGGTAGATCTTTAAATTTAGGAAGACCAGTTGGGCAGTAATCATGGAGGACTGTGCCAGAGGGTGAAAGAAGAGAGGCTGATGCTGGGAAGGCCAGTCCGGAGACTTCTAATATGGACTAGGCTACAGTGGCAGTGGAGACAAGAGATATTTAGTGGAAACTAACTGAAGACAGAAAGTGAGGGTCTAATCTAGGCCCAAGGCCTTGGCTTTGTCACCTTTGTCATGATGAGGCCAATCACTGGTATACCAGAGGAGGAGTGGAATGAGGGCAGACAATGAGCTCAGACCTGATGAGAAAGCAAGTTCACCTACATCACTGGGCAAGAAGTCAGTCTTCTCAATAGTTTCCCTCAGCCAAGGAGAGTCCACGTGCTGCCCAAGGCAATTTTGCTCAAGCCAAAGGCAGATGGTAACTACGTTCCTTGGCCAATGGAAAGTGCAAAAGGGAGGAGAGCAGAGCAGTAAGACAAGACAGTCCAACTGGTGTAAAGCCCTAGGTGGGGTTCATTGGTTCTCAAGATGCTCTTTGTTCACAGGCATCTCTGAGCAAAGCTTTCCCTGAGGAAAACATGTCACACACAGGTGACATAAGGCACTTTTTGCTGTAAGCAGGACAATCAGAAGTTGGAGGGAGTGCTCTTCTCACCACGCTGTTTGAAGACTCCTAGGATCTGCAACTCTAGGATTTTATGAAATCTCCTTCCCCAAACTGGCTGGCTCAGAGAGAGCTAATTACCTCTTTCAGGAGTTCCTGTACATGTTCTTCTCCTGACAAATTCTGCTCCAGTCTCTTCTCTAAGGATGTGACTTTCTCCTGCAAATGTGTGATGAGTGTTTCTTTCTCTTGAGTTTCAGCAGTGACCTGCAGGTAAAAGCAGAGATTACATTACAGTGTAAACCCTCTCTCCCTCCCTTTATGTATCCTCTAAGACCACTGCGTTTCCCTGAAATTCTGTTCTCAACTGCATTCCAGAAGAATATACAGCCAGGAAATCTTTCCTGAAAATAGGACACAGAAGATACAAAATCAGAACTCAGCGCCACTTAGGCATCCAGTTCAGACATCATCTAGCAAGAGGCAAATGCCTTCTCCAGGTTAAGCAACTGACAACCTGGGAAGGAGCAATGCTCTTACCTCTGTGGAATATAGCCAGGACCCTGGGAAGATGCTTCCCCTCTTTAAAATAACTCGGTTGTATTGTGATAATCTACTAGCTGAAGGAATGCTTCTCCTTGCACTCTTATCAAGCATGCATTTAATCCTATTAATCCACAGTCCAACAGAACCTACATCTTTACCCCAAATGCCAGATGCAGCAGAGATAATCCCATGCAAGAAACTCCCAGCCAGCTCTACAATGACCTACAGAACAGTGCTCCTGGAAACGTGAGGCTGGATGAAGCACTGATGATGCCAGTGTAGATGCCTTAAGACGAAGACAGAACTTCTAAAACAAATGATGATATACACCCTGGCTCACAGCACAGGGGCCACAGACAGCTGCTGTGCATCTCATACCTTAGCCCCAACCAACAGCTGCCCACTTACTTATTTCAGTCTATTTCTTTAGCTATGATGGTAGAGGTGGGTTGGGACTGGATGAACGGTAACATTATGCAAGGCAGAGAACACAGAAGGGAAAGGGAGTTTGACAGGAAGGAAAAACAAAGTTTTTGCCATAATGACCCATCTGTATGGGTCTCTTACTAATAATGTTAATAACAGAGATCGTAATAATTATAATAGCACGGTGCAGCAGCAACAGCAGCTATAGTTTTCAGAGTATGTACAAGTACATCCCATCATCTCTAGTTCTTACAACCACCCTTCACTATGTTCATTTACAAGGAAAATGAAGATTGAAGACTAGTCCAAAAGCACACACCTTATTGAAAGATAAAGGATTCAAACCCAGGTCTTCTGGATCCAAAACCTGTACTCATTCTACTACTACCCATCAATCTGAACTTCAGAAATACAAGTGACCCTTTCCAGTGAAAATCAAAAGAACAAATCTTATACAAGTCAGTGTGTCAGGCAGCGCTAAGAACAGAAAAAGAATCAGTCATCAATTTCCACTTAGACTTCTGTGTACCACATCCCAGACAGAGTCCCCCTCTCCACTCAGGCTGCTTTAATTCAGGTCCTCAGCATCTAATGTACTACAGCTGACATCACACTTAGTGGGGTGGTGAGAAAACTCAAAGCTTTCCTACTATGATCAATTACAAGGCAAGGATGTCCCCTCTCACCACTCCTTTTCTCTTATTTTTTATCCTCACCCAAGGACATTTTTGCATTTATCTTCAGACACAGTGGGAGGGAGAGAGGAGGGAAGAGAGAGAGAGAGAAACATCGATGTGAGAGAGACACACTGACTGGTTGCCACTCACACGGCCCTGGTTTGGGGCCAGGGACAAACTGCAACCGAGGTATGTGCCCTTAGCGGGAACTGAACCCGGGACTCTGGTCTGTGGGCCGATGCTCTAACTGCTGAGCCAAACCGGCCAGGGCTCACCACTCCTTTTCAACACTGTATTAGAAGTCCTTGCCAGTGCAATAAGGCAAGAAAAGGAAATAAAAGGTATACAGATTGGGAAGGAAAACATAAAAACTGCCTGTGTTTGCAGATGACATGATCATCTATGTAGAAAATCCAAATGATCTGACAAAAAAACTGGAACTAATCAAGATTGCAGGACACAAGGTAATTTGTGACTCCAAGGTTAGATAAAATCTGATGCCCTCTTATAGGATCTCACAGAATCCTACAGTTTTCCTTTACAGCATGCCTAATAGTTTGCAAATATGTATTTATGTGATTATTATTATTATTTTTTGTTAGAAAGAATTTTTTGAAAGATTTTTTAATTGATTTTTAGAGAGAGAGGGAAAGAGAGAGAGAGGGAGAGGGAAATACTGATGTGAAAGCAAAATACTGATCATCTACCTCCTGTACACCCCCACTGGGGATTGAGCCAGCAACCTGGGCATGTGCCCTAACCAGGAATCGAACCAGGACCTTTTAGTACACAGGATGACGCTCAACCAACTGAGCCACACTGGCCAGGGCTATTTATGTGATTACTGATTAATGTCTGACTTCCCCTCTAGACTATAAGCAGTATCCATTTTGCTCACCACAGTATTTCTAACATTCAGCACAGCACAGAGCCTGGTACATAGTAAAGCTCAAATCATATATTTAGAATGAATGGGGGAACCTAGTATAACCAGAGCCTGGACAATTAGTTTTTCCAATTATAAAATGAATGGATAGTCCTAATTGATATCAAAGGGTCCCTCGAATCCCAAAGTTTTGTGTCTGTTATCCCCTCTATCCCCGTTCCCCAAATGCATTCTGTACCATTCCGCTTTCTCTGCCTCCTGCTGTCCTACCCATCCTTGAAATTTCAGTTCCTCCAGAAAGAGATCTTTGATTCCTGTGCTGGAAATGCACTCCCTATAGCATTCCTTTTGAATTTGAAAAATCTACTTCACTTATTTGGGACTTGAGTTGTAAATTTTTTTCTTATGATCACAGGAGGTTTGAGTTCTATAATAAAATTGTAAGTCTCTAAAAGAAAACACCATGTCTGGACTTTCAGTTCGTTAAGGATAGAGACCTTATATCACAGTCATTCATTTGTGTAAGATCTATTTACTGGGTGCTACTTGTTGTGAGGCAAAAGCCCAGAAGAAGCATGAGTTTTGGAGTAAGACTTGGGTTAGAATCTAGCTCTGTCACTTACTATATAAATTTTTTTAAAAAATCCTCACCCGAGGATATTTTTCCATTTATCTTCAGATAGAGTGGAAGGGAGGGAGAGGGAGGGGGAGAGAGAGAAAACATTGATCTGAGAGGCACATTGATTGGTTGCCTCCCACACAACCCTGACCAGGGCCAGGGATCAAACCTGCAACCCAGGTACATGCCCTTGACCAGGAACTGAACCCAGGACCCTTCGGTCCACAGGCCATCACTCTAATCGCTGAGCCAAACCAGCCAGGGCACTTATTGTATAAATTTAAACAAGGTATATAACCTCTCTTAAGTTTCCATTTAGTTATCTGTAAATTTGCTAATAATTAGCTGGAAGAGGTATACAGACTTCTGTTTACACAAATCTTACTGTACTGTAATGATGCTATAGTCTCCCTTGCATGTGAGATTAGTTTTCAAGGGATGAAGGTAGGATTCATGGTACCCCCTCTAGGGAGTGTTTTGTCTTAAGAGGGGAGGAGGCTAGATTGTCAATGACTGAAGGATGCTTCTGGCATTCAGAACCAGGGGCCAGGAAAGCTAAATATCCTGCAATGTGAGGGACAATCATACAATACAAATTATTCTGCTCAAAATGGTGAAAAGAAACATACCATTGAGAAACACTATTCTACAATCAATAATATTATTATTGTTCATTTTTATATTCTCAGAATTTAGCACATACCTAGAGTAGAAGGGCAATACATGTATGTTGGCCAAATGAAAAAACAAATTGTAATATCATTTATGTGCTTTTGAACAAATCGGAGAAGAGCCAGGAATGTCAAACATACAACTTAGGCCATGTTGACCATGACTATTACGTTTTCTTGTACTCAGGGTCCATCATGTAGTATATATATATATTTTTTTGGGGGGGGGGCCTTCCGGTAAAAACCAGAAGACCTACTAGACAAATTCAAAAAGAGCTGTAAGCACTCATCATGTAGTATTTTAAGACATATGTGAATAGATCAAATGGTGTGCTTTGAGAATTCTTGTCAAGGCAATACTGGTCTCTTCTGTTAAGCAACCTTTGTCCAGCTGCGTGGCCACTTCCACTGGAAAGAGGCCTGGCTAAACAGGGAACCAGGGCAATGTGGGCTGCGTGAGAAACACGTTTCAGCAGCCATCCTGAGGAGGAAGTTTCTGACAGAATTAGTTTTTTACCCCACTCGTGAATCCTAGGAAGGAACCTGGGTCCCCTCCTAGCATTCTACTTACTTTTTTTTATTTTTTGTTTTTGTTCTACTTACCTTTTGCAAATCAATGGAAAGCTGCTGAATGAATGCTTGGAGCTCTTGTTCCTTTTGTTCCAGGGCTGTAATCTTATTTTCTGCACCTGTTTTTGAAGCTGTCACAAGCTCTCTTGATTGAAAGAAAGCAGACAATGAACAAATTTGGATATCTTATCTAAGACACACTCTTCCACAGGAAAAATACAGCTGGTTCTTTATATATCAGGGCTGCAAACATTCGCCATGTGAAGATTATCAATGAAGAAGACTCCTTAGCTCTCTCTCTGAAGCAGAAGCCCAAAGAGAAAAATTCCACCCAGGTTTAAGCAAGACACCCTGATCTGCCTTTGGTTTCTCAATAGCTTAGAAACTAAAACACACTGAATCGCTCAGCAGGGATGGAGGGGTCCTGAGCTCAGGCTGGGAAGGGGAATAAGGGTTTGGGGTTAGGGGTCCTGAGCCCTAGGCAGATAAGGACAAGCCCAGAAGCCTTTGCCAGAACTGAGATCAGAAAGTGTTGCACTGAGTAATGGGGACTGGTGGACGGGTTATAGCCAGAGCTACACTAACACCACTTCCCATGGGCCCCACAGACCAAGCAAGAACCTCTGCTCTTCCAGCGTTGAGCAGTGTCTCTGCAATTCTTCAAGCTTCTGCCTTAAGTCTGATGACATCTGATTGGAGGTCATCAACTCCTCCTGGGTGCGACTAAGTTCTCTGGTTCGTGCCTCCAACTCTTGCTCCATTTTCCCCAGACTTTCTTCTCTTTTTAAAAGCTGACACAAAAATAGAGTTTCACTGAGCTACTACTAAGAAATATAATTTAAAAAAATATCTGGACCAATAAGCCAAACTTCCATAACATTTTTGTGAGCTTCTAAGTGGCCTTATATGCCCAGTAGTGAAAAAGGAAAGAAAATCAAACAGAACATTTCCACTCTAATAAGTTGAAAAACAAAAACAACAACAACAACATGAGCCCTTGCCGATTTGGCTTAGCAGTTAGAGCATCAGCCCGTGGACCAAAGAGCGGCAGGTTCAATTCCCAGTCAAGGGTATGTACCAGGGTTGCAGGTGCGATCCCTGGCCCTGGACGGGGTCATGCAAGAGGCAACCAATCGATGTGTCTCTCTCACATAGATATTTCTCTCTCTCTCTCTCTCTCTCTCTCTCTCTCTCTCTCTCTCTCTCTCTCTCTCTCCCCCTCCTTCCTTCCCATTCTACCTGAAAAAAAAAAATCAATGGAAAAATATCCTCGGGTGAGGATAAAAAAAAAAAATATTAAGTATGATTAACTTCAAAGATTACTGGGGTATGTTTCTCAGCACTTAGAGGATGATGGCTAGCAAAATCAGAATAATGAATGATCTACTCAGCACTTAGCTACTAAAACAAAAATGCGCACCAAGTGTTTCACTTTACTTAGTTCCTGTTGCTGGAAGCCCTCTAATTCATCCATTTCATCTCTCCTTTGGAAAAGATTCAAACTCTGGTTCTTCATGTCCTGTAACTGAGCTGTCAGAAACCTTTTCTCCTATTTGGAAGAAGAAGACATCAACTCAGGCAGCTAAGACATTAAAATCGTATTATGTAAGCAGAACTCTTAAGGTAAATCTTTTTAAAAATCTCTTGTCAGTAGACAATAAAACATTGATAATAGGAAGCTTTACAGTAATATGATAAATATGGCATTAATTAAATTAAAAATAAATGTTTTAAATGATAGTTGTGAATAAGGGCAATAAGAACAACAATTTCTTAACATTTTAAAGTCTTAGTTTGGCCCTGGCCGGTTTGGCTCAGCAGTTAGAGCGTCGGCCCCTGGGCCAGAGAGTCCCGAGTTCGGTTCCCGCTAAGGGCACATACCTCGGTTGCAGTTTGTCCCTGGCCCGGGTTGGGGTTGTATGGGTGGCAACCACTCGATCTGTCTCTCTCATATCAATATTTCTCTTTCTCTCTCTCTCTCTCTCTCTCTCTCTCTCCTTCCCTCCCTCCCTCCCTCCCACTCTATCTGAAGATAAATGCAAAAATGTCCTCAGGTGAGGATAATAATAAAAAAATAAATAAATAAAGTCTTAGTTTGATTAGTAATTCCAGATATCTATTTTATACGTCTATTCTCAGTGACAGACCCAATCGGCTGAATAACATTAATAACTGGAGTAAGAGACTAAATGCCCTTAAAAATTCAGATGCATTTAAGTAGAACTGATTTCAATTAGCAAGTCAACAAAAATTAGACTTCACTGCTGTCAGCAGGTTACAATTTAATAAATGATAGCTTTCCAAGATGGATTCTCTTAAGGACAAACACTACTGCTACAGTTTCTAATTCTTGGTTGAAAGGAAATGAAACAGTCTAAAAATAACATTTTCAAAAATCACAGTGGCTTCAAAGACCTACATAGGTGTCTCTTCAGTCTTTCTTGGTCTAAAATATTTCCCAAACCCTCCTTTGAGTGGGGAGGGGGGGAAGAGGACAGTCTCCTTAATGAACTGAAAGTTCCATCCTATATGGATCCCTCTTTACCATAATTTTAAAAGATTAAAAAAATAGTCCAATTAGAATTTTAATTGCTACAATCTTAACAGTTTCTTACAATAAGAAAACTTTGACCTAACTCATACCAGCATATTTAAAAAGACCATCATTAACACCATGGTTAGAGGTTTTTTTAGGCACACGTTTCTTTGGGAGATAGCTTGACTTTTCTGTAATTCTTTCCTTATATAAATAAGTTAAAGCATTATGATTTAATAATCAGATTTCTACAGAACACACACAAAGAAAATCACTGCTTTAACTTGGTGTTTGATCTCAAGACTAAAGCAATAATAAAATTCAGCTGTTTAATATATTAACAGTAAGCGTATTTTGCAAGTGAATATATCAATCTAAGAAATAATTTTTCTACCACGAAGAGTAAGTTAAAAGTACACAATGAAAACAAGGAATGAATAAAGTAGCAGCATATAATTCAGGCTGAGGGTGTTGGACTATTGATTATTTGAAATTAAAATGCTTTTTCTAATTTTAGGCTTGAAATTTCATCTTCCTGTGCATGTCTGGGAGCCAGGTATACATGACCTTAGGCACCTACACAGAGTTAGACAGCTGTGGTGCTGGGATAATCCATTTTCTTCATCTGTGTCTAGCCAAGAGGCTCTCTCATTTACTCAGTGCTGAGCTTGGAGAAATGCCCTCCTTTCACTGTCTCCTCACAAGTGTTCCTAATGCTACCAGAGTGTCAGTCAGGGCCCCAGCAGGAAACAGATGGCAAACTCAAGTTAGGTATTCTGAGAAGAGTTTTAATAAAGGAACTTTTCAAAGCTGTGGGCAGGGTAACAAAACCCCAATGAGAAAATGTGCTAGTAACAGATGGGCATGAAGGGGCAAAGAAATGAAGAGGTTATAAGAAACCCAGAGAGGGACGATCTATGTCAAGAGGGTAAACCAAAGGCCCAACTAAAGCTGTGACCTTTGGTCATGGGATATAACTAACCTGAAGGGATCCCACATGGAGAAGGCTGGGGGAATAAACCTTCTGACCACACTCTTCTTCCACACACAGTTCTTTTAGTGTTCCCCACTGGTGGAACCCAATCAGAAGCAAAAGGGCAATGTAGCCCTGCTGAGGCAGGTCCTATCGGCCTTCAGGTACACAGAGAAAGGGAAGAGAGGGGTGGAGAGTATATTGGGAGGGACATGCCCACCAAGAAAAGGTAAGATATGAGTTTTTCAAGTCAATGTCTAATCATCCAGTACCCTGCTTCTAAGAGGAGGTATAGTTATCAGTACACTGGGTATTGTAGAAACCATTTTCTAAGCCCCACAGAAGAGGCCAACATTTGGAATAAGACAAAAATAAAGATGAACTAACCTTTTCAAGTTGATCCACTTTTTGTGACCATTCCTAAAACAAAAGAACAAAAAAAGTACTTTCCAGAGAAGAGTATCAGTAATATTAAGATTTTCAGAAAACTAAATAATCTAACCATCCCTCCCTCGCCCACCCACAAAGCAACCCACCAACCAAACAAAACAGCAAATTAAAAAAAAACCACAACATAGCCCTGGCTGGTGTGGCTCAGCAGTTGCAGTGTCAGCCCTCGCACCAAAGGATGGTAGGTTCGATTCCCAGTCAAGGGCACATACCTGAGTTGCAGGTTTGATCCTTGGCTCCAGTTGGAGCACGAGTGAGAAGCAACCAATCGATATGTCTGTCTCTATGGATGTTTCTCTCTCTCCCCCTCCCTCCCTTCCACTCTCTCTAAAAAAAAAAAAAAAAACAATGGAAAGATATCCTTGAATGAGCATTAACAGAACAACAACAAAAAAAAACCTCCATGAACTTGGCTTACTATTAAGAAAGCCAAGAGTCCTAAAAGAAGAAAATGAACTTTTTCTAAAACTCTAGAATACAAATATAAGCCTACAGATTTTTACTATGTAGAGCAACCAAACAAAGCTCTCTGTTGTTCTTATGCAACTTTTCAGCTAATTCCTGAGTGGTTTTCCATGATTACTACTATAACTTCTTGGGATTGATAGCTGGACCAGCTGAGTTGGTAACTTTATAACTGATGTTTAGAAATTAATTTACTAAAGGGGGAAGGTCTTCAGTAGCCCCTAATAATTATTTCCCTTCTCCTCTTGATTTTACCAATATGCTTTATGTCATCTGGTATAAGTTAATGAAAAGGGGATTATGTCCCTTATTCACAAATCACTGAACAGGGGTAAAAATAGCTGCTGGCACAAAAGGCCATATCCCAAGTGTCTACAATCAGAATCTACCAATTTTAAATTATTTCTGCTTTTATATAAACTCATACCATCATAGTTAGCCACTAAGTATGGTATTGGCGAATTATGATTTTTTCTGGCTAGTAAATGTCCTAGATGACAAATACACACTTCATTTTTATTTTTTAAAAATATTTTAAAAATTAATTTTTAGAGAGAGAGGGAGAGGAGGAGAGAGAGAGAAACATCAATGTGAGAGCGAAACATTGGGGCTGCCTCCTGCACGCCCCCTACAGGGGATCAAGACTGAAACCTGGGCATGTGCCCTGACTGGGAATCAAACCAGCAACCTTTCAGTGCATGGGATGATGCCCAACCAACTGAGCCACACCAGCCAGGGCCAAATACACACCTTATTTTTATTATTATTATCTTTAATCCTCACCTGAGGACATTTTTCTATTTATCATCAGATAGAGTGGGAGGGAGGGAGGGAGGGAGAGAGAGAGAGAAACATCGATGTGAGAGAGACACATTGACTGGTTGCCACCTACACGACCCCGACCAGGGCCAGGGATGAACCGCAACTGAGGTACTAGCCCTTGACTGGAATTGAACCGGCGACTCTTTGGTCTGCGGGCCGACGCTCTAACCGCTGAGCCAAACCGACGGGGCCAAATACACACTTTAAAACCAACCAACCACCCTGGCCGGTTTTGCTCAGTGGTTAGAGCATCAGCCCACGGACCAGAGAGTCCCAGGTTCGGTTCCCACTAAGGGCACATACCTCGGTTGCAGTTTGTCCCTGGCCCCGGTTGGGGTCGTGTGGGTGGCAACCAGTCGATGTGTCTCTCTCACGTCGATGTTTCTCTCTCTCTCTTCCCCCCTCTCTCCCTCCCGCTCTATCTGAAGATAAATGCAAAAATGTCCTCGGGTGAAAATAAAAAAAATAACAAAAAAAACAACCAACCAACCACCCCATCTACTATAGGTAAATTATACATTTTCTTAAATGCAACATAATATAATAAATTGACCCTGTCTTAAAAGATCGGGATTATCATTATATTATCTTGATGCTGAACTTAGATTTAAAATGCCATTGCATCCCTGGCCGGTTTGGCTCAGCGGTTAGAGCGTCGGCCTGCGGTCCAGAGAGACCCGGGTTCGGTTCCCGCTAAGGGCATGTACTTCGGTTGCAGTTTGTCCCCGGCCCTGGTTGGTCGTGCGGGTGGCAGCCACTCGATGTGCCCCTTTCACATCGATGTTTCTCTCTCTCTTCCTCTCTCTCCCTCCCACTCTATCTGAACAAAAAATGAAAAAATGTCCTCGGGTGAGGATTAAAAAAATAAATAAATAAATAAAATAAAATAAAATAAAATAAAATGCCATTGCACAAATATATTTCCTAATAGCTAGTAATAGCACTATTTTCCTTTCTTATTGCCATTCATTCAGCACCTTTCAATGGATGATTCTAACGAGATTATAGGAGTTCCTTTATTTCTAGCTGGCTGGAGATGAAGAAATCTGGGAACAGAGATTGTAAGAATTATATACATCATGGATGATGGTAGTTTAATATCATCTTGTCCACTATAAAAGGCAAGTGTTTGGGTCTAGGCTTTGAAACAGGTTTTTAGAGGACAGAGACCTTTTTCCTTGTCTTGGGGCTCACTACCAGATTATGGACACACAATTTCCCTCCTCCATTTTACAAAGCTACACAGTTGGCCTGGCTGGTGTGGCTCAGTAGACTGAGCATCAGCCCATGGACTGAGAGGTCCTGGATCGAGTCCTGGTCAGGGACATGCCCAGGTTGCAGGCTTGATCCTCAGTGCGGGGAATGCAGGAGACAGCCAATCAATGTTTCTCTCTCTCTCTCCCTTTCTCTCTCTCTAAAAAAAAAAAAAAAAAACACCAATGAAAACATATTTAAAAATAAATAAATAATTTTTAAAATCTACAAGTTGGAGAATGATACTCCCACATTCTGGGCACATTTCATGATTATAACTGTGAAATTTCTTGATAATTTCCCACCTGAGGCCAAGTGAAATCTCAACGAATATATATAACCTTCCTTTCTCTTAGGTTATAAATATTTTCTACCAGGTTTATGTCATAATTTTAAAAAATCATGTCACTAAGTGAAATCTTTTCACAAGTCTTGGGCAATGTCACATATAAAATACCTGGTCTTTTCTGGCTAATGCCAAAGTCAGTTCTTCTGCCATTTTGGCTCTGTTGGCTTGGAATGTCTCATTCTGCTCTTGAAATTTCCGCATGGAAGCTGTTAACAAAGAGGCTTTATTTGAGATATGGAAAAATTTCAGAAATAGCATGACAAATAACCCACGTGATTACTTTACAATTGTCACCTAACAAAAAAGGTCAAGGTCACATAAGTGAATTATGAGACTGGGAAAAACCTGATCCACCTTGACTTTCTCAGAATCTTTTGCCCTTAATAACAAACCACCGTTTTTGTTTGTTTGTTTCCTGTTGTTTTTGTTTTTTGCAATAGTCAAGTATATACATTTAGGAAGATGCCAAAAGTTAACTCTTTAAATGGTTTACCAATGATAGAACACTGAGTTAGGTAGGGTGCAAGAAAGCACCAGTGCTGTTGCTAAGTGATGGCTATTACCACTCTATAGAATTAAAACCAAAGCAACATACAAAAAATTTTCTTTCACTTTGTTTTCCTTTAAAAAGTTGTTAGTATATATTATATCAACTAAAAATAATTTTCTACTTCTGTTAGCATTTTCTTGGATTGAATCCAATGAAGAAAGAACACATGATTTAGGGTAGAATAAACAAAATGTATGTTCTATTGTTGGAGGAGTGATGACAGTTGGCGATTTCCCCCAGTTTCTGAACACAGCAGGAATGGAGCTATGGCTAGAACCAAAGCCTCCTAATCTAGGTCCAAGGGCCAGGCACTAGATTTTGCCAATAAACTGGTCAACTGGATGGACACAGCTGATAATGGCCTTCTCCTAAGAAGCATGCCCATAAGGCAACATAAATATGAGTTGTAAGTTACTAAATAGCAAACAAATGTTGTATCAACCTGGTTAAGAAATACTGTATACTACTCATAAAATAAAGATTTGAGCTGTGACAAAGCGAAAAATTTAACCATACACGATCGTTTCATTTCAAAAAACTAAACCCAAAAATGATTGGGGAAAAAAAACAGGAAAAAAAAAATACGTACAATCCTGGTGTTTTTCTAATGCAATTTCAAGCTTCTCTTTTATCTTCTGCAAGTTTCGGACCTGTTCAGCATAGTCTTGGGTGAGGAGGGTGACGCACATACCAGGAATGGACAAACATCAGGAAAGGAAGTTAATTAAACAAAACAAAAAAAATGAATGAAAATGATGATGATTTTCTCAGCCTGAAAACCATTCCTGGTAAGGAAAGCTAGGCAGACAGCCTCCCAGTAACAATGAACAACACAGGCAAACAGGTATAGTACAAACTATCCACAGTGTAAATGGTGAATACAAACAGGCAGATTCATTTAGCTTTGATAAAAACAAGAATTGGGCTTGGTTTGGTCATCAGAAATGCTCTGCCTATGAAAACCATTATTATCTCATTACTTAATTTCAAATCTCAGTTTTCACTTTCCCTTCCAGTCTTAGCAGGACAGATAAAAGGGAACTCACCAATAGCTCACTTTCAGTCCATACAACTGAGGAACAGTGGTTAGGGCAATAGTAAACACCTTACCACAGTATTGCCTATACAGTGAAAGTACTTCATGCTCTAGAAAAGTCAGCTTCCTTTCTACACGGGACCTGAGCTGCCTATGCCACTTTATTTATTTATTTTTATTATTATTATTATTTTTTAATCCTCACCTGAGGACATTTTTTCATTTTTTGTTCAGATAGAGTGGGAGGGGGAGAGAGGAAGAGAGAGAGAGAGAAACATCGATGTGAAAGGGACACATCGAGTGGCTGCCACCCGCACGACCAACCAGGGCCGGGGACAAACTGCAACCGAAGTACATGCCCTTAGCAGGAACCGAACCCGGGTCTCTCTGGACCACAGGCCGACGCTCTAACCGCTGAGCCAAACCGGCCAGGGCACCTATGCCACTTTAAAGGTGCAAGTCAGAATTACCTGGGTGACCAAAGATGATAGTATGGTATAGTGGAAAAGTAGACAGGATTTTGTTCAAATCCCAATTCTATCAGTCCTTAAGCAAATGACTGATCCTAAGCATTGGTTTCTTTACTTATCAAATGATGATATAAGTACACCTACATCAAAGGATGCATTAGATAATAAGCTGTTTTATATGCCTTACGCACCTGGCACACAGTGCTCAATAAAAGGGAGATGCTATTGTTGCTATTATTCATACGAAGCCAGTAGGAAAATACCCAGAACATAAGTGGGCTCAGTAAATGTCAGTTCTCTTCCCTGTCCCTTCCTCTCTAACCTAAGTCAAGCTCAGACTATTCTCCCTTCTATATTAGGGAGGGTACATATTATTTTATAGCTTTCCCCACAACCTTAAACAAATGCACAGTTATTTCACCTGTGTTATTGATACTATTTACACTAGGGGGTAAGAGGACAGTAATAACTGAGTTTGAAGCAGACTGTAATTAAGAGTATGGCCTCTGGTATCAAACAAATCTGGATATGGATCCCAGCTCTACCACCTTCTACTTGTGTGACCCTAACCTTACTATGTCCAATAAGACTACAGTGAGGACAAAATGAGATAACGGACTAAGTAGAAGCTGTAAGCTATACTATGGACCTTTGATAACTGCACAAACACAGAGATTTCACACAAAATTGGGTGAATTTTATAATCTACTGCTTTCATTTCAACAAAATGGGCAATAAGGCCAAGGGACAAAAAGAAACACAGAAGCCACTGACCACTTCACAGGATGAAGCTTTCAAAATGTGTCCAGTGGCAGAAACCAAAATAAGAGCTCACAACTCGATCACAAACATGACCTGCTCAGGCAAAGGATATATTGGGAGTTGTGTACATTGTAAAGCGTACACAAAAAACATAGTGAGAGTTACTGCTTCTATAAAGGTGCTGAAGTTAGAAATACTCATGAAAAGTGGCCCAAAGACCAGAATAACACTTACATAGGTAATACGTAGCTGTAGCAAGTGGCAACATAGCACCAAACCCCTCTGGTATTGAAGAATCCAACATCTGCTGGTCATTCCCTATAAATGGTATCCCCTAGCCCTCTCCACCAGAAAGCAAGCTATACTAATGGCTAACAAAAAATGGTCAAGTCTATTCTACATATACTTTTAACACCTTTTATATCCATGGCTAGAAACCTCAGGAGTAGAAAAACATAAGCTGTTTTTTTTTTTTAACTTTAAAACTCAGTTTTGAATTTACATTATTTGGTATATTAACAAAAGAAGGAACAAAGGGGTAAAAATTGCTCCTTTTTGACTAGTAAGATTAAAATATATCAAAATAACTATAAGGTTATGCTATATGGCTATTTTATAGGGAGAGAGGGTCAGGCAAAGCAAATTCCCTTTGTTTGCTTTTTATGAGTTCTTAGACATACCAGAAAGTCTGGCCTCTAATTTCCGTATCTGTTCATTCCTTCTCAACAGCTGAGATGAAAGATCTTCTCTGGAGCTGCTTCCATCGGAAGCCTGTTGAGAGAGACACAAGAAGAGGTCGTATTCATACATGGGTTTTTGGAAGTGTGAGACCATAGTACTGAACCAGAAAGCAACTACTTTATTATTATTTTTTTAATCCTCACCCAAGTATATTTTTTCCACTGATTTTGAGAAAGAGTGGAAGGGAGGGAGGTGGGGGAGAGGGAAAGAGAGCAAAAGAGAGAGAGACAGAGACAGAGACAGACATAGACATCACTTGGGGATCAAACCTGCAACCCAGGTACATGCCCTTCACCAGGAATTGAACTTGCGACCCTTCAGTCTTTGGGCTAACGCTCTAACCAGCCAGGGCACAAAGTGACTACTCTTATTTTAGGTTTGGTTACACTTGTGATCACTTAAAAGTTTCTTAACTTGCCTGGGCCCCAGCTTGTCAACCTATAAAGCAGAAGCAACACTATATCCATCTATAGTATGAAGAAGATATAAGACGTTAAGATGTGTGTGTATACATGCTATTGGAATAAATAGTGGTGAACAAATCCATTATGATCTTATTACACCAAGTACATAATATAAAATAAATGTTTTCAATGATTAAAAATAAAAAAGGAAATAATTTTATTTTTCCAAAGGTAAAGTCCTGGGAGAAAGAGGGGAAGGCTGGTCTATGAGGAAGAAATGATCATTGACATTGATAAAGTTTTAGTATCTTCATCTATAAAACAAAGAGATGTCACACTAAAGCTCTAAAACGCACCAAAAACCTTAGCAGATAATACATATTCAATAAGTCAATATATTAATGAGACATCAATTTTTTCCAACAATCTACATTATCTTAAAACACATGGACACTTTTATTATTTTGGGCACTGCTTACTATTGCTAATAAATAACTTGCTTTATCTTTTTACCTTTGATAATAAATTTTAAAAAATGTTTTTATTGATTTTTTTAGAGAGAGAGAGGAAGGGAAAGATAGAAACATGATGTGAGAGAGATACATCGATTGGCTGCCTCCTTCATGTCCCCTATTGGGGATTGAGCCCACAACCCCAGCATGTGCCCTGAACCAGGGCCTCTCAGTCCATGGAACAATGCTCAATCCACTGAGCCACACTGACCGGGCTATAATAAGATTTTTAAAAATACAGAAGAGTAGGGAGAATGGTTTAAAGAACATTCTGATGTTTTCCAGTATTTGCTTCATCAATTTTTATTTTACTAAAGTACTTTAAATAACAGACACGATGGCATTTTGTCCTAAATACTTTGATAAACATTTCTAAAATATAAGGACATTTTCCTTTATAACTCGAATACCATTATCACACCTAACAATATTAAAAATAATAGTATCTAATATCTAGACATGTTTCTCTATTTTATTCCCAAAATGTCTTTAAAGGTGGTTGAACAATTCACTTTAAATCATTTACCCATCTAGCCACTTGCCCATCCAACATGTACAGAGACTCAGTACAGTGTATAGTTAAGAGGGAGTCTCTGCAGGCAGAAGGTCCAGGTTAAAGTCCCATCTCCACCACTTACAAAGTATAGAATGTGGGCCAATTATTAACTTCTCTGTGCATTGGTTGCATATGTAAACTATGATAACAAACATGATGTACTTCACAGAACTATAATGAGGAGTAAATAAATCATTACTTGTCAAATCCCTAAAATAGAGCCAGGCACATAATTAGTTTTAATACATATAATCTATTATTATTATTATTATTATTAATCCTCACCCGAGGACATTTTTGCATTTATCTTCAGGTAGAGCGGGAGGGAGAGAGGGAGGAAGAGAGAGAGAGAAACATCAATGTGAGAGAGACACATCGAATGGTTGCCACTCACACGACCCCAACCGGGGCCAGGGACAAACTGCAACTGAGGTATGTGCCCTTAGTGGGAACCAAACCTGGGACTTTCTGGTCCGTGGGCCAATGCTCTAACCACTGAGCCAAACTGGCCAGGGCTAATCTATTATTAGTAGAAGTTATGATTATTGCTGTTAGTGAGACATCCTATTCTTAGCATTGTGCCAAGCACTGGGGATAGTGGTTAAACAGAGTCCTTACCTAAAACAGCACTAGCTGCAGTAACTAGTAATTATGAAATGCTTGTTAAGAGCCAGGCACTATATTACAAAGTATTTTATATACTGTGCAGAAAAGAGTTCACATCACAGGCCTGAGACTACCATTTTTAGCAAGGCCTGCTTGGAAAGTTAGCCTTTGGCTGGTCTATGAGAAGTTAGATTTTGCAAGGGTTACCATTATTCCGGATAAGAATGGCTCTTTGTACACTAAACTGATTGTGCAAAAAAATATGGTTTATGCTAATACCTGTTCTCCTTCCGGGAGCCTAAAATTTTGGTAAATACTAGGCAGAGGGTACCTCCGTGACTAGCCTCCCAATAAAATCTCTGGGCACTGAGACTCTAATAAGCTTCTCTGGTAGACAACATTTTACTGTGTTGTCAGAAATCACTGCTGGGGGAATTAAGTTATCCCATGTAACTCCACTAAGAGAGGGTTCTTAGAAGCTTATGCCTGGTTTCCTCCAGGCTTTGCCCCATGCACCTTTTCCATTTGCTAACTATGCTTTCTATCCCTTTCGTGTAATAAATGATAGCAGTGAGTGAAACTGTGTGCTGAGTTGTGCGAGTCCTCCTAGTGAATAACTGAACTTACTTTAATAAAGACAGGTACAGTTCCTATCCCCATGTTACAGATGTGGAAACTAAGGCATAGAAAAGTGAAGGAACTTCCCCTAAGTCACACAATAATGATGGAAGCAGGAACTCAAATCCAGGTCTGACTCCATAACCTGACCTGCGTTCCCAACTCCTACATTTTATTGCCTCTCATAAAGCTCCTAGTTTCCTGGGAGAGACAAACAAGCAAATCATCAACATTAATGCAGTGTAACAGGTGCTTCTATAGGGATAAATAGGAGACCAGGGACCAAATCCAGCCAGGAGAGATAAAGAGTAGGGTGAGAGGGGCAGGTTGGGTCAAGAGGTCTTCCTGGAAGTAACATGTGAGCTCAGTCTTGAAGGATGCACAAGAGTCAGAGGAACACAGAGTGAAAAGAGGACACAGAAGATGTTTCAGAGAGAGGAAAGAGCATATGCAAACGTTTGTAGGCATGAAGAAATGTCCATTCCAGAAAGTACAAAAAGTTCAACATGGCTGGAGCACAGGGTGTAGGAAAGTAGAGTGAGATAAGGCTGGACAGACCATGACTGTTTACCACTATACTATAATAATGAGTTTGCACTTTCTCCTAAAGATGATGTGAAGCCACAGCATTTTTAAGCATTGGAGAAACATGAACGGATCTGCTTTGGGGAGTTATTGAGGGCAGGGAGCCCAGATAGGTTACCACATTTGTTTGAGAAACAAAGACAGCCAAAAATAAAATGGAAGTAAATGTACTACTTAGCACTTGGCTGGTTTGGCTCAGCGGTTAGAGTGTCGGCCCACGGACCAAAGAGGCGCGGGTTCGATTCCAGTCAAGGGCACGTACCTCAGTTGCAGTTCATCTCTGGCCCTGGTCGGGGTTGTGCGGGAGGCAACCAGTCGATGTGTCTCTGTCACATTGATGTTTCTCTCTCTCTCTCTCTCTCTCTCTCTCTCTCTCTCTCTCTCTCTCTCTCTCTCCTCCCCCCCCCCTTCCTCCTTCCCACTCTATCTGAAGATAAACAGAAAAATGTCCTCGGGTGAGGATTAAAACACAAAATGTACTACTAGCAAATAGAGTAGAGAGGGCAAGTTTGAGACATTTAGGAGATGGAAGCCAAATACTTGCTAACTGACTGGACACCAAGAAGTGAAGGAGGAAGGAGTCTAAAATGCCTTCAAGGTTTCTTGTTGGTGACTTGGGGGATGAAGGTGCACATGTGGAAATGGAGTTACTGAATTCAGTTTTGTTAATTTTAGAATTTAAGATAGCAGAGGAAAAACATCTGGTTTGAGAAATATATGCAGCAGGATATAAGTGTCTGAAAATAGGGAGGGATCAGAATGTACATATAGTAAGTTCAAATAAATTACTTCAGAAGTCTCAAAGCAAAGCATTTCCTGAATCCAGGACAATCTGTATGTCTGAAATACATTCGAGACGAGAGCCTTCATTTAGCATGTCAGCAGGCAGGTAATGCTGCTTGCATGAAAGGTATTTCTGTCACAGAACTCAGTGTTTAAGCTATATCTTTCAGCCTGGTAATCAAATATGCATTTATATTTCCTGTTAAATATAGGAGCCAATGATAATTTAGATCTGGTAGTCTTATTATTTTACCCCAATAACCTAATAGCTTCTGCCAGGTAATCTGACCCAGACAGGTAGTATAAGAAAGGAGAAGGAAGACTCATCTGACCATGGAAACAACTCAAGTGTCTATCACCAGGAGTAGACAGAGATAAACTGTCTTCAAAGGCTGGAATTTTATATAGCAGTAAAAATAAGAGAACCACAGCTTCATGTAACACAGATGCATTTTAGAAACATGTTGAGTGAAAAAATAAAGTCCAAGAAGACTATAGTATACTATTTTTATAAACTTCAAAAATAAGCAACATTAAACAACAAATTATTTATGAATATAGTCATATCTGGTAGGACATTTTTATTATTATTACTATTTTTTTTAATCCTCACCCGAGGATATTTTTTTGTTTATCTTCAGATAGAGTGGGAGGGAGGGGGGCGGGGGGGAGAGAGAGAAATATCGAGGTGAGAGGGACACATCGACTGGTTGCCTCCTGCATGACCACGACCAGGGCCGGGGACAAACCACAACGGAGATATGTGCCCCTGACTGGAATCGAACCCATGACTCATTGGTCCGCGGGCCAATGCTCTAATCACTAAGCAAAACCAGCCAGGGCTGGTAGGATATTTTTAAAAGCAAAGGAATGATAACACATGTAGGATAGTGGTTATCTGGAGGGGAAGGACGGGAAAGGGAACTGGGAAGGAGCATATAAGTGGCTTCAAGAGTATCAATAATGTTCTAGTTCTCTGGATAGGTGACAGATTAGCAAACATTCATTGTATTTTTATTTTTAAAAGTTTTCTTCTTTATTGATTTTAGAGAGAGAGGAAAGGACAGGGAGAGAGAGAGATGGAAACATCGATGAGAGAGAACATCAACTGGCCGCCTCCTGCGTGCCCCCTACTGGGGATTGGGCCCACAACTTGGGCATGTGCCCTGACCAGGAATCGAACTGGTGACCTCTTGGTGCATGGGTCAACGCTCAACCACACTGGCCGGGCTCATTTTATTTTTATGCTCTATACTTCACATTTACATTATATACATTCTTTTACATATATTAAGTATTATAAATCATTTTTGAAAAGTTATCTGACTTTAAGAGGATCCTGTCACATGCTAAATACATACTTTTAATCCTAAGGCTTGACATTTACCTAATACAACAGCATCCTCATTTTTTTTAAATCCTCACCCGAGGACATTTTTCCATTGATTTTTTTCAGATAGAGTGTGGGAGGAAGGGAGGAAGGGAGATCAAGAGAAACATCCATGTGAGAGAGACAAATTGGTTGCCTCCCACAGGACCCTGATTGGGGCTGGGAATTGATCCCACAACCAAGGTACATGCCCTTGACTGGGAATCAAACCCGAGACTCTTCAGTCCGTGGGCTGACGCTCTAACTGCTGAGTCAAACTGGCCAGGGAAACATCCTCATTTTTTGAAATCTTTCCAACCACAAAGGTACTTTACAAATAAGAGACATATTACAGTCATCAGTGCCATCTTTTCATCAACTTTCCCAATAAAAGAGTGTACTCTGGCTCACTCCACACCACAGCTCACAGACTTTGTTAAGCAACAATGGCTTCAAGTATTTACGTCTGTAGAGACAACAGACCGAAGTATTGAGAAATGAAATGTAAAAGAAGATGGACAAAATATATAGATGGAAAAAGAGGACAATGTAGAGAATATGGAGAGAAACTCAGAAAAATTAGAAAAATTAAACAGAAAAGCACCTCAGAATAAGAATAATAATATATTAACTACAAATAATCTTTCAATTTTAAAAGAAAATACTTATTGGAAGGATCACTGAAATTTTATTTTAAATATATATTGAGATGGTACCAAATATTAAAAACTATGAAGATACTTACAAAGTCATCTCCTGAGTCAGCTCCCATAGAGGCAACAGATTCCTTGCTCACGGACCGTGGGATCCTAGTAGCACCTCCTGGCCTCTGGGAAACAGCAGTCTCTTCTGCAATTTTCTTCTTTAGTTTTGCAAACATTTTGCTGTGTGGCTGTCCTGTCCTGATGACCAGCTCTTAAACCACCACAGTAATTTTTAGACCAGCAACCAGGAATTCCAAGACAGGTGCCTAAAAAGTTCCAGACATCCAAGCTAGCCACATTCCCCCTTAAATGTGGGCCAAGCACCTATGGCAACACAGTATCTACAGATCAGATGAAAGAGAACTCTAAGTTAAACACTGGAGAGATTTCACATCTGCGTTGCTATGTTAAGCTATCAGTTTCAAAATTAAGTTTCATAATTTCCCATGCATATTTACTAGAACACAACTATTAAACATTTAAAAAGCATTCAGGTGCTTCATATGCATAGATAAGGACACAGATTATGTGGCTAAGTGGCAGGACTGGTATTTGAACTCAGGATTCTGACTCACAAGTCCCTACTTTTTTTTTTTTTCCAGTTTCCTCCCGAACACACCCCAACTGGGATCGAATCTGCAAACCGGGCTTGTGCCTTGACTTGGAATCAAAACTTCGACCTTTCAGTACACGAGATGAGGCTCCAACCAACTGAGCCATGTCTGGCAGGGCCCTACTCTTTTTTTTATTACACTATGTTGGCTATGGCATATAACACATTAAGTAAAAATTTCCAGGGCAAACATTAACATCACATAATGATTTGAATCCTTCTCCTAATAATACTAACTACGGTTTAGTGTTGTTTTTTTTAAGATGAAGACAAAAACACGTAACTCAATGTGAGGAAAAGAGGTAATGTTCTAATGTTCCAGGTTGGTTTGCAATCAGCTATTCACCAGAAAAACCTGACAACCTGGAAAAGACCAGGAAGCCAGACAACTATATTATATAGATATCAGACATTCTTAAACGTTTCCCGGAAATGCTACGTGGTTCTAAGGATGATAAAAATGACCTCAAATCAGTTTCTTTTTTTCAGAATGTTTTACATAATATTCAACAATGAGACTCAAATGTCTTTCCCTCTCAATGGTGTATAAAACACTAATAGTCTAGTTTCAACCTTAACTTTTCATGTTTTGTGGAGGATATCCAAGCCCTGCTACCTAAGATCTACAAATGACTTCTTACCACTTCAGATCATCCATTTAAGTTTGCATAATTCTTCAAAAATTTTACCTTCAATGTCTGTAAACCACCTACTCACCTGGCTTATCTACTAGATTTAAAACAGCTTGGAGGTCAAAGCATTCTGTCCTGCATGAAGACAAAGATAAAATGCATTGGCTATTTCCTTCCAAGTGTACAGCCAAAATGCTGGGGGGAGGGGGTGGGGGTTTGGAATAGTAGGGAAGGGGATTGAGGGGGACAGAAAGACCTGTCACTGCCACAATCCTCAGCAACCCTCCCTCACCCTGGTCTTCTTTGCATTTGTGATTTGCCTAAGAGTTTCACACACAGACACATAGAACAAAATCTCTCATTGCAGTAGGTGCCTAAATTCACTACGCATTGGGAACCCTGAGCAAAACAACTTAAATCAGATTATGATTTCCCAGGGCCAGTGTTTACTTCTCAGTTGATTCTGAGTCACACACTGTTTACCTGGCCAGACCCTGGAGCCTTGACTTGCATTAAGAAAGTCGCTGAGAAAAATGATGGCTAAGTTGGGTAAAAGACAGCTGCCTAACGCCCAGGAAGATAAGCAGGTACCTGCCCTGACAGTTTTAATCCCAGTCACTGGGGCTCCTCCCAGACCCGCCTGTACGTGGACTGTCAAAGAAGGGAGGGACCCCATGTCTCTTCCATTTGACAGCAGGGAAACTGAGACCCGGAGAGGAGTGACTTGTCAAAGGTCGCGCAGGGGGGAATCCTGGAACCCTACACTCCCAGGACGGGCAGCCCCGCCTCTGCCCCCACCCTCGCCCTTTCAGCACCCCGGTACCGCCCCCCGCCTTGGGTCTTGGGGCAACCCCGTCCGGGCCGCTGTGGGGGCAGACCGAGTCTACTGGGAGAATGAGGGGCCTGCTCGCGTCTCCGGCCCCCGCCCGCGCACCTGCCGCTCTCTGGGCAGCCGGCAGAGCCCCGCCTCCGGGGCCTCTCGAGATCGCCAGTCCGCGTCACCAGCCCGAACGGCCGGCCGGCGAGCGGAGCACCGACCCGGAACCGCACTTGCACCGGCGCGCCGGAAGTGGCTGCGCGCGGGGCCCGCCCGCCGCGCGCATGCGCCTGAGAGCGCTCTCCGCGGACCTCGGCGCGAGCTTGGGGTGGCGGTTGGGCCGGACCCGCTGGAGGGTGCGGGCGCCGGGCTGGGCGCTCCCCTGGCCGGCCTGCCACGTCAGCGGGCGGCCAGACCCGCGTATGGTGACTGGATGGCTGAAGCCTTTCTTCCCTTTTTTTTTTTTTTTAAGGAGGCGATACGGCACGGGGGAAGTGGGAGGAGCCTCGTGGCGAAAGGGAAAGAACCCAATTGGTGCGGTGGGGCCAGCGTGTGCTTCGGAGGCCGTGGCTGCGCTGGGCCAACCCAGAGCTGCTACCCCTACCCCACGCACCCCACGCACCCCACACGGCCGCCTTGTCACTGAGTAGTAAGTGATCGCTCCGAGTCCGTGCCTGTCACCTGGTACTCGCGCCTTGTGATTAGTGTTTTAACTTTTGTGCCCGTGACCTGTAGCTTACAGGTTTTATTTCGCAACCCGCAACCCAGGACATGTATTGTACCATTGAAAGAAAAGTTTCCAGAGTCATACCCTTATTACATAGTGCATTCTGACATATTGCATTTCGTTCCACACACACACACACACACACACACACACACACACACACGCTGGTTTGGCAGTGCACTATCTTCACTTCACTATCCATTAGTGGGTCTCCAACTTTGGCTCTCCAACTTTTGACAGATGGAGAAAGTCCAGAGACGTAAAACTGCCTTGGACAAAGTTCCAGTGCAAATTGTCAGCTTACGTCGGGTCGCTGGACTCCCCAATGCCAGCCAAGCCAGATGTCCCACACTGAAGCTGCTCCTGTTCTTGCCCCAGACCCAACACCAGCCCGAGGGGCAACAGCTTCCACTCGATTCCCCCGAACAATCCCTCCCTCCGCGTGTCCCAGTTCTGACCACCAGAAGCAGGGGAGGGAAAAAACCAAGACTAGGACTCGGTAGAAATATACAAACTAGGAGAATAAGCATCAAATCCACAACCCCAAAAGAGTTTAACATGGATGAGGTATATCTGAAAAAAGCAAACAAACCCTAAGAGTTTAGCACTTATGTTGTCAACAATTCTTAAGAAAACTTTAACCAAATAATGTTTATTTTTATATTGATACACTTAATATATACGTGAATTCAAGATACAAAACTCATTTACAAGAGTTCACACCTGATGAATGTTAGTCACATTCCTAGAGAACATTTATCAATGCAAAAATGCTTTCAATAATACACTGAACAAAAATCAGATATTCTGTAATCTTGTTATTCAATAAACATAAAAATGACAATGTTTAACTTTCCATCCTCTAGTATTTAAGCGCCCTCAAGGTGGCAGGCACCATATAAAAGAAGAAAACATTGGAAAGACAGGGGCCTACAGAATCCACTCTGCAGAATCACAGTGTTTACTCTGAAATTCATTTAGTGTGTAGTCAGTGAAAGGCTTGCTATTATTTATGACAAATCACATATACAAGAGTCAAAAGTGATAAACTCAAGATAATAAAATGTTCCAATAACCTCTCAATTTCTAAAATCTATGAAGTATTAACCATAACAGACAAAGCAGGAAAAGGCTGCTGAAAAAGAACATAACAGAAAAACATCCTTAAGAGTATGTATGGCTTAAGCAATTTTGAAACACAACAGACAAGACTTGTACAAGACCACAAATGTTCAAGTCAAATGATATTGACAATATAATTTTCCCCCTTAATCATTGGTAGTAAGTAGCCCCTTCAAAAGTTATTCTACTGATAATACATACAAAACTAATGAATTCAAATGGTTTGCTGTCTCACAGAGCTGAGTTAATGGATCTTGTTCTAAAGTATTAACCCACAATACCCAAAATTTAATACAAATGAGCAACAAGACTACGTTTCAAGGATTACAATGATTTGTGAATAGCTAGATAGGCAACTGAATAGCTTCATTATTTGCACGACAGATTAGCAGCACTTGTATAAGAAGAACTGTTACATGGTAATTATTGTGCTTCAATCTCTTGAGGAGAGCTAATAAGTATAACTTTATAATCCCTATAGTGTTACAATTCTATAACATTTTCAGTTACAGACAAGCACAATTTTTAAAGTATTTCACACCACTAGAAAATCAAGTAATTATGGTCTCCAAATGTAATTTCTGCTATGATTGAAACAAGTGCATTTCTGCCTAATATTCATAATACAGACAACAGGTTGACCATTATTTTCAGGAAAAACAAACATAACTTATTTTAACTCCTATTTGATTATCTTAACCTTTGGTGATGATTTGAATAAAGAAGAAGGTTATTCAACCTCACAATGGAAACTGCTCAGAGAAAATAATGTGGCCTGAAATGACAATAATCTTTAGAGCAAAGTAAGAGATGATCTATAACTGCTTCATCAGATTCAGTGACTAATGAAACCCCTATTTGTACTGGTGCTACACAATGAAGATAACCTATTTGGATAAATTCCTTCACTTGTAAGCTCTACTATGAAAATGTTAGGACATCGTACCCGCCTTTCCTAATATCTAAGACCTTTCTACCTCAACTAGAAGAAACCTCCAAATATAAGACTGTCTGATTGCTAAACAGCTGGTTTATTAAAAACAAACAAACGAGACAGTTGGAGAACTAGCCATATGGTCTATGTGACAAAAGGAATGTATCCAGATAACTATAAAAAGCCATGAAAACCAAGTCCTAAAATATTTTACTGAACCATTAAAATTTATTTTCAATAAGGGTTTTTTTTAAAGAAAAACCTTTCTTCAAGAAATAGTAATAAAAATTTTTACTGCCCTAAAACATTTACAGCAATTTTTCTTGCAGATTTTAATATATCAGAACACATTTTTATAATTTAGAAAAAAATAAGTAACATGCAAAAGAGGGTAGGAATAAGATTTTAAAAAATACTATAGTTATTTCTCTATGGTTTGTAATTTACTTTTAGGATAATCATATATGATCATTTCATATATTACAATGGTTGATCATACTGATTTGATGTTTGGGAAAACTTATGGGTCAAATTGTAATGTTTACTAATCTTAATTTTCATTCATGGACAAATGGACATTTGTAACAGCTTCAAAAGAGAAAATATTAGTAATTTAACATAAAAATTTAAATATTGTTTACTGCAGACCTATAGGAAGGCTAGCTATAATTCCCTATCTTATTCTGAAAGTGATATAATCACTCAATCTATTAACTTTCACCCCATAAGCCTACCAGAAAGTAACAATCTGAACCCTGAAATTACCAATGTCTCAATAAACAATACTACACCTAAACAGATGATTGTCTTAGGATATACTGGAATTGTCCACCAAAATAGAAAAATATTCCCAATTTATAGTCTGTTCTGTGACCCAATTCAGGCTTTATGATTAAGTGAATGTGGAGTGCAGAATTAATGTAGTTCAAACTATTTAAAAACTCTGACCTATTGTTCAAATATGTTTTTAAAAATCACACAAAATTAGTTTGATAATTAATTTAAAAAATAACTTTAGAAAACACACAAAAGAAATTAACAAAAAATATTTTAAAATTAAGAAGTGGTGCTTCATAAATAGAAAAATATCCTCGGGTGAGGATTGGGGAAAAAAATGGTGCTTCAATCAGTGATTAACAGTGTTATGCAGAAATGAAATTCTTCTCAAAAGTCAATATTAAACCAAATAAGTGAAAAATACCAATTTTAGCTTAAGAGAACATTTCACATCTACAGATAGAAATATTTCTATGGCACCAAAAAATCAGTTATATTAATACACTTATCTTTACCCAATTAAGGGCATGCCCCTTACATCATCCTTCTGACACCCTTCTCTTCAATAGGTGACTGATTTCATTCACACATCAATTATTTTTCTTTAAACACAAGGCATGCTTAAGCAGTCTGTGTTTAAAAACTCAGTGAAGCTGGGACATCATGTAATGTTATGTTTTGAAATTCTAGAGTGAGGAAGACAGACTGCCTTAAAAACTTTTTTTTTTTAAGTAAAGTGGTCATGCCCAGCCAGTGTGGCTCAGTGGATTGAGCACTGATTGTCCCATGGACCGAGAGGTCCCAGTTTGATTCCCAGTCAGGGCACATGCCTAGGTTGCTGGCTCAATCCCCAGTAGGAGGCCTGCAGGAGGCAGCTGATGTTTCTCTCTCCCATAGATGTTTCTATCTCTTTCCCTTCCTCTCTCTCTCTAAAAAAATCAATAAAAAATCATTAAAAAAAAGAAAAAAGTAAAGTGGTCATAGTATCCTTGAAAGAATGGGAGATCTCACACAAGTAGGTATAAAGTATCAATGTCTAAGAGTACAGGAGGCCCAGCCGGTGTGGCTCAGTGGCTGAGTGTCGACCCATGCACCAAGTGGTCGCTGGTTCGATTCCTGGTCAGGGCACATTCCCAGGTTGTGGGCTGATTCCCAGTGGAGGGCATGCAGGAGGCAGCCAATCGATGTTCTCTCTCAATGATGTTTCTATCTCTCTCTCCCTCTCCCTCTCTCTAAAAAAAAAAAAAATCAATAAAGAAAAAAAAGAGTACAGGGGAAAAGGCTTGGTTTTCTATGCAATTATCTTACATAACTGAAAAGTAACTGGCTTTACAACTGTTAGAGCCAGAGGTCATATTCACAACATCATTCTCATCTACTGCATTTATTGCTGCCACTCTCCTCAAATCAATGTCCACAGTGAGCCTGAGTCAGTTCCATGAATTTTAAATAGCATAATGTCTGCTCTGCTACTCTCCAATCGCAAGAAATGATTTGGTGAACAACAAATACTATGGACGTTTTCACTGATTTTTCAGAAATGGTACATTACCAAATCTTAATATTTATAACTTTATTTTAAATTTAAGACTGTAATTGAGAAGTGCTATGAAGAGTTGACTGTTTTATTAAAAATACAATGAAGAGGCAAACGTAGTATTTTGGGGGTGGTAAAATTGACTCCTGACTCTAACTTCTCTTTTTTTTCCTTCTTTTTTATACTTTGTAGTTTTTGCCTTTTTAAAAAATGGATGTTTTTATTTTTTTTTCTTAGAAAGAGAGGAAGGGAGAGATAGAAACATCGATGTGAGAAACATCGACTGACTGCCTCCTGTACGCCCCCTACTGGGGATTGAGCCCACAACCCAGGCATGTGTCCTGACCGGGAATTGAACCAGGACTTCTCAGTCCATGGGACTACACTCAGTCCACTGAGCCACACCGGCCAGGCATCTAACTTCTCTCTTTAAGATAATTTAATGTTGGATCAGATAGATTTAATCTTCTGAAGAATAATGGGGTAAACAGTTGCTTTGCAGTTATAGCTTATCATGCAAAAATAACCTCTACTCAATCTCTGTGGTGACTGTATCCAACTATATATTAAACATCTTTTACACGCTTCCATGCAAATAAACATGCCCAGTGAAGACAGGAGTAACTGAACATTGATACTCTGTGATATTTCACAGGTTCACAAATTGGCACTGTACATAATTATCCTCTTATCTCCCCCACCTGTCATCTTTGGTAGAGGTTTGAAGGCCCAGATTTTAGAGCACGCCATGCACCTAATATTAAGAATCCTACCTCGTGTGAATATACCATAAATTTACAGAACACAAGTGGTCTCATAGAGACAAAGAAATACAACAGGAGGCATTTTATTCACTGGAAGCATTTTGTCAGATGAATATACTCGTGTATCTTTCATATGCAACCCCAATAAGAAAAATCTATAGTCAAAAAAGCCAAGACAGTGCTAAACTGATCACAGCTATTGTAAATATAGATTAACAACTTCCTGTTCTCAATACATTCCACCCCACCTAAGTAAAGCCTTCCCCTAACTAATGCCCCCTTTTCTGCCTCACAGAGACATATAAAATGAGACATATCAGTGAAAAAAAATGTTCCAAAATTAAAATTCAGTATCAGGTATTAAAATGGCAACTAGGAACATAGTCCCCATTTAAAGGACATTTCCCTACCTATTTTGAAATGTGATCAAAGTAATGTTTTCCACACTCCCTTGATTTTTAGTATAAATACTTCACTACTCAGTAATAACACTCAACTATGGATCAAGAAAATAAAGGACTAATATAGCTTAAGAACCTGCTGGTGTCTCAGTTTCACATACTTAGGTTTTTCAGGTTTACATCACTAACTTATCATCAGTTTAAATGAAAACTGGCAGATGATTTTAAAGCTAAGAATATCCAGCTTTCTGTTAAGATCTTCGTATCCTAATTTCAACTCCAAATTAACCCATTTTACTCAAACACAAGCCCCTCAAAATAGAGGCTCATGAATGAGATACAACCACAACCTAATTATAGCAGCATGAACAGTGCCACTATGATGTCCTCATAGAACTTAAATAAATTCAGCCCACCATGGGTATGGGTATATAATACACATACTATATCATTGCATACCAATATATTTACAAATATGTACATATATACAAAAAGTGTACACAGAGATTGCATTTAGCATCATAAAAATATACACATGCCATTACAAATAAGAATTTCAAATAAATAAAGTCAACAAAAGAGCCCTCAACGTAAATACTCTACACTTTCCAAACACACAGGAACATATATACAACTAAAAATTACCAGGAGATTCATACCATTCATATTAAGATCAAATCTTTTTACTCACTTAGGGTGGGGAGGTGGTTCTGAATCACTGGCAGAAGCCAAGTTTGCAGACCTTCGTACCTTACTGTATTTCCAGTCAAGAATGTTCTCTGTATATCAGGCTAATTACAAGTCTCCATGGATAACTTAAGTACAAGATTTTTCAACTGGGTCCAAACCCCTTGTAAGAGACAGAAAGTTACTAAGTCACACAGGTCAGAGATTACACTTGAAGAAGAATGCCACAGAAAGCTCCATAACTGAAATATGAAAAAACAGATTGTTGATTTTCCCTTTACCTCAATGAAATTCAGTTCAATCACCACCTAATCTATTTCAGGGAATTCTATTGCAAGAACAAAATAAAGGGCAGAAGCCACAAGTGAGGATAAATAAAGCCCAGATCCTATATCAGAAAATTTTCAGTCATGGCTAGATTGCACTTTGCTTTTATAATCTCAAAACATTTCAACTCCGTGAAAGTATAAAGGGTACAATAGTTTCTATGTGCTTTGAGAGGTTTTGAGAGCACCACTTCCTAAGAGGAACACACACACACACACACACACACACACACACACACACACACTATCCTGGCTAAAATCAAAGACAAAATGTCTAACTTGTGGATTTTTTAATAATAAATAAAAATGTGCTAGGGCCTACTAATTTACTGGTTATAATATTTGATATTAAAAAATACCATAACCTTTGTGCCAAAATAGAAATCTCTAATTATTTCTTTCTTGT
The DNA here is from genome assembly GCA_030848825.1 of Tadarida brasiliensis. NCBI lineage: Eukaryota > Metazoa > Chordata > Mammalia > Chiroptera > Molossidae > Tadarida > Tadarida brasiliensis. Next base: position 9,359,783 of record CM061269.1, on the reverse strand, counting down.
TCATTATAGAAAACAACCTGAGCTACTGGAAAGACTGGGCTGAGATCAGGAGATTTGAGTTCTAACACTATCACTGTGAATAAACTGACAGTTTTTTTGTGTGTGTTTTTTGCAGGGGACGGGGGGTCTTAGATTTCTCTTCTGTAAAATAGGGAAGATAGGTGCTTTACCAACTTCAGAAATACACAGGGGTAAAGAAAGAGAAAATAATTCTGTTGTGCTTAATTTTGTTTTGTGTATAACTGACTTCTTGCAGTCTTATACTTTCTATTTTGTTTACAGTGATTCTTAAGAGAGGTGAGAGACTGTATCAGAATCTCCAGGGGGAGTTTGTGCAATTTGAAAACAAAGAAGTGCCCTTTCCTATTGCTTTGCTTTGTTCTTAATTCCAATATTTAAATTTCTATGAATTCTAAAAATAAATAAAGGGCTTAATATTTTTATATTTATAAAGGAGAGAAGTATGCACTGAAAAAATGAGATTCTTTGCCATTGCCACCTTGAGCCCACTGGGTGATTGTCCTTTTATGTTTCTTCTTCCTTGATTAAAGTAACGCCTTAAAATGTAGAAGCTGGGTAGTGGGTACAAGAGGGTTCACTGGGTTCATTAATCTCTACTTATGTTTAAAACTTTCACAATAAAAATTTTTTTAAAATGGAGAGAAAAGACAAAGAAATATGAAGTGTTTGCACAAATGTAATCTCAATAAGGCCTGCCCTGGTCACTCACTTCAACATTGCTCTTTGCCCCAAACCAAAGGGAAAATTTCCCTTACCATGCACTACCGTTTCTTCATACTACTTATAACTTACTAACATCAATTTACTTAATTATTATATTTATTGCCTGGCTTCTCCTACTAGAATGGAAGCTTCATGAAGACCAGAATTTTAAGTCTGCTTTGTTTGCTTCTCCAGTGCCTGGAACAAAATCTGGAGTATAGTTGTTGTTCAACACACATTTTTTGAAGGATGAATGTGAAACAATAGCTTAGAATTTTCTAGCAGTTTTCCTCTCAAAATTACTTCGGTTCTCCTTTACATTTGTAACTATCAGTGAGGACACTACTATTAACTGAAGAAGCATCATCTAAACTAGTTGTGACTTCTAAGACCCCTTGTTCTTTCTTAGACAAACATTTTTAATCACAAAAGCTCTAATATTTCAGAAGAGTTTCTCTCTGAACCAGTTTCTACAACAACTAAGTGGGACCCAGATATTTCTTTGAATAAAAACTAGCTAAATGTGATGTAGAAAAGAAAATGTTGTGTACACTAAAATCAGGAAAACTAGTTTTCCAGGTAGCAGGGGTGGAGAAATCAGTATCTTTTGGAACCAAGAGTTCAAATTATAGAACCACTGAGTTAGACAGGACCTTAGGCCACCACCTTCATTTTACAGATGAGAATGCTAAAAAGCAGAGATATGAAGACACCTGTCAGGGGCACAAAACTAGTTACCAGGAAAGCCAGGATTAGAACTCAGGCCTCCTAGTTCTCAGACCAGTGTTCTTTATGCTGAACAGGTGAGATAAAGCTCAGGATGTAAAATATTTTAAGCATCAGAGAACAGGAAAATATGGTTTTTTGGGAACGTTACTGGCACAGAACTTCTGGAGAACTGAAAGAAGAGGTCAGACAACTAAGGCCAGTCTATCGCTGGAGTCTAGGTGAACACTGAGGAGACAGGAAAGCTATGAAGTTTATGAAGGGACTGAAAAAAAGGGAAAGCAGTCTTTATCTGATAATGAAAATCAACCCACTAGCAAAGGTCATCTCTATCCAGAATAACTTTCCCAAAACTTTCTGAAATAATGTTTAAAAGAACAAACAAAAATAATTAAAAAATGAATAAAACACCACAAAGTTGCCCAAAATCAAGAACAATGTCTTTAAGACTTCAGATGAAAAATGAGCAAATTGGAACAAGTATATGAATAACTTAGACCCAAATAATTCCCTATGACAGAAATAAAAAACCAAGTGAAAAGTATTACAGTAACATCTCCCTAGGGACATAGGAAAGAGGCACCAAAAATAATCACCTCATTTCCCCCAGGACTGCAGAGGTAGAATGTAAGCCCGCACAGAAAACTAGAAGAGCTTTTGATTCATAACTTTCTGAACTTGAATTCTGTGGAGTCAGAAGTTGGGGGGGGGGGGGTGGACACAGGGACATCATAGCTAGTCTAGTGCCTGTGAAATTATGAAGGGGATGACAGGGAAGAAAAACACAAAAACCTTTATATTATATACTGAGTCCTATTTAAAATAAAAAAACGTGTGTATGAATATAAAATATTAAATACAAGAAGTTTAAAAAACATCTTATTGCCAAATGCAAAAGCAACTTCCATTTTAGGTTACATAACATTCAGTTATCCCCCAACTAAAATGAATATCTCTGACTCTGAAGTCTTATAAACTTGAACTATGAAAAAAGATGACAAAGTCTGTACTGTATGCCACGGACTTCAATCTAGATAGTCTTCAAACCTGATCTCATGAATGAAGAATTTCAATAGAATTCCTACTGGAAATACTGTATTATAAAACTGATAATTTGATTTTTAAGTGAAATATTAAAAGTTGTTCTTTTTCATTTCTAGCACTCAAAGACTACAAAGAAAACAAAATAGGCAAACATATCTCATAACACAGGACTCACACATTACAAATGATATTTATCATTCTCAAGACCCCAGTTAAAGCTTTACCTTTCAGAGGCAAATCAATCTTACACAGTTTCTGAAATTCTGACAATATTTAAGCAAATTAAATGATTTCAAGAACTGTCTCAATTATACTATTCAGAGAATCACACATTTTCTACCTACTAACTTGGAATGAAAGGAAATATGGCAGGGCTCTGTTCTTGATTTTTAGTAGTCCATGCTGGCTAGTTTCATCTCTGTGAACAATTACATATTTTCCAAATCCACACATGTGAGGTCCAAGTTTAAGAGTTGGATTTTCCTCATTATACAAAAATAAATAATTTACTCTTCGCAGGGTGAGAACAGTGACTATCTGAATGAAGGGTTATATGCTGGAGGCAAGTATTCATACCTCAAAACCAAAAAATAAAAATCCCAAGATTAAGCGAGTTTTTTAAAAGACCCGAAAGATTACATTTTAAAACAGTTACCCTAAAAGTTTGAACAATGTTTTCGGTTTGTTTGTAAAAGGGTGGTCCTAAATTAAAAAATAAAAACGAAATAACACCACTATGTGTCTGTCATCACATTAGAAAACGGCACCATTTAAAATCTGTGGCAAATGAAAAAGGGTTTTGACGAGAGGGTTTTTGTTTTAATAGTCATCTATGGTGTTTTCAAAGAACACGTTTCGAACATCCAGAATGGATGCCAATTCCAAAATGTGCTTCTGGAGATGAGGGTTCTCCACCGTTTCATCCCTTGGCAGTTGTGGATACGATTCTGGGTAATTTCGTGTTTCCTAATAGGCAAAGAAGAGAAAAGTCAAGTTTTATAGTTTAATGAAAGAAAATTATAAACATTAATATTACTGTTAACATTTACAATATCAAGGAATAACATATATTTTTCTCTTTCATACTGGTATGAATCTTATTGGTAACATATTTTGTGAATATATAAAATTGTTGGCATTTGAGCACTTTGACCTTAAAAAATGAAAATTTCATATGGTTCAACCTAATCTATTAATTTAGTGAATTAATTCCCAAATATTACTGGGGCCAATCACTTCTGGGCACTATGCTATACTGTGGAAACCATATAATTTCTACTTGTTCAGGCAGAAATCCTAGCATATTTCAACAAGTGTTTGTTAAAGGAATGAATGAACAGATTTGTAGCAGAAATTAAAATGAGAGAAAAAAACATGAAAGGCACTGAGAAGATCAAATTAATGGGCCTTCGAAATCAATTACAAGAGAGGGAGATGTCAAAATGACTAAGATTTTAGGAATGGATGACTTGAGAGGAGGGTTGGGAACAACTGAGAGAAAGAGAAATAAAAGAGAAGATAATTTGGGGATAGGAGAAAGCTTCAGGTTTTAGGTACATTTTATCTGTGGTAACAGGGTAGTACAAATAGAACTGCTCCTCAACGAGAATTGGAAACATTAGGGCTATCTCTCAGAAGACAAGTTTGAGCAGTATATGTGAACACTGATATAATCTGCACGGAGAGAAATATTAAAGCCCTAAAAATAGATGAGATTTCTAAGAATATTAGCAGAGAGTAAAAGAAAGAGTTCCTAAAAAGGGAGATGAAAGTTCAGAAAAAGAAAAAAACAGAAAATGAGTAATAAAAAAGAAAAAAAATTCTGTAATTACATGAAAGCAAAAGATTTAAAAAAATCAGGTAATTCTCATTTGGAAATTCTTCTTCATTTGGTAATTTCTATGGACCATAATTTTACCACACATTTAAAATTTCCTGAAGAAATAAGTTACTACTTTTCTACGTACCTCACACGACAATTCATATATTCAAATGTCAGTTCTATCTCTCTTATTCCTGTAGGCCTCACTTATTACACATTTCAAAGACCAAATTTTTGTTTTACTATACTAACTACTATAAGTGATAAAAATAAAATGTTCAAATGCCCCCCAAAACAAAACAAAACAACAAAAAACAACCAAGGACTACTGTAAGCTAACAATTCTCTCAGCTCCCACAGGGCTGGGAGATGTTTTAATTCTGAGCAAACATTCCTCCAGAGAGGAGACTATTTGTTGAAAAGGAACATATGAAAGAGATCTCAAAAGAATCACTCTTCTTAGTTTTAGGCTGAAATGCTCCTAACAATATGCTAACACTACTCTAAATCCACCCCTACTAAGCTTAAAAACAAGCTGTGAAGCCTGGCCGGTGTGGCTCCATGGATTGAGCGTCATCCTGTGGACTGAGAGGTCCCAGTTCGATTCCCAGTCCAGGCACATGCCCGGGTTGTGGGCTCGATCCCCAGTGTGGGGCAAGCAGGAGGCAGCTGATCGATGTTTCCCTCTCACATTTATGTTTCTAACTCTCTCTCCCTTGTTCTCTAAACAAATCAATAAAAACATATTTAAAAAAACACCACCAAGCTGTGAAAAGGTCAAACAGATTTGCAAGTAGGTTCGCTCCAGCCAGAACAAAGTCTAACACTCTTTATCTAGAATTCAACATCATAAAATTCACAATGCCTACAGTTTAATGAAAGTACTGGGCATACAAATTAGAAATATGAGACCCATAACTAGTAGGAAAAACAATAAAAACAAACCTATAAATGATAGAGAATATAGTATTATAAGATAAGGACTTTACCTATTACATATACATTCAAGAGCACAATGAAAACATATATATAATGAAAGAAATGAAAAATATTTAAAAACCAAATAGAACTTTTAGAGATGAGAAAAATGTAATCCCTGAAATGAACAACTAAATGGACAGGTTAACAACATATCAGACACTACTAAAGGAAACATTAGTGAACTTGAAGATACAGGAATAGAAACTAAAACAGAGTGAGAAAAGACACCCCCCCCAAAAAAAGACCACGTCAGTAGCCTGTAGGACAATATTAGGTTGTCTTCTATATGTGTAATTAATGTCGCAGAAGAAAAGAAAGGGGAGAGGAAAGAAAAAATACAGGGGTGGGCAAAAGTAGGTTTACAGTTATAAGTACATGAAACAGTTTATTCTTATATTTATTATTTATTAATTATTGCATTATTCACTTGTATTATGTAAACCTACTTTTGCACACCCCTGTATTTGAAGAAATAATGGCCAAAAATATTCCAAAGTATTTAAAAACTTTAACCCACAGATCCAAGATGCTCAATGAAACCCAAGCAGGAAAAACACAACAAAGAAAACCATATCAAGGTACCTCATAATCAAATGATCAGAAATCAATATAAATAAATAACATGATGATTCATAAAAAGAGATACAAAAATCCATAATGAAATATTAGCAAACTGAATCCAGCAACACAAAAGGATAATACATGACCACAAAATACGTTTAACCCAGATACACAAAGTTGACTTACTATTTGAAAATCAATCAATTCTATTCATCATGTTAGAATTAATATATATCAGATTAATTAATGCAGACAAAAAATATTTTACAATCCTCTATACCCATTCCTAATAAAACTCTCAGAAGATTAGAAATAGAAGGGAGCTTGGGCATCTATGAAAAACCAACAATTAACATTACACTTTATGATAAAAGACTAAATGCATCAAAAAGTATGATAACATTGCCCTGGCCTGTTTTGCTCAGTGGTTAGAACATTGGCCCCCGGACCAAAGAGGGTCAATTGCAGTCAAGGGCATGTACCTTGGTTGCAGTTCAATCCCGTGCGGGAGGCAACTAGTCAATGTGTCTCTCTTGCATTGATGTTTCTCTCTTTCTCTACCTCCCTCCCTCCCACTCTATCTGAAAATCAATAGAAAAATATCCTTGGGTGAGGATTAAAAAAGAGAGAGAGAGATAAATTGATGAATGGAAAGAAGGATGAGTAAATGGAAAGATATATGAGAAAACAAATATACCAAAATGTTAACAGAATCTAACCAGTGTATTCACTATACAATTTGTTAACATTCTAAAATTATATTAATAAAATGGAAAAGTACATATTTTAAAATTATGTATTTTTAAAGTTACAAAAGCTGTTTAAAAATATCCAGGCATATTTGAAAAAGAACCATATGTTACTTATGGAAGTGAAAAATATAGTAAGTAAAAATTTTTAAACCTCAATGAACAGTATTATGTAGTTACCTGAATACACAGAAAAAAACAAACTACTTAGAACCAAGCAGACAAAAGACTGAACACACTCTTTCATCACAAAGAAGAACACAGAATAACACACGAAAAGTTGCTCAACCTCAATAGTAATCCTGGAAATGCAAATTAAAACCACCATGAGCCACTACTTTACACCCACCTGATTCATGCGGACTATAAAGTATGGCTGTTGGCAAGGACTAGAGCAATAGCAATTCTTACACACTGCTAGCACCAGTGTAAATGGATACAACCACTTTACAAAATGCTTGGCATTCGCTAGTAGAGTTGCATATGCCTAAATCATCTGACCTCACGTTCCACTACTAGGTATATTCCCCGGAAAAAGTCTTATCTACATATACCAGGAAAATGATAGAAGAGTTCACTGTGGCATTGTTTATAATAATAAAAAACTAGACACAACCCAAATGTCCATTATCAGTAGAACAGATGGGTAATTTGTGCTACATTTGTCAAATAATGAAACCCTATATAGCAGTGAAAATGAATGAATGAAAGCTAGAGTCGGTCATCACCATGGCTCAATCTCAGGAATATAATAGAGAGTGAAAAAAGCATGTTGTAGAATACATAAAATATGGAGCCATCAATATGTTGTGTAGGAATACAGATACATGTGGCAAAACTTTAAAGAAAAGTGAATGATAATTATGAAAATCAGGATTTTAGTTTCAAGAGGAATACAGGATTAGGGAAGACCTACAAGGGTAGAAAATGTTCTACTTCCTAAATTGGGTGGTAGGATACTCTCAGATGTGCCTTATTTTGTCCATCTTTAATACTTTACATATTAATTTGTGAATATGATTTTGGACCTATTCAAACTTTATTTAATACAGGTAAAATATAATAATACATGACGGTTAAATACCTAAAGTGGTCAAACTTGTCATTAAAATATTCTTTGCCGGGGTGGGGGGAGGGAAGGGATAAACCACAGAACTTACATGCATGTATGCATAACTGATGGACATAGACAACAAAGCTGGGGACGGGGTGGGAAGGAATGGGGAGGAGGGTGTCAATGGGGGGGAAAGGAGAAACATCTGTAACAAAAATAAATTAATTAAAAAACAAAAAAGAAAAAAAAATTCTTTGCCTACCCGAAAAATCTTGTGCATCCTCATGGTGGCTGAACAAAAGACAAATCTTGTGAGAAGCAAGCGAAGAAATTCATCTCCAAAAAACTGGAGGAACGCCTGATCTGCAAAGAGGAGAAAGGTGACAGTAAAAAGATGCTTAAAGGGAAAATACATTTCCAAGAGGAAGAGAAGTTCAGGAAACCTTCTCAACATTCCTGTCTTCAACAAATACCTCTAAAATTCAAACCATTTAAACAACTTTAAACCATTATAGTACGTTCTGTTAAGTGTGCAGTTAGATTAGTAGGGTACCTATTGAACGTGAATGGGTCAGTAGCTGGGCAATATCGCGGTTGATTTTTCGAAGATATTCTTGACACTTTTCCCATAGGCCTCTACGCATGCTTGACAATCCAGAGACAAATAGGAAGGCCATTAGAGGATTGTTCAAAAAGAGAGTGAAGAGGCTACCTCGTTGAGATTGATCTGTAATAACAAACATGTTTTACATATATATATAGAAAACAGTTTTGCAAAAGAAAAGAGATGCATTTGAGGAACATTTTAATATACTGATAATGTATAAAATTAAAGCTATATCATTAAATCATAATTCAACAAAGTAGATTCTGCAAGGAACTACAAAAACATATCCCAGGTACTTTGCTTTCTGCTGAACTAACTTTAGAGCCTAGTAAACTAAAGGGAAATAGAACATAAACATATTCCTTTGCCTTTTTCCTTCCAACTAACAAGTTTTATCCAAATATGGCAAGGTCTGGATCACAGGCAGTTCACGACAGACTTCTCTGATGAGTTCTAGGATAGCCAGTCTTTTTCAGCCTTTTGTGAGTTGTTCTTTTTCCACCTGTCCGTTAAGTATCAATCTTTTCTTTCTTTGGCCTGATACATTGCTGATCTCACCTACTTCTATAATCTTGGTTATCATGTATATGCCTATTGATTCCCAGTTCTCTATCTGCAGCCTAGATTCATCTCCTTAGGTCTGGAACTGTGCTGCCTTGCAGTAGCTACTGGACACTTAAAAAGAACTTAAAATGTGACTGGTCCAAATTGAGTCACACTACGAAGTATAAAATATGCATGGATTTCAAAGCACCAGTACAAAATGACATATAATTAATATTAATTTCACCAGTTTCTTTCTACTTTTTAAAAAATGTGGCTATTAGAAATCTTAAAATTAGAGAGGTGACTCCCATACTATTTCTATTGGACAGAGCTGCTCTAGACTAGTATATTCAACCCAACTCTCAAAGGTAACTCTAAACTCAACATGTCAAACATCGACTACAATTTTCCCCCCTTTTGTTCTCTTATAAATGTACTTCTCATTCAGTATTTTCGGTATCTTCAGCCAGAAACCTGAAGTCCATTCCTGCCTCCTTCCTCTCCCTTATTTCCTCATCATCACCAAGTCCTGCTGGTTCTCTGGGCTATTATCTTTTGAAGCCTGCTAACCAGCCACTGTCCTGGCTCAGCCGCCAGATCTCTTTATTTCCATCAATGCTCCTGTCCAATTCATTTTACATAAGGTTAACTGAATGCTCTTTCATGGTACTGCTGTTTAAAAATCTTTGATGGCACCCCATTGTCCTCCATTTAAATCAGGGGTGGGGAACGTCTGGCCCACGGGCCGTATAAGGCCCGAGAAATCAATACCAGCTAATATCACACGCTTCACCATATTAGCCTGACCAAATATTGCAGGCTAATTTTTAAGTTGATAATTTTGTATGGTCCAAGAATGATGTTAAAATATCCAAATGGCCCTTGGCAGAAAAAAGGTTCAGTCCCACAATCCCAAACTCTGCCCTTTAACTGGCAGGAACTACTTATAATTTCTCTAAATGGTCCATAAAATCTCCCATCTCAGAGCTCTTATCTCAGGGCTCACATGCTATTTCTCCACTAGAATACTCATTTTCAACCATTTCTAGGCCCATCTAATTCTATGTATCCTTCAACACCACTTTAGACACCATTTCCTGCACTTTCTTCATTCTCAAAAGCAGGTCAGGAGTTCCTCCAGTGCTCCACAGACTTCCTCCTATGGGACACTAATAGCATCGCCAGTAACTGTCTGTTAGGTTGTCTGTTTCTTCTACTAGACAACTGGCTCTACGGGAAACATGACTGTTTGTCTGGTCACAGTGTTAACTCCAATGCCTAGCACTGTATCTGACACATAAATGTTGAATAAATGTTTGTTGAATGAAGTAACTCTTGGGTAAAGAGAAAACTGTAGACTGTAGATACCAGAGGAGCAGAAACCTGATGTGACATTCCAAATACTTAGGTATCTGTGCCCCAGAAGGGGCACATTTAGGACTCAGAGGTCTAAGCTTCATAGCACAAAAACAGGATACTGGACTGAAAAATACTAAGCACATATATTACAACTAAGCATATTAGGAATAGTGATAGTTTGCACATACTGAATACTTATTATATACTTGGAATTATTTTATGAGGCTGGTACTATTATTATCTCCATTTGATAGGAAATAAACTGAGACACAGAATGGCTAAGGAACCTCCCAAGGTCACACAGCTAGTAAGTGGCTGAGTTGGGATTCAAATTCAATCAGTTTGCCTCCAGACTCTGTGTTTTCATCCTATACATAATAAAGCCCTTCAGACCAAATATTCTTGCTATTAACCCATTAGATCCTGCAATTTAACCAAAGCTGCCTCTTGATAGGACAAACTGATAACAAAAAGTACTCTCAAGTAATTGAAAAGGGTTACATTTCTCCAGAAATGATAAACAACAGGCTAACAGAGTCCTCAAAGCAGGAGAATTTTACCGTTGTTTGAAGGTAAGTTCTATCCCTTAGTAAATGGACTTTTGGATACAGGAACTTAGTATTTCTACATGTTTTTCCCTATTAAATAGCAGAACTTACCTTAAAACAACGGTGAAAAGTCTCCAGCTTCTCTCAGGCATTCAAATGCTGACCATCACTTCCTGTGTCAAACTATGTCAGCAGACAGGACTTCTGGCTGGGAAGTAGCAGTAAAATGCCGTCTCCCACAGAGAGACATCAGCACTATTCACAGTCAGGGAGATAGTGAAATGGTGACAAGCACGGCTAAAACAGCGGCAAGGTTTGTTTAGTATCTTACCTAGCTTAATGGCTGGGTGTTGGAACCAGACTGCATGTGCTGCCAGTTAGGGACAAATTATTACTGTTGTGTTATTTTTACAGCTAACTAATATTATACTTTAAAAAAAATATGTTTTTCGATGTGTCCCTTTCACGTCGATGTTTCTCTCTCTCTCTCTCTCTCCCTCCCACTCTATCTGAACAAAAAATGGAAAAATGTCCTCGGGTGAGGATAAAAAAAAATAAATAAAATAAAATAAAAAAATGTTTTTATTTATTTTTTAGAGAGAGAGGAAGGGAGAAGGAGAGAGACAGAAACATTGATGAAAGAGAAACATCCATCAGCTGCCTCCTGCATGCCCCAAGAGGGGATCAAGCACGCAACCTGGGCATGTGTCCTGACCGGGAGTTGAACTGGCAACCTCTTGGTGCATGGGACAATGCTCAACACTGAGCCTCACTGGCTGGGCTAGGGATAGATTATTAAAAGTCTTTCATTTCTTATTCACCTGAGAAATGGCCAGAACACTGTCCTGTCTCTCTGGCACACTGAGAAGAGGTTCTCTTATTTGAAAAACACAATAAGGTAAAACGTGAATAAAAGAAACCCTTTACGTTGTGCCAGTCAGGTATCCTAACTCTTAGGCAGAGACTGAGAAGTTTTCTCAACCAGAAACCTTACAGTCTTAAAAGATGCCTAAAATATGTAGTCAGTGATACAGGAAATCATGCCAGATGGAAGAGGACAAGCTCACCCAAACAGACAGCTGCATAACAAATTTTAAAATTCACAAATCATGAGTTCCCCAAGAGCAAGGGACCAAAAACACCCTTTTCTCAGGAACGCTTTACCATTTCTTTGAGAATTATCTCAAGGCCTAATGGCAGCACATTAAAGAAGTCTGGTGGTTGGCAAGACCTCTGGGTTGATTTCAGATTGACACCTGCCATATTAAACACCATAAATCCACATGTGATCATTATAGGTGGGAAAACAAAGATCTGTATTATTCAAAATGTAGACAGTGTTTATTTGTAACCTATGGATATAAGAGGTAACGACAGAACATACCTTGTAAAGCTTTTGGATATGCTGTAGGAGAAAGCAAGCAGACTAGTGGCTGTCCAAATAAGTTTGTGAAATTCTGTAATATATAAGAATTTAAAAGGTTCATTAAAGGTTTGACCAAAGATAGTAATTTTCCAAAGCACATCATCAGTGTTTAGATTGGGTTCCTTGACTCATAAGCAGCTGCAGAAACATCAGCAACAGCTGAGGAGACTGCATTCATGTATAACTACCATGCATAATAGGCTTTCTTAAAATAGTGACATTTACTAAGTGAACTATTGATTTTAAAAATAAAGGCATAGATACGGTTGCAGTGTTACGGGGAGAGATCATCTGGCCATCTACCAAGAGGCCACCCACTGGGCAACATACACTGATGAAGGTGTACTCACAAGGGTGAATTTTCCAAGATCTAAGGTCTGGCTCTCAGCCTCACTGGCTCTAAAACCTGACTTACTGGTCTGTGAAGAGTAGAGCCATCTCTCACTGTGAATTGTATTAACTGCTCACACAGAATGATGTATAAAATCAGAATGTCAATGAGTTCATTTATAATGAGAATTAAACTGACAATCAAAAAATACTCTTTGCATGACTTAAGGATATCCTTTCCCTAAAGGCAGATTTACATGGGAAGTAAAATCATAAATTATTTGGTAAAACAAGATAGATAAAACTAAAAGTAAACTTAAGAAGTGAAAATAACAAAAATTAAAACACTCCTGAGTCATAAAAATAAAGACTGGAGCAAATGGAAAGATATACTATGTTCTTAGACAGGAACCCATTCTAAAGATATCATTACACTAATTTAAACCAACCTAAAAAAAAAATGGCCACAGATTTTTTTCCCTGCAACTAAAAAAAAAAATTCTAAAGTTCAAAAGGAAAAAGTAGATTAGCCAGTAAAACTCTGCAAAAAAAGAGCCGAGAGGGAGCAAGACTCATCAGATAGTAAAACATACTTTAAAGACTCACTAATTAAAAATATGTGGCCCTGGCATAAGAGTAGGCAGAAGACCAATGGAAGAGAATGGAGAGTCCAGAATTAGATCCCCAAACAGACAGGACTGAATATATATGATAAAGATGACAGTTCAAATTGGTAGGAAAAAATGGGTAGCTATGTAGAAAAAAAGTTGGCTCCATACTTTATACCATACACTAGGATAAAATATGTCAAAGATTTAAATGCAAAAACTTAAATAATAAAAGTGTTGAAATATAAGAGAGTAAGGGTTATTTTTGTAACCTAGAAGATCTTCCTATTATGATTATGATTAATAAACCCAGTCACAAAAATCAAAGGCTTATACACAGTAAAATACTGCATAAACTACATCAAAAGCTGAATGATGTTCTGGGACATATATTTGCAACTCACATTACAAAGGATTAATCTCCTTAATACAGAAAGAACTTCTCCAAATCTGTAAGAAAAAGTCTGCCGACCCAATAGAAAAATGGGTGAAAGATAAGAGAATTAATAGAAAGAAAAGGGAATACAACTGGCTCAAATGTATGAAAGATGCTCAACTTTATTGATAAGAGAAATAAAATCAAAGCTACACTAAATCACCATTTTTTACTATATTAGTTTAGCAAAATTGCTAAAAGTTTGAAAATGTATGCTACAGGCAAAAACAACGGAAAAACACGCACTCATATGTAGGAGTACATATTAGCACAAACTTTTTAGAAGACAATTTGGCAGTATCTATTAAAGTCAAATGCATATTCAATTAACACAGAAATTCCACAACTAGGAGTTTACCCTATCAATATACTCTCAAAGCTGTAAAATAGCATAAGCCCTAAGTCATTCCTTGCAGCATTGTCAATAATAGTAAAGGACAGGAAACAATCAAATGACCCGCAATAAGGGACTGGTAGAATAAATGATGGCACAACCATACCACGGAATGCTATGCAGCTATAAGAAAGAATGACGTTCTCCATGAATGGATATGGATAGACCTCCAACGTTTCTTAGTAGTGAAAAAGTAAAATACAGAGCAGTTGTGTATGGCATGTTACTACCATTTATATAGTGAAGACTAAAGACTACGTATTTGTTTTGGATTATATATACATTTAACTTTTTTTTTTCTGGAAGGATAAACAAGAAACAGACAGCAGTGATCACCTACAGGGAGGGATAGTAACAGAGTGAATTGGGCGTGGGAGGGATAAAGAGAATTCACAATATGCCTTTTTAAAATTTTGTGACGTCAATATTCTATCAAAACAAAAAATTTAAACAATTAAAATAAATTAGAAATTTCTTGTAATGAAAACAAAGGGAGTGAGTTGAATACTATTAGGGTACACCCTCCAGATAGGCAGCTGGAGGCATTCTCCCACTGCAGACGCCTCCTGGGTCCTCAGCCAGGACACTCGCTCTCGGATAGTGCTAACACTGCTGTTAATTGTGTCCCAAGGTTTCCTTTTCTTTGCTTCCCTTGCTGATCAACTTCTCTCCTGATTTTTTTAATACTGTGCAAAAAGAGCATAACAAGTCTGACTGCTATCCTTCGAAAGGCCTGCTTACAAGGTTGGCCCTTGGCTGGCTTCTGGGAACTTAGATTTGGATGAGTTCCCATCATTAGCAGAACTGATAAGAGTGGTTCACTTTGCCTAGACTGTGCAAACAGGATGGTTTATCCTGAACATCTGCTTTCTTTCTGGGAGAATGGCATTTGGTATGTGCCAGGCACACGGTGCCTACATGATCAGTCCCCAATAAACACCCTGGACACTGAGTCCCTCATAAACTTCCCTGGAACACACTTTAGCTGTATTGTCTCAACTTGTTGCTAGGAGGATTCGGGGGATCCTGTGTGACTTCACTGGGAGAAAACTCTTGGAAGTTTGAGCCTATTTTATTCTGGACTTCATTTTATATGCCTTCTTCCTTTGCTGATATTACTCTGTATCCCTTTTACTGCAATATATATACTGCAGTACGACTATATGTTTAAACCTGAGTCCTCCTAGTGGAGCACTAAACTGGGGGTGATCTTGGGGATTTGATTCCCTTCTTTCAGATTATATTTAAATTTTAGGCCTGGGAAATAGTAACATTAAGTATGCTCCACAGCTCTGTTTTAACCCACTCAGCAATTAATATTATAGTTTAACTCCCAGAGGATAATCTCATTTGCAAATTTGGGGGAATGTCTCATAATTTTGCCACATATACGGATTACATGATTCAATGCTGATACATTTAAAAAATTATGGCAAGTGTATGTAAATCGATTATATATTGAAGAAATTTTAACTTGTTATACAGCTCATACATAAGATTGCTATTTTTTTTTTGTACATTGACCCCATATCTAACTACTCTGCTGAATATGTATTCATATTAATCTTTCTTTGATTCCTTTGGATTTTCTAAATATAAAATCATATAATCTACAATTAATAATTTTCTCTTTCCAATATTTATATCTCTTACTTCTTGTCTGGATAACTGTTTTTTTGTTGTTGTTGGTGGTGGTTGGTTTTTTTTTTTTTTTTGCTTCATTTTGGGAATATTATAAAATTCTGGTCAGGACTAAAGCAAGATCAATCATAACGATAATAGGAGGCATTGTCTTCTTCTTGCTCATTTTAATTAAGAACACTTTCAGTGTTTCTCACTCTAGGTACAAAGTTGGCTACAAAATACAGTCACGCTTCATCATAGGCTGAGCTTTTTGTTTTTCACTAATGAGTACTGAATTTTTTTAGATTTTACAAATGACCGTTGAGATAAGCATGTGGTTTTATTTATCCTGTTAACACAGTATATAACACTGATTTATTTTCATATACCTAACCTTCATGTATGATTCGATACTCTTTTGGAATATTATTCTATTAATAGGTCTATTTACTAGAATTTAATTAAACTTTTTCTAATCCATAATGATGAACTAATTTGGGTAGAGTTTTCTTTTGTGTGTGCTATTTTTATCTCAAGTAGTGCCACCATAATAATTCCTATCACTTACTGATACTAACTACTTTTCAAGGACTATCCCACGCTGCTCAGACCTAGCCTATAATTTTAACAATCCTGTAAAATCAGTATTGCCAACCTATTTTACAGAAAAGTGAAAAGTGGCTCAGAAAAGAACAAGGACATGTTCAAGGTCATACAAGTGTCTTCGGCTTAATTACTATAAAATGAATTGGATAGTTCTGACCTTTTTCATTGCTCTAGAACTGTGTATTTGATTCTGAAAGTTTAAAGTATTTATTGGTGAACCCAAAAGGGCTAGAGCCTTTCTTGTGGGGAAAAGAAGATAACTATGATCACTTTCCTCTATTTCGTACCCTGTGATTAGGCTTTTCCTTCTTATGGCCATTAGATTTTTCTCCCAGGAAAGTATTTATTTAACTAAGACATTAAAACATCTTACGACTTTAAAACAGTACATAGTGTCCTTTTTAAAGATCTCTCTTCTTCAACAAATACTCACTGAACCTATGGATTAGACCCTGTTCTAGATGGTAGGGATATAGCAGTAAACAAAACAGATTTTTAATAACCCCTGTCTTTCTGGAGCTATTTATTTTTTATTTTTTTCCTCTAGATTAAAAAAACATTTTCTTTTATTTCATTTTTCCCATCACCATTTATCCCCCCTATGCCCTCTTCCACCTCCACCCTCCCCTCTGCCCACCACAATCATCACACTGTTGTCCATGTCCATGAGTTCTCTCTCTCTCTCTTTTCTTTTTTCTGGAGCTGACATTTGGAAGGGGGTAGAGTGGCAGGTAGAGACCCACAATAAATGAAATAAAGAAGTTGCATAATGTCATAGCAGTGACGGTGCTGCCTGTGGAAGGACGGCACAGGGTACAGTCAGCAGCACGGGTGTTGCAATCAGTGTGCTTAAATCCCAGCTCAGCCACTGACGAGTTGTGTGTGAGACCTCGGGCAAATTACTTCACCTTTCTGTGCCTTGGTTTCCTTATCAGTAAGATGGGGATAATAAAAGTATCACATTGGGTTGTATGAGGATTAAATGTGTTCATATTTGTAAAGTGTTTAGAACAGTGTGTGGCACTATACAGATGCTAACTGCTAGAATTCTTAAGAACAATAAAGTAAGCCCTGGCCAGTTTGGCTCGGCGGTTAGAGCGTCGGCCTGCGGTCCAGAGAGACCTGGGTTCGGTTCTCGCTAGGGGCGCGTGCCTCGGTTGCAATTTGTCCCTGGCCCTGGGTGGTCGTGCGGGAGGCAGCCACTTGATGTGTCCCTTTCACGTCGATGTTTCTCTCTCTCTCTCTCTCTTCCTCTCTCTCCTCCCACTCTAAAAAAAAAAAAAAAAAAGAACAATAAAGTAAGAAAGGTGGGTAAAGAGTGTTGGGGAGGCATATCATTTTAAATAGGGCGATTAGGGGAGACCCTGGGAAGAGGCTTCAGTTGGTCGAATGCCTGAAGAACAATGTGGGTATCTTAGGAAGATTCAAGGTGGGGGGACCAGGACACAAAGATGCTCAGCAGAAGGCTGCCAGGTATGTTTGAGGAGCAGCGAGGTCAGTGCAACTGAACAGAACTGACAGGGAGACTGGCAAGAGAGAAGCTCAGAGATGCACTGGAGGGGAGTGAGGAGGAATGTGAGGGCAGATAACACACGCCTTTCCTCTGATGAGGAGTCTTTGGAGGTTCTGAGCAGCGAAGGACATGATCTGACCTACAGGTGCGCTGTAGGGGGCAAGGGTAGAAGAGGAAGACTGGTCAGGAAGCTACTGCAATAATTCAGGGGAGAGACGATGGAGGTATGCACCAGGGTGATGGCAGTGGAGGTGGTAAGACCCTGGATATACTCATAGAGACAAGAGGATTTACTGAAGTGGGTGTGAGGGAAAGAGGAGTTAAGGAAAATCCAGTAAAGGAGATGGAGAAAATAAGCCGACTACAGATCTCTTTTGTCCTGAGGCAACTGTACAACCTCAATTTGCGTTTTAAAGGCCCAACCCAGAGAATGGGACAGAAGTCAGAGCTCCAAAACTGTC
The DNA here is from genome assembly GCA_030848825.1 of Tadarida brasiliensis. NCBI lineage: Eukaryota > Metazoa > Chordata > Mammalia > Chiroptera > Molossidae > Tadarida > Tadarida brasiliensis. The sequence goes on along the minus strand of CM061269.1, from coordinate 9,341,666 downwards.
CCTGTCAAATCAGAGGGCTATATACCCTTAGTGTAAGGATGAACCAAACAAACGTCACAGCTTCCTTCACGCACGACTCCTTCTCAGGGGTCTGCAAGGACAATTTTCTTGGTGCTGAGCAGAGCAGAGACAAAACAAAATAGTCTCTGAGGATTTTAACTATAAATGAGCCTTCAGCTTGTTTGCGGCCCAAATTCATATCACTAAGTAATCCCCCCAAAAGGGTCCTGAAATAGGAGTGCCTCCAGGCGTCTAGCAAAGCAAATGCAGACCTTCTCTGGATAAAAGTACCTTCACTCTAGGGCTCAGTGAATTCCCCACAAATAATCTTAAGGAAGACAAGAAACTAGTCACAGATAATCAAGCATATAAGGGTAAAGAAATAGCAAAGGGTGTTTTTAAGCAGCAAAAGCAGATTTCAAGTATAAGATTATCATAGATAATAAATAAATATATGTATTAAGTTTAAAGAAATAAAGAACAAACTTGAAAATAGAATATAGGACAGTATAAAAACAGCAATGAATTACCTGAGAAAGAACCAAAGAGAACTTCTAGAAAAGAAAATTACCACAACCAATATAAAACGCACTGGGTTTAGCCCTGGCCGGTTTGGCTCAGCGGTTAGAGTGTCAGCCCATGGACCAAAGAGTCACGGGTTCTATTCCGGTCAAGGGCATGTACCTCGGTTGCAGTTTGTCCCTGGCCCTGATCAAGGTCATGCGGGAAGCAACCAGTCGATGTGTCCCTCTCACATCTATGTTTTTCTCTCTCTCCCTCCCTCCCTACCTGAAGATAAATAGAAAAATATCCTCGTGTGAGGATTAAAAAAAAGAAACAAGACCTAGAACTCACAGTGTAACTGCAGAATGCCAAAAACTTTCACAGGAGCAAGAAAGCAACAGAATGCATGAGGCTGACTGGCAGAGAGCTCTTTCCTAATCTTGCTGCGACGGTGACCGCCTTCATGGACCGCAGCAATCTGCAGCCATCAGTCAAACAGGACGAGGCATCCGGCCTTGTCATAATAACTTACACACTCCAAAGTTTTTCTTCTTTCAAAGAAAAGAAAGTAAAACTAAAAGAAGTGTTTAGAATGATTGAGGCATTTATTTTTCACTCCCACTAGTACTCCATTAGTACAGATAAGGTCACTTCCACTTGCCTATTCCCCAATGGAAATCTGAGAGCCACAATATGGGCCATGCTTGGTACACAGATCTTGGCATTCCCATCGCTCTCCTCTGCAATGAGGCTCAGACTAGCAGGCAAAGCTCCTGTTTTCCTAAGTGGAAAGAGCTGGGGTTTTGGAATGACAAAGACAGCTGGAATCAGTTCATCAAGTTTCTTAACCTCCATAGGCCATGTCTCCTCAACTGTAAGGATAACAGTACCTATCTTCATTTAATCATTTACTAAGAACCTTTTAAGTGTGAGGCCCTGGGGACATGAAGACACATGTACACACAAATATAAACACACATACAGACTTTGGGGAAAACACGGCCTAATGCTGACAGTCAGATCTTTATATTCCAGGCAGAATAGTTGTTGTCTGCCCTGAGGAATAGGACTAGACCACAAAGACAGACCTAAAGACACATCAGAGACTACCCAACTAACAGGTTCAGCTAGACTGTCACACTGAGCAGCTCAGCGTGACGCCTAATTAGAGATTCTGACCATTTTTCTAGCTTTCACTTTTAAATCTAAGCAGATAGGCAAAAATTACAATACTCTGAGGAAAGTCTCTCATAGGACATACACCAGCATAAACAAACAGAAACACATCAACATGGAGGAAACAGATACCAGGAAGAACTTTTTTTTTTAAATCCTCACCCAAGGATATTTTTCCATTGATTTTTAGACAGAATAGGAGGGAAGGAGGGAGAGGGAGAGAGAGAAACATGAACGTGAGAAAGACACATCGATTGGTTGCTTCCTGAATGATCCCGACCAGGGTCCAGGATTGAACACGTAACTCAGGTACATGTCTTGACTAGGAATCAAACCTAGAACTCTTTGGTCTGCAGGCCAACACTCTAACCACTGAACCAAACTGGCCAGGGCAGCAGGGAGAACTTTTAAAATGATCATTGACAGACCTGGCTGGTGTGACTCAGTTGGCTGGAGTGTCATCCTGTACACCAAGATTGGGGGTTTGATTCCTGGTCAGGGCACATACCCAGGTTGTGGGTTTGATCCCCAGGGTGTATACAGGAGGCAACTGATCAATGTTTCTTTCTCACATCAATGTTTCTCTCTCTCAACCTCTTCCTTCCTTTCTCTCTAAAATCAATAAAAACAGCCCAGCTGGTGTGGGCTCAGTGGACTGAGAGTCATCCCATGGACTGAGAGGTCCCAGTTCGATTTCCAGTCAGGGCACATGCCCAGGTTGTGCGCTTGATCCCCAATAGGGGGCATGCATGAGGCAGCCAATTGATGTTTCTCTCTCAACATTGATGTTTCTATCTCTCTCTCCTTTCTTCTCTAGAAAATATAAAAACATATTAAAAAAATAAAATAAAAACATATACTTGAGGAGCAAAAATAAATAAATAAAATGATCATTAATATTCTCAAAGGTAAGAGAATGTATTTCAACCAGGATAAAAACCAACATAATTATACATGTGTATGTGTATGTATTTTATACACACCTAAATTTTTTATGAAAGAAACATCTAAAGAACAAATAAAAAATCTCAACAACAAGGTTAGAAGATAAAGGCAAGGGAATTTCCTGAAGAGCAAAAAGACCAGAAGATGGAAAATAAAGGGCAAGAAAATCAGAGGATAGACCAGAAGGTCTAATTTATGAATGACAAAAGTTGCCAAAAGATAGAACCAAGGAAAACGGGGGGAAGAAAATCAATGGAACAACTCAAGTAAATGGGCACAGTCTCCAGACTGAAAGGACTCACCAAGTACACGCCAAGCACCATGGTTAAAAGTAAGCCCAGACCAGGACAGCTGAAAAACACTGGGGACAAAGAGAAGAGCCTATAAGCTTCCAGAGACTGAAAACAGGTCACATAAAAAAAATCCAGAATTAGAATACTTTGTACTTGTTAAGAAATAATGGAAACTAGAGAGCAATGCAGCAATGCCTCCAGATTCTGAAGGGAAAGTATTTCTAACCTATTCCAAAACCATCATTAAATGTGAGGGCAAATGAAAGACATTTGCAGAAATGCAAGACCTCAGATATTGTACCTCATGTTCACCCTTTCTCAGGAAGCTACTATAGGAGACGCTACACAAAAATGAGAGAGCAAATGTCCAAGAGGAAGACACAGGATCCAGGAAACAGGGATCCAATACAGAAGAGAGACGAGGAATTCCCAGGGTAACAATGAAAAGAGACACTGGGTAAGAGCTGTGCAGCACACAGATGTAGAGGGCACCAGTTCAGAGGCCCTGAAGATCATTCATCATGAGGATAAATTACGAGACTGATGCATCTGACCGATCTGAAAAAGATTTAGACAATTGGTAAGGTGGCTGGGGTTGATTTAGTGATAAGTTCAGGGAAAAAAAAAACCAACAGAAAAACAAGGAACAAAAATAGATAACTATTTGCTCCAGAAAGTTGCATAGGAAAGAAAAAGTTTACTATGTGACTTAGCTGTTTAAAGCACTTCACAGGCACAATAATATAAGCACTAAATATTCAGTGAATCAAAATTATGATGTAAGTTTAGTGTGTGGATAAAAGGATGTAAGAGGTATAAATGTGAGCTGGGGCTACGAAGAGGAAAGAAAACGTAATTTCTCTTCCATAACGAGATAGCAATACATAATGCCTAAAACTGAGTAGCTCTCACTCTGGCAACACACTGGAATTACACTGACTCCTGACCCCACCCGCCACCCCCCAGTGAACAGAATCAGAGGAGTTGCAGTCCTGGTACAAGTGGTTTTGAAAAGGGCTCTGAATGTTTCTGCTGCACAGAGAGAGTTGAGAACTAGAGCTTTGAACTACTATATGCATGAGTAGCTTTCATAAAAATAAAAAAGTAACATTTAAATGAAGAAATATACATGAAAGGTCTGTGCTTATATATCAATAAGCATTTCGAATACACATATATGTTCATAAAACATTCACATGTATGAGACACATATAGCAAAGTAGGAACTCAAGAAGGAAGAGCTCAGTCATACAGCTCTCTCCTTTTTCATGAGAAACTTGCTAATGGTAGTTTACAACTTTTTACACAGGCTTTGTAGAAAAAATAAGTATCAGACACCTTTGTATGTTAACACATAGGACTGCATACTTGACTCAGAGGCATTAAATAGTACTAATTTTTAAAAAGACCAACTGGTCTGTGCCATACTCTGATTTTCCTACTGCACATAGGCTCCCCATTTCTATTCTGAAGATCAATGTGTTCTGAACAATTTAATTTTTTAGAGGAGCTATACTGCATGTGCCATCAAAAGCAAACAGACCAAAAAGAAACAAACACCTTTTCATTAGTCCACTGTTATCCTGGGTGTCAGAATAATAAAATCTCGAATTAAATCATGGCACATAATTAAGTAAATACATTTCCAAATATGCAAATATGCACAGTGGTGCTATTTTAAAAATCAGCATCCAATACTCATTCTACATCCAGAACGCAGTCTGGAAACAGCAGGCACATATAATGAAAGATATTTTTGAGATTATAAAAGGTGCAATCAAATAATACCCAATGAATTGAGAGAAATCTCCAGGTTGCTACAATACTTTCGTAGCATGCTGGAGCATATACCCAATACACTTGACCTGGTACAGCAACATCTCCTGTCACATCCTTAAACCGAGTCCTTCTCATTGACAAAGACACAGAATGCTTCTTTGAATTCTGTGAAGACACAAATGCCTGGACTTCTCTGGTCTTATAAGTTTAAAAGGGACAGCTAATAAATCTTTTCCTTCAGCAACTGCTCATCCCCTCAAATGGATTTTAAAAAACAACACACACATGATTTAAGAAAAGTATCAGCTAGCTCTGGCTGGTGTGGCTCAGCAGTTAAAGCGTTGGCCTGAAGACCAAAGAGTCACAGGTTCGATTCCCGGTCAAGGGCATGTACCTGGGTTACCAGTTTGAACCCTGACCCCCAAGGTTGGGGTTGTGCGGGAGGCAACCAATTGATGTATCTCTCTCCCATCAATGTTTCTCTCTCTCTCTCTCTCCCCCTCTTTCCCACTCTATCAAAAAAAAAAAAAAATCAATGGAAAATATCTTTGGGTGAAAATTAAAAAAAAAAGAGTGTCAGCTAATTTCACCCCAAATCAAAGCTGTAAACTTGACAAAATAGGTAGCAGGAAATATGCTGAAAAGTGTACGGTGAGTTGGATGCTCTTAGAATTCAGACTTTAAAAAGTGAAACTAAACATGAAAATTAGATGGAAAACACATGTTTGGGGTCAGCTCTCTTAACTACCAGACATTTCCATTGCTCTCCTGAAATAAACCTACTACTAATGCTTGCTTCTCCATCTAATTATACAAACACCCACAACAGAAATAGTTTTAATTGACAGTTTAAAAATGCAGATCCCAGCATATTTCTGAACATATTGTTCACTGATGAAATATTTCAACCACAGACAAAGGACTCCAAAAATTGTTTTCATTTTCCTAAAAATTACTATAGTTTGAACGCTAATAACCTACTTTAAAATGTTTTGCTGCTGACATTCTTTATGCAGTCACTGAAAAACATTGCTTCAATAGCAAAATATAAAACAAAAGATTTTCAAATTAGATCCCTGTCCCTTATTTTAGCATGCAGGGCCATCTCTTTTTACTTATTGTCACAAGTTTTTTAAATTAAGTGCATTTAAAACAACTTATGTTGATATTCAATTACTGTAACTGTAAAACATGGGATAGAAATTTCACTTAAACCATAGCAGCTCAGTGTGTAGATGAGGAAAAAGTCTCAAAGCTAGAAAATAAAATGTGCCCACATAGAAAATTATTCTGGGTTCTATTAAAGAAAATTATTCTGGGTTATATAACAAAAATAGACCTTCCACCAGAGATCTTGGAAATCTTGAATTTTTTTTTTCCTGCAGGAGGATTTATTATTTTCCACTGAGTGTCCATTCATGCGTTTTCTTCTTGTTTCTATTCATAGCACCAGATCCTGACTAGCATGCACAACCTCAAAAGAAAAGAAAGACTAAATACAAATTGTGTAAAATGAAATAAAATAAAGCAAAATAAAAAGGCACGTTAAGACTGGTTACCTTGGGGTGGCGCCATCATGTCTAACATGCCACAGCGCTCACAGAACTCACCTTATATGCAACACTATTGGACGAATCCACGATGATAAACAGGGGCTTCCTCGTGAAAGGATAGAGATCTCCGGGATGGAGGCTGGGAAAACAACAATTACAATAAATAACTGAATAACTATACTGCCAAGTCTTAGAATTTTCTTTTTCAATTTGGTGTGCTCACGTCTCCGCTTCATCGTAGCACTGAGAGAAAAACAAAGATTAATTAAGCAAAACACAAAAAAAAGTCTGTGTTAAGTTTTATTTGGAAAAATTCAGAGGTAATTATTACACAAGAATATCCAAGCTAAAGAGAAGTCTCCATATTTCAAGATGGACTAAACACACAATGTGAAAATCTCAGAAGTCAGCAATCAGCACTTGTTTAGTATTCAAAAGCCCCTTTAAAAACACGTTTTGAAAACAAAGATGTAATAACACAACCAGATTTGTATGTCAATGAGTCTTTCAAAATCTATATCTATTTTAAAGATTTTTAGTATTTCAAGCTACATCTTAATATTGCAGACAATAATAAGGGCTTCCCTTTTACCATTCTTTGTTTTCACTGGACATTTCTCAGAATCAGCTGGGTGCTGATGCTGCTTCTTTTTTTTTTTTAAATCGTTTTCATTGATTTGAGAGAGAGAAGGGAGAGGGAGAAAGAAACATTGATGAGAGAGAAACATCAATTGGCTGCCTCTTGCATGCCCCCTACAGGGGATCGAGCCCTAAGCTCAGGCATATGCCCTGACCAGGAATCTAACCAGAGACCTCTTAGTGCATAAGACACGGCTCAACCAACAGAGCCACACCCACCAAGGCAGGTGCTTCTTAAACATATATTAATAGATTCACTGGCCACAGAAGACCTACTGGGTTCAAAGGCTAAAAGCCCAGTAACAGGTATTTGAGAGCCACTGCCTAAAAAGGTCACAATTTTGGTGTGCATGTTCCTTCCAGGTTAGTGGACAATGTGTGTGTATGGATAAAAATTGATGTACATGTAAACATAAATATATAAAATAATGTGTCAATGAGTAATATCATCAAATATCAATATATTTCAAATATAATTTTTTTTTAATATAAATCATTTACAACTAAGGTCAACAACAGCACCAATGTATGGCTTGGGGGGCTGTTAGCTATTGTAATTTGAAACATCTCTCTCTGCCCTCCCTTCACCATTCTGTAGTATGAACAGTTAACATCTCTATGTAACGTGCTATTAGAAATGCAGTTTCAGCCCTAGCTGGTGTGGCTCAGTGGTTAGAGGATCAGCATCAATTCCCAGTCAAGGGCACATATCTGGACTGTAGGTTCGATCCCAAGCCTCGACCGGGGTGTATGCAGGAGGCAGCCAATCGATGTGTCTTTAGAAAACAATGGGGAAAATATCCTCAGGTGAAGATTAACAACAACAAAAAAAGAAATGCAGTTTCAAACAAGTCCAGTACCTTTATAACCAGATTTCTATCTCTCAGCTAGAGAAATTCTAGAGCCTATAATGGCTCAACCAGGGAATGTGTTGTACTTAGAAAAAGAGCAGCTTTCATGGATGACTTCTACTTGAAATCATAACTAAGTTCATTTGTGCTATATATCAAATTAACAGAAGCTTATATAAAAAAGTTTGTATTGATGTTAACATGTATCATGTCCTGATATATTATTTATGTATGTATATATTTATCGTCTCCTCCGCTTAAATGTAATTTTGTTCACTGACACAGCACCAGTCATTGAACAGTGATATATAATTGATACTCAATGAAATTAAGAAAAATATATGTGTGTGTGTGTGTGTGTGTATGTATCAGTCCAAAATTCTAATTTCCTAGGATAGTCAGAGACAGAAGTATTTTTGGAATCCAAATAAGTGTTCTTAATAGTAGCCTAAGAGCCCTGGCTGGTTTGGCTCAGAGGTTAGAGTGTCAGCCCACAGACCAGAGTCGCGGGTTCGAGTCAAGGTTCGATCCCCAGCCCTTGTTGGGGTTGTGCGGGAGGCAACCAAGTGATGTGTCTCTCTCACATTGATGTTTCTCTGTTTCTCTCTCTCTCTCTCTCCCTTCCACTCTCTCTAAAAAGTCAATGGAAAAATATCCTCGGGTGAGAATTAACAAAAATAAAAAAATTTAAAAATATAGTAGCCTAAGAGAACATTTCTAGTATTAGAAAAAGTCCCATTTCATTTAATATTTCTTAAGAGAGAACTACAATATTTATAATAGAGAGAGACACTAAAATACATACCAGTGCATTTCTTTGTGGGATTGATTCCGTTTGTGGATTGCATCTCCGTTTATAATATCCCGGTTACTATTAGTAAGTACCCCTCCAAAATCATAAGGACCTATGAAAAGAAAGGGAAGAATCCTAGACTTCAGTTGGAGAGGAACATTGTTCCGATGTTTAAAGGTATTATGTGAATCTCTCACTGATACAAGTGGAAGATAATTACAAAATATTTAAATCATTTTAAAATTTAACATTCTCATTTAATACAGTATTTAAATGATTTCAGTATGTTGCCTATTTCAACATTAAAAAAATCATTTAATTATTTATCAGTTCTTCAAAAGGAATATAATGAGAAACAAAACAAGAACCCACTGCATCCCCTTGTAATGGGTGATAAAAGGGATGGAGATCTGGGATGCTCAAAATGGTCTTTACATTTCAAGCAAAATTAAAGTCTCAGGTTTAACAAAATTATTTAAGTAAGAAATTGCAGACTGAAGTCCTAATAATTTCTTAAATATAATTTTAAGTAAGCCATTAATTGTAAAATTTAGGAAAAACTTGGAAAAAAACCTTGAAAATTCTCATTAAAATTTTGATTTTTAAGAAAAGAACTGCCAAATTGCAGCGGGTGAAAAAATCCATTATTATCACTATTATACCAACCACTGTAGTTCCAGTTCTGAAGTCAGCCTTTGCCCACTGGTCATGTCAGTTAGTTAAACTCTTGCCTACATGGAACAGCAACTGACGGGTGTTAGGAATAATCTCTCTAAAAGGATTATCCAGTTAGTACCTATTGTAGTACTATTGTACTTTTTAAAAAGTAATACAAGAGGTCAGTGTATTAAGGAGGGGCCCAAACAATCTGATTCAACAGTAGAGAAATGGAAATAATTATTTATAAATAAAACTACTAACTTTACTGCAAAAAAAAATTAAAGTAGTTTATGACTTCACACCACTTTTAATGCTGTTATATTTTATCCCTTAAAAAAAATCATTGCAATGAAAAGGCTTTGAGGTTTATTTTGTTTTGTTTTCATTTTAACACATTAAGAGGCTCTGTAGGTCATGCAAGGAAGATGGCAGGGTCATGCACTGTATAAAGGAATGCACATTTCAACAAACAGATGAGGAGGAAAATGTTACGGATGTTAAGAGAAAAAAATTTTTTTTTTGTCCAGACAGATTTTTTTTCTTTATTGATTTCAGAGAGAGAAGAAGGGAGAGGGAGAGGGAGAGAGAGATAGAAACATCGATGAGAGAGAACATCGCCTGGCCACCTCCTGCATGCCCCCCACTGGGGATCGGGCCTACAACCTGGGCATGTGCCCTGACCTGGAATCGAACCGGCGATCTCTTGGTGCATGGGTTGACGCTCAACCACTGAGCCACATGGGCCAGGTGCAGACAGAGATTTAAATGCCTCATTTACATCCCAGTTACTCACCTATCCTGACCAATTTCATCTATTCTGGACTCATTTATTCTGGACAGTTTTAAGTTTTTATTCTGAAATAGCATCCCAATATTCTACAGGTTGAATCCATAAAAACCAAATAAAGAAAGGACAGAAAACAAAATCATGACAAGGACTTGAACTTTCACAGTTACAAAAGTGTACTGCTTTCTACAAAGACTCAGCCACAATGAAGCCACTGACCAGATTCCCTAAAGCACCAAAGGCTCAGAAAAATTCCGTGATGTGAAGCCAATCATAAGGCTTGGTTGGTTATTTCATCCAAATGTGTGCTTTTGGCAAATCTGTTAGTGAGGCACACAGTTAGTATGTGAATTTGCTGATGATCTGTGGACTTCAATGTATAATATTTCAGCAAATAAAACAGATCGGGGTATCTTATTATAAGATTGCCAATTCAACAAATAGACCAGGTTTTCAATTTGGAAGCCTCTCTGGAAAGCTGGAGATGGTCTGCGGGCTACGGGCCACCGTCTTGTAGAAAGAAAGAGAATTCAAGCCCGGCTCACACAGGAGCATTCCTTTATTGTACCTTCACTGTCAGAACGACCTGTGGGGAAAACGCCGGTGGCCGACAGGTAAATCAGAAGCACGCTATTGGCAGGCAGCTCCTGAAATTTTAAAAAAGCACATATACAAAACAACAAACACAGAAAACAACAGTTTCACTTAAAGCTCATGGCATGTGAAGGTGTGGGGAAAACAAGAACCTAATCTGACATATTACTATCTTCTCCAAGAGAGGAGCCACTCTTGCTGGTTCCAACTTCTGTCTACATGGCAAAAATTCATTATTAATTTATAATCTGCAACGATCACCAAAAGTTTTGAAGACATTCTCTGCTTCAAAACCCACATCATTTAGAGAATGTTCTCTGGAAAACTTGAAATGGAGAAGCAAAGATCCTGACGATAGGCCTAAAAGACAAACTCCGTCTGTTCCCTACTCCTCATAGTTCTTTCAATGACCAAAATAATTCCTCGAGCTGCCCGAATACAAAACAGGCCTATGCAACCTGCTCGTTTTTTAAGTTCTGCACTGGCTCTTATGCCTAAAGTAATTTAGTAATAAAAACCTGGAGGAAGGAGAATAATTAAGCAATAGTCTCATTAATTAAGGGCAACAAATATTCAGAGTATCATAAGCAATTTCCATTCTGAAACAGCTGTGATTAGGATGTTCTAAAGGCAGTTTCAATTTCATATTTTACTTAAATTCTTGACTCAAACATTCAAAGAGAAGAGTGACTCTCAGATTCCACTTAGGGCACACTTTCCCCATACAGTAAAAAATACTGGATCATATATACCTTAAAAGATGCTGCTAAGAATGTGTACAGTTGGCTGAAGGTGGGTTTGTAGAGCAGGTACTTGTGGGGATTTTCTCGCCTGGTAGGCTTGTCAGCTGATTCCTGTATTTACACACAGAAAACAATACCCATACAAGCTGTATTTGACAGATGAATTATCAGTACCTATTTTTACTATTCTCTTCCTCAAGCATCTTTTTGTTACTATTATTATGCTTATCTATATGTCCTGTATTTCATCAAGAGAGCTTTTTTAAAATTTATTTATTGATTTGAGAGAGAGAGAGAGAGAGAGAGAGAGAGAGAGAGAGAGAGAAACCAACCCAGGAACTCATTGGTTGACTCTTGCATGTATTCTGACCAGGGGTTGAACCTGCGACTCTGGCACATAGGGACAACGCTTGAACCAACTAAGCCACCTGGCAAGGGCAAGAGAGCTCTTTATTCACACTCGTAGCATTTGTTGGATAACAGAATTCCATGAGGAGCAGAAGCAGTAAGAGTGTTACCAAAACTGCAAAAGTAGGGAGAAGATACCTGCATTCCTGGCTTATTCATCTGGGAAGCTAAATTCATTGGCTCCCTTTCCAGGGCTTGTAACATCCGGAACATGTCAACAGTTAGTTCACTGAACTTAACCTGAAAGGAAAACAAACCTGATCATTAATGCAGAATGCAGACCTTGAAGTCTTTAATCATATTATTAACCTTGACATTTATGTGTACTTAATGACGTTGGGTATTTTCTTTTCCAAGATTTTATTATAAAAAATTTCAAAAGATAGAAGATTGAAAGAATTATACAGTGTCACACATATACCATCTAGGTATTACAACATTAACATTTTTCTATATTTGCTTTATCACATATTTATCCATTTATCCATATTCCTATCAATCCATCAATTTCCTCAGGTATTTTTACAAACAAGTAAAAGTACTCATGTAAACAAAGAACTATATTAGGTCCTATAAAACATGTTAACTTTGGCAAAACAGCGAAGCAGAAATATGACTGTGGCCCATATTTTATTACATTTTGGTACTTTAAAGTACCTGCATTCCTTTTCGACTTTAAAAAGGCAACATTGGCCCTGGCCGGTTTGGCTCAGCGGTTAGAGCGTCGGCCTGCGGTCCGGAGAGACCCGGGTTCGGTTCCCGCTAGGGGCATGTACCTCGGTTGCAGTTTGTCCCCGGCCCTGGTTGGTCGTGCGGGTGGCAGCCACTCGATGTGTCCCTTTCACGTCGATGTTTCTCTCTCTCTCTCCCTCCCACTCTATCTGAACAAAAAATGAAAAAATGTCCTCGGGTGAGGATAAAAAAAAAAAAAGGCAACATTGTATTTAAATTAAAGTGTTATAATTTAGAAATGTGAATTAATGGTTATAAAAGCCAACGTTGGAAAAGCACTAGAAAAAGTTAGTAACAACAAAAATGATAGGTGTAAGGAAGGATCCAAAATTAAAACATATAAATGATGCACATAGAAAAATGTATTCACTGGCAACTTTTCCAATATCCCATAATTCCCAGGAAGTAACATTGCTAGTATATTAAATCATCATGTGACTATTCTGTCATGAAAAAATATTTGAAATTTGCTTTTGACAAATGTACTTAAAAATAATCCCTCCTCCCTTTTTGCCTGATTATAATATATACAGATTTAGAAAGCTGTAAAGAAGAAAATAAAAATTGCCTATAATTCTGCTATCAGAGGTAAGCCTTTTATATTGGTGAATTTCTACTTGGTCTTTTTCCTGTGCACATACGTATATAGACATTTTAACATGAAATAATTCTGTTTACATAGCTCCATAACAGGTTTCTTTTCACTTACCATATCATGAGTATCTTCCTTTCCAATTAAAAATTCTTTCTAAACCATTTAAATGTCTGTAACATCGTCCATATTTGGACGTGGCATAATTTATTTAACCATTTCCTCACAAATGGATGTTAGGCTATTTACAAGGAAACAATAATCCTGTAATAATCAAAAGTGCTACTTTTCAAAGTGGATTTTCAGCATAATTCCTCCACAATTCTTTACCTGGTTATTACAATTACCAATAATGAGTGCGTCAGCCAGAGACAGCTGTCCCACAATCATGCCCTGTTCCAGCAGTGGGGCTCCTGTCTCAGCCAGGCGGTTCGATGTGATAACAATGGTATTGTCATCATTCAACACCATTACGGGGTCCGCCTGCAGAGAACAGCAGTGAGTAGATGACGGCCAAGACACAATGTCAGTATAGTAAGTTATTCCTTCTTGATAAATACACACAGTAAAAATGTGTACCACATAGGAATCTACTTATCCATAACTATGACAACCTTTCTTGTCAAAAACTGACCTCAATGAAAGCTGCGACTTCTTGAAGCACCAGGTTCCACTCCACTTGATCTTCAGTATTAAAGCGGTGAGTGTAATCTTCAATTTCATCGGACAATTCCTGATTTTAAAATATCACAAAGAAAATGGGTATAGAAAAAAAAAAGACAGCTATATGATACCACATTCCTGACAAAAACTGACATAGTTAAGTTTGATTATTATCAATATACACTCCCAATTATAACCAAAAACAAAGAATGAAAATTACATGGATTTATTTCACAATCAAAAACTCCAGAATGACACACATCCATAAAATCTTCATAGAGATCCAGAAAGACCCATACCTACTCAGTGCCACATTGGCAATGACTTTATTAATAGAAAACTGTTAAAGGTAAAACTCCAAATTTTTAACATTTAAAAAAAAAATTAATACTGTCTAGCTGATTTTCTTTGGATTTATAGCATACTGGTTTTACCTGAAAGTAGTTTTTAGTAACTAGGAGTGGAGGAAAACAGAGGGGACCTGTCAAAACTAGCATGTTTTACTTGAATACCAAAAATTAAGAAGCGTGCCACTGAAACCACTACCTGAATACACAGTGCAGCTGGAATGTCCCATGCAATCATTACAGATAGTGAGTCCCCGGATACTGTTAACCCTTAATTGCCTGAGTTAATGGAGGAGAGAGTGACGCAGACATACTAAAGGAATGAATATACCAAAACTCATTCCCAACACCTTTGTAAAGCATTATGTACTTTTGCTTGACCAAACATTTCAATTATTTTCTCTTAAACTAAATATTTTAACTCTTGTTCCCATTTCCCAATCATCCTCTGATGGGTGGTGAAATGTAAAATATGCTGAAGGGACAAAAACAAGGAATTCAGATAATTATCTCTGGTCAGTGTGTGTTTGAAATATGAAGAGAGTTGAAAACAAGCTTTTTATCATGACCCTTGGCAGAAGTTACCAGACTCTAAATGCTGTAATGATGTAGATATATCAAAAATTATTTTAACTCTAAATCTATTTTAAAAAAATAAAATTATCCATACACAATTAGATATTTAATTATTTTAAAGTACATTTACCTTCACCAGATCCTTCACAACATCCATTTTGTTGAGAAGAAGACAAACTACTATAAATCTTGCATAGTATCGTAGCTTCTTAACTACCAACTCAGGTCTATGGTAGATAAATGGAAAATTCGTCATTAGATTAAAAAAGAAAATATGCTTTTTAATTTCCTCCAACTTTCCTATAGCTTTTAAATCTTTGACCCTATCCTGTAGTTATAAACATTTCAGCATATAACCTATAGTCTTAACACATTTCTTACCCATTCATTATGTAATTCATTCATTCAACAAATATCCATTGAGAATTATAGCCCTGGCAGGTTTGGCTCAGCGGTTAGAGCATTGACCTGCGGACCAAAGAGTCACGGGTTTGATTCTGGCCAAGGGCATGTACCTCAGTTGTAGTTCATCCTCGGCCCTGGTCGGGGTCGTGCGGGAGGCAGCCAGTTGATGTGTCTCTCTCACATTGATGTTTCTCTCTCTCTCCTCCTCCCACTCCATCTGAAGATATTTGAAAAAATATCCTTGGGTGAAGATTCAAAAAAGAGAGAGAGAGAGAGAGAGAGAGAGAGAGAGAGAGAGAGAGAACTATAGACACATCAGGCACTATGCTAAGTGCTAGAAATAGAGTGAAAAAACAATAAACCCAGAACAACAGACACAGACCCTTCTTCACAGATCTTAGAAACATATTTAAAATATAGAGGAGACAGATAAATACTTAAAACACAGTGGAATAAATGATAGGAGAAATAAAAGGATGCTATTTGAGCCCACAGGACTGAATCTTGTTGACAGCAGACTTCCTAGACAGAGCAGTGTTTAAGTTAAGGCTATGTATAAGGAAGAGGAGAAGATAAGAGGCAGAAAAATACAAAGTGAAAGTGTTCCAGGAAGAACATCCAGTTTTCTTGTGCTTAGTGCTTACATGCCATATCTTTTTCTGTCCCTCTGCTTTCAAGTAGATGTGTTCTTTTATTTTAATGCATCTTTTGTAGACAGCATACAGTTAGGTCTTCTTTTTCACCCACTGTGATCATCTCTGCCTCACATACTCAGGTCCTCTGGGTTTGTGTCTCCATCTTGCTGTATTTGTTTTCGATTTGCCCCTTCCGTGTTTGTGTCCTTTGTTGCCCCTCTCTTGCTTTCTTTCGGTTAATCTAATATATTTCAGCGTACCGGTTTTTATATCCTCTATTGGCTTCTTATACCTCTTCATTATTGTTCTTTTAGAGTTGCTAGGAGTAGCAATATGCATCCTCAACTCCTCAAAGGCTATCTACAATCAATATTGCATCTCTTCACACCTGACCTTTACGCTTATCCCTTATCCACTGAGACCTGACATTCCCAATTTCCACTTCCTGCTTTCCACGTCCTACATTACAAATACAACAACCATACAACGGAATGTTTTTGTACATGTTTGACATTTTTCCATAATAAAACTAAAAAATTTTCTCTTTGACCCATGAGTTATTTAGAAATGTGTTTACTAATTGACAAATTTATTGATTTTTTTTAAAAACTATGTTTTCATTCTTAATTTTTAATGGAGTTGCACCATAGTTAGACAACATATACTTGAAAAATTGCTGAAACCTGTTTTGTGGCAAGTATAAGTCAATTTCACAAAAGTTTCATTAGATCTTGAAAATTACGTGCATTCACTTACTGTATGCAGTTTTTTTGTTTGCTTGATTTTTTAATCCTCACCTGAGGATATTTTTCTGTTTATCATCAGATAGAGTGGGAAGGAGAGGGAGGGAGAGAGAGAGAGAAACATCATGTGAGAGAGACACATTGACTGGTTGCCTTTCGCACGACCTGACCAGGGCCGGGGAAAAAACACGAGTGAGGTACGTGCAGTTCGTCCCCTTGACCGGAATCGAACCCGAGACTCATTGGTGCAAGGACCGACGCTCTAACTGCTGAGCCAAATCGGCCAGGGTTGTATGCAGCTTTAATGCAATATAACTTCTTAATCCTATTACTCAAATCTTATCATTATTTTTGTCTTGATATATAAATCACTAAATATTGCATATTTCAAATTCTACCTGAAAATGTGTCACTTTTTGCTTTGTTTACTATAATGCTATCTCATTGGGCATATACATGTTTAGAATTTTTATATTTTCCTGAGTTGTTCCTTTTATCATTAGGAAGTAAGCCTTTCTCCTTAACAGCACTTTCTGCCTTAAATATAAATAATGTACACATAAACACAGAAGCATTCCTTTCCTCTAGTATCTGTTTCACTTATCATTCTATGTAACTTATATATCTTTGGAGGATCTCTTGTAAAGAGTGTAGTACTGGATTTTTCTTAAAAAGGCGTACTGATAATCTCTGATTTTTACCTAGGAAGTTTAGATCACTTTCATTTACTATGATTACCAATGCACTTAGACTTGTTGCTACTTTGTTATTTTGTGCTAATTATATATTTTAATATATATTCCTTTTCTACCTTTTACTGTAATAATGAATTTTATTACTCACTTTTCTCACCCATCTACCTGTTTTGAAGTTAGACATTCTCTTCAGGTTCTTTAAAAATATTTTTCTTAACATTTAACAAGCAAATTTTACTCTAAGCTTCTTCTGAACAATGAATGGATCTTATTAGTGTGGTTTAATTCTTTATCTTCTTTCTACTTTCATAGTATAGCTCTCCAGGATTTGGCTCCATTTTACCTTGATCACATCAGGTACCATCATTACAATGATTACTGTCTTATGAAGTCTGTGCTTTTTAGGAAACAAGGGGAAAACTTTATCTAACCAGTCCTTCTTTCTAATTGCAATTTTCCTCTCCCTGAAGAAATCCTTAGTAGTTTTTTTATGTCACCAAAACACCCTCCTCCCTACAAGGTTGCTATAGTACTGGTCACAGGGCTAATGACCAGGGGATTTCCCTTACTTTCTTGATAGCTAAACTGTCCATTTAAAGCCGTGGTTCTCAACCTTCCCAAGGCCGCGACCCTTTAATACAGTTCCTCATGTTGTGGTCACCCCCCAACCATAAAATTATTTTCGTTGCTACTTCATAACTGTAATTTTGCTACTGTTATGTCTTAGGCGACCCCTGTGAAAGGGTCGTTCGACCCCCAGGTTGAGAACCACCGATTTAAAGAGATGCTTGTTCTATTTTATCCAGCATTTCCAGGTGTTTTGGATATAGTATTTTAGATTATCTATCCTACCACGTTGGATAGAAATAGAATTCAAAATAGAAGAAAAATTTGTAGGAGGAGGATGTCAATTCATACTTGAAATATTAACATGGCAATTCTTTAATATTTGATAAAAATAAATAAGTTCTATGACTCTATATCATAGATTATACAACTATGTAATAACAGATTAAACAAACATATTGAGCCAAGGATTGACAAACGTTCTGTAAATGACCAGACAGTACATATTTTGGGCTGTGCAGGCCACATATGGTGTCTGAAGCATATTTATCTTTTCTTTTTTCACAACCTTTTAAAAACGATTCTAAGCTGCTAGATCGTACCAAAGCAGACCATAGTTTGCTGATCTCTGTATTAAATAAACCACAGAAGTGGTGGATGCATTCTGTTTTGGAAACCACTGTGTTGAACTGCAGCAAAGCACAGATGAAATGAGTCAGTGCTATCAGCTCACACGTGAGAGGCATTCCCAATCTAGCCCGCAACCCTGAATCCACAGCCCACGGCCCACTGCCTGACTCCATCCAAACTGCAGAAGAAAAGGTCATCCTGTGACCCTCACTGGAAAGGTCCACATCAAGTTCTCCTTGTAAACACCGCCACTAGGAAACCCCAGGTCTTCACACTTAGATTCACATTTCCCACTGCAAAAATACTTCAATACCATCACCGCTGAAGTTGACATCATGATCTCCTGACAAAGCTCTTGTGGGCACTCCAGAACTGCAGCCCTGTCCAACCTGCCAGGCCCAATACTTGTAAGACACCGACTCTTGACACATTTGCCAGAGAAACTGATTTTCCTGGTGCTAAATGCAACATCACCCCCCAACCTCTGCACTCGGACACCTTATCGTCTCCATCTCTAACTCTGCCCAGGGTCCGCCTCAGCCACTGGCAACAGTCTGGGTTTGCAACTCTTAGGACAAGTGATCACAGGGTAACATCTCTCTTTACTAAACAGGATGGCCTGTGGACTGAGACACTGTGACAGTTGTTTATGCTTAGTGACAGCAGTCACCTTGGTGATTTTGTCAAAGCCATTCCTCCTGGCTTTCACAAAATCCTTAGCCACTGAGACAGTGCAGAAAGAACTTGCCCCTTTGAGAAGAGATTTTTGCCTTTTAAAGCAACTGTGATACTGTGGAATACTTTCTTACTTTGTTTTAATCTACTGGCTGCTGATTTGAGGAGTGTCGCCAATTGCTACCTTGACTGGCCCTCTTTCTCTATATGAACAAAGAAACAAACAACACACCACCTAAACAAAGTCCTCCCAGAGAACAAGGTCAAGATTTTCGATTGTCCTTTGATTCTAATTTAGTGTCTTTAACGCAAGGGCTGTTGTCATCCTGGTTCCAAATAATCCCACCTCTGTTCATCTGCCCTGCTCTAGGAGGCAGCACAGGAAAACAATTGATATGTGGTGTTTGCTATTAGGATAGAAAATGATTTCCACAAATCAAGCTGTTGGGTTTTAAGCCAACGGGCCTAAGGCCAATTTTCCTTTTGGCAAATTGGAAAAGTGAATTATACAAGGTATTTTACTATTGCTTAAAATAGTTCTTTGCTGATAAAACATTAAATAGCCCTTTTGCATGTTCTTAGAGATACAATTTATCTCACCAAGAATTCAGACAAATTGTATAACATAAATGCAAAGGCGGGGGGTGGGGGTGGGGGGGCGTTGGAGGAAATATATCTGGAGTGAATATATGTAAAGCCAATCATAAGTAAATCTGAAGGAAAAGTAATTGATGGACCTTCTGACAGAACAAAGGAAGGCAATGACACAAAGACTTCAGCATCTACATGCTTCACTTGTCTCAAGCAAACTCCTCCAGGCGAGTTTCAACAAGATTTGCAAGGGCACGAAGGGGATTTACAAGAGTGGGGCTTTCCAAAAACTGTTGCCGTAGAGCTGGGAAGCCTATGATAGCCAACCACAAAGTGTTCTTCTAGAAAATCATGTCAAAACCACGTTTTCTTCTAGCGCTAAAAGAATATAAGCTTTTCACTACGTAACAACTGTGAGTTCTGTTGCCGGTGGCAGAGAGAACATTCACATCTTCTAGGCCTGAACTTTCTCTTCCAACAATCCTTGGAACACTAGCAATAAAGATTCTCCAGCAGATCCCTGGCTTCTTCCACAATTCCATGCTCATCTGGAATTAATAACATCACCACCCACCTGTACCCCAAAGACATCTATAAGTCCCATGAGAAAATAATCTTCCTAAAGGAAAAGAGCACACCTGTACACCTTCTTTTCTTTGTGCTTTTCCCGCCCAAGCACTGACCACATTGCTAGATGTGTAAATGCTCCATAGATTACTGTTGGAATTAATGAATCCCATCAGATTGTTTCCCTAACAACTGCACAACAGTATTGGGTTTACAAAATAAAATTCAAACAGCTTAGCACCTTTTCTTTAGTCCTACACGACAGCCGTCGACAGGCTTTTGAATGTATATGAATTAAGAGTACACAGGCTAAAAAGAATCAAGGTTATCAGCTAAGCCTCACTCTGGAGTTGTTTCTTTTCCGTGAAACTTTGTGTGACCGCCAATCTCTCATAAAGAAGTAATCCACCCCTTCTCTGTGCTCTGACTCTATGCTGGTATTGTGACATCTATTACAACATCTATAGTATTTATTGCTATTAGGTAACATATCTCTGTATGCTTAAGAAGGCCTGGTATGTAGTAGGCCCTCCATAAAACCCATGAAATGAATAAAAGTTACAAACAAATGTGTGCGTTTCTGCATAATTTGCACACAAACTGTTAAGTGTTTTACCTTCCTGTCTCTAAAAACGTAGGAAGTGCATACCTGTCCTCTTTGTTGACTTGAGAATAATATGATCTCTGTCTGATTGCAGAATAGAAGGAAAAAGCCTCATTCAGATAGCTGGTCTCAGATGTGCGTAAGCTACGAGAAAAAAAAAAAATCTTTAAATTTGACAGTGTCTCAAATTCTTCACCATGATCAATACCTACTCCATTTTTCCTCTATTCCTCTACAACAGGGATGGGAATGACTATCCTAAATTTGAATCAGCAAAGGAATATTCATATCACCCTTAAAATGTGTAAAAATAATAATAATGATAATTAAAAAAAAATACCTCCCCACTGCTCCCAAACTTTTTTGGATGGCAACCCAAAGTACACATTATTCTCATCCTTTGGAGGGACTCTCCAAACAGCATTTCCACACAGTTAAATCTTCCCACCCAGGACCAGACCTTTCATGACCTTCCCAAAATTCATACACAGTCACTTGTCCTTTGACTAATTTCTTTAGTTTTTTCTCACAGAATTCAGAAATGGACTAATCCATATTAATCTTCAGAGGACGCTGATGAATTAGGTTCTTTGTTTAAAGAACTGAGTGAAAGAGGTGAAGGGATTAAGAAGTACAGATTGGTAGTTACAGAACAGTCCCGGGGATGTAAAGCACAGCACAGAGAATATGGTCAATAACATGTAGTCATTATGAATGGTGCCAGGTCGGTACTAAAAATATCAGGGGAACACTTTGTGGTAAAGTATATGATTATCTAATCACTATGATGTATACCTAAATCCAATACAACATAATATTGAAGGTAAACTATAATTGAAATATTTAAAAAATTAATTAAAATATTTAAAAAATCACATTTCTAGTTTTACAAAGGACTTCTTAAGAAAATATGCTACCCGAGAGAATGATTTTAACGGTGGGAATTTTGGGTGGCATGCCAAAAGACAGGA
The DNA here is from genome assembly GCA_030848825.1 of Tadarida brasiliensis. Taxonomy (NCBI): domain Eukaryota; kingdom Metazoa; phylum Chordata; class Mammalia; order Chiroptera; family Molossidae; genus Tadarida; species Tadarida brasiliensis. Next base: position 9,319,948 of record CM061269.1, on the reverse strand, counting down.
AGAGGAAGGGATTTTCTGGCCTATTAAGTTACAAATGGTCCAAGTCTTTTTATGGTATACATGGTATTATTTCTTGATAATGAGATTTAGAGTCCTAAAATCCTTGCCTTCCTAAAAAGGACTCTAAATCTCTTCTTTCCTTGACTCATGGGTGGTACTACATACAGGGGTGGGCAAAAGTAGGTTTACAGTTGTGAATACACACAGATTTTATTCTTTTATTATTATTTATTAATTATTGTATTATTGTCAATAAGTACAACTGTAGTCCTCCTTCTTCCAGCCCCTGTGGATGCTATTGCTCTAATATAATCAGAAGTATCCTTATCTACTACTTCATGTAACCTTTTAGACATATTCCACAAATATGAATTTTAAAATATCCTAAAACCTACTCATTCAAACACACAAGTCATGATATGTTTTTGCATAGTATCAAGATTTAAGTGAAGCTATTATAAACTATAAATTCATAGTTCAAGATCTCATTCCTTGAAGTTATAAATGAGTCTGACCAAATGAACTGTTTGGAAGGTGAGCCTTTGAAGCAAATAATGTTACTCTGATTATGGAAGGTCATTTAGTAATGCGGTCTTGATCCATATGATCTGAATTATTAAGGTTTCATTTGTAACTCCTTAGTTTTCCCTCCAACCACGTAAGTATACCACGCGTACTTCCACCTGCCGTGTTTAAATCAGGACAAGCTTGATTTTCCACGGGCAATTCACTTACTAATAATGGTAGTATAGCTGCCCAATCTTAGAAGCAATTTCTCCTATTTGCCACCGCTTCAAGCCATACCGATTATCCAAGACTTGTCTGTTTTATATAGGAAGTAAGAAAATAGAAATAAGAAACTATACATTTTTAAAATAACCAAATCTGTAAACTTAATAGGATAACAACAACCAATTCAGCTTGAAATGTTAGATTCATGAATTCAAATTCATGAATTTTTCATGAGATTTCAACATATTCATTCAATTAAATTCAAAAAGCATTTATTGAATGTCTATTTAAAGTAAGTTGAAATACAAAAAATAAACTTGAGTTATGCTCATGAAAATTAGAAGTAATACCCCCAAATAGTTTTGGCCAAAAAGCAACACCTATTTTAGAATGAAACCAATCAGCCAAGATATGTTAGAATTAATCAGAACCATTTCAGATATAACATTATCTTTAAAAATCAGATAAGAACATTACATTTTAAAACCTTAAATAAACAGGGAAAAAATCCATTTGTTTTCAATTGGGTCATGAAGATGAAATGTATCAAGATGCGCCCAGAAATAAAAAGCATGAGGTAGTCAAGGTCAAAACTGTGGCCAATATAAAATGGAGCTTCACTCTCCTTTAACAATAAAACTCCTTTACCGATGCTGCTGCTGGAACTTCCAGAGTTTGGTGTAAACATCAAAAGTTCTTCCAAAATAGGACTGCCACTGCTTCTGCCCATATTGTGGCAAATCTCTGTAAGAACAAACACACATACATTAATTTTAAATCTCTTATACTATTTGAAAACTAAGTCTTGTGATGGTACAAACTGGACGGATTTAAAACATTTGCATTCAGGCTTTCATTAAAAAAAAATGTTATAATTCTGGAGCAGAATAGCTCTATAACAAGGGTCCAGGGCACATTCTTTCCTATTCTTCCCCCTACCTCTGACAGTTCATTCTTAGTGTCCCACGAGGTTTCCAGCACTCTCTTCTCTCTCCTAGATGATCTTTTTCATACTCATACAATGGTAACTTCCAAATGTTCTCTTCAGCTAAGAATTCAGCACTTTCAAAAACACTGCTTCTGGGACTCTAAAAGCGAATGTGCAGGTGCTACTGTTCTCAACTATTCTACCCTGTCCCTATCGGTGAAACTATAGCTCCCTGTCCTTGGGCCTGATGGCTCTAGTACCTCCCTTAGAGACAAATACTTCCCTACCATGCAGACACTGAGACTACCATATGACTTGCTTTGGCCAATGAAACATAATTGTAAGTTATCTCTACTATATCTGAGAAGATTTATGAGGTATTACATGGGTCGGCACTTCCACTTTCCCTCTGACCTAAGACCTAGATGGGACTGCTCCTCTGCCTGGAACACAGAATAAGACACATTTCATACCACTTGTAGCTGCTAACATGGGAGCTAGAAATGACTCTCTATTGTAGTGAGGCACTACAGTTTTGAAGTGGTTACCACAGCCTTACTCAGGAAAAGCCAGTAGAGGAACTGGTACCGGGGGTGGGTTACTGCCATAGCGAACACACCACATAAGTGAGACTGGCATTGGGACCGAGTGGCAAGTAACTGTTACTGAAGACTGGAAAAATGATGACACATATAACATGGTGGCAGAACTGTCTGTGCCCGCAATAACTTGGAAAGCAGATCATGTGACTAAAGAACTTGAGGATTTATAGGAAAAAGCCAAGAGAGGATATGCTACTAGCCCTGGATGCTTAACAAAATACGAGGAAGAGAAGAACTCAGAAAAGAAACAGCTGCAAGCAGGGATGGAAAGGAAAAGAGAAAATCCACAAATTCCAGAGCTGGAAATATATACATAATAGTTTCTAATGCCTAAGTGTAAAAAATACAATTTGAGAAATGCTACCTTAGGACTGTGTCTCATCCTCAGGGCAAAACCTCATCATGAAAGCCTGTGAATAAATATAGGAGTCCCAAATATACTCTTTCAGGGGGACAAAATAGATGAGAGAAAAGAATCTAAGGATTCTGCTGTCTTGTGGAATGCTGATAAGCTTAAGGTATTCATAATCAAGTCTAGGAGAGAGAGGGGCATGTCTCAAAATATCGTGGGTATGGCTATTGGTACATGGAAGCTAACCTGGACCAAATAGATAACGAGTAAATAAATGAAATCTTGTGAGAGTTTACTGCCGAAGTCATTTATTTGATAAAGTAACAACCACCATTCACTGATTACAGTGTGGCACACACAGATCCCAGTCTGGGACTTGTCTTCTCACTTTTACTGATATGATTAGTTATCAAATATATCAATCTTAGCACTGGCCGGTTTAGCTCAGCAGTTAGAGCATCAGTGCTCAGACCAAAGGGTCGCAGGTTTGATTCCTGGTCAAGGGCATGTACCTGGGTTGCAGGTTCGATCTCCTGCCCCGGTCCGGGTCGCGTGGGAGACAACCAATTGATGTGTCTCTTACATCGATGCTTCTCTCTCTCTCTCTCTCTCTCTCTCCCCCTCCCTCCCTTCCACTCTATCTACAAATCAAGGGAAACATCCTCAGGTGAGGATTAACAAAAAAAATAAAAATAAGGAGGAAGACAACATGATTTAAAAAAAAAAAAAAAATATATATATATATATATATATATATATATATATCTTAATCTTTATGTTTAGTGCTTTTAATATCTTTTTAAAGCAATTCATCCATATAATAATACAGACTTTTTAATGATATAAAGTGTTGGTTTTCAAATTTAACTCTTTAATAGAACCAAAACCAAATTCTATCTGAATGATTAAAAAAAAAAAAACACATTCCTTTGGCTAATATGATAGAACGAGAATTACAGTTATCAATGTTCCCTTATGCGTGTGTCTCACTCAGCTCTTTGTTTTATTCTACTGGTCTGTTTTTCCATTTCCTCATTAACATTCTGTCAATTACTATAGCTTTATAATAAGTCTGGCATGTTTCTTCTTTTTCAGAAATGCTTTAGCTATTCTTGGTTCCTGGTACTTGCATATGAATTTTAAAATCAGCTTATCAAAGTTCTAAAAAAAAAATCCTAATGGTAGAGTTCTACTGAGGACGGAATGAATCTAAAGATCCATTGGGAATTAACATGTTAAAAATAACTTTTCATGTCAAAAGTATACATTTCCATTTATGTTAAAAATATTGTCATTAGCCCTGCCAGTTTGGCTCAGCAGTTAGAGCGTCGGCCCACAGATCAGAGAGACCCGGGTTCAGATCCCGCTAAGGGCACGTACCTCAGTTGCAGTTTGTCCCCAGCCCCAGTTGGGGTCGTGTGGGTCTCTCTCACATCGATGTTTCGCTTTCTCTCTTCCTCCCTCTCTATCTGAAGATAAATGCAAAAATGTCCTCAGGTGAGGATAAAAAAAATATATATGTTGTCATTAGCCCTGGCCAGTTTGGCTCAGCATTTAGAGTGTTGGCCTGTGGACCAAAGGGTCTCGGGTTCGATTCCCGGTCAAGGGCATGTAGCTCAGTTTCGGGTTTGATCCTGGGCCCTGGTTGGGATGATGCGGGAGGCAACCAATTGATGTGTCTCTCTCACATTGATGCTTCTCTCTTTCTCTCTCCCCCTCCCTCCGTCCCACTCTATCTGAAATATATATATATATATATATATATATATATATATATATATATATATGGCCACTAAATAAATTTTACAACTTTCCCCATAAAGGTCTAATATTTCTTGGTTTACATTATTGCAAGGTCTCATATTTTTATTCCTTTTGTGAAAGATATCTCTATTTTTTAAGTTATGTCTTTAAGATATTTTTCATGGTGGAAAGTTTCAAACATACACAAAAGTGGAGAAGAGTGCATTGAACCCTCACATACCATCGCCAGCTAAACAAGCTATAAACCTGGGGCCAATCGCTTCCATTGAGGTTGCCAGATAAACTTGTGTTTTTGTTTCGGGACTCTCTAACTCCTTTCCATCAGTTCGTCTGTCTCTGTGCTAACACACTTTATCTAAATCAATACCTCTATGATCACCACGAGCACTGTTTTAAATTAAGAAAAGAAGTGCTGGCTCTGTTTCTGAATGAATCTCTATAAACCAAATGTCTACCAAAACGCTTAAAAAGAGAAAACAAACATTTAGTAGTAAAAGACTTTTAAAATATAAATTCTCTCATTTAACCCTATTTTAGCTTTCAAGTATAAAAGAAATCCTTTATTTACTTCACATAACTAAATAAGCTGAATGTTCTTCGTACACTATACAATTTCATAGGAATTTGAGGTAGTAGTTAGGTTGTTCAGTTGTTTTGGAGGGAGGGCTGTATATCTTGCCAGATTTTATGCATACACAGTCTTAATGTAAACTTTTTTCATTTACTCTATCATCAGGATTTTTTCATATATACACATTGTGCAACATTGTGTATACTACACATACATGTCAGAGACTGGCAAAAAGAGACCACATATATACACACAAACCTGCCACATTTTTTATTTGCTTGGTGAAGGAAACATAATTTCGTGGAAATGAGATAGCTGCAGAACAGAAGCAAATGCAGCCTATGCTTGTGTAGCTTTTCTCTTGCACCAGTGGGTGTCACGCTGTTATTGGTGGCACATGCCCTGCAGTTGGGCAAGGTGCATGCTGAGGACACTGACAGGAGGAAACATGCTACTACATATGATTCTATCGAGTGCTAAGTATTATGAAGGCCAGAGAAAGTAATGTGAAATATGGTCTGTACAATCAAGGAGCTTATTGTTAGGTAGACAGAAAAGACTAACATATACGCAGAAAAAAAAAAAAAAAACACATGAAGTACTAAATTATTCAGTACTGAGTAAAAGTAATAGAAGAGTGTAGAAAAGAGATAAATTGAGGGTTTGAGTAGTGAGAAAAAGCTGCATGAAGAAAAATTTGGATATGCAAAAGAGAAAGAAGAAATCATCAGAGAGAGAGAGCTAAGTAAGATATTTAAGAGAAACAAAGGCAATTTTAAGCTAATAAAATGTAGCACAAGTCTCAGTCAGACCTCACTCATGCAACTGTGGACAGCTAGTGGAGGACAGTCTCTCTCAAATCTCCAGCAGTTGCCTGGCTGGTGGCTAGGGGCTGGATCATGTGTTTCTCATCATCCAACAGGCTAGCTTGGGTGTGTTCATCTGAGGTTGATTGCAAGGATCCCAAGAGCAGCAACAAAGAGGGCAGCTCGAATGTGCACTTTTCTTTCCAAGTCTTTGCAAAAAGTCTCTATCGTTCCATTGGCCAAAGCAAATCTCATAGCCAAGCCCGGAGTCAGTGTGAGAGTCAGTGTGCCAAATTTTCAGGCACACAACTCATGGGCATGGATATAGGGAAGGGAATGACTTTTACAAATAAAATATCACCTTATGTTTCTTTTTTAATTTTGAAAATGATATATCTCTTGGAAAGCAAAGGTACTATACAGCATATAAAATAAGAAGTAAAAAATATCTTATTGCTCCTCCCTTCAATTCTAGTCCTCAGAAATAGTACCCATTAAGAATATATTTCCTATGTACATTTAAGTATATATGTGAGTTTTTCTACTATTTTAAATAAACGGGATCAAACTATATATGTTTTATAACATGCCTTTTAAAATAATATAACGTCCCTTTTTAATTTACTAATATATCAAGTTTCTTTTTTAAAAAAATCCTCATTGGCCCTGGCCGGTTTGGCTCAGCGGTTAGAGCGTCGGCCCATGGACCAGAGAGTCCCGGGTTCGGTCCCTGCTAAGGGCACATACCTCGGTTGCAGTTTGTTCCCGGCCCTGGTTGGGTCGTGTGGGAGGCAGCCACTCGATGTGCCCCTTTCACGTCGATGTTTCCATCTCTCTCTCTTCCTCTCTCTCCCTCCCACTCTGTCTGAACAAAAAAATGGCAAAAAATGGAAAAATGTCCTCGGGTGAGGATAAAAATAAATAAATAAATAAAATAAACTTAAAAAAAAATCCTCATTGGAGGATATTTTTCCATTTTTCTTCAGATAGAGTGGGAGGGAGGGGGGAGATAGAGAAAGAGAAACATCAGCGTGAGAGGGACATATCGACTGGTTGCCTCCCGCACGACCCCGACCAGGGCCAGGGACAAACCGCAACCGAGGTATGTGCCCTCGACTGGAATTGAACCTGGGACTCATTGGTCCACAGGCCAACGCTCTAAACGCTGAGCCAAACTGGCCAGGGCAATATATCATGTTTCTTTAATGAATACAGAATTATATCAATATTACTATGAATAATGTGGTATATAATGAACCACTTTAGCCAATCCCTCCTGATGGACATTTATACTGCTTCCAGCTTTTCCCTGTTATAAAGATGCTGCAATAAGCATCTTTACACTCAACAAACTTGAATACTTATGTGATATGAGTAAAAGGTAAATTTCCATAAGTGGAATTGATGAGTGAACGGAAGATTCGCATTTCTGTACCAGATGTTAAGAAAATGAGTGAAAAAGCAAGAGGTTTTTCTACCCCAAATTTTCAGGCACACATAAAAATGAGCTAGTAATTGCATTTTTAATCCATTTTCATTATCCTTATGATAAGTAGAAGCTCATTTCAGAGTACAGAAATCAGTTAACTATATAGGCACTAGATTCCACATTTACTGTAAGTTATCATCTTTTTTGTGTCTCCATGGATTTCTAGTGAGAGGCTGCATTAGGAATAGCTAATCAGATATTTAAAAATGGAAGTTTCTGCTAGAATCTTTAAGATTCTAATCAAGTAGCTGCTGCCAGGAAGACTGTACTATTATATAAAAGCATCAGGCAGCAACATCACTTAATGAGACCTGACAATTCTTGGGTGCTTCTTTAAAAATACTGTGTAAAGTCTTTAGACCAATTTTCAAGTAAGCACTTTGCCTGCAAGTTCCTAAAACTGACAGATTTAATAAACCTCAGTAATACATCTTGTTAAGGGAGAAAACAGAACCAGAACTCCGTGTTTTATTTCATGACTACATAAGATACATGAGATAGTCAGTGGCAGGGTTTTAGAGGAAGGGAATTTTGTATGAAGGCTAACAGCACATAAAAGATGATCTAGCCAGGCTGGTGTGGCTCAGTGGACTGAGTGTCGTCCCATGGACTAAGAGGTCCTGGTTCGATTCCCAGTCAGGGCACATGCCTGGGTTTCCGGCTTGATCCCCAGTGGGGGTCGTGCAGGAGGCAGTCGATCGATGTTTCTCTCTCACATCGATGTTTCTATCTCTCTCTCTAAAAATCAATAAAAACATTTAAAAAAGAGAGGATCTAAAAGGCTAGAACCACATTCCTGACAATAAGCCATAATATATGAACATCTTCTGATTTATCGGATACATTTCATATTATTCCCCTCAAAAGAATTTAGAAGATCTACCACTCTAGTCTAAAGACTCGCTATAAAGATAGCAATTTCTTTTTTGAAGTGGGGTTTAAAATTTTTTTAACTTCCTAAAAGGATAAGTCCTATGATCACCCTTTTTCTAATGAGACATATTTTTAAAAAGCTAATATAAAAAACCACTACGATTGGAGTCTAAAATTAAGGTATTTTATAAAGACTTTTAGATAAATTCCTCTACTATTCAGAACTTGACTCTGGTTTGAAACTCTGAATATATCACTTGGTCATTATTACTGTCAGTAGAGATGGGAAATTAATGGTCCATAGAATTAAATTAAATGGGGCTCTGTGAATTATCCTGTAAGCTAAATGACCTTATATTTCACATCTTGCCAAGGCACCTGTGTTATAAATTGGTTGCTCTTATTCTTTTTCCAAGGCTTTGCAGCGGTTCTCAACCTGTGGGTCGTGACCCCTTTGGGGGTCGAACGACCCTTTCACAGGGGTCGCCTAAGACATAACAGTAGCAAAATTACAGTTATGAAGTAGCAACGAAAATAATTTTATGGTTCGGGGTCACCACAACATGAGGAACTGTATTAAAGGGTCACGGCATTAGGAAGGTTGAGAACCACTGCTTTAGAGGAAACTGAAAGTATGACATTGATCTCCAGTTGTTAAAATCCTCAACTCTCTCAAAAGTTGGGAGACTACGGCAGGAAGGAGTGTAGGACAAATGATTAAACCTGACTCTCACAGATGTTTCAAATGTAATGTTGAGATGTCAAAATTTAAGAACTTTCTTCCAAGTTTCTACAATTCAACCCTCTTTACTAAACGGAACTAGCTAAGATCAGTGATGCCTATCCAGTACCTCAGAATATGAGTGTATTTGGAGATAGGGCCTGTAAAGAGATAGTTAAGTTAAAATGAAGCCTTTAGGATGGGCCCTAATACAATTCGACTCATATCCTTATGAGGAGGAGATCAGGACACCAAGGGTGCTCATGCAAAGAAGGACAGCCACATGAGGACATAGCAAGAAGATGGCCATTTAGAAGCCAAGGAGAAAGGCCTCAGAAGGAACCAACTCTGCCAACACCTTGACCTTGAACTTCCAGAACTGTGAGACAATAAATTTCTGTTGTTTAAGCCACTCAGTTTGTGGTACTTTGTTATGACAGCTGAGTTATCAGATACCCCTTAAATCCCAAAGTACAGGTGGGTGGGGACAAATCAGCAACAGCCAAGACCTGCAGGCTATCAGCACCTGCACAGGAAGAGACCGGAGAAACAAATGGGACATCTGACAGACCTGTGAAGAAAAAACCCCAAACAGCTGATATCAGTTCACTGAATAGCACACTGGACCATTCTGAGAACAGAAGCTAAAAGTGGGAGGGACTTCGCCTGAGCCGATAGCCACATGAGGCTACGGAGTACTTGAAATGTGGCTAATCTGAACTGAAATGTAAGTATAAAATATTCGGTGTGTGTCAAACACCTAGTATGAAAAAAAAATAGAATGTAAAAGATCTCCATAAGTTTTCTATATTGATTACATGTTAAAATAAAATACTTTGGATATAATGGATCAAATAAAATATATTATTAAAATAAATTTCACTTTCTTATTTTTCTATTTTTTAAATCCAGCTGCTAGAAAATTTTAAATCCCATTTGTGGCTAACATTAAATTTTTATTAATCAATGCTTCTTCTCTATTTCACTCGTGGCAGGCTACCTCAAATTCAAGGGCATCTCTTTTGAGTAGGAAGCCATATAAAATGAAAGCATATAGCACAAGCTTATACAATAGTTTAGGGCATTATTTTTTAATAACATATACCTTACTATTACCAGTTTGCAAAACTTGTCTCTAGAAAAGCATTAGTGTCTTGAAGGAGGAGAGGGAAGAGGGAGGAGAAGAAAAAGAAGAGAGAGGAAGGAGAGGGAGACAATATGCAAAGTGGTCATTTCTCAGTTATCCTTTCCTATGTAGGAGCCAAGGCTTCCTAAAAATCGGCTTTTAAAGGAAGCATGTAGATTATTTCTTCTTTAACATGAAATATTGGAAGCACGATTAAAAAAAATAATTTCTGCAATGATTTTTACTTAAGACCATTACACTTCACGTTGGTGCATGTCTCTATAAATAAGCATATTCATGGGCTCCAACGCTTATTTTGGCTTTGTGTATTTGCTCCTCTGGAGTCCGATAATTAGTGACTTGGAGGCCTCTGCTGATTCAAAGCACCCAGTCATGGATATCAGTGGTAGACACAGCTGTGTATCTCAAATACATGTCTCAAGATGCTGCCTTATATAATCCCACCAAGTATTCCACTCTGCCTCATCACCATGGCAACCAGAACCCTGCAAGCACTCGGGCTTTGATCATTTTTCTGACAGTATTCAAAGCTATTTCTAACACTTCATTACTACTGTAACTACATGCAAGAGCTATTATAAGCACACCACCATTCATTCTAATCATTTCTCACTCTCTGGACTATGTTTTCTTACACAGCAAGTGGAAAGAAGTTTATTTATCATGCATATATTATCAGAAGGTATTTTCAGTCAAGAAAAATACTCCATTAAGACAGTCACAGCTGGGAAATTGAAAAAGCTCTGAAAATTTGGATGAATGGTTTAATGTAAGGTGAAAATACACAGCTTCAAGAGAAACGAAAGAATTTATTATATCCAAATAAGACGGTATATAGAAATTCTGAGGCCTTTCGTGCACTTTTTCACTGTGTTCATGAAGAGTTAAAAAGTCCAGGTGAGCCCTGGCCGGTTTTGCTCAGCGGTTAGAGCGTCGGCCCGTGGACCAGAGAGTCCTGGGTTTGGTTCCCGCTGAGGGCACGTCCCTCGGTTGCAGTTTGTCCCCAGCCCCGGTTGGGGTCATGTGGGTGGCAACCAGTCGATGTGTCTTTCTCACATCGATGTCTCTCTCTCTCTCTCTTCCCCCCTCTCTCCCTCCTGCTCTATCTGAAGATAAATGCAAAAAGGTCCTTGGGTGAGGATAAAAAAAAAAAAGTCCAGGTGAGAGGGAACACAAGGGGGTTGCCAAGGTGCTGTACGATTTAACCAATTAAAGCCACATGGATGTGTTCAGTCTGTAAAAAAAACACAAAACCCACTTATGTGTACTTTTCTGCAAGTACATTACACTGCAATAATAAGTTTAATCATCAGTGTGTGAACTCAGGAAAGAAAGAGATAACACAAAGGAAAGCTAGCCAAAAGATAAGTGCGAACAATGAAAGGTATGCTGGGAAAGAAGGGCCGATGTTAAAGGCTGACACTATTCCAGCTGGATTCCCACTTCACCCCATTTCCCCAAGTTCGAACGCTGGTCCAGGACCACTGCCAATGTATTTCTTGTTCTCTAAAAGCACTGTGATCCTGTTTTCTATTCAGACCAATACAACTATAATAAAACAAAAACAAAAACTTATTTTAATTACTCCCCCAAAAATGTTCTCTATTTCAAAAGAAATGCACAAAAAGTAATCAAGACTTAAAGTAGAAAGGTGTTTAATTTATATGCGCAGAGAGCTTTGGACCGAGAACCGGAGAGGAGTGTGGAGCCTGCCACACGCCTCTCCCATCCCCACCATGGGAACTCTATCACAGACCTGCAGAACTGATAAACAGAGGCCTTTCCAATTGCTTTCCAACCAAGGACTAATACTGAACAAAACACTTTCATTTATATAAACAGCACAGAAAATACACAACTCACACGCACCGGACACTGAGAAAATCAGCACCCCTAGAAGGAAGAGACCAAATGGTCACGAAGAGCAAACAGTCCCCACCACATATATTTAATACAGAATTCTTAATTAAAAAGACCATTTAAAACATATTGTTTTTACAATTTGCTTTTTATTTAACCAGATATCGGAGGCAACTTTTCATTTATAACTTCACCAAAATCTTTTTCAATAGTTCAATCTTATACTATATATATAGTATGTGTATAACAAATTTTCTTTAAAAATGGAGAGAAAAGGAAAGAGTCAAAGTACTAATCTCTCAGTAAACTATAGACCTGTGCTGCCACTAGCCACACACCAAAGAAAAACCCAAAAGCAAGCAAAGAATATATATACTTACTCACCACAGATATATATTTTTGTAGAAATAATTAAATGTGTTTAAACTGAAGAGGGTCCTTCACATAATGCACTAAAAATAAATCCCTGATGGATTTGCTTACCTAGCCTTCTAGGTCAAAATGTATCGTTATTAGTACTGCCAAATTTAAAAATGGCACTTTAAGAAGGTACTCCTCCACCTTTGGGAAGCAATCAATATGTTAGTACAGCAAATACTGCTTTCCAGGTAGTGATTTATGATATCTGCAAGTTACACATATGCACTGACAGAATTACTGACTTAATACAAAAAGAAGAGAAATTTCAAGTTGGTGGGACCTGTGTTTTTATCTATTGAATATTTCAGAGAACAACAGTTAAAAGGATTAATATTTGTAATTGATATATAATTGACATATATTAGTTTCAGGTATACAACATAATAATTTGTATATATTGCGAAATGATCACCACACTGCCCTGGCCAGTGTGCTTGGTGGTTAGAGTGTCAGCCTGAGCACTGAAGGGTCTTGGGTTTGATTCCTGGTCAAGGGCACGTACCTGGGTTGCAGGTTTGTTCCTGGCCCCAGTCAGGCGCATGCAGGAGGCAATCAATTGATGTGTCTCTCTCACATCAATGTTTCTCTCTCTCTCCCCCCGACTCCCTCTAAAAATCAATGGAAAAAATAACCTCAAGTGAGGATTAACAACAACAAAAAATGAGCACCACAATAAAGTTTAGTTAACATCCATCACCATAAATAGTTACAAATTATTTTTTCTTGTGATGACTTTTAAGGTCTATTTTCTTTAATTTCTTTTTCTTTATTGGTTTTTTTCTTTAGATAGAGAGAGAATGAATGGGAGAGGGAGAGAGAGATAGAAACATCAATTAGAGAGAACATCAATTGGCCGCCTCCTGCATGCCCCCCACTGGGGATCGGGCCCATGACCTGGGCACGTGCCCTAACTGGGAATTGAATTATCAACCTCTTGGTGCATGCATCGGTCGACAATCAACCACTGAGCCACACTGGCCGGGCTTAAAGTCTATTTTCTTAGAAACTTTCAAATATACAATACAATATTATTAACTACAGTCACCATGCTATACATTACATCCCTATGACTTACTGATTTTTATGGCTAGAAGTCTGTACTTTTTAACTCCCTTCACACATTTCACCCACTCCTCCACCTATGACAACCACCAATCTGTTCTCCGTATCCTTGAGCTCAGTTTGTTTTTTTGCTTTTGTTTGGGGGGGCAGGAGTGTTGTTAATGGTGGTGGTGTTAGACTCCACATAAACTAAGATTATATATTTGCCTTTCTCTACCTGCCTTATTTCACTTAGCATAATGCCCTCAAGCTCCATCCATGTAAAAAATATCATGATTTCCTTCTTTTTTATAGCTGGGGATTGAGCCCACAACCTGGGCATGTGCTCTGACCAGGAATTGAACCAGGACCTCTCAGTCCATGGGACGATGCTCAATACACTGAGCCACATGGGCCAGGCCACCTGCCAATTTTAAAATCAGATTGTTGTTTTGCTACTGAGTTATATGAAAAGGCTTACTTCTTTTTTTTGTTAATCCTCACCTGAGGATATTTTTCCATTCATTTTTGTTTTTTTTTACAGAGAGTGGAAGGGGGTGGGGAGAGAGAGAGAAACATCAATGTAAGAGAGACACATCAAGTGGTTGCCTTCTGCACGACCCCGACTGGGGCCAAAGATCGAACCTGCAACACAGGTACATGCCCTTGACTGGAATCGAACCCGCAACTCTTCAGTCTACAGCCCAATGCTCTAACTGCTGAGCCAAACCAGCCAGGGACAAAAGGCTTACTTCTTAGACCTGACACAGTATTAATTATTATTTATTATGACATACTTGGGATACCTGAAATAGATATCCCAAGCATATCATAATAAATCAATGAATAAACAGCTGTAAAGATTAGATCTCACACAACTTCTCTGTGTACTATTCCCACAGATACAAGTTTATTCTGTAATTACTTTAAAAATAAATAAAATCTGTGTGTTATAGTTATAGTTGTTACAGAGTGATCTTAGTCCAGCAAAGAGTCTTAGGCAGAAGACTACTTGAGCTTTACGATTCATTTATGATTCAAAATTAGATAGGAAAATAATTCCTTTTAAGAAGAGAAATGCCACTGCTAAATTCAATATGCTTCTCAGATATAATGAAAAAATTCATTTCCATTTATGAACACATTAAAATATCTAGTGGATGTCTTATTTGAATATATAAAGAAGCTAGTAAACTTTAGGTCAAATACTTAATACCTAGTTTTTTGGGGTTTTTTTGGTTTTTTATTTTTATTTATTTATTTATTTATTTTTTTATCCTCACCCGAGGACATTTTTCCATTTTTTGTTCAGATAGAGTGGGAGGGAGAGAGAAGAAGAGAGAGAGAGAGAGAGAGAGAAACATCGACGTGAAAGGGACACATCGAGTGGCTGCCTCCCGCACGACCCAACCAGGGCCGGGGACAAACCACAACCAAGGTACGCGCCCTTAGCGGGAACCGAACCCGGGTCTCTCTGGACCGCAGGCCAATGCTCTAACCGCTGAGTCAAACCGGCCAGGGCAATACCTAGCTTTTTAAAAAGCAATATTGCAAAAAACACTGATATAAAATGACAAGATGAAACACATCTTGCACATGGTGGACAAATTTGAGACATCAAAAGATGCTCGGTAGGTAAACGCGGTATCGCGTCCTCCCACAACCACATCAAAGTTACAACTAAGCTACAGAACAACCATCATTCAAAACCACCTGAAATCAAGCTGAATGGAAGTCCTACAACTACGAAATTAAAGAAGAAGCCGCATCGAGACTGGTAGGAGGGGCGGAGGCGCGACAGGCTGGTCCCACACCGACGTGTGGCGGATAAAAATTAGGAGGACACTTTGGTTGGGAAGGTCCTCCCTGAGGACTGAGGGGTCCCCATCCCACACCAGGCACCCAGCTCAGGGTTCCAGTGCCAGGAAGAGAATCCCCATCACTTCTGGCTGGAAAAACCAGCCGGAATGGAGGCTGAGGAGGCTGGAGCCCCAGGCAGCTCCTCTTAAAGGGCCCGCGCACGGACTTACTTGGACTCGCACCCTCCAGGCTCCAGGGTGGCGGAGGCAGCTTGAAAGGCACCAAAGTCATATGGGGAAGAACTGAGTTGTTTGGCATTGGAGCGAGGTCTGGAGAGGCAGCTTTCTCCTGGACAGACGTGCTGTCAGAGGCCTTTGTTCCTTTGGTGAGCCTTTCCCTGGGCCGGCAGATGCCGCCATATCTGGGACTCCAACAACCTGGCTCACAATGTCTGCCCCGCCCTGGTGATTCCCTGAAGCCCCGCCCCACCCAACTTTCAGGCCCATCCAAGCTGTTGTCAGTTGCTTTACCATAGGATTGACCTGTCTTGGATCCTGCTTCAGCTTTTCCTAAATTCTTTCAAACAAGCAGCATCTGGTCTCAGCTAGCCCCATACCTCTCGCTAAGTAATACACAGAAACAAACACAGGGAGGCAGCCAAAATGAGGAGACAAAGCAACAGGTCCCAAATGAAAGAACAGAACAAAACTCCAGGAAAAGAACTAAGCAAAGTGGAGATAAGCAACCTAACAGATGCTGAGTTCAAAACACTGCTTATAAGGATGCTCAATGGACTTAGTGAGAATCTCAGTGAACTTAGTGAGGGCCTCAAGAGCATAAAAAAGGACCAGTCAGAAATGAAGGAGGCACTAACTGAAATAAAGAATAATTTACACAGATTCAATAGTAGAGTAGGTAAAGCCAAGAAGCAAACCATCGATTTGGAATATAAGGAAGCAAAAACATCCAATCAGAACAGCAAAAAGAAAAAAGAATCCAAAAAAAATGAGGATAGTGTAAGGAGTCTCTGGGACAACTTCAAGCGTGCCAACATTTGCATCTTAGGGGTGCCAGAAGGAGAAGAGAGAGAACAAGAAATCGAAAACCTATTTGAAACAATAATGGCAGAAAACTTCCCTAACTTGGTGAAAGAAACAGACATACAAGTCCAGGAAGCACAGAGAGTCCCAAACAAGATGAACCCCAAGAGGCCCACACCAAGACACATCATCATCAAAATGCAAAAAGTTCAAGACAAAGAGAGAATCTTAAAAGCAGTAAGAGAAAAGCAGTTAGCTACCTACAAGGGAGTTCCCATAAGACTGTCAGCTGATTTCTCAAAAGAAACTTTGCAGGCCACAAGGGAGTGGCAAGAAATATTCAGAGTGATGAAAAGCAAGAACCTACAACCAAGATAACTCTATCCTGCAAAGCTGTCATTTTGAATTGATGGCCATATAAAGAGTTTCCCAGACAAGGAAAAGCTAAAGGAGTTCATCACCACCAAACCATTATTATATGAAATGTTGAAGGGTCTTCTTGAAGAAAACGACAAAAAATATGAACAAACAAAATGGCAATGAATACATATCTATCGACAACTGAATCTACAAACAAAATGAACAAGCAGAACAGAAACATTCTCATAGATACAGAGAACTTTTGTTGGTTGCCAGATGGGAGGGGGATTGGAGGAATGGGTGAAAAAGGTGAAGGGATTAAGAAGTACAAATTGTTGTTAGACTGACAAACCTCAAAGGGAAGGGGGGTTGGGGAGTGGGAAGAAATAAACCAAAGAACTTATATGTATATATGCATAACCAATGGACACAGACAACAGTGTGGGGAAAGGCAGGAGGGGGGCGGGAATGGGGAGGAGGGGGTCAATGGGGGAAAAGTGAGGAACATCTGTAATACATTCAACAATAAAGATAAGTTTAAAAAAAAATAAATAAAGTCATTCTCTCCACTGCAAAAAAAAATAAAAAGATGCTCAACATCATTAGACATTAGGGAAATGCAAAATTCATATGTGGGATAGAAAACTAAAACTCACAGACACAGACAGACAACAATATGGTGGTTACCAGAGGGAAGGGGGTGAGGGGTAGTAAAGGGTAAAGACAGCCAAATATATGGCGATGGGAGATTATCTGACTTTGGGTTGTTGACATACAATGCAATATGCAGATCATGTATCATACCCTATTAACCAGTGTCACCCCAATAAACTTAATAAAAAAATTTTAAACCCACAATGAGATACTACTTCACATCCACTTGGATGGTTATCATAAAAAAGACAGATAATTTAACAAATGTTGGTGAAGATGTGAAGAAAATGGAACCCTCATACACTGCTGGTGATGTAACCTCTGAAAAACAGTCTGGAAGTTCTACATAATGTTGAATATAGAGTACCATATAGCCAGCAATTTTACTCCTAGGTATATACTCAAGAGAACTAAAAACATGTAAGTCCACACAAAAACTTGTACACGAATGTTCACAGCAGTATTATTCATAACAACAAAAAAGGTCAAAATAACTCAAACATGCATCAACTGATGATTAAATAAACAAAATGTGCTAAGTCTGTACAATGGAACATTAATCTGTAATAAGAGGAATGACAGCCCGGCCAGTGTGGCTCACTAGTTAAGCTTCAACCCATGCACCAAGAGGTCGCCGGTTCGATTCCCAGTCAGGGCACATGCCCAGGTTGTGGGCCCAATCCCCAGTGGGGGGTATGCAGGAGGCGGCCAATCAATGTTCTTGTGAAAGAGGTCAATCACAAAAGATCACATATTGTATGATTCTATTTATATGAAATGTCAAAAATATGTAAATCCAGAGAAACAAAAAGTTTACTATGAGCTTGAGAATTGGAGGGAATGGAGAGTCACTGCTAATGGGTATGGGGGTTATTAATGTTCTCAAATTAGATTATGGTGATAATTGCACAACTCTATAAATATACTAAACCATATAACTGCAAACTATGAATGGGTGAATTTTTATTGTATGAAATACAGCTCCATAAATTGGAGGGAGAGGAGAAGAAAAAGTAGGGCTTAATCATTTAAATAGAACACAACAGTACAAAATTATTTACCCACCACACACAAGAAAACATCATCAAAGACACATCTGGACAAAAGCGCACATAGCTTCCGCTGCCAGTCTGTCCAGGGCATGCGCAAATAAGCAAAAATAATGCTGTATAGAACCCTCTGTCATTACTTTAGTAAACAGATATTTTATCCAAAGAAAAAGAATGAAAGGATAAAAGAAACAAGCAAATAAACAAGTGTACAAAGATTGAAACAGAAGAGAGGCCACACATTCACCTGCATTATGCATGTGTAGGCTCCTAAGCCCTCAATACTCCAATGTATGAAATCAGATGTAAACTGAATATAATGTGGACTACTGTATATAAAGCCATCTAACAAAAGAGCTCTCCTCAACTTGAGTAAAACAATATGTTATGCTCTTTTCCTATTTTTTTTTTTCCATCTGAGAATGAAGAAACAGTGTCAAAGAAAAAAAAGGATGGCCTTGGTTGGTGTGGCTCAGTTGACTGGAGCCTTGTCCCATGCACCAAAAGGTTGTCGGTTAATTTCTGGTCAGGATGCGTACTGGAGGCAACCGATCAATGTTTCTCTCTCACATTGATGTTTTCCTCTCTCTCTCTCTCTCTCTTTCTCTCTCTCTCTCTCTAAAAAAGAAAAACAAAATCAAATTTTAAAAAAAAGGAAAAGAAGCATGATCACTTCTAGCATAGATATTTATGCAACATTCTATCCATAACTTTCAGAAAGTTACCACACATCAGCCATGGAAAAAAATACACAGAACTAGAGAAGAGTTTAAGGTATCAAGAGTCCACTAACCTTAACCCATTGAACAGTTGCTTAGATTTATCCAGAAGATAACAAAAATCTGTAACTGTTTTCCTCTCTCCCTGTGGGATGTCATCTTCAGCACCTCCAGAGGACATGATTTCTTTAAGAGCAAATTCAGTCCTGGAAGAAAATATGTGTCCATTAACCAAGTAGGTGAAAATAAAAAGAGAAACAGACCTTAGTTATACCATCTGATAGCACTTTTTTTTTCCAAGATAGAGAATTCTTCTGATTACAAGCATATCATCAAACAATTTAAATATAAGATGGTGTGAGAGAACAGACACTCTCATATTGTTAGTGGGACTGGAAATTGGTACATCCATATTGGAAAGCAATTTTTAGAATATTCTTTCATCCAATAAGTATTATTTGAATGACTATTATGTTCCAGGCACTCCTGTACATGGTTAAGAATGAAAAATGTTTATCTGTTTTACCTATTTATCTATTTGATACATTCTATAAATCCATCCTGGAAAATAATCCCACAAATGGAAAACACTTTACCCATAAAGATATTTATTTCAGTACCATAATATTTAAAAAGTGATAACAACCTACAAGAACCAAAAAGGGAATGGTTAAGGACTTCTAGGATTAACGACTGCTCTCTACCTTTTTACTAACTTACAATTATATTCAGATGATAAGGCAATAATATGGGGGATACCTCCATATAAAAGGGATATAAAAATCACACCTAAAAACAAAAGAAAGAAAAATCACACCACACACACGAAGATATATTTTAAAACTATATTTTATTGAATCCAAATTCTTCTCATATGAAATCAAACATGTTAATCAGCCATTTTAAAAACAGCAAGTTGCTGGACAGTATATATAGTATGAACCCATGCTAAACAAACAAAATCCACTTGTGTTTACACATGGACAGAAATCCCTGGGACAACACAGGGAAATCTGTGCTGGTGCAGGGTGAACAAACAGGCAGACCCCGGAGATGGGAGTTAGGTGCGGTGCAGTTGTTCTGGTAAAGATTTTTCTCTCCAACATTGTCTTGATCAGGCAGTTGCTGTTGCGATGCAGGGAAGCTGTCAGCAGGCCTAGAACTCTCGAAGGGCTACAGGGTAATAAACATGGGTGGCACTGGGTGGTCCCTGCATGTCCACACGTTCCCTCTTCCCACCACCTCTTTCCACATTCTGTGGACTAGGATTTTTGTTTTAATCTTCACCCACGGATATGCTTTTGCTAATTTTTAGACAGACAGAGAGAGAGACATTAATCGGTTGCCGCCTGTAGGCACCCCGACTAGGGATCGAATCCACAACCTAAGTAGGTGTCGTGACTGGAAATCAAACCTACAACCTTTTGGTGTACAGGACGACGCTCTAACCAACTGAGCCACCCTGCCAGGGCTGGACTAGGATGTTTAAGAGGAAAACAGGTCTTGAAAAGTGCTGAGTCTGGGAAGGGGTTTCACACTTAATGACCCATCCTCTAAACCCAGGACAGGCACAAAGTAGGCACAAACCAGATGGTAGCTTTCTCCCCCTATTTCACAGACCCATGAATGAGGGTGGCTAAGATCCTCAGGGCATAGGAGCTCACAGGAGAAAAACAGAAAATAAAAGTTTAAAAGAAACAAATTCAGTAAGGATGTCGGAAATAAAGCAGGAAGAAATGTCATCATGAAGCACATAAAAATACTGGGTATGAAAAACATAATCACTAAAATAAACTTAATAGATGAATGGATGGAAGAGGAGAGGATACAGCTGAAAAAATTAATAAGCTAAAATATCAGGTTTAAGGTACTCTGCCAAAAGACAACAGGAAGAAATAAAATACATAAAAGAAAAATCAAGAGATAAGGAAAAGAGAAATGAAGGAAATCAACATCCACAAAGTATATACATAGAAGGAGAGAAAAAAAATACTTGAGGCTGATGAATAATTCAGACATAAATTTCTGTAAGCCTCCCAGAATGAAAGAAAATACAAGACCTGAAACTCATAAATTTTTTAAAAAGATAAATAATCTCACTGCTGAACAGAAGGATCATATCTCAATATAATAAAGGCCATTTATGACAAACCTATAGCCAACATCATATTCAATGGTCAAAAACTAAAAGCATTTCCCTTAAAAACAGGAACAAGACGGGGATGTGCACTTTCACCACTCTTATTTAACATAGTACTGGAAGCCTTAGCCACAGCAATCAGACAAGAAGAAAAAATAAAAGGGATCCAAACTGGAAAGGAAGAAGTGAAACTGTCATTATTCGCAGATGACATGATATTGTACACAGAAAACCCTAAAGACTCCATCAAAAAACTACTAGATTTAATAAATGAATTTGGCAAAGTAGCAGGATACAAAATCAACATCCAGAAATCACTGGTATTTTTATACACCAATAATGAACACACAGAAAGAGAAATTAAAAAAATAAAAAATAAAAAAATAAATCCCATTTACCATTGCAACAAAAAAAATTAAGATACCTAGGAATAAACTTAATCAAAAAAGTAAAGGACCTGTTCATAGAAAACTACAGGACATTGAAAAAAGAAATAGAGGAAGATATAAAAAAGTAGAAGCATATACCTTGTTCGTGGATTGGAAGAATTAACATCATTAAAATGTCCATACTACCCAAAACAATCTATAGATTTAATGCAATCCCCATTAACATACCAATGACATATTTCATAGAACTAGAACAAACACTCCAAAAGTTTATATGGAACCAAAAAAGACCCCGAATAGCCACAGCAATCTTAAAAAAGAAGGACAAAGTAGGAAGGATCACAATACCAGATATCAGGTTATACTACAAAACCACTGTAATCAAAACAGCCTGGTACTGGCAAAAGAATAGGCATATAGATCAATGGAACAGAACAGAGAACCCATAAATTGACCCAAGACATTATGCTCAATTATATTTGACAAAGGTGGCAAAAGCATACAATGGAGTAAAGACAGCCTCAGACAGCTACACGCAAAAAAATGAAACTAGACCATCAACTTACACCATACACAAGAATAAACTCAAAATGGATAACAGACTTAAATGTGACTCATGAATCCATAAAAATCCTAGAAGAAAATGTAGGCAACAAAATTTCAGATATTGCACGCAACAGAATTTTCACTGATACAACTAAGGCAAGAGAAACAACAAAAATTAATAAATGGGACTACATCAAACTAAAAAGCTTCTGCACAGCAAAAGAAACAAGCATCAAAATGGAAAGGGAGCCCGGCCGGTGTGGCATAGTAGTTGAGTGTTAACCCATGCACCAAGAGGTCGCCAGTTCGATTCCCTGTCAGGGCACATGCCCAGGTTGTGGGCCCAATCCCCAGTGGGGGGGCATGCAGGAGGCGGCCAATTGATATTCTCTCTCATCGATGTTTCTATCTCTCCCTCTCCCTTCCTCTGTCTCTCTAAAATCAATAAAGAAAAAATATTTTTTTAAAAAAATGGAAAGAGAACCCACCATATGGGAGAGCATAATTGCCAATGATACATCCGAGAAGGGGTTAATTTCCAAAATATACAGAGTATTCATACAACTCAACAAAAGGAAGACAAATAATCCAATTAAAATGGACAGAGGACCTAAAATAGACATCTCTACAAACACGACATACAAACGGCCAAGAGACATATGAAAAAATGCTCAACGTCACTAATCATCAGAGAGATGCAAATTAAAACGACTATGAGGTATCACCTCACACCTGCCAGAATGGCTGCCATCAACAAATCATCAAACAACAAGTGCTGGCGAGGGTGTGGAGAAAAGGGGACTCTAGTACACTGCTGGTGGGAATGCAGACTGGTGTAGCCACTATGGAAATCAATATGGTGTTTCCTCAAAAAATTAAAAATTGAACTGCCATTTGACCCAGTGATCCCTCTTCTTGGAATATATCCTAAGAAGCTTGAAGCACCAATCACAAAGAATATATGCATCCCTATGTTCATAGCAGCACTCTTTACAACTGCTAAGATCTGGAAACAGCCCAAGTGTCCATCAAGAGATGAGTGGATAAAAAAGCAGTGGTACCTATACACAATGGAATATTATGCAGCTGTAAGAAAGAAAGATCTCTTATCCTTTGAGACGACATGGAGGACCTGGAGAGTATTATGTTAAGCTAAATAAGTCAGTCAGAGAAAGGCAAGTATCACATGATCTCACTTATTTGTGGAATATAATGAACAAAATAAGCTGATGAACAAAACAGACCCAGAGACATAGAAGTAGGTAGGGTTCAGAGTGACAAACCTCAGAGGAGAGGGGCAGGGGGAAGAAGTAAACCAAAGAACTTATGTATATAAGCATAACCAATGGACACACAACAATGCTGGGGGTGGGGGTGGGAATGGGAGGTGGGTATCAATGGGGGGAAAAGGAGAAACATCTGTAACAAAAATAAAATTTAAAAAATAATAATAATCCCACTGTCAGAAACATTAAAGTGAAATTTAATAATTCCAGAAAAGCCCTCTCCCCTCCTGAGCAATCTGGTCCTATAGGCCTGAGGTGGGACAGAGCACAGCTGGTGTCCACACAGAGGGCAGCCTGCATGGGCAGGTATCAGAGTCCAGTTGTGAGGAGGCCTGGAGCGAGGTGAGGAGGGCATCTGTGAGGGGGAAAGACTGGTAGAGGGAGTGAGAGCCTGAGCAGGGTGAGGAGGGCATCTCCACCAGGCAGTGTTCTTGGCAGCAATAGATTTGTCATATATAGCAGGATTCACCAAATAAAAAAATCTATTAAAGACAATCGGACCCAGAGTTCTCTCTGCAAAAGAAGACACAAATGTGAAAAGGGAAAAGGTTAGAATCAACCCTGTGGATTGAAACTGGAGGTGTGGGTGAACTGATGGATTTTTAAAAGTATAAACATATGCTCTGGCCGGTTTGGCTCAGTGGTTGGAGCATCAGCTCGCGGACCAGAGAGTCTCAAGTTCGATCCCAGCCAAGGGCACGTACCTCAGTTATGGTTCGGTCCTGGGCCCTGATTGGAGTCGTGCAGGAGGCAGCCAGTCGATGTCTCTCTCTTGTGTCGATGTTTCTATCTCTCTCTCTCTCCCTCCCTCCCACTCTATCTGAAAATAAATGGAAAAAAAATCCTTGAGTGAGGATTAAAAAAAAAATAATATATATATATATATATATATATATATATATATATATATATATATATATAAATGACCTGGCTGGTGTGGCTCAGTGGATTGAGCATTGTCCCATGTACCAAGAGGTCACCGGTTCAATCCCAGTCAGGACACAGGCCCAGGTTGTGGGCTCGACCCCCAGTAGAGGGTGTGCAGGAAGAAACCGATTGATGATTCTCTCTCATCGATGTTTCTATCTCTCTCTCCCTCTCACTCCCTCTCTCTCCAAAAAGACAACAACAACAACAACAATAATAATAATGATAAATAAACATAAATGTGTGTGGGGTGTGCGTATGTGTGCAAACATAAGCACACACATACATACTCCCTAGCTCTGTAAATCTGTCTACCGAGAAGGCCTCTGAGCAGTGACCACCTCCACTCCCAGTGGTATGAAGGTACCTAGCATCAAAATCCTGGGGCCATATATAGCTAAAACAATATAACTGACTATATTCCCTATGCTGTACTTTATATCCCTGTGACTAAATTTATAACTGGCAGTTTGTTCTTCTTAACCCCTCCCCACCCCTGCCATCTGGCAACCATCAATTTGTTCTCTGTATCTATGAGCTTGTTTCTGTTTTGTTTGTTTTGCTTTTTAGATTCCACATATAAGTGAAATCATATAGTATTTGTCTGACTTATTTCTTAGAATAATATCCTCTAGGTCCATCTATGTTGTTACAAATAGCAAGATTTTATTCTTTTTGTATGGCCAAGTAATATTCCATTGTGTGTGTATGTGTGTGTGTGTGTGTGTGTGCCTTCTTTATCCATTCGTCTACTGATGGACACCTAGGTTGCTCCATATCTTGGCTATTGTAACTAATGCTTCAATGAACATAGGGGTGCATCATATATCTTTGCGAATTAGTACTTTCGATTTCTTCGGATAAATACCCAGAAGTGGGATTGCTGGGTTATATGGTAGTTCTTTTTTTATTGGTTAATCCTCACATGAGGATATTTTTCCATTGATTTTTAGAGAGACTAGAAGGGAGGGGGGGGGAGAGAGAGAGAGAGAGAGAGAGAGAGAGAGAGAGAAACATTGATTTGAGAGAGACACATCAATTGGTTGCCTCCTGCATGACCCCAACTGGGGTCAGGGATCAGACCCGCAACCCATTTATGTGCCCTTGACCAGGAATCAAACCCTCGACTCTTTGGTCCGTAGGCCAACTCTCTAACTGCTGAGCCAAACTGGCCAGGGAGGCAGTTCTATTTTTAATTTTTCTTTTCAAATTACAGTTGATATACAATACTCTATTAGTTTCAGGTGGATTATTTTAATTTTTTGAGGAATCTCCATACTGTTTTCCATAGTGGCCACACCAGTCTACAATCCCACCAACAGTACATGAGGGTTCCTTTTCTCACATACCCATGCCAACACATTCCTTGTTGTCTTTTAGATAATAGCCATTCTGTGATTGTTATTCTTGAATAATAAGACTGGAAGGCAGGTAGGAAGGAAGGAAGGGAGGGAGGGAGGGAGGGAGGGAGGGAGGAAGAACGCCAGACTCAGATGTTTTTACAAGTTTTAAAACAAATGTTTAAAAAAAAATTAACATTGAATATATTTCCCTCCCAACCTTCATTTTAAGAACGCTAACAGCCTTGACACTGAAAACAATACAAAAAAGCAAAATTACAACCCCAAGTCCATAGTACATAGTTATGTCCTCAAATGTTTGTAATATTAATAGATCATAGATCAATGAAATTTTACTAGAACAGCAATCTCACTGGTTTACTAAAAAATAAATGGTAAATTCAGACTTATGAATGAAATATATATACGTATGTATCGATATCAATTATGTGGGGGAAATACATATAAAGATCTATAAACAAGGTCAGTTCTATTGACATTCATGGGAAGCATATATGTAAACATACTACACAGGTAAGAATAAAAGTAGAGACAAAGATAAGGCAATAGGGCATTGTTATGGGTTGAGTTGTGTCCCCCCCATAAAACTATATTGAAATCCTACCTCCTTGTACCTGTGAATGTGACCTTATTTGGAAACAGGGTATTTGCAGATGTAATTAAGATCTGAGTTAACATAAGGTCATATTGAAATACATCAAGTCCTTAAGCAAACATGACTGGTGTTCTTATAAGCCGAGGAGGAGAGACGCCGAGACAGACACCCATAGAGGGAAATGCCATGTGAAGACACAGAGAGGGAAGATGGCCATATGAAGAAGGCGGCAGAGACTAGAATTCTACAGCTGCGAGGCAAGGAACGCTAAGGGCTGCTGGCACCCAACAGAAGCAGAGGAACAGACACGGAACAGATTCTCCCTCTGAGCTTCTAGAAAGGAAGCAATTGTGCCAACACCTTGATTTTGGACTTCTGGCCTCCTGCAGTGAGAAAGACAAGTTTCTGTTGTTTTAAGAGAGTCTATGGAAAGCAATGCATGTATGACAAAGTCCTGACACGGATTACAAAATGAGCACACCAGCAAAAGAGCAGTGAGGGGACAACTGCTCAAAGGTTTGTTCTGCTAAATCCAGAGCTTCTGACAAATTACCGACCTGACCTGTTGACAGTTTCTTTTTAGAGGAAGTCTTTTGACAAAGCAACAAGAGAAACTGCTACTCTGGATTTAATTCTGAGTAAGTGGTTCAATAAGAAAGTATGAAAGAAACCTGGAAAGACGTGATCTAAGTGTGTGTTACATTATACCGGGGAGCACAGTGCAGAATCCTAACAGCAGTGGAAAGAGCCCTGGACTAGGACAGAAGCCTGAGTAGTCCTGTTCCTAACACTTCCTACTTAAGTGGTCGTGAACAAATAAAAAACTTCAGCGAACTTGGAGTTGCAGGTTTTTAATCCACAGAAACAAGCAATTTACACTTGTCCTATCTGCCTCAGATAGCTGTTGTGAAGACAGATGAGGTTGTAAGTGTGAAAGAAGCCTGAAGCGATATAGGGTATAATATCACCACCATTCCCACTCTGCAGTTTAGTGATGTTTCAGAAAGACAGGGAATGACCCTGCGATTAGACCCAACGGGAAACAGACTGAGAAAGGAATGGAAGAACATAGGAAATGAAACCAAAATATAATAAATTAATTCTGACAAAGAAGAGAAGGTATTTATAGAAGCCACATGGTGGGAATCAGATCCTTTTCTTATGCACTCAGATTTTTTAAAAAGACATGTAAAGAGATAGAACAGCTATACAATTCAGCATCAACATAAGATAGTACTACATATGTTTTTCTCAGCTATAAAAATAGAACATTAATAATAGCTACCTTGTAAGGCTGCTGGACAATAAAATGAACCAATGGATATAAAACTGCCCTGTCAATTATAATATACTCTAAATTGTTAGTTGTAAAATTGTCATAAATGCACTCAAAAGCAGAGCATAAACTGAAAAATACCAAGTACAAAAAAATACTGAATGTGCATACGTGGGGGGTGATGATGATGGTTTTGATGTATTCAGTGTAAAAGGAACAAGAAGCTGCTGAATGGTGCAGATGGTATTCCTATAAATTGAACAAATGACAATGCTAAAAGAGCTAGTCCTCACCAGAGTATAAAGCATCTTCATGCATCAAAGAGAGCATAAAACTATCACAAATTATATACAAATTATTTTCCAAAAGCAATTTTTCTGACTTATTCCAATATGTGACTGAAGTGAAATTACAGGTTTTAGTAACAACTGTAAGAGAAATGCATAGGTACCAAACCTCTCATTGATCAACATATAAAGAAACTGAATGCTCAAAATATATCCTAAGAAGCCTGAAACACCAATCATAAAGAATATATGTACTCCTATGTTCATAGCAGCACTACTTACAATTGCTAAGATCTAGAAACAGCCCAAGTGTTCATCAACAGATGAGTGGATAAAAATGCTGTGGTAGCCCTGGCCGGTTTAGCTCAGCGGTTACAGCGCCGGCCCATGGACCGGAGAGTCCCGGGTTCGGTTCCTACTAAGGGCACATACCTCGGTTGCAGTTTGTCCCCGGCCCCGGTTGGGGTCATGTGGGTGGCAGCCAGTCAATGAGTCTCTCTCATGTCAATGTTTCTCTCTCTCTCTTCCTCCCTCTTTCCCTTCCGCTCTATCTAAAGATGAATGCAAAAATGTCCTCGGGTGAGGATAAAAAAAAAAAGCTTTGGTACATATACACCATGGAATATTATGCAGCTGTAAGAAAGAAAGATCTCTTATCCTTTCAGATGATATGGAGGGACCTGGAGAGTATTATGCTAAATGAATAAAGCCAATCAGAAAAAGACAAGTATCACATGATCTCACTTATTTGTGGAACATAATGAACAAAATAAGGTGATGAAAAAACTTGGAAGTAGGCTTCAGACTGACAAACTTCAGAGGAGAGGGTGGGGGGGAGGGAAAAGATAAACCAAAGAACTTACGCATATAATTATAACCAATGGACATAGACAACAATGCTGGGGGGAGGGGGGAGGAACAGGAGGAGGGTGTCAATGGGGGAAAAAGGAGGAACATCTGTAACAAAAATAAATTAATTAAATAAAAAATAAATAAACTGAATGAATTGAGAGCAAAGAGAACTTAAGGAAAGGAAGCCAAAGAAGCTAGGGCAGGGAGCAGTAGTGACACACACACAGCCGGAAGGCCATTTGAAACACACTGCTCAGGAGGCCATGAAGATATCATTTTGCTCACCAAATGTGGAGAAAGAGATGTGTTTACCTAACACACACAAGTATGCAAACTATTCAACCGAGACACAGCACAGCAGTGAAAGGAAGAAAGGCAGTTAGTCAGTCAATCATCTAAAAAGAATGACTATCAACAAGACATATACAGGGACTATTTATGAAGCTAATGGGACAGGAAACACAAAAACATTGAAAATGAAAGAAACCATCAAAATGTAAACCTCGGAGAATAATGTGGGGAACATGACCTGAAGCAGCCCAGGCTAACAATTCATAAACATAGTCTCCAGTGGAGCCCTGGCCGGTGGCTCAGTTGTTTGCAGTGTCATCCTGTACACCAAAAGGTTGTGGGTTCGGTTCCCCATCAGGGCCAATACCTAGGTGGTGGGTTCAATTCCCAACCGGGCTATGTGTGGGAGGCAGCTGATTGATGTTTCTCTCTCTCTCTAAAAAACAGAACAAAAACGGTCTCCAGTGGAGAACTCAAAGAAGCAGCTGTCAAATATAATGTAGTTCTAGTTAAATAGCCACTTATTCGTAACACCAAAACTCAAGAGGCAACAAAAAGTTCAGGCAAGGCCTGAATCACTAACCAACAGGACATCACTCCTATTTAGTACGTAAAAAATACAAGCCACACAGACGTTCCTTCTTAATCACATCCAGAGATGACAGGAGCAGGCAGAAACCACACCATGCATCTTCTGTACATGTCTTCTTCACACCTCTAGAAGGCAGGCATTGTTACCAGAGTTTAGAGGTGAAAAAACAGGCCCAGTTATTTATCCACAGGTACACAGTTGGAAAAGGACTCCAAAGTCATGCTCTTCTTTCCAGAGGACCCTCAAGGTCAGCACCCTTAGATAAGAAAGCAAAGATTACACAATAGGGTTTGTCTGATCTCTTCTTCTCAATGCTTCAAATTCTATGGGCTCTACCTCTCCTTTCCCTTAAAACATAGCTAATAGTGTTTTTAAGCCCCCTCTCCAGTAATTGTAAATCAATCTTTGAAAAAAATTACAAGACCCAAAAGAATCACTAAAACAAATTTTTAAAAATGGACTTTGGGCCCTGGCTGGTTTGGCTCAGTGATTACAGCATTGACCTGCGGACCAAAGAGCCGCGGATTCAATTCCGGTCAAGGGCATGTACCTCAGTTGCAGTTCAGTCCCCGCCCCTGGTCAGGGTCATGTGGGAGGCAACCAGTCAATGTGTGTGTGTGTGTGTGTGTGTGTGTGTGTGTGTGTGTGTGTGTGTGTGTCTCTCTCTCTCTCTCTCTCTCTCTCTCTCTCTCTCTCCCCCTTCCTCCCTCCCTCCCACTCTATCTGAAGATAAATGGAAAAATATCCCAGGTGAGAATTTAAAAAATAAAAATAAAAATGGACTTTGGTTATCAGATCTACCTGTCAAGGAATGATTCTAATTACTAGATATTTGACTTTGGGCATGCTATTTAACTTTACTAAGCTTTTGGATTCCATCACTTACAGAATGGAAATTATAATATTTACCCCTCATGCAGCTATTAAGAAGATTCAATTAGATCATATTCATAACATTATAGTCTAAGAAGTTCACACTGTCAATAAAAGGTAGCAAATATTAAAACTGATCATTCTGGGTACCGGAATACAGCTGCAAACAAAACAGGCAAAGCCCATTGTCATCGTTTTTTTAAATATGTTTTTATTTTTGATTTATTATTATTATTTTTTTTAATCCTCACCCGAGGACATTTTTCCATTTTTTTGTTCAGACAGAGTGGACGGGGGAGAGAGGAAGAGAGAGAGAGAGAGAGAGAGAGAGAGAGAGAGCGAGAGAGAGAAACATTGACGTGAAAGGGACACATCGGGTGGCTGCCTCCCACACGACCCAACCAGGGCCAGGGACAAACTGCAACCAAGGTACGTGCCCCTAGCAGGAACCGAACCCGGGTCTCTCTGGACCGCAGGCCGACACTCTAACCACTGAGCCAAACTGGCCAGGGCTTATTTTTGATTTTTTAGAGAGAGAGAAACATAGATGTAAGAGAAACATCGATCGGCTGCCTCCTGACACCTCCTACTGGGGATAGAGTCTGCAACCCGGGCATATGCCCTGACTGGGAATCGAACCGGAACCTCTCAGTCCATGGGACGACGCTCAAATCACTGAGCCAGGCCACCCGAGCTAAAAACCCATTTTCACAGTGTACTTTCCAGTGGAGAGACAAAAATAAAATAAATATAAATGTAATATGAGGAAAATACAGCAGGAAGGGAGAGTGTGACTGGGGTAGCATTTCAGTTGGGGTGGGTGAGGGGACACTGAGAAGGGGACATCAAGCGGAGATCTGCAGGAAGTGGGTGAGCCAAGTAGAGATCAGGGAAGGTCAGGTTCCAGGTGAAGGGAAGAAGTACAAGGTGCTGAGGCACAAGAGGTTTTGTCTATAACTACAACACTTTAAAAAGACTCAGCTCCTCCTAAGTAAATTAATATAAACAAGATACATGGCTGCTGCCCTTTGAGCACTACATAAAAGAGGCAAAGAAGACGAATCCAGATGTGCATTTCCCAAGCCCAGCATCCGGTGTGGGCTCAACCTGTGCCTAGCAGGTGTGCATATGCCTTTTTCTGACTGAACATCCACCTAGAGGGACTGAGATTCTCTAATTGGCACAAAGGGACCCTGTAGGCCACCTGCGGCCCCTACAGAGCTTCCTCTCCAGTAGAATTGATTGGCTTTCCATCGTCAAAGCACTGTTAATAAGCTGGTTGACTCAGAAATGGACACACACTAATTATGTTGAACTAGATTCTATAATGACATTCATTAAAAAGGATTTATGATGTGATATAATCACAACTCTCTGTCCTTTTTTTATCTCAGTATCGATAAAAAAATTTTAATCTAATAAGTTAATAAAATAAGGCCATGTGATATACACTGAATCTGGATTCTGAAGACCCAAGTACAAGTCCCAACTGTGTCGGTTCCCCAGTCACACAGCGTACGGTTTAACCTAACTTAGCTTCCTCATTTGTAAAACGAGGACAATGAATACTGCCCTCTCTCACCAGGCTATTGTGATAAATTCTATTCAAATGTAACCATATTTCCTTATTACGATATCCAGTAAAAATGTAAAAAAGCAAATGCAATTATATTGTAATAAAAGTAGACAATGTGTCCAGCCGGTGTGGCTCAGCAGTTGAGCGTCCACCCATGCACCAAGAGGTCGCCGATTCGATTACAATGTGTCCAGCCGGTGTGGCTCAGCAGTTGAGTGTCCACCCATGCACCAAGAGGTCGCCGATTCGATTCCCCGGGCACATGCCCAGGTTGTGGGCTCAATCCCCAGTGGGGGCATGCAGGAGGCAGCCAATCGATGTTCTCTCTCATCAATGTTTCTATCTCTCTCTCTCCCTTTCACTTCCTCTCTCTCTAAAATCAATAAAGGAAAAAAAAATTAAAAAAAGAAAAAGTAGACAATGTTTTTATTAAATAAAAAGACCATGTGCATATCATTAGACTTTAAACTAAAAAGGTTAAAAAATAATCAAATAAATAACAACAGGCTCCCACATTAAAAAAATAAAATTCTTGCCCTGGCCAATTTGGCTTAGCAGTAGAGTACTGGCCCTCAGACCAATGAGTCATGGGTTCGATTCCAGTCAAGGGCACATATCTTGGTTGCGGTTCATCCCCCGCCCTGGTTGGGGTCGTGCAGGAGGCAACCAGTCGATGTGTTCCTCTCTTATTGGTGTTTCTCTCTCCCTCCTTTTTTCTCCCTCTCTCTCTCTCCCACTCTATCTGAAGATAAAGAGAAAAATATCCTCAGGTGAGGATTAAAATATATATATATATATATTTCCTGCTGGGGAGTTCCAGCTGTTCCTGCTGCTTATAACCCACCTAGAGGTTGAAATGACAGAGCCATACAGCTGATGGAGGGCTTCTTACACGAGGACCACTTGCCAAATTGCCAAATTGTCCTCCTGTCGTCTGGGTTGACAATTATTCTTTTGTTAGGCCTCTACTCTTGGCAAACTCAAGGCCTGCCCTTAGCACAGAGGTAGTTATTCTGCAGCCAATTTAGAAGTCACTAAACTGACTTAAGGGTCTCCACCTTCACAACACTTTTCTGGATCAACCATGACAGAAACTGTTTTTCTCTGAACTCTAAATTATTTGACTCATATAGCTCAGCTCCGTTTGTCATAGTTCTTCATGTACATTCATCATGTCCTTACTAAACTGTAAGCTGCTTGAAAGCAGGAGCTTGTCTGAAAAATCTTTCCGTACGGCACCTGTGAATACTGTCCCGATAATTCCAAAATACAAACTGATCAAAAGTAGTGAAAAAGTTTGTGTGTGCACATGACAGGCACCGTTCCAGGTGCTGGAGACACTGCGTGCGTGTGTGTGTGTGTGTGTGTGTATGAATTTATTCAGATACCAAAGACAGCCAGAAATAAGGGAAAGTGACTGTGGCAGGGACTTGAGAATCTACAAAAGCTGGGAATGTTTGTCACCTAAGTCCAAGAGGGAATGAATGCCAAGTAGCTGTCATTAAGAGAGTGAAAAAAGGCAAATGTTCAGCATTCTGAGAAAGAAGTCTGATTATAATCAGACTGGTGTAGCAGTACATGTGAGTCACCTACAAGTATTTTGTGAAGAAAAAGGAAACCCCTCAAATTCCCAAAGCCTTAGCCAGATGCTGGCCTAATACCACGCAGATTAATTATCAGGAGACTCTAGTAGGTCAGCTCGTATTCTACAAAGACAGGGTGTTTGGGACCCGCATGGAGGCCACAGAGCAGAGTGCTCAGGAGCATTGGCACCAAGTTGCCTACACTCAGCTCCTGGCTCCACACTAGTCAAACACGGCTGTGTGATCCGAGCCAAGTTAGTTAACCTCTTAGTGCCCCAATTTCCCCACGTGTAAAACAGGATAATAATAGAATCTGCTTCTTAGGGTTTTCATGAAGATTAAATGAAAATATACATAAAGTGTTCAGAAGAGAGCCTGGCACACATTAAATGTACTATAAGTAGTAGGACTATCGTTTAATTCCCACCTACTCTGGAATAATTCTGTGATTGAAAAGGGACATTATTAATAATTACATAAAGACTGCAAAACCTGAGACTATGTTAAGCAAACCAGGACATATGGTCACCCCGAAAGTTAGAAGAAATGAGAAAATGTGACCAGAGAAGTAAAATTCCCTGCCTCACCTCTTTATATGGAGGCTGCCCATAGATGCAGGTACCAAATGCTGACATCTGAATTATATTCTCCTGCATGCACACTGTTAGAGCTAAATGAGCACACTTAGTTTTTTTGCTATAAATAGTTTCAATTAATATACCAATCAATACTGGCACTATCTCCACAAGATTAATAACAGGCATCTAACAAATATTGAGGACATGGTAATGGTAACAGGCAGAAAGATGCTCCTTGCCCTCAAGAAGCTACCCACCAGTTAGTCAAATGATTCCTGCAGGTACTTTCCTGCTAACAGTCCCCAGAGGCCATGGTTATAGCAAATACACCAAAACAGGAAGATATTTCAGAGAAATATTGGAAAAGATGAGAAAGGCAGCTTAAAATCTGAAGATAGTAAAAAGAAAGATAAAGGAGTTTTACACAGCACTGCCAAATAGTTTAAGACATTCTAGAAAGAAAAACCAAAATTCACAAAAAATATTTGTGGCAGGCCTAACCAGTGTGGCTCAGTTGGTCAGGCATCGTCTCGTGCACAGAGAGGTCGCTGGTTCAATTCCCGGTCAGGGAACGTGCCCAGATTGTGGGCTGGATCCCCAGTAGGGGGCGTGCAGGAGGCAGCCAATCAGAGTCACCCTCTCACATAGATGTTTTCTCTCCCTCTCCCTTCCTCTCTCTCTAAAAATCAATTTTTAAAAAAACAAAAAGAAATTACAGCGACAGCATCTGTCTCAGTCCATTCGTGCTGCCGACTGGGTGCTTATAAACAACAGAAATTTATTTCTCATAGTTCTGGAGGCTGGAAGTCTGAGATCAGGGTACTGGCCTGGCTGGGTAAAGGCACGCTTCTAGCCGCACAGTTCTTGTTGTATCCTCCCTTAACAGAAAGGGGCTCAAGGATGTCTCTGGAGCTTTTTTTAAAGGCACTAATCCCATGAGGTTCCACCCTCATGACTTGAGCACTTCCCAAAGGCCCCACCAATAACCTATGGGGGCTAGGATTTCAACATATCAATTTGGGTGGGAACACAAATATTCAGACCACATCAGCATCCTTAAACCAAACATCCTTGACCAAGGTCTTCCAGTGTGACCTTGGCAGTAATTCTAGATCTTTTAATTCCCTTGGTTCCTGCCTGTTTTCTAAACCAGATTCTCCAGTCTTTCCATTAGTGCTGTGAGGTACTTGACAACCTTCCAATAAATTCCTTTCTGCTTAAATTGGCTAGAATTAGGGCCTGTAATTCTCAACCAAGAACCTTTCCTGAAACAATGCCATGCCTTTTTCCTTTTTTTTTTTTAATGACCTGTCACTCACCAAGTTTAGCCTTCCAAAACTAAGTATAATTAAAAAGCTGAAATTCTAAATGCCATTCACATCACCAACCTCCTGAAAACAGCTTGCAAAGTGAACAATGAGTTTTATTTATTACCTGATTAAATCCAACCTTCTACCTACTCTGAGCTTCCATCCCAGCAACTCAATGTGGCTGAAGAAACACACACAATCATGCTGCCTGGGCTCATGTTCAATTCACGACCTCAGAACAGGCACTCCCACCACATTCCCCTGGTTCGTTCACTCTACCCTCCTAGAGCACTATTTCACACCTTCTCTTCTCTCCTCAAACATCCGACATTTCATCCCCATCCTCACTTTTCAGCTGATGGCAACTGTTGCATAGTTCACTGAAAAAACACAGGCAATCAGTACAGACCTTCCACACACACCCATCCACACATATACCAACCAACCACTGGCATCTGTAAACATGTGCATTACCCTGTCTTTCCTTCTATTACCTTGACTGAACCATGTTCCTACCTAAGGTCAATGCCTCTAATTATGCATTAGCTTTCATATCCCCTACTATTATTCAAGGACATCAACCCATCAACCATTCCCTTTCTGCAGCTTCACCAATAGTCTCCTCTGTACTGCACAATGGTCACCAGTGTTCAAAGAGGCTCTGTTATCTCCCAACTCAAAATCCCTCACAACCCCCCTCTAGCTTTCATGCTATTTCTCTACTTTCTATCTTTTTCACAGGTCTTTAAAAAGACATGTCTATATAGCGGTCTCCAGTTTGTCTCCCCTCTCTCTCGAACACACAGCAATCATTCCATTGAAGCATTACATGTCAATACTAATGATCTCCATGCTGATAAATCCAACAGGCAATTCTCAGTCCTCATCTTAAGCCACTTGTCAACAGCACTGGACCCCGATCGTCATTCTCCTCTCTTGAATACTCCTATTTGTCGTCTCAGCCTTCACTTCCTCCTCCTACCTCACTGGCTGCTCCCTTTCAAGTCTCCACTGGTGGGTCATCTCATCACTCAACCTTGGAACGGTGAAGTGCCCCAGAACTCAATCCTCTGAGGTGTTCTCTTCTCCACTCATTCCGTAGGTGATAGATGCCCTCTCATGGCTTTAAATACCTATCACACACTGACAGCTCCCAAATACTTAGAATCAACAGATTGGTCCCCTCTCCCGAATTCCAGTCTCCATTACCCAACCTCCTATCTGACATATCTATCTGGATGTCTAATTGGTACGTCAAACTTAACATATCCAAAACTGAATCCCAGTTATTCTCCCCTAAACCTTCTCTATTCAGTCTCCTCCTTCTCAGTGAAAGGCAACTCCATTCTTCCAGTTGCTCAGGTACAGTTTATTCCAAACACAGCAGATAAAGTGATCCATTTAAAAGGTAAGTCAGGCCCCGGCCAGTGTGGCTCAGTGGATGGAGCATCAGCCTGCATACCAAAGGGTTGCAGGTTTGATTCCCAGTCAAGGGCACGTACCTGGGTTGTTGGTTCACTTCCCGGCCCCAGTTGGGGCGTGTGTGGGAGGCAACCAATTGATGTGTCTCTCACATCGATGTTTCTCTCTCTCTCTGTCTCTGTCTTCCTCTCTCTCTCTCCCTCTCCCCATCCCTCACTCCTTCCTCTCTAAAAAATCAATGGAAAAAATATTCTCGGATGAGGATTAACAAAAATAAATAAATAAATAAATGAATAAGATCAAATGTAAGTCAGATTCTATCACTTTTCAGTTCAAAACCTTCACATGGCTTCCCGTCTCATTCTGAGAATGTCTCAAAGTCTTCACAATGGCTTACAAGGTCTCATATGATCTGACCACCACCACTATGTCCAAGACTGTATCTCCTACGACCCTCAGTCACTCTGGTCTAGCCACACTGGCCTCTGGGCTGCTCTTCAAATATACCAAACACACTACACTCTCCTGCCACCAAGTCCTCTTGGCATCTGCTGTAATCTCAGCTGTAATACTCTTCCCCAAAATAGCCATCATTTCACTTTCACTCTTATCTCTGATCAAATCACCTTATCAGAGATGCCTCTCTTGACCACTCTATATAAAGCACAAACATCCTTCCTTATACAGCATTATTTTTCTTCAAGTAATTCTCACCATCTGACATATTATAAATTTATTTATGTGTTTATTGCCCATCTCCAAATACAACAGAAGCCCCATGAGGGGAGGCCTGTGTTTTGTTACTTCCCATCTCCAATGCCTGAACAGAGTCTGGCACAGAGTGGTTGCTCAAGAAATTCTAGTGGAAGGAATGACTAAGTAAATTTTAGCTTTTTAAAATTATAAAATGGATACATAAACATGTATTAATCACTTTCACACACCGAAAGTGTGACAGACAGAGATGTGCCACCAGGTCTCCCTTGGGAGGACTTGGTGTCCAGCTGGCTAGGAGTGTAGCCAGCCAGCCCTCCTGGGGTCACCTCTGCAGAGCTGCCTTGCCCAAGGTCATGCTCAGCGGGAGGTAACCCACATCCAGTGGCTGATGGAGACAAGGGTATAAAGGTCCAGCCGTTTCAGCCAAATGCAGGATGACTCTAAAAGGCCACTTGAGCTCCAGAGCTCCCTGTGGAGTCAGCCAAGACTGTTGCTCAGGACTGCACCATAGCTCAACGCCTCCTCCTGCCAAATCCTGACTCGCCCCTCCCACCCCTGCCACAGGTGTTGACCTGAGAGCACTCCTAAACATCCTGTACACGAAACTCTGTCTCAAATCCTGCTTCCTGGAGACTCCAATGTGGCACAGTTTAAAAGGGAAAAAAAAAATGCTTGCTGTTAAAACTAAAAAATAGCCCTGGCCAGTGTGGCTCAGTTGGCTGAGCACTGGCCCGGGCACTGAGAGGTCACTGGCTCACCTCCCACTCAGGACACATGTCAGGTTGTGGGCTCAATCCCCAGTAGGGAGCATGCAGGAGGCAGCCAATAGATGTTACCCTCTCACACCAATGTTTCTCTCTCTCCCTCTACTTTCTTCTCTCTCAAAAATCAATTAATAAAAACATAGTTTTAAAAAAAAAAAAAAAAAAACAACTAAAAAACAAGCCAAGAAACTGCATCCCTAGAGTAGAAAAATGTAATAAAGAGTCCTACAAGCCTTGGCCGGTTTTGCTCAGTGGTTAGAGCATCAGCCTGCGGTCCAGAGAGTCCTGGGTTTGGTTCCCGCTAAGGGCACATATCTCGGTTGCAGTTTGTCCCCGGCCCTGGTTGGGTCGTGTGGGAGGCAGCCACTCGATGTGTCCCTTTCACGTCGATGTTTCTCTCTCTCTCTCTCTTCTCTCTCCCTCCCACTCTATCTGAACAAAACAATGGAAAAATGTCCTCGGGTGAGGATGAAAAAAAAAATTAAAAAAAAAAAAAAGAGTCCTACAATATGCATTCACTCCTTTTACAAACATGCTTGCATAACAGCAGAGTCCCCTCTTTTTAACAGGGCAGAAGGCCGACCAGTGAAAACTAGTCGTCCATGCATCCAGGAGTGGCTGACGCGATTTGAACCGAAGTGATGACTATAAATTCCAGAACACGTCCTTAGCAGTGGTTCTCAACCTTCCTAATGCCGTGACCCTTTAATACAGTTGCTCATGTTGTGGTGACCCCCAACCATAAAATTATTTTCGTTGCTACTTCATAACTGTAATTTTGCTACTGTTATGTCTTAGGTGACCCCTGTGAAAGGGTCGTTCAACCCCCAAAGGGGTCGCGACCCACAGGTTGAGAACCACTGCCTTAAAGAAATCAATGTGCCCTCTACCCTCTGACCTCCCCACTTTTCTC
Source organism: Tadarida brasiliensis (assembly GCA_030848825.1). NCBI lineage: Eukaryota > Metazoa > Chordata > Mammalia > Chiroptera > Molossidae > Tadarida > Tadarida brasiliensis. Next base: position 9,280,742 of record CM061269.1, on the reverse strand, counting down.
AAATGGGAACAGAGACATAATATTGAGCATCCTGAGCCATGGAGATGTGGGCACTAACCTGGAGATGACAGAACAAAAGAAGAGCAGTCTGGGACCTGTGAAGCCACCATAGGCCCTGGGATGCTTCAACAGGATGATTACATGAGAAAAAATAAACCTCTATCGTCTTTAAACCTCTATAACTGGGTAAACCTCTATAACTGCTTCTGCTCTCGTTCCACAGCTCCCCCCAACCCTGCACTCACTCCATAGCCACAGGAAGGCTACCCTCAGGCTGCTGGCACTTCCTGCATAGGACTGAGCCAAAGCTGTCCTCCCTGGGGCTCTGCTTGATCCTTGCTTGCCCTCCAGCCTCCTTTTTTTTTTATCCTCACCAGAGGACATTTTTGCATTTATCTTCAGATAGAGCAGGAGGGAGACAGGGAGGAAGAGAGAGAGAAACATCGATGTGAGAGAGACACATCGAGTGGCTGCCACCCACAAGACCCCAACCAGGGCCGGGGACAAACTGCAACCGAGGTACATGCCCTTAGCGGCAACCTAACCCGGGACTCTCTGGTCCACGGGCCAACGCTCTAACCGCTGAGCCAAACCGGCCAGGGCCAGCCTCCTTCTTTCTTCTGGGTCCCACTTCCTCACTCCCTACCAGATTTTCCCGAAACTCTTCTTGGTAAGTTAGTTCACAGTGAAACCTCATCCCAAGTTCTGCTTCTGAGGAATCCAACCTGAAGCAGTATTCACTGAAAGCATGTAGTGAGTACCATCTCATTCCCTAGGGTCCAGCACAGTTAATAAGTGAACATCCTCTCAAACCCCTTTCTTTGCATAATCAAAGATACGCTGATTTTCTTAAATGAAAATGGAATTATATGATATAAACTATGAGCCTTGTCTTTTTTACTTAAAATATGTCATGGACCGCCCTTGGCCAGATTGGCTCAGCCGTTAGAGCGTCAGCCCGTGGACCAGAGAGTCCCGGGTTCGGTTCCCGTTAAGGGCACATACCTCGGTTGCAGTCTGTCCCCGGCCCCAGTTGGGGTCATGTGGGTGGCCCAGTCAATGTGTCTCTCTCACATCGATACTTCTCTCTCTCTCTTCATCCCTCTCTCCCTCCCACTCTATCTGAAGATAAATGCAAAAATGTCCTTGGGTGGGGATAAAAAAAATATGTCATGGACCACATTCCATAACAGTAAAATATATATATGCCCCATTATTTTTCAGGATGAACGGTTGCCTATAATTTAAAGTCTAAATAAATGTCAAAAACATTTTCAGAGAAAAAAAGAAGGGATTTTTTTTTAATCCTCATCCGAGGACACGCTTAGAGAGAGAGAGAGAGAGAGAGAGAGACATTGACATGAGAGAGAAACTGATTGGTTGCCCTCTGCACATGCCCTCACTAGGGATCAAACCCGCAACCCAGGCATGTCCCTGACTGGGAATCAATCCAGCAACCCTTTGGTGCACAGGACAACGCTCAAAGAACTGAGCCACTCCAGCTGGGCAGAAGTAATTTTTTGTTTTGTTTTATTTTGTTAATCCTCACCTGTGGATATTTTTTCCATTGATTTTTAGAGAGAGTGGATGTGAGGGAGGGAGGGGGAGAGAGAGAGAGAAACATCAATGTGAGAGAGAGACATCAATTGGTTGCCTCTCACACACACCCCTGACTGGAGCTAGGGATTGAACCTGCAACCCAGGTATGGTGTCCCTAACTGGAAATCGAACCCACAACCCTTCAGTGTGTAGACCAACGCTCTAACCACTTAGCAACACCAGCCAGGGCAGAAGAAATATATTTTTAAAGGTGGGAAACTTTGTGGGTTCATCCCTGTAGTTCTGCTCATCGATGAGCAGAAAGACTATATACATATTGACTTCTGGGAACACCAAAAATAATAAATGCAGAATTTATTAAAACCAGATAAATTACATCTTCTTTATTCTGATTCTTTAAACTCCTGAAAAATTTAAAGGACTGAAAAAGATTAATATATTTCATATATATATACACATAACCATCAATATGTTAACTCTAAAATACAGAAATATAGAGACATATAAAATTCATATGAAAAAAATCAGGACATTCTTCCCTAGAGTCTAGTGATTTAGAGAGGCAGGGAGAAAAGAAAAAAGGGGTCATACGAATTGTGTGTGTGTTGTTCTTCTCTCTAACTCCTAGTTGAAGTTTGGCGTTTCCAAGTAATATCCTGCTGTTATTGGCAAAATATATTCTAGATATTTCAGAAGGGTATGTTACTTGAAATAAACCTACATTTCAAGGAAGAAGAGTTTATGGAAGTTTCACGAACCTCAAAGAATTAAAATAGCCAATATGCAGTAGAAATTTTCAGTACTAACATTATTTAAGAATATGAGCATATTTAGAACATACCTGAAAATGTAACAATAAAAATGATCTCTTATGGGATGCTACATCTGGACTGCAAGTGTAAAAAAGACTTAATAAAGCAGTGCTACGTTTATTTTGCACAAAACGACTCTACTGGTACATAAAATCAAACAGAATCCTTTAAAAGACAAACTCTTACGCATAAGATTGTTTTAAACTCGTTTAGAACTGTTCAATGTTACATATAAAAAAATTAGGAAGGCCAACAATCTGTAAACATTACAATTGAAAGGTGCTAAAATGAGGCACGGCAGTGAGGTGCAGCCGCACTGCTGGTAAATTAAGAAAGGGAGGAGGTCAGATGTGGGAGATGACTTCCGTGGTGGTGTTTTTCCTATTTGTGCACTGCGAAGGAAATCTCCAATCTAGTTATTAAACTTTCAGTCTGTCTGAGGTAATAGCTATTATGCCAAACCAATTACACAGGCTAGAGCTGGAGATCTGAGGGTTCTGTTGTTGTTGTAGCAGATGTAAGATAATTCCTGGGTTTGTGTTACATGCTCTTATCCTTTAATCAGCAAGTACATCTACAATATCAAAACTCTCACTCCTGTTCACATTTCTTCTCAATTGGCAAAATCACAGATTAAAAAAAAAAAAAAAAAAAAAAAAAGACAGCATTACCCTAGATAAACGTGTCCAATATTGCCTTTGATACAAACTTTTTCAGACAAATTTTAAAAACAGATTTACTTATAGGGGATTTTCTGGAGACGCAGAGAAGTGATTGGAGTTCCCTGAAGGTATTTGGCTTATTTCACCGAGCATAATGTCTTCAAGGTTCATCCATGTTGTAGCAGGTGTCAGCATGTCATTCCTTTTACAGCTGAATAATATTCCATTAGATGTATATAACATATTTTGTTTATCCATTCATCCATGGGTGGATACTTGGGTTGTTTCCACCTTCTGGCTATTCTGCGTGCTGCTGCTATGAACAATGGTGTGCACATACCTGTTTGAGTCCCTGCTTTCAATTCCTTTCTGTATATACCAGAAGTGGTATTGTTGGACATATAGTTCTTCTATGTTTAAGTCTTTGGGGAACTACCATATTCTAATACCAGTGTATTTTACAGACCTATGAGAAGTTGCTCTGGTCTCCTGTGTTGATTGCTCACACTGAGTACATTTACCTTAAAACTGCAACTTGTAACACATACGTCGTAAGTGGCCCAAGATTTCACATTTGGAAGGGAACAACAGTAATAATAGCAGCTATCATTTATTGGCCAATTACTAAGGGCCAGATTCAGAGCTAAGAGGTTTACATACAAGGATGAATACACAATACCAGCCAGCTAAGAAATTAAAGTACAGTCTTATTTCATCCTGAGGGTTTTTCAGACTTTAATAAACGAATATGTATTGTGACTTTCTAAGAGGGGATATACTGAGCCGTGATTCAAACTGGCTTTTGTTGAAGGTCGTGTCGCAGGAATAGTCTCATCCAGGGCAAGGTTCTCAACCACAGCACTCTTGGCATTTGGGCCCAGATCATGCTTTGATGTGGAGGCTGTCCTGTACATTGTAGGATGCTCAGCAGCACCCCTGCCCTCTACACACTAGATGCCACTAGCACATCCCCCAACTTATGACAATCAAAACATCTCCAGACATTGCCAAATGTCTCCTGGGAGGCAAAACCATCCTCAGATGAGGTCCCCTGGTCTGTTATTATCTCAAGAAGTTCACTCGCCAATTCCCCACTTAAATAGAGGCCATTAGACATGAATCACCTCATTTCCTCCTCAAACTGTCTTCCTCCTTTTCCTCTTCTTCCCAAGAACAGCTGCTCCTCTGGGCCTCCACCTGTGCAGTACGACCTGCCCATCAATTATCCTCTGGCCAGGATGTTTAATTTCTCCCTCGGGTTCCAAACATGCTCATTTGTTTCTTTCCTAAACCAACCAACCAAACAACAAACCCAAACCCTTTCTCCTCTTTCTCTTTCTCTATACAACTAAATCTTCATAAGGATCCATCTTACACTCTTGGTCTCCACTCTCCCTTACCTCACATTTATGTCTAGGCTCTCAAAGATCAAGACCTCCTACCTGCCCAGTTCAGCGGGTTCCTCATGGTCCTTCCGCTACATGACATCACCTAGTGATTAAAATATTTTTGAATGGTGCTTGCTTCAGCAGCACGTAAACTAAAACTGGAAGAAAACAGAGATCAGCATGGCCCCTGAGCAAGGACACATAAATTCGTGATGTACTCCATGTGCCCAGTGTCCTCCCACACTGCCGATCAGTTCAGAAGAAACGTGTGGCACTCAACTGCAAAACTGTGACTTTCCACTATAAAAGTACTCATGTATGGTAATCTTGAAATAATAGGGTATCCCAAAAAAAGTACATACAACTTTGAATAATTATAAAGCCAGTGTTTATTTAAATAAATATCATTTTCAAAATGTAATAGAATCTACAGGTCCGGCCATTGTGGCTCAGTGGCTGAGCATCGACCCATGCACCAAGAGATCGCCGGTTCGATTCCCGGTCAGGACACATGCCCAGGTTGTGGGCCCAATCCCCAGCGGGGAGCATGCAGGAGGCGGCCAACTGATGTTCTCTCTCATCAATGTTTCTATCTCTCTTTCCCTCTCCCTTCCTCTCTCTGTAAAAAAAAAAAAAAATCAATAAAAGGAAAAAAAAATATATATATATACGTATATATATTTAAAAAAAAAAGTAATAAAATCTACAGACACCCTGTATACATTTTTGGGGGGACACACTGTATATGTTTTTTGAATGAACTTCTGAAGAAAACATCTGACCTGGTGAGCAACCTAGCTCTTGAATTCCATGACAATGGTCTCCTAATTCTCTTCTGATGGCTTTCTCTGGCCATTTCTCTGTTTCTTCTGCATCCGTTATATACAAGTCATCCTTTGGGGATGATTTCCAGGACTCCAAACACCCCTAGGAATTCTCTGTATCTCTGACCCCATATTATATCCTGAGCTCCAGATTAAGATTTTTGAACAGCAAGGTGGCAGACTTTATTTTTTCCTTTATTGATTTTAGAGAAAGAGGAAGGGAGAGGGAAAGAGATAGAAACATCGATGAGAGAACATCAATTGGCTGCCTCCTGCATGCCCCTCACTGGGGATTGGGCCCACAACCTGGGCATGTGTCCTGACCAGGAATCAAACCGGCGACCTCTTGGTACATGGGTCGACGCTCAACCACTGAGCCATACCAGCCAGACTAGGTGGCATACTTTTAAATAAAAAGAAGTAATATTAACATAAACAACAATAATAACTACCACCAAAAGAATGCCTTCTGCATGCCAGGCAGTGAAGAAAATAGTTTATAAATACTACCTCATGTAATTTACTCCTCAACAACCCTATGAAGCAAGCCCTACCATTTAAATTGTATAAATGAGGTTACAATCTCAGGCAAATTAAGTAAACTTTCTCACATAGCAAATACATTACAAATATGGGCTTGGAACTAAATTTTACTTTAAGGCCAATTTTCTTAATGAAGTGATACTGTTTCATGTTCTCTTTTACATTTCTCCTCAAAATTCAGTTCTCTTAGGATTTTCCTGATTTTCACAAAGGTACAGGATAACTTAAGGTCAACTCTGTCAACTGTACACTCTTAGCCCCTGTATTAAAGAAAACATTATTTTTGTAAGAATCTAGGGCTGAAAGAAAGTCAGCGTCATAGAGCTCATTGCCAAGCCTGCAGGAAGAATTGTATCTAAACCACTCCAGACAGATGGGTATCTTCTATTTTTAATGACACCTAGGAAAGGAGATTCTTGCCTACTGAATTTAGACTGCGAGCCAAAGGAAGGAAGCATATCTAATTTTATGCTCCATATAGCTATACCATCACAGTTGGCAATATGTTTCCTAACAGGAATATTACAAGTAGAAATGGATACTTAAAAACTACAATAAAAAAATAAAGCCAGTCACTTGAGAGGGATTCAACGGGATGCTTCAAGCTGACAAGAGGACAAAATCATTCTAGTCCAAAGTACAAAGGAGCTGACATCACATTCTTTCTATTATAATCCATCTGGCAGAAGTAACTGGAAAAATGACAAAGGAGTTCCTAGAATGAGGTATACATGTTACATGGTTATAACTAGTTTTAAAAAGTCAATTCCAAATCTTATTGGACAGGAGCCATGAATGCATCTGAAGTCAGTAACTTTTTGAGGTGTCTAGTTCTATCCCTGCTATCACTTCCTCTAGGCTCTAGGCTTTAGAATCCAGACACTTCACAATCCCCCCCAAAGAGTTCAGTCTAATTCTGCCAATCAGATGATCTTTGCTGGCTCTCCACACAATATCGGAAAAACAAACAAAACAAAAAATTAACAAATGCTGCAAAATGAAGAGATTTCTTCCGTGTGCTTTACTTTAAAAAATTATTTGCACTGTTTGTTACAGCAGAAAGATAAAATCACTTTCAGGTCATTGTCTTGAAGAAGCTACTGGCTATAGCTGACACAAAAGTTTCATTGGCCTTAAGTCAAATACTTTCCCAAGTTAATCATTCGAGCATACATCTTCACAAAGTCAGGAGGGCTTTAGCATTCCTTCAAATAGCATAATCCCTAGCTTAAATCATACTGTAAAATTAAGTTCATCCTTTTTTATAATGATTAAAGGAAACTGCAGAGTGGATAATCTCATATGTTTTGACCTCTAAAATCACATTAAAATCTAGCACAGACTAGTAATAAATGAAAGTTGATAAAGCTAGGGAAATGTTTGTATAAAATTACAACAGTGTTGGTACAATTCCAAAAACCCAGGTCACGGCTTGACCATTTTTTAAAGTAAGTATTCATCAAAAACAGCAAATGTCAAGGATAAGATGAACATACTGACCTGACCCAATCAGGTAAAACCATCAAATACCTTTCTGAAATGTTGTTTTCCAAAAGAGAGCATCCATTTCTATCTAAGCAATAATGAGGTAGGACATTTGTTGCCAAAATTATTTGACAATGAGTTGGAATTAAAGAGACAAGGTTTTATTTTGTCAAATTCTAATTTTATAATCATTGTTTTAACCCACCTAAGTAAAAACCTGTTAAGAGCACAAAATATATATATTTCATACACATCATCGTCAAATTTAAATCAAAATGACCCATACCCCTAATCTAGACCAAACAACAGAAATGTTACCTTATGTTTGGCCATACAGTCAACTCCATAATGCCCAGTTTTATTTGGCACCTGCTGGAGGCTCATGTAATTTTTTTCTCAGCTGCTCGTCTGTCAGCACCTGATCTGGAGGTGGTTCACTGCTTTATGATGCCACATATTTTATCGCAAAACAGTCTTTCATTAGTCATTAGAGTAGAGCATTTATAACACTCGGTATTCTTTTTTACAATAGCTTAAATGGGATATAATTCACATACCATAAAGCTCAGCTCTTTAAAGTGTATAACTTGGTGGTTTTAATTATATTCACAAAGTTCTACATCGATCACCACTATCTAATTCCAGAAGATTTCATCATCACAAGAAAAGAAATCTCATACGCAATAGCAGTCACTTCCCAATTCCCCTAACCCATCACCCTGGCAACCATGAATCTACTTTCTCCCTCTACGGATTTGCTATACAGGATATTTCATATAAATGGAATCGTACCATATGTGAACTTTTGTGACTGGCTTCTTTCACTTAGCACAATGTTTTGAAGAGTCATCAATGTTGTAGCATGTGTCAGTACTTCATTTGTCTCATGACAAGATAATATTCCATTCTAGTGACACATCATATCTTATTTGGTTGATGAACATTTGTGCTGCTTCTACTTTGGGGCTATTATGAATAATGCTGCCTTGAAAATTTGTGCATGAGTTTTTGTGTAAACATACGTTTTCATTTTTCCTGAGTATATACCTAAAACGAAATTGCTGGGTCATATGGTAACTCTGTTTTTAATTTTTTAAGGAACTCCCAAGCTGTTTGCCAAAGTGGCTGCATCATTATACAATCCCACCAGCAATGTAATGAGAGTTCCTATTTCTCCACATCTTCACAACACTTATAGTTGTCTTTCTTTTTTATGATAGCCACCCTACTGGGCATAAAATGGTATCCCACTATTGTTTTTTATTTGCATTTCCCTAATGACTAATGATGTTGGGCATCTTTTTATGTGCTTATTGGTCATTTGTGTATCTCCTCTGGAGAAATGTCTATTTAAGTCTTTTGCTCATTTATAAATGGGGTTATTTATCTTCTTATTGTTGAGTTGTAAACATTTTTAAAAAAATATTCTAGATGCAAGGCTCTTATCAAATATATGATTTGCAAATCAATCCCCCAGTTCTGTGGGTTGTCTTTTCAGTTTCTTGAGGGTGTCCCTTGAAGTAAAAAAAGTTTTTGATTTTGATGAAGTCCAATTTATCTGTTTTCTCTTTTGTCACTTTGCTTTTGGTTTCATATGTAAGAAACCACTGCCTAATCCAAGGTCACAAAGATTTACTTCTGTATTTTCTAGATGTAAATTTTCTAAGAGTCTTATAATTTTAGCTCTTCCATTTAGATCTTTGATTCATTTTGAGTTAATTTTCATATATGGTGTGAAGTGTCCAACTTCATTCTTTTGCATTTGGATATTTAGTTGTTCCAGCACCATTTGTTGAAAAGACAATTATTTCACCATTGACTTGTCTTGACACCCTTATCAAAAATCAACTGACCAGAGGAATGCGTTTTATTTTTGAACTTTCAATTCTATTCCCTTGATCCACATGTCCGTCTTTATGCCAGAACCACAATGCCTTGATTACTGCAGTAAATTTTGAACACTTAGATTTTTAGAATAAATCAAGAATATTTTTAGACTTAGAAACTCCAATTACAGAAAGACTCCAACATTTTAAAGGTTATCTCAAAACTTCATTTTCTAGTCAACTGTCCAAAAATCTAGAACTTTGTTCCCCCTGGTGTTTATATGTACCATATGTGTGTGTACATATATGTGTGTGTGTGTGTGTGTGTGTGTATATATATATATATATATATATATATATATATACACATATATATATATATTTTAATCCTCACCTGAGGATATTTTTCTATTTATCTTCAGATAGAGTGGGAGGGAGGGAGAGAGAGAGAAAGAAACATCGATGTGAGAGGGACACATCGATTGATTGCCTCCTACACGACCCCAACCAGGGCCCGGGGACGAACCGCAACCAAGGTATGTGCCCTTGACTGGAATCTAACCCATGACTCTTTGGTCCACAGGCCAATACTCTAACCACTGAGCCAAATCGGCCAGGGCTGTACCTCATACTTTTATTTACATTATGTTCTATATACCTAACTTTAAAGTTTTAAAAATGTTCCATCACACATGTATCAATTTTATTTCAAATACTCTATTATACAAAATAATCCATTTCTTGTCCCACATTTCCCCCTGGCCACCTCTTTCCCACAGCATTCCATTTCTGGCCACACTGGATTGACCGCTCTCAGACCTGCTATGCAATGTGCATCTCGAAACTTCCCTTTCACTGTCCTCCTATGTTGGAGCTGCTGACCCCTGAAGCCCATTATCATCTTTCATGAAATACACCCTTATTTTGCTAAAGAATACCTCCCAGTAGTTTTCTAAGAAGGAATCACATTTCTAAATCCTTGCTCATCATATACTGCTATTACTTGGTTGATCATTGGGTCAGGTATCAAATTCAGGCTGAAAGACACTGGAGTAATGCTTGAAAATTTCTGACAAAAAAAAATTCTAGAATTGCAATTGAGAAATCTGATTCTCTTCTTATTCTCTATTCCTTACAAATGATGTGCAGAGAGAGAGAGAGAGAGAGAGAGAGAGAGAGAGATTGCAAGCTTTCAAGACCTTTGTTTCATCTTTTGTAAAGGATGTTCTGCCATTTCATGATGATGGGTTTTACTATGGAGCTTTTTCATTCACTAGGCTAGCTACTCTGATGCTTTTCATTCTGGAAACATCAGTTCTGGGCAATTTTGTTTTGTGGTTGTTTTATTTTGTATGTTTCTCTCCTTATGCAGCTTCTATTAGTCTGTCATTGGACCCTCTCAATTAATTCTGTAAGCCTCTTATCTTTTCTCTCCTATTTTCCCTTATTGTCTTTTCCTTTTAGTCTCTCAGAGATTTTTGTTATTATTGTTGTTTAATTTTTTCTTTACTTTTTACTGAATTTATTGGGGTGACACTGGTGAATAGAATTATATAGGTTTCAGCTGTACAATTTTATAATACATCATCTATATATTGTATTATGTGTTTACCATCCCAAGTCAAGTCTCCTCATCACCACATATCCCGCCATACCCTTTTCTACCTCCCCGACCCCACTTTCCCCCTGGTAATCACCATACTGTGTCTATCAGTTTTTGTTTTGTTTTGTTTTTTGCTTAATCCCTTCACCTTTTCACTCATCTCCCAATCCACCTCCCTTCTGACAGTTGTCAGTCTGTTCTCTATCTATGAGTCTGCTTCTATTTTGTTTGTTAGTTTATTTTCTTCATTAGATTCCACCTGTGAGTGAACTCATATGGTACTTGTCTTTCTCTGACTGGCTTATTTCACTTAGCATAATGCTCTCCAGGTCCACCTACGCTGTGCAAATGGTAAGATTTCTTTCTTTCCTTTTTTTTTTTTTTTTTTTTTTTGGCCAAATAGTATTCTGTTGTGTAAATGTACCACAGCTTTTTGATCCACTCATCTAATGACAGACACTCAGGCGCCTTCCAAACGTTGGCTATTGTAAATAATGCTGCCATGAACATAAGGGTGCGAATATTCTTTCAAATCAGCGTTTAGGGTTTCTTTGGATATATTCCCAGAAGTAGAATCGCTGGGTCATAAGGCAGTTCTATTTTAAATTTTTTGCGGTAACTCCATACTGCTTTCTACAGTGGCTACACCAGTCTGCATTCCCACCAACAGCGCACTGGGGTTCCCTTTTCTCCCACATCCTTGTCAGCACTTGTTGTTTGTTGATTTATTGATGATAGCCATTCTGACAGGTGTGAGATGATATCTCATTGTGGTTTTAATTTGCATTTCTCTGATGATTAGTGACAATAAGCATTTTTTCATATGTCTATTGGCCATCTGTATGTCCTCTTCGGAGAAGTATCTATTCAGGTCCTCTGACCATTTGTAAATTGGATTGTTTGATTTTTGGGTGTTGAGTTTGATAAGTTCTTTATAAATTTTGGATATCAGCCCCTCATCAGATGTAGCATTGGCGAATATGTTCTCCTATTCGGTGGGTTGTCTCTTCATTTTGTTGATGGTTTCCTTTGCTGTGCAAAAACTTTTTAGTTTGATGTAGTCTTATTTGTTCAGTTTTTCTTTTGTTTCCCTTGCCTGAAGAGACACATCATAAAAAATACTGCTACAAGAAATGTCCAAGATTTTACTGCCTATGTTTTCTTCTAGGATATTTATGGCTTCGAGTCTAACATTTAAGTCTTTAATCCACTTTGAGTTTATTCTTGTGCATGATGTAAGAAGGTGGTCTAGTTTCTTTGTTTGCATGTATCTGTCCAATTTTAGGGGAGATCTTTTTCAACTTCACCTTCCAACCATTAAACAAATTTTTTTTTTTAATTTGAGCTACCATAGTTACATATATGCAATAGCTCTTTCTTATCCCAAATTCTCAAAGAATCCAGTTCTTATTTTATAAATCTTTATCTCTATGATATTCTGAACTAGAGAATTTGTTTTATTTTGGTTTGATGAGATATTTTTCCCTGTGTCTCATGATCCTTAGTTGCCTGTTTCTACTTAAGAATGCGACACTGAAAGATCTGACTGGCAGCCCTGGTATGTACAGACAGGGCTTTCAACCAAAGAGCTTCCCTATAGGAAACGGCTCTTTCATTAGAGACCCTCAAACTTCGAAGCTTCTTTAGTTTCTCTCCTGAATGAGCCCCAGAAGTCTGGTGACCGCACTCAGGAGCCAGAGTATATCTGACAGACGAGGTGGGAGGCTGGAAGCCTCCCAGTACACAGATGATCCCCATTTTCTGTTCTGCGACTACTTCATCCCCAAGCATCTCTGATTTATAGAGACCTCCACCCCAGCCACATTCAATAACTGAGGGGTGTAGGGGAGGTGGTTGTCCGGCTGCACCGTGGGAGACAGGGGACTTGGGGATCTAACTTTTCAGTATAGAGACTTTGAACCAATGCCTCATTTTCAGCTCAGTGCCTCACCCCCACCTCTGAACTACCTGGTGCCTCTAGGAAATATGTGGGTAGAGCTGGTCTGCTTCTTGTAGGCACTGCTCCTTCGGGTCCTAGAGGTTGATACCCTAAAAAGTAATAATATCTCTCCATTCTGCTATGTCAGTAACTTTTTCCTCTACCAAATTTCCGTCATCAAAATCTTAATAAATCTCCCATCAGAGGCTCTGTTCTCAATCATTCTCCTTATGTTTAAGTCTTAACATTTGCTGCTTTTTTAATATTAAAAGAGAAAAGCACATACATATGGAAAGTGCATCATTTTAAACCAAAAGTGAATCTAAAGTTACAATAGCACTGGGGGAAAGATATTATCAAGTGCATTTTAAAAATAAGAAACCTAAGTCTCAAAATTATTAAGTAACTGCTTAAGGAAAAACCCAGCAAGTGACAGAAACAGAATGTGAATCCACCTTTGTGAAGATTGGAACATTCAATTTGGGAACATAACAGAATTATAAAAACAAATAAACTAAGAAATATAATATTCAACACAGAGATGAAGAGCATATATTCTGGGTACATTGCCTCTTATTTTGGAGTAAATCAAGAAAAGAATGAAGGAAAGGGGAAGGAGGTGGAGAGAAAGGGGAGGGAGGTGTGCAGAGGAGAAAGAGAAGAATGGGGGTGTTTACTCAAGTTACCCTCGCCCGGTCCCACCACTGAAGGCTGGGAGGGGCAGGTGCTCAAACCACATCAAGAAGTGATGGAGAGACTATCACAAGATCCTGGGTGTTAAGCCTGGTGCTGTGATTAGATGGGACTTTTGGGTTGTCTTTTCTTGTGAGGAGGAGAAGAATAAAGGATTTTATAAGCATAAAGAAGGGAAGGAAATATTTATGGCTAAAAGAGTGAATTGTAGAATACTGAATTACTGCTTTATACTTTGGGAAATGCTAGTCTAAACAGTCAACTTTACGGCAAGAACCTAAAGCCTATTACATAATGACTTACAAAGCCTAATAACAACAGTAACAGGTAACATTTATTGAATCCTTACCAAACCAGGGTGTTCTAAGAGCTTCACATATTATAACAACAGCTAACATTTACTAAGTGCTTATCATATGTTAGGCACTATTCTAAGCACTTTACAAGTATTAGTTTAATTCTCAAAACAAGCCTATGAGGTACATACTATTATTATTCCCATTTTACAGATGAAGAACTGAGACACATGGAAGTGAAGTAACTTACCCAAGAGTACAGAGCTAACAAGTGGCAAAGCCCTAGCTCTAGTTCATGGTTCAAGACTGCCCCTGCTGTACAGGCTACAGTGCAGCTACAATCTGAGCTCAGAATACAACTTCTCTGTAAAAGAAATTTTTTCCATGCCCGACAGGTGTGGCTAAGTGGTTGAGCGTCGACCCATGCTCCAAGAGGTCACCAGTTCGATTCATGGTCAGGGCACATGCCCAGGTTGTGGGCCAAATCCCCAGTGGGAGGCATGCAGGAGGTGGCCAATCGATGATCTCTCTCATCAATGTTTCTATCTCTCTCTCCCTCTCCTTTCCTCTCTCTCTAAAACCAATAAAAGAAAAAAGAAAAATTTTTTTCCAAATTAAGTGGCAATTTTTTTTGGCTTCTTCAAATAAGTTATTTAATGCTGTTATGAATTGTATGCATTTTTAAATCATTTATTTCAACATTCTATGACCCAGAAGTGAACCAGACTGATTTAAAGATTTCATCACACAACAGTGTTTACAAGGACTGCCTATAACTGAAATGACAGGACCATCTGTACTCCTACTAGAGTTTTATAACCTTAGTCTAAAACATAACTGTGAGCTTCACGGGGCATTCATAGGGCAGAGGAGGAGACACCCATGTAGAAGCAGCCCATCAGGCTTAAATTACATAATTTCATCTTAACCTTCTCTCAGTTCTGACAACCTAAAGCTCTTCTTATTTTATTTAAAGTGTCAGCACTGTGTTGCTTCCCGAACAACAGTGGGCCTCAAGGGGGCTTGACATTTTTTACTTTTGCCAGCAGAGAACTGAAAGCTGACACACCAACTGTTAGAAGCCACCTGGTGGTGAGAAAACCAAGGCCACATTTACGATTTCAAATAACTCTTAAATACAATAGTAATTAAGGGGCAGGTTCTATTTCCCCAAGTGCTAAAAATGTTTCGATTCCCTTTATGACACTGGAGAAATTACTTGTACTTCAACCAGACCTACCCCATTTCCCCATATACAAAGGAATCCAAATAACCTTTAATAGCGGTTCTCAACCTGTGGGTCGCGACCCCTTTGGGGGTCAAACAACCTTTTTACAGGGGTCGCCTGAGACCATCGGAAAACACATTTCCGGTGGTGATTCATAACAGTAGCAAAATTACAGTTATGAAGTAGCAACGAAAATAATTTTATGGTTGGGGGTCACCACAACATGAGGAACTGTATTAAAGGGTCGTGGCATTAGGAAGGTTGAGAACCACTGCTTTAGAAGGTCTTCAGGCTCAAAAGTCCTACAGTTCTGTACTGTATCTCTGAATATGTACGGTAGAAATAAGAAATGTTGAGCCCTGGCCATTGTGGCTTAGTTGGTTGGGCATCACGCCATCAACCAAAAGGTTGCCAGTTTGATTCCTAGTCAGGGCACATGCCCGAGTTGCAGGCTCGCTCCCCGGTATGGGGTGTGCAGGAGGCAGCCGATCAATGTTCCTCTCTCACATGGATGTTTCTCTCTCCATCTCCCTTCCTCTCTAAAAATCAATAAAAAAATATATTTTTTAAAGAACGAAATGGGAAATGCTGAATTGTAAAAACAAAGAGAACCACATTTAAATACTTGGACACAACTGCTTATTTACGTTTTCTATATTTCTATTTTTGCCACAGAAAAGAAAATCATTTACTCTATTTTATCCTCAGGAACTTAAAGTTCATCTTCTAATATATTTCCAAACCTTAATCTCAGAATATAAACACTTTGTAGGAAAAGGATATAAATACATTCATATTTATGCAATATGATCCTAGAAAATTTTGGTTTAAATTTTTTTTCTTTTTTTTTTTCTTTATTGATTTTAGAAAGAGAGAAAGGGAGAGGGAGAGATAGATAGAAACATCGATGAGAGAGAACATCGATTGGCTGCCTCCTGCATACCCCCCACTGGGGAACTGGCCCACAAACCTGGGCATGTGCCCTGACAATGAATCGAACCAGCGACCTCCTGGTGCGTCGGTCTACGCTCAACCACTGAGCCACACCAGCCGGGCTGGTTTAAAATTTTTTAAAGTTTAAATTACGTTAAGTATAAGTAACTCTATCTATTCAACATAAAAGCATGATTTTAAAAATATAAGCACTGCGCCTAGCTGGTGTGGCTCAGTGGTTGAGCGTCGACCCATGCACGAAAAGGTTGCCGGTTTGATTTCCGATCAGGGCACGTGCCCAGGTTGTGGGCCAAATCCCCAGTGGGGGCATGCAGGAGGCAGCCAATTGATGTTCTCTCTCATCGATGTTTCTATCTCACTCTCCCTCTCCCTTCCTCTCTCTATAAAATCAATAAAGAAAAAATTTTTTAAATAATAAATTAAAATATATAAGCACTGAAAGATTCATTTCCAAAGGCCTCACCATCCAGTAAAATTTTTTAGCATCATAAGCTTTATTTCCTGCATGACATCCTCAGAGATCTGGTTTGACAGCTCTCCTGTACAATTTCTACAAGACTGCTCTGGTCTCTCTTGGCACATGTAAACTGCTGCTAGGTAATATTTCTTTTGGCAACAGACGACATATTTTATAGAAACAGACCTTCAACTGAACCCATTCCACTCAAACTCACATTCTTCCCTAACTTGTGAATCTGAAACTAAGTCTACTTTAACAAGATGGACACATTTGATGGTACTGAAACGTTACATAGTCACTAAGTGTTCCCTGTAACAAAATTCAAGTTACAATCTCTCCTGAATAGAAATAAAAAAAAAGGTTTTGGTACTCATACTCTGAATTAGAGTTATTTTTATTTCAATTGCCTTAGAATAACAGACAGATATCCATTCTACAAGGTTTCAGGAAATAAAAATAAAATGGAGTGAAATCTAGAAAAATAAACACAACAATATAAATGGTACTTCCAAAGATTAAGAACTATACTTTCAATTCACTAGTCCCACCTTTCTATTCCATACAAACGAACACTAACCCACTGTCAAAGAGGTAAAATGTGCATTTAGAGACTGACAGAGCTCAAATGAAGTACTGAAACAACCTTAAACCAAGGTCTCTCCTTTTAAAATCTCAATACAAACCCCAAGTATGCTTTAATTTAATTCAAGTATCTATTTGGCCTGAAGCCTCAGGTAATACTAAGTTTTATCAGAGACAGAACTTGCCTGCTAGTTTATAATCTACTAGGGAGGATAAAAGAGTATACAAATTTAAAAGTATAAATTATGGTGGTTTGACATAGTTTGAAAAAGCACATGACTGAAAGGTTTATTCATGATGAGATGTATGACTTTGAACATATGATTTGTCATCTTAGAAAAACAGCTGACCCAAACTGAAACAAAAACAAATGAAAGATCTGAATAGTCCTATAACTATTAAAGAAACAGATCTGTAATGAAACAGTTTCCCAAATGAAATTACCACACAGCTTCATCAGAGAATTTGTATAAGCATTTATGGAAGAAAAAGCATCAATATTATGCAAACTTTTTTTTTTATCCTCACCCGAGGACATTTTTTCATTTTTTGTTCAGATAGAGTGGAGGGAGAGAGAGGAAGAGAGAGAGAGAGAGAAACATCGATGTGAAAGGGACACATCGAGTGGCTGCCACCCGCACGACCAACCATGGCCGGGGACAAATTGCAACCGAGGTACATGCCCTAAGCAAGAACCGAACCCGGGTCTCTCTGGACCGCAGGCCGACGCTCTAACCGCTGAGCCAAACCGGCCAGGGCTGCAAACTTTTCTAGAAAAAAAAATAAGGGACATTTCCCAGCACATTTTGTAAACCAGGATAGTCCTGATGTCAACACCTGAAGAAGGGCCGTCTATGAACAAAAATATAGGTGCAAAAATCCTAAAATATGTACTAGTAAATTGAAATGAGCAACATATAAGAAAGAAGTATGCTTCATGACTAAGTAGGGTTTATTCTATAGAAACTCAAGGTTGATTTAACATTAGGAAAAAAAAAATCCATCAATGTAATTTAACACATATTAATGGAGAAAAAAATCATCAATGATCTCAATAGACACAGAAAAAGTATTTGATAAAATTAAACATCCATTAAAGATTAAAAAAAAAATCTCAAGGACTTTCACTTCTGGCCATGATGTAGTAATAGGGACCAGATTTATTCTCCTACCTGAAACAACTTAAAGAAAAAAGACAAACTAAATGAACAATGGTTTTGAAGACACTATATCAGGCAACGAAGAACAGTCATCTCTCAGGACAAAAGGGGTGAGTCCTAGAATTGCCCCAGCTCACTGCCTAGAGAGTGTGTCCAGCGTGTGGTGCAGAAAGGGGAACCCAGGGGATATACTAAAGATGGAGATGAGAGTCCTAGGAGACCAAGGCAGCTAGAGTTCACAGGGCACGATACTGTGGAGAGACAGCTGCACAGAGAAGAACTGCTGGAGATCTGTGGGGAGTTTCTCTTAAGTAGTCCACTGAATACACATCTCCATGTGTAAAGAAAACTTCTGAGACCAGCCGGTGTGGCTCAGTGGTTGAGCATCGACCCATGCACCAAGAGGTCACCGGTTTGATTCCTGGTCAGGGCACATGCCCAGGTTGTGGGCCTGATCCCCAGTGGAGGGCATGCAGGAGGCGGCCAATCGATGTTCTCGCTAATTGATGTTTCTATCTCTCTCTCCCTCTCCCTCTCTCTAAAATAAATAAGTAAATAAATAAATAAATAAATAAACAAACAGAAATCTGACAAACACTACCTCAGCTAGGTGGTAAAAGTTAATTAACATCAACAGTGATAAGTCAGTAGACAGCATACACCTTGATACAATATAAGGAGAATGGCATTTTACCTTTGCAGTCTTCCCCAATTAAAAAACATTCTAAAAACTACTTAACCAATACTCCTCAAAACTGTCAAGGTCATCAAAAATTAGAAAGGTCTGAGAAACTGTCACTGTCAAGAGGACTCTGAGGAAATATGATGACTGAATGTAACGTGGCATCCTGTGTGACAGAAAAAGGACACACAGTAGGTAAAAACTAAAGAAAGAAGAATATAGACTCAATGATTTATTTTTATTTTTATTTATTTATTTATTTTATTATTATTTTTTTTTTATTAGGGCCTTCCGGTGAAAACCAGAAGACAAATTCAAAAAGAGCTGTAAGCACTAATTTTTTTTTCTTATTGGTTTTAGAGAGAGAGGAAGAGAGAGATAGAAACATCGATGAGAGAGACATCGACTGGCCGCCTCCTGCATGCCCCCCACTGGGGATCAGGCCCACAACCTGGGCATGTGCCCTGACTGGGAATCGAACCGGCGACCTCTTGGTGCTCAACCACTGAGCCACACCGGCTGGGCTAATGATTTATTTTTAAAATGGTACATATATAAAATATTTTCTCTGCTCTCTCTTGTGTTATATGCTCATTATATAAGAAATGTGGAAAATCCAGAAAGTATTAAAAAAATAAATAAAATTTCTACTCCCTGGCAATAACCATGATTAATAGTTCAAGGCTGCGGTTCCTAAATTGTGTGCTCAGGCACCTTAAGGCGCCACCACTAGGATGCTGCCAGATATTTTAAACGTTCAAGGGAAACATAGTGACATCTGTCGGATACTACATAAACTAAAAGCTCTAGGTACTTTAGTTCTAACACGTAGATACTTTACATTTCGTTACATAATGTCATGTCTTTGTGAAGCTGGTTTGTGCAGTGGCTGCTGTCCTAAGATGCAAATACCAAGCCCTGGGCGGGTAGCTCAGTTGTTCAGAGCATCGTCCTGATACATCAAGGTTGCATGTTTGATCTCTGGTCAGGGCACTTCCAAGAATCAACCAGTGAACTGAATACACAAATAAGTAAAACAACAAATATTTCTCTCTCTCTCTCTCTCTCTCTCTCTCTCTCTCTCTCTCTCTCTCTCTCTCTCTCTCCAATAGTTAGATAGATACATAGATAGATACATAGATAGATAGATAGATAGATAGATAGATAGATAGATAGATAGATAGATAGGAGATAGATAGATAGATAGATAGATAGATAGATAGATAGATAGATAGATAGATAGGAAGCTAATACCATATGAAAATCATTTAGTACAGAAAATGAAGTGATGGAATCCAGTATGATTCCAAGGTCTGAGAAGTTGCAAAGTGCCCAAGTAATTGTGGTTATTTAAGAAAAATAAATACAAAAGTTTTCTTTTCCAAAAAAAAAAAAAAAGTAATATTATCATATGCTTACCCCAGTGACTAAAATTTAAAAATACCAAGTACTGCCAAGGAAGCAGAGAAACTGAAACTCTCACAGAAGTAGCTTTGAGTTGACAGTGCCCATTTTGTATGACTCAGAAAGTCTTAAGATATATTCCCTAAAGAAATTCTTGCACATGTACAGCAGGATATACCTTTAACAAATGTCTGTGATTGCATTTGGTAACTTAGAAACAAGTCACTCATCCATAGGAGAATGAATAAACTGTGACATGGTCATGTAAGTGAATACTATGGAACAGTGAAAATGAATGGAACACATCTGTGTGCACCATGATGAATGAATCTCAAACTCCTGACTTGAATGAATAAAGTAAACTGAAAAATATATGCAGACTGAAGAATATATGATTTCATATATAAATAATTTAACAAATACAAAACTAAACAATATATTTGCAGTTACATCCATATGTTGTAAAACCACAAAAAAAAAAAATGCAAGGGAATGAAAACAATTTCAAAGCAGTGTTCTCCTCTGATAGGGGAGGGAAGGAAGTGAATGCCATAGAAAGAAGGCATATGAGGAACTTCTATGGTATTGATAATGTGCTATTTTTAAAGTTGACCAGTGGAACAAAGATGTTTATTTTATTCTTCTTCTTTAAAGTATACATATATCATATATTTTTTTGTATACAGGGGTGTGCAAATGGAGGTTTACAGTTGTGAGCACACGAAACACAGTTTATTCTTATATTTTTATTTATTAATTATTGTATTGTTTTCCATAAGAAAAACTGCAAACCTACTTTTGCCCACCCCTGCATATGTTAAATTTCATTTTTAAATAATTAATTAAAATAAACATTATTTACTCAACAAAACAGTTCTTGGATACCTATTATGTTCCAGATATTTTGGGGGCTTTCTGAACAAAGAAACATCCCTGCCCTCTCAGACCTTATATTCTAGCAGAGGAAAAAGACAAAAAGCAAAATCCAGAATAAATAAATGAAAATATGCATGTGTGTATACTTTTTTATTTTAAAAAATTTAAGTAGAACAGAGAAAGGGATATCAGGAGTATAGGGCAGTTTGTAATATGAAATAACGCGTTGAATTTAACTTGAGATGTTTAAAATTATCACAAATAAAATTTTATTACAAATAAAACTCTTAGATTTTTACCAGTTTATAGGAAACTAAAAGAATCCAAGAGATGAAACCACCAACGACATATTAAGAGAAAAGCATTTTCTGCTTAGTGTTCTTGAGAATACTACAGACTATCCATTAAAAGTATTCAGAATTAGCCCTGGATGGTTTTGCTCAGTGGTTAGAGGGTCAGCCGGTGGACCAAAGAATCTCAAGTTTGATTCCCAGTAAGGGCACGTACCTGGGTTGTAGGTTCAACCCTGGCCCCGGTGGGGGTTGTGCAGGAAGCAACCATCTAGATGTGTCTTTCTCACACTGATGGTACTCTCTCTGTCTCTCTCTTTCTTCCCTCCCTTCCACTCTCTCTAAAAAAAAAAAAAAAAATCAATGGGAAAATCCCTGGGTGAGGATTAACAATAACAACAACAAAAAGTTCTCAGAATTGAAAAATATACTTAGATGCTGTCTAGGTGTTTTTAGGATCTGTTAAACAAATCATTGTTAGCACATGAACTCAGTCTTAATTATCCCATTTTCTAAGCTGTCATTTTCCATAAAACAAAGAAATAAAATTTTAAAAATAAATTATGAAAATGAATGGCTGAACTCTCACCCTTTCACCTATTATATTTAATTCTTTATCTAGTGCCAATTTTCAAAGAGAACAACTAGAACATGCTGCAAAGGATAAAGGAATACAAAACACAAAAGAAAGAAAAATCTGAGACTTTCAGTAATACTGTCCTGATTGAATCAAAGACTACACTCCTCTATATTGAATGTAGTGAATGAAGTGAGTGAATCTAAGTGGAGATGTTTTTCACTCAATAACATTTTTAATTATCTGTCCATCATCTAGTCTCAGGCATGAGGTTTGTTATCCAATAAAATTCCATACCATCATTTAAAATTTCTGCCTTTATTTTTTCTTTTTATTGAATTTATTGGGGTGACACTGGTTAACAAAATTATACAGGTTGCAGGTGCACCATTCTACAACACATCATCTGTACACTGTGTTGTGTGTTCACCACCCCAAGTCAAGGCTTCGTCTATCATCACTTATCCCTCCTCCCCTCCTCCCCACCCCCTCCCTCACAATCACCACACTGCTGTCTGTGCCCATGAATTTCTGCCTTTCAATCTTGTATCTGTGAGACTCGCAATAGCATGAACTGTCTGGAATCAGACTTCTTTTCATTCTTAATGGTCTTTACTTTCTTTGATACTGAAACGTGAAAATGCACTAGGTTACCCAAAACAACCACTTTTACCTAATTAGCTGAACCAGTGGCGAGGATTATCTGACAAAACAATAGAAATTGGGGAAATAGAAAAAAGTGGTTTTAGAAGCATGGAGAAGTTTGAAGCATTTGAAGTATTTGAAACCAGAAGACATCCACATCAAGAACTGTTTTCATTTTATTTATGGGACTTCAATAAAGCCTCAAAGGAAAGTATCTCCTCCAAAGTTGTTTTGTTTTTGTTTCTGTTGTTATTGTTGTTAATCCTCACCTGAGGATATTTTCCCATTGATTTTTAGACAGAGTGGAAGGGAGGGAGGAAGAGAGAGAGAGAAACATCGATGTGAGAAAGACACATCGATTGGTTGTCTCCTGCACAACCCCGACCGGGGCTGGGGATCAAACTTGAAACCCTTGAACAAGAATCGAACTTGAGACCCTTTGGTCCGAGGGCCAATGCTCTAACCGCTGAGCCAAACCAGCCAGGGCTCTACCAAAGTTGTTTTTTTAAATCCAGTGTTACCCCTGGCCGATGTGGCTCGTCCACCCACGCACCAAGAAGTCCTGGTTCGATTCCTGGTCAGGGCACATGCTCAGGTTGTGGGCCTGATCCCCAGTTGGGGGCATACAGGAGGTGGCCAGTTGATGTTCTCTCTCATCGATGTTTCTTGGTGCTTGGGTCGACACTCAACCACTGAGTCACACCGGCCAGACTCTCATCAATGTTTCTATATCTCTCTCCCTCTCCCTTCCTCTCTCTCTAAAATCAATAAAGGAAAAAAAATTTTTTTTATTTCAATGTTACTATTTTAGTCTATAGCAAAAATTTTATAGAACCAGACAAAAATTGTGTTTTATCTTGACTGTGCCACTTCCTGGAAGCTGTGCTACTTGACTTTCCTGAGCCTCAGTTTCTCTATTTGTAAATGGGAATAATACCATCTGTCTTCAAATGAAGTAACAAATATAAACCTGATCTGCTAATAAGCACCAGCACCCAGGGAATTAAGTTATCCTCCCCTGGTTTCCTCCTTCCATTGTCATTTACTACTCTACTTTGTAAGCAACATAAACACAAATAATTAAGAATTGGTTAAAACACACAGTGAACACTTAACAGAGCTACATATTTTATTGCATGTAAAGTCTTCATCAATACATTTAAAGGGCTTGTTAGAAAAATAAACTAGTAACAGCAGGTAATATATGAGACATCACTGTTTAATCCACCAGGAAATGCCAGTCATTATCCATTAACAACAACAAAGTCCAAAAACTAGCACCAGCTCACCCTGGTTTTGACATTTCTCCGTCACCTTCCCCCTAATCCTTCTTCCCCAAAGAGATCATTCTGGTCTTTACCTCTTAAGTGAACCTTTAAGTCTTAGAAATCTAAAACACATTTATTAATCCATTAGTCCCTTCAGACTTCCCCAAATTCCTCTGACCCTAACTTCTTAGAAGGATTTACTCCATCATTTCAGATTGCAAACTTTCTCCTCTTTATCCTTCTCCCCACCCTAGTCTAAAAATAATAACGCCAATAATAGAGAAGTGCTTAGCAGTAGTAATCAACAGCCAACATGTTGTGACAGGCACTATCTAAACACTTTACATGCATATATGATTAAAATCTCACAACAACCCTATGAAGTAGATACCATTTCATAGATGAAGACACTGTTACAAAGAGGATATTCCTTTCCAAAGTCACTGCTACCCTGAATCATTCTGAAGTCACTTCTCATTATTAACATGCACACAACCTTCTAAATTAGGACATGAAAATTGAATTATCTGGGAAGTGGCATTATTGTCCAATTTTTGCTGTTTTTTACTACTAGTTAATGTTTTTAAATGTAATTTAATAAATATGTAAAATGAGAGTCAATGATATAAAAATCTGTAAGGGAAGGGAACATGGAATCTGTTTTTCTTCTCTTATGAGACTTACAGTGCTCCTGAAGGTAGAATTACATCTTGTTCTTAAAGTGGAGGCAGTTTAATATATACTGTGGTCTCTACTCCAAACTCTGGCAAAATGGAATAGCAATGCAGTTATCTTCTGCTATAGGATTCAGGAGCTTAAAATAACCTCTTATCGTGCTCATGAACCTGCTATCCGGGTAGGGCTTGGCAGGGGCAGTTCTCCGCTCGACATGGGCACCCACTGGGGCAGCATCATGGGGATCTGGAGGATTAAGGTCCACTTTTAGGATGCTCACTCACATGGCTGGCAGGCTGATGCTGGATGTCAGCTGGGAGCTCAGCTGGGGCGGAGGGCCAGGAGCTTCAGTTTCTTGTTCACACAGGCCTCTCTCTTGAGCCCCTCAAGCACTGCCTGGTAGCTGGAGTATGCCAAGAGAGGAAGGTGGGAGTACATGGCATTTCTATGGCCTAGCCCCAGAAGTCACATAGTGTCTTTTAAGCCATGCTCTATTGGTGGCAACAGTTATAAAAGCCTGTGGTTGAGAGATGGGGACACAGACCTCACCACTAGATGGGAGGAGTGTCAAGGTCACATTGTTAGTACAGCATGTGGAATGAAAGGTACTTTTGCAGACATCTTTGGGAAATACAATCTATCACACCAATGGAATGGTTCTGTGTCAGAATACATTGACACTAACTTTTTGTCAATAGTGTTTATTGTTTTTTATTAAGTAGACATTTCCTGCAAAAAGCAACAGGTGAAGCAATTGGAAAACAATAACCTGGAGCTCCTTCTCCCTTGTGATGAAATAAATTCAATGGCCTACAAGTAATTATCTTCAGGGCCAAATGATAGAGAAAAAGAAAAGAAAAGATAGGTACTTTCTAGAACAGAACAGTGATAAAATACAGAAACTAAGCAATCTCTGATGAAAAAGTAAACATTTTTGAGTTGGAAGAAACTTTTGATATCAGTCTACTGCCTTTATTCTAGCAGCTACCAGAAAACAGAGCTTTTCTCATTTACCTTTTAGGGAAAGTTAGGAAAACCTCTTCTTTTTCGTAAATCTCTAAATTCTAGAATGCATCAATTTCTATTCATTCAATTCCTTATTGTTAGTGGCAATAAAAACCCTTAAAAATGAAGAAGCATAGCCCTGGCCGGTTTGGCTCAGCGGTTGGAGCATCAGCCCTCGGACCAACAAGTCACAGGTTTGATTCCAGTCAAGGGGCACGTACCTCAGTTGCGGTTCGTCCCCGGGCCCTGGTCAGGGTCATGAGGGAGGTAGCCAGTTGATGTGGCTCTATCACATCAATGTTTCTCTCTGTCTCTCTCTCCCTCCCTCCTTCCCACTCTATCTGATGATAAATGGAAAAGTATCCTCGAGTGAGGATTAAAAAAAAAAAAAAGCAGCAACATCAAATACCTTCCGAGTTAACAGGGAAAAGCCGCATTCTGTTTCAGGGAAGGGTTTATGGGTACAGAGAATAGATTACATAATGGATGTTCGAATAAAGATGATCCAAACCCCTGGGGCATGTAGGGATAAAAATAAAGAAAAAAAAGGAGTGACTAGAAACCAGCCAAAGCTCTGGGGATTTCACCAACAGGACATACTACATGCTCTTTAAACACATTCTTGTACAATAACTCTGTCCTTAAGCCCAGTCCTTTTCCCACATATTAGAGTTCAAATGGCTCCGGAGATAGCTAATCCAGTGGTTTCCAATGTTTCCAAGTATAAGAATCTCTT
Organism: Tadarida brasiliensis; assembly: GCA_030848825.1. NCBI lineage: Eukaryota > Metazoa > Chordata > Mammalia > Chiroptera > Molossidae > Tadarida > Tadarida brasiliensis. The sequence goes on along the minus strand of CM061269.1, from coordinate 9,254,569 downwards.
TCTTTTAAATCCTCACCCAAGGATATGTTTCTTATTGATCTGAGAGATAGAGAGAGAAACATCGATTGGTTGCCTCCTGTACGCACCCTACTGGGGATTGAACCCACAACCTGGGCATGTGCCCTGACCAGGAATTGAACTTGCCACCTTTCTGTGTATAGGACAGCACTTTAATCAACTGAGCCATCTGGCCAGGGCAAGAATCTTTTTTAATTTTTTTACCCTCACCAAGGACATTTTTGCATGTATCTTCAGATAGAGCAGGTGGGAGAAGAGGAGGAAGAGAGAGAGAGAAACATCGATATGAGAGAGACACATCGAGTGGCTGCCACCCACACGACCCCAACCAGGGCCAAGGACAAACTGCAATCGAGGTACATGCCCTTAGTGGGAACAGAACCCGGGACTCTCCAGTCCGCAGGCCAATGCTCTAACTGCTGAGCCAAACCGGTCAAGGCAAGAATCTCTTTTTAAGAGTAAAAATTCTGTAGACATTCATATGACAATTATCGTGATTTTATTATGTGGTTATTGAGAAAAATCAATAATGACAAAAGTACTACAAATTCACTAACACCTCTATAAAATGCTATTGGTATTTTTCACAAGGGCATTTACATGCAACAGTGTGTACATGAGACATTCAATTTAGATAACATTCTCAGGAAATATTGAATACATTTCGGTTATTGGTAAACACGTGAATAAACCATATTTGAAAAGACTGAGACAGGAATTTTTTTTAATTTTTACTGAATTTGTTGGGGTGACATTGGTTAATAAAATTACACAGGTTTCAGGTGTACAGTTCTATAATACATCAGCTGTATAATGTATTGTGTGTTCACCAACCCAAGTCAAGTCTCCTTCCATCACCATTTATCCCCCCTCTGCTACCCCCCTTTCCCTCTGGTAATCACCATACTGTTGTCTGTGTGTATGAGGTAGTTTTGTTTTGTTTTTTAATTTTTTTGTTGTTTTGTTGTTGTTGTTGTTGTTGTTCAGATAGAGTAGGAGGGAGAGAGAGGAAGAGAAAGAGAGAGAGAAACATCGACATGAAAGGGACACATCGAGTGGCTGCCACCCGCATGACCAACCAGGGCCAGGGACAAACTGCAACCGAGGCACATGCCCTTAGCGGGAACCGAACCCGGGTCTCTCCGGACCGCAGGCCAAAGCTCTAACCGCTGAGCCAAACTGGCCAGGGAGGTAGTTTTGTTTTTTTATTTTCTTTTTATTAATCCCTTTACCCTTGAGACAGGATTTGTAAGGACTTCCTTTTCAGGTATGTTACAGGACTTCTGCAGTGCTTGTGGTTGGACTCAACAACTAATTTCTTCCAACACAGATTCTATCATTCTCTTATAAATTATTAAAAGCATTCCCCTTCTTTTTAATCTATAACTAAATTATTTAAAATTGCTTTGAGACAATACAGATGCATATTCCTATTTTATAAAAAAAAGTAAGGTCCTGGCTGATTTGGCTCAGCAGTTAGAGCATCAGCCTGGGGACTGTTCAATTCCCGGTCAAGGGCACGTACCTGGGTTGCAGGTTCAATCCCCAGCCCCTTTTGGGGTCATGTGGGAAGCAACCAGTGGATGTGCCTCTCTCACATTGATGTTACACTCACTTTCTCTCGCTCTCTCTCTCCCTCCCTCCCTCCTTCCCTTCCACTCTCTCTAAAGGTTAACGGAAAAATATCCTCCTGTGAGGATTAACAAACAAACAAAACAAAAAAAGTAAGAATCCTCTTACTTGTTGATGACAATTTTATTACCACCAGCCAGGAGTCATCTCAATAGATAAATGGCTTGCTTATCTACTGTTAGGAAGACAGGCTAATGGCAATATTCTAAATCTAAAACCTTTGTTTTGGGCAGTTGCTCTCTAAAAATCTGTATGCCATCACTCCATAGGTTAGAAATTATCACAATAGTTTAAAAGTTCTGACTGGCCCTGGCTGGTTTGGCTCAGCGGTTAGAGCGTCGGCCTGTGGTCCAGAGAGACCCGGGTTCGGTTCCCGCTAAGGGCATGTGCCTCGGTTGCAGTTTGTCCTCGGTCCTAGTCGGGGTTGTGCAGGAGGCAACCAGTCAGTGTGTCCCTCTCACGTTGATGTTTCTTTCTTTCTCTCTCTCGCTCTCTTTCTCCCCCCTCTCCCACTCTATCTGAAGATAAATAGAAAAATATCCTCAGGTGAGGATTAAAAATAATACTAATAAAATAAAAAATAAATAAATAAAAGTTCTGACTGCCACTTTGCAGGCTTTGGGGAACCATGTGTGAGCACCTTCAACATGGGCCTCATCCAGAGAAGAACTCCCAGGACACTGCCAAACAGGCACATACCCTTTCACGGCCCATGGAGTATGTGAACAGAGCTTGGAAGAAAGAAACCCAGCTGCAAAACAGAATATAAAAAGTGGTGTCTAGCCTCAGAATGAAATGTTTCCAAAACAGCTGCCAAGTTTATGAAAACACAAACACCTCTCCTTAGGCTCGGCTTGCGGTGAAGATGGCCATTTCATGGCCGTCTGCACCGTGAAGACAACCCGCAGTCAGTGATGCAGAAGCTGTCACAGGTTTAAGAGCACTCTGGAAAACCGGCAATGAAGCAAAGTTAAGCCATAAAAAAGATTAGGCTTATGTATTAGTCAGGGTTCTACTGAGAAACAGAAGCAACAGGGTGTGTGTGTGTGTGTGTGTTTGTGTGTAGAAAATAAGGAATTGGCTCATATAATTATGGACACTGAGCAGTGCCAAGATCTACAAGCTGAAGACCCACCAGAGCCGGTGGTGTGGTTCCAGCTGAAGGCCTGAAAACCAGCAGAGCTGACGGTGTAAGTTCCAGTCTGAGAGCCAGTGGGCTTGAGACCCAAGAAGAGCAAAGTTTCAGCTTGAACGCAAAGGCTTTAAAGACTGATGTCCCAACCCAAGCAGTCAGGCAGAAGGAGTCCCTCTTACTCAGTCTCTTTGTTCTTCTCAGGTCTTCAACTGATGGGATGAGGCCCACCCACACTGGGGAGGGCAATCTTCTTTACTCCATCTACTGACTGAAATGTTAATCTCACCCAAAATACCCTCAAAGACACATCCAAAATAACATTTGACCAAATGTCTGAGCATCCCATGGCCCAGTCAAGTTGATACATAAAATTAATCATCACTGCCCTGGCCGGTTTGGCTCAGCAGTTAGAGCATTGGCCTACAGACCAAAGAGTCACAGGTTCAATTCCTGGTCAAGGGAACATGCCGTGGTTGTGGGTTCCACCCCTAGCCCCAGTGGGGGTCGTGCAGGAACAACCAATCGATGTGTCTCTCTCACAGCGGTGTTTCTCTCTCTCCCTCCCTCCCTTCCTCCCACTCTATCTAAAAAGAATCAATTGGAAAATATCCTTGGATGAAGATTTTAAAAAAAAAATTGCCCTGGCCAGTTTGGCTCAGCGGTTAGAGCGTCAGCCTGTGGACCAATGAGTCATGGGTTTGATTACGGTCAAGGGCAAGTACTTTGGCTGCAGTTCGTCCCTGGCCATGGTCAGGGTCGTGCGGGAGGCAACCAGTCAATGTGTCCCTCTCATGCTGATGTTTCTCTCTCTCTCCCTTCCTCTCTCCCACTCCACCTGAAGATAAATGGAAAAATATTTATATCCTCAGGTGAGGATTAAAAAAAAAAATTTAACCATCTCCGCTTACTTGACCCTGATTTGCTAGTTCTTTCCAGATAGCCAAAAAGGGTTTGAAGAAGAGTTTAAAACCTGGTGACAGGCACACGGCAGAGGAAAACTGACTCTTCACTGGGTAACTACCTTTTGGCTCTTTCCTTGATAAGAGCGAACATGAGCAAGGGGTTATCTTCTAATCTGTGGGACAAAAGACCAGGGAGGTGCCCTGGTTGGTGTGGCTCAGTGGATTGAGCGTCATCCCACACACCAAGAGGTCACAGGTTCAATTCCCAGTCAGACTACATGCCCAGGTTGCAGGTTCAATCCCCAGTAGGGGGCATGCAGGAAGCAGCCGATTTATGTTTCTCTCTCTCTCTCTCTCTCTCCCTCGCTCTCTAAAATCAACAAAAACATATTTAAAAAAAAAAAAAAAAAAACCTGGGAGAGAGCAGTGACTCTGAAGATGAAGAGCAAATGGTTAGAGATTCAGTTACTAGGACAGGCACACATCACTGCCTGAAAGTCAACTGTCCTTCAGTGCCTTTAATAAAAAGATAGCTGTTTCCCCAACACAAAAACACACACACGTCAGACACTATTCAGAAGAAAAAGCTTAGCCAGAGATTGAGCACTTTGAGTATAATGGAGCCAGTGCTAGAAGAAAGAAGACTCTCAAAAAGAAAATAATAATAAATCACAGACTCATATAAGCCAGCCCTTGTGAAGCCAGAATTATAAGTCTAGCCTTTGGCCAGGGATGTAGTCAGCTCGAGGCTCAACTAATGTAGGATCCCCTTCCAAGCTCACTTGTGTGGCCGCTGGCAGACCTCGCTTCCATTGCCATGTGGCCCTCCCCACAGGCTGAGTGTCTTCACAAGGCCACTGGCCGCCCTCTACCCAGGGCTGCCTCACGTCATGGCAGCTAGCCTCCCCGAGCAAGTATCAGGAGAGAGAGTGAAAGAGCACACCCAAGCAGGAGCCAACGCCGCCTTACAGCCTGATCCTGGACGTTACCGCTCCTCACTTCTGCTGTATTCTATTCTGTTCACAGAATAGAAGTGAGTCCCTAAGTCCAGCCCACATTCAAGGGGAGGAGAGCTAAGCTCCACCTTTTAAAGAAAGGAGAATCAAAGAATTTGTGCACAGATCTTTAAAACCACCCCAGGGACTGAAACAATTACTGAGGGAGGAAAGTAGCTGGGTAAAAGTCATTAAGATCATCAGTGGGTGCTTTATTCTCATTGTCTTCCCCAATCCTCAAGAAGACAGTCCTCGCCTCAGGGAAGGTTTGTATTTGTCTTCTGAAAATGTGAACTTCTTGAGATTACACTGAGGGAAGGGTGGAAAGATAGTGCCTTTGAGGGCAGAAAGGTAGAAACAAGAAAAAATGGGGTGATTTATCTGGGAAGGAGGACTCTTGGGGTCTCAGAAAAAGAGGGGTCTGCAACTCCACTTGCTAGCAGTGTTCTAGAATGATGAAGGGAAATGGGTGTATGTTGTACCTAGGAAAGCTGAATCTACACCAGAATCCCCATAACTGGCAAGGATTCTTGCGCCTGAAGTTAGCCATAGCCACAAGAGACACCAAGCAGCAAGGAGCCGTATCCTCCAGGACAACATGCGTAGCAGTCACAGACACAACGGACTGCAAACTGCCCTTCCACCGTAAGCCTCTTGGATGCCTGTACAACCCTAAGGAGGGGTGGATGCCAATTCTTAATCAGTGACACTGAATTTTTCATCAGTTTGGTGGAAATGAAGAAGGGTGTCCTGTCCCAAGATTTGATTTAATTTCATTTGAAGAAAATAAAATATTGTAACATTTCTTGGTTATCTGATTTTGTGAAGTAAGATTCATACTTACTGTATGGCTAATTCATTTACTAACTTGTGGATATCTTTTATAACTCAATAATCTTGGTAAATTTCAAAGATAGGAAATTCCAAACAAGTTGCTCTCTCAAAACAAAGATTTTTCCATCAGTAATATATGACCCCAAAATTTGTCCAGGCTATACTCTCTTAATGTACAGACTATTAAGCAATTAGTTATATATCTGAAAAATCCTAGCCTTGTGAGAAAGCTATCCATTAAGGTTAAGGATACACAATTTCCATAAAAAATAAAAAAATCAATTCTACCACTTTAGTCACGTGATCTCTCAATAGATCCAGCCATAATCAGCATTACAGATTACCTATATTTCAGGATCTTAACCTAAAGTGTAACTCCCAACTGTGTGCTACTCAACTGTTATCAAAAAGTCCAAATGGAGCCCTGGCCGGTTTGGCTCAGTGGTTAGAGCGTCGACCTGCGGTCCAGAGAGACCTGGGTTCGGTTCCCGCTAAGGGCACGTACCTTGGTTGCAGTTTGTCCCCGGCCCCGGTTGGGGTTGTGCGTGTGGCAACCAGTCGATGTGTCTCTCTCACATCGATGTTTCTCTCTCTCTCTTCCTCCCTCTCTCCCTCTCGCTCTATCTGAAGATGAATGCAAAAATGTCCTCGGGTGAGGATTTAAAAAAAAAAATCCAAATGGAAAAAATTACATTTATCGAGGATTATTGAAGAACATAGTATATAATCCATCTTGTTGCTTTCAGAACTTATTTTAGGTTACACAGGGTGGGACAAAAGTAGGTTTACCATTGTTTGTATAGAAGATAATACAATGATTAATAAATAATAATATCAGAATAAACTGTTTTGCACACTCACAACTATAAACCTACTTTTGTCCCACCCTGTGTAATCCTTTCTTTTGAATAGAATCTCAGGATATAAAACACAGAGTTAGAAGCAGGGTAATAGCAAAATAGGTCTCCTTGGAGAATGGCAGATTCTAGGTCCGAGCAGAAAACATACAAGATGGGCCTGGAATACCCTGTCCAACCGGGAAACAAGGAAGCTATCACAGTCTACCAGAGTCCTGTCAGAGGGACCCAGGAGCCAACTGAAAGAGGCTTCCACTGGGGAAAGCTGGGTGATGAACAATTCAGGTTGATTACAGTATTCCATGTTTGTCTATATTTAAAATGTTTCTATATTAAAAGTGGACGGACAGACAGAAAGCAGGAGTGGGGCCTCAGAGGCTAGTCTGCTTAATCTTCTTCCGGCTGCTCCTAGCATCCCACCCTCCAGGGAGCCCCTGGATTCGTCTCAAGGAACCTTTGGGCTCCCTTTGAACACGATGAAAAATCACTGCTTGAGCTAGTCTAGGTTTCATTCCTGAATAAAATACTACCATGAAAATGCTGAACGCCCTGACCACGCTACCTCTGGCCCCTGAAGAATCTGCTTTCACAGAGCTGAACGTTGGCATTATGCCCTAAGTTTTCACTCACACATGCTTTGCCAAACCCACTGCATTTCTGTAGGGATATTGCTGAAACAAACACTATCACAAAGAAACTAAATAGTAGGTATTTCTGTGTTTCAGTGTAAACTGAAAAACCTTCCTCTGGTTTTCTGAGTAACTACCTCCAGAATCTCAGTTTCTCCCCAGAGTAAAGAGATCTGTCTCCCAGAGATAAACACTACCTGTTTGATGACTACCCATGGAGAGACTGCAACGGACAGATAACACTGTAAAGAAAGAGCGCACATCCAGAAGACAGAAAGCACTCTGGTCTACTTCCACACTATGGCCTTCTTCACACTTCCCTCCACGTGGTCTCTCCCGGTTATTGCATTCGTTTTCATGACTTGAACCGCTAAGTGTTTGCTGATGACTTCTAAATCTTATCTCAAGCCCTAGTGACTCTCCTCAGCTCCAGACCCATGTTTTCACCTGCCTGGCTAGAGATGGTACAATGAAGCACTTTGCCCTCCACACAGCCAAAATAAACTCACAATCTTAACCTTCCAAACTTGCTCCTCTGGTATCTGCTACCTCAATTAAAAGCATTCCCATCCAACCTATTAGTCAAGCTAAAAGCTCCCCAAGACACTGTGAAGAGCCTGACTGGTGTGGCTCAGTTGAGGCCGGCACATGCCTGGGTTGTGGGCCTGGTCCCCAGTGGAGGGGGCATGAGGGAGTTGGCCAATCGATGTCTCTATCTCTCTCCCTCCCCCATCCTCTCTCTCTAAACATCATTAAAGAAAAGAAAAAAAGATACTGTGAAGAAAAAGGAAAGGCAAGCCACAGGCTGAGGGACAATATCTGCAAAACATACACCTGATAAAGAATTGGTGTGCAGGGCTGTGGCCAGGCAGCTCAGTTGGTTAGTGTCATCTCGACACACCAAGGTTTTGGGTTCAATCTCAGGTCAGGGCAGATATAAGAATCAACCAATGAATGCATAAATAAGTAAAACAACAAATCGATGTTTCTCTCTCTAATCAATAAATTAAAAAACAAGAATTGACTTGCAGAATACATAAAGAACTCTTATGCCCTGGCTAGTGTGGCTCAGTTGGTTGAGTGTCACCCTGTGCACGGAGAGGTCACCAGTTTGATTCCTGGTCAGGGGACATGCCTGGGTTTTGAGCTTGATCCCCAGTAGGGGGTGTGCAGGAGGCAGCCAATCAATGTTTCTCTCATACATCAATGTTTCTCTCTCTCTCCCTCTCCCTTCTTTTCTATCTAAAATCAATAAAAACATATTTTTAAAAAGAACTCATAACTATACATATAAGAAGACAAACAACTGATAAAAATGGGTAAAAGACTTGAACAGAAAATTCACAAAAGAAGTATATGAATGGCTAATAAATACATGAAAAAATACTCAACAACATTAGTCATTAGGAAACAGCAAATTAAAACCATAACGATATATAATATATATCACTATACACCCCCAGAATGGCAAATAATGGTGATGGTGTCAAGGGTGTATATATATATGTGTGTGTGTGTCAAAGTTTATCAAATTGTACACTTTAAATATGTGCAACTTACTGTTTACCAATTATACCTCAATAAAGCTGTCTTAAAGAAAAACAATGACAATATCAAGTATTGGTGAGGATATGGAGCAAATAGAATCCCATACATTGCTGGTGGGTATGCAAAATGGCACGGCCACTTTGGAAAAGAGTTTGGCAATCTCTTAAAAAGCTACCCATACACTTGTCATAAGACCCAGTGAGGTCACTCCTAGGCATTACTCAAGATAAATGAAAACAGACATCTGCACAGACTTCCCTCAAATGTTTATGACAGCTGTATTCAAACTAGCCAAAACTAGAAACAAGACAAATGTCATCAACTGGTGAGTGAATGAACAAATTGTGGAAAAATCATACAGTGGAATGCTCCTCAGCAATAAGAAGAAATTAACTACAGTTATAAACAATAACGTGGATGAATCTCCAAGGCATTATGCCAAGTGGGAGAAGCTAGACACAAAAGACTGTATAATGAATGATTCACTTATATGACATTTCAGAAAAGACAAACTCTTCCTGATAAGAAAAAAAATCAGTGGTTGTCAGAACGGTGACGGCAAGGGAACATGAGCAAATGTGGAGAACAGGGGCAGCGACGGCAATGTCCTGGATCATAACAGCAGCGGGTGGTTACAAAACTGTATACACCTGACAAAAGTCATCACATTGTGTATTTAAACTGGTGAATTCTATTATACGTAAATAATACCTCAATAAAGCTGATTTTTACAAAGACTGGAAGAAAAGGCCAAATAAAAATAATTAAACTAATGATAGTCATAGCTACCATTTGCTGAGTCCTCAATGTATGTCCGGTAACTGTATTATGTACTTTACATTCATTATTTCATTGAATCCTCTCAATGAGCCAGTCATTGAATCCTCTGACAATGAGTTACTGTTACACTTGTATGTGAGGCGCTGTTCTAGGTGCTAGAAATGGAATAGCCAAGAAAACAGACAAAAGTCTCTGCACTCACACAATTTACTATATACTATTAGAGGAGAAGAATAATCCTACCAGGTAGATACTATCATTACCTGCATTTTGCAAAAGAGCAAGCAGGGTCAGAGGTTAAATACTTTGCCCAAGAGCCCAAAGCTAGTATTTGAAAGAGCTGGGATTCAAACTTAGTCCAGGATTTCTCAACCTCAGTATCACTGACAATTTGAACTGGAAAATTCTTAGATGTGGGAAGCTGTCCTGTATATTGCAGATGTTTAGCAACAACCCTGGTCTCCACCCACTTGTAACAACTAAAAATGTCTCCAGACATTTGCAAATGCCCTCTGGAAGGTAAAATTGCCCCTAGTTGAGAACCACTGCTTAACCTGTAAAAACTGACATCACAGCCCAAGCTTTCAAAAACACCTTTCTTTCCACACCTGACACTACCCTGGTTCAGGTCTTAGATTCAACTCACCCAAAACTCCATCATTAGTCAGTCTACATCCAGGTTCTACTCAGTCTTTTCAACAGTCACACTGCTGCCAAAAATAACCTTCCAAACCTTCAGGACCTAGATGAAATGTCTCTGGAAACTGCCCTCATGACCAGTATGCAGAATTACTACAAACCCTTTGTAAATACACAGTCGTCACACTGTCTCATTTCTTTGTCTGTCTTGCCCACGCATAGGAGCTTTTCCCCAGCAGGGGCCAAATCTCACTCATGTCTATATCTCTAGTAACCAGAACTAGAAAGCAATTAAATGTTTTTTGTTTTCTTTTAATTCAAATGTAACTCAAATTACATATATCATCAAAATGCCTGGATCCTTTGCTTTAAAGACGACCACACACACACACACACACACACCCCAAATCATACAACAAAGTTTCAATTAATGTCAATCCTATCCAAACAAATGGGTCTTGTTCCAAATAGGATCTGAAAGGATTCTGTAAGTCATAACCCAAATTTTATTAGTAGACTTACTGAAGTCTTCAGAATGTTCCAAAACCACACCGAGATGAAGTTGCCTAATCTTAAAATTCCTTTCAGTCTAGTACAGTTTATCAAGGGTATTAAATATTATCACATTATTTTGGACCATCAAAGCCCCAGACCACACTAACCCCCTCTTGTCATCAATTCATTTATTAGTTCATTCGTTTTATTAAGTACTCCCTCAGTACTACAGATACAAAAAAGACCTAAGACAAGGAAATAAAAGTCTTAGTGGGGGGAAAAAGATACAAAAACAGTAACAGTAGGGTATGATGTGCTTGCTTATTTCAAAGTATCTTAGTTTTTCTTTAACTGCATTATAGTTTGGTCTGTACTAGGAAGGTTCTCAAAGATAACTCAGCCCTAACTTTTGTCTATCAAAAAAATGGCTTAGCCCTGGCCGGTTTGGCTCAGCAGTTGGAGCATCGCCCACAGACCAAAGAGTCCCGGGTTCGATTCCGGTCAAGTGCAAGTACCTCAGTTGCGGTTCATCCCCAGCCCTGGTCAGGGTTGTGCAGGAGGCAACTACTCAATGTGTCTCTCTCATTTCGATGTCTCTCTCTCTCTCTCTCTCAAATCGATGTTTCTCTGTGCCCCATCCCCCTTCCTCCCTCTCCCTCTATCTGATGATAAATAGAAAAAAAAAAATCCTCAGGTGAGGACTAAAAAAATAAAAATAAAAAAATCATACTTTTGGCAACTGTTTTCCAAAATTTAACAGGATATATAGTACAATAATCAAAAACTCTACACTGCAGGCCAACTCAAAGGGATACTTAAGACTACATTCAGCAATTAATTCATTTGAAGGCTCACCAGTAAGTTATATGATTTGATATTGAGAATTTGTATGGTCACAGTATGCAACTGATAGTAACAGCTGTAAAAAATTTTTGGCTACAGCCATTACATCCTTTCTCTATAGTTCATCTTTAAGGCCTTAACCAGCATTTTGTTTTCTATTTTTAGAGCAACCCCAAAAATGTTTTCTAAGGAAAACCTTGGTCAAGCCCACAGGACCTCTTTAGAGATGTATGCTGGCTGTCCATTCAGGTCAAAATCCTGACTTGATCAAGATCCGACTTTAATCAGACATGCAGTCGAATACACAACCTCATGATTCTTGACTGAGAATATAAGCTTAAACTCATTGCTGCCTGATAGTTACCAAAACTTGGTTACGAGAAATAATATTCATGGCGAAAGACTCATTCATTCAACAACTCAGTCAACAGTCTTCTAAAAGTCAGGCACCATCCTAGATGCAAGAGTCCCTGCGGCTCATTCATTCCTCTCTAATCTCTGAACCGAGCTCAACTATCAAGGAGCTGTATACCTAAAGCACATTGCTTTGGCTCTCTGGAGGATGTCCTGCTCACCAGCATTACCTGAACCTGGATTGAGAAGCATTATAAGAAGCAATCTTTAAAAACTCACTGCTATATTTATCACTGGGATTTTCCTTCCCACAAAACCACAGTGCCCCCACTCTGAAGACCAGTGAGAGAAATGTCTTTCAGATCTCACAGTCAAAAACAGCTATGTTTCTCCTAAACAACCTGTGTTTGATTTTATAGACACCATGAATCTGGAAGTTGAGCTTTATTTTCTTCTTTGCTTTACTCTAGGAAACTCAGAGCCAAACATGGAACCCACCTTCAGGAACTGTGCAGTATGTTCTAGTCTCTAGACTAACTTTGCCACTAGTTTAATTTTATTCTTCTTCTCTCATTTCTTCTTTGCCTTAACGTATATATTATTAATCCTTTAAACAGTATATATCTTTATTTATTTTTTTTTAATCCTCACCAGAGGATATTTTTCTATTTATCTTTAGATACAGTGGGAAGGAGGGAGAGGGAGAGGCAGAGAGAGGGACACATCGACTGGTTACCTCCCGCCGGACCCCGACCAGGGCTGGGGCGAACTGCAACTGAGGTACGTACCCTTGACCAGAATTGAACCTGCGACTCATTGGTCCATGGGCCAACGCTCTAACCACTGAGCCAAACCGGCCAGGGCAACAGTATGTATCTTTAAAAGAGGTAGAAAATAGCCCTAGCCGGTTTGGCTCAGCGGTTAGAGCGTCGGCCTGTGGACCAGAGAGTCCCTGGTGTGGTTCCCGCTAAGGGCACATACCTCAGTTGCACTTCATCCCCGGCCCCGGTTGGGGTTGTGCGGGTGGCAACCAGTTGATGTGTCTCTCTCACATCGATGTTTCTCTCTCTCTCTTCCCCCCTCTCTCCCTCCCACTCTATCTGAAGATAAATGCAAAAATTTATTGTGTATTTTCTATATGCCAGTCACTGTACTAAGCATTTTACAACTCTGTAAGTGTTGAATTATTATTATTTCCATTATGCAGATGAGGAAGCCAGGGCTCAGAGAGGTTGGCTTGCATATGATCTCACAACTTGTGTTTGACAGAGCTAGGATTCAAATTCAACTCAAACCATTATATCTAGGTGTATGTAAAGGCTATCACGGGCACAAACAAGGGAGAGCAGAAGAAGGAGAAGGCGAGGGTGTGGAATGTCTGCATGGAGGATGTGACATTTGAGCTAAGTCTTAAAGGAGGGAGTCTGCCAAGGAACAAGGAGGAAGTATTCCAGAAAAAAAGAAAAAGTGTGAAAAAACCCAGAGCAAAGACAGAACATAAGTTCTGGGAATGGCAAACAGAACATAGAGTTATATTCAGGAATTGATTCATCGTGAAGGGTTTAAGTCATTTAACACTAGACATTTAATAGGTCTGTGACTGAGACTTTCCATGGCCACAGCACTAAACTGTGGCTGGAAAGATAGGCAGAAGGGAAAGAAAGGCAGTCTCTTTTTCATGATTAGGCTAAAAGTCTGAATTATGTTCATAAGCAATGGGGAATCAGGAAAATCTTAACCATGAGAATTACAAGAGCAACTTGCACAGTGAGGTGAATAAATTAGACTCGAGGTAGGGAACCCAGTCAGGCTACTCCAAGAGTCTGGCGGTGGGGTAATGAGAGTTAAACAAGGGCTGTCAGAAACAAACATAATGCAGACCATATATGTAATTTTCGATTTTCCAGTAGACGTTTAGAAAAAATGAAAATAATTTTAGTTATTCAATCCAATCTGTCTAAAACATTATTTTAGCATGGAATCGATATAAAAATTAGTTATGAGACATTTTACATTCATTTTTTGCACTAATTTGAAATCTGTGTGTACTTTATACTTAGAGCACATCCCATTTTGGACATTAAGTTTTCACTGGAACTATTTGACGTGTATTTAAATTTCCTAAAATTTACAGATGAAAATGTAGATTCACAAACCCAAGTTGTTCCAAACATACTGAAACATTTTCCAATAAGGAGGCAAGTGTCAGTTTTTAAGTTTAAATGAATTATCATTGGTATTATTAAAATTTCAGTTCCTGAGTCATGCTAGCCACATTTCCAGGGCTCAACAGCCATTTATGGCTACCATATTGAACGGCATAGGCCTAACGAGTGACAAAGGAACTATGGCTGTTGGCACTTCCACAATCAGCAATTCACATCTATCTACTATTGAAGTTTTCTGTGTACTAACATCAATAACTTACCAAGTATTAACTATGACAGTAGTCTTGCTGGCCACATCGTCACTACTGCAGCTTACTTTCTCTAGGTCAGTGCCTACATTTGTGAAAAAGGAATTTTCTAATGACTACACAGAACTGCTCTATAGAACGTGACATGCTGAATGCACTAAAAAATGTTTGCGGAATGGGTAGATGTGCCCTTCTTCATTACTCAAGGAATAACTCACTTGTTTGCAGACTACGTAAGCTCTTTTTCTATTGTCCTTTGGCTCAACTATTGAAAAAAGAAAAAGCAATAGGAAAACCTATTTTCAACTAGATATTTATTAGAGGCATTATAATATACTGGTTAAGAGCTTAAGCTCTGGAGTCAGACTGCCTCAATTCAAATCCTGGTTCTGTCACTTATTAGATGTGTGATCTTGGGTAAATACTTGGCCTCTCTGTTCCTCAGTTCCCTCTTCTGCAAAACAGTAAAAACACTACATACTTCCTTCGAGTGCTTCAAGGATTACAGAAAATAACACATATAAAGCACTTGCACATAGTATCTGGCAAGTAGTAGATGGTCAATAAACATCGGCTTTTAAACAGAGCTGGTGGAGAAGCTGAAATTATTTACTTTATGGCTAAAGTAAAAAACTAGGAATTCTGAATTATCCACGTCTCTTTCCCATATAATCTTATATTACTCCCCCAAAAGTCTTGCAGATAATCATATTCATTAAGAAAATAGCTAAATAAAAGACTTCCCCTACTGACAGTGTATAATTATGCAGTGTGGCACAGGTGCAGCCGAGCAAACGGGAAAACACGAAACAAAATAGGAAGGCATTTTACCTTACCTGCTTTTCCGTTTTCGAGGTGGTTTCTCCACTGTGCCAGTCAGTCTGTACACCAAACAGATAAGATGATAACTAAAAGTAGCATACAAGAACACGTCCCCGGGCCCTACCATACCAGTCAAAAATTCGATGTACCACCCTCTAGGACTATAGGCTCGCTAAGCCCACACCTGACCTTCCAAATGCCTATGCTCTGTTTCCCCTATTTACCAAGACCAAGCAATGCTGGGACTCACTGTTCCCCTAATGTCTGCTTAGTCCAAACCTTGCTCTGCCTCCTGAGCTCTCACTCCATCCTCAGCTCTTATTTGTCACAGCCCAGCTCCCCCAAGCCACCCACTCTCATCTACCTACTCATTGTCTGCCTCGTCACCCCCGCAAGCCCCTCTGGCCTCCCCTTTCCCGTGCCCACCCCCTCGCGAGCGTGCACTCACCCTGCGAGCCCCGCCCCTCCGGGCCCCGCGCCCCCCGCATTCCATGGCCCCTCCACCGGGCGCGCGCGCCCTGCCCCTCCCGGCCCAGTGCCCCCAGCCTCACCCCTCGGCGCCCCCTCCCGCCCATGCCCCTCCGGCCTCGAGGATGCGACCGCTGCCCAGCCAGCTCCCCGCCCCTAGGCAGCCTCCGAATACCTCCAACCGAAACCCCCCCGCCCCTCCACTCTCTGCGCCCCTAATGCTTCACGGCCCCAAGCCGCTGCCCCTGGGCCCGCTCTGGTGCCCCATCCCCAACCCCGACCTCCACCCAGTTCCCGCTCTACCTGGAGGCCAGGCGACTCCGCGGCTGCTGAGGCTGCCGGGCTCCTCTGACCATCCGGCTCCTGCTCCGCCGCGGGAGCTGCTGCGGCGGCCGCAGGGCTCGCTGGGGAAGCTGAGGCGGCGGAGGATGGAGTAGGCGGAGAGGCGGGAGGAGGGCCTCGCGCCTCTGCCAGACTTGCCGCGGGGCCCGCCCCCTCTGCGCCTCTCCTCGGCTCCCATTGGCTAGATCCGTAGTGTGCCCGAAAGCCTGGTGGTCGATTGGACACTCAGGCCGTCACATCCCGCCACCTAGAGTTTGGTTGAGACTGCAGGTGGCGGCTGAGGTGCCTTAGAGACCGCTAGCAGCGCAGGGGAGACCTGAGCGCCACCGTGCGTCCGAAAGTAGAAACTGCACCTTCGGCGCCAAACACCTGCCGGCAGGTTCTGCTCAAGTCTGTGTCCTGCACACCTGCTGGCGTCCCTCAACACTGCACCACGCCAGAACCAAAAGCCAAGCACTGAAATTTCCCAAACTCCTCTGGCAGATGCGACAGTGAAGCAACTCTCCAAAATGAGCTTCACTGTGAATCACCTCGTAAACCGCCTGTCTCTACAGCGATTTTCAACCGGTGTGTCCCAAGAATTTTTTAAACATGAAATACCTGACTAGTCAGGGACACTGACTTATTTTCCCTTTGTCAAATAAAAATATGACAACAGCCAACACAATAGCCATATGGTGTGAATGAATCAAAATTATACCTATTTTTTGTCAGATCGGCAAAAAATATATACTTTCTGGTGTGCTGCAGAATTTTGGTAGTTTATGTGTACCATGAGATGAAAAGGTTGAAAAATCACCGCTATATATTATGCTGAATGAAATGTTCTCACAGCTTCCAGATACCCTTCATAGAGGATCCAGCCAGAAAACTCTTTAATCTACCATGTAAAGCGTGGTTTAGATACTCAATCCTCAGCAGAAAAGATCACAAGCTTGGGTGCAGACTTCCAAGAAAGCAAGAGTTTTGTTGTTGTTTTTAATTGCCATGAAAGAGTAACACTGCAAACAATTGATGCCATAACTAAAAGCAACGTGTCCCATTTTGAAAGACTTAAATAGATCCCCGAGTGTATGCTAACCTTCTTGTGATACCACAGATGGTTTTAAGTTCTACGCCAGTTAATCAATCAAAATAAATTTCACTGCATTTCTATTGCTGTTGACAGACTACTAGCACATAAGCACAATGTTACCTCTAATAAGGCCCTCCTTGAAAATAAGATGTAGCTCATTAACGTATTATAAAATTCTTCCTTAAAGGTAATATTCCCTTCAGCCTCTCTAGATTCCTTGTGTACTCTTTTTGTTTGGTAGATCCTTGGTATCTACCAATTGAAGCTGGGAGGAGGCATAAAACTTGCTCTCAAACTACTTTCATTTTATTAGAACACATCTTTAAGCATCAGTAATGAGACAGCCTAGAATAGTATACACCAACAGGTTGAGGACAAGTCTCTCACTGATCTTCACAAATGGCAAAAACGAGGATATCAGTTTTTCGCAAAACTAAATTTATGGCTGCATTTGTGCACAAATGGTTCTTTTTATACTTAGGATGTTAAAGATGACCTTCCTTCTGTGAAATTATGATAGTAAGCTGTAGAGATTTTTTAATGGCTATGAGCTATGACGAGGAAAAAATGCTGTCAAGCATCTGTTGGTCTCCCAAATATATATGTAATCCCAAAATCACAGAACCACAAACCACTTCAATCCCAATCAACAGTATCCACCTGTGATATCATCAAGCCAGAAAGGTAAAAGAACCCCAGAATAATGTCAGACAAGACTGGAGGAGGTGGGGTGAGAGGTTCTGGTGGGGAGGATCATTAACTCACTAGGAAACTAATCTTGAAACACCACTCATTGCGTTTCTTAAAATAGCATTAAAACCCTCTGCCTGGTTTTCAAGGTTTTTCATGATTGGCCAATGCCTGTCTGATAAACGGTAGATATTAACAGAGCTGCAGATACTTCCCAAGAAGTACCCTCAAGTCATACCTCTGTGTCATGTCCAAGTTCTAGCAATCCCTGCTTTTGCAGCTTTTACTATATAAGAAACACACATCCCATCATCCTGGTCCACATTTAATTCATACTTCCTCTTTAAGCCTCTTCTAATTACTCCATCCTATATCAAACATTTCCTTCTCTAAATCTGTTGTACTAACATAAGCTTTATTATGTCAGCAATTACATATTGCCTTGGGTTATTCTTACTTCCCAACTACACTGAATTTGGGCAAATGATATAGTAGTACATACTCAATAAATAGTAGCTTTGGGCCAAGGAAGGACTTGGCGCTTTGAGTGCTATTTTAATCCTGTTATCAAGCCTATATGGTACTCTTATTTTATACACAGAATTTCAAGATTCAGAAAACCCAACTTGCTCAGGGTCACACAGCTACAATAACCAATATTGCTTCAAATTGCTGTAAGAGGGCTTAAGATGTATGCTGGTATGCCCTACAGCAGCGGTTCTCAACCTGTGGGTCGTGGCCCCTTTGGGGGTCGAACGACCCTTTCACAGGGGTCACCTAAGACCATCGGAAAACACATATTTCCGATGGCGATTCATAACAGTAGCAAAATTACAGTTATGAAATAGCAATGAAAATAATTTTATGGTTGGGGGTCACCACATGAAGAACTGTATTAAAGGGTCGCGGCATTAGGAAGGTTGAGAACCACTGCCCTACAGGTTCAAGTTCCAGCTCTCCTGTGCAACCTTGGGCAAGTTACCCATCCTCTTTAAGCCTGTTTCCTCATCTGAAGAAAAAAAATATGTAGTAATAGAGCCATAGTAAGGGTGCCTCAAAATAGGGCATCACAGCATTTAGCTAAGTGTGCTCAATACAGGTTAGCTGCCTGGCATGGCTGGGTTTTTTACCTAGATCTGATCACAAAGTCTTTATTCTTCTCACTATTCCATAATGCCTCTATGCAGTCTTTTCTATCCCATTCCCATTTACACACAAAAGCAGGTTGCTTAGAACAGTGGGTGTCCAGGGATTAAGTGGAATATACTTATGTAATAAGTATTTTTGTTGACACACACACACAAAAAAAACTTCATAAATTTCATGCAGTTTTGAATCAAGAAAACATTCGAATGCTCCAAGCTAGCATAAGCATGCTCTCATGAGGGTAAAACAGGCACATACTCACCAAATGATTGACAAGGAAATAGAAACCTAGTAAGAGGGGACTAAGGAACCAACCTTCCCCAAGCATCAACTGTGTTTGGCATCATACTAGGGGACCTCCCAAATGCTTCTTCTTGGTGTTTAACTACTGTATATTTTCTCAGGATGACTGCACACTGTACACATACAACTGAAAGAGTTGTGACAATCTCATGAAACATGGTTCTGGCCACTGGACCCAGGACGTAACAATGGATAATGCCTTTAAAGAATGGAACACTTAGTTCAGAGTCAAATGCGGAACAAGAAAGTTTCACTTCTGTTTACCAGTCAAGCAACCAAGTGAAGGCATAAGCATTTTTTTTTAATTTAAATTGTGTTATATAAAATGCTAACTTCTTGTTGGGACATACTACAGACTATGCATTAGATAAAATTTTCTGACAAACTTCCTATAATATTTTTATTAATTTACACTGAGAGAATATAGCACCCTTCATCCAAAGAACTGAAGGTGCTTTACAAACATTAGCAGTTAAAAAACAATTACATTTAAAAATCTGGATTCTTGCTGTTAAATCTCTTCAACTCCAGGTACACAATTTTCTGGAGGCTGATGAAAAGCAATTCTATTTCCCACAATGAAAGAGGCTCAGAAAGAGTTTAGATTTACTTTCACAATACAGGCATTGTCCAAAACCTGGTGCTGGGCTTACAAAGCAAAAACACACAAATCTTAATGCAATGAACAATATTTCAAACCTTATTTCAAAAGCAAAACCCAGGATTTAAGACGTCAAAATCTTCCAACAATTCTAGACATCCAGATGGAATAGGAGCTGATGGAGGTCGCATATTAGATATGTTCTTGATCCAGGCTTTTTAGGATCACACCCAAATTAACACATTTAAAGTGGTGAGATATTTCAGGAAAAAGAATTAACCTATAAAATCTAGCCAAGAGTATATCAGGCAAGTAAGGAAAGGGAGTGATTGGCAATTAAAAGTAGACAGTTCTCACTAGAGCCTAGGACAATTTATTAGAAACCAAGTATATCATAGGCAAATAAAAAGTTATTATCCCCATTAATACAATATAAGGGATTTTACATTCAGCCTAGATACAGGGAGTAACAGATGCTCCTGCCTACAAACCTATGACTTGCAAGTATCTTCCACCATATGATTACTCTATATAGTTACATAGCCCTTATTTAGTAGACAAATCCAAATATTCCTTTTAGGCTTACAAAATCCAATACATTCACTCTCTCTTCCCTTTACATGTCTAATAGTAAAAACTATTTTTTTTTCCATGCAAAAAGCCATTATTCAGTTGGAGAGAAAAAACAAAAAACAAAAACAGGCAGAACAGAGATGGCAGTTAAGGAATGGACAGAATATTATTGGCACATGCCCAACTAGTGACAGACAAATGCAGTCCACCATGACTCAAAAATAAAAGTCACATTACAGGGATAACTAAAACAACTACATCAATCTAAGCTAGGGAGTGTCAAATGGGAAGGGAGGGCTCAGGGTTACTGGTTCCACTGGTACAACTTAAAAGCAGAGGAGAGCAAGCACTTAAATACAATTTATGGTAACAGGAAAAAAATACTGCAGAGAGCTGTTTAAAGACCACATCAAGTTGTCTGCATCATTAATTTCCAGTGTTTAACAATTAGTAAAATACATATAGCTACATATCCCTGTAAGATTAATACCTTTCCCCCTGAATTGCACTGGGGTCATGGCAATGCCACAAAGCTACTGACCCAACAGTTCAAGTGTGTGCAGCAAATGTCTTACTCACTTCTTTCATATAGCTATACAATTAAAAACTACACAAGTAGTTGGGTGGTTGGGGAAAAAAATCAAAACAGTGTTGTGCTCATTTAATAACAGAAAACCCTGATGAAAAATTATGTGCCAAGAAGCGTAGACTATAAAGATTTTTATTGCATTTTTAGGTAACCTGGAAGTTCTTATCCTGAAGGGGAAAAGTTGGTTTTCAAAACTACCTGAACAGATGCTAAAGTGCTTTATTAATTGGCTGGCTTCACAAAGATTTCCCGGAATGACAAAAATTAATTATAGTAGTAAAAGGATACCAACTATTTCACAAAATGGTAAATTCCAACATCATTTATGACCACAGTCATAAGAGACACTGGAACACTTGTCCTTATTAAGTGGACATTGCATATCAAGAACTGATCATCACAACCCTTTGGATATTCAAATTACTTACACAAAGCCGCAACATGGTATCACAGACCTTTAACAAAAAGGACAATTTGTTTCTTTCCACACTTTTTAAAACCTGCTTCAGATTACAGTTCACAAATACAAGAGTCCTGACTTTTCAACCTTTCCAGTTGCAGTTAAAAAATGAAAACTTTCTAAAAGTTAAGGTCAAGTGTTACAGCAAGAAAATGATTCCTATTGAAAAGTACATAGATTTTACTTAATGATACTCATGATAGATTGTAAACTGGATTGATCACATTCTACTCAATTGGTATCAAATGAACACATCAGCATTACAAGTATTAAATGTTTTTCTATTACTATAGAGGATATAAACCAAAACATTAATATGGCAGTTATGTTCTTAGGCACAGTTTAGTGATTTTTTTTTCTTAAATAAATAGTATTGAATTTCAGTTGAAGTTTTAAACTCAGTAACTGAAGGGTCAAGAACTCTGACTAGGAAAAAAAAAAAAAGAAGAACTTTAAGCTAACAATGTAAGCTGTTTAAAATTTTTAACACTTCAACCTATCTGGGTTTTATTTAAGATTACTTTATTTAAAAATACAAGGAATCTGAAAAAAGATCAATACAATTATCTTAATGTACAAAGTCATAAGCTGTAGCAGTTTTTAACTGAAATTTAAAAACACAACAAGGAGGGCAGCCCTTTAGACCAATTTATTTTATATCCATTTAAAATATCATCCAACATAGGACAATGAAGTTTACAGCTGGGACAAGTATACATAACTCGAGGCATTTTCAGTCCGTCGTGCCCACTGAATAACAACTTTGCTGCTGAAATTTCTTAAAACTTACCAAACTAAAACAAAAGGCTGAATGATACAAAAGGAGGAGTATTTCAGTGTAGTCTGTTCTGTCAATTGGCTTTTTTAAAAAGGAAACACGTCTTGTTTCCCCCAGACCAGTAAATAAGCAAGAGCTACATGCAGCAGTATGAGTATTAAGACATTTCTCAAGTCTTCTCAGATGAGTCCAAGGTGGGGATGGGATGGGGGAGAAAACTGATAGGAAAACATTGTTATAGACACAATAACAAACAATAAATTTAGATAATTTAAAATAAAAAAAAAGGCAAGAGGCAGCATTTCAGCAGCAAAGTGCTCAATAAAAAGTATATTATAGAGGGTAATACACGAAAGTTGGGGTAAGAAGAGGGCAGAAAAATGTGACCGGTCAGCAGGATGGGCGAAGGCCTCAAAGGAAATACGGCGTCGTAGTTCTGGGAGGAATAACACGTTCTGAATCTGGAACTGCCCGGAATAACTTTGGTTCTCTTGTATTTACATCTTTGAAGACCATTATTGAAGCAATATTTCCACAACGATAGCAGTAATTAGGAGCAGACCATACTGTTACCAGCTTCTCATCAAACATAAACTTATAGCCTTCGTGCACTAGTTGGTGTGCTCTGCAGATGAGTTTTAAGTTGTTGATATGAACAAACTGCAATTTAGAAAGGTTTTGTTAAGTACACAGCATATTCTTTTTAAAAATATCAACCTATATATATATATAAATAAACATTTAAATAAACTATAAATACTGTTACTAAATACAGTTCTCATTATAATAAAACCCAGTCTACTGTTACCCCCAATAATTTCAATAAGTTATAGGCTATAACTTTGGCTCTTTAAATGGATATAAAGAACTTAGAAATCATGCAGTCACAGAACTAGAAGTTTCTGGAAGAAAAGCATCCTACAAGTACTATCAGGCATGAAACAAAGTTTTTATTGTTTAATAATAAATATAGTGCGGCCATATCTACCATTTACTGAGGGTTTAGTTTGGTTCTTGCAAAAATCTGAGCTGTATTGTCCTTTTTTCAATTTAAGGAAACAGAGATTTAAACAAGGATAAATGACAAGTTATTTTGAACCTAGCTCTGACTCCATGCTGGATTACTTTCCAGTATAGCTCCATCCATGTGTGTATATGTGTGTGTGGAAATAGTTGAACCTCAAAAAGTTGCCTATTCACAATACATATATCAAGTCATTATGTTGTACACCTAAAATTAATAAAATGTTAAATGTCAATTATATCTCGATTAAAAATATAAATGTTAAAAATATATGTATTTTAAAGTTGCCTACCTTACCAATGCTTAATCTCATTACTAATTGCAATATTTGAAAGAAAAAGAATATTTATTTTACATATATTACTAAGTAGATGCTGAAGGAGGTGCTTTCATTATGTCATCCCATCTAATTATTAAGGAAATATATAGATGATAAACTACATGAGAAATTTTATATCCATAACCACCATAGTTTGGGTAATCTAGACTAGAAGTTTGTTATCTACAGCCACCACAGCTCTTTATGTAGTCCATTAGCAACCAACAAACCACTTTTCCAAAAATGCTGGCTTTACCTCATTTGTGACCTTTGCGCCAAAAAGCCAACCTGCTCCTCGGGGACTGATAGCCCAAGTATCCACATCTTCAGGATCTGACCAAACCAGATCACAAAATGCTCCTTTATGAGGAATTTCCTGATTCCGTTCAATGGTTCGAATTTGATCCAGTGTTTTGATATCAGGAGATAAACCACCATGAACACACAAAATCTGCTCATCTATTAACTAACAAAAAAGGATAACAAAGAGTTGAAATATAATAATAAACCCAGTCACATCTAAATTCATCAGTGAATCCTAATAATATCAATATAACTAAGATGGCAATTAGATAAAAATATGCAAGTGCTATCAGCAAGAAAATACTCTGAGGTTTTAATAAAAGATATATAAACTTACAGCTGCTACTGTGAGCATGTCAAAAACTTTGGTACAGTATCTCCAGGCATTAGCATTTCCATATTTGGTTTGGCACTCATCTACAAAAGAAACAGGAGAGTTCTCAGTAATGAAATTCTGAGTCTGATGATAAGAATAAAGAATATCGCCCTGGCTGGGTAGCTTAGTTGGTTAGAGTGTTCTCTCAATACGCCAAGGCTGCAGGTTTGATCCCGGTCAGGGCAAATACAAGAATCACCATTGAATGCATAAACAAGTGGAAAACAAATCAGCGTTTCTCTCTCTCCCTATATCAATAAAAAAATTCTTAAATAAATCAAGAATACATCAAATACTAGGACAACAGGAATTCAGCTTAAAATAGGTAAGAGTTAAGCTTATATTTATAATGACAGAAGATAACTCAAAATACAAAATCGGAAACTAAAGAGTTATAAATTTATTTTCAAATCTCTCAATATCTGCTTTAATTGTGCTCAAAGAAAAATTCATATTAATAATCTCAACAATTCTTCTGTTTACCTCCTTCAAAGAACTTCTTAACCTTGTTTATTAAAACTTTCAACCATATAAAAATTTTATAAAAGCAGCTGTTTTGCTTTTGCAGACTTTTAAAAATATATTTTAAAATTGATGTTAGAGAGACAGGAACAAGAAACATCAATGTGAGAGAGAAATATCAATCGGCTGCCTCCAGCCCAAGCCCACAACCTGGGCATGTGCCCTGACTGGAAACAGAACCAGTGACCTGTTGGTGCATGGGATGGCGCTCACCACTGAACAACACTGGCTATTTTGCTTTTAATGGCTGTGTTCTGTTTCTAATCCCTGAGGTAACTGGGATTCTCTGGAGCCAGCACACAGATTTTATATATATATACATATATCAATTAATATATGTAAAAGGATATTCATTCAGCTATGCATATACCAGCAACTTAAAAATAACTCCAACATCCATGCTCTGGCCGGTTTGGCTCATTGCTTAGAGCGTCGGCCCACAGACCAAAGAGTCGCAGGTTCGATTCCGATCATAGGCACATACCCTGGTTGCAGTTCAGTCCTCAACCCTGGTCAGGGTCATGCAGGAGGCAGCCAGTTGATGTGTCTCTCTCACATGGATGTTTCTTTCTCTCTCTCTCTCTCTCTCTCTCTCTCTCTCTCTCTCTCTCTCTCTCTCTCTCTCTCCCTTCCTCCTTCTCTCCCACTCTGTCTGAAAATAAATGGAAAAATATCCTCAGGTGAGGATTTAAAAAAATAAATAAATAACTCCAACATCCAATGTTAAAGGGACTGGTTAAATCAATTATAGGGTATCCATACAGTACAATACAATGCAGCTACAAAAATAACATTAATGAAATAAAAAGGCAAGTCACAATAGCAAATGAAAAAAGCAGGTGTGTGCCTGGCCGGTGTGGCTCAGTGGATTGAGCATCATTCATTGGACTAAGAGGTCCAGGTTTGATTCCTGGTCAGGGCACATGCCCAGGTTGCGGGCTCAATCCCCAGTAGGGGTCATGCAGGAGGCAGCCAATCAAGGTTTCTCGCTCTCTAAAAAAAAAGCCAATAATGAAAAATAAAAGCAGGTTGACCCCATTTTAGTGTGGTGTGTATGCACACACATGTATGTACACAACACACACAAATACACAAATCACAAATATGTACTTATATATAGAATAGATTCTCAAACTTGAGTGTGCAGAACATTCACCTTCAGTAAATTCAAGGGTACCACTTCAAAAGATCTGTAGTGGGGCCCAACAATCTACATTTCTAACAAGTACCCCAGATGATTCCAATTCGGTAAACTGAGGACTACACTTTGAGGCACTTATCTAGAAAAATGTACACCAAAAATTTAAGAATGATAAGATTTTCCATTTGATTGGGAAAAAAGAGAAAGTTAAAGGGTGAGAAAGTGGAAAAAGATTATCTGTATTTTATAATTTTACTGTAAAGCACATTTATAACTTAAGTAGTTTTTCCCCCCCAAACAGGAAAGTAAAACAATGTTCAGAATCAGAGGAACAGAAAGGTCTTACCATAAAATCCATACACCTGTGTTATCTGTCTACTCTCATGATTTCCTCGCAAAAGTGTAATACGATCAGGCCATTTAGCCTTTAGTGCAAGAAGGTAAGTGAAGGTCTCCAAACTATAGTAACCTCTGTCTACAAAATCACCCTGTAAAGTAAAAGTTTACAGTTACAAACACTACAATAGCAACACTATTTTTAAAAATAACCAGCCAAGCAGAGAAAGACAAATATCATATGATCTCACTTATTTCTGGAATATAATAAACATAACAGTCTGAGCAACAGGGTAGTCCCAGAGATGTGGAAGTAGGGTACAGACTGACAAATGCCAGAAGAGGGGGTGGGGGAGGGGAGCGATGAACCACAGAACTTGTACACATGTACTCATAACCAATGGACATGGACAACAAAACTGGGGACGGGGCAGGGAGGGAGGG
This sequence comes from Tadarida brasiliensis, assembly GCA_030848825.1. NCBI lineage: Eukaryota > Metazoa > Chordata > Mammalia > Chiroptera > Molossidae > Tadarida > Tadarida brasiliensis. The sequence continues at coordinate 9,228,180 of CM061269.1, read as the reverse complement.
GGAGGAGGGTGACAATGGGGGGAAAAGGAGAAACATCTGGAACAAAAATAAATTAATAAAAAAAAAAAAATGATACCAAAGTGCACAAATTCAGAGAAATAGCCCAAAATAACAAAAATGAAGAGCCACACATAGAATTATTAGGAAATAATTTAGGTTTTAACAAAAATTCAAATGGAAGTAAATAGATTGTTTTTACTAAGAGTTTGTGCAAGTCTACGATTCAGGAGGCCTACAGGTACCTGCAGTACAATTCTCTCAATGATTTTCCCTGCAAAATCACCATTTTTTCAATTTTCTGTTACCCATAGTAACAGATGTTTCAGAAAGGTCATGTGTAAATCAAAATTTTAAAATAAATTTCAAAAATAATTTTAACTGTATCAGAAGATCTGCCAACTTGAAGAAAAGAGATTTTTTTGTAAATACCATAATTATAACAGTGTTCCATGTTCAGCTTTGTATTTAACAATGGCATATGATAACATGCTATTTATACTTCTCGTTAACGTTTTACTTGGGCCAATATTAGACCAACAGGAAAACAGCTAAAAGAATAATAGGAAAGTGACCCAGAAACTTTCAGACGGAAAGAACATGACAGAAGAATTCAGAAAAAGTAAAACAGTAACATTACATTCTGAAAGAAAAGTAAGTAAATATGCATCTGAATAGCAAATGTGTATGTGTGCATATTCATCAATCCACAAATAAAAGATTTATGCCTTAAAAACCAGCAGTTCTAGGATATTTTTCTGCCCAAACCATTACTGAGGGCTACAACCCAGTCCTATGTATACAGCAGTTTACTAAAGCAATTATTCTCAATTAGAGGACATGGAAAAAATGTAGAAAAGTATAGAATCACCTTTTCAGATACTTAAAGTGATTATCACATTCTAATAAAATTATTATATAATTTACATGTAATAAGACAGATCTTTTCCTTTTTAAATAAGTACTTGATGTCACTGGTGTTTACATACCATAAATATGTAGTTTGTGTCAGGAACCTGACCTCCAGTTCTGAATAGTTCACAAAGGTCATAAAACTATAAAAGAAAGGCAATATATGTTGATTACAAATTCCTACGAAGGAGTAAAATAATAAAACTGAGAGCAAAATGTGTAAAGAAGCAGTTAATTAAGAGGACTGTAAATACTGACATTAAAAAAAGAAAAAAGTGTAAGCAAAGTTGCCAAGCTCATAGCTCCCAAGCCTAAAAAAAAAAAAGCATTAAAATAAAGCTCAGTGACTATTAAAGTCATTCCTAGATCATTAATGTTATAGGCCTCCCTCTCAAAGTTCTTTCCTACATCTCCTCACCTATCACTTGAGAAGTTGAAATCATTTTATTTATCAGTTACCTAACTTGTCAATAAGCTAACCTAACCATCCAGTCACATATTCAACATCTATTTCAATGAGAGAAAAGATAAGGAAGCAGGTGCGTAAAAATTTCTTTCAAAGAATAAACTTACATGACACAAAACAGATCAACCTACCTCCCTACATTCTACTGTTGATGCGTACCCTTCGGGACCCACAGATGTGGAGTTTCTTCTCGATATTTAGTAAAAAAGAACTGTACATTTCACCACATTCTATTTGACTAAAAATTGGTAAATGACAAATTGCACATTTGGTAACTTCAGTCAACTAGATTAGCCTAATCTAAGTTTAAAGAAAACTTCAATTTTTCTGAAATAAAATATTTTGGATTAAAGGAATTGACTGTAATAAACTATACCTACTACAACTAATAATTTCCTACACATTTATCTTTTACACTTGAAAATAAAATTACTACTTGAATTTGTAATACTTAAAACAGCACAGAAATCTTAGTAAAAGTGAACAAAACTGAAATTTAAATGTTAACTACTGAAATAAAGTACTCCCCCTTATAACTGTTTCATAAATCTAAAGCAGCGATTTTCAACCTTTTTCATCTCATGGCACACAAACGAATTACTAAAATTCTGTGGCACATCAAAAAATATATTGTTTTTTTGGCCAATTTGACAAAACAAATAAGTATAATTTTGATTCATTCACATCAGACAGCTACTGTTGTGTTGGCTGCTGCCATTTATTTATTTTTAACTGATTTTAGAGAGAGAGATGGGGAGAAGGAGAAAGAGAGAGAAAGAAACATCAATGTGAGAGACAAACATGGATTGGTTGCCTCTTGTAGGTGCCCCAACTGGGGACCAAACCGGCAAACCGGGCATGTCCCCTGACTGGGAATCGAACTGGCAACCTTTCAGTGCACGGGGTGATGGTCAACCAACAGAGCCACACCGGCCAGGGCTGTCATTTTTTTTTCTTCTTTAATTTTTTTTCTTTATTGATTTTAGAGAGAGAAGGGAGAGGGAGAGAGAGACGGAAACATCTATGAGAGAGAATGAAACATCAATGAGAGAGAACATCGATTGGCCGCCTCCTGCATGCCCCACACTGGGAATCTGGCCCACAACCTGGGCATGTGCCCTGACCAGGAATCAAACCAGTGACCTCTTGGTGCACCGGTCGATGCTCAACCAGTGAGCCACACAAACTGGGCAGGGCTGTCATTTTTTTATTTGACAATCTAAAGGAAAAGAGGTCAGGGTCAGTGCCCCTGACTAAACAGGAATTACATGTTTTAAAAATTCTTACAACACACCAGTTGAAAATCACTGGCCTAAAGAGTTATAAGTTGCTGCCCAGTCGGTGTGGCTCTGTGGATTGCGCGTCATCCAATGGACTGAGAGGTCCCGCTTCAATTCCAGTCAGGGCACAAGCTGTGTTACAGGCTCAATCCCCAGTTAGGGGGCATGCAGGAGGCAGCTGATTGATGTTTCTCTCTCACATCAATGTTTCTATCTCTCTTAAAAAAAAAAAATTAATAAAAAAATATTAAAAAAGAGTTATTAGTTGCTTAAACAAAATTTTTGAAAGTTTAAAATAAATTTTCTGCCCTGGTCAGGAGGTGGATAGTGCATCATTGGCCCTTGAACCAGAGTCGTGGGTTCAATCCCAAATCAAAGGCACATACCTGGATTGCAGGTTCAATCCCCAGCTCTGATCAGAGCATGTGGGGGAGGCAACCAATCGATGCCTCTCTCACATACATCCATGTTTCTCTCTCTCTCTCCACCTCTCCCTCTCTCCCTTCCACTCTCTCAAAAAAAAAAATCAGTGGAAAACATTCTCTGGTGAGAATTAACACAACAAAAAAAAATTTTCTATCTTCTTAAAATTAGCAAACTAATATGTGAAACAAATGTTCAGTCTTAGTCAAATGGGAGACTATTTGGAGTCTCTCACTTTGAAAGGAGTATATTTCCCACCCCACAGACATATGTAGGATGTGTGTATATGTATCATACTTTTTTTATATATTTTACACACACACACACAGTATGAGCAGTAAAAAATATCTGTATATCTATATACACACACACTCGTGTGTGTATATATATATATATATGCACATGTGTGTGTAACTCTGGCCTAGTAATTTCACTTCTTTGACTATATCCTAAAGGCAAAAAAAATCAAATGCTATGTAAATATATAGAAAATGTGTTACAACACCATCCAGAACAAAAGAAAAAAGATTCATGATTAACATTAGGAAATACTTTAATAAAGTATGATTTCCTGCCCTGGCCAGTGTGGCTCAGTCGGTTGGAGCATCATCCTATACCTTGAAAGGTAGTAGATTTGATTCCCAGTCAGGGCACATACCCAGGTTGCAGGTTCAATCCCCTGGTCTGGGTGAGCAGGGAAGGTAACCCATGGATGGTTCTCTCTCACATCAATGCCTCTGTCTCTATCATCCTTCCTCTCTCTATAATCAATAAAAATAAATAAATAAAGTATGATCTCCCAACTCAAGGACTTGGACCTTATATGGTCATGAATAATGATTATAATGCAAACGATGTAGCAAAACAGAAAAATGATTAGGGAAAAGAATGGAATACAAAACTATACCTATAATATAACTACATAATTTTACTATGTAAAAACTGAGATGTATACATAAAGTCAGGAAGGGAACATTAAAAAGTTTTATAAAATAGCCCAGCCGGTGTGGCTCAGTGGTTGAGCGTCGACCCATGCACCAAGAGGTCGCCAGGTGGGTTCCGGTCAGGGGACATGCCCAGGTTGTGGGCCAAATCCCCAGTGGGAGGCATGCAGGAGGCAGGCAATTGATGTTCTTTCTCATTGATGTTTCTATCTCTCTCTCCCTCTCCCTTCCTCTCTCTCTAAAATCAATAAAGAAAAAAAAATCAATCTTGAGAAGTGAATTTTATTCCATCATTAGAGGCAAGCAGACAGTTGGCTAGCTCAGTAGCTTTTAAACTTTTGGTTTCAGAACCCATGCATAGTCTTAAAAATTAAAGGTCCCCCAAAAGCTTTTGTTTATGTAGGTTATATCAATCAGTATATACCATATTACAAATTAAAATGAATCATTTTTTAAATCAATAACTCATCAAATAGTAACATACACACACATATTTTTTTTATCCTCACCCAAGAACATTTTTCCATTTTTGTTCAGATAGAGTGGGAGGGAGAGAGAGAGAGAGAGAGAGAAACATTGACATGAAAGTGACACATTGAGTGGCTGCCTCCCACACATCCCCAAGCGGGGCCAGGGACAAACTGCAACCCAGGTACGTGCCCTTTGCGGGAACCGAAGCCGGGTCTATCTGGACCGCGGGCTGACGCTCTAACCGCTTAGCCAAACCGGCCAGGGGCCATACACATATTTTTAATGAAAAATAAACTGTTCTCCAAAACAAAACATTTGACATTTTTGTAAATTTCTTTTATATCTAGCTAAATACAACACAGCTGGCCTCTCATACCCTGCCTCTGCATTCAGTCTGTTGGCACAGACTGATTAAAGTATATGAAGAAAATCCAACTTTCACACAGATATGTGTTATTAAAAGAAGTCTTTTATTTTTAATGTTTTTATGATTTTTAGAGAGAGAGGAACAGAGAAGGAGAGACAGAAACATCAATGAGAGAGAACTTCAACTGGCTGCCTCCTATATGCCCCGCACTGGAGATTGGGCCCACAACCTGGGCATGTGCCCTGACCAGGAATCGAACTGGCGACCTCTTGGTGCATGGGTCAACGCTCAATCACTGAGCCACACAGTCTGAGCCAAAAATAAGTCTTTTAATTACCTTTAGAGATAATGGTCCATATTCTTTTTTTAATATATCAAAATGTGAAAAGTGGTCATATCATACTCGGATAGATTGGTGTAACACTTTGAGTAGACAACATACTAGTCATTTGGAAAATGGAAATGATATCTCATTATACATCAAAAAAAACATATTCATTAATATGTTAATATCACCACTCATCTCATCCGAAAAGTCTGTAAGTATTACAAGCTGTTAGGCTCATGGTGGTGACTTAAATTTTCTAAAATTCCAATTTTTCATTTAAAAATTCAAATTTTGGCATTGCCATAAATACTGTCAATTGTGTTCCCGGAAGTGACTGGCTCACTTCCTTCACTTTTGCAAAAATATCCATAGTTGGTCATTCATTCTCTCAAGTAAAAATGGCGTTCCATAAAAAAAGAGGCTATTTAGTTCATAACGCAAAGAACTGAACAAGCACGTTTCTTTGAACAAGCCATCTTTCTTTGGTACGCAGCAGATGTGCTTTATGCAGACTTCCTAGTTCATCACATTCAAAAAAAGTATCTATTGCCCTTGTCAGTTTGGGCTCAGTGGTTAGAGTGTCAGCCTGTGGACCAAGGAGTCTTGGGTTCTATTCTGGTCAAGGGCATGTACCTCGGTTGCGGTACGGTCCCTAGCCCTGGTCAGGATCGTGCGGGAGGCAGCCAATCGATGTGTCTCTCACATAGATGTTTCTTTCTCTCTCTCTCTCTCTCTCCCTCCCTTCCTCCCTCCCACTCTAACTGAAGATAAATGGAAAAATATCCTCGGTAAGGATTAAAAACAAAACAAAAGATCTACTCAGGGTTGGGAGTTACAATTAATAACACTACTTCATCAAGGACAATCTTAAGTGATAGTGACATTTTATTTCACTGTGCATGCATGCTGGTACAGAAGACAGTAACAACCAGCATAATCTGGTACTACTCCCTTGATTTGTGGTAAGGCACCAGCAGTTTTACCCTCAATTGATTTTGTAACACCTTAGGGACCCTGAAGGATCCACAAGCCATACTTAAAGAACTTATGAGCTAGCTGAAGTAGCTTCTTAAACAGGCAGTATGTAGGCAAGTCAGGACCTAAAACAAGCTCTGTCTGACATTGAAGTCTACCATGTCCTCACTAGATTACACTGCTTCAGTGCTTCTCAGCACTACAGTCAGCCATTTGTATCTGCAGATTCCAGATTCTGTATTGCAGACTCACCCTCATTCAACCAACAGCATATCGAAAATATTTGGGGGTGGGGGGGTGCTATGTTTCTGCTGATATGTAGCATGTAGTTAGGCCTACAATGACTGTAGGCCTGAACATGTACAGACTTTATTTTTCTTGTCATTATTCCTTAAACAACTATTTACATAGCATTTACACTGTATTAGGTATTATAAGTAATCTAGATTTAAAGTATATGGGTGGATGTGTATAGGTTATATGCAAATACGATGCCATTTTATATAAGGGACTTGAGCATTTCAGGATTTTGGTATCTGTGGGAGGTCCTGGAGCCAATCTCCTGAGGATACCAAGGGAGAGCTGTATATGCTTGCCAGCATGTTTATTTATACTCATAACCCAATCCTGCAATTCCAATGGCCGAAAGGAAAGACAACTGTACAAGTCCCAAAGGACACATCTTACATTTAGTTTACTCAGTCAGCAGACAGTTAGAAGCTCCTATGCTTTTGATTAGCAACTGTTTTAAAGGGTCAAGTACAAGAGAAACAATGTTCACAGTTTGATCGCAGTCTTAAATTAACATGGGCTACTGGGCACCCAAATAAGTTTCAAATCTCCGCTCTGTCCCTTAACAGCTGTTAGAGTTTGGACTAATTTCTTCAATCTATTACTCTCAGTTTCCTTCTCTACAAAATGATCCAATCTTATAGAACTCCTGAGAAAATTTTACATTTTTATGTGAAAAAGCACTTTATTACCTTCAAAACACAAGATAAGTGTTAGCAAGAACTGTACATTTGGCTGAAGGTATACATAGCATAGAAGTAGTTTTATGATTTCAATTAATTTTCATATTTGAAGTTGGTTCTAACTTCCTGACCATCATGGCTGTAAATCATATATTAAAAAGTTCTCGATAACCCCTCAAATTTAATGTTATAAATAGAGGAAAACATTGCTTGGTTTATGTTAAGAAACTGCTTATACTAATATTCTTTATGTTAGCAAAATACAAATGTTTATAACACTTTTGAAAAGAAGTTACACGGAAATTTTAAGAAATCCACTCCTAAAATCTACTAACATATCACAGATGACATAATGGAGTCTCAATTTAGAAGCTGAGAACATGCAGATGTCAGATTTATTATAATTTGATCCATTCAGAGAATAGATTGAAAAGCCAAAATGAGCTCTCTAAGTAGTCAAAATAGGACTTTACTCAGCCAGCCTCCAACCACAACCTATTTACCCACATTTCTGCTCCTTTAGGCAGTCATCTGTAAGTCAGGAAATTGCACAGAAGACAGTAAGTCCTGTTAACATTCATAAATACTATACTGTTCACAATGTATATGTGTCTTATAGCCCGAACTCCATTGTGTGCATACAGCAAGCTGTGAATGTTCAGTTCACCTTTTGTTTCCCTATTTTAAAAAACTCTATAAACATATAGGTTTCCAACTAGGCTAAACACTGACATTAAGAATCTAAAGATTGCCCTGGCCGGTTTGGCTCAGCGGTTGGAGTGTGGGACTGCAGACCAAAGAGTCTCGGGTGGTGCAGGAGGCAACCAGTCTATGTGCCTCTCTCATATCAATGTTTCTCTCTCTCTTTCTCTCTCTCCTTCCCCCTCTCACTCTATCTGAAGATATATGGAAAAGTGTCCTCAAGTGAGAGAGAGAGAGAGAGAGAGAGAGAGAGAGAGAGAGAGAAAGAAAAAGGAAGGGGGGGGAGGGAGGGAGGAAGGGAGGGAGGGAGGAAAGGAGGGAGGGAGGAAAGGAGGAAAGGAGGAAAGGAGGAAAGGAGGAAAGGAGGAAAGGAGGAAAGGAGGAAAGGAAGAAAGGAAGAAAGGAAGGAAGGAAGGAAGGAAGGAAGGAAGGAAGGAAGGAAGGAAGGAAGGAAGGAAGGAAGGAAGGAAAGAGAAGGAGAGCAAGAGCAAGAAAGAGAGAAAGAGAGAAAGAGAGAAAGAGAGAAAGAAAGAAAGAAAGAAAGAAAGAAAGAAAGAAAGAAAGAAAGAAAGAAAGAAAGAAAGAAAGAAAGAAAGAAAGAAAGAAAGAAAGAAAGAAAGACAGTCTAAAGATTGCCTGACCGGTGTGGCTCAGTGGACTGAATGTTGTCCCATGGACTGAGAGGTCCAGGTTCAATTCCCAGTCAGGGCACATGCCTGGGTTTCTGGCTCGATCCCCGGTGGAGGGTGTGCAGGAGGTAGCCAATTGATATTTCTCTCTCACATCGATGTTTCTCTCTCCCTTCCTCTCTCTCTAAAAGAATTAATTTAAAAACAAAACAAAACATATTTAAGAGTCTAAAGATGCCCTGGCCAGTTTGGCTCAGCGGTTAGAGTGTCGGTCTGCGGACCAGAGAGTCCCGGGTTCGGTTTCCTCTAAGGGCACGTACTTCGGTTGCAGTTTGTCCCCGGCCCCAGTTGGGGTCGTGTGGGTGGCAACTAGTTGATGTGTCTCTCTCACATCGATGTTTCTCTCGCGCGCTCTTCCTCCCTCTCTCCTCCCGCTCTATCTGAAGATAAATGCAAAAATGTCCTCGGGTGAGGATAAAAAAAAAAGAGTCTAAAGATGACATGTGCCTCCTCCTGCCTTGAAACTCTTAAAAACAAAAAAACAAAAACCCAGCAGATGAAAAAATAAATGAACTAAATCTCTCTCATCCCATTCTAGCAGTGACGTGCTGTGAAACCACGCACCAACAATTTTCTAAACCTTTGCTATTCTCATTCCCACTAAGGAAATGATAAATTTTCAACAAAATATGACAGAAGTGAATAGAATGAATATAAAATTAGTGCCTAGAACCAAAGCATCTCCTATTAATCATAATAACTATGAGCAGTCCACATTTGTATTTTATATCTCCCCCTTCCCACAAAACAATAGTGGTGCATTCTATTTGCTTTGCAGGTATAATTTCAACAAACTCCATGAATAATTTGACCACTGCTTTTATTCACTGTAACAGTAACCAAGAATCCTGTCATACAGACTGAGGTAATCTAGCCAACCACCAGCTGCTGTTTTTTGCAGCACAAGCAGAAATACACATGTACTATGGACAGTACAAAGCTAAAACTCTGCTTATGAAATTTTACCTGTCCGTGTATGTCTCCACACACTGTTACTGGTGTCGATACTGGCTGAACATTTGACTCTTCCAAGAGGAGGTCACAAACATAGTCACATAGCCGCTGTAAGAAGAAAAGATAAAATGCAACCTTTTACTACAATATTAAAACTAAGGATCACATGACAAAAAGACAAGAACTAATACTTATATGGTTTGATAGGAAAGGAAACTGCCCTTTGATGATTCTGGGATTATGTTTATAGTAATTAGCTCCCAAAGTTTACAACCTACTATTTGCATTTTTTTAAAACCCTACCTTACTTCCATGTAGCTTAAGGTTAGTTCCAAAGAACAAATATGCCATGTTTGGCCTGTATTTTTTTAATAGTCTTTCATTACCACCTTCTTTCTCCTCATCTTGCCAGAAGCAAGAGCACTACTCATGTTAGGTTAGCTTCACAGAATAGCAATTAATGCTTTAATTTTTTTTTCTGCTACTGTACAATTTTTAAAGTAAAACAATATAGTGATGTTTTAAAGTACCTATCTCAGGACCTTATCCACCTTTCTTAAGTATCATGCCTTGCTGAAATAATATCTGGAATATTTTTTCAGGTACGCTCACCAAACCTCTGCAAAGAGAATTCCACCAAAAGTATTTGTAGAAATGCTTTGCTATAATTTGTACAAGAGTGGACAGAGTTTTCTTTTTGTTGCCATAAGGACTGCATGTTGTCAGGCACTTGTCCCATCCACACTCTCTTTCAGATTTCACATCTTTTAAAAAGAGACCTAACTTCCATCAGTGAAGGTCAGAGTCCATACTATGAATACAATTTAAATGTTTCCCCCAACATATCCTCTGACACAAGCCACCAAAGAAGCTCACCTCCCACTCTTCTTTCTATAATGCATCTCTAGGAGAGCAAAGTTCTCTGTTTCCTACAATGTTGATCTTTCTATATGCTCACTCTCAAGAAACTGTTGGTTAGTTGTAAATTTGAGGGCTCCACTGTTTACACCTTTTTAAAGGTCAATTATTAAAATGTTACCCAAACAAACCTATTATAAACTCCACCCTGAAGTAAGTCAGATTGTCCTTTAATATATATATTTTTTTCTTTATTGATTTTAGAGAGAGGAAGGGAGAGGGAGAGGGAGATAGAAACATCGGTGACAGAGAACGTCGACTGGCCGCCTCCTGCATGCCCCCCACTGGGGATCTGGCCCATAACCTGGGCATGTGCCCTGACAGGGAATCGAACCGGCAACCTCTTGGTGCATGGGTCGACGCACAATCAGTGACCCACACCAGCCAGGCATCAGTCAGATTGTCTTTCAAAGAGGCCTGTCCTGCCCTGCCGGTGTGGCTCAGTGGTTGAGCATCAACCAACCTATGCACCAAGAGGTCGCCAGTTCGATTACCAGTCAGGGCATATGCCCAGGTTGTGGGCCAGATCCCCAGTGGGGGGCATGCAGGAGGTGGCCAATCGATGTTCTCTCTCATCAATGTTTCTCTCTCTCTCTCTAAAATCAATCAATCAATCAATCAATCAATCAATCAATCAGTCAATAAAGAGGCCTGTCCTCACCCTGCATTATCCTGCCCTTCTTTCCCAATTGCTTTTTCCCAAATTGCACTTTATTGTCATGCCATCAACCTGTAGTGAGAGACATGGTAGGAAACAGGCTTCTATAGATCTTGTCACTGCACACTATAAAAAGGGTACACAGGATGCTGTGATTAAACAGCTGCCTTCAAGGAGGACCCAAGGAAGGAATGTTTCTATCAAAGATAAATGTGATTTCCCAGAGAAGCTTGTTTTTATCATCTTAAAGACTATATGAATTTTCTACTTGATCATTTCCCATCTTTCAGTAGGCTCCTAGAAAGCTTAGGACCTAATTTCAAAGAAGAAACCTGATCATCATAGCTTTTATTTTATATATATTTTTTACTTTTACTGTTGGCTTTATCTTGGTTTCCTATCTTTATTATCTCTGCCTCATTTTTCTTACTTATTCTGAATATAATTTATCTTGCTGTGTTGAATGAATCTTTGTAAACCACTCTGCATCCTTTCGGAACAAAGTGAGTTATCATTTAATTAACATTTTAAACTAATCACAGCACAGATTCCTGAGGGACTCTCCATGGTTCCCATATTTGAAATGTGCCAGAATCGGCACTCACATATGACTGGCTCTCCTAGCCCATAATGCCTCCTTAACTGCAAGAAGACTGGTCCATATCCCCAGTACTGACCTGAAATTAACAGTAGACTATAAAGAACATCACTGTCAAACCCTGACAACCTCAAAGGCCAATAAATGTCTGGAGTACACATGTCAACTACTCAGGCAGCATCTTGAACCCGAGGCCAGGCATACTGAGTAAAGTAACAGCTGCCTCTTGTAACTGTCACTTCTGCAGTCCTAACTGAGGATTTAGTTACGTCTCCAAAGCTATTGCCTCTCATTTCTCCAGTACAGCAATAGCTTACAAATTTCGTATCAAGCAAACACAAAAATAAGAAGTCTATGAAGCCCTGGCCAGTTTGGCTCGGCCCATGGACCAAAGGGTTGCAAGTTCAATTCCCAGTCAAGGGCATGTACCTGGGTTGCAGGTTCCATTCCCAGCCCAGTCAGGGTGTCTTTCTCAGATCGATGTTTCTCTATCTCTTTCTCCCTCCCCTGCTCTACCTAAAAATTAATGGAAAAATATCCTCAGGTGAGGATTAAAAAAAAAAAAAGACCAAGTCTATGAAATCTCAGTACAAACTGTACATATGTCAGCCAACTATACATACAGTGGCCTTACAGAGCCCAGCCTTGCCATGGGAGAAGTCTCTCCAAAGTCCTTCACAGTTTTGTTCCGCTGCTTGGTTTATAGAAGTGTGGTTACTCTTACTGCTCCAAAACAGGCACTAAGGCAAGATTCTTAATCTTATCCCAAATTTAGGGCAAACTCTACCCATTTCTCCCCATGGTGCCCAATTAATTCCTAATCTTTGAACAAATACAAGTTCATGGCCCCCATTCTTAGGATACCCTATTTCCCTTATCTACCTTTTCCTTAAGATACTCATTCATGACCCTGGACAGTTTTGCTCAGTGGTTAGAGCATCGGTCCGTGGACCAGAGAGTCGCGTGTTCAATTCCGGTCAAGGGCACGTACCTCACTTGCAGTTCGGTCCCTGGTCGGGTCGTGCAGGAGGCAACCAGTCGATATGTCTCTCTCACATTCATGTTTCTCTCTCTCTCTCTCTCTCTCTCTCTCTCTCTCCCACTGTCTGAAAATAAATGGAAAAATATCCTCAGGTGAGGATTAAAAAAAAAAAAAAAGATACTCTTTCATGGTTCCATTCTATTCTTTGCTCCTGTCCCATTCCCCTTTGTCCCTCAAATGCACTGGGTTTTAACTTCTCAACCACAGCACCACTACTGATAATTATTTTTGTGGGGGGCTTCTGTCCAGTGCAGTATAGGATGTTCAGCAAAATCTCTGGCTTCTACACCCACTAGATACCTACAGTAACCTCCCTTCCCCCAGTTGTGACAAACAAAAATGTCTCCAGACATTGCCAAATATCCTCTTGAGTGCAAAATAACCCCCAGTTGAGAACTACTAATCTAGACCTTTCTCCTGAGTTTAATACTACTAGAAAAGTGAGTGCCTGGAGCACACATGGCAAGCAATAATTATTTGTTAACTAATCAACCTGTGCATCCAAGTCTTCTGAATATCTCTACCTCAATGTCTTGACTTGGCAGAATGTCAAATCCAGTATGCCCAAACCAAACCTTGCATTCCTTAATCTAGTTATTGTATTAACTAAATAATTCATGACAGAAACCAAGAGATTACACTGAACTCTTCCCTCCCCCTCATCACCTAGACCTACTCTTGTCAACAGGTCCTATTATACGTCACATTCTCATGTCACCTGGTCTATTGCTTCTATGACATTCTTGCCCCATTCCAATTCATGGTCCACAATGTTGCCATAATATTTCTAAAACCTACTGTCACTTCCTTTAAAACCTCTCAAGGGCACTCCTGTGTTTATGCCAGTGTTTCCCAAAATCCATTCAGATACCATCATCATGATTTTGTCATATTCCTACCACATACAACAGTGTATTCCTATAATAGTTTTCTTTGAATCAACCTTTTTTTAAGTCACATTTTAAACAGTATCAAAATGTCACAGTATGATGTTTTCCCCTAAAATATAAAAACATTTCTAAGTGTTTAATCATGTACCACCTAAAAGATAAAAATCTAAGTTTATCAGCCTAGTTTGCCATGATTTGTCCTCTGCCTATCTTCCCAGCACCACTTCTAGGCATACCAACTGCCTCAGATTCCCCAAATCAACCATGTTCGTTCTTTCAGATTAAGCTATACCATGGCCATGGTATTTATTCTGCTTGCATGTTCTTTCCTCCCTATTTTGTCTACCTGAACAAACTCTACTCATCTTCTCATTGCTCCCCCTTTGTGAAACCATCTCTGTCTTCAGAATTAGATGCCACTTCTATGTTTCCCAATATCCTAGACAGCCCTCTATTTTAGCCCCCGTCACACCATGCAATGATCATTTGTTTACTTCCCATATCTCCCTTACTATACTGAGAGCCCTTCAAAGGCAAAGACAAGTATGGGATTCTACATCTAGCACCCACAGGGAACAGTACTTGACACAGGAAACATTTAAAGAAATGTTTGTTGTAATGCAGGATACAGTTTGATTCAACAAACCTCAACTGATTGTCTATCACATACAAGGCAGTGTTTTAAAACTGTGGAGAATACAATAAATAGGATATGACCCTGGTCCTCAAGAAGCTTGTATTACAATGGTAGAAATGGACACATTTACTATCATACAAGATAGAATACTATAAGTGGTAAAATGGAGTAAAAGTGCTATAGGGAAAAGGTTAGTACAGAAAAGAAAGAATGGGAGTTTTGGGGGGGGTTTACTCTTTTTTTGTTAACCCTCACTCGAGGTTATTTTTCCATTGATATTTAGAGAGAGTGGAAGGGGGGAGGGAAGGAGAAACATCAATGTGAGAGAGACACATTGATTGGTTGCTTCCTGCAGGACCCTGACCAGGGCTGGGGATGGAACCTGCAACCCAGATACGTGTCCTTGACCAGAAATCAAATCCGAGACCCTTCGGTCCACACGCCAACGCTCTAACCCAAGCCAAACCAACCAGGGCAAATGGGAATTTTTTTTTTTTAATCCTCACCCAAGGATATTTTTCTATTTTTTTGTTCAGCTAGAGAGGGAGGGAAAGAGAGAGAAATATGGATGTGAGAGAGACACATCGACTAGTTGCCTTCCGCAAGGCCCCAATCAGGGCCAGGGACGAACCGCAACTGAGACATGTGCCCTTGATCAGACTCGAACCCAGGACACATTGGTCCCTGGGCCCACGCTCTAACCGCTGAGCCAAACTGGCCAGGGCAAGAATGGGAATTTTTTTTTTTTTTTTTAATCCTCACCGGAGGACATTTTTTCATTTTTTGCTCAGATAGAGTGGGAGGGAGAGAGAAGGAGAGAGAGAGAGAGAGAGGGAAACATAGACGTGAAAGGGACACATCGAGTGGCTGCCACCCGCACGACCAACGAGGGCCGGGGACAAACTGCAACCGAGGTACATGCCCTTAGCAGGAACCGAACCCGGGTCTCTCTGTACCACAGGCCGACGCTCTAACCGCTGAACCAAACCGGCCAGGGCAAGAATGGGAATTTTTAATAGCAAATAAATTCAGGCATGTACTCTGCTGACTCACTAAGGCAAAAATCACTTAAACCTCATCAATTCCTGGCTTTGATATCTACTCTATCACAAGGACTGTGTAAATGACAGAATAGACACGAAGGTGCTCAGAAAACTATAAGTAGCTATGTAAATTCTAATCATTGCTAGTAATTCCAGGAGTTCTGCACGGAGAAAATGGCATCTGAGCTAAAGCTCAAAAAGCATGGAGGGTATTGCATAGAGGAAGCATAGGTGATAGTTAGGGACATGAACCCTGGAGCCAGACTTGCCTAGGTTTGAATCCCAACTCCTCCACTTACTTACTAGCTATATGACTTTGGAAAGTTACTTGATCTGACTGTGCTTCAGTTACCTGTTTGTAAAATGGGGCAAATGTTAGTACCCAACTCACAGAGTATTAAATAATTTAATATTTGTGCTATGTACATATTAAATAGGTAACAGAGCCTGGCTGGTGTGGCTCAGTGGATTGAGTGTCGTCCCATGGACTGAGAGGTCCTGGTTCGATTCCTGGTCAGGGCACATGCCCAGGTTGCAGGCTCAATCTCTAGTAGGGGGCGTGCAGGAGGCAGCTGATTGATGTTTCTATCCCTCTCTCCCTCTCTCTCTCTCTTAAAAATCAATTTAAAAAACATTAAATAAATAAATAAATAGGTGACAGAAACCGACTGAAAAGTAAGGAAGTACAGGGCATGTTGTCAGAAAACAGCAGTCCAATGTGCTTAGAATGGAAGGTTTAAAAAAAAAAGGGTGATAAAGTGGAAGACATACCTAGAAAAGCAAGCTATTTGCCATCCTATAAAGGTTATTTTAACTGTATTTGAAAGAGCTCTGCACAAGGAGGTTTTCCAACCTAATTCATGGATCAGCTGGACACCCTCAGGCAGATCATAAACTCTACAAAGCTGAATTCCCCCTCAGTAAAATGAGAAGGGTACAGAACTAGATGAACTCTGATTTTCTCTCAGCTCTGCAATTCTAGGAAATGAGCTGGGGAGTTGTTAGAGGTGTGCACTATCCCATTCATTACCTACAGCCACATGTACCTACCTATTGAGCACCTGAAATGTGACTGGTCTGAACTGGGATTTGTCATAAATGTAAAATATACACTATATTTCATATACTTAGTACAAAAAAGGGAAAATATTACATTAGTAATTTTATATTAATTACATGTTGAAATTAAGTTAAATATTACGAAAATTAATTTCACCTGTTTCTTTTTTACTTTTTTAAAAATGTATTTTGTGGCTCACCTTTCTGAGCATTTTATTTCTACTGGACAGCACTGTTACAGACTATTTTCAGATTACACAAGAGAAATGTGATTCTGTGGCCAAAGAGACAAACAAAATGCAAGGAATTATCAGAAAGTCTTCAAAACACTCTTCTGGCCCCATGGTGTTGCCTAAGTCCTGTACTACGTTCAATTTTCCTTGCATTACCTGAAGAAAGACACAATGTAAAACCAAACAACTCAGGTAAGCAGAATGATCAATAAGACAGGCAATATGGTGATTGACAAGTATGTATGGAAGGATAAAGACTACGATATATGCCCTGGTCGGTTTGGCTCAGCGGTTAGAGCATCAGCCTGTGGACCAAAGAGTCACAGGTTCAATTCCGGTCAAGGGCACTTACCTAGCGTTCGGTTCGGTCCCCAGCCCTGGTCAGGAGTCCTGTGGGAGGCAATCAATCAATATATCTCTCTCACATTGATGTCTGTGTGTGTGTGTGTGTGTGTGTGTGTGTGTGTGTGTGTGTGTGTGTGTGTGTCTGTCTCTCTCCCCCCCTCCCTCCCTCCCATTCTATCTGAAGATAAATGGAAAAATATCCTCGGGTGAGGATTAAAAAAGACTACAATATATGACAATAATCTATAAAATGAGATAGAGGCTGAGTGAGAAGGTACGAAAGGTTGTTCACCAAATATCAGAAAAAAGCAAGGGAAAATTGTTTGAAGCTTTATGGAGACATTTCAGACAAAGGTACAACTTTGCAGAGCAGGTAGCCTTATACAAAAAACTCAGGGATGGCTCAGACTAAACATAAAAGTGAGTTCTACAAAGATTACATTAATTATTAATCCATAGAAGTAGTTACTATGGAATTACACAATGCTTTGTGTTGCATCTCTGAGATAGACACTAGTTCTCCCAACCCCTACCATGGTAACTGTCTTCAGTTCCTCAGTAAAAAACTGAACACCAACTCAATGTGCAATTTCTTTGCTTACGTGTCACCTTTAAGAACCATCTAAGAGATCAGACAATCACCAGCCTAAATACTTAAGTTTAAATATTCAATAAACCTGCCTTTTATCATTCATTCTTCCACTTAGCCAGATACAGAATCTGTATCTTCTATGACCGCTTTGAAATCTTTATTGTGGATGAGAATCACATGACCTCTTTTTCAAGAAAGGTTATACTTTGGTCCACTCACTTTTTAATTTCATCCTTAGTCCTTCAAAACAGTTATATAGATTTGATCCAGTACTAGTGATTTAACCACTTCCAATTTAGGTATAGAGAAATCATGATTAGATCTAGGATACCCTATGCGCTTATTATTTTATTTAGTGCCTCCAACTTCTAGTCAGTTTAAACACAGTGAATTTCTGTCTTTTCTACCAGAACAAATCTTTTCCATATGATCATTAAGTGGCCCCAATGATCAAACTTTTCTTCCTCTGACAGAATCTTTAACATTGGCTTTAAAGCCTCTGAAAAGGTGCTCCTGGAACCCAGCTGGTGTGGCTCAATGGTTGAGTGTCAACCAATGCACCAAGAGGTCGCAGGTTAGATTCCCAGTTAGGGCACATGCCCACGTTGTGGGCCCGATCCCCAGTGGGGGCCATGCAGGAAGCAATCAATATTCTCTCTCACTGATGTTTCTACCTCTCTCTCCCTCTCCCTTCCTCTCTCTCTAAAATCAATAAAGAAGAAAAAAAAATTTTTAAAAGCCCTGGCCGGTTTGGCTCAGCGGTTGGAGCGTCGGCCTGTGGACCAGAGAGTCCTGGGTTCGGCCCCCGCTAGGGGCACGTACCAAAAAAAAAAAGGTGCTCCTGGAATACTTTCTTGGCCCTCCTAATTTCAGTTTGCACTTCATGCCAAGAAGTAAAAACAAAATTAAATTTCTTTAAATACACCAAAGATAAAAAATAAATAAATAAATAAATAAATAAATACACCAAAGATGAGCAAATTAAATCACAAGCAATTAATCTGATAAAAACATTTCCAAGACAAAAAAAAAGTCTCCACTTAAAAGAAAAACTCATAATTGTCCCCTATAGTTTCCCAGAAGATTTTTTTTTAAGTTTCTCAAGAAATAGATACACTCCGAATACAGTCCAATTGTGTTGCAAGGGGAAATGAAATGGTTTAATATTTCCTTGAGGTGGGAAGGAAATCTAATGTTTATCAAACTAAGAGGTCTTAAGAAAATCCAACTGATTATCCAAAGCATTTCAATATTCAATTTCAAGTTATCATCAACATACATTTTCATAATAAGCAACATTTTACTGATTATAAACACAAAGTTTAAAATACCTTTACATATGCTAAAGAAGAAAATTGCACCTCAATTCACTGATATGCAAAAACCCACTTCACCCATTGGATGAACAATGCTTCCAAAAGATGTCTGGTGGGTTGTCCATGAACTGGGAACCAATGTTGCTTGTATCTTTGTTTCCTAAAAAAGCATCTAGCAGAAAGAAGCCACGAAGGACTCAGAAGAGCATGAAAGCTACATTTCTACTAATATTGGCCTTGTCCTCATTTTAATTATCCTATTAGGAAGGGGGAAATGCACAAGAATGACTCCCCTATAAGATAGCACATATAAAACTATAAGTACAAAAGTTACATTCACAACAGCTCCTTTGGCTTTCAACATTTTGCATACTTGTTGACTGTCGTTAAATATCAACTTCCTGTACCAAGAGATAGCAAAAGAAAAAACCTGTAACATCTTCCTTAAGAGAAAAAATTCATGGACAAAGATAAACTGCATTAAACCCACAGCCTAAAGAATAAAAAGAATTCAAAAGCTACTGACAGTTTACCCACTTACCACATAGCCAATGGAAGTTAATTGAATAAAATAGACAGTATTACTAACCGCTAAACACTGCTAGACACCTAAGTCCTGGTTTAACAAACGCATAAAAATAGTTGTCAAAGACTTAACATTCACTCCTTTAGCCACACATACATTTACTGTTACTTGGACTCGGCAGTAACAAAAAAAACCTCCATTAGGAAGCCAAGAAAATGCAATCCTGAGTTAAGAAGGGATCATGGGGGAACAACTTAAAGAACAGAGAAGTATTTGCATTGAAGGACTACTAAATGATCCACTTAAATTAGCTTTGTCCACATTAATGAGCTCAACAGCGTCCACGAAAACGGGATTCGCATCCGATAAGCAGAGGAAAACCAACACTCCTGAAAAGCAATTGGGAGGAGTGGCAGGGAAAGAGGGAGCCTTGACGTTGGCACATCTCCACCCAGCGGCTCCGGCCCACCGTCTGCCCAGTCCTCAGGAACTAAGCGCACTGAGGCCGCGTTCCCGGGGCCGGGGACATCTGTCAGACGCCGGCCACCCGCGCTCCTGTCACCACCTCTGGAGGGATGACCCCATCTCGAGGGCACTGCCCGCCGGAGCTCGGTTCGGACTCCGGGACGCCGGAGATGGGTTATGGGAAAGGAGTCTTCCTTGCACAGCTGTTAGGGCTCGGAGCCCTGAACCAGCCCGAAGGCCAGGAGGGGCAACCCTGGGGCAGAGGCCGCGACATCCCTCGGGATACCTGCTACGGACCGGGGACAGCATTCGGGGGACTCCGGCTCCCCCCTCGCTCCCCGCGCGACGCCAAATCGCACTGGGCCGCTTAGCACCGCGTCAGGCCCTCCACCAAGCCGGGACGAGATGCTGGCGGGGGTCCCGCGCAGAGAAGGGCGGGCCGGCGGGCGCCCCACTGCCGGAAGGGGCGAGCCCCATCAGCAACACTCCCACCCCGACCCAGCTCACCTTCAGGTCGTTCTCCGGAAGGTACTTGCAAAGCCGCGCTATCTCCACATACTTGTCCAAGTCTAGGGGCGCCATTTTAGAAATAACAAGCCCCGACGGCGGCGGCGGCGGCGGCTGAAGTAGCGGCGGCAGCGGCAGAGGCCGAAGCCGGAACTCTCCCTACGTCACGTCCGGCCCGTGAGAGGCGTCTGCGCAGCGGCGTAAAGCTTGACCCGAGTCTCCCCGCTGCCTCGACACGCCCCACGCCTTCTCCCGCTGAACTCGGGCTGCAGGCCCCGAGGGGTCCCCTCCGTCCGGTCAATGAAACCTGCTGGGACCCGTAGTTGTCTGCCGCGGGGAATGCTGGGATTTGTAGTTTTTAGTAGTGGCCAGCGAAGTCTCTTTTCCTCTGTGTCTTTCCTCCAGACTTTCATCCCTGGGGACCTAGCGAGGCTTTTCCGATCAAAGCAACGAAGTAGGTAACCCGAATCATTCCCTGGTTTCTCACTTTGACCCATTTAATCATTCTCTCACCCGAACATCTTTAGTTAAAAATTAGGTAAGCCTGGTCCTGGCCAGGTGACTTAGCTGGTTGGAGCGTCATTCCGTGCGCCAAAGGGTTGCGGGTTCCATTCTGGTCAGGGCACATACCTGGGTTGCAGGTTTGAATCCCTCCTGGTGGGGGTATGTATGGGAGGCAACCCATGGCTTTCTCTCTCACATCGATGTTTCTTTCCGTTTCTCTCTCTTCCTCTTCCTCTCTCTCTCTAAAATCAGTGAAAAACATGTCCTCGGGTGCAGTTTAAAAAAAAAAAAAATGGATTTAAAAGAAAAGTAGGTAAGCCTGGCCATAGTAATCTGCTTGCACCTTTGCTAGGCCTTGTGAAAACCTTGCCTAAATCTGTGGCAGAGATGTCAGGCTACCAGTCTTCCAGCCTGGAAGGAAGAGAAACAATTTAGTAAAGTGTTTCTTATGCTAAATGCTATATAAATGCTGTTTTTCTGTTTAATCCTTATAACAACTGATAGAAAAGAAAGACTTGGAGGGGTTAAGTAACTTGCCCCAAATCTCAAAGGGAATAGGCAGAAGGAGCCTAGATTGGAATTTAGGTCTAGCTGGTTTAAGTATACCGCAATGTGAGTCCCCCAGGGAAGGGCGTTTTTGTTGTACCCTCAGTGCTAACAACAGGACCTGGCACTAGTGTACTTTCAACATTCGGTTCATTCAACAGCTTTTATTGAACACCAACTATGTGCCAGGTACAGTTGTAGGCACTTGGGATATTCAGCAAATAAAATAGACAAAGATCCCTAGCTTCAACACATAGCTACAGTCTAGTAGAGGAGACAGAACATAATAAATAACTGCACAGTATATTAGAAAGCAATGGGGGGGGGGGGCAGCAGGATAAGGGAGATGGGATGATGCATTTTAAAGAACCAACAAAGAGGTGGGGGGTGGTTGGCTAGCCATGCAGGTACTAGAGGAGAGTTATAAGGAAGAGCTGATACAGAGGCCCTAAGATGGAAGCATATCTAGAATCTTGGAAATGGCAACATTAGTGTGGTTCAAGCAAGGTGAGAGGAATAGGAGAGGAGATGAGAAAAAAGAATGTTTTCTTTTTTTCTCTGATTTTTAGTTTTAATGTAATAGGGAGTTATTGCAGGGTTATGAGCAGAGGAGTAACGTGATCTAACTCATTTTAGAAGGTTCTGGTTCTATATGAGACTAGGAGACAACGGTTGCAGCTGAGAGACCAGTTAGGAGACATGTAATTCAATAGTAGCAGGTTCTCAATAAATGTTTGTTGTTCAAGTGGCCCTGCACTGGATCTTCTTGCTCTAAAGTGTATTTTGGGCCCGGCTGGTGTGGCTCACTGGTTGGGCGTCGACCCATGCACCAAGAGGTCACCAGTTCGATTCCTGATCAGGGCACATGCCCAGGTTGTGGGCCCGATCCCCAGTGGGGGGTATGCAGGAGGTGGCCAATCAATGTTCTCTCTCATTGGTGTTTCTGTCTCTCCCTCTCCCTTCCTCTCTCTAAAATCAATAAAGAAAAATAAATAAATTAATTAATTTAATTTAAAATAAAAAAGAAGTCCGGCCCGTGTGGCTCAGTGGTTGAGCATCAACCCATGCACCAAGAGGTCACCGGTTCGACTCCTGGTCAGGGTACATGACCAGTTTGTGGGCTCAATCCCCAGTGGGGGGCATGCAGGAGGTGGCCAATCAATGTTCTCTCTCATTGATGTTTCTAACTCTCTCTCCCTCCCCCTTCCTCTCTCTAAAAATTAATAAAAAGGGCCCTGGCCGGTTTCGCTCAGCGGTTAGAGTGTCGGCCTGCAGTCCAGAGAGACCCAGGTTCGGTTCCCGCTAAGGGCATGTACCTCGGCTGCAGTTTGTCCCCGGCCCTGGTTGGTCGTGCGGGAGGCAGCCACTCGATGTGTCCCTTTCACGATGTTTCTCTCTCTCTCTCTCCCTCTCTCTCCCTCCCACTCTATCTGAACAAAAATGGAAAAATGTCCTCAGGTGAGGATAAAAAAAAAAAATTAATAAAAAGGGAAAAATTTTTTAAATCAATAAAGAAAAAATAAATTAGCCTGACCCTGGCTGTTTTGGCTCAGCGGTTAGAGCGTCGGCCTGCGGACCAGAGAGTCCCAGATTCGATTCCCGCTAAGGGCACGTACCTCAGTTGCAGTTTGTCCCTGGCCCCGGTTGGGGTAGTGTGGGTGGCAACCACTCGATGTCTCTCTCTCACATCAATGTTTCTCTCTCTCTCTTCCTCCCTCTCTCCCTCCCACTCTATCTGAAGATAAAAAAAAAAAAAAGCAAAAATGTCCTCGGATGAGGATAAAAATAAATAAATTAGCCTGACTTGTTCCCACAGCAGTCTTAAGACGTTGGTACCCGGCTGGTGTGGCTCAGTGATTGAACATTGATCCATGCACTAAGAGGTAGCCGGTTCGATCCCCAGTCAGGACACATGCCCAGGTTTTGGGCCAGATCCCTAGTGGGGGGCATGCAGGAGGCGGCCAATCAATGTTCTCTCTCATCAATGTTTCTGTCTCTCCCTCTCACTTCCTCTCTCTCTAAAATCAATAAAGGAAAAAAAAATTTTTTTAAAGAATAATACTTACCTTATAGGCTTATACTGAGGTTTAATAGAGTTAATATATGGAAAAGGCTTAAAACAATGTTATGAACAGAATAAGTGCAATGTGAGTGTTAGCTTGGAGTATTGGGTGGACAAGAAAGGCCTTTCTGAAGAGGTAACATTTAAGATGTTAGGGGGGAAAAAGTATAGGGGAATATGCTCAGAGTTTCTTGTTGAAAATAAATTCCAAGTGAGGAAAAGATGCTATTGTTGTTGAATTTTTTTTTTAATCCTTACCTGTGGATATTTTTTAATTTATCTTCAGATAGAGAGGGAGAAAAAGGGAGAGAAAGAGAGAAACATCGATGTGATAGAGCCACATCGACTGGTTGCCTCCCACACGACCCCGACCAGGGCCAGGGACAAACCACAACCGAGGTACGTGCCCTTGTCCGGAATCGAACCCACAACTCATTGGTCCGTGGGCCGAGGCTCTACCGCTGAGCCAAACCAGCCAGGGCGAATTTTTTTTTTTTAATGACTGTCCTCTTTGGAAAACTGGCAATTACTTTTTTTCATCTCTGAACTTAGTAACTGGGAATGAATCCTACTAAAAATGCCTTCCCAGAATTGGGAAGGAGGACAAATAAAGTGCTTGAAAGGAAGGTGTCACCAGCATCATTGCTTCCCTTGTGGATAAGTCAGTGAACAGGTATGTAATGAAAGCAGATGGTATCCTCTTTCAGCAAAAATAGGTGGCAGTCCTCACATTACCAAACTGGCAGTAAAAAGCTCCTTCCTGCAGGCCCACCTCATTCGATGAACCTCACTGTTGACATCCAGAGCAGAGAGAGGGAAGCATCCCTGAGTGTTGGGCAAGTTCTTAGAAGATGTTACAGAGTCGGTTTGCTGAGCTTGCTGACTGAAATATGTTATTAATCTTCCTTGCACAAAGCACAAGATATAGGCTCCTGGTTCTGCCATTCACGTGAGTTAGTCATTTTAGTTTCTCTGGGCCTTGATTTCCATTATAAAAATAGATCTCAGAAGTTCCTTCCAGCACTTTCTGAAATGTGATTTCTAGTCTAAAAGCATAGGTCCCACAATTAAAACTGGCTGCTCTTTTGCCCACAAACCTCTTCCAATTTTTCTTGTTTATCTGCACCTCCAGCATGGCACCTTGAAATAGATCTACCCAAAAGACACAGGGGACGTCAAAACATTCTGCAGCTCTGAGCAAAAATCTCCATCTAGATGCACATGGACATATGGCAGAACCAACCTGGCCTTGGTTTTCTTTGCTGAAGGAGAGCAGGATGACTGAGTACTTCTAAACTCCTCTTTGGCAGACAGTCAGTGGAGATTTTCCCATTAATATGGGAATTCACAGAGACTCCAGGTGTTTGAAATAGGATATTTGAGCAATGAGAGAGCTGCAGACCTCAAATTCCATTTTGTCAATAAACTTTCATATGGTTTCAAGGAGCTGAAGGATTTACCAACTGACTTTTCACCTGTACTATCCAACCGTCTCAGCTGTTCCCTCTGTGAGGTAGGTATTACTGTTCCCATTGTAGACATGAGGAAATTAGGGCTCTGAGAGGGTAATGAACTTGCCAAATGCCAGGGTTAGATGGTTAATGCTGGAGCCTGGATTTGAACCCAAGTTTGTCTCTCTCCTTCCTACTATGCTACCATAGCTCTGTACTTAAGGAGCTCCCGTGTTTCCTTCCTTAGCTGTTTTCTGTATTTCCTAGGATACAGCAACTGGCCTCAGCCCTCCTAAGTGGTTGTGGGATTCTCTAAAACATAGACATAGGTGAGCCACCTCTTCATTTTGAGGAAAGCCACAGAGAACCGATGGTTATGGAAACCAGAGATAATGCAGATGAATACTTCCCATTCAGGACTGGTGTCTAGGGTTGGTTTATAGCTAGGAATAACATTACACTTTACAGAGGACTATCTGCGCCAGCGGATGGGCACCGAGCACTTTATATACATTAGCTCAAGTATTCCGCATCATAACCCTGCCACACAAATCTTAGCTCCACCTTACAGGGGCGACACCGAGGCCCAGAGAAAAGTAACTTCCCCAGGAATAGATACTCCCATTGACTATCTTTTTATTCCTTGCACTTTTTACAGACGTACCTAGTTATTTGTTTTTCTGTTTAATCTCTCTCTCTAGTTCCATTGTAAAGTCCAGGAGGCCAGGACCCTTGCTTGTCTGGTTCGCCATCGTGCCTGCCATAGTTATACACGCTAATTCTGGAATGAGTCAGCCGTTTAAGGCGCAAAGTTTGAACTGGCCTGAAGACTGCGCAGGGAGGCGTCTCGCCCAAGAAAGCACCCTTAACTGTCCCTTTCAGAAACCATTTCTAACGGCCTAACAGCCGCTGGAACTGAAAACATCCTAGCCCCTGTAGGATAATCCAGAACTGGGTCATCCAAGTGGACGCCCAAACGCCGGCATTTCTCTTGTTAATCGCTTTCAAGTAGCCCTGCCTTACTGACTCGGCCGGCAGGTAAGACCTCGAGAACAGCTGGCCTATTTGGTGCCCCAGAAATGCATAGTCAGACCTACACCCCGGCCGGGAGGACCCCTCCCCGCCCCCTCTAAGGGCGATCTCTGGGGGACCCTGCGGGCCGAGAGCAGCGGAGCAGTTGGCTGCCTCGCTCTTCCGGGGTCTGGGACTGAGCGAAGGCCCAAGCCCCGCCCTCGTTGGGGGCGGAGCCACGCCCGGGACTGGCCTAAGCCGCCGCTGGTAATGCGAACTGGGGCTGGGGGTCGCAGGACACGATCCTGGGGCGGGGGCGGCCTCATCCTTTAGGGGAGTGGGAGTGGGCCCGGGCTGGGTGGCCGGGGGTGGGGGGTGGGGGCTCCTCCGGCTCTGGCCTGGGCACACTGACGGAAAGGAGCCGGCCTGTTCTCTTCCGACCCTGCCTCCTATCCCCTGTCACTGCCATGGGGGGATGAGACTGGGGGATATCCCACCCATGCGAAGTTTATCCCACTGAGCTTTAGGCTTTGGAGACAGCAGTCAGTGACTTAAGGCCAAGGTTGAATTTACCCATTCATTTCCCAGAAGTCTCATCCATTTTCTTCATTCACTCAACCCTCACTTCTACTCCGTGCCGGGCCCATAGGTAGGTTCTCTGAAGGAATTTGACAGGCCCAGTTCTCTTGGAATCTAGTCTAGAGACTTTTACGCAGGTAATTACATTCAGGGTGATCCCTGCAATGATGGTGGTTTAATAGACACCTTCAGAGAGAGAAGGAAGTAATTTGAGGATGTTAAATAGAAAGCAACAAATCAGTGAAGATTTTACTGAGGAGGGTTCATGCCACTGGGATGTGGAGGTTGACTAGGAAGGAAAGGAACATTGCAGGTAGGGGAAACAGCAGGGGATGCAAGTTATGAAAGGGCTTGTCATGTTAGAAGAACAACAAATATAGCAAGAACAACTCAATATAGCTAGAAATTGTGGAGGTGAGTTCCTGGAAAGAAAGTTGAGACCAGAAAGCTTTGCACGTGATGATGAGGCCAGGATTCATCCTAGAGTTCAGTATTTCTCAGCCTTTTGAAATGATAAAACATAAACATGACAAAAATTTATTTTGATACATGCCTCTTCCCCATGAAAATTACATACACAGAAAACTTTAGCCAAAACACTTCTGTAATTATGTTAAGAAAGTTATGTTATATTTGCATCCCAAATATAACTTTATATCAGAAGGTTGGTAATGCTTATTCAAATTCATCAGATCCTAAAAATTGGTACATCAACAGGAAAAGTTTTGAAGAGGGAAGTGATATGATTTGTTCTGTGTTTTAGATAGAAGGTAATTGTAAATGTCTAAAAAAATGCCTTTCTTTCTTGTATGTAGAACACCATGAAGCAGCTGCCAGTCTTGGAGCCTGGAGACAAGCCCAGGAAAGCAACATGGTCTGTAAGGAAGGATTCAGACAGAGAAAAACATAAGTTTTTGTTTCATTTATAAGTAGTTTACCAACATATTTAAACATCTATGGGAAAGGGTAGAGATAAAACTGTTTGCAGTTTCTGGTAATTAGATTCAAACTGTCTGAGAAGGTCTTCAGAGGAAACATAGTGGGGCAATAATTATCAGAGCAGATGTTGATTTTATTAAAATCCATTTACCAGGAAGAGGAAGGCACTGACCATCTGGCATCCCCAGCTTCAACACTGTGTCCTCCCCCCAAGTTGTGACTCATTTTTAAGATATTTAGGGAATTGGATTTGGATTAAACTGGCTTCACTGTTTCTTGGCTGCTTGGTCAATCAACCCTTCATTCAACAACAAACACTGGCCTGACAGAGGCAGCTGCTGTGTAGGTGCTGAACGTACAAAGGTGAATAGCCTCACTGTAGTGGGGGCTACAGATGAAGCAGGTGATGGTGATGAAATGTGATCAGTGCTGAAGCAGGATCTACAGAAGGCTGTAGAGATAGGGCAGTGCTTCTGCAGGACCTTGGAAGAGAGTCTTCGATCTGGCTTCCCTGTGTCCACTCTTGCTCTCCACTCAACATAAGTCTGATCATGGCATTTCCTAGTTTAAAACCCTTTTGTGCCTCCCCATTGGTCTTAGGATCAAAACCAGAGTCCTTAAAATGGCCCACTAGGCCCTGCATGATCTGTTCTTGCCCGTCTCCAACCTCAAATCCCCGTGCTCATCCTTTGTTCTCTTTCTCTTCCTTCACATGTCTTGCACTGTCCCACTCAGCAACTGTATGTGTTGGTCTCTGTACCTGGATCCTCTTTCCCTCCATCTTTTGTGCCTCTCTTTGCCCAACTAACTCTACTCACCATCAGATTTCAGTCTAAATGGTGCTTCTTCAAGAAGTCTTCTCCCCCCACCCCCACCTCTCCTTACAGGGTAGGTGCCCCTATGATATGTTCTAATACTGTATTCCCTGTACTCCTTTATAATGCAATTGAAATGAAACAGATATTTGTGAAATTATCTGTTTAATATTTCTCTTCTCAACTAGTCTGTAAGGGCTATGAATGCAGGGACTTTTTTTTTGTCTTATTCACCATGTATCTGGATGGCTATGTGCTCTTGGGTAAGTTATTTAACTTTTTTAAGCCTTAGGTCCTTAGTTGTAAAACTCAGATGGTGATAACAGTACTGTCCTCAAAGGGGTTTTATGCAGATTAAGTGAAACTGGGTTTGTAATGAAGTTAGCAGCATGCATGGAATGTTGTTAGTAATTATTCAGGTGGTAATGGGATCTGTGAATTTGGACATCAGAGAGAGATCTGGAAAAGAAATAGAGATTTTGGAAATCACTGATGAATATAGATAGGTGGTAATTAAAGTCATCAGTACATGTAAAATTGATCAGATAAGAAACGTAGACTGAGACAATCCAAGGGTACTGAGGGTTAGGAGAAGACTGGCAGGAAAGGAATCAGAGAAAGAAACAGAAAAAGCAGCCAGAAAAGTGGGTAGGGAACCAAAAAAAAAAAGGGGAGTACGGCAGCTAGGTAAGGAGAAGGTACAAGAAGGAAGGAGGAGCCCGGCCAGTGTGGCTCAGTGGTTGAGTGTTGACCCATGCACCAAGTGGTCACTGGTTCAATTCCTGTTCAGGGCACATGCCCAGGTTGTGGGCCCAATCCCCAGTAGGGGGCATGCAGGAGGTGGCCAATTGATGTTCTCTCTCATTGATGTTTCTATCTCTCTCTCCCTCTCCCTTAAAAAAAAAAAAAAAAGAAAGAGGGAGGAGCCAGAGAAATCAGATAAGATAGGGCCTCAAAAATAGCTACAGAATTGTCTTTTCCAACCAGGAAGCTTGAAGTATGTTTTCTGAGTCATAATTTCAGAACAACTTTAGAAAGTGGAATGACTGGATCCTGTATTTGACTTTTTAAAGTCCTAGCTTTGGCTTCCATCAGGTCGAGCTTTAGGAGTAATCTGGAAAGCTCTTAAAATCAGTCAATTCTGGCGAATATTACTTGACAGTGGGAAGCACCACTAGCTAGTGGCAAGAGTGCTGGGGCTGTAGGTTCCCGGTGGTTGCACATAAAGCTCTAGCCACCATTTACTGAGTCCTTTCCTGTACTGTTACAAGTCTTCATCTTACTCTTCACAGGTAGGAACTATTGCTATCCTCATTTTACAAATAAGGAAACTTCAGTTCAAAAAGGTTAAATGACTTCCAAAAGGTCAAACATCTAGCCCTGGCCTGTTTGGCTCAGCAGTTAGAGCGTCAGCCTGCAGACCTAAGAGTCACAGGTTCAATTCCCAGTCAAGGGCACTTACCTGGGTTGCAGGTTTGATCCCTGGCCCTGGTTGGGGTCGTGTGGAAGGCAACCAATCAATGTGTCTCTCTCTCCATCTTATTTAAAAATCAATGGGAAAATAGCCTCAGGTGAGGATTGGATTAACAACAACAAAAAAGTCACACGTGTAGAAGGCACCCGAACTAGGTTTGTCTGAATTGGCAAACTGTGCTTAGAACTACCATCCTGTGCTCAGAGTGTGCTCAGACACACCACTGAATATTTCTGGGTGTCAGTTTCTCTGTCTACCAGATGGGGACAATTACTACACCAGTGCATCACCATTAGGTCAATGTGAGATGAAAGGAAAAGTCAAAGGTTATGTACAAATGGAAATGCTGCTTTGCTGGGTATAATTTAAAGTGTCTGTGTCTGTTTAAGAGTCTTCATTTTTATGAATATTTCAGGAGGAATAGAAAGAACACACTGCTGCATTTATTCTCTGCTCAGGCCTCCTGAATACATCCTTCCTTTGGCAGGTACACCTTGACCCCCTCTGGAGACAGCCCATGTGCTCGGGTTGGCCACAGCTGCTCATATTTACCCCCAGTTGGTGATGCCAAGAGAGGGAAGGTCTTCATTGTTGGGGGAGCAGATCCGAACAGAAGCTTCTCAGATGTGCACACCATGGATCTGGGTAAGACCACCAGTGGCAGAGCATATGTCCATAGCCAGAGAGCAGGGCTTTGTACTGCCGGCCATGACCAGAGCATTCCTAGGAACACCAGTTCAGACCAGACAGTGGGGTTTTCCTCTACGAAAATGAACATTACTGAGAGGTCCCTAAGGTCTCAGCAGACCACTCAACTAATACATCATGTTTTGGGGAAAAGAGCCTATATGGAGCCCTGGAA
Source organism: Tadarida brasiliensis (assembly GCA_030848825.1). NCBI lineage: Eukaryota > Metazoa > Chordata > Mammalia > Chiroptera > Molossidae > Tadarida > Tadarida brasiliensis. The sequence continues at coordinate 9,197,626 of CM061269.1, read as the reverse complement.
ATCCAGCCATTCATTTATCAAATATTTCTCTGGAAGACATTGATGACTCCATCTCCTTTCCCATCCACATATCCAATTTATCACCAAGTCCTAAATATTTCTCTCTTCATCCATGTCTGTCCATTTTCACTACTACTATAGTCCAAGAATTGTTATCTCAACTAGATATTACAACATCTTCGTCTCTGGTCTCCCTGCTTCCAAGTTTATCCCCTCTACAGTGCATTTTCTATACCTAGCCGGAGATATTGTCTAAAATACAAATCTGACCATGTCACTCCTGCATGTCAAGCCTTTCCCAAATTTATTTTTTGGCTCTCCCAAACCCTCATTTGCTACACTGAGTATCCTTCAGATTCTTGAACACATCCTGAACTCTGGTCTCCCACCCTCTAATCATAGACTTGGTTTCCTTGGCAACCAGCCTCATCCTTAGAGGCTTTCATAAAATCACGTCGCTAACATAAATTCAGGTATGACTGACCAGGGCTTGTTACATAAGACACCCTTACCTGTCTTACCACTTAGGAAATTTCAAGGGTTTGAGGAGCTCTGTGCCTGGAACTGATGAAGGTCTAATATATATTTCTAAATATAAATCACAGTGTCATAACCACCCTCTATATTTTCATAATATCCTGTACTTTCCCATCTTTATCTCCCTTCATAGCCCTTATTTCATGTGTTTGTTTCTCATCTGTCTTCCCCATGAGTATAAGCTCCTTGGAAACAGAAAACATGGTTATATTGCTCACCATTGTGTCCCCAGCCGCTAAGTAGGTGCTTTATAGGTATTTGGATGGATGGATAAACAAATAATTACTACTACTATGTACTATACACAATGACAGAAGAAAACTGATGACTCACATACATGTTTTGTCAGGTGCCTGTAATATTGCTGTTACTGTTTTAATCTGACTTGTTTACCAACCAACTGTACAGAGCTCTACATATACAAATTGAAATGGTTTGGCTTCAGTCTTGATGATTTTGGAAGATCTGACATCTGTAAGCCTATGTGTCTACATGGCAACAATTATTTGGAGCTGAGCTGCCACCTATCAGTGGGGCTCTTGGGCTCCAATTTGCCACATTCCCTCCACTCCTGTGTAGGCATTTGAATTTCTACAGCCTGCAATAGAATCAAAGGTAAATTAAATCTCCTCTAGCCCTCAAGAAGCTCACTATCTAGTTCAGTTACATCCCTGTTGTAACCTCTTACTAGCTTTGTGACTCTGGCCAACTGTCTAAACAAGCTGGGCTTCAGTATCCTGTAAAATTGGTTCACTTACAATTGTAAGGACCCAACAAGATAGCCTTGTGAAGGTCCTATTTAAGTGGTTTACTAACTAAAATAGCTAGTTAGGTACTATTAGGGGGACCTGAAAGTAATGTCGTTAACGTAATGACATGTTAAGGGCGGAAGTGGAAGCAAATCCGTGTCAGACAATCGAGGAACTGTCAAACACTCTTAACCAACCTTGGTCGACTGTCCAAGAACATTTGCAGCAGATTGGTAAAGTAAGGAGAGCAGGTGTTTGGGTCCCGCATAATCTGTCCGAAGAAAACAAAGCTAACTGGTCCACCACATGCAACTTATTGCTTCAGTGGCACAATACAGAAGCGTTTTTTGATTGCTTGATCAGTGGAAATGAAAGATGGGTCCTCTATGATAATCCAAAATGCAAAAGGCAGTGGCTCTCTCCGAATGAATCGCCACGAAGTAGAGCTAAGCCAGGTTTACACCCCAAAAAGGCACTTTTGTGTGTTTGGTGGAGTATTCGCGGGGTTGTTCATTTTGGAGTGCTGAAACCTGGACAAACTGAATGCAGACCTTTACTGTGAACAGTTGGATCGAGTAAATCAATCTTTAATTGAAAAGTGCCCAGCAATTGTCACCAGAAAAGGCGTTATTCTGCAACACGATAATGCAAGACCGCACTGTGCAAGACAAACCCTGGAAAAAATTAATGAATTGGGGTGGGAGGTATTGCCTCACCCACCATACTCGCCCGATATTGCGCCATCGGATTTCCGTTTATTCCGATCGCTACAACATTGTCTAAGTGGCAAAAAATTTGAAAATTTGGATGATGTGCAAAATGCCATCTCCAGATATTTTGCTCAAAAACCAATTGATTTTTATCGATCCAGCTTTGAAAATTTGCACACTAGATGGCAAAAGGTTGTTGATAACGAGGGTGATTACATCATTGATAAAAATAAAAACGTGTTGCCCTGGCCGGTTTGGGTCAGTGGTTAGAGCGTCGGCCTGCGGTACAGGGAGACCCGGGTTCGGTTCCCGCTAAGGGCATGTACCTCGGTTGCGGTTGGTCCTCGGCCCTGGTTGGTCGTGCGGGTGGCGGCCACTCGATGTGTCCCTTTCACGTTGATGTTTCTCTCTCTCTCTCTCTCTTCCTCTCTCTCCCTCCCACTCTATCTGAACAAAAAAATGAAAAAGTGTCCTCAGGTGAGGATAAATAAATAAATAAATAAATAAATAAAAATAATAAAAACGTGTTAAAAATTTATCTGCTTGAATTTAATGTAAAAAAACGACATTACTTTCCGGTCCCCCTAATATTATCCTGTGAACATGTTTTAGCCAGAAATCATTCAGTTGTGAGTAACAGAAACTCTTTAAAACCAGCGCACACAAAAAGGAGGAATACAAGGGTAGGAAATACAGCCTTGCCTCGGGAGAGAGGGGAAGCAGGAATTGGAAAGCTGTAAAAAAAATCTACTTTCTTTCTCACTCTCTCTGGGGAGATCTGCTTCTTTATGTAGATATTTCATTCTTATCTCCTCTATGTTTTGGCTTTCTCTACCTCTCCATGCATGGTAGAAGGTGGCCACCCAAGTCCAGGAATTTGTTTGAATAGCAGACTCTTGGGAGGGAGGATCTGATTGGCCCATTTGGGGTCAAGTGGCTACCTTTGACCCAATCAGCAAAGGCTAGAAAGTTAAGATGTTGTAGTACAAACAGGTTCTGGGTTTTGCCCCTGTGGTTGGGGCAATGGGGGCAGTTTCCATAGAAGAGGGTTGTGGACACTTCTTGAAGTGTCTACTGTAGAACATTTTGGAGTTGGACCACATTCCCTGTAAGTGATCTGATGGTTGTTCACTTATGCTTTTGACCAGCGACTTCTCACTCTCCTCCCCCAAGTTTGCTAAGCAATCTAAGCAGTTGGCAGCCTCAATCTAGAAACTGGGTGAAATGTTTTCTAGGAACACACCAGTGGGATTTAGCCACCTCGGAGGGCCTCTTGCCCCGCTACGAGCATGCCAGCTTCGTTCCCTCTTGCACACCTCACAGCATCTGGGTGTTTGGAGGTGCCAACCAGTCAGGAAATCGAAATTGCCTGCAAGTTCTGAATCCTGGTAAGCAGCCAAAGGTTACTTCATTTACCTAAATAAATAAATAAAATTCCAATTTCATTTCCCATATCAAAGCCCGTTTGAACTGTACTGAATTATCCATTGAACTTTGCTGACCTTATAGAAAACAGGAATTTAACTACTAGGAGAATCTGAAAATAACAGAATTGCATTTTGTTTTCCTAGTAACATGTACAATTACCCTATTCTTAAAAGCCAAAGCTAGAAGAGACTTCAGAGAACAGCTATGCCAAGGGGGTGACCCAGGTCCAGCGACTTTCCTAAAGTTTCTAGGGAGTCGGTAACTGAGCCAGGGTAGAACCTGTCACCTAGTTCAGGGTGGCGATTGTGCTCCCCAGCGGACATTTGGCCATATCTGGAAACTTTTTTGGTTGTCCCAACTCGAGGAGGTCGGGGGCAGTTTGCTACTGGTACCTAGTGGGTAGAGACTGGAGATGCTGCTAGGTATCCCATAATGCACAGGACAGCCCCCCACAATAACCAATTATCCGGTCTAAAATGCCAGTAGGGCCTGACCTAGATCTTCCTTGCATACTTCTGTTAGCCATAAAATGCAAAGTTCCTGGCTGGTCTCACTGGCAGTTTTATCACAGAGGAGGCAGTTTAGGAACATCACTACTGAGCAGATGTTGCTAAACCACTGATAGGAGGTGGACTTGGCTTTTTGTTAGTTAAAAAATTGTTGTTTTCTCCCCCTGCCAGTGTGGCTCTGTGGATTGAGCACCAAGAGGTCACTGGTTCGATTCCAGGTCAGGGCACATGCCTAGATTGCAGACTCTAACCCCAGTGTTTCTATCTCTCCCTCTCCCTCTAAAATCAATAAAAATATATATTTTTAAAAAATCATTATTAGCCCTGGCTGGTTTGGCTCAGCGGTTAGAGCGTCGGCCTGCGGTCCAGAGAGACCCGGGTTCGGTTCCTGCTAAGGGCACATACCTCGGTTGCAATTTGTCCCCGGCCCTGGTTGGTCGTGCGGGAGGCAGCCACTCGATGTGTCCCTTTCACGTCGATGTTTCTCTCTCTCTCTCTTCCTCTCTCTCCCTCCCACTCTATCTGAACAAAAAATGGAAAAATGTCCTTGGATGAGGATAAAAAAAAAAAATCATTATTAGCCCTGGCTGGTTTGGCTCAGCAGTTAGAGTGTTGGCCCTCGGACCAAAGGGTTGTGGGTTCAATTTCTGGTCAGGGGCACATACCTGGGTTGCAGGTTTGATCCCAGCCCCAGTCCCGGTCGTGCAGAGGGGGCCAATCAATGTGTTTCTCTCACATCCATGTTTCTTTCTCTCTCTCTCTATCTCTATCTCTCCCTCCCTTCCACTCTCTTTAAAAAAATAAACTGAGTCGGACCGGTGTAGCTCAGTGGTTGAACATCGACCCATACACCAACAGGTCGCTGGTTCGATTCCCAGTCAAGACACATACCCAGGTTGTGGGCCCCATCCCCAGTGGGGGACATGCAGGAGGCGGCCAATCAATGTTCTCTCATAAATGTTTCTATGTCTCTCTCCCTCTCACTTCCTCTCTCTCTAAAATCAATTAAAAAAATTAATAAATAAACTAAAAAATATCCTCTGGTGAAGATTACCAAAAAAATAATAAAAATTATTATCATCACATTTCTAAAAAAAATTGTTGGCCCTGGCCGGTTTGGCTCAGCGGTTAGAGCATCGGCCTGTGGTCCAGAGAGACCCGGGTTCGGTTCCCGCTAAGGGCATGTACCTCGGTTGCAGTTTGTCCCCGGCCCTGGTTGGTCGTGTGGGTGGCAGCCACTCGATGTGTCCCTTTCACGTCGATGTTTCTCTCTCTCTTCCTCTCTCTCCCTCCTACTCTATCTGAACAAAAGATGAAAAAATTTCCTTGAGTGAGGATAAAAAAAAAAAAAATTGCTGTTTTCTCTTTATAAATATAATTTATCACCCTGGCCAGTTTGGCTCAGCAGTAGAGCGTCTACCCGCAAGTCAATGAGTCGCAGGTTTGATTCCAGCCAAGGGCACGTACCTCGGTTGCAGTTCATCCCTGGCCCTGGTCAGGGTCCTGTGGAAGGCAACCAGTCAATGTGTCCCTCTCCCGTTGATGTTTCTCTCTCTCTCCCTTTCTCTCCCTCTCTCTCCCTCCCACTCTATCTGAGGATAAATGGAGAAATATTCTTGGGTGAGGATTAAAAAATAATAATAAATAATTTATCATCATTGTAAAATATTTGAAAAGTGTAAATAAGTGTGGACAAAAGTCATCCACAATCCTATGACATTAAGGCTATTAACATTTCTGTGTATTTCCTTTCTGTCTTTTCTCTGCATTTTTTTTTTTTTTTTATCCTCACCCGAGGACATTTTTTCATTTTTTGTTCAGATAGAGCGGGAGGGAGAGAGAGGAAGAGAGAGAGAGAGAAACATCGACATGAAAGGGACATATCAAGTGGCTGCCACCCGCACGACCAACCAGGGCCAGGGACAAATTGCAACCGAGGTATGCACCCTTAGCGGGAACTGAACCCGGGTCTCTCTGGACTGCAGGCCGATGATCTAACCGCTGAGCCAAACCAGCCAGGGCTTTTCTCTGCATTTTTATAAGCCTGAGATTCTACTGTTTCACCACTACACTATTGTACTTTTTTCCTTTTAATTTCATAATTACTGCATAAATGAAGTCCTAGTAACAACAGTATTTTGTTAACATCATTTTTAATGGCTGCATAACACTCCATTTTATGACATTATGATAATTCTCCTGTTTTTTAACATTTAGGTTGTTTTCAGATTCTTGCCATTATAAATAACAAAGCAGTGAACATCTTTGTTCAGAAGACATTGACTGTATTTCAAATTATTGTCTTAGAATTCATGCCCAGAAATAAAAAATCCTAAGTGAAACACTGGGAACTTAATTTTTTTGTTTTTGTTTTAAATATCTTTTTATTGATTTTTTTAGAGAGAGAGGAAGAGAGAGAGAACTAGAAACATCGATGTGAGAGAGAAGCATCTATCGACTGCCTCCTGCATGTACCCCACTGGGGATTGAGCCTGCAACCCAGGCATGTGCCCTGACTGGGAATCGAACCGGACCTCTCAGTCCATGGGACGATGCTCAGTCCACTGAGCCACACCAGCCAGGCCACTGGGAACTTTAAGGTTTTTGATATGTATTACCAAATCGCTTTCCAGAAAGATTTTTTTTCAACTTATCTCCAGCTGTGTTTAATTTTTTTTTCCTTTATTGATTTTAGAGAGAGAGGAAAGGGAGAGGGAGAGAGAGATAGAAACATTGATGAGAGAGAACATCGACTGGCCCCCTCCTGCATGCCCCCCACTGGGGATCGGGCCCACAACCTGGGCATGTGCCCTGACTGGGAATCGAACCAGCGACCTCTTGGTGCATGGGTTGATGCTCAACCACTGAGCCACACCGGCCGGACTCCAGCTGTGTTTAATAGTGCTTGTTTTACTCCTGACTGACATTGAATTTATCATTTTTAAACACTGCTCATTTGATTAGGCAAAACAACTTGTAAATGTTTGTTTAAATATGCATTTTGTTATTTACTAGTAACTTGGACATTTTTTCACATGACAATCAACTCTTGCCCAGTTTCCTCTATCAACAATAGATTTATGTGCAGAATAGTTGGTCTTCTCTGTTACTTTAGGATATTAATAGTTCCTACCTTGTTGAGTTTGACAAGGATTTACATTAATTCAATATCTGGCACAATAATGGTTGTTGTGGTTGATGTAGCTATAGTTTGGCAGATGAAAATCCGTCTGGAACCCTGGTCTTTTGATTTTCAACAATGGCAATTATTTAAATAAAATACACCGAGAATTTGGAAAGCCTCTGTCAAAGGAATTGATTTTCCATCAGATCCTTTTTCTCTCCTAGAAAGTATAATTTGACACCATGCCCAAGAAATATGAAAGATGATAGTGAATCATTCGTTGCTTTTGTTGGGAAGGCAAGTCTGTCAAATGGCTTAGGACTCCTTTGTGATTATTTGTGCTGCTGTTTGACTTGGCAGCAACACAATCCCAGGATCTTCTGACTCTGGAGGTTGTGGGCCTTCTAACTTCCCCTAAGATCCTAAAGCTCCTTAAACTCTGTAGCCATAGAGACAATTTCATTTGCTTTGGATATAGGCTGAAACTTGTTTGGTTCCAGGCTCATGTCTGAGCCCCACACATATTACAAATGATTCATGGGTCACTTTGTATATTGAATGAAGACTTTTACAAAAAGCACAGAATTTGCCAGGCAAGAAATAATCCTTGGTGTGTTATGGTAGAGTGAGTGTGGGAGTCTCTGCTACTCACAAGCTCTGTGACCTAGGGAAAGTATTTAAGTTTTCTGAAGTTCAGTTCCCTCATCTGCAAAGTGGAGATACTTTCTCCCCACCTCCCAGGGTTGAGTGAGGATAGTGGGGATGACAGAGTGCTCAGGGCAATGATTCTGCACAAGGAAGGTGCTCAGTTAATGCATCTATTTCTATAAATTCACACTTCATTGTAGAAAGAATTAAGCTTTCGGCCGGTGTGGCTCAGTAGTTGAGCATCGACCCATGCACTAAGAGGTCACCAGTTTGATTCCTGGTCAGGGCCCAGGCCCAGGTTGTGGGCCAAATCCCCAGTGGGAGCCATGCAGGAGGCGGCCAATCGAGGCTCTCTCTCATCAACGTTTCTATCTCTCTCTCCCTCTACCTTCCTCTCTCTCTAAAATTAATAAAGAAAAAAAAATTTTTTTAAAGAAATAAGCTTCTGTACACTTACCCAGGTGATAAAATTTTATTCTTAAGTCAGAAGAGTGGAAAATACTTAGATCTTGGTGTTATTGAAACAGAATTTGAATCCCAACTCAACCACTTGTTAGCCATGTCACCGTAGATGAGTGACTTCATCGATCTCTGCTTAATTCCCTTATCTGTAAAATGGGAGATAGAGAGAGAGTGAGAAAATTAATATTTCTTTAGCATTTATTATTTAGGTAGAAACAATTACTACTACTGAAACCATAAAAACACTGTCTACTATTTTTTGTTTTGTTTTGTTAATCCTGACCCAAGGATATTTTCCCATCAATTTTTAGATAGAGTGGAAAGGGGAGGAGGGAGAAAGAGAGAAACATCAATGTGAGAGAGACACATTGATTGGTTGCCTCCCACACAACCCCGATTAGGGCTGGGGGGGATCGAACCTGCAATCCAGGTTCGTGTCCTTGACCAGGAATTGAACCTGTAACTCTTTTTTTTTTTAATATATTTTATTGATTTTTAGAGAGTTAGGGAGAGAGAGATAGAAACATCAATGTGAAAGAGAAACATCGATTGGCCGCCTCCTGCATACCCCCCACTGGGGATCGAGCCCACAACCTGGGCATGTGCCCTGACTGGGACTCGAACCAGGACTTCTCAATCCATGGGCCGATGCTCGGTCCACTGAGCCACACTGGCCAGGCTGACTCTTTGGTCCTTCAGTTGCTGCTCTAACCGCTGAGCCAAACTGGCCAGGACCTGTCTACTTTCTTTGCTTTCTTCTTTCTTTTTTTTACCTCACCCAAGGATATTTTTCCATTTATCTTCAGACAGAGTGGGAGGGAGAGAGAGGAAGAGAGAAGCATCAATGTGAAAGTGACACATCGACTAGTTGCCTCCCACACGGCCCTGACCAGGGCTGGGGATGAACCGCAACCAAGGTACGTGCCCTTGACTGGAATCGAACCTGCAACTCATTGGTCCGTGGGCCGATGCTCTAACTGCTGAGCCAACTGGCCAGGGCCTGTCTACTTTCTTTTAATGGCCACATATCCTGGGAAATTTGTTACATTTGGTTTCTAACATCTAGTGGGAATGGCTTTTAGCAAATGTTGGGTTCCTCTGAATGGCATAGGACAGGAGTCAGCAGAGTGTAAGATGGTTCAGAGAGGATGTTTGAAGGCTTCCAAAAACAAATTGACCTCATTCTTAATTGCACTTGTGGTTTTTCAGTCTTGGAGATTTGGGTCTATCTAGGCAAATTCTAAGAATCTTCCCTCCATCCTTGACTTTGGTGGCATGAGTTCACTGCCTAGACCTACACTGTCCCCCTTGGGGATTGGGGTTTGGAAGGTGGCCCTGCCTAGCCCCAGAGTCAAAGTCAGAGGCCCCCCACTCTGGGTATTTTAGGTGCTTTCCTTCTCTCTGGATCAGAAACCAGGACTTGGACCACGCCAGAGGTGACCACTTCTCCACCATCACCAAGAACATTCCACTCATCATCGGCAGCCATTGGAAACCAGCTGTATGTGTTTGGGGGCGGAGAGAGAGGTGCCCAGCCTGTGCAGGATGTGAAGCTTCATGTGTTTGATGCAAGTATGGACGGGTGGGGACCTCGGGGCTGCTTCTTACCTGGTCCACAGCTTACCTGATACAGGAAGCAGAGGTTAGAAAATGACATTCTGGCTGAGTGTCTCACTTCTAGACTTCTTCAGTATAACCCTTAGCTGATGGCTCCTTCCCACAGCAAAACTTGCATTTACAAAGGTATAAATGGTCAATTTAAAAAATATGAACAGGCCCTGGCCGGTTTGGCTCAGCGGTTAGAGCGTCGGCCTGCGGTCCAGAGAGACCCGGGTTCGGTTCCCGCTAAGGGCATGTACCTCGGTTGCAGTTTGTCCCCGGCCCTGGTTGGTTGTGCGGGTGGCAGCCACTCGATGTGTCTCTTTCACGTCGATGTTTCTCTCTCTTCCTCTCTCTCCCTCCCACTCTATCTGAACAAACAAACAAAAAAATATGAACAGTATCAGAGGAGGGGGCAAGGGGGAGGGACGAGATAAACCAAAGAACTTATATGCATGTATGCATAACCAATGGACATAGACAATGCGGGGGGTGGGGGATCGGGAGGAGGGTATCTAGTGGGGGAAAAGGAGAAACATCTGTAACAAAAATAAATTAGTAAAAATTGCAAAAACATGTGAACAGTATAGTTTATCCTCATTTTTCCATTTTTTGTTCAGATAGAGTGGGAGGGAGGGAGAGAGAGAGAGAGTGAGAAACATCGACGTGAAAGGGACACATCGAGTGGCCGCCTCCTGCATGACCCAGTCAGGGCCAGGGACAAACTGCAACTGAGGCACGCGCCCCTAGCGGGAACCGAACCCAGGTCTCTCTGGACTGCAGGCCGACGCTCTAACCACTGAGCCAAACTGGCCAGGGCTGAACAGTATAGTTTATAAGTAAAAACATAAAACTTTCTCCATTAACCTTTTTTTCCCACTCCCCAGACAGAGGTAAATGCTGTTGGCAGATCCTAATTTCTCCTTCCAGACTTTCCTATGCATTAATAGATTATACGTATAAGTGTATATGAACATGTATGAATTTTGAAATTATTGTTATTTTTAAAATATATTTTTTATTTCTTCTTTTTTTTTTTAATCCTCACCTGAGGATATTTTTTCTGTTTATCTTCAGATAAAGTGGGAGGGAGGGAGGGAGGGAGAGAAACATCGACGTGAGAGGGACACATCCACTGGTTGCCTCTCACATGACCCCAACCAGGGTGGGGGATGAACCGCAACCAAGGTACGTGCCCTTGACCAGAATCGAACCCATGACTCTTTGGTCTGTGGGCCAATGCTCTAACCACTGAGCCAAACCAGCTAGGGCTTTATTGATTTTTTGGAAAGAAAGGGAGAGAGATATAGAAACATTGATGTGAGAGAGATACATCGATTGGCTGCCTCCTGCATGCCCCCTACCAGGGATTGAGCCCGCAACCCAGGCATGTGCCCTGACCTGGAATCTAACCAGGACCTCTCAGTCCATGGGACAACGCTCAGTCCACTGAGCCACACCGGCCTGGCTGAATTTTGAAATTATTAAAAACTTAAAAACACACACATGGAATCAAATTATAAATACTGTTCTGCAGCTTACTTTTGCAGGGGCAAGGGTAGACCTTAATGGTTGAAAGCATGAACTTTGAAGCCACATGACCTGGACTCAACCACATCTGACATATGTTTTCTGTATTACTTTAGCCTAGTTACTTAATCTCTCTAGGCCTTAGTTTACTGATCTGCAAATAGAAGTAATAACAGTGCCTACCTAAGGATATTATCTTAGAAAAAGAACACTCTGAGAGTCTGCCTTAGAGGAAGCAAACTCATTCTAGCTATAAGTTGAAGCTTAAGGGAGGTCTTTTTATTTATTTATTTATTTAATTAATTTTATTTTTTTAGTAGAGTGTGAGGGAAAGAGAGAGAGAGAAACATCAACATGAGAGGGACACATCGACAGGTTGCCTTCCTCACGACCCTGACCAGGCTGTGGACAAACCACAACCGAGGTACATGCCCTTGGCCGGAATGGAACCCGCGACTCATTGGTTCATAGGCCAATGCTGTAACCACTGAGCCAAACTGGCCTGGGCAAGGGAGGTCTTTTTAAATTCAAAGCAAGGAATGATTTCCTAATGCCCAGTAGAAAAGGCCAGGCATGTTAGGTAGTAAACTCTCCAGCCCTGGAAGTGTCCAAGCAGAGGTCGAACAGGCTGTGGAGAGGGTTGGCGAGTTGGAGTGAATGACTCCAAGGTCACTTTCTGCTTGGAGCATCTCTGCTTGCTGGGTGTTTTTCTTGTGTTCTTGCTTCATAGCTTTGTCCTCTGATATCAATGAATTTACTTTTCTAGACACTCTGACCTGGTCACAGCCAGAGACACTTGGAAAACCTCCATCCCCCCGGCATGGTCATGTGATGGTGGCAGCAGGGACGAAGCTCTTCATCCATGGAGGCTTGGCAGGGGACAAATTCTATGATGATCTTCATTGCATTGATATAAGTAAGTAGGGTGGAGGCCATGGGAGCTTTTCTGCTTAAAATTAAATAAAATGTGCTTTGATAGAATATAGCCTTGATCTTAGATGTGGGTAACTTATCAGAATCTTCACTAGATTCTATCTAATGTGGCCTAAATACTACTAATAACAAATAATAACAATAAAAGCAATAATTTCCTGAGCTTTTGCTATTAATTATCTCATATCCTTCCAACAACCCTGCTCTTTCATTAAAATTCATTATACTTTGTGTTCTCCAACTGGATTTCTTTCAGGCATTAGTAATTAACCCCATGCCCATGAGAGACATGGGCAACTTCTAAAGTATTATGAGGTGGGCAACCAGAACTGTCATGCTAAATAGTGAAAAACACTGGGAAGAGAAGTTAGGGAGAACACAAGAATTGTCTTAAAGTGTCTGAAGGGCTGGCATGCCCTAGAGAGCCTGGCCTCATTCTGGGTCATTCTTTCAGACTGTGAGCTCCTTAGAACAGGGACTTTGTCTCTTTTGTTCCCCATTGTTATTTCCAGCACTTAGCACAGTGTCTGGTAGATCGTGGGTGATGAGTGCATATCTGTTAAGGGGTAGATGGATGAAAAAATGAACATGTTCTGGGTTGGTCTAGACTACAAGAATTAGAACAGTGGACAGAAGGCATGAGAACTGCTGTGGACTGTATCCAGCTACCTTGCCAAACAATGGGTTCTCTGGTTTGATGACATCTGAGGCCAGGTGACACTGGCTGGGATTCCTGCATTGACTAGAATGTTGGCAGGACTGGGTGCTTCTCCCTTCCAACTCTGGACCCCTGATTGAATTGACAAATGGAAAATATCTTCACAGAAGTGTTTCTTGCAGGAAGTCAAAAGGTTTGAATTTTTTTTTTTTTAATCCTTACCCGAGGATATTTTTACATTTATCTTCAGACAGGGTAGGAGGGGGAGAGAGAGAAACATCAATGTGTGAGAGGCACATCAATTGGTTGCCACCTGCACGACCCCAACTGGGGCTGGGGACCAACTGCAACCGAGGCACATGCCCTTGGCCGGAATTGAACCCGGGACTCCTTGATCTGCAGGCCGACACTCTAACCGCTGAGCCAAACCAGCCAGGGCTGAATACTTATTTTTAAAAAGAAAGTCCTTTTTGCTTGTGCCGAGGAACTACTTCCTGGCTCTTTTTCCTACTTTTCTATCTAGGTAGATTTCTAAACCTAAAATCCAATGATATCCAGCCTCATTTAAATGCTTGTTTGAAAAGATGCAAATATCCCTGCAGAAATAGGGTGGGAGTAGGTGCTGAGGCAACAAGTTACAGTATAGAGAACACAGGTTTTGGAGTCTGACCTGAGTACAGTTCTAGCTCTGCCACTTGCTAGCTGTGGGATCTCGGACAAGTCTCTTTCCCTCTCTAATCCTGTTTCGTTATCTGTAAGAAGAAGGAGGGTAGGCAGAAACAACAGCAATTTCATAGGGCTGTTAGGAGAATTAAGCAAGCAAGATGTTTGTTTGTTTTTAAATGTTTTTATTGATTTTTTTTGAGAGAGAGAGAGGAATGAAGAGAGAGAAAGAAACATTGATGTGAGAGAGATATATCAACCAGCTGTCTCCTGCACGCCCCCTACTGGGGATCGAGCCTGCAACCCTGGCATGTGCCCTGGCTGGGATGATGCTCAATCCACTGAGTCACACTGGCTGCAAGCAAGATATTTAAAGTGTCTAGCTAGCATTTGCAAAGTTGCTTTCTAAGGAACTGTTAGTATTTAAAGCACGCACGTGGAATCTCACCTACTTCTGGGCTCCAAAATAGCTAATGGTGATGGTCACCAAAGGTACTATCACATTCCTCAGTGAGCTCTGGAGACCACCTACATGAGAATTACCTGAGATGCTCATTAAAACTATAGATTACTCCCCTTCCCTGGATGACCCAAACAGGATTTCAAGCTCTCCCAAGTAATTTTTTTTCAGACTAACCTTGCTGTCAGAGCGCCCAGTCTGTGATGTTCAGTGATTGGTTTGTGAACTGCAGGAGGCTGAGAGGTTTGAAAGCACATACCAGGCCATGGTGTGCCCATTTTCTTTCTCTTGGCAGGTGACATGAAGTGGCAGAAACTAAGTCCCACTGGGGCAGCTCCTACAGGCTGTGCTGCCCACTCAGCTGTGTCTGTGGGGAAACACCTGTATGTCTTTGGAGGGATGACTCCCACAGGAGCACTGGACACAATGTACCAATATCACACAGGTAAGCAGGTGTATCCTGGGGGTCTTTATATAATTTATTTACTGATTGACTTTTTTTTTTCTTAGTAATCCTCACTGGAGGATATATTTTTCCATTGATTTTTAGATAGAGTGGAAGAGAGGGAGGAAGAGAGAGAAACATCGATGTAGGATGATTGGTTGCCTCCTGCACGACCCTGACTGGGGCAGGGGATCAAGCCTCCAACCCAGGTACGTGCCCTTGACCAGGAATCAAACCTGCAACCCTTCGGTCCACAGGCCGATGCTCTAACTGCTGAGACGAACTGGCTAGGGCTACTGACATTTTAGAGAGAGAGGGGAAAAGGGAGAGACAGAAACATTGATTTGTTGTTCCCACTTATGTATGCACTCGGTTGATCCCCCCCCCCCCCCATTTATCTCAGATAGAGTGGGAGGGAGGGAGAGAGAGAGAAACATCCATGTGAGAGAAACACATTGACTGGTTGCCTCCTGCAAGATACCTACCAGGGCCATGGACCGAACAGAAACCGGTACATGCCCTTGATCAGAATTGAACCCATGACTCTGGTTCGTGGGCCAACACTCTAACCGCTGAGCCAAACTGGCTAGTGCTCATTAGTTGATTATTATATGTGACCTGACTGGGGGTCAAACTTGAAACCTTGGTGTATTGGGACAATGCTCTAACCAACTGAGCTATCTGGCCAGGGCCCTGTGGGTCTTTTTGTTTTTTAATCCTCACACAAGGACATTTTTTTTTTTTCCATTTTTGTTCAGATAGAGTGGGGTGGGGGGAGAAAGAAACATCGATATGAAAGAAACACATCGACTGGTTGCCTCCCGTGCAACCCTGACCAGGGCTGGGGACGAACTGCAACTGAGGTACGTGCCCTTGACCGCAATCGAACCCATGACTCATCAGTCCGCGGGCTGACGCTCTAACCGCTGAGCCAAACTGGCCAGAGCATCCCTGTGGGTCTTAACAAATGTGACTATTTTTTAAAAAGTTACCCCAGTGCTTTGGTTTTTTCAGTTTGGTTCCTCCACATCTAAATCCAAGGGAATAAAAACCAAACTTTTAGGGAATGACATCAAAGCAGTAACACTACCATTAGTTTTTGTTGTTCGTTTCCCATTTCTTTTGGTGTTCAGGTGATACAGCAAATCACTGAGCATTTCTGGAAATTTCTTTTTTTTTTTTAATCCTCACCCAAGGACATTTTTGCATCTATCTTCAGACAGAGCGGGGGGTGGGGGGGAGAAACATCGATGTGAGAGACACATCGACTGGTTGCCACCCATATGACCCCAACCAGGGCCCGGGGACAAACTGCAACTAAGGTCCATGCCCTTAGTGGAACCGAACCCGGGCCTCTCTAATCCCTGGGCGACGCTCTAACCGCTGAGCCAAACTGGCCAGGACTGGAAATTTCTTAACACAGAGCCTTTGTTTTTTTCCCCCTAACAGAGAAGCAGCATTGGACCTTACTTAAATTTGATACTTTTCTACCCCCTGGACGATTGGACCATTCCATGTGTATCATTCCATGGCCAGTGATGTGCACTTCTGAGGAAGATCCAAATCCTGTCACTCTCAATTGTGATGCTGAGAAAGGGGACTGCACTGACAAAGGAGTGACCCAAGGTGGTGACTCAAGTGAGAAAAGTCAGATCGACTCACTGCTCTGTTTTGTGTTTGGTGGGATGAATACAGAAGGGGAAATCTATGATGATTGTATTGTGACTGTAGTTGACTAATAAAACCTACATTTTTGATACTTTTTTTAATGTCAATTGCATTTAGAAAAGTTAAGTGAAACCTTAGCAGTTTTATACTTCCGAAGTATTTTTGGCACTATATAACCCTCTTATATATGAACTGGATAGCCCAGTGTAAAAACCTCTATTATAGAAAGGGTTTTACCAGCGATACCACCTAGGTGAGATTGCTTGCTGAAGATAGTAATCACGAAAATGTTGAAAAATCATGATTGTTAGATACAACATAAGCTGTATAAATCGGGGAATGAGCATTTACAGGTTCAAGTGTTTTGTTTTGTTTTTTTTTTATCCTCACCCGAGGACATTTTTTCATTTTTTGTTCAGATAAGAGTGGGAGGGAGAGAGGAAGAGAGAGAGAAACATCGGACACGTCGAGTGGCTGCCACTCGCACGACCAACCAGGGCTGGGGACAAACTGCAACCGAAGTACATGCCCTTAGCGGGAACCGAACCCAGGTTTCTCTGGACCGCAGGCCGACGCTCTAACCACTGAGCCAAACCGGCCAGGGCAGTTCAAGTGTGTTTTTAATATTAAATAGCTGCTCATCAGAAAGGTGCAGACTATCGGCGTTTGGTAGTGAGAGCCACTGGGGTCAGGGAAGAAGACTGGTCCAGAAATACTGATAGTCTTTCCCAGCTATCCACTAAACCCACTGCACATAGCACTGTGGTAATTAATGTTTATATTCAACTTGGCCTAAGACCAAGTATTACTCCAGGCCCATCCAAATGCTTCTGGGCATTGCAGCCAAGGTCCTGGCCTCAGAGTAAGACAATCATGCTATCAGGTCCCAGTTCTGCCAGTTAGCAAATTAACCTTTCAGCCAGTTGCCCATCCAAAAAATAGTTTTCTGCCCGGCCGGTATTGCTCAGTGGTTGAGCGTCGACCCATGCACCAAGAATGTCACGGGTTTGATTTCCGGTCAGGGCACATGCCCAGGTTGTGGGCCCGATCCCCAGTGTGGGGCATGCAGGAGGAGGCCAATCGATGTTCTCTCATCGATGTTTCTCTCTCTCTCTCCCTCTCTAAAATAATAAAGAAAAAAATTTAAAAAACAAAAATTAGTTATCTTTGGCTCTTACTGGATTTCATGTTAATAACAGATAGCCTGCCCCTTACTGATCATACTTTTTATTCACCATCCCTTTTCTTCAGGAAGCCAATCCAAGTAATCTTGAACTTGTCAATGACACAAATGACTGCCTTTGATCCATGATTGCAGTAGAGTTTAATGTAGTTTCAAGGTCATCATCCTAGATCCCACTCCAGTACCACTCGTATTGAGAAATTTCAGATGGGGATTCTGACATTATTTTACACCCTAAAATAGTGAATTGAATGCAAGTGCGTAAAGTTAACATCAGTGTTCCATCTCTCTGTCAAGTCTTAAAAAAATACAAGCAGCCATAAAGCATCATTAATAGTAAAAAGCTATCAGAAAGTGTTTTAAAAAGATAAGGGGAAATAGGCCATTTCAAACATGTTTAAGAAAACTCCATCTTGGGCATTGTGAAATGACCCTTGCCCTAAGTGAGGATATGGGTGAATTAAACTGAAGTTAGGAGTTCCTACAGTACTGAATAAAAATGTTTCCTTACCTCAAAACCCCAACACTCCCCTCCCCCATAAGAATCTAAACATAAAATAAAGGACTGACCTAATTAGAAAGCTTATCACAAAAGTTAGACCAGTGTAAATAACAAACATTTATTGGTGTCACTTATGGTAGAAAATAAAGTTCCTACACCAGATGCACATGACCCGATTGTTAAATAGAACATTTCCACAGTGAACACACGCCCTAACCCAGCTTTTTACCCAATTTTTAAGACAGCCAATTTCTCCTCTTCCCCCACCCCAAGACATGTGAGCAACTGCTAATGAAAAGCAGTAAACAGCCACTTGGGCTATAGCATTTTCAACTCCACTCCAAGGTGAAGATTCCAATTACATTTGAGACTTAAGTTCTCTCAATTTTCTCCTAACGAAAGTTCCTGAGTCCAGTATTTACAATATTACAGCACTAGCAGAGTAGTGTCTACAACTCATCTTTGTCTGCTGGTTCCTCGTCGCCAGTTGGGGGAGGGCCTGCACTTCCATAGAGTTTGCTGATAATTGGCTGAACAATTTCTTCTAGTTCCTTCTTTTTAGCTTTGAAATCTTCAATGTCAGCATCTTGGTGACTTTCCAGCCATTCAATCTTTTCCTCTACGGCTTTTTCCATGGTTTCCTTATCTTCAGAGGAAAGTTTACCTCCCAGCTTTTCTTTATCTCCAATCTGATTCTTTAGGGAATAGGCATAACTTTCCAATTCATTTCTGGTATCAATTCGCTCCTTAAGCTTTTTGTCTTCCTCAGCAAACTTCTCTGCATCATTAACCATCCTTTCAATTTCTTCAGGTGTCAGGCGATTCTGGTCATTAGTAATTGTGATCTTATTTTTGTTGCCTGTACCTTTGTCTTCAGCTGTCACTCGGAGAATGCCATTCACATCTATCTCAAAGGTGACTTCAATCTGTGGGACCCCACGGGGAGCAGGAGGAATTCCAGTCAGATCAAAAGTTCCCAGGAGATGATTGTCTTTTGTCAGGGGGCGTTCACCTAGAAGTTACACACAAAAATCTTTGTTAGTTGTTGATGACAAACATTAGTACATCTGGATTTCTACATTTCAGTCTGTTAGAGCCTACAGTGGCAAGGGCACTCTTATCAAGCCAGAAGCGGGTCACCAGTCTATAAAAAGCAACAAATGGGACTAATAGTGAACTGTTACTACTAACTCTTAAATGAATTTCACTTACCTTACAAGAACCCTTTTCTTGTTCTTGTATTCTAGAGCTAGCTCAGAAATTATTTTTAATGGGAAGGAGTGCTAGATAGCTAGATACGAACTGGATTTTAAAACTGACTACACCAAACTCAACACTTGTCAAATTAGGAACCCCCATCTAAAAACAGCAGATATTTCTTTCCTTGTACTTTTCAATAGAGTATATATTAAGCAGAAATCATGCTGTTCACAAACACACCATGGTTATTAACAAATGTAAGTGATTACCTTCATAAACCTTGATTGTAACAGTTGGTTGATTATCAGAGGCTGTAGAAAAGATTTGTGACTTCTTGGTGGGCACCACAGTGTTCCTTGGAATCAGTTTGGTCATGACACCTCCCACAGTTTCAATGCCAAGTGTAAGAGGACATACATCAAGCAGTACCAGATCACCTGCAAAGGTAATATAGGGTTAAGTTCTAATTAAAGAGTCATAGGAGCACTACCAAGCAGTCTCCCCATGACCAGTTCAACTTGATCTTCTTCATCTTGCTATTTGGTTAAGTTCTATGCAAAACCATTTTAGAAAGTGAATTAAATATAGCTGCACCCTGGCCGGTTTTGCTCAGCGGTTAGAGCGTTGGCCTGCGGACCAATGAGTTGCGGGTTCAATTCCGGTCACGAACCTCGGTTGCAATTCATCCCCAGCCCTGGTTGGGGTCGTGCAGGAGGCAGCCACTTGATGTGTCCCTTTCACGTCGATGTTTCTCTCTCTCTCTCTCCCCCTCTCACTCTATCTGAACAAAGATGGAAAAAAGTCCTTGGGTGAGGATAAAAAAATAAATAAAAAATAAATAAATAAATAAATAAATAAATAAATATAGTTGCTGCCTGGCTGGTGTGGCTCAGTGGTTGAGCGTCAACCCATGCACCAAGAGGTTGCCAGTTCGATTCCTAGTCAGAGCACATGCCCAGGTTGTGGGCTAAATCCCCAGTGGGGGGCATGCAGGAGGCGGCCAATTGATGTTCTCTCTCATCGATGTTTCCATCTCTCTCTCCCACTCCCTTCCTCCATCTCGAAAATCAATAAAGAAAACAAAACAAAAAAAAAGAACTATCCTCTTTCAAGACATATTTTAAAAATAAATAAATAAATAAATAAATAAAGTTGCTAAAGAAGATCTTGAAACTGCACCAGGTCTTGTCCTCCCTTTTGTAGCTGTGTGACCTTGCTGTTCATATTCTATTGCTTTCTAAAGCAACAGCTAATTATACTCTTCCCATCAAGTTGCTGAAGCACTGGAAGATGCTTGTGACATTGACCTACCTGTATCTTGATCACCAGAGAGTACACCAGCCTGGACAGCAGCACCATACGCGACAGCCTCATCTGGGTTTATGCCACGGGATGGCTCCTTGCCATTGAAGAACTCTTTAACCAGTTGTTGAATCTTTGGGATTCGAGTAGAGCCACCAACAAGAACAATTTCATCAATATCAGACTTCTTCAAATCAGAATCTTCCAACACTTTCTGGACAGGCTTCATGGTAGAACGGAACAAGTCCTGAAATAAAAGATATTAATTACCGTGATGATGCCTGTTACGCTGAGATATCGTCTAGATTTCCAAATGCCTTGTCCCAAACCCAAGAGACTCTAACTAGATCTCATCAGCAAAGAAAAAAAAAAAAAAACCCAAGAAACATACCATGTTCAGCTCTTCAAATTTGGCCCGAGTCAGGGTCTCAGAGAAGTCTTCTCCTTCAAAGAAGGACTCAATTTCAATTCTTGCTTGATGTTGAGAAGACAGGGCCCGTTTGGCCTTTTCTACCTCACGTCGGAGTTTCTGCACAGCTCTGTTGTCTTTCCTAACATCTTTGCCAGTCTTCTTTTTGTAGAGCTTGATGAAGTGTTCCATGACACGCTGGTCAAAGTCTTCTCCACCCAAATGAGTATCTCCATTAGTGGCCACAACTTCGAAGACACCATTATCAATGGTGAGAAGAGACACATCAAAGGTTCCACCACCCAAGTCAAACACCAGGATGTTCTTTTCCCCTTCCCTCTTGTCCAGGCCATAAGCAATAGCAGCTGCTGTACTGTGAGAATAAAAAAGAAAAAGTTAAGTTTACAGTTTCCCTATTTAGCAAATATGCCATCCATCCTTTTGAATTTAACACTTACGGCTCATTAATGATCCTCATAACATTCAGTCCAGCAATCGTTCCAGCATCTTTGGTTGCCTGACGTTGGGCATCATTGAAATAGGCTGGTACAGTAACAACTGCATGGGTAACCTAAAAAAATGACAAAAGGTAATTAAGTGTGCTTTATCACATGGCTTAATCCTTATTTAAGTTACAATCAAACTATCACTTTAGTTTCTAAGCCAGTTTACTTGTAAGATGGGCATAATATATGTAATTTTATATCCAAGGAAAGTCCTTAGTATTTTGTTTGGCGTACAGCAAAGCAGGCAAGTAATTAAAACTGATATACATGGATGTCATTCAGATTCAAATTATTAAAACGATGAAGGCACTTATACAACACAATCAATCTAGAATAGTCTTAATAAAATTACTTAACATTGTCATAGAGACATTTACCTTCTTTCCCAAATAAGCTTCAGCAGTTTCCTTCATTTTAGTGAGAACCATGGCAGATATCTCTTCAGGAGCAAAAGTTTTTGTTTGCCCACCTCCAATGTCAACTTGAATGTATGGTTTAGTTTTCTTTTCAACCACCTATTTTAAAAGAATGATTATTATTTTCAGACATAGAAGCAATGACACTTCAAACTTTAAAAAGAGGGTTGCCTGAGAGACACTTCCTCCCCTATAGTTTGGTTTACTTTGATCCCTTGGAGCCGAATAATGAACAGAAATACTTCTCTTAATCCTAAACTATTGTGGAGAGTAGTTATGTGTAAAGTCTGTCTGCCAACTGTACCTTAGTACGTTTTGTAACATACCAGAATTATTACATAAAAGCTATTACATAGACCATGTCCTATCCTCTTTTGTCATCAACACTGTTTTTCAGTAACTTCTCAATCTTAAATACTCCCACCACCACCACCCACTTCCTATCCGGTGAAAAAACCCGGTCCAACCTTGAAAGGCAAGAACTTGATGTCCTGCTGCACTGACGGGTCGTTCCACGTGCGGCCGATAAGCCGCTTGGCGTCGAAGACAGTGTTCTCAGGGTTGGAGGTGAGCTGGTTCTTGGCTGCATCACCGATCAGTCTCTCCCCTTCGGGAGTGAAGGCCACGTAAGAGGGAGTGATACGGTTGCCCTGATCGTTGGCGATGATCTCCACGCGGCCGTTCTTAAATACCCCGACGCTGGCGGAAAAACCGAACGGAAAGAATCAGCACAGCCACTCTCACCTCAGCCCAGGAGGCTAAGCCCCATTCTCCCCTTTCCACAAGCCCCACTTACCAGGAGTAGGTGGTCCCCAGGTCGATGCCGACCACCGTCCCCACGTCCTCTTTCTTGTCCTCCTCCTCGGCCCGCGCTGCGCCGAGCAGCAGCAGCACCGCCGCCACCAGGGAGAGCTTCATCTTGCCTTCGCCGTCGGTCAGCAGGCAGGCAGGGCGTCGCAAGCAATCCAGCCACAGGCCGAAGCACGGGAACGCACGGAGATTACCGACCTGAGAGCGACACAGGGCCCGGGGTCAAGAGGAGCAGCGGACAGGACGAAGGGCTGGTCCGGAAAAGCAGGCCGCGGCGCTTACCTCGCGCACTCACAAAATCCCCAAATCAGTATGTCTGTAATATCTCGACCAGCGTCTACCGCGCGGTACCCCGACTCCGTTTATATACCCTCCCCCCAGCCCCGTCGTGGAGGCCGCCGATTGGTCAAGGTTCTGTTAGTTGGAGGCCACTAATTGGTCCAGGCCACCAAGCTGGCCGCCGCCGATTCGAAGCAGCTTCTTCTGCAACTGACGTCACCACTACGCCCCCAGGGCGGACTCATTGGCTGCTGGTCACACCCAACAACCACCAATGGGAGGCAACATCCGCCCCCTTGAGCTGGGCCCATTGGTTCAGCAGCTGTCCGTCCGTGGTGCGACCCGGAGGCCGTTTCAGCCGGTAACCGCTGAGGTCCCGCACCCACACTGGGCCTTCGGGGACCGGAGCCGGCCTGGTGCGCCTGATTTCCCCCGAAGCGGTGGGACTTGAGTCCTTTGCTTCTCCACTACATGTCTGCCCCCCCCCCCCTTGTCCCTCATCCCGAAGAGAGAAACAGCTCTTCCTCCTCCCGGCCTCCCACCTGTCCGGTGCAGCAGGTCTCGTCATAGATGCTATGATCACCTCAAAACGAATTTCTCTGCCCTTCATAGCCACTGCCGGTACTAGAGTGTACGAGCCTCGGAGCTGCTTGTTGCTCACTGCTCACAGCCCTTGAGCCGGGACCTTGGTTTGGGCACCGGCCGGCCGCCAATCGTGGCTCCTCCTAGCCAATATGTCGCCCCTGCACCCCCTGCCCAGCTATCTTTGTCTATACCAGGCCTCTCCACATTACCCTGCCCCACGGTAAGTCACACGACAGGCCTGGCCAAAGTATTGCCTCCTAGCCCCGAATCCCCTCCCCAGTGTGGCAACCGGCTCCTTGAAGAGCTTCCTAATGCCACACCCTGGGATGTTTCATTTTTCTAGTGCATTACCCCTTGCCTTCCCCTCCCCTGCCCATCGTTTCCCTTTGTGGCTCACGTTATCATTTATAAGACCTTCCTCCTCCTTTATTCTTGATACCTTTCTGCCTTCACTCCTTTTGTCTGATTGTGCAAAGACTTCTTGATGATGCCTTAATCTTGTGTGATATCCTGTAGCGAAAAATAATACAGGTTACTGTTTACTTCAGGTTTACTATGTGCCAAGCTTAGTCCTATGTTTCCTGTGGCATTCAGTCCTACAGTTCAATATTTGGCATTTCCCATTTTCCAGATGATAACATTGAGACAGAGATGAACTAGCCTAAAGTCATAGAGCTGGTGGTGAAAGATGGAGTTATGTTTTTTCTTTTTCTTTATTGATTTCAGAGAGAGAGGAAGGGAGAGGGAGAGAGGTAGAGACATTGATGAGAGAGAACATGGAGTGGCCACCTCCTGCATGCCCCCCACTGAGATTTGGCCCACAACCTGAGCATGTGCCCTGACCAGGTATCCAACCGGTGGCCTCTTGGTGTATGGGTTGACGCTCAACCACTGAGCCACATGGGCTGGGCTGGAGTTATGTTTTTTACTTATTTAATGTTTTAATGGAATTTATTGGGGTGACACTGATTAATACAATTATGTAGGTGTCAGGTGTATAATTCTATACATCATCTGTATATTGTATTGGGTATTCACTACCCAAGTCAAGTTTCCTTCCATCACCATTTATCTTACCCATACCCTCTTCTACCTCCCCCAGTCCTCTTTCTCTCTGGTAATCACCATACTGTTGTCTGTGTCTATGAGGGGATGGAGTTAGGATTGATATACAGGTCAAGATAACTCCATAGCCAATGCTCTTAACAATTTTTTAAAATTAGTGAGTTCATTCAACAAATGTTTTTGGAGGACCTACTATGTACTGGCCAAAGGCCCAATACAAAATATTTTCAGATGGTTACAGAAAATGCATGGGATAGTCAGAAAATGATTAGTCTAGTATTTTCCCCACTAAATGTATTTTTGAGATTCATAGGCATGGGTAGTAGTGTGTCCACATAGCACTGAAACATCTTACACACAGTTCACTAAGATGCTGCATGTAGGAGTCAGTACTTAGGAATTTTCCTCTTTCCTTTAGTGCTTTTCAAAGGTTCCACCGGTGACTCAGAATTGACTCCATTCTTACTATGGAAGTTGCATCATCTATTTCTTTCAATAGGGCTGTAATACTGCAGTAACTGACCCTTCTTTAGGTTGCATCAGCCTATTATGAAGATAGAAATCACCATTCAGCCCTGGCCCAGTGTCTCAGTTGGTTGGAGCATCCTCCTGTATACCAAAAAGTGGCAGGTTTGATTCCTGATGGGAGCACATACCCAGATTGCTGGTTCAATCCCCAGCTCATGTGGAAGGCTGTCTGTCTGTATCTTTCCCCCTTCCTCTCTCTGAAAATAAATTTTAAAAAAGTTTTCATAAATTTAGCACTTAAAAATTTGTTATCAGAAATAAACAATTTCCATTTTGAAATGACAAATTATGATATATCAGTATGATGAGATATTATATAGCCATCAAAATTGTTGATATCTTTTTTTTATTGAATTTATTGGGGTGACATTGGTTAAAAAAATTATAATAGGTTTCAGGTATACAATTCTTCAATACATCATCTGTATATTTGTGTGTTTACCACCCCAAATTAAGTCTCCTTCTATGATATCTGTTTTTCAAAGAGTAAATTGTATGTTACTTTTTGGTCTGCATTTTCTTATTTAAAAAAAAAAATCTCTGTTTATCAGGAACTTACCAAGTTTTAAAAACTTTAAGAACTTAAAACTAAAATTAATACAAGAGAACAAAAAAGTTGTCAGTGAAAAATATGTAAGATACAATTTCATTAAAGATATTTCATACATTATAATTAGTAAGGGGTTAAATTCAAATATAAGTAATGCACCAAAGTCTTATCGTGACAGCTCCTATCAATCTGGACATCACTGGTACTGGTAGAAAAATAAGATTTATAGATTTCATTGGGCTGAAGTGTGAGTTGTATGATTTATGACCCTGTTCTACAGGAATCACGTTCCTCATTTTTAGTATTCTCAAGTTTTAGGCTTTTATCTGTTGTCCTCAACTTAGCCAGTAATTTAAAATTCATTGACAAATGTTACAAAACTGTATGACTACGTGAATACATTCCTCTGGCCTTGGTAGGGTCCCCAAGCAAGTGAGGAGCCCTAAATTGTAAGCTCCATCAGCTTTATAGTAAATTGACCTCTGACTACTACCATTTCTGAGCCTGCCAGTTGGGGCCAGTACAGGACAACCAAGGGCCCAGAAGACTATAATGTATAACTGGAGTCTTGTCCTTTACTTTTCAATTGGATTGTTCCAAAGTGCAAAAAGATTTTATGAGGGAATACTTTCTGCTACCTGTGTATAAGGCAGCTTCCATGCATGTCTTTTTGTTGTTTACAGACTCCCAGAGCTTTAGAAAACTTTTCCCACTGAAATATAAAATATAGTTAATTCACATGTATTTTTTGTTATTCAAAATGTAATGAGTCAGCCTAAACGTCCATTAATAAAGGATGCTAAGGAAACAATGGTAGATTATACTATGGAAATATTATGCAAAGCTTCAAAACAATGAGGTAGATTTTATGTATTGACTTGGAAAGATGCCCAGGATTTATTATTAAATGAAAAAAGCACCTGGCCAGTGTGGCTCACAGGTTGAGCGTTGACCCATGCAGCACCAGGTGGTTGCTGGTTCCATCCCCGATCAGGGGACATACCCAGGTTGTGGGCCAAATCCCCTGTGGGGGGGCATGCAGGAGGCAGCCAATCAATGTTATCTCTTATTGATGTTTCTATCTCTCTCCCTCTCCCTCTCTTTCTAAAATCAATAAAGAAAAAATATTTTTATTTTTTAATTTTTTTCTTTATTGATTTTAGAAAAAATATTTTTAAAATATATTTTTTTTAAATGAAAAAAGCTAGTTACAGAACACAGAACAGCATGTACAATATGTCGATCCTATTTGTGTTACACACACACACACCCCATATCTGCAGATACCTATCATATTGACAAGAGTGGCTCCCTCTAGGTGGAATTAGATGGCAATCAAGAGGAACTTTTAGACTTACTTGTATTGTATACATTTTTTTAAGATCAAGAATGAATTCCTGTATTACCTGTTTGATAGAACATAAGTTTTAGAAATGTTGTGAATGAAAAATGGTTAAGTTAGCCTTTAGCATTGAATGTTTTTCAAATGTTTGCCTGCTGTTTGAGTTTGAACTGTGTCATAGTATAGCAGCTTACATTTATGGTAAACAAAGCTTTGCCCTGCATCCTTTGGCTTTATCCTCATAGTAACTCGATGTAGTTAGGGTTGGCGACATCTCTGTTTTATAGTTGAAAATACAGTCTCAGAATTTATTCATAGTAAAAAATTTTAATTCTTTACTGTATGTTTTTCTATTCATGTTATTGCTGGATTTACGTAACACCTAGTTTATAATTTAGTTGACTTTTTCTGATGAGACACTTAAGTTAAACTTTTCACAGGCTTTCCACAGCCAAGTGTGTACTACCAGTTCAAAGTAATTATTTCCTAAGCTTTGTGTCAAACAAATCTGTTTCTTCTCTTTCATCTTGTTCTTTGTCTTCCTAATTTTTTTTTTCTTTCTGGATATGGCCCTGTTTTTCTTTCTGGTATGGTTTTTTCTCACTTAACTGTCATTATTTCCTAGAACCTGCACTTTCCCTTTCCATCAAAGACTGAAGACTGTGTCTCCCTGGCTGAGCTGAAACACAAAAGTTGTCTGGCCAGAGCAGAGCAGAGCAGACCATCAAGGAGAAGAGCAGAACTGTCTAGCTGCAGAGGGCCAGGGCCCCAGGGCTGCCTCAGGGCCATGCAGTTTTCACAGCCATGTTGTATCACAATTGAGCTGTTTCACATGGAATAAAATTTCTTTCTTCACCACACTCCCTAAGACAAACAAACAAAAACCTGTTATTATTTCCTAAGTATGGATGCATAATAACAAAATGTTACTTTTCCCAGGGGCATGTACTTTTGTTTTGTTTTTTAATTTATTTTTGTTACAGATGTTTCTCCTTTTCCCCCCATTGACACCCTCCTCCTGTCTACCCCCCCCAGCATTGTTGTCTATGTCCATTGGTTATGCTTATATGAATAAGTTCTTTGGTTTATCTCTTCCCTCCCCCCGTCCCCTCCTCTGAAGTTTGTCAGTCTGAACCCTATTTCTATGTCTCTGGGTCTATGTACTTATATATATATGTTTTTATTAACTTTTTAAAAATATGGTTTTTTGCCCTGGCCAGTTTGGCTCAGCGGTTAGAGCATTGGCCTGTGGTCCAGAGAGACCCGGGTTCGGTTCCCGCTAGGGGCGCGTACCTCAGTTGCAGTTTGTCCCCGGCCCTGGTTGGGTCGTGCGGATGGCGACCACTCGATGTGTCCCTTTCACGTCGATGTTTCTATCTCTCTCTCTTCCTCTCTCTCCCTCCCACTCTATATGAACAAAAAATGAAAAAATGTCCTCTGGTGAGGATAAAAATATATATATAAATATATGGTTTTTTTAAATTAATTTTTTAGAGAGAAAGGAAGGGAGAGAGAAATAGAAATGTCAGTGTGAGTGAGAAACATCAGTCCGCTGCCTCCTGCATGCCCCACACTGGGGATTGAGCCCCTGCAACCCAGGCATGTACCCTGACCGGGAATCGAACTGGGACCTCTCAATCCATGGGAGGATGCTCAATCCACTTGAGCCACACCAGCCAGGCAGGGGCATGTACTTTTTAATTGGGATTTCTTGAGGAACAGCCTCGAAATTCAAATGAATGAGGGGGTTAGACTGGATCTCTGAGACTCAGCTCTAACATCCGTGATGCAATGTATCAATCTCTAATTATGACATTTTGGGGCCTTTCACAGACCTGAGAACAAAATATTTTTGTTCAGAAATACTTGTTAAAGCTCTCTCAAATCACTTGGCATAGCACCTGCTTTCTTGGCTTACCTCTAAGGGTATGCACAAATAGAAGGAAAGAAAACATTGTTTTTAAATTCTGAGTTTGTCACTGCTCTCTGATTCTGTGGTAGAGTAGCCTAATGGAGAGTATGGAGCTGGGAGTCTGAAGAACTGAGCTTTAATCAAGATCCAGTATGAATTTTGTAACTATATAAATGTATGTCAGGGAAAGCTGAGTGGTGTGGAAAGAAAAGGGCTTTGGCCAGGGTTCACTGTTTATTCATCTCATTCGTTTAAAAAGCAAACAATTGCTGTGCTGGTGTGGCTCAGTCCCATGGACTGTGAGTTCCCGGTTCCATTCCCTGTCAGGGTACATGCCTGGGTTTCTGGCTCAACCCCCAGTAGGGGGCGTGCAGGAGGCATTTTGTGCAAGATCGATGTTTCTATCTCTCCCTTCCTCTCTATTACAAAAAGAAAGAAATGTTTAAAAAATAAAATAATAGCCCTGGCCAGTTTGGCTCAGCGGTTAGAGCGTTGGCCTGCGGTCCAGAGAGGCCCAGGTTCGGTTCCCGCTAAGGGCACGTACCTCGGATGCAGTTTGTCCCCGGCCCTGGTTGGGTCGTGCAGGAGGCAGGCACTCGATGTGTCCCTTTCACGTCGATGTTTCTCTCTCTCTCTCTCTCTCTTCCTCTCTCTCCCTCCCACTCTATCTGAACAAAGGGTGGAAAAATGTCCTCGGGTGAGGATACAAAAAAATAAATAAAATAAAATAAAATAAAATAAAAATCAAACAATCATACAGCATACGAAATATAGTCAATAATATTGTAATAACTATGGTGCCAGGTGGGTACTGGAAACATCAGAGGGGACATGGTGTAAAGTATATGATTGTCTAACCACTATGCTGTATACTTAAAACTAATACTAATACAAAATAATGATTGTAAACTGTAATTGGGAAAAAAAAATTAGCCTTGGCCGGTTTGACTCAGCAGTTAAGAGTGTCGGCCCACGGACCAATGAGTTGTGGGTTCTATTCCCATCAAGGGCACGTACCTTGGTTGCAGTTTGTCCCCGGCCCTGGTCCGGTCGTGTGGGAGGCAACCAGTCAATGTGGCTCTATTCACAGTGGTGAATAAGATAATTCTCACCCTGCCTGGATAGCACAGTTGGTTGGAGCATTGTCGTGATATGCCAGGGTTTGATCCTGGTTGGGGCACATACAGGAATCAACCAATGAATGCATGGATAGGTGGAGCAACAGATCAATGTTACTCTCTCTGCGTGTCTGTCTCTTTCTCTAAAATTAATAAAAAGTTATTGCCAGAAATAAATTTTTTAAAAAGATGGAATTCTCTATCCTCAGTGAGTATTATTTATTGATTTTGAGCCTCTTAACCTTGAGTTCTTTTTCCCATGTGGAAAAGGTGTTGAGAGTAATATATAATCATATTCCACAAGAATTACTGTTGTAGTGACCCATTGTTTGATGTCTGGGGTTGTATTACTTGGGTGTGCTGGGTGGAAAAAAAGATTGAAAACTGCTGATCTAGTACAAGTTCTTCATTTGTAGATGGCAGAATAGGGCTCAGAACAATTAATTGACCATCTCAGTGCTCTGTTTACTTACCACTCCCCGTTAAGTTTCTTCAGGACCCTCAGAAAGTTTTTGCATTTTGGGGGTCCTTTCTTTCCTCTCCTCCCTGGCCTGTGTGCTCCATACCATCTAGAATACTCAGTATTGAGGGCAAACTGTGAACATGTTCATTTGTGTATTCATTTTGCTTAGATTGGGTTCTTTCTTCTCAATCCTCACATGCCCTTTTCCTTCCTGGAATCCAGACATCCAGCGTCACTTTCTTCTAGGGTCATGGCCCCTCAACTTGATAAAACCTTTCTTTGGAATCTCATAGCATTTTGTCCTTTAGTTTACTATTACTATCCTTAATCTGTGCGAACTATCCTTTCACCCTTGAGTGCAAACTGTGTCCTGTTGGTTTTTTCATTCCCCTGGTGCTTTGGGCAGTGCTTTGTAACAGCTGGTAAATAATCTTTGATGGAATTGAATTATTTTAAAAAAATGTTTTATTGATTTTTAGAGAGAGAAGAAAGGAGAGGGAGAGAGAGAGAAACATTGATGAGAGAGAAACATCTATTGGTGTCCTCCTGCATGGGGATCCAGCCTGCAACCCCTGACCAGGAATTAAACCAGTGACCTCTTGGTGCATGTGTCAATGCTCAACCATTGAGCCACACCGGCTGGGCCAAATTGAATTCTTGAATCAGATTAATGGCAATATGATAGCAATAATACCTGACCAGCTTACCATAGCATGCTATTGTGGTAATAAAACGAGGCAATAAATATGAAATGAATTTTGACAGTTTTTAAAGGTAATACATCAAGGAGGATGACTAAATGGAAAGTAGTCTAGGAGCTTATTCACATTTTAAATAGTTAAAATGATTATTACTTTCTTTTTTGCCTGGCGACTCAGTGTTGGAAGATATAATCATTATTTTGAATTTTTTGAAAGGCTGTCAAGTGGCAAACATTCTATATTGCTCCAGGCAACATAACCACTAGCAGTAGGAGGAAGTAAAAGGGAAGCAGATTTCAGTTCAGCAGGTGGCAGAAGTTCTAACACTTAGAGCTGTCAAACAATGAATTGGCTGCCTTACTTAGGTAGTGAGCTCCCTGAAATTTGAACTGTGGAAATAGAAGTTGGATGACCATCTGGCTGGAATGTGCAAGAGGAATTCCTGCCCGGGAGGAGTTGGACTAATGACCTTTAAGGTATCTTCCAACTCTCAAGTTTCTATGACTGTTCAGCTCAATTGCATATCTGAATTGTTCTTGCAAAAAAAAAAAATTTGTATTAGGTAAATTGTCAATAAACTTAAAAACTGTATGGTCAAGTTTACAATAAGAAAAGTTTGACAACACGAGGAATGGGAAATCAGGTTTAAAAATCCAGATACCACTAAAGAGGGTGGGAGGGAGTAAAGGAGAGAGAGGGAGGGGAAGAGAGGGAGAGGAAGACAGTGAGTTTGTGTTTGGAATGATGTGTCCTGGGCTAGTGACGGTTATTGAACACGTAGAAGTTCCGAATTGTTTCACTTTACACTAATACTTGCAGATTTTTCCGAAGTACTGTAAGCGGAAGCGAGACCCAGTGTTCGGTGAGGAACGAGTTCCCGGAAGGCGCTTGGCTGTACTGCGGTCGCCCAGGACCGCTCAAGCCGGTAGCGGACCTGACCCGCTAGAGCGGAAGGCGGGGTGGGGGGAGCTGCTGGCCGCCCGCCGAACTACCAGTCCCAGTGGTCCCCGCGGCGCCGCGCACGCGCGATGGCGTGGCGGCAGCGCCACCGCAGGACGCAGGGAAGCCAGCTAGTGAGTGGCGGCGGCGGCGGCGGTGGCGGCGGCGGTGGCGGTGGCAGTTCGCGGCGAGGGCGACTGCTCCGAGGCCGAGTGGCGATCGGGTGGAGACCTCGGTTCCTTCCTCCGTATGATTCTCTTGGTGAGTGTCTGTCCTCAGTTAACCCGCGCCGAGTGCTCGGCTCCCTGTCTGGTGACCGGGCTGCTCCGGCCTTGGGCCGCAGCCTGCGCCTGACGGCCGGGCCGCGGGGTTCAGCTGACCCTGGGCCCTTCCCTCCAGTGTCGGGGGAAGTGGGGGTGGGGAGAGACGCGGTTAGACCGAGGGGAGAGGTGTTGCGGTGCGCCGGGGCTAGGGTGGCCTGGGGCTGGCGAGAGGGAGGGTCGCGTGGGGGATGGGATGCGAGGCGAAGCAGGTAGGGAACCGAGTATAGGAGGCGAGAATGAGGTGGAATGTCTTCTGAGTGCCGCTGGTGAAGATGTCGTGCTTCGGGGACTCTTGACAAGCGGGACTCACCGGTCTGGCGGGCAGCCTACTTGCCTTAAACACACACTATACTTACTGTCTTTCCACCTGCTGTTGGAGGTATGGGAGTGAAGGACTGTTGGTTTGCATCCATCTCCTTTCCTTCAATCTCACCTTTTATTGACTGGCAAAATTTAAATGGGTGCTGGCCACGCAAACCGTAGAAATAAACAGGGCTCTGTGTATAAATCTGCGTAAAAACAAGGGAGGTATGGTGATTTGTTCAGATAAGAGCTAGGTCAGAGGAGAGTTCAGTGTTTTTATTTTAAAATTGTTGACAGAAATCAGTTTGAGCAATGCTTTGAACTAGAAAGGGGTTTTTAACCTGAGATTTACTGGTTTGTGAATAGAACTGGGGGGTGGGGCAGGAGTCCTTGAACTAGAATGAGGATAACTGTAATTTATTATTTCCTTCCATTATGAATTTAGGCAACAAACCACAGTAGAATTAGGAATGCCTGTGAATTTGTCACCAATAAAAATTACAGATATTATTGTATCATGTTTACAGTTGTTGCAGATATCTCAAAATATCATTTATGCTTATAATGTCTTCAAATTTTTGGTATTGTTAGACCCACTGTTAGATCTTGTTATTTAATGTAAGGCTAAAACTGCATGTATATTACTGTATCAGGGTTTTTAAAAATTGTTTTGCTAATAGTTCATTATAATTGGTTTCCTTTGTAATCTCATATGTTTAATTATACATTTAAAAGCAATCTGAGCCCTGGCAGATTTGGCTTAGTAGACCGAAGGGTTGTGGGTTCAATTCCCAGTCAAGAGCACGTACCTAGGTTGCAGGGTCTGTCCCCATCCTGGTAGGGGTCAAGCGGAAGGCAACCAGTCACCTCACATCGATGTTTCTCTCTCCCCTCCCCTCCACTCTATTTAAAAAAATCAATGGAAGAATGAATGTCCTTGGGTGAGGATGAACAAAAATGAAGAAATAAAGACATAAATAAAAGCAATCTGAGAAGGGTTCCATAGGCTCCACCAGACTACCAAAGAGATCCATAGCACACAAAAATTAAGAACTCCTGAAATAGAAATAAGTTTTTGGGGGATATATAAATCTGCCTGGAAGAATATTTGAATCATTGGATGAGAAAGAAGACAGATAGGATGATAAATGTAGATGAAAGAGGGAATTTTATAATGAGGGAAGTAAACGAAAATACTTGGCTGAGCTCAGAGTTACAGTTTTGGAAGATAGAATAGCCACAGGTACTTCATTCAGGGTACTGGGGAACCAGCAAAATACTCTGAGGAAGAAAGGGTAGTGAGTACTTTGGCTTTAAAATGTTCTTATTATTGCACCTCCTAGTTCCAGGTGATGAAGCCCTCTAAGCTCTTGTGTAAGCCTGGGATAGGAAGTTTTAGTGTGTGCTGGTTTTCTTTAAATCATATGGATAGTGTGGCTTTTAAAGAATTGTCTATCCTTAAGTGAAAAACCTCAGGATCTCTCTTCAACTTATTTTCCTATTGCTATTACCTTCTTTTCATATGTGATAGAAAATAAACGTGCAGATTATAGAGTTGGAGAATTGGTAAGTCATTTTTTTAAAAATTCCATTTAAAATTTTTGCAGTTCAACTTCATTTTGGCATCAGACTTCTCATTGACAAATCACTCAACATTTTTTCCCCCAGAATGTGTTACTTGAAATTTGCACCTGTTTGTAAAGCACCTGTCAACATCTGGTGTGAGGTTTTTTACCCCCTCTAAAATAATAGCTATAATGGAAAACCACTGCAGCAAACTTTTTCTGGAAAAAATAAAGGGGGTATTTGAAAGGTGAAGAAGAGTATTTAATGAAACAGATGTTGGTGCTGAAATAGTTTACAAATCACTGCCTTGAAGTGGTTTTGCCTGCTACTTTCTGTGTCCTTATATTATCCTCTTTGTCCCTTGTCCCTGTATTTTATTTATAGCATCTATCTATCTGGTATCATATAATTTGTGTATTTATCTAGTATTTTATTTTTTTAAATATGTTTTTATTGATTTTTAGAGAGGGAGAAATAGAAACATCGATGAGAGAGAAATATCCATCAGCTGCCTCCTGCATGCCCCCCACTGGGGATCGAGCCCACAACCCAGGCATGTGCCCTGACAGCTTGGTACATGGGTGGATGCTCAACCACTGAGCCACATCAGCCAGACTTATTTAGTATTTTAATCTTTATCTCCCCATTCAAATGTCAGCTTTACGAGAATAGGAACTTTGTCTTCACCAGTGTGCTGGAATAGTGGCTGGCACATAATAAGTACTCAGTAAATATTTGCTGACTAAATAAATAAATTAATTAATTTATAATGCTGGGTTTTTTATTTCTAGGAATAAAACACATCCATTAAAATTTTTTTTTTTCTTGCCCTGGCTGGTTTGGCTCAGCGGTTGGAGCGTCGGCCTGCGGTCCAGGGAGGCCTGGGTTCGGTTCCCGCTGGGGGCATGTACCTCAGTTGCAGTTTGTCCCTGGCCCTGGTTGGTTGTGCGGGAGGCAGCCACTCGATGTGTCCCTTTCACATTGATGTTTCTCTCTCTCTCTCTCTGTCTTCCTCTCTCTCCCTCCCACTCTATCTGAACAAAAATGGGAAAATGTCCTCGAGTGAGGATAAAAAAAAAAAAATTTTTTTTCTTTATTGATTTTTAGAGGGAGAGGGGGAGAGGGATAGAAACATCAATGAGAAAGAACATCAATTGGCCGCCTCCTGCATGCCCCCCACTGGGAATCAGGCCTACAACCTGGGCATGGGCATGTGCCCCGACCAGGAATCGAACCGGCGACCTCTTGGTGCCTGGGTTGATGCTCAACCACTGAGCCACACCGGCTGGGCAATCCATTTTTATTTTTTAAATGTTCTTATTACTGGTGGAATTTACATTGGTACAGCTGTCTTGAGAGACAGTGTTTGCAGTACTTAGGAAAGTTGAAAATGGGCATATCTCCCCTATAATTTCACAATTTCTGAAAGGCAGTAAGAATAATGGAGATGGTGACAGAGGGGATGCTATCTGTAGTTTTTGGGTTTTTTTTTTCCTCTATTAATTTTTAGAGAGAGAGGAAGGGAGAGGGAGAGATGGACACATTGATGAGAGAGAACATCGATTGGCCACCTCCTGTATGGCCACTGGGGACCGGGCCCACAGCCTGGGCATGTGCCCTGACTGGGAATCAAACTGGCAACTCCCTGGTGCATGGG
Source organism: Tadarida brasiliensis (assembly GCA_030848825.1). Lineage (NCBI taxonomy): Eukaryota > Metazoa > Chordata > Mammalia > Chiroptera > Molossidae > Tadarida > Tadarida brasiliensis. Next base: position 9,161,844 of record CM061269.1, on the reverse strand, counting down.
TCGATGCTCAACCACTGAGCGACACCAGCTAGGCCTATCTGTAGTTATTATTTAAAGGCCAGAATTGCCAGCTGGTGTGGCTCAGTGGTTGAGCGTCGACCCAGGCACCAAGAGGTTGACGGCCTAGGTTGTGGGCCAAATCCCCAGTGGGGGGCATGTAGGGAGGCGACCAATCAATGTTCTCTCTCATAGATGTTTCTATCTCTCTCCGTCTCCCTTCCTCTCTTTCTAAAAATCAACAAAGAAAATAATAAAGTCTAGAAGCAACTATGATAGTGTTAACAGTTAATTCTGGGAGACAGAAAACAAGGGCTAAATCATTCTTTGTACTTTTCCCTATTTTCTGTTGATTTTTTTTGAATCCATAACTTTTTTTTTTAATCCTCACCCGAGGATATTTTTTAATTGATTTTTTTCATTTATTTTATTATTATATTTTTTTCCTTTATTGATTTTAGAGAGAGAGGAAGTGAGGGGGAGACAGAGATAGAAACATCAATGAGAGAGAACATCGATTGGCCGCCTCCTGCATGCCCCCCACTGGGGATCGGGCCCACAACCTGAGCATGTGTCCCGACCGGGTATCGAACCGGCGACCTCTTGGTCGATGCTCAACCACTGAGCCACACTGGCTGGATTCATTTATTTTTTTAGAGAGAGAGGAAGGGAGAGAGAGAGAAACATTGATGAGAGAGAACATTGATTGGTCGCCTCCTGCATGCCCCCCACTGGGGGTTTGGCCCACAATCTGGGCATGTGCCCTGACTAGGAATCAAATTGGCGACCTCTTGGTACATGGGTCGATGCTCAACCAGTGAGCCAGGTTGTTTTTATTGATCTTAGAGAGAGAGAGAGAGAACATCGATCAGTTGCCTCCTGTATGTGTCCTAACCAGGGATCGAACCCAAAAACTAGGTGTGTTCCCTGACTTGGAAGCGAACCTACAATCTTTTGGTGTAGGGAACCATGCTCCTATCAACTGAGCAACCTCGTCAGGGAGAATCCTTAACTTTTAAATGTTGTTTCCCAGCTCTTTGAAAAATTGTAAACCTGCAGAAGAGTTACGAGAGTAGCACAATAAACACTCATACATTCTTCACTTACATTCAGTAATTTAACATTTGTCATGTTTGGTTCACAAACAAGTAGACATATTTTGCTGAACCATTTGTGAGTTAGGTATCGATACCATCAGCACACCGTTCCTCCAAATGCTTTAGAATATATTTCCCAAGAATAAATACTTTTTTCTACATATCTACAATTCAGTTGTCACTGAATTAACATGGATGTAATATTATTTAATATATAGTATATATCCAAATTTCCCTAGTTGTCCCAATACTGCTCTTAGTTATTCGGTTTTTGTTTGTTACCCAAGATTCAATTAAGTTTCTTGTGTTTAGTTGCCTGCTTGTTTCAAAAATCATTTTCAGCTTTTTTTGGTCTCATGACAGTAAGCATCCAGACCAGGTTTTGTTGCATGTCCCTCAATTTGGATTTGTCTGAACATTTCTTCATGATCAGATTCGGGTTAAACATTTGGGGCTGGAATACTATGTAGGTGATTTTAGGTCTCTTTTAATGTATAGAGGCATGAGATGTCAGTTTCATTATTGATGTAAATTTGATCATTTGCATAAGATAATGTCTGATTTATATTATAAAGGTACTTTTTTTTGTTTTATAATTAATAAGTAATCTGTGGAGTGATAATTTTAAAACTTTCTCAGAGTCATGAGTTGTCAATAGACATGCCAGTACAAAGGGTCAAGAACATTTAGATTGGAGGTACTTCCAATAATGGGAGAATGGGAGATCAGGGAAGGGATGTGTGTAGGAGATGGCATTTGAACTGGACCTTAAATCATAGATGTTATTGGCTATAGGGATATTGGAGAAGGGCTCCAGGTGAAGGGAAAGCTTGAACAGAGACAAGGACAGTTTTGTAAATTAAATAGGAGATCATCCAAGCCTTTTCTTTCTCTTTCCCTCTCTCCCTCACTTTCTCCTTCACTCTCTCTCCTTCCCCCCCACCCCCTGCAGTGAAATTGCTCACAGGGAATCTGAAGTCAATATACTGGAGAAGAACCAGAGAGCAAACAAATCTAGTTTTTTGAATTCCTTCTCTGCTGCATAATAGCTGAATGATTAGGAGTAAGTTATGTGACTTTTCTAAACCTGGTTTCTCATCTATATATTGGTGGTGATAAATACCTATCACATAGGATTAAATCTAATAATTATCATCATCATCATCATATATGAAAAGCATCAGCAACATGGCTTTCACTGAATAATTGCTAGTTATCTTTTGGTGTTCAAGTTCTCAAAAACTACGTTCATTCTTTTCCATCTTGGTACGACATCCCTGACTTTATTTATTTTTTATTTTTTAATTCTCACGCGAGGACATTTTTGCATTTATCTTCAGATAGAGCAGGAGGGAGAGAGGAGGGAAGACAGAGAGAGAAACATCGACGTGAGAGAGACACATTGACTGGTTTCCACCCACACAACCCCCAACTGGCCGGGGACAAACCGCAACTGAGGTACGTGCCCTTAGCGGAAACTGAACTCAGGCCTCTCTGGTCTTCGGGCTGACGCTCTAACCACTGAGCCAAACTGGCCAGGGCCCACATCCCTGGCTTTAAAACAAGCTACTCTTCTTGGCCACTAACACAATGTCATCACTTCCCACTTCATTCAATTGGCTCCACTATGAGTTTTTAAGTGGCTTTCCAGTGATGGAAAACAGCACTTACCACCTTACAAGGGTGATACAGCCTGATAATGTCATTCTGGAAATTGCAACAATATGTATTAACTTCTTTTTTTTATTCAGCTCACGGTACGACATTTATCACTATTTAAATGTGATGTGCTTCAGTTTAAATTAGTTTTATTTGGAAAAATTACTCCTAATATTTGTAGAAAATTGAAGAGAGAAAGCAGATCCTAATGAGAAAGCAGATCCTGAGCCAAACCAGCCAGGGCTCATTTAATTTTTTAAAATATGTTCTTATTGCCCTGGCTGGTTTGGCTCCGTAGTTAGAGCGTTGGCCCTCGGACTGAAGGGTCAAGGGTTCGATTCTCAGTCAAAGGCATGTACCAGGGGTTCCATCCCTGGCCCAGGTCGGGGTCATATGGGAGGTGACCAATCCATGTGTCTCTCTCTCACCCCCTCCCTCCCTTCCATTCTAAAAAAAAAAAAAATCAATGGAAAAATATCCTTGGGTGAGGGTTAACAACAACAACAAAAATGTTTTTATTGATTTTTAGATAGCGAGGAAGAGAGAGGGAGAGAAACCAATCAGCTGCCTTCTGCACACCCCCTACTGGGGATCGAGCCAGAAACCATGGCATGCGCCCTGACCAGGAATCTAACAGGTGACCTCTTGGTGCATGGGCTCAATCCATTAAGCCACACTAATTTTTTTTTAAGAATGAGTGTATTGGAAAGAGTTGGTTACACATTACACTAGGATTCTCCAAGGTGAAGTATGATTTAAACAATTTTATTTTATTTTATAAAAGCCTGATGTAGGTGGAATCCTTCTTACTTGTTTTGGAAAGACTAGTCCTTGAAAAAAATTTTCTCAAATGGTTAATTATTTTTTTTCCTTTCAACTTTCTGTTTTTTTACCACACATATTTTCTTTTCTGGAGTTATTTTTTTCTTAGGCAAGAAGGATGTCAGTATTTTTTCACACTTGAACTGCTTAAACTTGTGTTTCCTTAGAATTATTTGCGGCTTCAACTCTTTAAATAATCCTAATCAAGATGTTTTCATTTGTAAAGGAACTAGGACCACTAATTTCTGTATCATGTATACATTTTAGAAGAAGCTTTAGGTACCAAGCTGTTTGATTTGTTTTTTAAAATTGTAAGTAATTAAAATTTCCTTCTTTATTCTTACCTCTGATTTTTCAGAATGTTTTATTTTGTATTAAGACTTTGTAAAAACATTTTCAGAAGTGCAGTTTTTCATTGTTCTAAGCTGAAACCGTGTATTGAACTCTGCAATGCGGAGGTTAAAAGAAGTGGTGAATATCTGTTGAACTTGATACTTCAAGTTCTCTTATTTAATATATAAGAATGAATGGTTGAGCAAATGTTTTTTAAAAATTACAGGCTTTTCCAGGGGTCTCTATAATGTCATTTTCTTTTTAAGTTTGAATATGAAACTTCAACGTATACATCTTTTTTGTAAGCCATTTTTAAAATGTAAGGCTTTAAGCATACTGTTGTAACTGTGAAAACAGGCAAGATGTCTGCTCATTAATCTGAGATGACTGTCCTAAAGGTGCTTGCTTGGTCTTGCTCCCATGTAATGCCAGGACACCCACGCTGCAGACTAGTGGAAAACATGCTGTCAAACGTGTTCAGTTCTTTTTCCTTATTAATTTGTTTTCAGTGTATTTTCTGTGAGTCTTTGAAAGGATTAAATTGTGTTTTTTCTTAGACATTTTAAAAGACAAAAAAATTAGTTGAGGGATATTAGCCTGTTTCCCTTTTTTTCCAGGATCAGAGTCAAATTATCTTCCCAAGCAGTCTTAATTTTATACAAATACATGTGTTTTAAAAATTTTTAGAACTTAAGCTAAATTAATCTATTTTTAACCCACTTTGAACTGTCTGCTTTCACTTTCTAATACAGGACTATGACCCATCTCTTGATTTCACTTCTATTGCTTCCAAATCCTGACAACTTCACAAAGATATATCAGGTCTAAAAGTCATAGCACTTAAAGGAGATTTGCAAAATGTTTACAAGTATTGATTTCTGTACCAGAAAAACTTAGGAAAGAATAGATAAATTCTCTTTGAAAAATTATTTCATTTTTACCACCTCCTTTAGAACCCAAGGAATCTTTGATTCCTTTAAAACAAAATGCCTTCTAATGTCTTAACTGTTCAAGGTTGTGATGGGTTAACTGGGATTCTGGTGGAAAGTGACTTATTAAGCCTCTCTATGAGTAAGTTTCTGTTCCATCATTTCAAAACATCATAATAATAGTAATAATAATAGCTAACATTTATCGAGTTATTTTTCTTTTTCTAGGCATTATATAAACTATTTAAAATTACACATTTCATAATGCTATGGAGGGATCTTAATGGTTTATTTCTTTTTGAAAAAATACTTTAACTAATTAGAAAATTTGTGTGGGTGTGTTCCAGAAAGTTCCTTTTAGGTTAACATAGTCAGTGGTAGTAATCTTGTTTGAAATTTGATAATAAGTTTTTATACTTTTATGAACCACCATTCTTGTAAATGTGATGAAATGGACCTGACAGACTGCTGTTTACATGCTTCTCTTAATTTTGAGGGTGGATTCTTGGATTTTGAAACAGGCTTTACCAGTATTACAGCTCAGCAAAAATGTAGCCAAAGCTTCCTCAAAGCATGTGTGTGGTGAATTCTTCCTCTCAAAAGTTTGCAGAGGGTTCTAAGGGTTTTAGGTTTTTCTTTAGTTATTTGGTGTATCTTGATCTTCAGATTTATATATGTCTTAATGAATTGTCACTAGAGATGGTTGAATAGGAGGAAATTAGATTAGTGGTATTTCCTTTTAGATTAATAAATTTTTTTTTTTTTATCCTCACCAGAGGACATTTTTTTTTCATTTTTTTTTTGTTCAGATAGAGTGGGAGGGAGAGAGAGGAAGAGAGAGAGAGAGAGAAACATCGACGTGAAAGGGACACATCGAGTGGCTGCCACCCGCACGACCAACCAGGGCCGGGGACAAACTGCAACCGAGGTACGTGCCCTTAGCGGGAACCGAACCCGGGTCTCTCTGATCCGCAGGCCGACGCTCTAACCGCTGAGCCAAACCGGCCAGGGCTAGATTAATAAAATTTATCTAATTGTGAAAGTTCCTGATACCCATTTCTGGATTGGGTGGATATTTTTGTATCATTTATTGCCCCTGGGAAATAAAGGGATATCATTTTAATGTCTTTGCAGTTCTGCTTATTGGTGTGTAGCTTGTTATTGTTGAACTATGTCTAGAAATTAAGTACGATGTGCTTTGGTTCCTTTGGAAAATTTTCACATCTTTTTTTTTTTTTTTTTTTTATCTTCATCTGAGGACATTTTGGCATCTACAGATAGAGCGATAGAGCGGGAGGGAGACGGGGGGAAGAGAGAGAAACATCGATGTGAGAGAGACACATCAAGTGGCCGCCACCCACACGACCACAACCGGGGCAGGGAGAAACTGCAACCGAGGTACGTACCCCTAGCAGGAACTGAACCTGGGACTCTTTGGTCCGCAGGCTGATGCTCTAACCGCTGAGCCAAACCGGCCAGGGCAGGTTTTTGGTTTTTTTTTAATTACTAAAGTAATAAATGTTCTTTGTTTAAAAAAACCAACTAGCCCTGGCCGGTTTGGCTCAGCGGTTAGAGCGTTGGCCTGCGGTCCAGAGAGACCCGGGTTTGGTTCCCGCTAAGGGCATGTACCTCGGTTGCAGTTTGTCCCCAGTCCTGGTTGGTCGTGCGGGTGACAGCCACTCGATGTGTCCCTTTCACGTCGATGTTTCTCTCTCTCTCTCTTCCTCTCTCTCCCTCCCACTCTATCTGAACAAAAAAATGAAAAAATGTCCTCGGGTGAGGATAAAAAGAAAAAAAAACAACAACTAAAATGCCCTGGCTGGTTTAGCTCAGTTAGAGGGGCATCTGTGGACCGGAGGGTCTTGGGTTTGATTCCCGGTCAAGGGAACGTAACCTGGGTTGCAGGTTTGATCCCCAGTCCCATCCCCAGCCACCAGTCAGGGTCATGTGGGAGGCAACCAATCGATGTGTCTCTCTCATATCTGTGTTTCTCTCTCTCTCTCTCCTTCCCTCTGTCCCTTCCACTCTATCTAAAAATCAGTGGAAAAATATCCTTGGGTGAGGATTAACAACAAAAGAAGCTAAAACAATGCAAAAATGAAAGCTTTTTTTCTCACATATACATACACATACTATATGCTTTGAGTTTTTTCTTTTTATTAAAAAAAATTTTTTTTTCTTTATTGATATTAGAGAGAGAGAAGGGAGAGAGAGAGAGAGAGATAGAAATATCGATGAGAGAGAACATTGATTGACCACCTCCTGCATGCCCCCCACTGGGGATTTGGCCCACAACCGGGGCATGTGCCGGGAATCAGACTGGTGACCTCTTAGTGCATGGGTCGACGCTCAACTGCTGAGCCGTACCAGCCAGGCTAAAAGTCAAGATTTTTGAACTGGCATAGTGAGGAAACATAAATATTTGCTAACTAATGCATATTAACTATCTAGATGTGTGTTTTGTTTTTTTTTTATCCTCACCTGAGGACACTTTCTCATTTTTTGTTCAGATAGAGTAGGAGGGAGAGAGAGGAAGACAGAGAGAGAGAAACATCGACGTGAAAGGGCCACATCGAGTGGCTGCCACCCGCACAACCAACCAGGGCCGGGGACAAATTGCAACCGAGGTACATGCCCTTAGCGGGAACCGAACCCGGGTCTCTCCGGACCGCAGGCCGACGCTCTAACCGCTGAGCCAAACCGGGCCAGGGCTAGATGTGTTTTTAAAAATATGTTTTAATTGATTTCTAGAGAGAGAAAGGGACAGGGAGAGAGTAAGAAACATCGATTAGTTGCCTCCCATATGCACCCTGACTGGGGATTGAACCTGCAACCTGGGTATGTGTCCTGACCAGGAATTGAACTGGTGACCTTTCAGTGCATGAGATGATTCTCAACCAACTGGGCTGTCCAGATTTTGTTGTTGTTGTTAATTCTCACCCGAGGATATTTTTCCATTGATTTTTTAGATAGAGTGGAAGCGAGGGAGGGGAAGAGAAAGAGAGAGAGAGACATCAATGTAAGAGAGACACATTGATTGGTTGCATCCTTCATGACCCTGGCCGGGGCTGGGGATGGAACCTGCAACCCAGGTACATGCCCTTGACCAGGAATTGAACCTGGGACCCTTCAGCCTGCAGGCTGATGCTCCAACCACTGACCCAAACCGGCTAGGGCCAGATGTTTTGATATTCTATCAATTGAGTCATATATTGAAATCTGGCTTAACCCACAGCCATTTGTGATGTTATACCTGATAATTAGTTTTCGTTATTTTTGTGGTTAGCCTGTCTTCTTTAGCTCTGGAAAGTTAGTAGTGTATTGGGGGTAAAATCAACATCTGTTTGGATTTTATTTATTTTTGTTAGGATCTGGAATTTTGGTGTTATAACAAAAAATCTGTAGTATTGATTTGAGTTTTGAGTTCTATCTGGCTTTATATTACTTGCATCTTTAAAGTAGTCTGCCTTTTAATTCTCTGTATTTGTGCCAAGAACAGTTGTTACTAAGTCCATTCTTTCTTCTACAATGTTTTACTCTTGTTTCAAATATAGCAACTAAAGATATTAAAATATCACTTGTTTCCATTTTTATCCACATTGATATGCATTTCTTAATTGTGATGAAATATATTTTTGGTTCATTAAATTATTTCAAATATGCTCATTGGAAAGTTAGAAGATGTTTTCAAGTTAAATTCAGTTACTGTTTCTTAATCATTTTGGAGCTAAGTTTGCAGTAGCTTGGTTCATTGCTAACTCGAGCATTACTCTTCATCATTCAGTCATTTATTAATTATTTATAAACTCAAACATTTATTCACACCTGCTAAAAGCTAGTCAGTCCCTTTGCTAAGTAATGGGGATACCAAGAGGACTATGACCCTACTTCAGGAAACTTGGAGATTTGTTGAGGTAACATTTTGTTGGAAACTATAAAATGCTATGATAGAGATGAGCCCAAATGAGGTATAATCTGAGTCAGGAGAATGGCCAGTAAAGGCCCCTCGGTTTGAGCTGGGCCCAGATGCTGTAAGTGGGATTTAACTGGCCAGTGAAAGGAATGACAAAGGATTCTAAATAGAATATATATAGAAATCTGGTCTGTGAAAACCACTTGAAATTGTCATTAGAATGTCATGAGAATGTGAGCCGCTCAAGGGCAGACCTTACCTGGCACATAGTAGATGTTATATAAACATTTGATGAAGGGAATGTGTTAAAGTTTACAGTGCTTGTCTGTCCATACATTTGGAAAGAAATGAGCTCATTATTATTTTTTTAAAATATTTTTTTATTGATTGATTTTAGAAAGAGAGGAAGGGAGAGGGAGATAGAGATAGAAACATTGATGAGAGAGAACATCGATTGGCCACCTCCTGCATGCCCCCCCCCCCCCCATGGGGATCGGGCCCACAACCTGGGCATGTGCCCTGACTGGGAATTGAACTGGTGATCTCTTGGTCCATGGGTCGACGCTCAACCACTGAGCCACACCGGCCGGGCTGAGTTCATTATTTTTAATACCTGATAATTTTTAGATCATGTGGCTTAATAAAACATTATAAAATGAGTAAGAAACTGTTCCTGCACAGAAGGAGATGTCTTTTTAAAAAAAAATTTTTTTTTCTTTATTGATTTTAGAGAGAGAGGAAAGGAGAGGGAGAAAAAGATAGAAACATTGATGAGAGAGAACATCGATGAGCCACCTTTGGCATGCCCCCCACTGAGGATTGGGCCCACAACCTGGGCATGTGCCCTGACTGGGAATCGAACCGACGACCTCTTGGTGCATGGGTTGATGCTCAACCACTGAGCTACACTGCCTGATCAAGGAGATAAGTCTTGTAAGGGAAAACACATACAGACAAACTCTTGTAATTCAACATGATTATTTATGTTTATAAAATGTATTTGCGCCCGGCTGGTATTGCTCAGTGGTTGAGCATCGATCCATGCACCAAGAAGTCACCGGTTCAATTCCTGGTCAGGGCACATGCCCAGGTTGTGAGCCCACTCCCCAGTGAGGGGCATGCAGGAGGCAGCCAGTCGATGTTCTCTCTCATCAATGTTTCTGTCTCTCTCTCCCTCTCCCTTCCTGTCTCTTTGTCTCTAAATATCAATAAAGAAAAAATAGCCCTGGCCGGTTTGGCTCAGAGGTTAGAGCATCGGCCTGCGGTCCAGAGAGACCCGGGTTCGGTTTCTGCTAGGGGCATGTACTTCTGTTGCGGTTTGTCCCCAGCCCTGGTTGGTCGTTCGGGTGGCAGCCACTTGATGTGTCACTTTCACATCGGTGTTTCTCTCTCTCTCTCTCTTCCTCTCTCTCCCTCCCACTCTATCTGAACAAAAAATGAAAAAATGTCCTCTGATGAGGAAAAAAAAAATAAATAAATAAATAAAATAAAATAAAATATATTTGCAAGGGATACCCATCTCTTGTATGGATTGGCTAGATCCCTGAAAAGTTGCAGGTAATATAAATCTTCAAGTTAAATTTATTTGATTGATAAAATACAGGACCTAATATTGTAGTAGGTTATTTAACAATGGCAGTCATGTCCTTTTTGCTCTGTCACATCACTGTGAATATTACATAAATACTGTGAGGAGCCCTGGCCAGTTTGGTTCAGCAATTAGAGCATCGGCCTGCGGACCTGAGAGGCCCGGGTTCGGTTCCTGCTAAGGGCACGTACCTTGGTTGCAGTTTGTACCTGGCCCCAGCTGGGGTTGTGTGAGTGGTAACCACTTAATATGTCTCTCTCGCATCTATGTTTCTCTCTCTCTCCTCCTCCCTCTCTCCAAAAAAAAAAGAAAAAAATACTGTGAGGAAAGTGCCTGTTTAATGAGCGAAAAAAGTTACTGACAAGGTAAAAGTCCTGTCAAGGTGTAGTCATCAGTATGTAAAAATATTTCATATGCTTAATCCTGGAGCAACATCATGATTTTCCCCAAATCTGCATATTACTTGTACTATTATTAATTTATAATAAAAAATTTCCTTTGTAGACACACTTTAAAAATATTTTGAAAGAAACTTTGTTACTACCAGAATGAAAGATTAACATATCTTACCCTAAATAGAATGCAACTTAAATATAATAAAAACAAAACAATGTTATAAAACATAGCTAGCCACTGTTCCCAGAAGGTGCTGAGTTTGAGGCCTGCCGTCCTTTATTTATTTATTTATTTTATTTATTTATTTATTTTGTTCAGATAGAGTGGGAGGGAGAGAGAGGAAGAGAGAGAGAGAGAGAAACATCGACGTGAAAGGGACACATCGAGTGGCCGCCACCCGCACGACCAACCAGGGCCGAGGACCAACCGCAACCGAGGTACATGCCCTTAGCGGGAACCGAACCCGGGTCTCTCTGGACCGCAGGCCGACGCTCTAACCGCTGAGCCAAACTGGCCAGGGCAAGGCCTGCCGTCCTTTAATTAAAAGGAAAGATTAGCAAGTGTTAGGGAAGTGTTGAAGACAGGTTGGCACCTTATTTAGATTTTCTCCATGTTGTAAACAGAAGGACTGAAAGAGACTCAATGGAGTAACTTTCCCTCTTAGTGATTCAGTGTTATTTAGTGTCATAGGCGAGGAAGGGATGCACTCTGTTGGCCGGATCAGTTCCCCCAGAGCTTCAGAGGTAAGAGATTTGGAGGCTGGGTCTTAAAGGATAAATCTGAGTTCATTTGAAAATAGGGAGGATATGGGCCTCTTAGGCCTGTATAATAGCATGTGCAAATGTTGAAGACTTTCAGAAATAGTATGGTAGTAACATCTGATTTGAGGGAAGTGGAGAAATGTTGGGAGGTGAGATAGGAGATGTAAAATGAAGGACTTAAGGGATTAATCCCTAGTAACTTTTTCTAAACTTTCACATATCCCTTTCTCATAGAATTTGAGGGAATTCATGTTATTTAGTCCTGAAGTCCTGCTAAACCTGACTTTGGGAGACAGTTTTAAACTTTCAAAGAAAGGGGGGTTATCCAGATACTGATATATATTAATAGCTGTTGAAAGAGTGGGATAAGCCCGACCACTGTGGCTCAGTGGATTGAGCATTGTCCCATGGACTGAGAGGTCCTGGGTTTTGGGCTCGATCTCCAGTAGGGGGCGTGCAGGAGGCAGCCTATTGATGTTTCTCTCTCTCTAAAAAATCAATAAAAACATATTTTAAAAAAAGAAAGAGTGGGATAATTGGAAGTGACCTTGACCATAAATTAAAGCTGGGTGAGCCAGCTTTGCCACTTGTTAATTTGACCTTGGGCAGATTATTATTTTTTTTTTATTTATTTTTTTTAATCCTCACCGAGGACATTTTTTCATTTTTTGTTCAGATAGAGTGGGAGGGAGAGAGAGGAAGAGCGAGAGAGAGAGAAACATCGACATGAAAGGGACACATCGAGTGGCCGCCACCCGCACGACCCACCAGGGCCGGGGACAAACCGCAACAGAAGTACATGCCCCTAGCGGGAACCGAACCCGGGTCTCTCTGGACCGCAGGCCGATGCTCTAACCTCTGAGCCAAACCGGCCAGGAAGGGATAGGGAGAGAGAGAAACATCGATGTGAGAGAAACATCGATCAACTGTCTCCTGCACGCCCCGTACTGGGGATCAAGCCCGAAACCCAGGCATGTGCCCTGACCTGGAATTGAACTAGTGACCTCTTGGTACATGGGTTGATACTCAACCACTGAGCCACACCGGCTGGGCATAGTATTAATATCTTATATCAGTATGGTATATTTGATATAATTAGTGAACCATATTGATATACTATTGTTAACCAAAGTTCATGCTTTATTCAGATTTCCTTAGTTTTTACTAGATATCCTTTTTCTATTCCCAAGACCCCACTCAGGATACCATATTACATTTAGTAATGTGGTAATTATATGTCATTATTTGTGTAATTTTACTTGGATCATCTTAAATTAGACACATTAATTTATTTGCAAAGGATGCTTTATTCTCAAATTTCTTTCTTTTTAAATATTTTTTATTGATTTTTTTTTAGAGAGAAAGGGAGAGAGAGAGAGAGATAGAAACATCAGTGAGAGAGAAAAACATCAACATCGATTGGCTGCCTCCTGCACGCCCCCACCGGGGATTGAGCCTGCAACCTGGGCATGTGCCCTGACTGGGAATTGAACCAACGACCTCTTGGTGCATAGATTGACGCTCAACCATTGAGCCACACCAGCTGGGCTCAGATTTCAAAACAATACTTCTATATGGTATATTATGTTACTTAAAATGCTCTTAGATTAAAGATAGTTGGCCTAGGCCTGGCCAGTATGGTTCAGTAGGTTGAGCATCGTCTTGAGCACCGAAAGGTTGCCAGTTCGATTCCCAGTCAGGGCACATGCCCCGGTTGTGGGTTCAACCTACCATTGGGGTGCGTGTGGGAGGCAACAAATCAATGTTTCTCTCTCACATCGATGTTTCTCTCTCTCCCTCTCCCTTCCTCTCTCTCTAAAAGTCAATAAAAACATATTAAAAAGATAATAAAGATAGTTGACCTAGCGCGGCCTGTGTGGCTCAGTGGTTGAGCATTGACCCATGCACCAAGAGATCACTGGTTCGATTCCTGGTCAGGACACATGCCCAGGTTGTGGGCTCGATCCCCAGTGGGGGGCATGCAGGAGGCGGCCAGTCGATGTTCTCTCTCATCAATGTTTCTATCTCTCTCTCCTTCTCACTTCCTCTCTCTCTGTAATCAATAAAGAACAATTATTTAAAAACAAAGAGATAGTTGGCCTATAGTTTACTTTTAATAAGCCTTTTATAAGTGTAGTTTCCATTATATTACCAAGTAATCTTTTTTTTTTTTAATCCTCACCCAAGGATATTTTTCTATTTATCATCAGACAGAGTGAGAGGAAGGGAGAGAGAGGGAGAGAAACATTGATGTTAGAGAGACATGTTGACTGGCTGCTGCCCACACGACCCAACCAGGGCGAGGGACGAACTAAGGTACGTGCCCTTGACTGGAATCGAACCCACGACTCTTTGGTCCAGGGGCCAATGCTCTACCGCTGAGCCAAACCTGCCAGGGCACAAGTAGTCTATCTTGCCTCTTTAGTTATGACTTTGATATGTCCCACTTGTTTTTATGGAAAGGTTCATTTTGGTCAATTGAGTTGTGTGATGGACATGGAGTCTGTCTCACTGTGTCCTAGTGAAATGATAAAAATTGCTCTACCTTTTAATTGACAAACATAATAATGTCCTACACCAGTCATTTGCATTTCACAGTCATCTCACGTGAACTATACCATTTAGTAGTGAGATAGATAAGGACATTATCCCAATTTTGAAGATGACGAAGTGGAAACTTAGGTGAAGTGACTAGCCACAAATCACATTGCTGGTAGGAGTGAGAGCCCAGTCTGAAATGCTTCAGATCTTCACACTGCAGTTTTGGTATCCTTTCCGCCAAGTTGTTTGAAGTAGTCTCTATAATCAAGTAGCAGGTGGTCTTCTCTTATTGACTCATTTATAAAGTTATTGTTGGACTTATTAGATTAATAAAGAGATGATTAGTTTGTTTACTTGAAGTCTAGCTGTTACTTAGAGTTTAGAAATATTAGATACATATCATTAACTAGGGATGCCTTTAATTAGAAATTTTCAACAGAGAAAACATGAAACGTGATTATCATTCCATAAAACATTTGAAATAATGTTGTCCTACTTTACAGTCCTTCTCTTGAGTCACAGGAGTTTGTTCAGACATACTTGCTAACATTTGTAATGTGTATCCTCCTTGGAACTTTTCATCTATTTTCTAATTCACACATTTCATCTTATCAGGCTGTGCTTCTTTTCTGTGCTCTGAGTTAGAGTAGGCATGTTTGCTTATCAGGAGTTGGCAGACCTTTTCTGTAAAGGACCAGATAGTAAATATTTTAGGCTTTGTGGGCCATATGGACTCTGGCAACTGTTCAGCTCTGCTACTGTAGCATGAAAGCAGTTATAGATAATTTATAAACTAATAGACATGACTCTGTTCCAATAAAACTTTATGTATACAAACAGACAGGTATCTGAATTCGGTCCATAGGCCTTAGTTTGCCACTGTGGAAGGATTTAGAAACCCAATGTACTTCACTCTTTCAACTAAAGTTTCCCCACAGGACTCTCATTGATAAGTCTTCATAACATGAGTTGAAAAGTTTAAAATATGATTTAACTTGCATGGGTGGAATCAATTTTATTTTGTAGAATGTATTTTGCAGAACTGAATTTAATATTACAGATTTTCAAAGTCTGATTTTTGACCACTCCAAAAAGAAATTATCTAACTTATAAAATGTTTGCAAATTTCAGGAAACAAATTCTTGTTGTGGTTGGTATGAACAGAAATGCAGATCAGGCTAAATTAAGACCTGGTGGTCCAGGGTAGATTTTGTTGAAGTTGGCTGTAAGGGTTGATGGAAGGATGAGGAGAGATCTTCTTGCCAAATACATGTGGAGTTTTCTGGGGTTTCCGTTTTTGACTCCTGCTGTTGGAAGCCTGGAGAATTAATCAAGGGGTGGTCTTAATTGGGCACACAGGCTCCCTTCTGTCTTCTGCAGATGATTTAGTATATTCTGTCATTTGGGAGGGATTGGGAAGGTTTATATCAAAGTTGGTGCTTTGGAAATACTAACCTTTCAGTATAGGATAGATTGGAGAGAGAAGAATTAGGCAGAGAAACACATTAGGAAATTTTTTCAATTGTCTGGATTCCTGGGACTAAATTTAGTTTTTGCAGAGGAATTATAAAGAATTATAAAGAAAGAGGGTGGGTCCCTGACTGGTGTGGCTCAGTTGAATGGGTGTCATCCCATACACCAGGAGGTTGTCGATTTGATTTCTGGTCAAGGGCACATGCCCGTGTTTGGGGCTCCATCCCTGGTAGGGGGCATGCAGACGGCAGCTGATCAGTGTTTCACTCTCACATCAATGTTTCTCTCCCTCTCCCTTCCTCGCTCTCAAAAAAAAAAAATCAATAAAAACATATATTTTTAAAAAGTACTGTTTTGGAGGGTAAGCCACACCTGTTATTTGACAGCATTCTGACCGGCTTATTATAGAAAGAAAAGGATAAAGCTTATAATTCTTGACCTTGATTTAAAAAAGTTCTTAGCAAGTTTGTCTAGTGTTCTAGGTTTATTTAAAATGTCTTTGAAGACATTTGGGACTATTGAGGTTTGGAACGTGAGTTCTTGTTTAGATTAGGTGGAGCTTTCAAGTGTTAATTTTTTTAACTGAAGCTACATTTGAAGGTTTTATTTTCTAAATTGCATAAATTGATTCATATTTTGCTGTGACATTGGAAACATTTAATGTGTCCTCTCTTCTTGAACAGTATTTTGGTTGTAATTAGACTATGAGCTCCTTGAGATTAGGGGACCTGGCTAGATACCAGCAAAACTCAATAATTTTTTGTTGAATTAAATTGTATTAAAGCAGCAAGGAGGGTACAGTTTGAGAATTTCTAAAATATTTTTTCTTATCTTCTCATTTTGGAAAATTTCTAACACACATAACCCGTTGAAGGATAGTACAGTGATTACTATATATCCACCACCCAGACTCAACAGTTAAGTTTACATTTTGCTGCATTTTTAAATTACTTTTGATTTTTTCCTGAACCATGTACAAGTTGCAAGAATTCTAACACTTTACTTCTCCATACTTGTGCGTGTACCTCTTAAAAATATTTTTTCTTTTTTAACCACAGGATTTCTGAGTTGTTCTTGTAAAGATCAGGATAATAATAATAACAGTGTACTGGCTCTCTCATCTCTCACCTGTGTGTCCTTGTTTAAGTTATTTGATATCCCTGACCTCAGTTTCCTTAGCTGCAAGTACCTATCTCAGAGGGTATTATATAGATTAAGTGTGTAAAGTTCTTAGAACCACACCAGGCACAATTTCAGTTTATAAAGCGTTTTTGCATATGATACTCAGTTGTGGTGAAGAACACCACACCCACCGTTGTCCACAGAATTGGAAACTTCCCCATATGTGTCAACAAATCTCATAATTTCTACCTCCTAACATCTCCTAAGTTTGTCCTGTTCTTTCCATTGCTGCTGTAACACTTCTTGCCTATCAGCAATTTCTTAATCCCTCTTCATCTAGATCTAGTTCCATCTCCACAGTCCCATCCCCACCTTCTCATCCTTTTCCTTTTTTTTGAGAGAGAGAGAGTGGGAGATTTGTTGTTCCACTTACTCATGCATTCATTGGTTGACTCTTGTATGTGCCGTAACTGGGGATCAAACCCACAACTTCAGTGTATCGGGATGGCGCTCTAACCATCTGAGCTACCCGGCCAGGGTTCCTCATCCTTTTCCTTACTGCCAGAATTTATGTTCTCAAATACAAATTTAATTATGTCAATTCCCTTTAAAACTCTTTTCCTATCACCTAAGTCCAAGTTTCTTAACTCTAACTTCTGTGTACCTTATGTCTCTGTAGCCTTATCTCTCATTATACACTTCCCCTCCTACCCTACTTCACTCTTAACACACACAGACACATGTGCCCCCAAACTAGTGTGCCACGTGTAGTTCTCTAAATATATTCTATGTTATATACCTCTGTGCCTTTGCTGGTTGACTTCCTCTGTCTGGAATTCTACCCCACCTACCGTCCTCTTTATGTCTGGCAGAAACTAGTCTTTTAAGATTAGGTGTAGATATCTAATTCCTCTGTCATTCCCTCTCCCCCATATGTAGTCTATAAGTAGTAGCATAATACTTATAACATTTTCGGGCAGCCATTTGCTTGCATGTCTGTCTCATTCTACTAGATTAAAAAGTCCGCCCTGGCCGGTTTGGCTCAGCGGTTAGAGCGTCCGCCTGCGGTCCAGAGAGACCCAGGTTCGGTTCCCGCTAAGGGCATGTACTTCGGTTGCAGTTTGTCCCCGGCCCTGGTTGGTCGTGCGGGTGGCAGCCACTCGATGTGTCACTTTCACATCGATGTTTCTCTCTCTCTCTCTTCCTCTTTCTCCCTCCCACTCTATCTGAACAAAAAATGAAAAAATGTCCTCGGGTGAGGATAAAAAAATAAATAAATAAAATAAAAAATAAAAAGTCCTTGAGGGCACACACTAGTTTTTATCTTTTTTTGGTATCCCTAGTACCTAATATGTTGCTTGTACCAGGCATAAAATGAATGTAGATAATTGTGTCCATGTTGTTTGGGTGAAAAAAAATTGAGGTTCAGAGAATATGTATTACATATGTACTCAAGGTAGCAGAACTAATGATCTGCTCAAATACAAATTTAGTTATGTCAATTCCCTTTAAAAGGGCCCATTTCAATACTGTTTTCATTAACTATAATATTTCTCATAATTACAACGATTTGTTCAATGATTCTGTTCTTAGTCTGTGGACTTAGAGCCCCCTAAAGGATCTTAGAATTTCCATGTGGAAGTTACAAAGTCATATGCATTTTCTGTAGACTAGTTAATAAGATTATGTACATGTATATGTGTATGCTTGTCACCAATTTTTTTTAATGTGCACACATGTCCTTATGACTAATAGTGAATTGTCTTGGTGAAATAGACATACTTATATCTTTTTTATTTTATTTTATTATTTTATTTTTTTTTGGTACGTGCCCCTAGCGGGAACCGAACCCGGGACTCTCTGGTCCACAGGCCAACGCTCCAACCGCTGAGCCAAACTGGCCAGGCCTACTTATATCTTTTGAGAGGAAAGCGGTAGGAGGCTTTAACCATATAGGAGAGTTGGAATAACATCTTTGCATAGTTTGCTGGGGAATTGATAAGGTACAAGAAAGTATTTTTTGAAAGTAGTTAAATTCAGATTAGATGGTAATATCTGAAATTTTCCTAGTCATCAGTAGTTCATTAAAATAAAAAATTTCTGAAACCAAACTCATTTAAAAGTTGTTAAATCTATTTTTAAAAATAAGGTATCTTTAAATAGATTTTTAGCTGGTGCCATAATGTTCAAAATTTTTTGTCTTAGCCCCAAAATATTTATTTTATATGTATATGAACATGTTTTCATTGGATCTCTCAACACATTGAGAATTCTGTGCTCTAGGTTGTCTTTTCTTTTAGAATCTAAATTCACTACAAATTGTATTTTATCTATTCCAAATAGATCCATTAAGGGCACTTAAGAATCTGATTGGCTGGGACCACTTTTCTCCCCAGCTTTGAGATGTAATTGAAATATAATATATATTTAAGGCATATAATGTGATGATTTGATACATGTATATATTGTAAAATGTTTACCATAGTAAGGTTTAGTCAATACATCCTTCACCTCAAATTATCTTGTTGTGTTATGGTGAGGACATTAAAGCTCTATTGTCATAGCAACTTTCAAGTGTACGATCATAATGGTTAATTCTTAATGAGAAGTATTTTTCTAACTTAATGACTGCCTGCTATCTGGACACAACGTTGTATTCTGCTCTCTGGGCCACAGGCACTTCTATTATTGATATAAACATTTGTGGTCTGGCAGGCACTCTAGGTTTAAGGGCATAGCTTAAATAATAATGCTTTAAAATATGTGTGCTATTTTAATCAGTTTATTTAGCTACTAGGTAAACAAGAATAGTGTGACATCATTCATTCCTTTGGCAAATATTTATTCAGCTCCTGCTGTGAAGCAGGCCTTTCCCTCAGCCCTGAGATTACAGCTGTGAGTGAATAAAATGAACAAGCCTTGGCCCTGGTGGCCCTTACCTTTTAGTAGGGGAGTCATACTTTAAGTATGATGAACATGCACATAGGTATCCTTAAAATAATTCTAGATAGGGGCAAGTGCTCTAAAAAAAGGCCAGAAGAAGGAATAGGGAGGGGTATTTTCTATTTTAGAAAGAGTTATCTGAGAAGGCCTTTTTGTTTGTTTGTTTGCTTTGTTTCCATTGATTTTTTTAGAGAGAGTGGAAAGGAGGGATAGTGGGGGGGAGGGAGAGGGAGAGAAAAACATCCATGTGAATCTTGAGACCCTTAGGTGAGTGGGCTGATGCTCTTAACCACTGAGCAACACTGGCCAGGGCTAAGAAGGCTTTTTTTTTTTTAACTTCTTTTTTTTTCTTTATTGAGTTTAGAGAGAGAGGAAGGGATAGAGAGAGAGAGAGAGAAACATCGATGTGAGAGAACATCGATTGGCTGCCTCCTGCATGCCCCCTACTGGGGATTGGGCCCACAACCTGGGCATGTGCCCTAACTGGGAATCGAACTGGTGACCTCTTGGTGCATGGGTCGACCCTCAACCACTGAGCCACACCAGCCAGGCAAAAAGGCTTTTTTAAATAGACATTTGAGCAGAGAGGCCTGCATGAAGTAAAGGCCTGAATGAAGTAACCTTGCAAAGATATCTGGAAGAATAGCCTTCCAGACAGAGGGATCAGCAAATGCTGAGGCTTTGGAGGATTTCTAGTAGGGGAACAGAGTGATCTGACTGAAGTTTAAAAGATACTCTATGCTATGGAGAGAACAGATTCTATTAAGAAAGGAAGCTGGGAGATCAGTTAGGAAGTGGTGATTATAGAGCTTCAGAGAAGTAGTTATATTTGAGATGTAGTTTGAAGATAGAGTCAACAGAACATGGTGAGTGACTGCAATGTGAAAGAGCAGTCAAGAAAACTGCAGTGTTAGTAAGTAGACACTGGACTTGCAGGACATGCACAAGGTTTTTGCAGTGGCTATCTCTGAGCAGTGGCCTTGTTAGGAGCTTTTCTTTTTTTCTTTTTGCTTATCTGTATTTACCAGTTTTTCTATACTGAACCCATAATACTTCTGTAATAAAATAAGTATAAAGATTACTTTAAAATTAGAGTTAACAATGCTACTAAATGTAGCTTAATTCTTTTTTTTTCTTTATTGATTTTAGAGAGAGAGGGAGTGAGAGGGAGAGAGAGATAGAAACATTGATGAGAGAGAACATCGATTGGCTACCTCCTGCATGCCCCCCACTGGAGATTTGGCCCACAACATGGAAATGTGCCCTGACTGGGAATCGAACCAGCGACCTCTTGGTGCATGCGTTGACGTTCAACCACTGAGCTACACTGGCTGGGCTCTTTTCTTTTTAAGATTTTTAAATTGATTTTTAGAGAGGGAGGAGGGGGAGAGAGAGAGAGGAAAGAGAGAGAGAGAGAGAAACATCGATGTGAGAGTGGAACATTGATCAGCTGCCTCCCCTACCGGGGATTGAGCCCGCAACTGGGACATGTGCCCTAGGAATCAAACCTGAAACCTTTCAGTGCACGGGATGACGCCCAACCAACTGACCCACACTGGGCAGGGCGTGTAGCTTAATTATTATTATTATTTTTTAATATGTTTTTATTGATTTTTTTAGAGAGAAAAGAAGGGAGAGAGAGATAGAAACATCAATGTGAGAGAGAAACATCCATTGGTTGCCTCTTGCGCGCCCCTTACTGGGGATCGAGCCCATAACCCAGGCATGTACCCTGACCAGGAATCGAACCGGGACCTCTCAGTCCATTGGACAGTGCTCCATCCACTGGGCCACACTGGCCAGGCTAATGTATTCTATCTCTTTTGATTTGGAAAACAATTTCAGTAACATAACAATTAAAAATTTGTCTTTTTTCTCTTAGTGATCAGCCTTTGTACCTTTTCCACATTTGAAGATGGTGAAGTTAGATATTCATACTCTGGCCCATCACCTCAAGCAGGAACGCTTATATGTAAACTCTGAGAAACAGCTCATTCAGAGGCTCAATGCAGATGTACTTAAGACAGCTGAAAAGTTGTATCGTACAGCATGGATTGCTAAGCAACAGAGGATTAATTTGGATCGGCTTATCATAACCAGGTAAAGAAAAGACTTGGAGGTCTTACATTTTATGAACCACTATGGTCCTGTGCTAACTGCTAACTGTAAATAAATGAGTCTATTTCCAACAAAGAGTTTGGTTTAAGATAGTTTCAATCAACATTAAGATGAGTCTTTGCTTATTTTGTTTATTAAATCACTTAAGCACTGTTATAGAGAATTATAATTTAATATTTTATACCACACCAATTAATTTTGTATCTTTGTACCTATACAACATTTTATTAGTGTAAAGAGTAAATTATCTTGTGTTCTAATTTTCTCCTAACATAATTTTAAATGTTTTGCTATTGTATATCTACTTTTCAGTTTTAGAAACCTTGTTTTCATTCTGTTAATACCTCATGTTCTGTTGTTCCCAGAAGCAATTTTTAACTCTAAGAATAGTAGTACTATAATGTTGAGAAGAGAAGCCAGACACAGAAGAGTACATACTCTGTGTGATTCCATTTATGTAAAGTTCAAAATGAGGCAGGACTAATCTTTGATGAAAGAAATAGAGTAATGGTTACTTCTTGGTACTTTTCATTGAATCTGATTTAATATGAGGAATTTGTTTTTGTTCGTTCGTTCTTTCTGTCTTTCCACTTTCAATGGCTAATGATCTGAAAGATCTTAGCAATTCAGAGTGATGTCATTGCTGGGACTGTAATCAACTCACATTTCATGTCACATATAGTATATGTGTTACATTATTGTTGTTAATTTTATTATTTTGCTTCTTTGCTTGTTTTTTAGTGCTGAAGCTTCCCCTGCTGAATGTTGCCAACATGCCAAGATTTTGGAAGATACACAGTTTGTTGATGGATATAAGCAATTGGGATTTCAGGAGACTGCTTATGGAGAATTCTTGAGTCGATTAAGGGAAAATCCTCGTCTTATTGCCTCCTCTCTGGTTGCTGGAGAGAAACTTAATCAGGAGAACACACAAAGTGTTATTTACACAGTTTTTACCTCCCTCTATGGCAACTGCATTATGCAAGAAGATGAAAGCTACCTCCTTCAGGTTTTGAGATACTTGATTGAATTTGAACTTAAAGAAAGTGACAACCCCCGGCGACTTTTGAGGAGAGGAACTTGTGCCTTCAGCATCTTATTTAAACTTTTTTCTGAAGGACTGTTTTCTGCCAAACTTTTCCTCACAGCTACTTTACATGAGCCAATCATGCAGCTGCTTGTGGAAGATGAAGATCATCTGGAAACAGATCCAAATAAACTAATTGAGAGGTTCTCCCCATCTCAACAGGAAAAGCTCTTTGGAGAGAAAGGCTCAGATAGATTCAGGCAAAAGGTTCAAGAGATGGTGGATTCCAATGAGGCCAAACTAGTGACTTTGGTGAACAAATTTATTGGTTATCTCAAACAGAACACATACTGCTTTCCACATAGTTTGAGGTGGATCGTGTCACAGATGTACAAAACTCTCTCCTGTGTAGACAGACTGGAAGTTGGGGAGGTCAGGGCAATGTGTACTGATCTCCTGTTGGCCTGCTTCATTTGTCCTGCAGTTGTCAACCCAGAACAGTATGGAATCATCTCTGATGCTCCTATTAATGAAGTGGCAAGATTCAATCTGATGCAGGTATGCTTTTGCTATTACTAATGTGGCATTCAGTTTAAAATCAGTTGATTAGGGCAGTGGGGGGTGGGAACAGAAAATGTGATGATAATATTCATTGATTCCTACTATTCTTATTTATTTATTTTTTAATCCTCACCCGAGGATATTTTTCTATTATTCTTCAGATAGAGTAAGACGGAGAGAGAGGGAAAGAAGGGGAGAGAGAGAGAAACATAGATGTGAAAGGGACACATCGACTGGTTGCCTCCCACACGACCTCGACTGGGGCCGGGGACAAACCGCCACCGAGGTACACGCCCTTGGCCGGAATTGAACCCAGGTCTCATTGATCTGCAGGCCGATGCTCTACCGCTGAGCCACACCAGCCAGGGCCCTACCATTCTTTTTAAAAAAAATATTTTTATTGCCCTGGCCGGTTTTGCTCAGTGGTTAGAGCGTCGGACTGCGGTCCAGAGAGACCTGGGTTCGGTTCCCGCTAAGGGCATGTACCTCGGTTGCAGTTTGTCCCCGGCCCTGGTTGGTCGTGCGGGTGGCAGCCACTCGATGTGTCCCTTTCACGTCGATGTGTCTCTCTCTCTCTCTCTCTTCCCCTCTCTCCCTCCCACTCTATCTGAACAAAAAATGAAAAAATGTCCTCGGGTGAGGATTAAAAAATAAATAAAATAAAAAAAAATATTTTTATTGATTTTTTTAGAGAGAGGAAGGGAGGGGGGAGAGAGAGAAACATTGATGAGAGAGCAACACATCTCATGCCTCCTGCACACTCCTGCTGGGGATTGAGCTAGCAACCTGGGCATGTGCCCTGACCAGAAATGAACTGGAGACCTTTTGGTGTGTGGGATGACGTCCAACCAATTGAGCCACACCAGCCAGGGCCTTACCATTCTTTTTCCTTAGATTGTCCTAAATATTTACTTCTTAAGACATAAAAGCAGTCATATTGGGATTTAAAAATATTGTTGTTGTAAAACATTTTGTGCTAGTTTTTAAATGGAGTCCTCTCACACGTGAATATGTAGTTGATTAGGTTTTCAAGAACAAGCCCACCATCCCCTTCCCATAATTTGAAAAACTGAGTCTTTTATACTTCATTTGGTAGCAAAACCTAGCCTGAACTAGCATGAGGCTGTTTATAATTGTTCATTATTTCATTTAGTGCTAATGGATACTCATGTTTTACTGCGGAAATGTTAACGTGTTTGATTATAGGATGCTACCCTAAATACTGGACATGTTACATATATGTACTAATCAACCTTTCTAAAATCTTCAAATTTTGAAATATGAGACTCAGAAAGAGAATTTTTGTACCTATCTTAGCACCCTTTTCCCCTAATTATCTGAAGTACTGAAATCATGTTATTTCTTTTTTTAAAATTATTATTATTTTCTTAATGTTTTTATTGATTTTTTTGAGAGTGAGGAAGGGGGAGAGAGAAACATCGATATGAGAGACAAACATCTATTGGCCACCTCCTGCACGCCCCCTACTGGGGATCGAGTTCACAACCTGGGCATATGCCCTGACTGGGAATCTAACCAGGACCTCTCAGTCCATGGGACAGTGCTCAATCTACTGAGCCACACTGGCTGGGCCATGTTATTATTTCTTAAGCGAATCTTTTAATCATATCTTTTTATTTTTATTTTTAATTTTTTAAACCTCTCCTGAGGTTAAGGAGGGGGGGGAGGGAGAGAGAGAGAGAGAGAGAGAGAGAGAGAGAGAGAGAGAGAAACATCAATGTGAGAGAGACATATCAACTGGTTGCCTCCCACATGACCCAAACTGGGACCGGGGATCAAACCTGCAACCCAGGTATGTGCCCTTGACCAGAAATCGAACCTGTGACCCGTTGGTCCATGGGTGGATGCTCTAACCGCTGAGCCAAACCGGCCAGGGCCTTTTAATTATATCTTATCACCCAGAAATACTGTGAAGAAGGGAGATTGAGTTTATTTGGAATAGAATCTATCTTTGGATGAGTTTTTAAAATTTATTGATTTTTTTAGAGAGAGGGAGAGAGATAGAAATACCGATGAAACAGAACATTGATTGGCTGCCTCCTGCATGCCCCCCACTGGGGATTTGGCCTACAACCCGGGCATGTGCCCTGACCAGGAATTGAATTGGTGACCTCTTGGTGCATGGGTCAGTGCTCAACCACTGAGTCACACTGGCTGGCTGGGCATATCTTTGGATGAGGTTTTTAAAAAAAATGATGTTTTTTTCATTATCAGTTCTATCATATTGGGGTATTGAGCAATTAATTATATAGAAATCCTTGAAATAAAATTAAAAACTTTTAATCATCTGTGAAATACTACATTTATTCTTATGATAATATAGTTGTAGTTTTTATTCTAACAGAGATTGAATCACATATTTTCAAAATACGTAATAAGGGGGAATATTATCCCAGATATTAAGAAGATGATGTGCCCAGCCATTATGGCTCAGTGGTTGAGTGTCGACCCATGCACCAAGAGGTCACTGGTTCGATTTCCGGTCAGGGTACATGCCCAGGTTGTGGGCCTGATCCCCAGTGGGGGGCATGCAGGAGGCGGCCAATCGATGTTTCCATCTCTCTCTCCCTCTCCCTTCCTCTCTCTGTCTAAAAAATCAATAAAGAAAAAAAAAAGATGATACTGTATGATACTAACTTTCAGCAAAATGTCATTAAAAAGAAAGGATTAACAGTTCACTTTTGGCAGTAAGGAATTTGCTCTGTGAAGTAATGTTTACTTTCCAAACTGCATTAATTTTAAATTTTCTGAGCACGTAAAATACAGTATCAGAAACAAAGGTGTTGTATTTTTTCCTAATGTCGATGTAGTATGTTAAAGAGAAATTAAAGAAAAATTTCTACTTATTCTATAAACTAAATATAGTAAAAACATTATGTTGACAAGATGGGACCCTATTTTGTATGTGTGGTCAGGTGGTGTGAATATTATTATGAAACAGATTTTTAGAATAGAATGGAAGTGCTTTCATAGAGAGAGGACTTTGTGTCTATAGCCTGTGTCTCCTTACCCCTGCTTTGGGTTGCAGGTTGGCCGCCTTTTGCAGCAGTTAGCGATGACTGGCTCTGAAGAGGGAGATCCCCGGACAAAGAGCAGCCTTGGAAAATTTGACAAAGTAAGAATAAATACTGTGAAATACACGTGAAATACTATTTATAGAAAATTCTGCCGAAGTATTAGCGAACCTAACTATTCCCTTTCTTAAATCTTGTCCTTAGGTGATGTATAAATTAAATATTCTTTCAATGACTCTTGGTATAGCTGTAGTGCATATAATATTGGATCAGCAGCATTTAAAGGAAAATGTCGCTAAAGATGACTAATTCTCACTTATAGAAGTGTTAAGGAGATGCCATTGTAATGAGAACCAAAGAGCTATTAAGATTATTTTATCTAAGAAGTTTAATTTTTTAAAATTGTCACTAAATCAAATCAGCAATAACTGTATAATTTTAAGTGTATTTCATAAGTTAGCATTTATGGCATTGTTCAATTAGTTTAATTAAATGAAATTTTAATCATATTTGAGTAGGCTACATTCAACCTGTTTTAAAACTCAAAAGTTATATAGTGAAATTTCTCTTCCATTTCTGATCTCTAGCCTTTATTTCCTCCCCAAAAGTTTCTTGATATTATACCTTTTGTGTATGCTTTAAGAGGTCTATATGTATATAAGCAAATTTCTACATATATTTCCCAATCACCCATCCCTCCCTTTTCACAAATGGTAGGATAGTGTGCACTGTTCTGTATTGTGTTTGTTTCATGTACCATAGTATCTTGGAGATTATTCTATATCAATTCATAGAGAATTTAATATTTTTAAATGTTAGGTTTAATATAATTTTTAAGAAGAAAAACTTTTTGCATGCTTGTCCACTTTAATCAGAAATTTTGTTCCCTTATTTTAAAGAGGAGGTATTTCACTGTGATCTTTTCCTGTTTTAACAGAGCTGTGTTGCTGCTTTCCTTGATGTTGTGATTGGGGGCCGTGCAGTGGAGACCCCTCCAATGTCCTCTGTTAATCTTCTGGAAGGGTTGAGCAGAACTGTGGTTTATATAACCTACAGTCAGCTTATTACTCTGGTAATGGCTTTATTTAATAGGATTTTCTCAGAAGTCACTTACCTAAGCATGGGCAGAATCATAGATGAGTACATTGTGTGAGAAATATATATTGTGTTTTATTTTTGCAAGGTGAATTTTATGAAGAGTGTGATGTCTGGAGACCAACTGAGAGAAGATAGAATGGCTCTTGACAATTTATTGGCAAATCTACCCCAGGCAAAGCCAGGGAAAAGCAGCAGTTTGGAAATGACTCCCTACAATACTCCTCAGCTCTCTCCAGCAACCACTCCAGCAAATAAAAAGAATCGATTGCCTATAGGTAAAGAGACGTTCTCATATTGGTGCTTTGCTTTAAATTTAATATTTCTTTTTAAGCCTTTTCCTTGCTCAGTGTTTTGAAATATAGTTTTAAATAATTTGGAAATATCTTTCTCCATGTTTACTGAGAGTAATTCAGGTTTTTACAATTGCACTAGGTGAATTAGGTTTAGCAGTAGGCTTTCACTTTATCTAGACATACTTTTCATAATTAATTGAAATCATGCCACCTATGGTATAGTTTGTATTTTAGTGTCTTTTCTTGGAAAATTTTGAAAGTGTCATTTGTTACAAGTAGTCATTATTTGAATTATGTAGCTCTGTTCTTTCTGCAAAGTTCTGAATAATATAATAATATAATATTGGAAATTTCTATCAGTAAAGTTGAAATTACATAGGTACTAGGTACTATTTTTCCATTGTTATTAATAATCAGTCCCCCTACCTCTTTTTTAAAATATATCATTTTTTTAAAAAAATTTTTCTTTATTGATTTGAGAGAGAGAGAAAGGAAGAAGGAGAGAGAGAGAGAAACAGCAATGAGAGAGAACATCAATTGGCCGCCTCCTGCATGCCCCCCACTGGGGATTTGGCCCACAGCCTTTCATAATTAATTGATGGAGATACGCACAGAGAATTACTAGGACACCTTGAGAAGGTGACCCTGGAACAAATGAAGCCTGTACTTTCTCTTGAAGGATGAAAGGGAGTTGCTCAAAGTAAACAAGACAGGGAAAGAGTGTTTAGCCAAGGGACCAGAGTAGTTTAGTGCCAGTTCTTTAATGATGATGAGGAACTCGGTGATAGTGAACATGACTAGTTACCATATTTTACACGTTTTGAAGAATGGGGTTTCATATTTAAACTTTCATGAGCTGATGTGTTAAGAATTATCAGTTTCTTAAAATTAATCTACCTTACATTTAACATAACATGGAATTATATCAATAGGAAGGCATCATATTCTTCAAGTCTTTGACTTTCATCATCCCAAAATGTAAATTTCAGAATTAGAAATAGAAAAAATAACATTTGA
Organism: Tadarida brasiliensis; assembly: GCA_030848825.1. NCBI lineage: Eukaryota > Metazoa > Chordata > Mammalia > Chiroptera > Molossidae > Tadarida > Tadarida brasiliensis. Next base: position 9,133,121 of record CM061269.1, on the reverse strand, counting down.
CACTCAGTGATTTTTTTTTTAAAGATACCGTTTGTGTGTGTGTGTGTGTGTGTGTGTGTGTGTGTGTGTTTATCCTCACCCAAGGACTTTTTTGCATTTATCTTCAGATAGAGTGGGAGGGAGAGAAGGAGGAAGAGAGAGAGAGAAACATCGATGTGAGAGAGACACATCGACTGGTTGCCACCCACACTACCCCAACCGGGACTGGGGACAAACTGCAACCGAGGTACGTGCCCTTAGAGGGAACCGAACCTGGGTCTCTCTGGTCCGCAAGCCAACGCTGTAACCGCTGAGCCAAACCAGCCAGGGACGTTTTTTAAGAAATTATTTTTATTTATTGATTTTAGAGAGAGAGGAAGAGGGGGAGAGAGAGAGAGAGAGATCTATCAATTCATTGTTCCACTTATTTATGCATTCATTGGTTGTTTCCTATATGTGCCCTGACTGGGATCGAACCTGCAACCTTAGTTCATCAATTGGGACGATGCTATAAGCAACTGAGCTACCTGGCCAGGGCTCAGTGATTAAAAAAATTTTTTTTGATATGTTTTTATTGATTTTCTTTTTTTTTTTTTTTTTTTTGAGAAAGAGGAAAGGAGAGAGAGAAACATTGATGTGAGAGAGAAACATTGATCAGCTGCCCCCTGCATGGCTCCCACTGGGGATCCAGCCCACAACCCACGCATGTGCCCTGACCAGAAATCGAACTGGGACCTTTTAGTTCATGGGATGCTGCTCAATCCACTGAGCCACACCGGCCAGGCAGTGATTTTTAATATTATAGGCTATTTGCACTCTTTTAACATGAAGAAATAAATGATTCTTTGTAAATTAGAGATTTTTTCCTTTATATTCATTGATATACATTAGTTATTCCACTTCATGTCATCCAGAAGTATCATTAAATACTGGTATAATTGAAAGTAAATTTCAAGTGTTTGCCCAGTGGTATTATTGTATAGTCATGTGACCTGGTCATTGAATTTATTTCATATTTTAAAAAATTTGTCCATTATTCAGAGGGTTGATTTTCTTTCTGTTTAATGCTTTCGCAACCCAGGACAACAGTTAGCAGCCATCACTGCCTGGGATTCCTCAGCCACCAATCTTACAGCTCATATTACTCTAGTAACCCCATTTGGTGGGTAATAGGCTGTTCTTCTTCTTCTTGTAAAACTTTTATTTAAGAAATAGTTCATAAAAGTGTGCTCCATGTGCATGTTGCTTTTGCTTTATGTTAATTGTTACATGAATTTTGATTACTTGCATTTTATAAATTATGAAGTTTGTTGCTTAAGATTCATGTAATTCATGAAGTTGAATTTAAGTTCACAATTCAGTAGAAGATAGTGAGGTGAACCTGACTTTTGAAGGTTGATGTATACCCTGAATTTTGACAGTAAGAGTGATTAATGAGCAGATCTACGGCATTGTGGAGAGAAGAGGACTGTTTATATTTCCGTCTTTAAGTAGGTCAGCTTTCAATCAAAGTGTTTTGCTTTATGTCTGTACTTTTGATTATTCTTTACCAAAATAGAATTTCTAGTTAGTATCTGACTTTATTGAATTTTATTGACCTCTGAAAGAAAATTGAAACTTATCACAGAAGACTAAAGCTCATAGAGAAATTATTACCAACTATCTAAATCTTTTAGAAGTTCTTCTAAGGTCTATAGGATGGATTATTTTAGAAAAAAGTATTGGGTAGGGAAAAATCACCCTCAAATAATTAGATTCTGTATTAATTAATTTAGAATGTTTCTAGTAAGCAGAAAGAAAACTTACATTCAAACATAGGGAAATCTCCCTTCTATCTTTGGAAAGAGGTAGTACATTTCAGGAAAAAACAATGTGTTTTCAAAAACTGATTCTGGTTTTGTCAGCAGTTGCCTAATTAATGTATATTACTTTATATGGCTATCAGATTCTACATGAAATTTTATAATGCTTTTGAATTATTAGTATGGGAGACCTTTGGCAGTTAAATCATTTTGTAGGAGATAGTTGAAGGTGTCTTGAACAGATAAGAGATAAGGAAGTGCTTTCTCTGTCATCCCAAGTCTTAAATTGATTAGGGCATATTTGCTGTTCTGCAGGTGTGGTCATCTGTGTGTCACTCCCTGTCAAATGAACATGGATCATTGTTTCTGATTCTTAGTTTTGAAGGAGTATCTGTATTAGTCATCAGTAGAGTAACTGGGAAGATACAGGTGTTTTTTTTTTCATACTCATATTCTCACCATTCTTTCTTTTTGTGCATGCGCAAATGTTCTACATTAATAGAAAATATATTTTTGTGTTTAGTGTGCCATTTTCTTTATTTTATCTTTTTCTCTAAATTGTCTTATTTAAATTTTTTTATTAGCAACTCGGAGCAGAAGCCGCACCAATGTGCTAATGGACTTACATATGGACCATGAAGGATCATCTCAAGAAACCATCCAGGAGGTGCAGCCAGAAGAAGTGTTGGTTATTTCCTTAGGGACAGGCCCCCAGCTTACTCCAGGGATGATGTCAGAAAATGAGGTATACATGTATTGTTACATTTAACTTATAGCCACCACTGTTTAGAAATTTAGATTCTGGTCTTCTAATTAATAGTTACTTGCTTCTATAAATTAGTATGCATTAAATGGAAATTTTCATTGTTGTCAGTGGAACTACCATGACGCACCATCAAATGCTAAACTTCCTGTGCCCTGCACATTGGTACATCTATGGTACTGTAGTTGGTGACCAGGACCACACCAAAAGGAATTCTCCTTATAGTAGGAGAGACAGGAAGCCAGGAAGTTGTGGTATGGAAATCGAAGAGACTTTTCTAAGTGCTTTATTTATTTATTTATTTTCATTTTTTGTTCAGATAGAGTGGGAAGGAGAGAGAGGAAGAGAGAGAGAGAGAAACATCGACATGAAAGGGACACATCGAGTGGCTGCCACCTGCACGACCAACCAGGGCCGGGGACAAACTGCAACCGAAGTACATGCCCTTAGCGGGAACCGAACCCGGGTCTCTCTGGACCGCAGGCTGACGCTCTAACCGCTGAGCCAAACCGGCCAGGGCTGAAGAGACTTTTCCAGTGACTTGCAGGGAGAGTTTTATGTTTCTTTTCTTTCTAATGATATACCCAGTGGTATTCCTGCTTTAAAGACCAAACATCTTTAGAAATACTTTCTTTTCTTTGGCTAGTTAGGAAGAAATGGAAAAGATAACTGTGAAAAGAAAACTAAAAATATAAAATATTTTGAAGAAATGGGATCAGGGCTATGGGAATCATTTTTAAGGTGTTTATAAACAAGAGCTTGGGACAGGGCAAAAGGAAAGAAGAAATCTTCACTGTCTAAGGTAAGAGCCCTCCTCATACATTGTGACCTCCTGAAAAAGAAGCAGCATCTTACATTCAACAGTGATTGCTTACTATTCAAGAAAACCTAGTCCTGGCCTGGGAATAAGGGACCAGTTACAGGGTTGATAAAGTGATGATGGTCATTGGCTGTGTTTGGAACTGTGACATCATTCATAGGAAAGAGGACTGTCAAACTCCCAAACTCTGTCCCTCTGCACACACACACAAATGAAGAGCTGGCAAAAACTGTCAGAATCAACTTTTTAGGGACCCTGGAATGGGATAAAAAACTTAATAAGAACCAGGGCAATACTTAATGAGGGAAAAAACAGTTGAATGTCAGTCAGCGAGCTCTGTGGCATTTACCTTACCGTGCTACCTGTCCCCAACCCCCAGTTCAGTGGCAGCCTTGAAGACTGCGGTCTGTATTCCAGTGCAGGGAAATGTCTTTATTGTGGTATGATACCTTTGTTTTCATTAATTTGTACCACTCTGTAGGCCTTTAGGTTGATTGTTGCCTGAAGATTCATTGCACATCACTTACTATGAGTTTAAAGGTCTGAGTTATCTTAAAAATACAGAGTGTAAAATTTTTATGTCTGCATTTAATTTCAAGCAAATAGGAAAATATCTACTTTTAAGTAATGTTTTTATTGTTTTTGTTAATCCTCAACTGAGGCTATTTTTCCATTGATTTTTCTTTAGATAGAGTGGAAGGGAGAGAGGGGGAGAGAGAGAGACAGAGAAACATTCATGTGAGAGACACATCGATTGGTTTCCCCCCGCATGACCCTGACCAGGGCCGGGTATCACACCTGCAACCCAGGTATGTGCCCTTGACTGAGAATTCAAACCTACAACCCTTTTGTCCACAGGCTGATACTCTAACCTCTGAACCAAACTGGCCAGGATTTAAGTAGCTTTTTTGTTGTTGTTAATTCTCACCTGAGGATATTTTTCCATTGATTTTGTAGATAGACTGGAACAGAGGGAGGGAGGGAGAGAGAGAGAAACGTTGATGTGAGAAAGACACATTAATTGATTGCCTCCCGCATGACCCTGACTGGGGCTGGGGAAACCTGCAATGCCCTTGACTGGAAATCAAACTGGTGACCCTTTGGTCCTCAAGCTGACACTCTAACTGCTGAGCCAAACCAGCCAGGGCTTAAGTAACTTTTTAATACCATTACATGAGTAAATATATAGAGCCATTTAAAAACCTATAGTTTACTCATTTAAGTACAGGGCCAAAACAGCACCTAGAGGTTTTGGGTTTTTTTGGTGTTTGTTTTTTTCTTTTTAAGTAAGGATACTATTCTTCCTTCATATTCCAGCAGCAGCCTAGGAACCCAGTGGCTGTGAGTTCAAGTTTCAGGTGTGTCTAAGCATTCAGTTCTTCATTAAGTTGGAGGTACACATGCAAAGCTGAGTTATGAGGCTTATGGAGAGTGACAAGTAATTATGTTATTTGGAAATCCTCTGACAAATAGAAAACGTTATAAAAAGGCCATCAGCTCTAAGCTACAGGTGGCTGTGAAGTCACACATCAGCTTCTGGTATGGACTTTTGTGGCCATGTATGTAGTGATTGAATGGGGGTTCAAACTAGTCTAGTCGATTAAATTCTGGTGTCTCGCCCTGGCCGGTTTGGCTCAGCGGTTAGAGTGTCGGCCCCCCTCCCCCGGGACTGATGAGTCATGGGTTCGATTCCAGCCAAGGGCACATACCTTGGTTGAGGTTTGTCCCCAGCCCTGGTCGGGGTCTCATGGCAGGCAACCAGTCGATGTGTCCCTCTCACATCGATGTTTCTCTCTCTCTCCCTCTCACTTTATCTGAACAAAAATGGAAAAATGTCCTCGTGTGAGGATTAAAAAAAATAATAATAATAAACTCTGGTGTCTATTTGTTTATATGTTTTTTCCCTGTTAACTTTGTTGTTCCACTTATTTATGCATTCATTGGTTGATTCTTTTTTTTCTTTATTGATTTTTTTTTTAATCCTCTCCTGAGGATATTTTTTCTATTTATCATCAGATAGAGTGGGAGGGAGGGGGAGAGAGAGAGGGAGAGAGAGAAACATCGATATAAGAGAGACACATTGACTGGGTACCTCCTGCACAACCCTGACCGGGGCCAAGGACAAACTGCAACTGAGGTATGTGCCCTTGACCAGAATCAAACCCAAGACTCATTGGTCCACAGGCTGAGCTCTAACCACTGAGCCAAACAGGCCAGGGCATTTGGTTGATTCTTGTATGTGCCCTGACCAGGGATCGAACCCACAGCCTTGGCATTTTGGGACGATGCTCTAACCAACTGAGCCACCTAGCCAGGGCTTTATGTGCATCTTTTATTTGCCCTGAATAACTCAATGGCATACACACTGCTATCAGCATTTTATAGATGAAAGAATGGAGGTTTAGGCAATTTAAATAACTTACCCAAGATAACATAGTTGGCACATGGCAGAAGCAGAAGGACTGGACTGCTGCTCCACAGCCTTCTGATTCTTACAATCCTGACCACTGCTGATTCGCTGTCCAATTCCCTGTTCAAGCTCTGGCACCAGTAGGGCGATTCGCTGTCCAATTCCCTGTTCAAGGACATAGGTTCAGTTCTTCTCACTGATACTTACACTTTTCTCCTAGGGGTACTTAAAGCTTGATCAGAACCTTGTAGATTGGTTTATAGATAAAAATGATAACTTAAGATTAAAAAGAACTTAAATATGCATTTGCTGTAGTTTTTTTTTTTTCCAGGTGTGACAAACCAATGGCATTTTATTTTTTAGGTCCTAAACATGCAACTTTCGGATGGAGGACAAGGAGATGTCCCTGTCGATGAAAACAAACTCCACGGTAAACCTGATAAAACCTTGCGCTTTTCCCTCTGCAGTGATAATCTGGAAGGAATATCTGAAGGTGAAGGGTTACTTCATTCAAGGAGTTGTGTGATTCAAGTAATATTTTGTTTTGTGTTCTTTAAAGGAGCCTTATAAATTATAATTATACCATCTGTGCCCCTGACTGAGGAGAGTAATGAAGTTTTCCTCTAATGATCTGGAACAGTTGGCTGTAAGATTGTTTCTTGAATAAAATTAAGATTGCAAGAAAAACAATTTTTAAAAAAAGTTGCAAGAGACCTTTGATCATATAAAATGGAGAAGATATGAGTCTTCACTGAGACTTGAATAATACTAAGTTTTGTTTCTCTAATGTTGATATATACCGAAGTGTATAGAGCTCCTTTAGAGGGATGTAATGCATGTGTAAATGGGAAAAAATGGACTCACTAGTATTTCAGGATGTTGTGTGTACTTCTAATGTTCTGTTTATTCACACACTCACACCTTTTATGAAGCAGAAAGATACAGTGGAAATAGGAATAAAAAGAAATTTAAACGCAAGATTTTGAAGTGAGACTATGTCATTCCATATTCTACTAGGACCAATATTTTTAATGAAAAGTTCAAGTTTACTAACATTTTAGAAAAAACATAAAATGTGATAATTTTTTCTTTCCTCTAATTTTTCAAAACATAAGTAATGTACATTCATTCTAGAAAATGCTGAAAAGAAATGGAATTATCTGTAATCTTACCATTCTGTTAATAACAGTTAACATTTTGGTTTGTTTATAGCATGATTAGGTTGATGCTGTTTTGTAACTTTTTTTTGTTTAACAATATAACAGTAACATTTTCCTTGGTAATTTAACATTCTTAAATAACATGGTGTTTAATGGCTGTTTTCTTTCATAATTTATTTAAACATTCTTCTGTGATTAAAAATGTAGATTGCTTCCACTTTCCACTTGTAAGAATCTTTGAAATAAACAACCTTAGATGTATTTTTGAATTGCTCCTTAGGATAATTCTCTAGAAGCAGAATTGCTGGCCTAAAGGGTGTATATATTTTTAAGGTATAAACGCAGTGTTAAAAGCACTTTACTTAGTCTTTAGTCCTTTATCAAGGCATGAAAAGTTGCATGATGGCTCATGACTGTTTAAGCTCACTCACAGTAGAAACGTTTCTCTAGGTCCTTCAAATCGCTCCAACTCAGTGTCCTCTCTAGACCTAGAAGGAGAGTCTGTATCAGAACTGGGAGCAGGACCTTCTGGCAGTAATGGAGCTGATGCTCTACAGCTACTGGAGCATGAGCAAGGTAAGGTGAAGGGGAACACAGGTGCTCAAGTAGCAAAGGACTTACCTGGTTGCAAGAGAAACGATGTGTTGCCATGTAAGTTGACCATGTTCAGTAAGACTAAATTTGATTATAGAATGACCATTAGACTTACATTTATTCATAGTTCCTTCAGTTCTTCAAAATGTGTTTAGTTGGTAAGTGAATTGTTTAGACTTTAGTTACATAGAAAAATGAAAATGAATGGCTTGAATTCTGTAACATTTGGTATTTCAATTCTGTAATATTAAAATTTTAAGAGACACAAAGATAAAACCTCATGGCTCAAGGAACCTGGAACAGGGAGAGAATGGTACGCAAATGTGGCAGTTCTGAGTGAGAGATACAGTGGTTGAAAATGTAGAGGAAAGCTTATTGGAAGAAAATACCAGCCTGAAAGCCTGGCTGGCATTGCACTGGCAGAAACTGGAGATAGGGCATTCTAGGTGAAGGAATGGTATAAGCTACAAGCAAGTCAGAGAGGTGGGAAACCACAGTATTTATTCGGGAACTACCATGTAGGGAGTAGCACGAGGTAAGGCTGGAAAACAGCTGGGTTCCTGTTGTACTGTAGGAAGATTAAATTTTTTTTTTTTTTTTATCTTCACCTGAGGACATTTTTTCATTTTTTGTTCAGATAGAGTGGGAGGGAGAGAGAGAGAAAGAAACATCGACGTGAAAGGGACACATCGAGTGGCTGCCACCCGCACGACCAACCAGGGCCGGGGACAAACTGCAACCGAGGTACATGCCCTTAGCGGGAACCGAACCCGGGTCTCTCTGGACCGCAGGCCGACGCTCTAACCGCTGAGCCAAACTGGACAGGGCAGGAAGATTAATTTGAAAAGGGTCTTTGGATTTGTTTATTTAAAGACTACTGGTGGCCTTCAGGGGGGTGTGAAGGGCACATGTCCTCAACTGGGTTTGAGGCAGTGATTCTTACACTTCCGTGTGCATAAAAATTACCTGGAGAGTTTAAAAAGACAACAACCACTTTTCATGTCTCATTTCTAGAAATCCTGGTTCAGTCCATTTTAGAGAGGAAAATGAGCATTGCCAGTCGGGGTATGAGTGGCTTGAATAAAAGTAATGGTAAAGTTTACTGGATCAATTTGTCATTGTATCAATTAGCATTAAATTTTCTACGAACAGCAGAGAAAACTAAAATAATACTAGCTTACGACAGAAGCTGAAAGCCTGTCACCTCCTTAACAGGCCCTCTATCTAGGTCACTCTGATGTAGGGGTTGGCAGTCTACATTTTGTGCACACTAGATTCAGACATGAATTGCATGAATTGCAGACTGTTGCTTCTCATTAGAGAAAACTCTAGAATTGGGGTGGGAGGGGTATATCCAAGTTAAATGAAAAATATTTTTTTAGTATGGGTTTATCAGTTAATTATTGCCACAGTGTTATGTAACAAACCACCTTAAAACTTAATGACTTAAAACAGTAAACATTTATTTCTGTTCTCAAGTCTATGTGTCAGCTGGGTGCTGGTTCTGCTTTGGACTGGGCTCACTCACACATCTATGGTCACCAGTGGTTGAGTAGGGAGCTCTGCTAATCTTAGCTGGGGGTCAGTTGGTCAGTGGGGAGCTGGCATGTCTAGACTGACCTTTGCTTTGCTCCAGTGTGGTCCTTCATCCTCCAGCTGGCCAGCTTAAGCTTGTTCTCATGAGAAAAGCAAGGGTGAGAGAGAGAGCAAAAGTTTATAATGTCACTGGAGGCCTAGCCTCACAACTGGCACACTTCCTCTGTACCTTTTTGGCCAAAGCGAATAACAAGGCCTGTGCAAATTCAAAGAGAGAAGAATATATCCCGATTCTTTTTTTTTTTAAATCCAAGTTTTTCAGAAAATGAATTTGCTTTCTTTTTTTTTTTTTAATCCTCACCCGAGGATATTTTTATCTTTATCTGCAGACAGAGTAGGAGGGAGAGAGAGAGAAACATCAGTGTGAGAGAGATACATCGATTGGTTGCCACCTGCATGACCCCAACTGGGACCGGGACGAACCGCAACCGAGGTACATGCCCTTGGCCAGAATTGAAACTTGGGACTCTTTGGTCCGCAGGCTGATACTCTAACTGCTGAGCCAAACCTTCCAGGGCTATCCCAATTCTTGATCAAAATCACACTGCGGAGGTTGAGGATATAGGGAGACAGTTGATTGCATCAATGGCCCCAGTTAATCTGCCAGAAGGGGAGTACATATACTGCGCTCAGTTCAGAGAGGGAAAGACTACACCGGTGGGGGAATAATTCAGTGTTTTGGTATTGTGTGCCCAGTGCTAATTATAAAATATGTAAAATGAAGTTCAAAGACATAAAGTTCTTCAAATTTGATTAAGAAATCATAGCTGTGTTACCATATTTAAGTGCTTAATTTTGTTTTTGATAGCCACGACACAAGATAATCTTGATGATAAGCTGAGGAAGTTTGAAATTCGTGACATGATGGGATTGACAGATGATAGGGACATATCAGAAACAGTGAGTGAGACCTGGAGTACAGATGTCTTAGGAAGTGATTTTGACCCTAACATTGATGAAGATCGTTTGCAAGAAATTGCAGGTAACTACTCTTTAATGCCTCTGGAAGATTGCTATTTAGTTGTTCATATCCACCACTCTTCCTGGGAGGGAACTTCAGTGCTCCGACAGCACTGACTGGGAAACAGAGATAGCTGCATATAACAAGGCATTTCTGTGTTTTTTTCTTTACTTAAATATAGGTATGCTTTTCCGGTCTGTGTTTAACTCCACCCCCACCCCCCAAAAGAAGAAAAACCAGTCTTTTGAATTAGCTTATTGTCCATTACTGTTTGTAGTATATGTTCTTAGTTGATGATTAGGATGTTCTTTAGAGACTAAACACCTTACCAAGATGAAAATTCTGACAGATTACAGCCGTAAAATCTTTCAGAATAATATGATACTGAGAACCTCTAAAAATTGAATTTACCTCTGGAAGGATTAATTCAGTTCCAAAAAGTGACCAGTTTTTTCTTTTTCTTTTTTTTATATCAAATTCATTGATGTATAATTTATGAACATTAAAATTCACCCCTTCTTAGAATATTGTTCTGTGAGTTCTGAAAGATTCATTCGGTCTTGTAACCACCATCTTCATTTTCTTTTTAAATCATGGAACATTTCAAACAAATACAAGGCAGAATAGCATAATGAACTTTGTGTACCCATCACTCAGCTTCAACAGTTACACATACACATGGCCAGCTTGCTTCATCTCTTCTCCCACCCGCTACCCTTTATTCCCTTCCCCCATTATGTTTAGGTAGGTTCCAGACATTATATTTGTAATTATGTCATGACATATCTTTAAAAGGTAACTTTTACCAGTAACCTTTTCCCAAAAGTTTTTTCATACACTGAAGTAGAATTGTTCTTGTATTAGGTTTAACCAGAAATAGTGGAGCATTCTGAACTTGGGTATTTTTAACAAAGGTGTATAAAAATGTTTAATTCTGTATGTATTTTTGTTGTTGTTGTTGTTAATCCTTACCCGAGGATATTTTTTCCATTGATTTTTGGAGAGAGTGGAAGGGAGGGAGGAAGGGAGGAGAGAGAGAGAGAGAGAGAGAGAGAGAGAGAGAGAGAGAGAGAGAGAAGTAGAGGAGAGAGAGAGAAACATCGATGTGAGAGAGACACATCAATCAGTTGCTTCCTGCATGCACCCTGACCAGGGCTGAGGATTGAACCAGCAACCCAGGTACGTGCCCTTGACTGGGATTTGAACCCTCGACCCTTCAGTGTGTGGGCTGACGCCCCAACCACAGAGCCACACCAGCCAGGGCAATCCTGTATATATTTTTAAGTAGTGTAAATAGATTTCTTAATTGGTCTTGCATTACTTTGTTCCAGATGCTAAAGTGTTTAATATTTTTTCTGGCAGTAAGCTCTGTTTGAGCAATAAGTTGTATTTTCAGTTAAACAAGTGCTGCAGAGGCAATGTGTGTTTTCCTGCAAATATATTTTATTGCTCTGAATATGTGGCTAATGTGCCAGAAGAAAACATATTTCGGCCAGTAAAACTTTTGTGTTTAAATGTCTCCATTTGAGTGTTTTTAATCCTTGTAGGACTATAAATTTGAGAGAGTTATTAGGAACACACACATAAAATTTGCTGAAAAACCAAGGTGAAAGCTAGTTGAAATGACTTGATCTAACAATGTGTTTTCTCTATGGAGAGTCCAAGGTGAACAGGAGGCAATAGATGAAAAAGAGCTTGTGACCGCAAGTGGGAATTTGAGGTTTTAGTGGTGTTATTGATTGAAATGACTCTTACCTTGGCTTCTTTCTTGTGGATAGAGAGGTTTTGTTAGGGTTAGTGTTTGGCTTTTCTCCATTATTGCTGCTCTTTCCATCAGGATCTTTGTTAACCCTTTGCTCCCCACTGGTTATACAGGTGCAGCAGCAGAGAACATGTTAGGCAGTTTACTGTGCCTGCCAGGGTCAGGATCAGTGCTTCTTGACCCCTGCACTGGTTCTACCATATCAGAGACAACAAGCGAAGCTTGGAGTGTAGAGGTTTTGCCAAGTGACTCAGGTTAGTATGCTGTCATTATTTGCATTTTGATTTGCACAGAAGTTTTAAATGTAAGGAATTCTAATTTCTGTATATGGACATTTTATCAGATATACATTTGACATACATTGACAAGTGTGAGGAAATCATATTGCTAAGAATGTCAAATGGAAAATTAGTTCAGGGCATTTTCTGTTCATCAAGAAAAAATGCAGTGTTAGATGGCATTGGCTAAGATGACAGGAGCTTTCTGACTCTGCGTTCAGTTCTTTTGGAAGCAACTGTTAGTAATTCATCAGAGTTCTGTGTGGGACATTGAGTCCAGTGTGTCCCACTGACTCATCACAAAAGAGCATCCCTGAGTGGTTGGATGCCTGGTAAGCATGTTTAGATTTACATTGGGAGAACTTGACCCTTTAAAAGATATCTAATGTATTTTTGAAATGCACTGAAATTGAGACTCTGGAGTACTGAGAATTATTTTGTGCAGAATTATTGTAAATGTATATAAAGTGTTTTGTATTTTCTTTTTTCTCATGTATTGCATTTCTATTTTATTTTTTCTGATTATGAAGATAACTCTTTGCTTTCAACTAAATGTCAACTACCAGAATGCAAATATAAATAACTGTGTGTGAATTACATTCTGTCTGATCTGCTTGGCTCAAGAATAATTAAGTGGTCCTAATATGTGTTTTATAATCTTAACACATTCAGATATGCTAACCTTTACACAAGGAGACAGTAGGATTAGCTCACTATCTGTTGAGCATTGATAGGAGTTGTTTTTTAGAAAGTGGTTGATTTAATGCTGTTATTCCATATTCTCTTGTTCAGTTTACTTGCTAACCAAGAGCACACTCTATGAGATTAGTGACCTGGAAGCAGTTTTCATCTTTGCACGACGAACTGGCCTAGATTGGGGGTGAAAATCACAACCTTGACTTTCTTAACACTTAATCTAACTAACTTTGCTAACTGCCCCAGACTTAGAAATCTATTTACACTGATTTCATTCATGCCCTGGTAACTTTCATCATCTGGGTCACAAGCTGAAACTGTGGCATGCTAACAAATCACTAATGTGACACCTCACGTCTTCTGTTTAGAGGCCCCAGATCTAAAGCAGGAGGAACGTCTGCAGGAACTGGAGAGCTGTTCGGGACTGGGCAGCACATCTGATGATACGGATGTCAGGGAGGTCAGTTCCCGCCCCAGCACACCAGGCCTCAGTGTTGTGTCGGGTATGTCTGTCTTGTTTTAAGGAATAAGGATTTCAAGGTGTGTTCCACCTCCCTATTTATAAAGTTGATAGCAAAGAAATGTGCTTTATTTAAGAGCTGAGTAATTTCCAGGAAAAATAAAAAGATTTCTATGGACCCTTAAATCTATGAGAATTTAATGTTGTGGCTTTTATAGAGCCTGTTGAAGTAACTGGTAGACAGTCTGTATGTGTTCCCTCTATACCTTTATCTGTTCTTGGTAGCTGTGCTACTGTATTTAAATGTCACATGATAATTCTGGTTATGTTGCACAAATCCAAGCAAATGTAAGCAATAGTACAATAAAGGATAATTATTGTACAACTCACATGTATAAAACTGGGATGCAAAAAATTTGAGAATGTTTACATTTCCCCAAATCTCATATACTTTTTGTGTGGTTATTTTGTTCTTGCTGTTTATTTTTTTTGCTTTCTTTTTTTAAGGCATCAGTGCAACCTCTGAGGATATTCCCAATAAGATTGAAGACCTGAGATCTGAGTGCAGCTCTGACTTTGGGGGTAAAGATTCTGTCACTAGTCCAGACATGGATGAAGTAACTCATGGTAAGAAGGGGAAATAAGACTGACTTTTTAAAACAGTCACACTCATGGTGAGACTGGCAGTCTTATACATTGCTGGTGATAATATTGTTATAGCACTTTGGGGCATAATTTGGCAATAGGAATATAAGGCCTTAAAAATTCACACACCAAATTTGGTCCACCTTAGGAATCAGTCATAAGGAGATAGTTCCATGTATGGAGAAAGTCTTATGCACAAAGATGTTGTTTTTTTGGTTAATCCTCAGCCAAAGATGTTTTTCCATTGATTTTTTTTTAGATAGAGTGGAAGGGAGGGAAGGAGGGAGGGATAGAGAGAAATATTGATATGAGAGAGATACATCGATTGGTTGCCTCCCACATGACTCTGACCGGGGCTGGGGATGGAACTTGCAACCCAGGTATGTGCCCTTCACCGGGAATCGAACCTGTGACCCTTCGGTCTGCAGGCCAATGCTCTAACCACTGAGCCAAACTCGCCAGGGCACAAAGATGTTCTTTAATGTTAATGTTTGAAAATAATTTAGAAATAACCTAATCATAGAATGGCTAAGTAAATTTTGAATAACCATAACCACTTATTAGTATTTATGCAGTTATTTTTATTTATTTTTTATTGATTTTAGAGAGAGAGGAAGGGAGAGGGAAAGAGAGATAGAAACATCGATGAGAGAGAACATCGATTGGCCGCCTCCTGCATGCCCCCCACTGGGGATTGGGCCCATAACCTGGGCATGTGCCCTGACTGGAAATCGAACTGGCGACCTCTTGGTGCATGGGTCGACACTCAACCACTGAGCCACACTGGCCAGGCTATGCAGTTATTTATTTATTTATTTATTTATTTATTTATTTATTTATTTATTTATTTATTTTTTTATCCTCACCAGAGGACATTTTTGAGGACATTTTTGCATTTATCTTCAGATAGAGCTGGAAGGAGAAAGGGCGGGAGAGGGAGAGGGGGAAACATCGATGTGAGAGAGACACATCAATTGGTTGCCACCCACATGACCCTAACTGGGGCCAGGGATGAACCACAACCGAGATACGTGCCCTTAGCGAGAATCAAACCCGGGACTCTCTGGTCCGTGGGCTGACGCTCTAACTGCTGAGCCAAACTGGTCAGGGCTATGCAGTTTTGTTTTTTTTTTATCCTCACTCGAGGACATTTTTCCATTTTTTGTTCAGATAGAGTGGGAGGGAGAGAGAGGAAGAGAGAGAGAGAGAGCGAAACATCGACGTGAAAGGGACACATCGAGTGGCTGCCTCCCACACGACCAACCAGGGCCAGGGACAAATTGCAACCAAGGTACGTGCCCCTAGTGGGAACTGAACCCAGGTTTCTCTGGGCCGCGTGCCGATGCTCTAACTGCTGAGCCAAACCGGCCAGGGCTATGCAGTTATTTTTATTTTTTTATTTTTATTTTTTTTAACTTATCTTTATTGTTGAATGTATTACAGATGTTCCTCATTTTTCCCCCATTGCCCCCCTCCTGCCCATTCCTGCCCCCCTCCTGCTTTTCCCCACACTGTTGCCTGTGTCCATTGGTTATGCATATATACATATAAATTCTTTGGTTTATTTCTTCCCACCCCCCAACCCCCCTTCCCTTTGAGGTTTGTCAGTCTAACAACCAATGTGTACTTCTTAATCCCTTCACCTTTTCACCCCTCCCCCCAGCCCCCACCTATCTGGTACCCAACAAAAGTTCTCTGTATCTATGAGAATGTTTCTGTTCTGCTTGTTCATTTTGTTTGTAGATTCAGTTGTTGATAGATATGTACTTATTGCCATTTTGTTTGTTCATATTTTTTTACCTTTTTCTTCAAGAAGACCCTTCAACATTTCATATAATAAGGGTTTGGTGGTGATGAACTCCTTTAGCTTTTCCTTGTCTGGGAAACTCTTTGTATGGCCATCAATTCTAAATGACAGCTTTGCAGGATAGAGTAATCTTGGTTGTAGGTTCTTGCTTTTCATCACTCTGAATATTTCTTGCCACTCCCTTCTGGCCTGCAAAGTTTCTTTTGAGAAATCAGCTGACAGTCTTATGGGAACTGCCTTGTAGGTAACTAACTTCTTTTCTCTTGCTGCTTTTAAGATTCTCTCTTTGTCTTGAACCTTTTGCATTTTGATGATGATGTGTCTTGGTGTGGGCCTCTTGGGGTTCATCTTGTTTGGGACTCTCTGTGCTTCCTGGACTTGTATGTCTGTTTCCTTCACCAAGTTAGGGAAGTTTTCTGCCATTATTGTTTCAAATAGGTTTTCGATTTCTTGTTCTCTCTCTTCTCCTTCTGGCACCCCCAAGATGCGAATGTTGGCACGCTTGAAGTTGTCCCAGAGGCTCCTTACACCATCCTCATTTCTTTGGATTCTTTTTTCTTTTTGCTGTTCTGATTGGGCGTTTTTTGCTTCCTTATATTCCAAATCGATGGTTTGCTTCTTGGCTTTACCTACTCTACTATTGATTCTGTGTAAATTATTCTTTATTTCAGTTAGTGCCTCCTTCATTTCTAACTGTGCATCCAGCATTTCTGACTGGTCCTTTTTTATGCTCTTGAGGCCCTCACTAAGTTCACTGAGGTTCTCACTAAGTCCATTGAGCATCCTTATAAGCAGTGTTTTGAACTCAGCATCTGTTAGGTTGCTTAACTCCATTTCACTTAGTTCTTTTCCTGGAGTTTTGTTCTGTTCTTTCATTTGGGACCTGTTTCTTTGTCTCCTCATTTTGGCTTCCTCCCTGTGTTTGTTTCTATGTATTACTTAGCGAGAGGTATGGGGCTAGCTGAGACCAGATGCTGCTTGTTTGAAAGAATTTAGGAAAAGGTGAAGCAGGATCCAGGACAGGCCAATCCTATGGTAAAGCAACTGGCAACAGCTTGGGTGGGCCTGAATGTTGGGTGGGGCGGGGCCTCAGGAAATCACCAGGGCGGGGCAAACAGTGTGAGCCAGGTTGCTGGAGTCCCAGATATGGGGGCTGTCTGCTGCCCCAGGGGAGGGCTCACCAAAGGAACAAAAGCCTCTGATAGCATGTCTGTCCAGGAGAAAGCTGCCTCTCCAGCCCTAGCTCCAATGCCAAACAGCTCAGTTCTTCCCCATATGACTCTGGTGCCTTTCAGGCTCCCTCCCGCACGCTGGAGCCCGGAGGGAGTGAGTCTGAGTAAGTCCGTCCGCGAGCCCTTTAAGAGGAGCTGCCAGGGGCTCCAGCCGCCTCAGCCTCAGTTCCCACTGGTTTTTCCAGCCAGAGGTTATGGGGACTTCTCTTCCTGGCACTGGAACCCTGAGCTGGGTGCCTGGTGTGGGACAGGGACCCCTCAGTCCTCAGGGAGGACCTTCCCACCGAGGTATCCTCCTGATTTTTATCCGCCACACGCGGGTGTGGGACCAGCCCGTCGCTCCTCTGCCCCTCCTACCAGTCTCGATGCTTCTTCTTTAATTTCGTAGTCGTAGGACTTCCATTCAGCTTGATTTCAGGTGGTTTTGAGTGATGGTTGTTCTTTAGTTTAGTTGTAACTTTGATGTGGTTGTGGGAGGACGTGATACCGCGTTTACCTACCCGCCTTCCTGACCGGAAGTCTTATGCAGTTATTTTTAAAATGCTTTAAATAATGTGAAATAATTTGGAGAAATTCCTGGAACATAATATCACTTGGAAATTGTATTTTAAACAGTTTTATGTATAAGATAATAAAACATTTAAAAACCTATCATAGCAAAAACACTGGAAAGAAACACCAAACTGCTAGCAGTGGTTTTAAACATATATTGGGTACTGGATTTTGACATCGTCAAATGATCACTTGGGGGGCAAAACAGCCCCAGTTGAGAACCACTGTTCTAAACTTGCAGCTTTCAAACTGTAGTCTTTATGGACCACTGAGGGTCCTTAAGACCCTTTGGGGTGGGGAGTATGAGATCAAACTGTTTTTGCCCTGGCCGGTTTGGCTCAGCGGTTAGAGCATCGGCCTGCGGACCAATGAGTTACGGGTTTGATTCCGGTCAAGGGCACGTACCTCGCTTGTGGTTCATCCCTGGCCCTGGTCGGGTCGTGTGGGAAGCAACCAGTCAATGTGTCTCTCTCACGTCAGTGTTTCTCTCCCTCTCTCTCTCCCTCTCTCTCCCTCCCTCCCACCTATCTGATGGTAAATAGAAAAATATCCTTAGGTGGGGATTAAAAAAAAACACAAAAAAGATTTTCATAATAACAAAAGGTTATTGTCCTTTCCATGTGTTGACATTTGCACTGATGGCGCACAAGAAAGGTGGGTGAATTTACCGAGGCCTTTAACACGAAGCAGGGCAGTGGCACAGACTGTGCTCCCAGTCACGTGTTCTTCCCTTACAGTTAAAAAAAGAGACGTTGTGAGAGTCTCTGGTGAAGCAGTAAAAAGTATTTATTACATCTCAATCCTTGAGTACACATCTTTTTAATATTCTATGTGAAGAAAATAGTAAGTACCCCTGATGCATTTCTAGTGCATTCTGAAATATGAAATATCTCAAGGAAAAACACCTGTGTGATTGTTTGAGTTGTGAGCTTACTACCTGTTTTTTTGTCTTATTTGTTTTTCATGAGACACCATTTTTACTTGAAAGAATGCCTGACAAACTCGTTATTCACCCTTGGGTATTTGGCAGACATTTCTTGAATATTATCAGAATGTGCCTGTCACTTCCAGGGAAAAACCTGACAGGGTAGAGTTTATTGCCAATGATACCATTCAAACTTTCAGATAAAAATTACAATTTTGGAAAACTTGTATCCACCTTTATGAGTTTAACAGTTTCCTACTGTTTAAAGACTTTTCTGGTGAGATTGGTGGTGATAAGAATGAAATTTTTTTATTTCATATGTTGAAATGTGTCAACATTTGAAAGATTTGGGTATCTAATTGAACTAATATTTTCCAGATGATCAATGTATGATATTACAAAATCATGCATAGGTAGAACGTGCATTTAAAGTGCGAGACAGACCAATTAATTTTAAATAACTAAGTACAGAAAAGTTCATTGATTTGGTTTCAGACTCCACATTGTAGCTAACCTTTAAAAAATTAGTTGTCAAGATTTGGTGTAGTATCAAAGAGGAATATCCACAATTACTGAAAAGGCTATTAAAATATCTTCTGCTGTCCAACTACATGTCAGTTTTTCTATACATTCTTTAACCAAAACAACATATTGCAACTGATTCAAAACAGGAGCAGATACAAGAATCCAGCTGTGTTCTATTTAGCCATATAGTAAAGAAATTCATAAAAATGTAAAACTGTCACTCTTGTCATTTTTTATTTCAGAAAATACAGTATTTCTTTTCAGTTTTAATTTCTAGTATGGTAAATCATAATAGATATAATCAATCAGTACTTTTTAAGAATAAAGGTGTATCCTAAGATCAACATTTTGAGAATTGATGTTCTAAGCCAGTGGTTCTTAACCTTCCTAATGCTGCGACCCTTTAATACAGTTCCTCATGTTGTGGTGACCCCCAACCATAAAATTATTTTTGTTGCTACTTCATAACTGTAATTTTGCTACTGTTATGTCTTAGGCGACCCCTGTGAAAGGGTCGTTTGACCCCCAAAGGGGTCGTGACCTACAGGTTGAGAACCGCTGTTAAGCTACCTTTCTGTAATGCTATTTCTGTAATTTTTTAAAAGGAAGGTAAATATAAGATATAGAACAGCCCAGCTGGTGTGGCTCAGTGGTTGAGCCCATGCACCAAGAAGTCACTAGTTCAATTCCCAGTCAGGGCACATGCCCAGGTTGTGGGCCCAATCCCCAGTGGGGGCATGCAGGAGGCGGCCAATTGATGTTCTCTCTCATTGATGTTTCTATCTCTCTCTCCCTCTCCCTTCCTCTCTAAAATCAATAAACAGAAAAATTATTTTTAAAATCTTTAAAAACAAAAAGATATAGAACAAAAAGAAAAATCAAAAGGAATAATACTGTCATTCATTATAAAAAAAGATAACTCACCTGACAGGGTGCTCAGTTGGTTGGAGCATCATCACATTACGCCAATGTTGCGGGTTCCATCCCTAGTCAGGGCACATACAAGAATCAACCAACGAGTGCATAAATAAGTGGAACAACAAATAAATGTTTCTCTCTCCCTCTCTTCCTTTCTCTCTAAAAAAGTAAATAAAAACATATTTAAAAATAAAAAGAATCCACCAATGAGCCCTGACCGGTGTGGCTCTGTTGGTTGGAGTGTCGTCCTGTACATCAAAAGGTGGTGGGTGCTATTTCCAGGCAGAGCACATACCCAGGTTGCAGGTTTGATCCCGGGTGGGGCTCATTTAGGAAGCAATCGATTGATTTCTCTCTCTCTCAAATCAATTTTAAAAAATAAGAATCAGCCTGGCTGGTATGGCTCAGTGGATTGAGCGTCATCCCATGGACTGAGAGGTCCCAGTTTGATTCCCAGTCAGGACACATGCCCAGGTTGTGGGCTCGATCCCCAGTAGGGGGTGTGTAGGAGGCAGCCAATTGATGTTTCTCTCTCACATTGATGTTTCTCTCTCTCCCTTCCCTAAAAAAAATCAGTAAAAACATATTTTAAAAAAAGAATCAACCAGTGAATGCATAAATAAGTGGAACAATAAATCAGAGTTCCTCTCCCCCCCACCTTTCTCTCAAGTCAACAAATAAAATTTTAAAAAGATTACTCACACTCAGAAAGTCTACAGTAACAGTTTTTATATATTGGAAAGTGTTAGCTTCTGCACACCTACCTATTTTAATATTTCTGATTTTGATCGTTTAGACATATGTTTAGAGGAGTCATCTTTTACCCTGTAGCTTAAGAGAGTGTACTTTAGAAGTTCAAGTTTATTTCATGGTGTAATGTAGAAGTATTCATTTTAATATGAGTTATTTTATAAATTGTCATTTGTTGAGAGCAGTATTAGAATTTCAAATTTTCCAACTTTTTATTTACATTCCTTCTGTAGGTATTGCTGCCCCTATTTTTATAGGTGGAATCTGAGTCTCAGGAAAGTTGTGACATTCTGAAAATTTTTATTTACATCTTCTGGCTCTGTGATCTTTGCATAAACTATGATACAATTTGGCCATTAGAAGTAACAGGCATATGGATGATAAACCACTTAAATGTAATTAAAATCCATCTATGTAGAAAAAAACATAAAATGAATTAGGAGTAATCAGAATTTGACCTTTATTAGATTCTTTTTTTCCCCCTGATATGCCCCTCAAGTTCTAATTGATGAGAAAAGTTTGAAAACTGGAAAAACGTCAGAACCATTTTCACTGTGTTGAAACTCTCATCGAGGCCTGAGTTCTGACTTGGTCTCACTATTTGCCCATCTGTTTTAGGTGCCCACCATCTGACCTCTCCCCCTTCTCAGTCAGAGTCTCTGCTTGCCATGTTTGATCCACTGTCTTCACATGAAGGTAAACTTGTCAAATGAACTTTTTAAAAATTGAGATATAATTGACATATAGCATTATATTAGTTTCAAGTGTACAACATAATGATTCAGTATTTGTATATATTGTGAAATGATCATCCAGTGAGCTTGTTGACTCTTGTCTTATCACAGACAGAAGAATGCAACCAAAACCCTTTGTTAATAAAGCCTTGGTTGGATCAGTTATGTTTCATTTGCGAACTTTCTTCCTGTGTTCCAGGGGCTTCTGCTGTGGTAAGGCCAAAGGTCCACTATGCCAGGCCATCGCATCCACCACCAGATCCACCAATCCTGGAAGGAGCTGTGGGAGGAAATGAGGCCAGGCTGCCAAACTTTGGTTCCCATGTTTTAACTCCAGCTGAAATGGAGGCATTCAAGCAAAGGCATTCTTACCCTGAGAGATTAGTTCGCAGCAGGAGCTCTGACATAGTGTCTTCTGTCCGGAGACCCATGAGTGACCCCAGCTGGAACCGCCGCCCAGGCACTGAAGAGCGAGAGCTCCCTCCAGCTGCAGCCATTGGTGCTACTTCTTTGGTGGCTGCGCCTCATTCTTCATCTTCATCTCCGAGTAAGGACTCCTCAAGAGGAGAGGTATGGGACACAGGCCTCGAAGGAGAATTTGCTGATTGCGGTCAGCTTTAATGTCTGTCTGCCTGATTCTCTTGATATCTGAAATTAACATGGACTATATATATCTAGGATTAAGTAGTCATAATTAAAGATGATTTGTCAATCTAGTATATCCACAACCATAATCCATAGGAAACCTATAGTACTTTGGTTTTGTAGTAATGTATCTTGTATTTTTATGACACTTTTAACTTTCTCCAAATAATTTTATATCAAATTTCATTTAAACATCACAGTTTCTTTCCGAGATAGTTAGCTGTTATTTTTCCTTTTTTTCCCAACAAGGTATTATTTTTTATTATTTTTTATTTTGAAACAATTACAGAGTTATAAAGAATTTGGAAGTAGATAAAAAACACTCCCCCCCAGCCATTTGAGAGTAAGTTGCCAACCCAATGCTCCTGTTCTCATCACCTGTGAATACTTGAGTGTATTTCCCTACAAATAAGCACCTTCTCCTACACATAGTACAACCATCAACATCAGGAAATTAAAATTGATACATTACTACATCTAATTCTCACACTCCATTCATGTGTCCCAGTAACATTCTTACAGTAAAAGGATCCCATTCAGAATCACACTTTATATTTAGTTGTCATGTTATTTTAGTCTCAGTCTAAAACATTTCCTCAGTTTTTCCTTGACTTTTATGATCTTCACACTCTTGAAAATTACTGGCGAGTTTCTAGAATTTGGGTTTGTTTGATGTTTTCACAAGACTAGTTTCAGGTGATTCGTATTTGGCAGGAATATCACGAACATGACAATGTGCTCATTTCACTGCATCAGCTAGCACACAATTTTGATTCATCCCACACCTGTGGTGGTCATTTGGCTCATTTTATGAAGGTGTTGTCTGCCAGGCTTCCCCACTGTCAAGTTGTTCCTTTCTCCTTTGTAATTAATAAGTATTTTTTGTGTGTGTGTTGGGGGGGGGTTGTGGACGGGACTTTGAAAATATGTAAATATCCTGTTCTTCGTCAGATTTTTAATTTACTCATTAATTATATCTATGGTCCCATGGTTTTCTATTTTAGTCAGTGGGTTTATTACTGTCATTTGTTTTTGTCCCTGGTGTGGTCACTGAGAGCCCCTTTAAGCTGTAAGAGGTTCTTTTGATACACTACTATCATTCTTTGAGTATCTTTCCTTTTGGCACAAAATGTTATGAGATTGTATTGTACGATGTCTATCCTAGTCCTGGAATCAGCCATTTCTCTGAAGAACCCTCGTTCCTTTTAGTAGAAAATGGTTTTTAGAAATCAAGATCTGGATACTAGGTGTGCTCTTTGCTATAGGGGTGTTGCTGCTCCCAAGACCTCACAGTAGACAGAGCCATGGAAAGAGACAGAGAGAGAATATACATGTACATACACACATTTACATGTGTATTTATTTTTATGTGTATCTTTAATTTTTTTTATTAATTTTTAGAGAAAGGAAGGGAGAGAGAGAGAAACATTGTTATGAGAGAGACACATCTATCAGTCACCTGCACATCCCCCGCTGGGGACTGAGCCCGCAACCCTGGGCTTGTGCCCTGACTGGGAATCGAACTGGGACCTCTCAGTCCATGGGATGATGCTCAGTCCACTGAGCCACACCTGCCAGGCTGTATCTTTCTTTTTATGTGTAGAGAACCATGAGCTCACACCTATAAATTTCATTCTAGTAAAAAAAAACAACAGTTTATTTCATCTTTCTCCCTTCCGTATTTGTAACTCCCTTCTCCAACAGAAACCTGTTTCCATTATTCATGTGTATACCTACTTGATCAGTCCCCATGTATCTAATCAATATCCTGTCCCCACTACTAAACCCTCTGTGGCACAGATGCCCTCACCTCTCTCCTTGGGTTCTGATGCCCCATCTACATGGATGCCCTTAGAGAAAATATTTTTAGTTTTAGTTGTACAGATGAAGAAACAAATTAGGTGATTTATCTAAGGTCACATAATGGGCTAGTAACATGTGGTTTTAAATGATAACTCAACATAATTGGTGATCAAAACATGAACTTTGAGGTTGGTTAGATCTAGGCTTGAGTCCCAGCTGTACCATATACATGCTGTATAACTTTGGGAAGAAGACTGATAACCTTTTTTAGCCTCATATTTCTCATCTATAAAAAGAGCTTAATAATAGTATTTATCTCCTAAGGCTGCTGTGAGGTTTAAATGAGATAATATATATCCTTACACTCAGTGTTTGGCACACAGTACAGACTCAGTTTGATTATTAATATACTGCTACCATCTCTACTGCACTTCTATTCTTTATTTATTTTTATTATTATTTTTTAAATCCTCACCAGAGGACATTTTTGCATTTATCTTCAGATAGAGCGGGAGGGAGAGAGGGAGGAAGAGAGAGAGAGAAACATCAATGTGAGAGAGATACATCGATTGGTTGCCACCCACACAACCCCAACCGGGACCGGGGACAAACTGCAATTGAGGTACATGCCCTTAGCGGGAACCAAACCCGGGTCTCTCTGGTCCACGGGCCGACGCTCTAACCGCTGAGCCAAACCAGGCAGGGCTATTCTATATTTGCATTGCATTTACTCATAAGAATGTATTAAGTGTCTGCTCTAGGCTAGGCTCCATATTAAGCTCTCAGTTTACTAACAGTGATGAAATAGTGCCTACCCTCAAGCAGATAGATCCTTGTCTGGTGCTAAAAAGGTACACTTCCATTTTCCAGAAGCTTCCTATACAGCAATAAGAATGGTTTTGCTTTTAAGACAAACCTGAGAGGTATTTGTATTTCACAGACTAACTGAAATCCTTTTCTTAGTAATTTGTCCTGCTGCCCAACTCCAAATAAAGCATCAAACTTTTCCTACAGACTGAAGAACGCAAAGATAGCGATGATGAAAAATCAGACAGGAACAGACCTTGGTGGAGAAAACGTTTTGTTTCTGCTATGCCTAAAGGTAATTTTATAAAATATTAGAATGCCGTATTAGCAACAAGAAGCAAAGCCCTGAAATCTCTTTCAGAGAGCCAGCATCTCAACTCCTCTCTCTCTCTCAGGCTTGCTGGGCTTGTTTCCAGCTGTTTTCATGCAGGTGAATGCTAAGGCAGAGCTTTAGAAGTGACAGTTCTTGTTCTTTGCAGAAAGTGGTAGTGGTTTCATAAATGGAAATCATGCAAGTCACGGTTGTTTAAATATCATGTACCCCTGATGTTAGACATGTAGGACTTTTGACATATATATTGCCAGTAATTATTGCAGGAAAAAGGGATGCTATCGCAGTTAAACTGAAAATTTGAAATTCATCCTTTACATTCCTGGAATAAACTTAAGCTTTTAATGTTTATGTTCTTTGAGAATGTTTATACCTGGAATATTAGTGAGTGTTTATTTTGGAAGGCAGTTGTATAAAATTGTTTGCTTTTTTTGTGAATAGCCTGGCATCATACCAGTAGATACTGAGATTTGAGTTTGCAAAGGCATCTCTTCCTGAAAGGAGAGATCAACCAGGATGGAGCTAGGGACGTATTCCAAAGGCCTCTTCTTGGCCCTGCGGTGCTCAGGAGCTGAGGAACACCGCCTTCACGCCGTACTGAAGCCCACTTGATGAGGAGGAGAGAATGGGCTCAGAGTTTTGAATGTGTTGTTTCTGAGCAGAGGTTAAGAGGCAGTGGTTTTTATTTAATCCCAATAGATTCCCGTTAAATCATTCTTCCTGTGGCAGACGACTCTGAACGCTTCTTTAAGAACCTTCAATGCTATTTTAAGAACCATTATCAGTTGACACTTGGGATTTCTTAGCTTTTAAACTTTTCACCTTCCTTTCACTTAGAAATGTTGGCACACCAGTTAACTCCAAAATGACTGCTGTCTTCCGAGTAGTGCAGTATGTTATATGTCACACTACTGACTTTATTTAATTTCCAGCTCCTATACCATTTAGAAAGAAAGAAAAACAAGAAAAAGACAAAGATGATCTGGGGCCTGACAGATTCTCAACACTCACAGGTTTGTAGACCCATGGACTTCCTGGCTCCTTCATTCCCAGAGCACATATTTCATAACACTTTTTCTTGGGTGCTGTAAGCGTTACCTTTTTAGAAGCGCGTGTCTGTGTGTGTACAGTGGGGAGTATGTTCTTCATAGCCTGTGGTTTCCAGTTGGCGGCCACAGGGAATCTCAGTGTGCTCTTCCTGCAGACCGCCACCACCATCATCATCCTCATTCTCATAACTCCCGTTTATGGTGAGGCTCCCGATCCTGGGCCTCGAGACACACCCTACAACTCGACATCTCAGTGGGATGATGAACATCGTGCCTTTTAGGAGAGTGTGGTGATGGTTTTAGTGCTGCGCATGCCTTATCTTTGGATCACTATTGAATAGTTTTCTCTAATGTTGATTGTAGAATTCTAAATTTATTTTTATCTGTAGCTCTTGATGATTCAGGATCACAGTGAGATTCTCTTTTACCTAATCATTTCCTTTTTTCGTGATAAGGTGTTTGTTCAAACAATATCATAAATTTATAAACTTGACCAATTTTTTACAGCTTGAATCATTTTACCATTGCTATCTGACCCAAGGAAAATATAGCTAGGGGTTGGGTGCTTACCTTATTCAGCATTTGTATTTTTACAGCTTCTTTTTGTCATATTATGAATGAGCACCCTGAAAGGAAAGAGTGTGCGAAGTAGTGTTAAGGACTCAACCTTGAATTTGATAGCTGTGTACTATTTCCAATGACTACAGAGCATCTAGAGGGAAATTAATTTCTCACCTCTTTTTTTTTTCTTATCTTGATTTTAAATTATATTCTACTAAGTGAAAATGAAGAATTTTATTTAAAAATGGGATATGTTTCAAAAGAACATCCTCCTCAAAGCTCAGTATAGTACAGGTAGAATCCCATTTTAATGCATGTTTTTCTAATGTCTAGTGTCTGTTAAATTTAGATGTAGTTCCTTGTCCTAGCACACATCCCTGCTTTGATGCATGACTTTCCTGGAATAAAGGGTTTTGAACAGCAGGCGCTGTGCTTCTAGGCCACCGGTCCCTGCTGAGAGCAGTCAAGCCCATCTTATTCAATCAGCCAATACTTGTTGAACATCTGACTCATGCTGGGCACTGTGCTAAGTGTTGTAGGTATTAAGTCAAATCACACGTGACCCCTGTTCTTCAGGAATTCACAATCTGACTGAGATGAGTTGGAAAGACTCCTTTTGGCAAAATATTTATGTTCCCTTATCATGTTCTTAGGTTAGGACATCACCAATGTTTACAGAGTGGAATACTCTTAATGAACCTCATGTTTTTATAATGTTGAATTGATCATTTTGGAGAAGTTATAAATTATTTTTTACTTGTCTTTGGCAATACATTTTTCCTGAATCTTGGTTCTTAAACTGGAAGCTAGGTAGAATAGAATAATTTTTTTTCATAAAGTATTTCATTTTCTTTGTGTGTAATTCAAGCTATTTTTCTTCTCTGTCAAAACTTCTACCCAATCCTAACTAATGACCCATTGAAAATTATTATTAAATCCATTTTAAAATGCTATGAAAGGAAATTTCTTAACAATTTTTCATAATACCACCATCCTTACTATTTTTTTTTAAGGTTCTCTCCCAATCTTTCTGTATTTGTACATGGCTTTTCATGATTGAATCAGAGTATGTATATAACCGTATTCTTTTTTGTTGTTGTTGTTGTTATTAATCCTCACCCGAAAATATTTTTCCATTGATTTTTAGTGTAGAAGGGAGGAGGAAGAGAGAGAGAGAGAGAGAGAGAGAGAGAGAGAGAAACATTGATGTGAGAGAGACACATCGATTGGTTGCCTCTCACATGACCCCAACCGGGGTCAGGGATTGAACCTGAAACCCAGGTATATGCCCTTGACTGGGAATTGAACCTGAGACCCTTCTGACCAAGGGCCAACACTCTAACCACTGAGCCAAACCAACCAGGGCTGTAACTGTATTCTTTTACCACATGTTATTTCATACACCCTCTCCCACTTCTACTAGACATAGTGGGGTTTTGTTGTTGTTTTAAATCCTCAACCAAGGATATTTTTCCATTTATCTTCAGATAGAGTGGGAGGGAGGGAGGGAGAGAGAGAGAGAAAAAAACATCGATGTGAGAGAGACACATTAATTGGCTGCCTCCCACATAACCCCAACCAGGGCTGGGACTGAACTGCAACCGAGGTATGTGCTCTTGACCAGAATCAAACCCATGACTCTTTGGTCCATGGGCCAATGCTCTACCCACTGAGCCATACCGGCCAGGGCGACATAGTGGTTTTTAAATCATTTTTATTGGCTCTAAGATGATCTATCACATGATTTTATTGCTGTGCTAATGTTTTCTTGCTTGTATCCAACTTTTACTGTGAAACTACTGCTCACAGCCTCATATATGTAGCATTTTTTGTTTGTTTTCATTATTTCCCTGGGATAAAATTTTTAAGAATGGCGTTATAGAAATAAAGTCAATAAGCAACATTATGGCTTTTACTATATTTAGCCAAATTCTATTGTCCCTTTTTCAGAAGAGTCTCAACAGCCCTGAAAACTAATAGCAAAAAATACTCCCCCTCCACAAAAAAATTTTGTAATGATAAAGGTTTTATCAGTTTACATTTTGAAGATCAGATCACGACTCTGATCATGCATTCAAATGCCATTATAGCAGAAAGATTAAATTACTTTGGAAATCCTCTCTCTCCAGTTTACTACAATTCTATGGAGACAAGAATACCAAATATTTTTTTCATGGAAACTAAAGAAGAGCCTATAGCATAAGTACTTCACCTCTTTATACCTCGATTTCCTCTTCTGTAAAATGAGGGTGATAGTAGTACCTCCCTGTAGGGTTGTTGTGATGATTGATTGAGATCGTTCATATAAGGTGCTTGGCACGGTTCCTGGCACGTGGTCAGTGCTCAATAAATGTTAGCTGCTATTAACACACACATATAAATTCTAGCGATTTTTATGTGATTTTAGACTTTTTAAAAAATGGGATTCTACCAGAATGTGGACATTTATGGTAGTTACCTGCTTGGCCTAGATCTATTGCAGGACTTTACATTTCACTATGAAACTTGATTGTGTCCCATAGATCTGTAGCAGTTCTTTGCTTTGATAACTGGTTATTAATTTGACTGCAGGAAAACATTTCGATACGCTGATTTTGCTGACAGGATGATGGTCCTGTCAGTAAACAGTGCTGCCTCAAGTGACTGTGATAAGCTTTTTCTCCGTGTACCTCAGGTACAATTCCATCACTCCCCAACAATGTTTAGCTTCTCTGGGAGTGCCTCTGACACCATTGCATGCACAAAATGCTGTGTTCCAGCAGCCACGCTGTCATGGTGAGGTCCAGGGAGGTAGCAGATGAAAATCTGAAGTTTTCAAATCTGGTGTAGAGCGAGAAATCCAGGGAGCAAGACCGGAGGGAGGCAATTTTTGTTATTATGTAAAAGGCTTTAATTCTCAGTTTGAGTACTTCTTTTTCTGTTCCTTCAGCATGGAGATGTCTGAATAAATGAAGTCTGCATATAAAAATGCATTGTTGGAAGTTCTATTAGCATGTGTTGCTAATAACAGTGGTTTGCGTGTAAGCACTTTAGAAACCCATCATCTGTTGAGTCTGCACTGAACATATCAACACCGTCATGCAGAATTCTAGTGATGATGAGAAAAGGGAGCTAATCCTCCCAATTCCGTGCTTTGGCGAGGCTCTCAGACCTAGAAATGGGAGGAGTAGGTAGCTGCATGGTGCCTTTTAACATTGAGATATGTGCTCTTTTTAAGTCTTACCTCCTAATCGGCCTTTGGGATTATGCTCCTGGTGTCGTACTAACATCAGAGTTGGTACAAACCGAGGGAAGCTAATTCTGTCCTTCTCCTTTCCCTGCAGATGATCCCAGCCCTCGACTCAGTGCACAAGCTCAGGCTGCTGAGGATATTCTGGACAAATACAGGAATGCTATTAAACGAACCAGCCCCAGTGAAGGAGCAATGGCCAACTATGAAAGTGCAGGTGGTAACCATGATAAAGATTTGAATAGTAACTTTTGTATCGTAGTGATAAAGGTGATTTGAAATAAAAGTAGCCTTTTAATAGCGCTACTTTTGAATAGCTGTCCCCAAAATATGGTACAGTCCCCAAGATAAATGAAGAGGAAATAAAAGCATAACCTGTATACTGCATGTATTTATGCTTGTAAATACATAATCTCCTTCCAGTGACTCTGGAAGGAGATTAAGAGGGGGAGTCTGGGAGAGGTTAACTTTGCACAGTTTTTATTTTGAAAAGTTTTAAAATAACAGAAAAGTTAAAAAAATAATACAAGGCAGGTCCATATTCCCTCTACCTAGACTTATCAGTTGTTAGCATTTTCTAACATTTCTCTCTGTATAGTTTTTCCTGAAGCATTTGAGATTATCTCCTGAAGATAAAGATATTTTTCCTATACAAGCACAATATCTTTATTACACAAAGGAGCTTTTTTTCCTTTTGATGTTATACAGGCATGCCTTTTCTAAATTGATTACTTAAAAACAAGTGTGGAACCACGGATTTGTCCTGGCTGCATTTGTGAGTTCCTCCCCAGCTCATCCCTGGGCAGTAGGGGAAGCCCTGTGGAGAAGAATGGAGACCTGTACACATGGTCCCCTCAACCACTGGCTAGCCAAGGGGTTTGCAGCTGTCTTCTATGGGCAAGATTCCATGTCCATAAAATGAACTGTTACATAAAATGGTTTTGAGAGCCCTTTCAGTTCTGTGGTTCACTAATTCCGATTACAGAGTATTATTTTTTTAAATATGTTTTTATTAATTTTTTTAGAAGAAGAATGAAGAAACATCAATTGGTTGCCTCCTGCATGCACCCTGACTGGGGATTGATTGAACCCGAAATCGGGGTACGTGCCCTGACCGGGATCGAACTGGGGACCTTTCGGTGCACAGGATGACACTTAACCAACTGAGCCACACTGACCAGAACCAGAATTATAATTTTTATTAAGTAAAGACTTGTCATTGTTTTCTATTAGGATTGGTATAAGAAGTAAAATCATTCTCTTCTCAACAGGTGTCCTCTTGATATATTATCATTGCTCTAAATATCTTGTTTAAATGTTTGAAGTTCTTTCTTTTTCAAAGAACTCTTACTGTAAAACACAATGCTAATTTATCGCTGAGTTGCTCAGAAAAAGTGGTGCCAGAATATTTCAGATTAACCTGCTTATCCTTTTTGGGGGGTGGGTTTTGTTTAGAGGTTATGGGTGATGGTGAAAGTGCACACGATTCTCCTCGAGATGAAGGTCTGCAAAACATCTCAGCTGATGACCTCCCGGACTCCGCGAGCCAAGCGGCCCACCCGCAGGACTCCGCTTACTCTTACAGGTATTTCTCCTATAGGATTTAGGATTTGCGAGGTTGGACTTTTCATCACCATTGCAGTCACCTCAAGTCAAGTGATTCATTGAGTCACTTAATGACTGTATAAAGCAGAGAGATAAGAATGAAATGGCTATTTCCTGAGAAGACTTGGCTTCACGTGTGGATGTCATATATCAAAGGCTTGAATTCAGGGATAAAAGAAAACCTCATGTGCTCACAGGTACCACATAAGTAATTACAATGAAACAAGTGGCAGTGCCTCTGCCCATGCAAAGCTCCCAGCCCGGGAGGAACGTTGGGGTTGGAGGAGGTGGGATCAGCTGCAGAGTTGTTGACGAACCCACGGTCCCCATAGACCTGCTGGAGCCCCTCTGTTTGTCATCCTCTTCATTACCCAGATTCAGCAGTCACTGATACATGGCCAGTACTGTTTCATATTTACCTCCCCCCGCCCCCAGTTCGTCTAAAGAAAACTCAATAATATATCATTTTATTTATAAATAGTACGAAACTTTATAATTTTTCTCCTACGGTAAAATTGGAGTGGCAGACAGTTTTTATTTTTTGCCATGATGAGTCTTTGCAAAGTGGGTGAATATCATCACATTTCATAGACGTGATCTGTAAATTACTCGTTTTATAGGGAAGCAAGCCAATAGGGAAAGACCCAGAGCTGTCAGGTGAGGTGGACAGTGAGTACCCTGCAAGAGGAGCAAACTTTGGCCTGTTTGCTGAGGTCTTTCAGCTCCTTTCTTTGGATGGCAGCTTTGAACATTCTCAGGGCGTTCTGGTCCAGGCCCTGTGGGACCAGAAAGGCCCACGGCCACCAGCAGATGAAAGAATGTCAGTGGCACCTCTCAGTATGAAGAGCTGCATTGTTGTGAAGGGTGACACCTTACTGAAGGGTGCTGTACCCTGGATGGTAGTAGGTGCTTCAGTAGTTGGAAGTTGAAAGGGGCATGTTTCGGCTCAGCACTGAAGGTTTCCAGCAATAGAACTGTAAGAAAGGGCTTCTTGCCGGTCGTGAGCTGTCTAGTGGCAGGATCGACACTTGTCGAGAGCTGTAGTGGAAGGCATTCTGAGTTTGGGGGGTGCCTCCTAAATGCCTTTCTGACTCAGAGTGTCTGCCCTAGACCTCAGCACATCTAGAAGGTCAGAAAGCACTTGTTACTTACTGGTTCTGGTGACTTTACAGACACTTTTACATCCTTGCTCCTTGGGTAACTAGAAAACCTGTTCCTGTAAGTGATGTGTCAGTAAGTTTAAAATCACCTTTTATTTATGACCACTTGAAACATTTGAGTCCTGAGGTAGCATATTAATTTACATAGTAAATGTTCATAAAGTGTGACCCTCTGGATATAGAAATTAATGAACCTTCAACTCATTTTTCAGAGATGCAAAAAAGAAACTGAGGCTTGCTCTGTGCTCTGCGGATTCTGTTGCTTTCCCTGTGCTAAGCCATTCAACAAGGAACGGTTTACCAGACCACACAGACCCAGAAGGTAAGTTGCTATATGACCATTTCCCCCCCTATATTTGAACTGTATAAAATCGCCCATATTCAACTGTATTTAAGTTTTACAGCAATTCCATATGGTTCAACTTAATACATTTGTATTAGGATCCATTCAGGGCACTTTGGTTACTGCTGGTTCATTAAATGTTCTCTGACTGAGAGTGGCAGTTCAGCTTAGTTCTGCTGATCCATGGTAAAGCGGAATCGACGTCCCAGAGGCTGAGGGATGGCATACAGCTTGCCTAAGCACATGGATTTTCTCAACAGTAACGGATTCTTATTTTTTTGTTTAGAGAATGAAATTGTATGCTTCTTAAAAGTTCAAATAGCCGAAGCAATTAATTTACAAGATAAGAACTTAATGGCTCAACTGCAAGAAACAATGCGTTGTGTGTGCCGCTTTGATAACAGGACTTGTAGGAAACTGCTGGCCTCTATCGCCGAGGACTACAGGTACACACAGCCTTTCGCTGGTAGACCTAGTTTCAGCTACAAGTAGTTTCTTCTCAGTCCTGATTTCGGAAATGAATATATGCTTACTACAAAGTGCCTGGTTCTGTTTACCTGGATGTAGATTCCTGAGGGATTCGTTTGGCTATTTAGTCTAGAAATGTAGTTACAAATAAACAGCTCTTACAAACAGAGAAGTGCCGTTTACTTCAGCATTGCACAAAGGAGCTTTAGCAGAGGTGAGGCCAGGATAACTAGGGTATCATTTACCCTTTTTTAGGGGTGATAGGGAAGACTACTTCCCTGGACCAGGGAGGCAGGAGTAGGCCTGGGAATTACTACCCTTTGTCTCTGGCCAGTCCCTTGCTAACAGTTGAGGAGGAAAGATGTAATTGAGATTCTTAGGAAGTGAAGAGGCTTTGAGGCTTAGGCACAGGTGCTCTGAGATTGTTAATTTAGACTGTATGCAAATAATTGATGGTATGTTTAATGATATAGTGGTATAGTAAGCTGTATTTTGTTCTTATTTTAGTTTTCTGGAACATTCAATTGCATGTTAGGTATGAGGTCCTATCAGCGTGGAGACTGCTCCAACATAAAACAGACCAGCGATGTGAAGGGACTCAGTCATGCTTAGTGAGTTAGGGGCGAAGTGGTCGGCCCAGGAGATAATGTTCTTCACAGACATGTAGAATGGTTCTGTTTCTCGAGCTGGCAGCATAATTTGTCTTCAAGACTGTTGTCTGCTGCCTGACATGCTAATGTGTAAAACCAAAATCTAGGAAGTGATTTTTTTTTTTTAAAAAGAAAAATTAGGACTCTTAGTCTCTAAAGAAAATGTGCACTGTATATATCTGGTGTCCTGCAAAGCATATTTCCTTTTAGGAAAAGGGCCCCCTATATTGCTTATCTCACTCGCTGTCGACAAGGACTGCAGACCACGCAGGCTCACCTGGAAAGGCTGCTGCAGAGGGTTCTGCGGGACAAGGAGGTGGCCAATCGATACTTTACTACCGTCTGTGTGAGGTTGCTGCTTGAGAGCAAAGAAAAGAAGATCAGGGAATTCATTCAAGGTAACTGAAGACCTGTAGATTGAGCATCTCTTCAGCCATATCATATTGGGAAGATTTGGAATTTTTGTTTTGCTAGTCTGTTTAAATATATATATGTCTAAGAGCAGTTCCTTAAATTCCCAGCTATTTTATGGATTCTTAATAAATAAATTTTATTTTTATTGGACTGAATATCTATAGTTTATTTTAAAATTGATAAAATTGGTAAAGTTCTGGATCCACACAGTTTTTCTCATTTTTTAAATCAAAGCATATCGTTTTTTAAGAAATATCTTTTTATTGATTTTAGAGAGAAAGGAAGGGAGAGGGAGAAAGATAGAAACATCAATGAGAGAGAAACATCAATTGGCCGCCTCCTGCACAACCCCACTGGGGATCGAGCCCACAACCCAGGCGTGTGTCCTGACCAAGAATTAAACCAGTGACCTCTTGGTGCATGGGACAACTCTCAACCAACTGAGCCACACCAGCTGGGCCAAAGCATATCATTTTTATAATACACCCCTTGCTCTTCTTTTTTTTTTATTCCTCACCCTAGGATACTTTTTATGTATCATCAGATAGTGGGAGGGAGGCAGGGAGAGAGAGAGAGACAGAGAGAAACGTCGATGTGATAGAGCCACATCGACTGGTTGCCTCCTGCACGACCCTGAGCAGGGCTGGGGATGAACCACAACTGAGGTACATGCCCTTGACCGGAATTGAACCCGCGCCTCGTTGGTCCGCAGGCCAGTGCTCTAACCGCTGAGCCAAACCAGCCAGGGCCCTTGCTCTTTTTTAACAAAAATATGTTTTTATTGGTTTTGTAGAGAGAGAGGAAGGGAGAGAGAGATAGAAACATCAAAGTGAGAGAGAAACATCGATCAGCTGCCTCCTGCATGCCCCCTACTGGGGATTGAGCCCACAACCCAGGCATGTACTCTGACTGGGAATCGAACTGGGACCTCTCAGTCCTTTGGATGACGCTTAATCCACTGAGCTACACCTTTCTCCTGATTTTAATGATTTGGCAGGATATTCTCCTAAAATAAACCATGCCCAGACACTTTTGGCTTTAAGAGCATAGCATCTACATAGCTAGTGATTAAAATGATTTCTGTAACTTTCTTTTTAAAATTATTCAGGTAGTGTATTTTTAAAATTATTATTTTGTATTGGAGACTTTCAGAAACTCACAGCAGCTGATGATAAAACTGCTCAGGTAGAAGATTTCCTGCAATTCCTTTATGGCGCGATGGCCCAGGACGTTATATGGCAAAATGCGAGCGAGGAGCAGCTTCAGGACGCTCAGCTGGCCATTGAACGAAGCGTGATGAATCGGATTTTTAAGCTTGCTTTCTACCCTAATCAGGATGGGGACATACTCCGTGACCAGTGAGTGCTTCTGTGTGTAGTGCCTGTGTTGAACCACGTAGGGATACATCAGCTAGCCCATACTTTAGAGGAACTACATGTAAGACTGGAATCTTATGAAAAAATGTATATTGTTACCATTTTTTACCCATCTGAGTTACAATATCAAAAAGAATGCTATTCCCCTGTTTTCAGGGATGTGGGGAGTCAGGCAAAGGGCGTACAAATTGGTCTGGCCCTTTTGGAAGGCACTGCTGTTTAACTTCTTCCCTTCCTTCTTCATACTCGTGCTTACCCTCAGCTCTTGACTCGGGCGTCACTTCCTCGGGGAAACCTTTCCTGGCCTTTCTGAGGAGGTTAACTCCCCTTACAGGGCTCTCTGGCCTGTGTACTTTTCTCAGTTGCAGTTTTACATTTGTTAGTCATGATTCTCAGCCTGGCATTGCTGACGTTGGGGCTGGGTAGCTCTTAGATGCGGGCGCTGTCTGCATTGGAAGAGTCGAGCAGCTGCTCTGTGCTCTACATGCTGGAGCCAGCAGTACCGCACCGGGGAGAACCACGGAGGTCTCCAGACACTGTCAGATGTCCCTTGGAGGGCAAAACCGCCCCTGCTGTTGTTCACTGGCTTGTGTGGTCAGCTGATGAACGCGTCTCTCCCCTGGATCGTTCCTCCGTGACAGCAGGACCGGGAGGCTTTTCCTCACCTCTGTCAGCCTCAAGCACAGGGCTTGACTGCGAATGTGCGTTCAGTATTCATTAGGAATGACAAGTTACATGTTTGAATGTCAAAAAATATCTGGAATGGTATAGTATGTAACTTATATCTTAGTAAAGATGTTTTTAGAAACTAATCCTAAAAATTAATCCTGAAAAATAAATACCTGCCATGGAAACTGGTTACTTTGGGGCAGTGAGACTGGATGACTTAGCATTTTTCTTCTCCTCTCCTGCATTTTCTTGAGCATTGCTTTCCAGCCCCGTTTCTGCCCCAAGCACGTCGCGTTGACCACTGTGCTCCCAGCTGTAACAGGGACTTACTGTGCCAGGGGTTATCAAGGGGTCCATGTCATAGGATCTCAGGCTGGGTCATGAGTGGTTTTTGTAAGATTTTTTTCATGGACATTTTAAGATACTGCATGTATATTTGAGAGAGTTCACTTTCCCCTGAATGGGTTAGGAATGTTCCAGCCTGCCTCTCACTTGTTCAGAGGCTGTTGGCCCACCCCAATCCTCCCTCCTTAATATGCCGAGTGGGACCTGTTTTCTCTCCAGAATACCAGCTTTTGGCTTCCAGCGTGGGGTAAGGAGTGGGGACATTCAAACTGTGTTGACTGCAAAGAGCACTTTGAAGCAGGTGATTCGTGCCTTCTCCTCCCTGGCATTTCTGCAGGTATTAGAGAGGAGAGCTAACAGCCTTCAGAACATGAACAGGAAAGCTGGGCGTTTAGCCCGTGTGGCCTTAGTCAGACCTTCACCTGTTTAAGTGAATTATTCTCCCCTGTGAAATGAGACGTTACATGTTGAGTCCCTTCTCCATCTAAGCGTCTTTGGCTTCTGGCTTTTGATCCTCTGCCTCCTGTCAGCTTGTTCACTAATTAGTGTGTCCAGGTGGTTCGTGGGCTGCGGGTTCCTCTCTGCTCTCCCTGGAAAGCTGTCTTGGTCCGACTCTGGCTGCATCCCCTCGCTCACTCAGCATTTCTGAGCAGATCCTAGAATGCCTGAGAGAGAGTCTCAACTGTAATTGTAATCTATATCTAGAAATAAGTCTAAAATGTTTTAAAAGTTCTCAAACATCAATTATGGCACTTTGTGTACCTAATTTGTTGGAATATATATTTACATATTTGTTTTGGGGGGTTTTCAGGGTTCTTCATGAACACATTCAGAGATTGTCCAAAGTAGTGACTGCAAACCACAGAGCTCTTCAGATACCGGAGGTGAGAATGCCGCTTTACAGCATGGTGGTGGGAACTGAGAGGTGCTCCTTGTACCATGTGCATGGGCCCAGTTTTCCAAGGAAACAGAATATAATAAAATATGTAACACCATTTGCATTAGAGGTACTTCAGTCCAAGTGAAGTTCTCAGAGATCCTTCCGAGGATTAAAATTCCTGGCGTGGAAAGGGACCTCGGTGGAGGAGAGGGCCGGCCAGCCAGGCGGACGGAGCTCCTGCTCCAGCTTGGGGCAGGCGGGACCTCTGGGCCGCAGAAACCTCTGTCCCAGGGGAGGAATAGCTCTGACTGTGATGCCAAGTTACCTTTTAGTTATTGATAATAGAACTTTTACCTGCATACAGACCTTACAAAATAAGAAAGTAGGAAAATTTCAGGTATTTGAGCTTTCTGGTTGTTTTATTAAAATCCCCACAAATGGAACGTTAATGAGCATAAAAATGTTAATTATATTTGATTTTTTTGAATCTGTTATTTCCAGAACTACAGCACAGGCACATATTACTTTATAAATTATTTTCTTTTAAATGTAGCTTGTTTATGCGTTTGGAACCAGCTACTACATGTACAGAAGTTCCATCCTAGCTATTTAAGGAAGATTGAAATTTTATGAATTCCAGGCTCTGTGTTATTGTATGCTGTTTCTATTAGTGGCTATCTAGGTTGCTTTATTGTAAAGTGCAAAGCAAATTATTTAAAAGTTAAAAGTTAAGCTTCAACCTTTAGTAGAAGGTGAAGGAACTGCAATCTGATTTTACCAAAGAAAAGGGAAAGGCAACAACCTTCCCCTCCTGCCCCCTGACGGAGGATGTGTAGCCGCTGTCCGTGTTTGTCGTGCGATTCAAGATCTGTCTGCCTGTCTGGTCTCTCAGGTTTATCTTCGGGAGGCACCGTGGCCATCTGCACAGTCAGAAATCAGGACCATAAGTGCTTACAAGACCCCCCGGGACAAAGTGCGGTGCATCCTGAGAATGTGCTCCACCATCATGAACCTCCTGAGCCTGGCCAATGAGGACTCCGTCCCAGGGGCAGATGACTTTGTCCCCGTTTTGGTGTTTGTGTTGATAAAGGTGGGCCCCTCCCCACTGTCAGTGAAAAGATTCATGTGGCATTTTGAGCAGGTGTCATCACAGGATGTTAGACGCCGTGGCTTTTTCCAAGCCTCCAGCTCTATGTTATCCAGAAAGAAAGTGTCTGAGGTCAAATGTCATTCTGTCCAGAAGTCAGGGTTTTCAAAAGAAAGGATGGGTGGACCAGGTTCGTAGACGAACATTTTAAAGCAATACCTGGAGTCCTTAGATGGGGCTCAGTGTATAATTGTTGAGTGAAGGAAAAACTGCTCTTACCATCTCCTTTCACAGTCTGCATGGTGCTTATCACATAAACTCCTACATTTGCCATCAGCGCTCTCCTCCTTTAGTCTCTTGTTTTGTAATTGTACCATATTATTTTTATTTATTTATTTTTTAAATATGTTTTTATTGATTTTTTAGAGAGAGAAACATTGATGTGAGAGAGAAACATCGATCGGCTGCCTCCTGCACGCCCCCTACTGGGGATGGAGTCTGCAACCCAGGCATGTGCCCTGACCGGGAATCGAACCAGGACCTCTCAGTCCATGGGACAGGGTTCAGTCCACTGAGCCACACCAGCTGGGCTGTAATTGTACCATATTATTTTTAGAAGTACTGACATACTTTGTCCTTTTTTGTCTTTAAAGTTGAGATTTTATCTGCGGAACGGTTTCTTTTGAACATTTTGTGGGAGACCATGTGGTTTGGGTGCGTTAGTCATGTGTTGCTGTCAGCTTAGCCCATCTGTTGATGTCCAGTTTTTGACACATATCTTAGTCACTGTTCATGTTTGCAATATTTCTGCAACCTGAACTGCGAGGCAGAAACGCACAGGGTCAGTGCGCGCAGCTTGACGGCTCCTCCCGGCCGCCGCCCTCCCCTCCCACTGGGGGGTGTCCTGTGAGGAACAGGCTGTGGCTCGTCTTCCTGACCACTGCCACACCTGTGTCCTTCTTGCCACGTGAAGAAGGTGAAAAAGCAGATGGTCTGTGTTACCTTTGCAAAAGAGAGCCTATTTTTTACAGTTTTTTCTTTCTCAGCTGATTCTACCTGAACTTACTACCCAGTTATCACTCAGTTTGCCTACAGCATTTATTTCCTTATCTCACATTCTGGAGTCCTGGGATATTGAGTAAGTCCAGGGGGATGGATTCAGCCTCCTTAGGGACCAGTGGGGTTCAGTGACTTGCAGGCATAGGAAGCTCAGGACAGTTGAGCCAGGATCAGAACCCAGCTGCCTTTCCAGTACACTGTTGCTGCTCACATAGCTAGGGCTTACAAAATAGTTCTAAAAAGGGAACTTGGGGATTATTTTCAAAAGGAATGGTATCTCAGAGAAAAACATCTGAAGATGTTAACTTAAGTGATTTTTGCAGAGCTATCCATCTGACTGACTGACTCTGTTATTTCTCATTTCTCTAGGCAAACCCCCCCTGTTTGCTGTCCACGGTTCAGTACATCAGCAGCTTCTATGGCAGCTGTTTGTCTGGGGAGGAGTCCTACTGGTGGATGCAGTTCACGGCCGCTGTGGAGTTCATTAAAACCATCGACGACCGAAAGTGACCAGGCCCCAGGTCCACCAAGGCGGCTGACTGTCCGGCACGCAGACTGATCTCTAAGAAAATGTACCAGCTGCTTTGAAGGATAAAGCTTGTTTTGTATAATATTGTATAGTATTCAGACATTTTAAAACAGATCTTTACTAAACAGATTAATGAGCTAACAATCAGGTTCTCTTTTCTTCGGGCTCTTCCTTTCTGAGTTGCATATTTTACTCTCTTGTCCCCAGGTAGAGAATAGTACTGCAAAAAGGGACCACGTTTTTCAGGTATTTGAAATACTAAAAAACAAAGCAAAACCTCCTAGAACATTTCTAGATCTCCATTCATGGGTACCCATTCTTTCCTTTTATTTAACAAAGAAGAAAGATGCTGTCTAACCCTGTAGGCATCCAGTGGGAGGGAAGGACAAGTCGCACTGAGGGTCACAATGGTGGTGACATTAGTGGCATTATCTATAAATACACTCACCTAATTGAAAAGCCAAGAAGGAAATGTAAATATAATATATATTTATATTTGATGTAATATGGACATCTTCCTATTCTAATAAACAAGGAGCATTGCTGATAGTAGATTGTGATGTACCCTCTTGTAAAACGGTTTCCTTGACAAAGTTTAAGCTGAGCTTAAAATCAGAAAACAAAAAAATACACAGAAAAATTGATGAAGGTGTCATACAGTTTATTGAACTGTCTAGATGTGGAGTTAGATGTCCAAGGCTGCCTTTGATGAGAGGTATAAAAATCGTGAGTGAGTCACCTAGACAGTTCTCGCCATGGACATCTGTGAGCCTGCGGGAGCAGTAGCTGTCTGGAACTGTGTTGTGGTACTTCTCATCTGAAATACTACGTATAGTGTGGGAACCCCAAACAGAACTCCTTACAACCCTTTCATTGTAAAATATTTCTGATGATTATTCACATTGAATGCACAGACCAGGAATTCAGTGAATGTCATTTTTTAAAAAACTAATTTGTATTGTCTGCTCTAGTGATACAAGTTTTTATTAGTGATGAACTATTTTAATCAACCATACTATTCTTATGGAAAAAATCTATTTTGACAGGTTTCTGTGCCTTTATTTCCCTCTTCTGAAGAAACGTCCATGTTTCAATATTTTGCTTTGGTTGTATATTGATAATTAATCAGGAATGGGTTTTGGTGTCTGGGAAATTGGCCAGGGAGGCACACCACAGCTTCAAGCACAAGTCTTGTACCTGGTCCCCACCGGTGGACTATTTTCACTTGGTACGTTTCCCAATCACATGTAGCTTCTTTTATAACAGACTTGGGCCCATGCCTCGAGTCCCTGTGCTGACAGTGCGTCCAGGCGTTCTTAAGGGAACGGTGGCCGACACCTTGCGCAGGTGATGCGGAGGTTGTCTCCTCCCTCTCTGCAAGATCTCTGTGTTGTTATGCCTAAGGAAGCTGGGTTTTTGGTGCCCCCACCTTTCTCATTCATTTATTTTAAAACACCCAGACAAGTTGCATAGGAGTGTAGGATGTGGTTTCTGTCTTTTAGAGAGAGATCAAAAGTAAACGAGTACTACAAAATGTCCTTTTGAACGTTAGGTCAAGAAGCCTGTGTACAGTCATATGCTTCGTGGGCTGTGACTGTCAAACTTGCCCAGGGATGAGAAGTCCAATCCCATCATAAATACTTTATGAGACAAACTGTCCAACATGATTTCTAAGACCTAGAGGGAGTCCGTTTTCATCAGCATGTGATTCAATAAATGTTAAGTCGACAGAAGGCTTGGTATAGTTGAACATCATTGTTAAGGGATTTAACTCAGAAGTCAGAGATGTTTTCCCTCCACAGTGATTGCTAAATCTCTTCTATATTATCACCATGGAAATAAAGATGAGGATGTGGACACTGTACAGGGCTCTTTTCTGTGGAGCAGAAGGTGTTGAGTTTGGGGTGTAGGGCTACACCGAGGCAGGAGATGGGGCTCTGCAGGGCTTGCACCCCTGGTGAGAGGAGAACCCCAGAGATTTGGCGTTGGGCTTGCACCTCTGAGACGCAGGCGGGTGCCTGGGCCTTGACCAGGTGCTGGCAGAGACGCACCGCCCAGCTGTCGAAGGGGCAGCGAAGGGCCCCTCCGGAAACCTTCAGGAGCAGGGACTTCTCCATTCCCCGTCCCTGGTTTGATTTCATGGCAGGAGTTTTCTTTGCTCTAGGTCAAATCTGCTTTCTTTTTTTTTTAAAAAAAAAAAAACCTGCTTCTGAAAGCCTTTTTTATACAGCTATGAAATCACTGGAGTAAGAATAAGGTGCTGTGAGGGACGGACAACAGAGGTGACACGTGGCGTTTTCCCTGTTCCCCGAAGCCTTTGTCTAACGAGGAGGACTCTTGATACTCGTGTTGCTGAGCACATTCTAGGACAAAAGTCGGCCCGAGCAGGATTGAGCCCGGCACTTGCCCGTAGAATCCAGCCGAGTGTGTGTGCGGCACCATCTCCCTGCTGCGTGCCCTGGGGATTCCAGTTTGGCCCAAGTAGGGGCCAGCTGGGTGTTTTAAGTGAGGGAGGGTTTAAGAACTACTTTCTCTGACGTGAGTGGGTGTGCAAAGGGAAAGTGGGCCCACACTCAGAATCGTGAGTGGACGGCGGAGATGTGACAGATGTGGTTAGCTTCCTCCGTTTGTGTGTCCAGACCTTCCCTTCCAGCCGCTCCGTTCTGCTCACTTCTTTAAGGAGAAGTCTGTATTGCCCTCTTTTTAGTTCTTTTACGTCTAGTGGGTTTATTCTGTATGCAGTTGCCATAATTGAAGGGGAAAATCAGAAACAGTGTTGAAGTTCAAAGAATTTTGAGTAAGTAGATCACTAGTGATAGTTGAGGTTTTGTGGATGCCAAAATGCTTGAGAACTTTGCCAGATTAATTATTATTCAACGTATCTTAGAATGTAGGTTACCCAAGAAGTAGGAGGACCAGGAATGTTTTATTACTCTCGAGAGCCCTTGGACAAAGGAAGGTACAGTTTACTTCAGAGTCAAGGTTGGTGTGGTTGAGCTGTGGAGTCACTGTGGAGCTCTCAGCGGGGTCAAGTCCACGAGCGAGGAAGTCCTCTCCACTTGGTTAATGGCGGGCAGTGGCAGGGCCCACGCCTAAAGAACGCACCTCGGCTGAGTTGATACTGTCTTGTCTACCGCATTCTTCCTGTGCCTCACTGTATTAAAAAGCTGTGTACTGCCTCTCCTCTTGACACCGATAAAACCTTTTACAAGCCTCAGTGAATGAGTGTGTGCAATCTTGTCCATGTACAGGAAACCCATCCTGACCCCTAACGTGATGACCACTGTGTGATACCATTCTGCAAAACCGATGAAAAGGGGAGAGCAGTTGAATTCACTGGGTTTTATGTTTGCATCATCTGTTTCGTATTCAGAAGCACTTCTAAACATGTCTTCTCAAATATCACTAATGTTCTCCGTGAAGTCACACTTACCTCCTTCATCTGAACATCTCAGGATGTTTGTTGGGTGCAGTGCAGGAAGGAATTAGAATGCTCCGGCCCTTACTGACGAGATGGTGCCCATGTACTGTTTTATCAGTTCCTAGCTGACCCTGTGTTTGGTAGCTGTTCATCAGCCTGAGATCTGAGAGCAACGCTTCTGATCACGGTTTTCCCCGAAGCCTTGATTTTTTCAGCTGAGGGGAGTTGCTGTGAGACGTGGCGCCTTGTCATGGAGGCAGGCTCGCTCTTCCCCCGCCCGTGGAAAGGTGCTTCCTCTATCGATCGCACGGCATTTAGAAGGACACGTTTCGATTCCCTTAGGGCTCAGTTTTCATTCAGTCTGTTCAGTATTAAAGTCCATGCCATGCCTTGCCTAGAACTGGAAACAGAATTCAATTTTTGTTGCCAGCTTGGAGCTACCCACCTCTCTTGCAGTCTGCGAGATATGTGCCCACGGAACCCTCTGAGGAACTGGGAGGCTGAGCTCGGGACAGAGCGTGGCGAGGCCTCCCTGCAGTGCCACCTGTGCGTGTGTCGTGATCCGGAAGTGAACTCGGGTCAGAATTGCTCTGGCCTGTAACAGTGTCCTCTACCTAGAGATTCAACTATTCATTGACGAGCTTTCTCTTCAGAGCTCGTTCCAGAAGAGCCCTTTTCCGTCTTCCTGGGGCACCAAAATGCAGTGCATAGACTTTTAAAGAAATTTACCAAAGAGGATGTGGGGATCGAGAAAACATCTTCCACATCTGATGCTAAGATGGAAATAGTGGTCAGTTCCAAGTCACGGACCTGTTGCAGACAGTGGGCATGAAGACCGTGGTAATTATATTTCTGTTAACTAGGAATTGAACGCTTTGCTGGTCAAAGCCATTACATTTTATGCTGCTGTGGAAAGAGTACC
The DNA here is from genome assembly GCA_030848825.1 of Tadarida brasiliensis. Lineage (NCBI taxonomy): Eukaryota > Metazoa > Chordata > Mammalia > Chiroptera > Molossidae > Tadarida > Tadarida brasiliensis. The sequence continues at coordinate 9,088,399 of CM061269.1, read as the reverse complement.
CAGTGTGATTTTTAATTTTTTTTCTTTATTGATTTTTTTAGAGAGAGAGGAAAGGAGAGGGCGAGAGAGATAGAAACATCAATAAGAGAGAACATCGACTGGCCGCCTCCTGCATGCCCCTCACTGGGGATTTGGCCCACAACCTGGGCATGTGCCCTGACCGGGAATCGGACCGGCGACCTCTTGGTGCATGGGTGGATGCTCAACCACTGAGCCACACCAGCCGGGCCCCAGTGTGCTTTGTAAAAATAGGACACTTGCCCTGGCCAGTTTGGCTCAGTGGCTTGAGTGCTGGCCTGCGGGCTGAAGGGTCGCAGGTTTGATTCCTGGTCAAGGGCACGTACCTGGGTTGCAGGTTTGAGCCCCAGCCCCGGTTGGGTTCCTGCGGGAGGCAATCAATGTGTCTCTACCACAGATGTTTCTTTCTCTCTCCCATCCTCCCTCTCTTCCACTCTCTCTTAAAAAAAAAAAAAAAAAGGGAAAAATATCCTCAGGTGAAGATTAACCAAAAAATAAAAAGTCGGACACTTTCATTCAGCTTTCCTTAGGCCACCTAATTTGTAGTTTTGAGAAAACTTTCATAACCAGAGCTGTTGATTCAAATACATAGCTGTTGATGTTTGGATCAATCATTCCTGGAGAATTTAGTCAGGGGATCTGATCCGACTCACTGACCAAAGGAATTATAATCTCTGGGGGTGGGGCCCCAAATTGGTCCATTTTTAAGCACCCTAGGGTGTTCTATAAACCACTGTTTTCCGAACTTCCCTGTTGAGTATCACCTGATACTCTTGTAAATTCAAATCTATAAGGGATGGAACCAGGAATCTTCAAACAAGTCCTCCGGTGACGTGTTCTCACAGATGTTTGAGAAGCCCCAGGAGAGCCAGCATGTGACTAAGTATGAGCAGTGGCCCACCTGCACCATCCACTTGGGGATGTCCCTGCCCTGCAGACTCAGGGCCCAGCCCATACCCACTGAATCAGAATTTCGAGGGGAGAGCCCGGGACTGCATTCCTAGCAAGCTCCTCACCCAACTCTGATGCTCACTGAAATTCGTGATCTTCCACGGAAGGTGTTCAGTTCTTAAAGGCCTGGCTCCCAGGGTACTAGGTGTAATGAGAGGGCCTGACAGCCAGTTCCATTTATCCTGTAAAAATAGCTTTTTATTTGCTTAACTCCAAGTGTTTTCTTTACTCATCATCTGTCAACTTATATAAAAACTATCTCTTTCCCAAACCTCAAATTGCTAAACATCTCCAGAGGATTGCAGTGTTCACATTTCTGTATGAAAATTTCTTATCTGCCTAATACTCACTGTTTTAGCTTTCAGAGCAGCTGCTCCATTTCTGTTGTTTCCGTGGCCGTTCGTACTGGTGTCCCGGGAAAATGACGGGGTTGGTTCCAGCAGACCCTGGCTTCTAACCTGACTTTTGCTGCCTCTCCTGCAAGTGACAACCTTGGCTTCCCTCTCCCCTCTGGTCCCCGCAGTCCATACGTGGATTTCAACTCCTGGATTTATTTACCTCCCTCCCGCCCTCCTCACTTCTTGATCACCAGCAACCCTGCTTTCCTTCTCTTGTGGCCACGACAGTGACAAGTGAGGCTGTGCCTGCAGCTTTGGGGTAGCAAGTGGAGAGTGAGCCAGCCCGCTGGAGAGGAAGGCGGGAGGGGTGAGTGCACAAGAAAGTGACAGGTGACAGGAAGGGACGGTGGGACGGCCCCTACGCTCACGTGTCCTCAGTGATGAGCACCCTGGAAGCTGGGCCACACCGATGAGCCTGGAGAGGTTTTTCCTCCCCGGTCACTCTTGCCACTTACTGAAAAGCCACAGGTTCCGAGGGTTGCGTGGTCCTAACGCCAGGTCTGGGAGCCTGGAGATGTTCTTTCTAATCTTGGCTCTGCCGCTGACCAGGCCTAAGGCAAGTGACGACTTTGAAGGGCTTTTCCTGAGTTGGGCTGCATTAACCTCAGTGATGGCTTTCAATTGCTGGTTTTGTCATATGTATATTTTACATATATATTCTTTATTTTTTATCCTCACCCGAGGACATTTTTGCATCTATCTTCAGACAGAGCGCGAAGGAGAGAGGGAGGAAGAGAAAGAGAGAAACATCGATGTGAGAGAGACACATCCAGTGGTTGCCACCCACACAACCCCAACCAGGGCTGGGGACAAACCGCAACCGAAGTACGTGCCCTTAGCAGGAACCGAACCCGGGTCTCTACGGTCCGTGGACTGACACTCTAACCGCTGAGCCAAACCGGCCAGGGCTACATATATATTCTGAAACGACTTGTCCCATGCTAGCATTCGGCTGAGGAGTGTAGCTCTAGTGCAGTGACACCGTGGAGGTGGCCGAAAGCACGTGGGTGCTTGGAACCCCTTCGAGAAGAGGCTGCCCACTGCCCTGGCTCAAGGGGGGCCCCGAGACTCTGGCCAGTGAACACAAATGTAGGCACCAAGCTGCTCTCCAACCTGGTAGTGACCTTGAACCGTGACTGATGAGGGAGTCCCAGAGTGGCACTGCCCTCCAACGTCCGCTGCAGGGCAGCGCTGGCTGTGTCTCCGGACGTGCCCCGACCCAGGGACGACCTGTGAGCACAGAAATCACTCAACATTTCTAACTCAAAGGCTCCGCTGTGAACAGGTTCTGTCGTGCTGTGGTCATGAATCAGCTGCAGCCAGACAGCTTCTAAAGGCTCTGCCCTTGGATTTGGAGGCTGCGGTCCTGAAGTGCCCCACCCCATCCTGCCCCCACCCCTGGATGGCCCAGACTCCCGAGGAAATCTCTCCAGCGTGCCCACGTCCACGCTTGTCTCTGCCACCCCCATCACTACTGGCGTCCCCGCCTCCCCTCGCCCTTTCTCCTGGGAGCACGCAGAACTAGTCAGCTCCCCTCAGATTCCTCTTCTGCCTAAAATCTTCTCTCTTCTATTTTGGTTCCTATTAAATACTTGCTTTTCAGCCCTATGCCTCTGTCCCTTCTCCTTCCTCTCCAGACCCTCAAATCTCTCCTTTTTACCCGAGAAACTCATGCTTTGCCACCTCTAAGCCTTTGCCTGAAGCGCTCAGCCTCCCCAGCCGCGGGGTCCTCCCTCTCCAACGAGGCCTCATCCCCCTACATTTGTCTACTAAGTAGTCATCTCCCTGGGGCCTGTGCTATCCTTGGGGACTGCCCGACCCCAAATGGCAGGTGTCCCCAAATGTTTGCAGATGGGGACCGATGAGGGGCCAGGCAGTAGTGCACCCGCCCTTCCACTTTCTTTTCTTCTCAAATTGGACCCCTGCCAGGACGGGCTCGCCTCCTTCCACGGGTCCGTGGCCAGGCTGCTCTTCCACCCTCCGAGAAGACCCTGCGCCGGTGGCTGAGGGGGCGGAGGCTCCACGCAGCCCGAGCAGCGCCTTGTGGTGTGGGCCTCAGCCCTCTCCCTCGCCCCTCTCCCCAGACACCAGGCAGCTGGGCCACCACCCTGCCCCGTATCCTGCACCTGGGGGAGGGAGAGGCGGGTCACTGAGGTCACCCCTCCCCCAAGTGCGGTGCGGCAGCCCAGGCCCGGTCTGTGAGGAGCTCCAGCTGTGCACTCGGGCATCCAGGGCTCCAGCCCGGGTCTGTGGGACCTGGAGGGTCAGGCTGGGGGCCCAGGACTCCTGGTTCTCCAGCGCCAGCCGGTCCTTAAGTCTGGAGACCCCGGGACACTTGTAGGGACTTGGGCGGCTCCGGCTGCGCTCCCTGGCCAGGCGTGGTGTCCCTGGCCTCCCAAGGCCTGCTACCCTCTGGTCCCCTGGGGCTGCAGGCTGGCCCAGGGTGGGTGGGGGACCAGGGCCAGCCAGGCCCAGGCCCTTTCTCCTCCACTTCACCGGTCCAGATCCAGATGCCAGGTGACCGCCACTTGAAGAGTTGGTGAGGGCCCTGCTGGGCCACCTGGGGCTGCCCCAGGGGCAGAGGTTAAGTCAGTGTCACTGCTCCCGCTTCTACTCCCACCCCCAGGCACAGGCGGGGAGGGGCTCTCAGCCCGGCTGCAGCGAACCCCCGGCGGTCGGTCGTCTGTAGCCCCACCCTCACCCTGCCCTGCTTCTTCCGCAGGCACCGTGTAATCCTACTCTGTGAAGTCAGGATCATTATCCCTATTTATTTATTAATTTAGGTGGGGTCTCCACCCGGTGTCCTCTGGGGACACAGTGCCGTGTTCTGCAGGAAATCCTGGGGTCTGAATCCACCCCAGCATGCCTGCCTTAGGGGCTCTGCCCCCGAGGCATCCCAAAGGCGGGGCGTGTGAGAGGGCAGTAGCTGGAAGTGGCTGTTGCCTGGGCTGCAGTCTGGGCTGGTCAGGCTCCCTGTAGGCCTGCTTTGCTGTTCCTTGGGTGACATCTTGTGGCCATGACAGGTACAAACCATTGGTTGCAAAGGCTGCCAGTGAAGGCCCCTCTGGAGGGGTCAGAACGCCCAGGAGGGAGGGAGGGTCCTGGACACAGAAGTGCCAACCAGCCCCTCTTCATCCAGCTTTTCAGTGAACGCTACTAGGTCAGCTCTAGATGGACCCCCAGACGTGTCCCTGTGCCCTGCCCTAGACACACAAACACACTGGCTTCCTCTTGGCCCACCTATGATGTAGCAGATAATAGCCATTGTTCTCTCTACATAAAGCTTTTCCTCAGCAGCCCAATGACAAGGGGATTATCCCTGTTTACAGAGGAGCCCTGAGTCACATAGCCAGTGAGTAACCGACACAGGGCTCTGGCCGTCGGGAAGGTTAGGACACCGTGCTGGACACAGCGCTGAGAACCACGGGAGCCCAGCACCCATTCTCGAGGGAGATGCTGCCAAGGGTAAAAGTCACAATAATGCTTTGAGTTCTGGGACCATTTCCATGTGCCAGGCACAGCGCTGAGTGCTCCACACACGTGACATCACAGGGTCCTCACCTGTGAGCGGGGTGAGCAGGTGAGTCTCGTTTTATAGATGTGGAATCTGAGGCCCAGAGAGGTGAAGTGGTTTATCCAAAGCAACACAGGAAATGCATGGCAGAACCAGGATCTGACTCAAGTCTAGAAGATAATGGGTCCTTCTTTTCAGTTGCAATGGGGTCCTGTCTGCCCGTCTGCAAAATATCGTGGGAGCGGAAGGAGCTTTGCAAACTGTAGAGGACAGTGCCCATGATGGTTTGTTATTATCCTGACCCTGGCATGCACTTCCTCTTGTGCATGTGAGCCCCTTGAGGGCAGGGCTGGACACCTGTGGCCTCCCCAGTGCCGGGCATGGAACCTGGCACATACTGGGCATCACAGATCAGAATTTGAGTCTCTGGAGCAGAGAGAGCCCATTTCCCTACTCCTCCACCACGGCCCAGCTCCTCTTCCTAGCACCCAGGCCACGGCAAGGATAGGCGGACAGTCTCCACCTCCTGATTCGCCTTGTTCAGAAGAAGAGGTGACCTTCTCTTCCTTCTTTGTTGTAATAGGCTGGCACCTGGACTCCCACGGGGGGCCCAGGGGCTGAGGCCTGGTTGCTGGAGATGGCTCCCAGACCCCGTGAGAAAGCAGCAGGGCGGGTGGAATATAAATGCGGCTGTGAACGCAGAGGAACAGATGAGAGAGCCTCCAGGTGACTGGGTGGAGCGGCCCCACCAGGGCGGCCGCCTCCTCTCTGCGCACAGATTGAGCCCATGATGAAGATGAATGGAAACTCCTTGGCTGGAAAACGTGGAGGCAATCAAGACGGCTACCTGTGCCGGGGGCCCTCCCACCAGCTCGGAGCAGGGAAACGTTAGGATGCGGAATTCTGCCGCCGCCACATGGTTAGCACGGAAACCAGGCAAAACTGGTGATAAGCAGCCCCAATTACAGGATAAATGATACAGGACACCCGTTAGCTTGGCAGGAATTAGTGGGCTCAAGCAGCGGCTGTGGGCAGGTATCAGGCAGCCCCTGCAAACAGATGACAGTTTGTGCAAAAGAGAGGCAGCCTGGATTGGTGGGGACCCCGTCCCCAGCCGTGGGCCCCTCAGTGAGGTGGCAGTAATGACCAGAAGCCTTCCCTGCGAGCAGCTGTGGGATTTTTAAAGGCTGGTTGAGAGGGGAGATGGGAGATTGTTTGGTGGGTTATCCAGCGTTTGCTGATGAAAACAAAACGAACTTGTAGCTTCCAAATCCCACACCGGGAGGCGGCAGTGATGAGGACACTGTGTCTTCATCTTTCCAGGCCGAAAAATCCCAATTTTTCTCAATATGTCCACTGTGGAGCAATATGTGATCATTCGGTCGCCGGCACCGTGGACCAGGAAGAAAGGTTTGCTGAGCGAATTAATATTGTCGACAAGATTGCAGGGGGCACGCTTAACTCACTTCAGGTGCTCTAGAAGCCTTCACACAATGGATAAGCTAATTACAAATCATGCCTATTTATTCATTAAACAGGGCCTGGGGGAAATTCAAAGAGGCAACACTGTCTTAACTTCATTCAATTTGCAGTCTGTGATTAAACGGAACACAGCTGCAAGACTCCAGAAATGTTATCTCATATCCGCCTTCTTCTGGTTCAGACTGACCTCTTCTCTAGGGGCCACCTCTGCGCTCACGCCGGGTCTTGTCATCCTCCCTCAGTCCTTCCGATGCTCGCCGGCTGCTTGTGACTTTGGGCAAGTGCCTTCACCAGCCCACGTCTCAGTTTCCTCATCTGTAGAGTGGGTTCATGCACCTCTGGCTGTCGGGGTTCCTGAGAGGAGTGAGGTAGGTGATGGATGTTCGGTGGCTGTTCCAGAATCCAGCCAGTAGCTGTGTGGTGAAGACTTGTTCCCTGCCCTCCTCCTTCACCCTTGTGCACACATGGACTGTCACTGAGACAGAGGCTCCAGGGTCCCCCAGACAGCCCTTGACGGAAAAGCTTTGTCCTCTGCCACCCTGGGGTCCAGGCACAGACCTGGCACAGAGAGGCTGCGTGCCCAGCGCAGGGTGGAGCAGGTTCCTGGGAGTCCAGGTCCCCTCTCCTGTAGGGTGACCCACTGTCTCAATTTGCCCAGGACTGAGAAGTTAAATGGGATGTTGGATTTTCAGGACTAAAACCAGGACAGTTTCAGGCAAACTGGGACAGTCACTCTGCAATCCAGAGCCCCAGGAAACTCTCCTTTTCCAAGTTCCCTCAAGTGAACTAAAAATAGAACCAACTTTACCTTCGATCCTTGCAAATGTCTGGGAGGCTCAAGGGTTATTCATTATCATCAATAAATTATAAGAACCAAGCAGCCAACATTTGCTTAGCATTTTCCGAATCAAGAAGTGCTTTTAATTTGCAGGATGAGTGTTTTGGGGCTTTCCCCCACTTATCCAGCACCCCTGGACTGAGCCCCCCCACTGATGTGGGAATGGGAGTTCGGCAGCTTCAGTGGGCTCTTGTCCCTCCTTCCCCGGGAGGCCACGAAGCTGGCTGCTCCTTGGATTCTGTGACCCTCAGTCCTGTGCAGGGTTTCTGCCCCCCTCTCCTGCCTCTATTAGAGGCTACCATATCTAGAAAGGGTCCCTAGCCAGGAAATATTAATATATTAGCTTGAACCATATAAAATTACCCTTTTTGTAGATTCTAAGCTGGTGAATATCAACAATCTCATTGGTTCAACCTAATATAGTAATGATGAAGTTCAGGCCACAGTGCAATTTGGGACAATTTGATCTCGCTGGGCCTCAGTGTTTCATCTGAAAAATGGGGATCTTAATAGTTTCTATGTTCTGGTGTTGCTGTGGGAATTATATGAGATCATCCATTATGGCACACAGTAGTGCCTGCTATGGCACACAGTAGGTGCTCTCTGAATTAGGGCTTCTATTTTCGGCTTTATCTGTGCGTGTCCTTCATTGTTCTGAGTTGCCTGTGGTCAACCACACAGCAGGCATTCGACAAATGTTGGTTGAATAAAGGAGCAGAAGTAAATGTATCTGCCTCCCGCTGGTGTCTCCCAAATGACCTTGAACTCAGATAGGCTGCTTCCTTCTCTGCCAACCAAGGGGCCCTTCCTCAGCCCCCCTTCCCTTGGAGGTCTCTTGGTAAAGCACCCCGGTTCCCAAGGCTCCCCGCAGGGGGCCTGATGGGTTTTGAGACATGTATCCATCCCCCCTATGGTTTCTAAAACATACAAATCATTCTGGCTGCACTTCTGTGTTTCATTACTAGGAATGCACATTTGAAAACAACAGAGGGTGAGGTTTAAAAGCAACATGCAATTTTTATTACATATATCTCCAAATCTGCCATTAGGCCCATCCCTGTGGTGTTATTGACCTTGATTCTTTCTCATTTGCATCCTGCATTTTTCATCCTTTGGAATATGGTGTTTTGGGACTTCTCCATCATTAAGTGGATTTACAGCAATTTCCCTGTGTGTTTTCTCCAAGGGATTCTGTTATGAGATGCACATTAAATCTCCATTAATACCTCATTATCCGACTGATAAGATTACCATGATAATGAGGCAGAAATTCTAATTGTTTCACTTCTTATTGTGGCTTCCATTTAATCCTTTACTCTACCTGGAAGTTGGTCATGAGCTGGTGAGCACCAGGCTGAAAAGGGCTTTCCAAACGGAGGACTGGAGGCTGGGATCATTGTGATCAACAGTGATTGGGGGAAAGAAAGGAGGTGGGACAGTGTTTCCGTGAATTTCCTGGACAAAAAGGTTGGGGGCGGAAAGCCATCTGGGGTGAGCCTATGGATTTATAGAACTCCTCTGATTCAGTCCAATACACACTCACACACATGCACATGGACACACACGTATGAACATACATGCACACACATGTATGCACACGGACACGTGTGCGCACACACAGATACCCGCTCACATATGTGCACACACACAGGCCTGCACCCACGTTCCAGACAGCCCAGCCTCTTGACCTCATGCTCTGTTTTCCTAGCACCCGGACCCCTTTGCAGACTGCTCCTAGCTCTGGAGCTCTTCATGGCCTGCCTTCCAGATTGACGGGCTCATTTGATAGAGTCAGCGGCTCTGAGCCAGAGGACACTGGGGTGTGGGGGTGGGGAGGGAAAGATAGAGAGGGGGACAAGAGGCCTCTTCAAGGGAAAGCCTGTGCAGAACCTGTGTGAGGGGTCACATCAGGGCATCGCCAGGCCCCAAGGTGTGCTTGTCTGCTCAGGTCAGCTCCCTCCATCGGTTGGGGAGGGGGCCCCTGAGAACATCCTGGTAATGCCCCCCACTCCTGGTCATGCAGGAAGTTCCCCAGAGTGCGTTGCTTGGACAGTGGAAGAGACTGGCTCCCTCTTGGCCTTTATCCTGCCTTTAGCTTGGAGAGCAGGCTCCCAGCCCCCCAGGACCCTGCCTGGAGGCAGAAAGAGCATTTCCAGAGCCTCTGCAGGGATCCGGAGGTGTCAGAGGGTGGTGGCTGGAGACACAGTGGCCCAGTTCCTTAGGGGTGCTGAGGCCGGCCTGGCGGGAAGGCAGGAAGCTGACCCACTTCCACAGGCGGGGTGCTGGGCGGGCCCAGACCGTATAAACATGGTGTCACATGCCGTCTTTCTAGTTATCGTGGGTTCAATGGCAAACCAGTGCTAGTTTTCCAGTTCCTTTCGTGTTAGTTTCCCAGGGTCAGTGCAACCAAGTACCACAAACTGGACGGCTCAAAGCAGCAGCAACCTATTGTCTCAGTTCGGGAGCCAGAAGTCTGCAGTCAAGGTGTCCGTAGGGTCATGCTCCCTCTGACCTTCTCGGTAGAATCCTTGCTTCTTAGCGTCTGGTGGTGGCCGTCAGTCCTTGGTGTTTCTTGGTTTGCGTCTGCCTCACTAGTCTCTGCCTCTGTTGGCCCTTGGACGTCTTCTCTCTGTGTGTCTCTCTCCTCTTCTTCTAAGGACACTGGTCATACTGGATTAGGGCCCGCCCTAACGATGCCATCTTCACGTGATTCCCCCTGGAAAGACCCTACTTCCAAACAAGGCCGCGTTCACAGGGACTGGGGGTTAGGCCATCAACGTATTTTTTTAGAGGATACAATTTAACCTACAACACCTTCTGAAATATATCCATGTTATTAAAGTGTTAATGATAGTATTAAGCAGAGGCGAATACAATTGGCTCCAGATGTAAGGTTTGGGCCACACTGTAATGAGGTGTCCAGGGCTGGCCCAGGTCAGATGGGCCTCACTGTCCCATTTTCCATGGCAGCTGGGAACCACGGATTGGCAGGAAAGGTTTTCTGAGACCAATCAGTTCAACCTTATCATCTTCTTTATTGTAATTTAAGTATTTCAATTCCCTTCCCCCAAAGGCCCTACCTCCATCCTGAGTCCCTTTCCCCAACACGGGCAATTACTTTAAACAATTTATAGGTACTTAATTCATATTTTTCAATAATGTGTTTATACCACTATTTCTCAACGCATCAGTTTCAGATACTGTCTGCTGACTTCCTACGACGGAACATGAAAACTGAGTCCCCCTGCTAACCCGCCTCAGCTTTCCCATGCCCATGCGCGCAGGTGGGCACCAGACAGTGCTCGTCAGATCCGTATTCGGCATCTATGTGAGTACTGTTTGCATCTGAGCCACGGAGGAAAGTTTGATCACATTTCCTTTCTTGTATAACTTTTTGGATTTTTTTTATTTTTTTATCCTCACCCGAGGACATCCTCCCATTTTTTGTTCAGATGGAGTGGGAGGGAGAGAGAGGAAGAGAGAGAGAGAGAAACATCGACGTGAAAGGGCCACATCGAGTGGCTGCCTCCTGCACGACCAACCAGGGCCGGGGACAAATTGCAACCAAGGTACATGCCCTTAGCGGGAACCGAACCCGGGTCTCTCTGGACCGCAGGCCGACGCTCTAACCGCTGAGCCAAACCAGCCAGGGCAACTTTTTGGATCTTTATCATTTTCATTGTATCGGTTTTCTGTGTTCTGATTGTTCATTCTTCTTCAACTCTCCAACAGAACTGTGGAATCTTCTGAGGTCTGTTTTCCACATCATCTAATAAGACCCTGTTGATTTCCCCCACCGTGGCGACTTTCTCCTGAAACCTTCTGTCCTGCTGTAGTCTGGGCTGACTGCTCCAGAGAGCGTCTGCACAGCTGCTGCCCCAGGGCCCCTCCCTCCTCTCAGCCTTGGAACGCCTGCTCCTTGGATCCTATGTCTTCCTCTTTCTTGATATTCTGTCCCATTTTGGCAGATCACATCCTCAAATGTGAGATCTTGCAAGTCTGAAAATGGCTTTATTCTCTGTACCTGTGGGATTGATCATTTGGCTGGGTATGATAGTCTAGGTGGGAAGTCACATTCCCAGATAATTCTGAGGGTTATACTCCATTGTCTTCTCCTTTCCACAATTTCTGATGAGCTGATAAAGAGTATTTACACCTGGAAATGGGCACACTTCTTTTGCTGGGCCTTTTTTGTTGTTATTGTTGTTAATCCTCACCTGAGGATATTTTTCCATTGATTTTTAGATAGGGGAAGGGAGGGAGGAAGAGAGAGAGACAGAGACAGAGAGACAGAGAAACGTCTTTGTGAGAGAGACACATCGATTGATTGCCTCTCACATGACCCCGACTGGGGCTGGGGATCGAACCTGCAACCCAGGTACATGCCCTTGACTGGGAATCAGACCTGCGACCCTTTGGTCTTCGGGCCAACACCCTAACCACTGAGCCAAATTGGCCGGAGCTGTTGGGTCTTTTATTTGGGGAGTTGAGTCAGTCGAGTCAGTCGAGTCAGTCAGTCAGAGTTGAGCTGAGTGTGGGGGTTGTTGCTATGACTACTCAGTGCCTCTCATTCCTCTAGTAGACCTTGTTACTTGTTTCTCAGGTTTATAAGCCTGGCCTGGGGAGGGCCATTCCCCGTTGTTCTGGTTCTGCTGCAGTTAGGCAGGAGCTGGGTGTCATTGGTCCTGTCCTTTCCCCAGTGGCAGATCTAATGCACTGAGTCCAGGATGTATTTCTTTTTTTTTATCCTCACCCAAGGACAGTTTTGCATTTATCTTCAGATAGAGTGGGAGGGAGAGAGGGGGGAAGAGAGAAAGAGAAACATCGATGTAAGAGAGAGACACATCGACTGGTTGCCACCCATACGACCCCAACCGGGGCCAGGGACAAACTGCAACTGAGTTATGTGCCCTTAGGGGGAACCGAACCCAGGACTCTCTGGTCTGCGGGCCGACGCTCTAACCACTGAGCCAGATCGGCCAGGGCACAGGATGTATTTCTACCCCTCCCCAGAGTCAGAGGGTTTTTTGTTTGATCCCGCAGCTATGCAGTTCTTTGCCTGTACTCAGAGGGCTTTTCCTACCCTGCTCTCAGGTGCTTAAGGCTCTTGTTCACAGGGGAGAGTGGAAAGGGGGTCGTGGGGGGCTTCATGCCTTTCGTACAGTGACTGCAGGAGGCCACTTGCCTGCCGCCAGTGGGTGAGGTCCGTGGACCAGAGCCTGCGAGTGGTGGGATTTCCATATTTCCCATAGTGTCTGCAGCTCCCGGGGGTTTCGAGCCTCACATTAGCTCACACTTGGCCTTTAGCAAGTTGCCCAAATTTTTAGTTCACTGTTTCTCAGCAGCTTGTACAATGACTGAGGCGTCGAGTTCCTTAAAGGGTAGTTAGTTGCCCTGAAACCTCAGCTCAGAAAAGATGTGATTTAGCTAATTATCCACCTTTATGAAAGTCTCAAGTCTGATACGTGCTTTCACTCAGTGCCTTCAGTGTGCCAGGTCCGCTGGGCCCCGGCGGGGTGACACAGTGTAGCCCTCGCCCTCGTGGGACCCCTGGCCGGCCTGTGGAATCTCGCAGGAGCCTCCCAGGGGCCTGGACCACTGGAATCACTGTCTCTACTGTGCTGTGGTAAACTGAGGCTTGGGGGGAAGGCCAGCCCATCAGAGCTGGGAGGCAGTTCTGGCCCTGGCACAATTCCTCTCCAGGTCTGGCTGGCAGGAGGAACACAACCCTCAGAAGGAAGCCACTCTGATGGCACACTGATGTCAGACTTTGGCCTCCAGAGCTGGGAGACAGTGACTCTTTTTGTTCACAGCCACAGAAAACCACCAGCCTGAACCACAGGGCCTTCCCCGGGCAGGGCTGGCGAGCCAGGCAGAGCCCGCTCCTTCCCCACTTCCTGTGGTGCCCTGGACAAGTCACTCACCTCGCTGAGCCTGGCTTTCCTCATCCGTGGGTGGGGATGAGCACCCCTGCCCAGCCGCCCCACCAGGGCTATTGCCACTGTCACTGGGCCATAGCAGTAGCTATTTGGTCAAAGTCTTCCTTCTATAGCCCTTGACCTCAGGGGTCTAAAGTGGACAGTTGAAATGACTGCTTCATTATTGCACATCACAGACCACCAGTGTCCCCTTTGCTCATGACAACACTGTCCTCAATGCCTCTAAGTCCACTCAGATCAGAGCCCCACTGCCAGGTTCTCGCCCCAAGCTTCTGCAACCCAGAAGCATCGCCACTACCAATACCTGCACCGGGCAGGGCTCGGCAGGAAGCAGAGCCACGTGAGTGCCACGGGAGATGGGTCTACTGCAGGGATTAGGCCTGACGCAACTGTGGGCAGAGCTGGGAGTGAAGGTCCGGAGGGGGGAGTGGGGGGGCAGAGAAAGAGCCTCCATGGGGCAGTCTGAGAAGCCAGGAGTGCCCAGGGCCTGTGGGAGCCACGCCCCTGTGGGCTCTCAGCCAGCCTCTGGAGTGGGCCTGGGCTGCTGTTGGTCCACAGGACCAGTGGGCAGGATGTAGAAATGGATGATGTATGCCTGTCTCCACATGTAACTACTGTGACCTTCAGAGAGTAAAGGTCACTGCTTCGCGTCCATTGTCCAAATCTCATTTTTAGGAACCACACAGGAAGGCATTCTGGGAAACGTATTTTGGCATCCACATCACACCTCCCTACCTGAATCTCCTGTCCTCCTCCCAGGCTGGCTTCTCCCATCTCAGCACCTCCCCCACGCCTGCCTGATGGCTGCTCCGCTTCCCCAGCAGACTGTGAGCTCTGAGAAGCTGGGCTGGGTCTGCCCTATTCATCACAGCGTGACCAGCACCTGGCATATACTTGGAACAGAGCAGCGCCCAATATGTGTTCGGCAAATGGATGAATGATGAATGAATGATGCCTGCTTGGTGCTAGGCCTTGTGCTGGGTGCGGGGAACACAGAGAAGGCAGACAGAGAAGAGGTTAGCTGCTGCCACAATTATTCTCTGCAGGCCCTGGCTAAAGGCTGGGGTGGAGGAGGTGGGCAGAGATGAGCTGCCCCATGAGTGACTGTAACACGCTTGGGTGAATGTGTTCAGGGCCCTCGGATGAGCCCAGTAAGAAACTTGCTAGGAGCTCAGAGGAAGTAAGGCCACTGCCAGCCAGTGAATCATGGAGGACTTCCTGTAGGAGGTTCCATGGTGGGAGAACTAAAACAGGTGGAATTTGGGTGGGACAGGTACATTCTAGAGAGTGGAAATGGCTTGAACAGACATAAGCCCAGGGCACACACCTGAAATGGTGAGTTTTTTATTTTTCCTTACTTCAGGTTTTGATTTCTAGCATGATTCCTACTATTAAGGAGGATGGTCTTATTCAGGTTAAGAAATGATTAGTCTCGAAAACAACCAAAGTGTCCTTCGATAGGTGATTGAATAAAGAAGATGTGGTACATATATACTATGGAATATAACTCAGCCATAAGAAAAGATGAAATACTGCCCCTTGCATCATGGATGGACCCTGACAATATTATGCTAAGTGAAATAAGTCAGAAAAAGTTAAGAACCATATGATTTCACTCCTATGTGGGATATAAGACTGAAAGTAACAAATGAACAAACATGAAAAACAAACAAAAACGCATAGACACAGACAGTATGGTGGTTACCAGAGGGAAGGGGGTCGGGGGTAAGTAAAGGGCAGGGCTCTAGAGATTCTTGAGTAAAATGACTGCCATTGTGGTGTTTGCTTATTTCACTCTCGTGTCATCCTCACAACCTTTGAGGTAAGTCCTATTACTGTTCCCACTTTTCAGATGGGCGCATGGCTACTGGGCACGGCCAAAATTCGTGCTCAGCTTGGTCTGATTCCAGGTACCAGTGAACAAATGAAGCCGAAGTCTGAGAAGGAATAAAGGACATCAGAGAGAAGACTTGTGTGGGTGATTCTTTTATTTTTTTCAAATATGTTTTGATTTTTTAGAGAGAGATAGAAACATTGATGTGAGCGAGATACATCGATCTGCTGCCTCCTGCATGACCCCCACCAGAGATCAAGCCTGCAACCCGGGCATGGACCCTGACTGGGAATCGAACCAGGACCTCTCAGTCCATGGGACGATGCTCAATCCACTGAGCCACACTGGCTGTGCTCTTTTATTTTTTTAATCCTTACCTGAGGATATTTTTCCATTGATCTTAGAAAGAGTGGGAAGGAGAGGGAGAAAGAGAGAGAGAAACATTGATGTGAGAGAGACACACTGATTGGTTGCCTCCCACATGATCCTGACCTGGGCCAGGGATTGAACCTGCAACCCAGGTACGTGCCCTCAACTGGGAATCCAACCCATGACCTTTTGGTCTGAGGGCCGATGCACTAACCACTGAGCCAAACCAGCCAGGCATGAGTGATTTATTTTTTAATTTTAATTTTAATTTTTTTATCCTCACCTGAGGACATTTTTCCATTTTTGTTCAGATAGAGTAGGAGGGAGAGAGAAGAAGAAAGAGAGAGAGAGACACATCGAGTGGCTGCCTCCCGCACAACCCCGACCAGGGCTGGGAACGAACCGAAACCGAGGTACGTGCCCTTGACTGGAATCGAACCCACGACTCATTGGTCCGCGGGCTGATGCTCTAATTGCTAAGCCAAACTGGCCATTTTTTAAATTTTTTATTTTTTAAATCCTCACTCGAGGACATTTTTCCATTTATCTTCAGATAGAGTGTGAGAAAGAGAAAGAGAGAGAGAGAAACATCGATGTGAGAGAGACACATTGACTCGTCATCTCCAGCTCGACCCCAACCAGGGCCGAGGACTGAACCACAACCAAGGTACATGCCCTTGACCAGAATCAAACCCGAGATTCTTTGGTCCAGGGGCTGACGCTCTCACTGCTGAGCAAACTGTCTTTTACTAAGCACGTGTAGCCCTTACCATAGTACAGTGGCCCTGCTGCTTCACCTTTCCTGAAAGGGAAGAGAGCCTGCTCTCGGCGCAGTCCAGCTGCCACAGTTTCGTCTGAGGGGCCTCTCTGGAGCAGGCCTCTCTCACACATGGCAGGACCCGGTGGTTACTAAGATGGACTTGAGCCAGCGTGTCTGGACTCAAATCCCAGCCCCGCCCTCTGCCACTTGCTAGCTGCATGACCTTGGGTAAGTTTCCTCTCTTGGCTTCAGTTTTCCCATCTGTAAAATGGGGATATTAATAGTATCTACTTCACAGGGTTGTTGTGAGGATTACATAAATTAATATTTGTAGAGAACATAGAACAGTGCCTGCCACAATGTAAGTCCTGTATCAGCATGTGTTGAAACACACACACACACACACACACACACACACACACTGTTAGAAAAGTAATTTGAGTAGCACATATCAAATTTTTAAATCTGTGGCACTGATTCAGCAGTCCTACATTGTGGACTCTAGACAGACACACTCACACACATTCATAATGACAAATACCATTTAAGAATGTTTATTGCTTCAGCATTTATAAGGGCAAAAAAGTTGGAAACAACACATGTTCATCAAAAGGGGAGTTGGGCCCTGGCCAGCATGGCTCAGTGGTTAGAGCATCAGCCCGCACACCAGAGGGTTGCAGGTTCGATCCCCAGCCTCAGCTGGGGTGTGTGGGGAGGAGGCAACCAATCTCACATCGATGTTTCTCTCTCTCTCCTCCTCCTCCCCCCTTCCTTCCACTCTCTAAAAATCAGTGGAAAAAATGTCCTCAGCTGAGGATTAACAACAACAACAAAAAAAAAAAATGGGGGGAGAGGTTAAATAAGTTCTGGTATACCCACCAGTGAAACATGATCCAGGGGTAGAAAGAACGAGTCATGTGTATTAGGTTGAATCTTCTGAAATTGCTAACGTTTGACCATTTTGACTTCCAAAGTGGTAAAATGACAATTTCAGATGATTCGATCTGCTAGGTGCTTGCATTAGGGTAGGTGGGGCTGTGCTAACAGACAACCCCAAACGTGTACGGGAGAAACACAACAGAACTTGGTTTGTTGCTAAAGTAACAGCCGCAGTTCTGGGGGATGAGACAGATGAAGGGGAGGGGGCTCTCCTGGAGGCGATTCAGGGACCGAGGCTGAGGAAGAGTCTGACACGGTCAACAGGTGTTTTTCCAAGGCTGCCGTGTTTAACTCTGCCCCAGCTGCGCAGAGGAGGAAGCGCACGCAGGAACACGCAGGAGTGTTATAACCAGGCCTGAAGGCTCCACCCCCCTACTTTGGCTCACATTCCACTGCAGAGAACTTGGAATATGGCCACGCCCCACAGCAAGGAGCCTGGGAAATGTGGTCTAGTTGTGTGTACGGGGAGAGGGAACGATGGGTTTTGGTGGATGGATGGGCTGACTGCCCCAGTACTCTCTAAGCCTCAGTTTCCTCATCTGAAGAATGGGGGCAGTAATAGTAGCTACTGCACAGTAAATGGCATATCTGTGCACTTAGCACAGCCCCTGGCCTGTAGTAAATGCTCAGTAGTATGGCAGGCTGCCTCCTAGAGGTCTCTAGTGGAATTGAGGTCTAATTGCTTACAGGGGTAACTTGCCTGGTAACTGGCAGACCGCATTTCCCCACACGCTTTTGTTGCAATGGGTCATTGACATTTCTCCTTGAACCTGGGCAGGTCTTCATATCTGATGGCGAAGTGATACTACATGACTTCTGAGACTGGTCATAACAGCCACATGGTTTCCACCTTTTCACCTGGTGTTCTGTCTCTCTCTGCTTGTTCTTGGAACCTAGCCACCATGTTTCAGGAACCCAGACCACCTGGAGAGGATACAGGTGAGGGTTTGAGCTGACGGCCCCAGCGAGGCCCCCAATGGACAGCCAGTATCAACCATCAGATGTGTGAGTCAGTGACCTTCAGGTGATTCCAGCCCAGCTTTTCAGTTTTCCAGCTGAGGCCCCAGGTGGAAACAGAGACAATTCATCCCTGTCTGCATTCCTGACCCACAGAAATCATGAGAAGTAACAAATAATGATTGTTGTTTTAAGCTACTAGTTTTTGGAATAGTTTGTTACGCAGCAATAAATAACTGATACATCAGGCACACCTGATTCATTGTTTCCCTTCCTTATCTTTTTTTTTTATCATCATTTGAGGACATTTTTTCATTTTTTGTTCAGATAGAGTGGGAGGGAGAGAGAGGAAGAGAGAGAGAGAGAGAGAGAGAGAGAGAAACACAGACATGAAAGGGACACATCGAGTGGCTGCCACCCACACGACCAACCAGGGCTGGGGACAAACTGCAACCGAGGCACATGCCCCTAGCGGGAACCGAACCTGGGTCTCTCTGGACCGCAGGCCGACACTCTAACCTCTGAGCCAAACCGGCCAGGGCTCCCTTCCTTATCTTACTTCTGCTCCTCTTCCAGGTTTTCCTGGGCTCACCTCCAGATCCCAGCTACACTGTAGTTCTTATCTCAGAAACCCCAGCAAGGCAACAATTATTTGGAAAAGGTGCACATAGAAAAATGATAAATTAAAATGTATTTACTTTTTTGGGAATGAGTTTGAGAACCAGAAACTTTACTTTTTATTTGATTCATGTCTGAATTATTTACATTTTTAAACAATTCTTCATTATAATTTTAAAAAGCATGAAAATTTTCCATAAACCCGAGTCAATTCTCATTGGGCCCAATGCTGGGCCAAGTGAGTTAATCTCTGAGAATCAGGTGAGCTTCAGACTTTTTGTACCTGGCTGCCAGCTGGGCTGGGATGTGGTGAGTGCTTTTTTTTTTTTTTTTTTTTTTTAATGCTTTAAATAAACTAAAACAATTGTGG
This sequence comes from Tadarida brasiliensis, assembly GCA_030848825.1. NCBI lineage: Eukaryota > Metazoa > Chordata > Mammalia > Chiroptera > Molossidae > Tadarida > Tadarida brasiliensis. Next base: position 9,069,412 of record CM061269.1, on the reverse strand, counting down.
TAAAATATACATAAAATTGATCATTTAACTATTAAAAAAATTTTTTTTCCTTTATTGATTTTTAGAGAGAGAGGAAGGGAGAGGAAGAAAAAGATAGAAAGAAACATCGATGAGAGAGAACATCGACTGGCCGCCTCCTGCATGCTCCCCACTGGGGATTGGGCCCACAACCTGGGCATGTGCCCTGACCAGGAATCGAACAACGCTCAACCACTGAGCCACAACGGCCGGGCGATCATTTAACTGTTTTTAAGTGTACAGTTCAGTGACATTAAGTACATTCACAGTGCTGTGCAACCATCACCACCATCCATCTCCAGAACATTTCCATCTTCCCAAGCTGAGCCTCTGCACCCATTAAACACTAACTCCCCAGTCCCTCCTCCCCCAGTCTGTCAGCCACCATTCTCCTTTCTGTCTCCATGAATTTGACCACTCTATGTATCTTATATAAGTGGAATCATACAGTATTTATATTTTTGTTTCTGGCTTATTTCACTTAGTGTGATGGTCCCAGGATATCTCTACTGGTCACTGCCATCCATGGCTGCACTCCCTGGCCCGAGACTTGCGCCCGCTCTGCCCGTGTGGCCGGTGGACGTGGCTATGGGACGTGGCGTGAAGACGAGACTGGCCCGATGTGGCTGGCCTAGACACTTTGTTACGGACCAGCTCACGGTGCTCTCCTTCCCCAGTTCCGAGCAGAATTGCCGGGCGAGGGTTAATCAACATTCAGTCATGTTTCCAAGTTTAAATGGAGCATTTGTTTAATTATGTGTAAGTAGCAATACATTGTGGCCATTATCTAAATCACTATTTTATTTCCTGGATGTGGTTTCATAATGCAGGGTTTCTGCTCCAGCCTAGCATCATTAACAGAGAAGAGTTAATGAATATAAAAGCGTAAAGGCTAATTACACTTTAATTTACAATCATGGTCTCATTTTGGGACCACATGAAATCTGTTTTGAAAACAATTAAAAAAAAAAAAACCCGCTTTTGCCCTGGTAAGTGGAGGGACCCCGGCCAGAAGCCCAGCTCTGTCTGCCACGTCGTGGCTGAGCAGCATTGGCTGGCACCGATGCCCTCCCTGGTGCCATTACTGGGAGGCTGGTGAGGCCAAGTTCAGCGCCCTGTGACTCTGTCTTCTGTTTCCAGCAATTTTCCTCTTGCCTTCGGTGTCTGCTCTTGTGGCTGCTGGCAAGAGTTGGGGGAGCCCCATCTGGAGCACCGACGGGCTGACCACGCTGCTCTGTCGTGGCCTCACACCCAGCCAAGCCTGTTGGAATGACTGCATGTGTTTAAAAGCAGTGCTGATGGAAGTTGGTGGGGGGATGCTGACATTTACTAAGTTCCTACTGTGTGCCAGGCACTATGCGGGATACTTTTACATATATTATTTATTCATTGAAATGGCTTATTAACAGCAATTCATCTCCCTGAAATTTGAATTAGTCCCTCTAAAATGTTTAATGGAACTCTCGAATCATTACTAATTTTCTTAGGTACAATAATGGCATTGTCGTTATGTAGAAGAATGTCCTTATTCTTAGGAGGTGAAAAGAAGTTTGCGGGTAAAGGGTTATGATGTCTGCTCAGAAAAAATTTATATATATATATATCTATATATATATCTATATATATATAATATAACATAACAGAACATATTATATATTATATATACATATACAGAGAGACAGATATGCACAGGGAGAGAGACAAAGAGACAGAGACAGACAGAAATAGAGATACAGAGTCAGCAACACAGAGATAAATGGGCAAAGTATGAATCACTGCTGAATCTAGATGGAGGGTATACAAGTGCTCATTGTGCAATTTTTCAACTTCCCTGTTTTGAAAAATCTTATAATAAAAACTGGGAAGAAAAGACATCGTTCCCACTGGCTGCCATGAACTGCTTTACCTTCTTTTCTTGTTAAATAGACTCCTTTCTCCCAATTGAGGTCAAAAGTCCATTTAATGACGCCCAGCCTTTATCTGAATGACTGCGCATTATGAATTACTGAGTCTGGAATAATAATTAATCAGATAAATGTGTCAAAAGCAAAATAGCCACAGAAGGGATGGCCCACGGTGGGGCCCAGTGCCTTTTGTTTCAAAGGCCCTCCATTCTGGCTCTCCTTGTAAACAACAATCATTTAAGGAAATCTCACCAGCTGTTGCCCATTTGTGTCGGGGTGGGCAGTAAAGGGGCCATCAGCCGTGGGCGGTGGAGTTTAAACCATGCCACCGCTAGGAATCTATCCTCAGGAAACATCGGGGGAGGGCCGCTTGTTGCAGCACCATTTATGTTAAAAATAACAGTAGGGACACCGAAATAGACGTGTCAAACATTTACTTACAATTCAAACGACATTTTAAGATTTCTGTGTTTTCTACACAGGATTTACTGGATTTGGAGGGTCTGCCCAGCTCCCAGGTGCATGGGCTGTGCTCCCGACCCATGGAGGCGAAGGGTGGGCGGCCATGTGACTCCGCCCCCTTGGCCGTAGCTGATTGGATGGGGACAGACACTGGAACCCAAGCCGGGCCAATCAGAATGCCTTCCCCAGGAGTTTGGAAAGAGACTGAGGAATCCCACTCGGTCCGAGTCTGGAAGCTGTCAGCGGCCGCGTGCGTGGGCTGGGGAAGGAGCCTGTAGGCCACGAAAAGTCTGGAGCAAACATGTGGAGAGAAACAAGAGACAGCGGAGAAGCACTGGGGAGACCCGAAATCTTTCCTGATCCTGCTTCCTGGTCATGGCCTTGCCCTTGGATTTCAGGAGACTCCCCTGCAGCGTTTTATTAATTCCCTTTTTTCATGTTTAATCTGGTTTGAGTGAGTTTTTGTTACAACCAAAATAGTCCTCATGTAATGAGCATGTGTTGTTTTAATGATATGAGGAAAAGAATGGGAATCACTGCCCTTAACTGACTGGGCTGGGCACCTCGTGCTGCGCGGCCCCCGGGCGGTGCAAACGCCCTCAGATCCATCCCTCCATCCCAGGCAGTCCCGGCTCTGCCCTGAGTTTCTGAGCTCGCCCTGGCACCTCAAATGGCCGATGGGAGGCACTGGTGGAAACAGGAGGGCGGGAGATGGGAGAAACCAGGGCACTTCTCCCCCTGTGGCTGTGTCGTGGGCAGCCTCTGACCGCGGCCGTGTTCCCTCCGCAGCTCCAGCTCGGCCCCAGCTGGGCCCTCCCTGGTTCCAGTTCCACCCGGTGGCCCCTGAGACCCCCATCTCTGCCTTTGTGCGCCCTGGCCCAGGGGAAGTGGCTTCCTGCTGCAGTATTCTCTGGGTCCCGGCCCCATCCCACTTGGCTTAGCTCTGCTGTCACCTGAGTAGTTTATTCCTGGAGCAGATTCGCCCCGTTTTAATACGGTTTTCCTGGCTGAACGCTGACTGATACACATCCACAATCTCGTTGTATCCTCCAAACGCCCCTCTGAGGGAGGGGTTGGGATGCCCACCTCGGAGGTGAGGAAGCTGATGCCCAGAGAAGCTGAGTCATGTGCCCCAAAGTCACACAGCTCGTCACAAAGCCCAGAGCTCTTTGAGCGCTTATTCTTCCAGTGTGCTGTACTGCTTTTTATAACCGCCTCTGTAGTCAGAAAAATTATTAAAAGCAAAAAACAAAACAATTCCTGACCTTCAGGCCCCTCCAGCCCAGGCCAGCTGCGCAAGTGTAGCACAGACTGGAAGGCCCGGGTGCCTCCTCTCAACTCCCCCACCCCCACCCCTGGCCCTCGGGCAAGTGCAGCCCCTCTGAGCCCAGGACAGCCAAGGGGCCGTCCTGGAATCCCACTCCTCAGCTTATCAGCCCAGAGCCCTTGGGCATGTGGCCTCGCCTCTCTGAGCCTACTTCTCTCCTCTGTCACATGAGAGAAGCCATGTCTGGAAGGCGAGCTCCTAGAGGGCGCCTCTGGCTCCCCAAGGAGGCTGGCATGAGTGTGCCTCGGGCAGCACAATGGTCAAAGTGCCCACAGGCAGCCTGGCATGGAGTCACACCCAACAAGCGGCCAGTGTCCCCTGGCTCTGGGGTGGCAGCCGCCTGTGTGTAAGTGGAGCGGAGGGAGGTGGATGCTGCATTTACTCACCTCTGTCCCTCCCAGGGCCACCTGTTCTCATTTTTTTTTTTTTTTCCTCACCCGAGGACATTTTTTTGTTCAGATAGATAGGGAGGGAGAGAGAGGAAGAGAGAGAGAGAGAAACATCGACGTGAAAGGGACACATCGAGTGGCTGCCACCTGCACGACCAACCAGGGCCGGGGACAAATCACAACCGAGGTACATGCCCTTAGCGGGAACCGAACCCGGGTCTCTCTGGACCGCAGGCCGACGCTCCAACCGCTGAGCCAAACCGGCCCGAGCCACCTGTTCTCATTTACTTATGGTTTTCCTTGCTGCAAAAAAAAAAAAGTTTATTTTTAATATCCATGAAATGTCAGGCTTGAAGGTCTGGTTATATTTTTTCAGACACATATGAAATTAAATGTGTAACTACTAATGAAAGACTGCTCCTGGGAGACCGCCCTCCACCCAGGCATTACCAGTGTGGGCTGGGTTCGAACTCTGCCTCCTCCTCTGTCAGCTGAGTGACACTGGACAAGTGACTTCCCTCTCTGAGTCTCAGTTCTGTTACCTATAAAATGGGGTAATCATGGTCCCTACCTCTGGGGTTATTGGCAGGATTTCTTCAGCTGTTCAGAGGCCTGGAAGATGGGGTACCACCTGCCATTATTATTATTTTTGTTTGCTTAGTGTTATTATTTTGTTACTGTTTTGTTATCATCACCAGCAACATCAGCGGCCTGAGTGGGTCCCTTGTGGTCTAGGGACGTGTGGCTGTGGACCGAGAGCCAGAGTCCAGGGGTTCCAGTGCCCCAGGCTGGGCGCTGCCACCCCTAGTGCTGAGGGATGGACATTCCAGAGAAGCAGGTTGCTGACACAGGCACCCTGTGGCGCTTACTGAGTGGCCTTTGGTCTGGGGAAGTTGGGAGGTCCTGACTCCCTGTGACCTTCTACCTCTGCTGCCTGGCAGCTCCTGTGCCCGGGCCTGACCCCCTTTGAGCAACCAACACAGGTTCCCCCTTCGAGGCCTATGTTTTGTCATCAGAGGGGTCTGGGTGCAAATTCTGTCTGTCCAGGAGCTGTGTGACTCTGGGCACATGGTTTAACCTCTCTGAGCCTGTTTCCTCAGGTATTTGATGGCGACGATGAAGATACTTACCTCGCAGGCTCAGCCATGCAACAAGTCCTTACTGAGCCCCTGGCTGGGCGATGGGGGTGCAGCCTGGAGCAGAGGAACCTGGCCATCTAGAGAGGGGGGTTGTTATTACCACAACAGTAAGAACGGCCACATTTATCCAGCCCTCACCACGGGCCAGGTGTGGTGCTAAGAGCTGGACTTCGGCTGACTGTCCCACATCAAAGCTCACACACTGAGTTGACAAGCAGGGACTGGAACCCAGGCCAGGCTGACTCCAAGCACGGGAACTCTGTGACAGTTTCCAGCTGCCTCAGTTTCTTCCACTGTATCCTGTTGCTGGCTTGGGTGAGGACTCATGATGGTGTCAGTCAGTCCTTGAGGGTTGCGGTCCAAAGCAGGGGAGCCCCCTCGGTACTTTGGAAAGCTCTGAATCCACAATGTTTGGGGATGTGGCACATCTGATGGCACCGCGGGGCCGTCCCCTGGCACCCTTCTGCTGGCAGGAGGCCCCCTGTACTGCCTCAGTCCCTCAAAGCTGGAGGGATGGGCAGCTCCTTGCCCCTTCTGGCTTGATTCTCCTGGAACCGCAGTGCAGTTATCTGAGTTGCGCACTGCACAGTCCTGGGGCACTCACGGTTCACATTATACACGTGGTAGATTTTCTGAAAGATAGAAGTAAAGTGGAAGTCAGAGTGCCTTTTCCTAATTCTCACAGAGATGTTCTGTGAACCAGACTTGTTTCTACTTTGGGAGAATGGCATCTCAACCCAGTGAACTCCTCTTCATCCTTCAAAGCCCAGCTTCAGAGATCCCTCCCCAGGAAGCCTCTATCCTCTGTGTAGGAGTCACTGCCTACATCCCTGCCCAGGGTTCCCTCAGCCCCTTCCTCCCCTCTGTGAGCTCCTGGGGGCAGTGATGGCTGCATGGAGTCGGACTCCGCCCAGTCCCTCGCCTTTGCCTGCCTAAGGAGAGAGAGTCCATGGGCATCCCAGAAGGCCAGACTGCGCCTGAACCGGGAGGCCTTATGGAGTTTCATAGGTGTACAAAAGTTTGGAGCAGGGAGGGCTGGCCAAAATCTCATCCACCCCCATTTTACAGATGGAAACATTGAGGCTCAGAGCAGGGAGGGACTTGCCCAAGGTTCCACGGTGAGTGAGGAGCCCTTGTCCTGACTCCCCACGGAGGCTGTCTGCATGGTGGGGAAGCCTCCAAGGACTGCAGGACAGGCTCGTGATAGAGACAAGGACTCAGAGATACCCAGGCCACCTCCTCCCATGGCCCTGGAAGCCATTTTCAAGCAACTTCCTGGTGGATTCCTGACATGGAGCCAGGATGTCCCACTCCTTGGAGACAGATTCTCTGGCAGAACTGTAGGGCGGATACCGGGGTCTGAGCTAGGGGTCTAAGGGCCAGAGTGAAGACCTAGCCTGCAGCTGCCTGGACCCAAAAGTGACCCTCCCCCCACCCGTGTGTGTAGGGCATCTCCAGCTCCCCTCCTCATCTGATCCACTGCATCCTTCCGAGATTTATTCCTGGGCCTCTGAGCCTGGAAATAATTTGCTGACAAAGCCCTGTCTTCGGCAGGTGCTTTAATTGGTTTTGTGGGAGCAGGTCTGGGAGCGTCTATTTAGAAGGAAATAGAAATTATGGCGGTGCCACCCATCCTTTCTCTGTAATGGGGACTGTGGAGTGTGTGTGTGTGTGTGTGTGTGCACGTGTGTGCGTGTGTGTGTGTGGTGGGGGAAGGGCGGCTTTGAGGAAAGCAGAGGCCTGGTCACAGGGGTGTTGGTGCTTGGGCCTGGGGTGTCTGGGGCAGTGGGAGAAGGGGCTGCAAGCCTGGCCCCTCCTCAGCCCTAGATGAGCCTCACAGGGCTGAGGGTGAGAGAAGGTGCTGGGAATGAGGGGTCCAGGAACATGGCTGGGGTTAGAGGTCAGGGGCCTCGTCCCCATCCTGCCTCAAGGGCACCCTAGGCTCTGCCCAGCGGGCACCTTCAAAAACACAAATCGCCTTTGTAACTCCTTGACTCAAGGCCTTTCCATATCTCCCCACTGCCCTCAGAATGAAGCAAAGTTCCTTAGCTTGACATTCAAGGTCCCTCATGAGTCTGTCTGACCTCTGATGACCTCCCCAACTATGTCATTCTTTGCTTCTATTCCCAACTGCTCCTTATCAGTAGTCTAGACTTCCCTACCGGCACCTGTGTGTTCCATCCTGTGGGTCCCACCCTGGGCTAACCCTGAAATTGCCCTGTGACTGAGGAGACCATCATTACTCTCATTTTACAGATAAGGAAATGGAGGCTCAGAAAGGTTAAGTCACCTGCCAGAGGTCACACAGGAGGGCTGGGACTCTATCTAGTGCCCAGGTCCATACTCTTAACTACCAAAGTACAGATGAACTAGCCAAGCTCCCTCAGGCCTCTGAGCCCCTCCCCTCCCCTGAGACACCGCTGCCTGCATTTCCCACCGGCCAACTCCTACACATCCATAAAACCCACTTGATGTCCCTTCCCTGACTAACTCCTTCCATGTCCAGTCTCCCCTTGGGCTTCCCCAGGCCCCAGCCAAGCCCACATCTCAGCTCTGACCTCTGGGTTTATCACTGTCTGTGTCAGTGTCTGTCCCCTCCACTATTCCTCGCCCCCAGCTGCCCCTACAGCGTGGGGACGGCAGCCCTGGAAGCTGAAGTGGGTCAAAGATCCTGGGCCCTGGACTGGTCTTGCCTGAAGTATTGAGCAGCCTAGACCACAGCTGCCCTGTGTGACCCTGAGCAGGGCCCATGTCTCTGTGGACTCGGTGTGCCCATCTGTAAAACAGGAGGGTCAGCCTGGAGACATCTGAGACTCTGAGGGCCAGGCTTGAGCTGGAACCTCATACCACATGACTAATGTGATTGTGACTCTTGTGATGTGTGTGTGGCCCTCCCCATGCCAGGGTGGGTCACATCACAAGGCCAGTGCAGATGCCTGGCCCAGCCTGCTTCCACGTGGTGGCGGTAAACTGGGCTGGGAAGCCCTGGCAGAGTCGGGAGTGTCTCAGATCAGGCTAGAACCTCAGCTCTGCCACTCACCTGCTGTGTGTGAGCTCAGGCAAGCCTCCTGACCTCGATGAACCTCAGCTTCATCTGTAGAATGGAGCAATAATAATAACACCAACCCCCAGGTTTGATTTGCTGTGAATTACAGGTGAGGTGCACAGGGCCTGGCCGAGGGCATATGCTCCAAAGTTCATCCATTGTCATTGGTGCAAAATATGTTGGGTGCCATGTCCCTGTTGGGGGTGGGGGCTGCAGGAGTTCAGTCTAGATGGACAGCCAGGCTAACTCACAGAGACCAGGCCAGAGCAAAGGGGTCTGCATGGCTCCGGAGCCCAAGGTGGGCAGTGAGGCGAGGTCTCCAAGGGTCTTTTTTCTTGGTGTGAGTTTTCTAAGACTCCAGGACAGTGATGCATGGGTGGGAGCAGTTCCCGAGGACCGATGGGCAGGGTGTGGGTGTGGGCTCAGAGGGGGGATGGAGGTGGGCAGAGCTTCCTGGATGAGGCAGGTGGTACAGGTGAGGGACCATCATGGCAGTGGCCTGGGAGGGGGCAGGCCAGGTTCAGATGCCTCAAATCCACCTGTGCCAGAGCCAAAGTCCCTTCCTGGTTTCCCCACTCCTGAGTTGTGGGCGGAGCCTCCGCTTCCTCCTCTGTAAGATGTGGAAGAGTCCTTGTGCCAGGGCTGGGCAGGGCTGGGCAGGGCTGGGCAGGGTGGGCCCCTGGCCTCTGCACCTGGACATGATGGACAGCTCCACCGGGCTGAGTCCCAGGAAGAACACCAGGGCTTTGGAGGGCTGTCTGCTGTGATTAGGGGCGGTGGGGACAGTGGCCCTAAGGGCTCCTCCCGGAGAGGAAGAGACAGATAATCCAAGACCCAGCACGGAGCCGCTGGGCGCCGGGCCGCGAAGCCTGCGCGATCCGGACCGCAGGTGGCGCCACGAGGCTGCGGTTGGGCTCCCCGGCGGCGGCCGCGGCCCGGCCTTTGGGCGGCGCGGGGCGAGGCGCAAGGGGCACGGCCACTGCTGCCCGGTGTCGTGGCCGTTCTCGGTCCTGCGTGTCAATCGTTGTCGGTCCGTCAGTCGGCAGAGACTCCTGCCTGTTTGGGGCCCCGGGTTGCACCCAGGGCGGCCGAGGCCGAGGCCGAGGCCCAGATGGACACGCGGGCATCGGACAGGCGGACCTCGCGCGGCCGAACCGCCTCCTCCCCCTCCATACGCGGTCCCCGCAGCTGTGCCGCAGGCCTTGGCGACGAAGGCTGCGGAAACGCGGGCCCCTACCCTTCGGGCCTCCTGGACCCACGGGGTGGAGGTCACTCAGTGCGTCGCAGACGGGTGTGCGCGGGAGCCCCGGTGGCTGTGTCTCCGAGTGCAGAGTGGCCACGTGTGGGAACAGGGACGTTTGGGGGCTGTGTGTCGGCGGGGTGAGTGTGAGAGGTGGGGTCAGTGCTGGGGACTCTTCCTTTGTTCCCGACCTCCTCCCCTGCGGCGGGTGGATGAGCAGGGAAGGTCCCAGGCCAGGAGCTGCGGGCGCGGCAGTGGGCAGGGCAGGCAGAGAGAGATGTGGGTGTCTCTTCCTCCTCAATCAACTTCCCACCTCTGGCCCTCTGGGCTCCTTCACCAAAGGGAAGGCTTGAATGGGAGACGGTCACAACCCCTAGTTGAAGGAAATGGAGGAGCGCGTGTGTCTTTATCTGGCATCCTTCTGAATCTGCATGGGCTGCAGAAACCCTTTGGTCTCCAGAGCTTTCCTGACTCCAGGCCCAAGGGAGCCTGGAGCCCACTTGAGGGGTGGGGGGTGGGACTGACTTGCCCCAAACCAGCAACAGACAGAGGGCCTTGGAGGTGGTGAACTGTCCTATCTGGGGGTTTTCTAGCCTGGGGACTTTTAGGTCCTTTCCAGCGCTTTCCAGGATCCACACATTACATAAGCAGCTTCCCTTAGCTGGCTCTGCCCTGGGAGGGGTGGGGGCTGGGAGAGGAGCTCTAGAGAGAAGTGAAGCCCCACCTGGGTCAGGTATGACCAGCCCAGCAGAGCAGGTAGGACAAGACTGCACATGGGAGAGGGGTGTGATCAGGGAGGAGGTGGGAGGGGTGGCTTTGCAGGAGCAGAGCTTGGAGGTCCTCATGCCAGGGAAAAGTAATTGTACTTTCTCCCACACGGCCCAGAAGAATCTCCCCCTCCCCCCACCAGTGGGTCCTACCGCTACCCCAACACACACACACACACATCACACACACACACACACACACACACACACACACATACGGGAGGAGAATGCTGTGTGTGATCTGGGTGGGTTGCTTAACCTCTCTGACCTGTTTGTAAAATAGGCCTTGTGGCAACTTGACTTTTTTTATTTATTATTGATTTGAGAGAGAGAAAAGGGAGAGGGAGAGAGAGAGAGAAACATTGATGAGAGAGAAACATGGATTGGCTGCCTCCCGCACACCCCGTACTGTGGATAGAGCCCAAAACCCTGGCATGTGGCCTGACCAGGAATCGAACCAGCGATCCTATGCACTCATCCTCTCAGTGCATAGGATGACACAACCAACTGAGTGAGCCACACCGGCGGGGTAGTAACTTGATTTTGAGGTCCTACGTATTTTCCTCCTTCCCTTCTGATAACAAACCTAGTACCCACCACCAAGTACAGGGAAGGAGGTCCCATCCAGGCCTGGCCAAATCAGAGTTCCTCATCCTGGTGCTGTGATTGGTTCAGAGATGGGCATGTGACCCTGGCCAGGGCTTTCCTGCTGGAAGGGTTGTGGGAACAGTCACATGCTTTCCTTGACTTTTAAGCCATAAATCCCTTATTGACTTTAGCTGGTGTGGATTTTGCTGTTCTGCCCCGGGGAAAGTGCTGAGCAGTTCAGGAATAATAACAGTGCTTCCTGTGTGGCAGGTTCAGTGACGCCGTGTGTGTGTGTGTGTGTGTGTGTGTGTGTGTGTGTGTGTGTGAACCGTTCCCAGTGGGAACCACTGCCAACCCGGAAAGAGCTGAGGTCGGGAGTCAGATCGACCTTGGGGTCCCATATCTGCAGCTTCTCCCTGAGTGACCCTGGACAAGACATTGCCCTGCTCTGAGCCTGGTTTCCTTATATGTGAAATGGGGCGTGGGTGTGCACGGAGTCCATCAGTGACTGCTGTCATATCCGTGAGGTCTCCTGCCCATCCCTCCCGCCTCACCCCTTCTCTCTCTCTCTGGCCACCCGCTGCCTCTTCTGTTCTCACAGCCTCTCTCTTATCTACTCTCCACGGGACAGCCAGGCGGTTCTTAAACCCAAACATGACCGTGAGGCTCCCTGGTTTAAAACCCAAACATGACTCCTCATTGCTGCTGGACAAGTCCTGAGTTCCTCGCCCACCTTCAGGGCCCTGCTTACCCCTCAACTTCCCTCTCACTGCACCCCTATCCTTATGTGCTGGGTGAACTGGGTTTTCCTGGGCCCCAGAACCCCTGAACGCTAGGTCTGGAGCTGTGGGGGGCCCAAGGTTTGAGGTCAGAATCAGGACCTCTCCTAGCTGTGTGCCCATGGGCAAATCCCACCCTCTTTTTGTCTCAGCTTCCTAATCTACGGGATGACAAGTACCCATCTTACCGAGGGTTGTGGCACCGCAGGGCCTGGTACCTAGAAAGGGCTAGACCCTGGTGAGCCATGATTTTATCATCAGTTCCTGTTCAAGAAAGTCCCATCCAGCCTCTTAACCCAGCTCTCCAGGAAGCTCTCCCAGCCCCATGCTAGACTAGCCACCCCTCTTCTCTCAGCCCTCGGGCTTTGTTCCCACAAGTGTGGCAGGACCAAAGGGTTTGGGGTGTGGCTGTCATCACCCGCTGGGGCTGCTTGAGCCCAGCAACCCTTCTCAGGCACTCTGACCCAGGTAGGGGAGGGAGGGTGGCACACCCAGCCATGGGGGGTGGAGAGCCCTGAGAGGGACCAGGACAAAAAGGGACACTGGGGTTTTGTCATCATTTTGTCGATGAAAGAACTTCCAGTCAAAAAAAAACTCTTATAAGAGTTTGAGACAGCCTGGCTGGTGTGGCTCAGTGGTTGAGCGTCGACCCATGTACCAAGAGGTCGTCAGTTTGATTCCCAGTCAGGGCACATGCCCAGGTTATGGGCCCAATCCCCAGGGGGGGGCATGCAGGAGGCGACCTATTGATGTTCTCTCTCATCGATGTTTCCATCTCTCTCTCCCTCTCCCGCTCTCTAAAATTAATAAAGAAAAAAAAAAAAGAGTTTGAGACAAACTGATGACAATTGCCAGGAAACAAAATCAAGGGATTGAGAAAATGCTCAGGAGAATGGCACTTTTGCAGCTTGTGTTATTCATTAGAATAAAAGGAGACCTGAGGAGGTTACAAGAAATCCATGGGTGGTAGATTAAGGGGGAAGGAGCAAACAAAGGGGGGATCTCTGAGATTGGATACAAAATAAAATGAAGAGACACATACTTGTTTACATTGATACAGGACAGTTAATAATGAACATTTACAGCACCCAGAGATGGTATTTGGGCAACAAGATAACAATGAGGCGTTCTGTGGTGTGTGATCTGGTGGGAGGTTGGGCCCTGAGGGGTCTGGAAAAAGGGGATCACTCTGACATTTCAAAGGTATGTTATCACAGATGCAAAAACACAATTGACAGGCTCACTTCAGATAAAGATTGACCTTCGTCAAGGAAACTACAGGCCTAGGATATGACTGCCCACCGTCACCCACTTTTAGTCACTATGGGTCGCGACCCCTTTGGGGGTCGAACGACCCTTTCACAGGGGTCGCCTAAGACCATCGGAAAACACATATTTCCAATGGTCTTGGGAACCGAGACACCGCTCCTCTGTCCGTCTCCAGGCGGGCCCGCCCACATGCAGATATGCCCACATACAACATGAGGAACTGTGTTAAAGGGTCGCGGCATTAGGAAGGTTGAGAACCACTGGGTTAGGGATTTTTGTGTTCAGACCATCCTATGTTTGTCAGGCCTGCCATGCTGGCCTCCCCTGAGCTCGTCAGGTTTAGCACGCGTCCCCCTTTTCATCCCCAATTTTCAGATAATTGCAACAATCAGGAAAGACTCTACGTTGTATCCTGGACAAAGGGAGAAAGACATTTGGGTCCTGAGTGAGGCAGAATTTGACCTGAGCAAACAAGCTTGGGCAGGGAGGTGAGCGAAACGCCAGCTGGAGAGAGGTGACTCAGTTAAAGGGCCATGGTTAGCGAAATGCTTCCCCAATGCTTGATTTTTCATTGTTTTTGTTGTCTAGGTTGAAGAAAAATATACTTTTCTTCCCCTCATCAGAGAACAAGAGAACGACAGCTTCTATCCACCACGTACCTGGTTCTCCTCCTGCCTGTGATCCCGTCGCTGGACTGTCAGATGCTGCTGCTTCTGGGGAATGATGGAGGGAGGTGAAGGGAGGGGGCACAGCCTCTGCCCCCTTCTGTGGAGTCTGCCCTTCTCCTGGCCTGTGTCACCCCACCCTCCATCAGATCTGCCATCCTCGGGGGCAGGTCCCTTTGGCCCTTCCCCTGGCCCCAGCCCCTACAGATGTGGGAGGGTTCAAGGGACACTGACGGGCTGGGGGCTGGCATGCTTTCTGTTCCAATAGTCATTCATTGAGCCCTGCTGTTTGCTGGGGTTCGGGCGAGCGTCATGGCCCTGCTTCCAGAGGCCCCAAACCCACCGCTGGCTGGACTCTAATTGCCCATTATTTGATTCCGAGAAGTTCAAGAGTGCATAGCAGGGCCTGGTCTCTACTGGGGTGCTGGAGCTGAGACCCCAAGGGTGAGAGGGGTGTGGGAGGCCAGCCAGCTTAGGGGGTGCAGCCGACCCACACTGGCCTGGGCTGGGTGTGAGGAAGGGGCTGGAGGTCCAGGTGGCTAAGGTCCCTGCGATGGAGGCAGGTGGAGGTGGAGCCCATGTGAGAGGGGGCGGCCATCTCTGCCCAGGGCATCCTGGAGCACGATGTGGGTAATGAGGGAACAAGAACTGTGAGGGGCCTTCTTGGGGGTCAAGGTCCAGGAGGCAGGTGGCCTAGGCCAGAGGCCTGGGCAGTGCAGCCAGGCCCTGCTCGGCCATCCCAGGCCTTTCTCCGGGGCCTGACCGGGAGGCCGGCCGGGCGGTGGGTGGGTTTCCAAAGGAGAGGAGGGACTTATGGCCGTGATGAGGGGAAGTGGCGGGCAGGCAGGGGGCAGATGGCTTTCCCGGAATCCCAGATCGCGCTTTAATAATTTGTTTCAGAATTAATGTCCATTCATGCCGTCTTCACAGTTCCAGCTCATTGGAAGATTGAATAAAATCCAGCTCCCCCCCCCCCCCCCCCCCGTGGAGGGCGAGCAGCCCCCGCGCCCCCCCCCCCCGCCCCCGTGGAGGGCGAGCAGCCCCCGAGCCCCTCCCCCCCGCTGGCCGCCCCCCCCCCCCCCCCCCCCCCCGCTGGGCCGGTGGCCTGAGGCCAGCGCGGGATCAATCTCCCGGACACCACCTGCTCGCACCGCTGCCGTCCCCAGGGCGGGGTGGCCGCGGTCACTGCTTGTTCTAGTTAGCTGAGACTCTTCGTCGTGTCAGGAGGTCCTCGCAGAAGCCCGTGTCACAGGCCGAGGCCCCCCAAACCGCGGGCGCCGGCCTCGAGGGGAGCGGTGCTGTCTCCCTCTGGGGTCACCCTTCCTGTCCCAACCCAGAAAGCGGGTGTTCGGGTGCCAGGGCGCTGGGAGGGACGGGCACTGGCTGCCCCGGCTCCGGGCCTCTGTGCAGGTGGGAAGGCGACACTGTCACTCCAGGTGTCAGGCTGAGGGCCCCGCACGAGGCTGAGGGCAGGGGGGAGCTGAGCATCATCCACTCACTGCTCACTCACTCCTCACCCACTCCTCACTCCTCACTCACTCCTCACTCCTCACTCACTCCTCACTCACTCCTCACTCCTCACTCACTCCTCACTCCTCACTCACTCCTCACTCACTCCTCACTCCTCACTCACTCCTCACTCACTCCTCACTCCTCACTCACACCTCACTCCTCACTCACTCCTCACTCCTCACTCACTCCTCACTCACTCCTCACTCACTCCTCACTCCTCACTCACTCCTCACTCTCACTCACTCCTCACTCCTCACTCACTCCTCACTCCTCACTCACTCCTCACTCCTCACTCACTCCTCACTCACTCCTCACTCCTCACTCACTCCTCACTCCTCACTCACTCCTCACTCCTCACTCACTCCTCACTCCTCACTCACTCCTCACTCTCACTCACTCCTCACTCCTCACTCACTCCTCACTCACTCCTCACTCCTCACTCACTCCTCACTCCTCACTCACTCCTCACTCCTCACTCACTCCTCACCCACTCCTCACTCACTCCTCACTCCTCACTCCTCACTCACTCCTCACTCACTCCTCACTCACTCCTCACTCCTCACTCACTCCTCACTCACTCCTCACTCACTCCTCACTCCTCACTCACTCCTCACTCACTCCTCACTCCTCACCCACTCCTCACTCCTCACTCACTCCTTACTCACTCCTCACTCACTCCTCACTCCTCACTCACTCCTCACTCCTCACTCACTCCTCACCCACTCCTCACTCACTCCTCACTCCTCACTCCTCACTCACTCCTCACTCACTCCTCACTCACTCCTCACTCCTCACTCACTCCTCACTCCTCACCCACTCCTCACTCCTCACTCACTCCTCACTCACTCCTCACTCCTCACTCACTCCTCACTCACTCCTCACTCACTCACTCACCCACTCCTCACCCACTCCTCACCCACTCCTCACTCCTCACTCACTCCTCACTCCTCACTCACTCCTCACTCACTCCTCACTCCTCACCCACTCCTCACTCCTCACTCACTCCTCACTCACTCCTCACTCACTCCTCACTCACTCCTCACTCCTCACTCACTCCTCACTCCTCACTCACTCCTCACCCACTCCTCACTCACTCCTCACTCCTCACTCACTCCTCACTCACTCCTCACTCACTCCTCACTCCTCACCCACTCCTCACTCCTCACTCACTCCTCACTCACTCCTCACTCCTCACTCACTCCTCACTCCTCACTCACTCCTCACTCACTCCTCACTCACTCCTCACTCCTCACTCACTCCTCACTCCTCACTCACTCCTCACTCCTCACCCACTCCTCACTCCTCACTCACTCCTCACTCACTCCTCACTCCTCACTCACTCCTCACTCCTCACCCACTCCTCACTCCTCACTCACTCCTCACTCACTCCTCACTCCTCACTCACTCCTCACTCCTCACTCACTCCTCACTCACTCCTCACTCACTCCTCACTCCTCACTCACTCCTCACTCCTCACTCACTCCTCACTCCTCACTCACTCCTCACTCCTCACCCACTCCTCACTCCTCACTCACTCCTCACTCACTCCTCACTCCTCACTCACTCCTCACTCCTCACCCACTCCTCACTCCTCACTCACTCCTCACTCACTCCTCACTCCTCACTCACTCCTCACTCCTCACCCACTCCTCACTCCTCACTCACTCCTCACTCACTCCTCACTCCTCACTCACTCCTCACTCCTCACTCACTCCTCACCCACTCCTCACTCCTCACTCACTCCTCACTCACTCCTCACTCCTCACTCACTCCTCACTCCTCACTCACTCCTCACTCACTCCTCACCCACTCCTCACTCACTCACTCCTCACTCCTCACTCACTCCTCACTCCTCACCCACTCCTCACTCACTCCTCACTCGCTCACCTCCTGGAGTTCCAGCCTCTCCTGGAGTAAGCCTTTGTCTTCCTGCAGCACCTACTGAACTTTCCTGCTCTGGCCCCATTTTCTCTGATTCTGGCACATTTTTTTCACTTGGTTTTTATTTTGTTTGGATGATCAAGTACAGAAGCCAGGATATTAATTAATTAATACTATTTAGAAATATTCGAAGCTGATAGAGTATTCTAAAAATAAGTAAAAACAAGTCTTCACTTCCAAGAGGCACAGGATTGGATAATGACAATGAAAACCCGTCAATCTTGGGGACAGGAGAGAAAATCAGACAGCATTAAGATGTGAGATTACTACTTCATCCAATATTTATGATTTTCCCCTCCTATTATTCTTTTCGGCAAGCCTCTTTACACGCGTATCAGTTAACCTTGTTCTGTATTAATAACTTTCCCACACTGACGAAGTTCTTTGAGTTTATAAATCATATCTATCATATCTTTCAGAGTTCAACCTGGGGCACTAGCGTCGTTTGTATTCTCACTAGGGTTTATAATAAATATTATGTAAATAAAAATGTGGTTCTGACTTCTTGAACACACTTCTCAATTTAAAATTTTCTACAACACTTTTTATTTTGAAGTTAATTATAGACTTACAGGAAGTTGCAAAAATAGGATGGGGAGTCCGGGGCACCCTCGCCCAAAAGGTAAGATTTTGCATAGCTCTGATACATCAAAACCAGGAAATTACATTGGAGCAACCTGTTACGGAAACAGACTCACTCAGATTTCACCAGGTTTTTCACGCTCTCATTTCTGTGTTTGTGTTTTGTGGCTCGGGCGCCTTTAACAGTTATTTCCATTTCCCCTAACTTCTGAGTTGAGGTATAGCTTTCATGGCACAGGTGCACAGAGCTTGAGCGTTCGCGTGTGACCACTGCCCAGAGGTACAGCCACCCTGACCTCTGGCACCATGGAGTAGGTTTGCCTGTTCTTGAACTTCATATAAAGCTGTGCTCTCCTGAGTCTGGCTTCTGTTGGAGGATGAAGTCTGGGCAGTTCTCCTGGTCACCGCTGGTCAGGGGTTAAGGTAGTTATTCCATGACTGGCACAAAGCACAGTGAGGAAATCTGCGCAGACTCCACTCATTCAACGAATATCTATGGGTCCTGTTTTGGGCAGCGCCTAAAGAACCTTGATTGTGGGAAGGAATGGGCAAGGCATGGTAGTCAAGTTTAGGATTGGACAGTTTGAATAATTTCAGTGGTCACCAGACAAGCAAGGTCCTTGTCTTCACAGGGCTCCAGTAAGCTCCAGACTCTGGGACTCTGGTGGGAGATGGTGCGACACTCTGTCTTATGGGCTGAAATGTGTCCCCCTCCAAATTCCTATGTTGAAGCCTCAACCCCTGGCCTCACAATGTGACTGTATTTGTAGATAGGGTCTTCAAAGAGGTAACTAAGTTAAATTTGGGCCCTGATCCAATATGACTGGTGTCCTTATAAGAAGAGGAAATTAGGACACACCCAGGAAAGACCGAGTGAAGACACAGGGAGAAGACGCACGTCCACAAGCCAAGGAGAGAGACTTCAGAGTAAACCAGCCCCGCTGATACCTTGATCTTGCACTTCTAGCCTCCAGAATGTGAGAAAATAATTTGTCTCGTCACCCAGCTTATGGTAGTTTGTTATGGCCGCCTGAACAAACGGACACACTCTCCAGTATATTAATTTGCATTTGGGGGAGTGAGTGGGACATCATCCCCCAGGAGCTGACAGCAGATAAAACACAAGACACACAGTTAAATTTTAATTTCAGATAAATAATTTTTGAGCATATATTGAATGGGACGTACTTATACTAAAAATATTTATTGTTTATTGAAATTCAAATTCAACTGGGTGTTCGATATCTTCATTTTCGAGATCTGGGCACCCGGCCTGGGAACGAAGGATCCCACCAGGACAGGGGCTCAAGGACACACAGACCAGCCCTCGCTGCCCAGAAAGGGGGAGAGCCAGAGGCTGCTTCCTAGGCCTGAGCCCGTCTCCCCAACAGTTCCGTCTCCTGCACAAACATATTTATTGGGCTTGATGGCAAACAGATTATGCTTGTCCCAGGAAGGGCAGCTCGAAAGAGAAAACCTTGAAGTCCAGGAAATAATGATGAGGGGAGTTAAATTAAAGTGCATAAAACCCTCCCGAGAGATAACGTCAGGGTGAGTTACCGGCCCGATAAGGGACCGGGGGCTCGCAGAGGGGGCTCAGAAAGGTCGCCCAGCAGTGCACGGAGGACCAGGAATCATAAATATGGGGCAAGATGCCCAGCCGGGGTCGCCGGGGTGAAAATATTGGGGTCATTCCAAAAACAATTATCCTGCTTGGTGTGCTCTTCAGGTCTTGTAAATCTTTCACCTTTTATAAAAGATTTCAGCGGAAAGAAGCACTTTGGAAGCTTTAACTGATTTTTGTGGCTGCTTCTTGTTGGTTCTGCTAAAAGAAAACATAAGACAAAGGGGAAAAAGTAATTACCCAGCATTCTCAGGGGCACAAGGATGGGCTGTTTCTTCTTATTTGAGAATTTAGGCTGCCCTGGGTTTTGACTCACTCCATTTACAGTCTCATCACAATTTAACAATTAATTTGTTGTGTTTTGAAACGAGTTGCTGTGGGGCTTTGCTACCCAGTGGACCCTGATTTTGGGGCGGACATGGCAGCTGTGTGGTGGCTATCTTGACTAATGTGGCAGTTTTCTAAGAAGACACGTACCCAGGCTCATGTGCCCACACAGAACTACTGAAGCTGGAGAATGGGTCTAGGCTGCGCCTCAAGATCACTGCTCCATTGCACCCCCTGTTTTGTCATTGTGTGTGTGTCCAAGGGGACCCTGGTTAAGCTCTGTGCCTGTCCATGTTCCAGGACAGTTGGCAGAACGCAATCATTCGTTCCACAAAAGTTTACTGAGGCCCCGGCCAGTGGGTTGAGCTTCGTCCCGTGCACCAAGAGGTCACCAGTTTGATTCCGTCAGGAAACATGCCTGGGTTACAGGCTCAATCCCCAGTAGGGGGCGTGCAGGAGGCAGCCGATCAGTGTACCGTTCTCACATGGATGTTTCTCTCTCCCTTCCTCTCTAAAAACCAATTAAAAATATATATATATAATCCTCACCTGAGGATATGTTCCCATTGATTTTCAGATAGAGTGGGAGGAAGGGAGGGAGGGAGAGAGAGAGAGAAACATCAATATGAGAGAGACTCATTGATTGGTTGCCTCTTGTATGACCCTGACCAGGGCCAGGGATCAAACTGCAACCCAGGCACTTGCCCTTGACTGGAATCGAACCCACAATTCTTTGTTCCTGGGGCCGCCACTCTAATTGCTGAGCCTAACTGGCCAGGGCAATAAAAATATATTTTTAAAAAGGTTATTCCAATGGACACAGACAATAGTGTGGGGAAGGCAAGAGAGGGGTGGGAGCAGGGAGGAGGGGCTCAATGGGGACAAAAATGGGAGACATCTGTAATACTTTCAACAATAAAGATAAGTTTAAAAAAAAAAAGCCCGGCTGGTGTGGCTCAGTGGTTAAGCATAGACTCATGCACCAAGAGGTCATCGGTTCGATTCCCGGTCAGGGCACATGCCCAGGTTGTGGGCCCGATCCCCAGTGGGGGGCATGCAGGAGACGGCCAACTAATGTTCTCGCTCATCGATGTTTCTATCTCTCTCTCCCTCTCCCTTGCTCTCTCTAAAATCAATAAAGAAAAAAAAAAGCTTATTGAGTACCTGTTATATGCCAGCCATTGTGTTGGGCCCTGATGCCATAGGCTCAGCCAAGGGCTCATCTTTTTATTTACTTATATTTATTTTTTTGTTGATCCTCACCTGAGGATATTTTTTTTTGTATTCAATATTAGAGAGAGTGGAACAGAGGGAGGGGGAGAGAGAGAGACAGAGAGACAGAGAGAAACATAGACGTGAGAGAGACACATTGATTGGTTGCCTCCCACACACGCCCTGACTGGGGCAGGGGATTGAACCTGAAACTCAGGTATGTGCCTTTGACAGAGAATAGAACCCATGACCCTTCAGTGTGTGGGCTGACACTCTATCCACAGAGCCACACCAGCCAGGGCCATGGGCTCATCTTTAAGGCAGACACACAGCCCCAAATTGGCACTACTTCAGAAATTTCTCTCCCATCTACTAGCTCATTTAATTCTCTGTAGTGAAGGGAATACTAGCCCCATTTTGCAGATGGGGAAACAGAGGCTCACAGAGGTGAAAACTGGCCCAGTGTCACACATGGGAAGTGAGGCAGAGCTGGGATTTCAGCGCAGACTCCAGAATGTGTTCTTCCTCATCTGAAACATGGGATAATGACAGAACCTCAGTGTGATCCTTACGGCCTTCCTCAGCCCAGCGTGGCCCAGAAAAAGGTGGGTGTCTGCTCACATGAGCTCCTCACAAGAGCTAGAGACTCTGGAAAATACTCCTTGACCTGAAAAGGCCCCACTGGACGCTCCTGTGGGGCTGTTACAGACACGACTCTGCAAATCAGATGTGACAGGGAAATGTGTGCCAAGATGGTGGCCAGCTGTTCAGCGGTGGGGAAGGGGCTGCCCAGAGACGGAGCACGGCCTCGGGAGCGCAGGCACCGGCGGCCTCGCTGTGCCGGAGTGCAGGTGCGTGAGGGTGGGCGCCCCTGCCCAGGAGGGGCATGAGTGGCCGCTCATGGATTAAACTCACACGCACATGCAGTCACGCACACACACACACACTCACACATGTATAATGCATATACACACGTGCACACGCACACACTCATACATGTACACACAGGTACACATGCACAACATACACACACATGTACAGTGTATATATATACACACACTCACATGTACACACACACTCTGACACCACTACTCCTGGGGGAAACTGAGGCTAAAGCGAGGCCTTCCCTCCTTTGTGCCCTCAGACATTCAGGGCTGGAGTCAGCAGCAGGTCTGCGCCCCACGAACACCCCTTCCTCACTGGGCAAAGCTCCTTGACCCTTTAGGCCTTGTTATTGTGCAATGATGCTCCTGGCCCCTGCTTCTTGGTGATTTCAGCACAGCGGTTATTGCATAATCACTGCTTAAGAGGTCCATTGACTTTACCTGCCCTCTGTCCCTTTTCTGCTCTGGTACCTGGGGCCCCTTCCCCTGAGCCCTGTGGCCCTGAAGGGCCTGCCAATCACACTAGCCCAACCCTGGCCACAGGGATTGGCCCAGGGATGGACATGTGACCCCTGCCAGGCCAATCAGAGACCTGGCCTGGGATGTGTATGTGGTATTTGGAGAGAAGTCCCTCCTGAGGCTCCTTGTCCCTCTTGCCACATCGCTGAAGCTCTTCTCGAGAGGAGGGAACGAGCCTGGAAATGGGACAGTGGAGCTGAGGTCGATCAAGGTGCTGCAGGGCGGCTGCAGAATTCCTGTCCACCAGTGACACTTGCACTGACGAAAGGCTGGTCTTGGTGCTGGGAGGTTTGGGCGTCAGCTGGGAGCTGCTCTGTGATAGTCTCGTCCCTGAGGGCCCCTCACAGCATGCTAGGCAGGGACAAGGTAAGTTCCTCCCCTCACACCCCCTGTCCCAACGGGGATGGAAAACCAACCATCCGTGAGTAGCCGCCCGGAGCCCTCTTCCCCTAGGCAGTGGGTTATCGGGTAATGATGAAGACAACCACTTGCAGGGGTCTTTGCAGTCACTGAGTTCTCAGCCCCTGTGGAACCACAGCGCTGCAGCGAGGCCCCCTGAGCCCAGAGGGAAGCTGAGGGACCACCTCTTGCTCACACATCTCCTATGGACATGGTGGCACTTGCTTGGCACTCTCCTTCCTCCTGCTTGGAGAGTTCCTCTTGGGGTTCCTTGCCTCAGAATCTGTCCTCCCCAGGCATCCGCCAGCTTGTCATCCTCCTATTAGATCCATCAGAGCCAGGCCAAGCCTTTACCCAGGAGTGTTCTCAGCCCCCAGCTGCAGATAGGCGCGTGGGAAGAAGGATGTGTCTGCTTGCAGGCCCCTGGCACAGCAGCTCCTGTTTCAGACATCTGGTCACCTGAGCCTTAGAGGATGGGTCTTGGCCCCACGGACCACGAGTTTCCAAAAAGAGGATCTGAGTCCCATCATTTCTATACCTTCAGGGCCTGGCTGGGCATGGCACAGGGTAGGCATTAGTGGACACTTGTTGAATGAATGCTGAGTGCTTACATTCCTCCAGAGTCAGGGAACTCACTCCCCATCAGGAAATTCTTCTTAGTGGCCACCTGGGAGGATTCCTTGGGCTTCTTCTGGGGCAGGCTCCGGAGGGGTCCTACCTGGTTCCTGGGTCCCCCCAGCATCCCACACCACCAGCAGCTCCCTCCCACCCATGCCTTCCTCTCACCAGGATGGACATGCTCTCTGTTAATCTAAGTTAACAAGCCTGCTCTAATCACAGACACTGGTCATAGCCCAAACTGTGGCTCTTCTCTGTCGATCAATGCATTATATCATCCCCCACAGTGATTAGAAAGCAGAGCTGTCCATCTCACTGAATTTCACGTCTCCACATTGTAAATTCCTTATTCTGGTTAATGATTGCTCGGAAAGACGGCCGAGCGAGCTCTTTGCTATGTATCAGATGTTCACAGTAAGTCCTACTGCGCTGGTCCCTCCCGTACGTGATCTTACGGTCCTCCCAGCAGTCCCACGAGGGAGGTTTGATTATTTCTGCCCCCATTCCACAGATGGGCCCTCAGAGATATTGGGGGATTCACTCAAGGACCCTGGTGTGGTGACTCATGCAGGGGGTGTGGGCCCAGGTCATTGCAGCCCAGAGCCCAGAGCCCAGAGTTCGAGGCTGGTGGGCCGAGTGCCCCAGGCGGGCCCCAGACCTCAGCCCTGTGAGCCAGGGAGCATAAAGCCCCCACCCCACTTTCCCCTAAAGGCTGCTGTGAGCCCCTCCTTGACATTTCAGAGCCTTCCCCTGGCTGCCCTTGCCGAGCCCCAGGGTGAGGACTAAAGGGAGGCTGCAGCCCATGGGCCAGTCGTGGGGCCTGTGAGGACACCTTTGACTTTGCAAGGTCCCCACGTTGCTGGGTGATTGAGGTCTCACTCCAGGAGCTGGAGCGGCGTACAGATAAGTCACAACAGTATGCTCTGGCTCACACACGTCATTACTCTGGACCCCTTGGCCAGGCCAGCCAAGTCACCAGGGAGGTCTCCTCCTCTGTGGAGCTGATAAACTGCTCATGAACTCTGACCTTGGCTGGGCTCTTGGCCCCCAGGCCATCCAGGCTGCTGCTGTGGTGAATCCTCCTGGTACCCCAATAAAGCCACCAGCCACAGCCACTCCTTCTTGTAAGGAAACTGAGACTTCTGACACCTCCCCAGGATTTGGCTCAGACGCTCCCCGCTCCCCGGGGGCGAGGAGCAACTCCCAAGACGAGATGGGCACGAAGGTTTCTACTAATTTACAGCCTCCCCCAGCCCTTTTCTCCAATGCATATCAGCTAAGCCCTTAAAAGAGTCAAGGGCTTGAAGAACGCTAAAAATTTAATGTATGTTAAAAGGGTATTAAATTCTAAAGTAAAATTTACATGGAAATATGACATTAAAATATTTTTAGCTTTCAGGAAGCTGGGGGCTGAAATGCTATAATATAGACAAATTTTATCATTTTAAAAAGAATTAGCTTCACAGTATTTCTTACGTATTCATAGAGTTAATGCGTAAAGATGTGAACCCTGCCTGGGGCCACTGGGCTGAGGCAGGTGGGTGCCTGTGAGAGGCGGCTGATGGCAGGGCTCCCGGAGGGAGGGCGTAGGCCCCCAGCTGGACCCCGGAGCTTCCCTGGGGGTGCTGGGGCTGCCCCCTGAGGTTCTGCCAGCAGGGCAAGGCCTCGGCCTGTGTGTTCCCAGGGAATATGTGACTGGGCACCCTTGTCTCCATGGCTACCTGTTACTGATCCCCTACTGTGTGTGGGCCTATGACATCATCTTGTTTACTCCTCAGGCAACTCCCTGAAGAAGGTGGGATTTTGTCCCAATTGAGCAGATGAGAAAATGGCTCAGAGAGGTTGAGGCATAGGTCCAAGGACACACAGCAGGGAGGCAGATTTTCATTCCTTCTGCAGATTCTCAGCTCAGTCTTGAGGGTCTTTGAACATTCACCCTCCTGGCTGCCCGCTCTGTCGCTGAGTCCCTGTGGCTGGAGCAGGGCTTCCTTGGGTCCCAGCCCTGGCCTGCCCACCACCCGCACTGGAGCCCTGGCTCTCATCCCCCCCAGGCCCCTCAGTCACAGCTGGCCTTCCTGGCCAGGTGGAGGGGCCTGGGGGACACCATTCTCTGCTTCCCACTCACGCAGCCCAAGGGCCTGGACTAGACCCTGCCCGGAGGCTGTGCTCAGACGTCTGTGGGGTGAAGGGGTGAGTTTATGTATAGCAAGGGCTCTTTGCCACCACCCCCATGCCAGGCACCCAAATATAACTGAGACCTGCCCCCACCCCCCCAGCAGTGGGTTTGACTTCAGGAAGTCTGAGTCCTTTCCAGGAAGCGCCCAGGAGGGGTGTGAAGAGGAGCTGGGACAGGCTGTGACTTCCACAGAGTGAAGCGTGTGCTGGCCCCAGGGCTGGCACCCCGGGCCTCAGGGGGGATCATTCATCCTTACACTGGCGCCTGCCTGCCAGTGTCCAGGGTCAGGGATCCAGCTACAGGAGGGGTGGAGGGTGTGCATTGGGCACGTGTGACCAGACACGAGGGGATTTGGGATCGTGGAGGCTGAGCTCACAGGTCCCTGAATGACAGATGAAGGGGAGACTTGGCCCTTTCTGCCCCCTGCCATAGGTCCCCTCTAGATGGGTCCTGAGTTTTCAGGAGCAGAAGAATTAGGAGGGGGGACCCCGGGGCAGAACCCAGGGGGCTCTAACCCAGCTGCCCCTCCTCCAGCTCACCTCTGCTCCAGGCAGCGTCAGAGCAGTGAGCCAGAGAGATGCCTCCATCTGCCAGCTCTGTGACCCTGTGACCCAGCAAGCTACCAGCCTGTCTGCAAAGCCCAG
This sequence comes from Tadarida brasiliensis, assembly GCA_030848825.1. Taxonomy (NCBI): domain Eukaryota; kingdom Metazoa; phylum Chordata; class Mammalia; order Chiroptera; family Molossidae; genus Tadarida; species Tadarida brasiliensis. The sequence continues at coordinate 9,043,381 of CM061269.1, read as the reverse complement.
TGGTGTCAGAGGTCAGGGTGGAGGGAGGGCCTGGCACTTGGTGGCCTGCTTCCTCCCTGTCACAGCCGTCCCAGGGAACCTGAAGTGGTAGCTAAGCACAGCGCCAGCCAGCCCCAGCTGTGCCCCTGAACCCTCACCACGGAGATGAGCCCTCTTACTATCTCCATTTTACAGATGGGAAAACTGAGGCTCCGAGACGCGCAGGGCTGGGATTCCTACCCAGGGCTGCGTGACTTCAGGTCGTGGCTGTGTCCTGGTTGCCCCGAGGAGGGCCCCAGCCCCTCTGAGGCTGGCAGCAGAGCCTGGCAGGCAGCCCTCGCCACCGGCTGTACACGCCCCTCGGGCCAGGAGGGAGTGAGGACAGTGGCTCAGGCGGCGGCCAGCTCGGGTCCCAGGAGAGCCCCCGCCAGGGCAGGGGGGCCGCGCTGGCGGAAATGACCGCTCGCTGCCTGGTGGGCACCTCCGGGAGGTCACTCATTGGCAGTTAAAAATCTATTGTGACTTGTCAGAAAAATGAATAAATGGGCACATTATTTTTTCATTCCAGACCTCAGCATCTGTTTGTCTAATCAGGGAGGAGAGCGGGAAGGCGGCGAGGGCGCCGCCGCCTCATGGAAGTTTTCCTCTGTCAGAGGAGTTTAAATGGGTAATGAACAGGCCGCGGTGATTTGAAATATAATCCCATTACGCTGACGAGATTACGGGGCTTTGAGACTTCACAAATCACTCTCCGGGCTTTTACAGCAAACGCCACCCTACTGGGACTTTGCATTTAAGCAGAGGTGTTTGGTGGGAACGCAACATGACAGGCTTAACCCTTCCCTGTCCCTGGCTGCTGCCCCAATACAGGGTCCTCCCTCGTGCCTCGGTGGGGCCTTCAGGGCCGCCAGGGACAGCTGGGGGCAGGTGGCAGGTGGGACAGGGACTCCGCCACTTCCAACTGCACGGCCTCAGGGAGGGACTTTGTTTCTCTGCCTCAGTTTCCTCATCTGTAAAATGAGGGTTCGGTGGACATGGGGATGGACTGAGAAGACGGTTACTAAAACAGTAACTAGCCTTACGTGAGGGCTGAGTAAGAGGCAGGGGCAGGCACTGACACAGGACTAGCAAGTCACACCCTGCTGTCCCCCTGAAGTAGGTGTCACTCCGTGACTAATTCTGGCCAATGAAACGTGAACGGAAGTGGGAGATGACGTGTGTCACTTTTGAACCTCAGTCCATCATTTCTGCGGCTCATTCTCTAGCCCTCTGTTCGCACCCCAGCCTTGGGGGGAGCCAAGGACGGCCGGACCCATGGCTGACTGTGTGTGAAGAGAAACGTTAAGCCACTGAGGCTGGGGCTGTTCGTTGCTGCAGCAGAGCTCGGCCCCTCCGACTGGCAAACTCATGCAATCCTCACAGTGCCCCTTGGAAGCAGGCCTTATTGTCTCCATTTTACAGAAGAGGAAACTGAGGCTCAAAGAAGTAAAGTAGCTCATCCAAGGACATGCCAACTAGGAGACAGAGCTGGACTCTGAGCACCATCTGCCTGACTCCAGGGCCCGCTTCTTTCTTTTTTTTTAATCTTGACCCGAGGATAGTTTTCCACTGATTTTTTTCAGATAGAGTGGGAGGGAGGGAGAGAGAGAAACATCGATGTGAGAGAGACACATTGATTGGTTGCCTCCCACACAACCCTGACTGGGGCCCAGGATGGAACCCGCAACCGAGGTACGTGCCCTTGACCAGAACAGAACCTGCGATTCTTCGGTCTGCGGGCCGACGCCCTAGCCGCTGAGCCAAACCGGCCAGGGCCAGGGTCTGCTTTTTAAGAGGACACTCAATGAGGTTTGTTTTACAAAATCAGCAGGCAGGTAGAGTCCCAGAAGGTGGCTCTGGGACTTGGGCTGGGTGTGGGCCCAGGGTGCGATAACCCCAGTCAAGCTGTCCATCTGAGGCAGAGGGCCGAAGCCTGGCTCCCGTGTGCCTCCTTCCTGGGCACTGAGGAAGCTAGCTGGTCTTGGCAGCTGCCATGGGCAGCTTCTTTGGTCTCTGATACTCAAGGAGGGGACAGCTCGGCACAGCTGGGTCCCCTATAGAGAGGGTACGACTGGGGAGCACGTGACATCCAGGCAACTGGGTTGAGATGACAGAGGTCAATGTCCTGCTGCCCTTTCTCAATGTTTAGCACCTTGCACTGTGCACATATTGTCTCATTCAATCTTGATTCCAGCCCGGAGAAGTGGGCATTTTCATCCCATTTTACAGACACGGACACCGAGGCACAGAGAAGTTAACCATGTACCTAGAGGTCGTGAGGCTGGGACTGGACCCAGCGGTGGCGCCTGCACACGGGGCCCCTTCCTACCCTTGGACAGGCCTCACTGCAATCTCCAACTCGGAGCAGGAACACAGTGCACCCTGCTTGAGCTCACAGACCAGGGTTTGGGGAGCTGGGATTTAACCCCAGGGCTGCACCACAAGGCCTCTGAGCTTGAGCTGGGGGAAGCTCCTACTCTTTCCTCCCTCTTCTTCCCATTCCTCCCTCCCTCCTGCACGGAGGGAGCACCACGGCAGCCCTGGCAGGTCGGGTGGCAGGAGCCTGTGCCACATGCTGATGTGGGCACTGGGGTGCAGGTGTGGGCGATGGGGTGGCTCAGGCAGAGGCACAACCCCCCACCTCAGGGCCCCCTCTACAGCCCACACCGAAGCCGCCATCCCTGTTGGGCTGGGAAATAAATGCTGTCGATGCTGTGCCTGGGTCCCCTCGTGGAGAAACAACCCGTGTGTCTCTGTCCTGGGGTGGGTGGGGCCTTATTCTCCCCTCCCCCCAGGCTGCAGCCTCATGTTGCTGCAGCCTCATGTTGCTGCAGCCTCATGTTGCTGCAGCCTCATGTTGCTGCAGCCTCATGTTGCTGCAGCCTCATGTTGCCACATCCTCTGGGCCTTGGCGCAAAGCCTTACCTTGTCACAGGTGCCCTGGAGCTCCAGAGGGGAAGGTCACATGTGCAGGGGGACATTAAGAAGCTGTGACTGTCCTGCTCCAACAGGGCTGGCCAGCTGCTGCAGCCCACAGCTCAGGCCTCCCGGCCCTGCTGTCGTCTCCTGCCTCCTGCCCTCCACTGGCACCCTCCCGCCTAGGAAGGTCCCCGCAGCGCCTGCATGGCCTTCACTGTGGTGTGGCTTGGGGGTCACTTGCCCACCTCTTGGCCTCACCAGACTGTGAGCATCTTGCCAGCTGAGTCAGGTCTCTGCTCCCCTCCCGGGCCCTGATGTTTTGCAATTCCTGACCTGGGGACCAAGGAACCCTCAGCAGCTGGCAGGTTTTCGGGTACACCATAGGGGTGGAGACCGTCTTCCAGCTTTCTAATGCATGAAGAAAGACTCAGAGGGATGTCAGCGTGGTCTTCAAACAGCTGATGGGCCTTCTGGGGCGGCAGGGCCAGGGTCCGGGGGCTCGGGTGGAAGAGGTGTTAGGAAGCACCGCCCCCAGTGTCAAGAGATCCCACACGCAGAGGCCGGCAACGCGGTGCTGAGTGAACTTGGGCAGGTTGTCAGTGGTCGGCCAAGGGCGACCAAAGGGGCCACGGAAAAGCAATGACTTGAACAGGGGTGAGCGCCCTGTTGCTGGAGGTGTGCAAGCAGAGGCTCAAAGACCGTGGGAAAGCAAGGGGGCTGCACTAAATGACTCACAGTACAGGGTGGGGCAAAAGGAGCTTTACAGTTGTGAGTACGCAACACAGAGCTTATTCCTGTATTGGTATTTATTACTGTATTATTTTCCATATGAACTATAAACTGATTTTTGCCCACCCTGTATTTCTCAGTTCTTACAATTCTCACTCAGAAGCAGAGAAACTCCTGCAAGTTTTGGCAAACTGAAACCACCTGAAGAGAGGGTAGGCTCACTGTGATGCTGAGACATTTAAGTCATTCTCTAGAAAGGTCTGCAGAGGTCACCGAACCCAGCACCTTCGTTTACAGGTGAGGAAACTCGGGCCCTAAGGAGGCGGTGCCTAACTCAGGGCCAGACACCAGCCGTGGAGGGCAGAGCCCAATGGTTAAGAGCGTGGCTGTCGTGTCCGAGTCATGGTGTGTCCCAGACAAACGGAGAGACCCTCCCAAGCCCCTGGTCCTCAGCTCTGCAATGGAGGCAATGACAGCACCTGTCAGAGGTTGGCTGTGGGCGTTACAGGGGCTCATGCACATTTATCAAGGGCCAGCACACAGCAGGCCCTCAGACAATGGGGGAAGCTCTCAGTGGCCTGCTGAGGCCAGGGCTCCAGGGATCCACATGGGGCAAGTCCTGGTTGTGAGTTATCACCGTGTGGGGTGGGGGTCACACTGGAGCCAGGTCAGGAGAGCTGCTAGAAAGGGGAGGTGGGGCCTGTCAAGCCACTTCCGTTTGCCTTGGGGGTGCTTGGGGGTGCCTTGGGGCTGCTTTGCAAAAAGCCTACCCTCCAGGAGCTCATCGTCCTCTCTTAAAATCCAGGTATGGGGTGTGAGAGGGGCTGGGGAAAATGGAATTTAAAGTCTCACTACCCTGTTGACCTGGGTGGTGGTTACAGTGTTCCCCTTAAGCTACTCCTCCAGGGGACATGTATGTAAATGTGTGCGAGCTGCAGCGCACCCTATGAGAAGGGTGTTGATGCTGTCACTGACAGAGGTGATGATTTCAATGCCACCGGAGTGAAGAGGGTCATCCCGTCTCGCTCGGTATTAGGGAGGCCCTGGTGCGTGTCACAGACGTCAGGGCCACATTGGCTGCCATCCAGAGCAAGTCACTGCGGAGTCCGCCTTCAGGATAACATCCTGAGGACTTCGACAATTCAAAGCAATAGGCAAAAGATAGTATTCATATGACTTTTATTTTAATATTGAATATGTCACAGGATTTAATGACCAAATTAGTCATTTACATTTGTCAAAGATATCTAAATATAAAATTGCTAAAAATTCAAATACAGAGAGCAAGCTACAAATACTATTTCTTTTTTGTTCCTGGGTGGGAGGGATGGAAGACATTAGAAAAGGGCTGCTTCTGTCGGCTGAACAAAGATCAGAATGAGAGGAATTCATTAAAATGACCCCTGTGCGAAGAAATACACTGGACCTCGAGATGCTGTTTCATCACATCTCTTCCTGTAAGACAATTTAAAAACTGTTTGAAATGCAGGTCCTCAGTGAAACACCTGGTCCTTGACCTGGTCGGGGACAGCGAGAAAGGACGTCACCCCGGGAGGGACCCTGGAGGCTGGTGAGGACCGCAGAGGCATCTGGTGTGGCCAGAGGTGTGGTGTCGGGGGACGCCTGTCCTTCCTTCCCTCCGTGGAGGCAGGTCTCCCTGCGCCCCATGTCTGCCCCCTGCTCCCCGTGTGAGAAGCAGCTTCCAGCTGGCCTGCACACGGCCGGCTGAGAGGAGAGGGAGAAAGGGAACTGAGGCCCTTCCCAGCCAGCAGAGTGGAGAAGCGTTCAGGAAAAATCCAATGCAGGCCTACTTGCCACCTAAGAATGGGAAGACCACTTCTGGCCGGGAGCTGAACGCGACCTGGAGACCCGCCGCGGAGCCTTCTCCCAGCGCCCTGTGCTTTCCACACGGCGGCGTCCCTGAAGTCAGAGGTGCTGGACGAGCTGGGGGAGAGGCTTCTGAAGGGGAAACGGTGCATCTCGGACGCACACCACTGGGTCCCTTCCCAACCTTAGTAAGATACTGTCCTCAAAGCACGGTGCTCATTTAAACAAATGGCATAGTTACAACTATTGACTAAGCCCTAAACATTTCTTCTGAGAAATCGAGCCATAGCTTTTCCAATCTGCCTGTTCAATATGGGAACAGATTTTAAAGCGAATAACATAATCAATCCTCTGCCCCAAAGAATGGTCTGTCATACCAACCATGATAAAAAGCACACCTGTTTATTAAAAGGAAAAAGAAATGTACATTTTTGTTCTTTGTTTGTTTTAAGAAATTTGATCAAGTTGCAAGGAAATGTGTGAGCAAGGCTATGTACATCCGTGGTGGGGCCGTCAGGCAGTGACGATGGCTGGGCAGCACGGGGCTCCTCTGAGTGTCGTCTGGCTCGGGCACTGCTCGTTACAGCCATTGCTACTCAGGCCGGTCCCGTGGAAATGTCCCGAGCTCTGTTCTAAGGGGTGCCACCCCTTCCCCAAAAGCCCCCCAAGCCCTGTGCCTAGGAGCCAGGGCTGCCCCCCCAGGACTGCAGTACACAGGGTGGGCTCTGGGCCACCTGGCCCTGGCAGGCAGGCTCTGAGCCACCGCAACAGACTGAGGCTGGAGGCCAGTGTCATTGTTGCCCTGATTTCTTCTCCTTCTGGAAGCTGAAGCTTGTACGTCTGTTCAGTTTTCTTTGTTTTTGAGCAAAATAGTCAGCCCGGGCAGTGCTTGCTCGTGATTCCAGGATGTAGTTAACCTAGAAAGCAAGAGGACACAGCCCAGTCACTCGCCAGCAGCCAGGCTCTGCTCACCCGCTCTGCTCACCAGGGCAACAAAGGGCACCTGGGCGGGGTGCCCTCAGGGCCAGGTGCTCTCCTGCGCTTGGAGTCCAGTGCTCACAGCAACCTGGCAGGCTGGGGCCAGCCGCTGTAGGACGGGAGAGCGACGCTGGGAGAGGACGAGTGCTCTGGGCGGTGGAGACTCTCTGACCCGGAGCCGGTGCTCCTGCTCACACGTGCCACCTCCTAGAAGGCTGAGCACTGGCCTGCCTGCTGCACCTCACCCCAGGCTTGCACATAACTTCCCTGAGCCCCCCTCTTTCCTTGTCTGAAAGATGAGAACACTGTAGGAATGAAAACCAAACCAAACCAAGGCTCTCTATTCAGCCTCCCACAGCAGGTACAGAGCTTCTAACCATGGCACTTCATTTAGTGCTCACGAGCTCCTCAGCACCCAGGGCGCATCTGATCAAAGGAAAGCGAGGCTCCGGGAACAGTGCGGAGCTGACCGGGCCCTGTGTGAAGAGCACACAGCTGGGCTGCCCGCCCGGTTACGGCTCAGACCAGGAGCTCAGCCTTCTGCACGCGGCTGCTCTCGGGTCTTTTTATATCTGCACATGCGGACCTACCACATGCTGGGTGGCTGACACACACACAGTCATTGTCACAGCATCTGCCATGTCTGAGCCTGGCCCCATGCTTGGTTCAAGGGACAGAGGGAAAGTAAGACTTGGTCTGTGTCCTGGGGAGCTCACAGCCTAGTCAGTGTCCAATAGCATGACAAGAGTGACAACAGACAGCAGGAGCACAGGGGAATGGGGTAACTACTGCGGAGGTATGGGCAGCAAAGCTTGCAGAGGGAATGAAAGAGCTGAGTTTTGAGAGAGAACTAGGAGTCTGGGGTGCACAAGGGGCAGGGGAGACCCGGCATCCACAAGGCACAGCAGAAGAACACAGCAAGCGGGTGTCCGTGGAACTGCAGAAGCTCAGGGGCCGGTCAAGGTGAGGCGGGCGGAGCCAGGGAAGGGCAGTGGTGCCGTGATCAGAGCTGCACCCAGCGCTGAGGACAGCCCCTGGCTGGGCAGCGGCGGCAGCAGCAGGGCTGGGGTGCTGTTCAAGGATTAACTCATTTAACCCACATGAAAGCCTTATGCGAGGGATGCCATCATCACCCCAGTGTACAGATGAGAAAACTGAGGCACAGAATAGTAATATCATTTACTCAGGGTCACAAAGCTAGTGTCTGGGCCAGGATCTGGAGGGGGTGTCAGGCCCTTGACTGTCAGACCTTCCGGTTCTCCAGGCCCCTCCTCTTCAGAGGCACCCCTACCCCGCACACCCTGACACCCCTCCTGCTGCTCCCAGCTCCTCTGGCTGGAGCTTTCTGGGAGCAAATACCATTTGTCTTCACTCTGAAATATATAAAGTTATGACTAGAAACCTGAGTATTTCTGGGTATGGAAACCAGCCACCAGCTCTGTTGATTCTACTCTGAGGCCACATGTCCTGTACCCAGGGTGAGAGTCTCCTGCTGACTCTGAGAAAGAACCCTTGTGTGCTCGGGGGAGGCAGTGCGGGATGGCACACCTCACAGGGGGCTGCGGCTCTGCCACTGTGCCCTCCAAACTTTCTGCTCTGATAGTTGCTAGCAGCAGGCATTAAAGGCTGGTGTGTGCGTACAGAAGGCCTGACACGCTTGGCCACGGCCTCGCCAAGCTACCAGCTGAGAGCAATAAATCATGAGAGCTGCAGGGCTGGGCTGACGACTCGGGACACTACAGACAATGTGTGGAAATAAGAGGTTTTATCATTCCTAATGAGAGCAATCTTTGGGTATACTGTTTGCACACTCAGCCAACCTGGTGTTTTCAGTGTAGTTCTGGCACATACAACTTGACAAAAGCATTTAAAAACGATCTTTAACAAGCCAACTATTTCCTAAATTTATTATCTTCAGTGCTTTGTGATAATCACATAGATAATTTTAATGGAAGATTAATGTAATAATCAAAAGATAAAAACGCCCTTTGGTCTGCCATTAGCTGGTTAATATGCTGTGGCTTAAAACGTGCACAATTTTATGCACTATAGAGTGTTTCACTTTCAATGCATTTTACAGCTTGAGGCATAAAAATATAGGGAGTTTTCATGGCCAATAAAGCCACAGCCTCCATCACTCGATCATGAGAAGAACCCGATTTGAAGAAACCAATGATTCCTCTGAGGTTCATCTCTGAGCCTGCAGAATTAGGGACCACACATGGCTTAGCTCAACTATCTCTCAGGGTGGGAAGGGGCTCGGGAACTCCTCAGGGCTGGTTCCAGCTGACCCTCCACCCTCTGTGCTCTGTGGCCCTGAGCCTCTATCTCCTCATCTATGAAATGGGGATAAATAACGTCTATACTGCAGGCCAGTTGTGAAGACTGAATGAGATAATGTACACCAAACGTCTTGCATGCGTTGGTGCTCAATAAATGGGAGACATTAATGTTTCTACACAAAGAAAACCATGATGAGATAAAATAATTTGATGGAGAACGGCCTGTTTGTCAGTTTCTTTGACATCAGCTTCTGGCCCTTATCTCCTCCTTCAGTTTCGGTCCAAAGCGCTCATTTCGTGGAAAACACCCAATTCTAGGACTACCACATGCATTACTTGAGACTGAGAGCCCTGAAGAGCCTCTGATGGAAACATTTCGGCCACTACTGGGCACGGGCAGGGGCTGCCGTCACTGGACACCGGGGCGAAGCTCACCAAGACGCCGTGGGAGTGGCAGGTAAGGCTAAGTATTGAAATCGCTATAAAAGCAGAGACGGGGGAAGTGAAATGTAATCTCCCGTCAGGATCGCGGTCGTTAGCTCTCTGACTAAATCAGGCCTGGGCACGCGGTGACTCTCCTGGAGTCTCGTGCATGATGCAGTATTTCTACAAACATCTGATATGAAAACAGACATTTTAGGGGCGGCGACGGGCCTCGGGGACTTTGCAGGAAAGCATCTGCTTCGGAGAGCATTTGGTCCTGTAAAATGATTTCTCTGCACTTGCTCTTCCACAGTCTCCTACTAAAGTCATAAACCTGTGTTTCTGTCATCAATCTGCTGTTGTGAAAATTATTTTGATGTCAAACACAGGATTATAATTTTACTAGAATCCTTCTCAAGTCTTGAATATTTTAATGCTGGCTATAAAAAAAGCCGAGCCCCTGACGGGGTAATGGAATATTTCTTTACCTAGTCCCTGAATACTCTGCACAAGTTCCCTGTGCTGTCTGGTGACAATTTGGCAAGTAACTCTTAGCTCGCTGGTTTTAAGTACTTGGGCAGGCCCTGGGTCAGCGCAGCCTGTTCCTGGGGTGGGGGTGGGGGGACGAATGTGATCCAGGTGGTCTACGAACCTGCTTGCCTTCCACCCAACTGACAATGCTATTCTGTCTCGGCTCCAGACTGTCCTCCCAGCAGCAATATCTTTTAAAAAAATCATCAGATAGAGTGGGAGGGAGGGAGAGAGAGAAACATCGATGTGATAGAGCCACAGTGACTGGTTGCCTCCCGCATGACCCGACCAGGGCTGGGGACGAACCGCAAATGAGGTACGTGCCCTTGACCAGAATCGAACCCGAGACTCATTGGTCTGGGGGCCGACGCTCTAACCGCTGAGCCAAACCCGCCAGGGCCATCAATATCTTTTTAATTCTCACCTACTGCTTCTGAAAATCTTTTGCAGCCATGAGGACTTCGCCTCAACACATTTCCATAAGACAATTCCATTTCATTAAAATCCCCCATTCAACTCCTTAAGTCTACACACCTCTGGGGGGTTAGGAGCACAAGTTCTGGTTCTGCCAGTCATGGTCCTGGCTAAGTTGACTTTTTGTCTGAGCCCGTTTTCACTTAGGAAATGGGAACATCTGACATCACTGCACCAGAGCTGTGACATCAGTGAAACGGTATGTCAGTGCTTAGCCTGGGCCTGAGCTGCACAGTCCCTGGTGGATCTTTGCTGCTTCCTATTATTATTACTTGACGACTTCCATGCTTAGGAAGAGAATGAACAGTCATCTCAGTAGGTTCATCACAGCTCATTTGACTTGTGCTCAAACAGACCTGTGGCGTGGGGCAGTGCAGCTGCCATGATCCCCATTTTACAGGCAGCAACACTGAGGCCCTGAGAGGTGATGAGACTAGCCAGCATCACACAACTCAGAGCCCCTCTGGCTCTAAGACTTGCTCTGCCAACACAGCTGTTCTCTTTCTCTGATCAACTACGTAAGAATCAGTCTGAAGAAAGGATTCTGTTTGGAAGTCTGAAAACCACTAGTCCAGGGCACTCAGAGTGTGGTGCCAGGGCAGCAGCCTGGGCAGCACCTGGGAGCATCTTTGAAATGCACACGTGGGCCCTACCCCGGCCCTCCTGAACCAGCAAGACCCCGGGGCAGCTCTTCCCAGTCCGACCTCGCTTTGCCAGGTTGTGTGTGGCCTGGGCACAGCCTCCCAGCCATACTGTGCTGGGCCCTGTTCTCTGCCCCTTCACAGGCTGCTTATCCTTTTAATGTGTGATGTCTGTGTCCTCCGAGAGAGGGAGAGCTCTGAGGGCAGGGACTGGTGTCACTGCAGCATCCCAAGCACTGGCCTGGCTCACAAAGGCGCTCGGTGAGCACTGTTGAGACGTGGTGACAGACAATTTTAGCGACAAGTTAGGTGTGTTTAGAACAGGTTGCTGAAATTATCTTGGGCACACTAAGGTGTCTTCAAATAATAACAATTTCCTCAGAGTCTGTTCCAGGAGCCTCAAGGGGCTCCTGACAGTGGATGGAAGGAAAGAAATGGTGCCTAAAAAACCGATAAATAGCCCTGGCAGGTTTGGCTCAACGGTTAGAGCGTCGGCCCGCGGACTGGAGAGTCCCGGGTTCGGTTCCTGCTAAGGGCACATATCTCGGTTGCAGTTTGCCCCTGGCCCCAGTTGAGGTCATGTGGGTGGCGGCCACTCAATGTGTCTCTCTCACATCGATGTTTCTCTCTCTCTTCCTCCCTCTCTATCTGAAGATAAATGCAAAAATGTTCTGGGATGAGGATAAAAAAAAAAGGATAAATAAATACACGAAGATTCAGGATTACTGGAGGGCTGGGAGGAAGCTGAAGGGGGTCCTGTTTCGGCTGAAGTAGGGATAGGGCAGCTGACCTGCGGTGAGGCCCTGGGCACAGTACTCACCAGCTAGGTTCCTCCTCTGCCAAACTGGGCCCACGAGCCTTGTCCAGTTGAGGAGGAGAAGGGGCTGCCGCCAGGCCCGAGAACCGGTCCTGCAGAAGCCAGCCCTCAGGCCTCGTGCCGGGTCGAGAAGGACACTCACCTTGAGCATGATTTCATTGACGGTAGCAGCATCAGATTCAAAGTAGAGGTGTTTATAGTCGTGATTGCTTAGATATGTGAGTTTAAATATTGCGTGACCTGGAGAGAGAGAAAAAGCAGTGTTGAGGTGTTAGCAGTGGGGAAGGCCCCACAGATTCCGTCACTCCAATCCACGCAAGAGCAAGTGGAGGCTGCGTGGCAACTACTCTCTGCAGGAACAGTTCATTTTTCTCATCACGGGCTGGGAAGAAAACGGACAGTAAAAAGATCCAGTTCAATGGCTCGCGAGGTCCCGTTCACTCTGCAGGGCATCATGGCAACGTCACTTCAGGAAGGCCTATGGACCCTCTTCCACACAACTGGTGGTATTTTTGAGGTAGAAGGCCAATTATCTCCAGATTATCACTGTAAAAATAACTGAGCTTAAAGTCAAATAAATGAGCAACAGGAAGGAGAAAGACCCATAGTGATGCCATTATGAGCTGTCTCCAGGCCCTGGCTCCTGCTGGGGGGGGGAAGCCCTGGGCTCGTGACCCTGTGTGGAAGTTGCTCCCAAGGCCTCGGTCATTTCTATCTCGGAAGGATGGATGCATTGAGGGGGTGGAAGAGGGCGGGGGGGAGGGCTGCGCTAAAGACTGCCACAGAAAGCTGGCACATCACAAGCAGACTGACCTCAGGGGCTCAGAACCTCTGAACTCCCCCAGACCCAAATTCTCACACCCCCTTCCTATCACTGTCACAGTAACCATGTCATTTCTGAGACTGCTTCCTGGTCTAGCCGCCTCTCACTCCACTGCCCTCACAGCCACAGGCCAGCCCACAGTACTGCACACCCCCACCTGCCCAGGCCTGGGATCTCCTCTCGCACTGACCTATCGGGAAAAACCTGCTGATCCTGGGGGACTGGGCTCAATCTCCTTGAGCGAGTCGTCAGAGCTACACTCCCAGGCACCCTTCTCATGTGTCCTCCCACACCTGCAGTCGGGCCTGCACTCCCTGGGCCTGTCCTGTGGGCCACACCGGCCAATCAGATTCCCTCCTCTACACTGAGACACAGATGCCAGCCCGTCTCAGTCCAACGGGAAGCTGCCCCGTCCCAATAGCACATGCTGTCCTTGGGTTCTGGGAGACCTATGTGGCCCCTCTTTCTTAAGGAGAAAGTCCTGTCTCCCCTTAGGCTATTTTATTTATTTATTTTTATCCTTACCCGAGGACATTCTTTCATTTTTCCTTCAGATAGAGTGGGAGGGAGAGAGAGGAAGAGAGAGAGAGAGAGAGAGAAACATCGATGTGAAAGGGACAAATCGAGTGGCTGCCACCCGCATGACCAACCAGGGCCGGGGACAAACTGCAACCGAGGTACATGCCCTTAGCGGGAACCGAACCCGGGTCTCTCTGGACCGCAGGCCGACGCTCTAACCGCTGAGCCAAACTGGCTAGGGCTAGGCTATTTTAAAACATCTCTAACATAGAGGCCTCAGAACCAAACCTTGCCTAGTCTGCTCTGCAGACCTCAGTGGTTATAAGACAGCATTCAGCATATCCTTTCTATTAGGCCTCTCATCCGCCGTCCTTTTAATTGAAGCAGCGGCTGGTCACAGTTATTAATTAATAATATCACCCATATTACTGTAAGTTCACCTCTTTCCCGGAGAAATCTTCTTGGGGACTTTATTTACAGTAGGTAATTCTTCAGATCTCCAAAAATAAACTGATATATGTTGTACATCTGTGGCCAGAAAAGTTGAGCTGCTGGTATTTTATCCTGGAAACATCATTATGATATACTAATTGTGACTATAAATTCTACATTGAAAAAATTAGCTAATAATTTCTGAAAAACCTCAACTTTCAGTCACTTGACAAATTTAGCCTGATTCTAAACTGTGGCACTAAACTGTCAGAATTCTTAGCCGGAAGCTAACCATCCTGTTAATAAGTTACTTGTTTCTGATACGAAAGGGAATCTCACATAAATCGGCGTATCTGTGCGCACGTATGTGTCCCCAGGACCCACCTTGGACAAGAGTCGTGGTGTTATCACTGAGGCAGAGCAGTGCAGCTATCTCTCCCGGCCACGCTGTGAGAGAGAGGAAGGTCACAGGGCTGTGAAGGACAAACAGAGACAGCCCCTCTAGGAGGCCTGACTGCTGACACCTGGCCGTGACAGACACAGACTCCAGAGCCTGGGGCTAAAAAGAACCAGAAGGTCTTCAGGAGGCCTGCAGACCTGAGCTTCGGGGTTCACTGACCACTCTGATAAGTGATCTCAGGGACTGTCTATACCACCTGCTCCCACTCGTCACTGACAAAGCAAAAACTCAAGATGCTAGAGCACGTTTCACCTGGATAACTGAGACACCATTAAAAACCTACCTTGCACTCTTTGGTTAGAGCTAAGTCTATAGCTGGCATATGAGATATATGCAGTCTGCACGGCCTGGGCGCCTCTGGAAGGAAGCCTCAACACTGTCTCCATGGAGCATATCAGCTGTGGGCTCACAGAGGGGAGGCCTGCGGTCCGTTTGCACAACAGTCACATGGAAAAACCAGAAATCATCCTAAGTCAGGTCTCCTGAAAGGCTGCATACGTAGGCCAGGTGACCATAACACACCACCTTCCGTATTTTGTTGTGCTAGGGGCTGCGTGTGTCCCTTGTTTGTCCCCAGTGCTCATTCCAGAGCCCCCTAGGAAAAGTGAAGTGGATAGGAATGATAGAGTCCCATCCTCACCCTCTCTCTGAAGTCTCTGACTTATCTGCACTTTCCAGTGAAAGCATTCATACTACTGCGAGAACACAGAACGTCACTTGGAGGACTGGATTTCCACGAAGCAGCCTCTTGTGATTATTAGAGCCACAGATGCTAGTCACAGGGTTAGGTGTGGTGGGACAGGCGAAGCAGACAGCCTTCCTGCTCGGTGGGGGTATTTCGAGGGAGAGCTCTAGTGCATACGCTCAGGTTAACATCAGCAGCCATGTTCTGTCACACACTCCAGGCATCCCTGTTTTGCTTGGTGACCAGAAGGGCGATTTTACTCAGTTTAGGCCCTGCCAGGGGCACAGGCTAGTACAGGATCTGCTGTGGAGACCCTGGCGGAGGTGACTGGCCTGGTGGGGGTTAGCTGGGTGAAGGTGAGATGAAGAAGGATGCAGCAGGGTCAGGATAGAGTGTGGACAGGGGCAGGAGGCAGCCTGACAGGGTCATGTACAGCCGACTGCCAGGTGTCTCAGGTCAGGTACAAAGGGTTGGGAATGCCAGATTCACCAGCTGAGGAAGCCACTAGTGGGCTGGTTGTAAGCTGGGCAGTGAAATGGTCAAATTGTGCTTCTGGGTGTGCACCCTAGCTCTCCAGGGCCTGCAGACAGGAGACCAGCGCCACAGTCACCCAGGCAGGAGTGTATTCCGTTTAGAGCTGAACAGGGCAGAAAGGATGCTGAGAAAGGGACTGACTTAAGAACTATAAAGAAAAGGAACATTGGCAGGACCTGGGGAGGCTTTTCTTATCAGTTAATAGGCGGAGTTACACTTCCATAATTCCACCCAACCCAAAACCTTTAGATTAAAGTATAACAAGCTAATTGACCTCTTGCCGGAAATGTATCTATCGAAAACATGAGTAATTTATGCTACGTGGTAAATTTCCACCAGAGGTGTCTGGAAAGAAGGAATCACTGGCATTTAGGCACCCACGGAACAGAGTAAGAACACAGAATAAGAAAAGTCTTATCAAACACCTTATCAGCCACAGGCACCTCAAGGCTCACCTCAGGTAAGGAAGGGGGGTCAAATGACCTCAACTGCAGCCTACAGGGCATCAGCCCTGGGGTGCAGAGGGAATCAGAGGTGGGCAGGTTACCCTGGAAAATTCAAAGAACATCAGTTTTCATAGGGAGGGGTGAGCCACAGGGGCAAACTGTCTTCGTAAATATGTCAGCAGAGAGAAAATTAAATATCAGTATGATTACAAGAAAATGCTAAGTCTAATATTCCAATTAGTTCCAATGATTTTGCTTGGGCTGTTAACTTTGTTTGGAAATGAAGGCATGAGAAGAGCCTGGGATGCCTGAGGGGAAGCATGTGCTCTGCAGTCCGTGAGGATGAAGCCCCAGCCCGGCTGTGTTCCAGCGCAGCGCTGGCCTTGGCAGCGAAGGAGGAGGCAGCAGGGACTCAGTGGGTGGTGGTGATCACCCTTACAACTGTGATGGAACTGATATTTGAAGATAAGATCATTATTGTGAAGATTTTG
The DNA here is from genome assembly GCA_030848825.1 of Tadarida brasiliensis. Lineage (NCBI taxonomy): Eukaryota > Metazoa > Chordata > Mammalia > Chiroptera > Molossidae > Tadarida > Tadarida brasiliensis. Next base: position 9,027,352 of record CM061269.1, on the reverse strand, counting down.
TTTTAATTGGGCCTTCTTTGAGCAGAGTTGTTTGCACTGCTGTAGGAACAAGTGCAATACAATGGGGTATCCAATGTGCCCGTGCTCCGGGCAGACACCGACATTCCACCTGCTTCTGAATATTGACATGGGAATCTGGATATGTAAAAATATATTTACATTTAAGCTTTTTTCCAAAGTGAAACACAGAAGATGGAATGTAACACAGCAGAAACGAATTAGTTGCACAAATGTCAGAAGGGGAGACGTCTGAGATTCTGTGCTATAATTTATCTTCTTAAGAGGGTATGCTGAAAAACCAGGTTCCTCTGGTCAATTCAGGAGAGTGACTATTCTAAAGCTGCTATTATCACAAGATGGGACAGCTTAAGCAAAGGGGGACACTCCTGCTAAGAGAAACACTCCCAGATTCGCACTGCAAATAGGACAGAGATGACTGAAAGGAGGCTGCCTTTGAACATAACCTGCCAGCACTGATGAGTTGGTACTGACTGGTCAGGGCTGGGACTTCCCAATGGAGCCCTGCAGCCCACCTTTGTCTAAAGCCCTACTGATTTAAAACTGAGACAGTTTAAAAATATTTAATTCACTAAAGATAATAAACCCACCCTGGCTGGTGTGGCTCAGTGGTTAGGGTGTTGGCCTGTGCCCTGGAGGGTCGTGGATTAGACTCCCAGACAAGGGCATGTACCTGGGTTTCAGGTTCAATTCCCAGCCTGGTTGGGCGCGGGAAGGAGGCAACCAATCAATGTGTCTCTCTCACAATGATGTTTCTTTTTCTCCTCTTTCCCTCCCGCTACCCCCTCTCCCACTCTCTCTATAAATTAGTGGGGGAAAATATCCATGGGTGAGGATGAACAACAACAACAAAAAAATATAATAAACCCACTATGAGTTAACAAGAAAATGTATTTTTAATGGAAAAACCCTTCTATTTCCCCTAAGTTTAATGAGAAGGGTGGCATTATTTTATATTTTTGAAATCTCTTTAATACTTGGTTTAACAGAAAACAGCTGGATTATCTTATCTGCTTCTGCATTTGACCTGTTGTGATATACTGTTTTGGTTGAAGCATATGAAGAACTACCAGCCTCAGAGAGATAAGTTTAGAAGAGGGAGGTATACTTTCAACACTTCTTTGCAAACATTCCTCTTTGATATCATACTAAACTTGATAAATGGTAGTTTCTTAAAGATTACTTGTAATGTGGAATCTAAAACCACATTAATAAACTTATATTCTGTTACATTAAAATCCATTGGTCTGTTTTGCACTTTGAATGCATCTTTTATGCTTGCATGATTTTGTAACATCATGCAGTAGTCTGGAAGATACTGGTTCACTGAGTTATGCAGGTCTTCCAAATATTGGCACATTTCATTATACAATATTAAAAAATTCACATTCATTGATATCACCCACTGATCTCATCAGAAAAGCAAGCATTGAGAAACCAACCTCATAGTGCTACATACAAGTTTCCTAAAATTCTAACTATCACCTGAAAGCTTGGATTTCATCACTGGCACCAAAGTGACAGGCTCACTTCCTTCATTTTCAAGAAAATGTCTGCCAAATACCCAGATTTGAACAACCATAGCCTGTAAGTTGTTCTTTCAAGTAGAAATTGTGTTCCATGAAATAAATGGCTAGTTCAGCTTGCAACTCCAACAATTATACACGGTTTTCCATGGACAAGTTTTCTATTCCCATACGCAGCAGAAGTGCTTATGGTATATCATGATTTCCTCAGGGTTGCAAAACACTATGTGTTGCCACAAAATAGTTGCATATTGCTGAGTTCTGGACTGCTTTCTAATAGTTTTTGTTTCATTTTTGGTCAACTCTTGTCAGTTTTCCCTTCCCACTGTCTATTAAGTTCTGTCATTCTTCCTTCTCTCTTCTAATTTTCTGCATTTAATATTGTTCAGAAGAAAACCAAATTACCAAGTATGGCTGAAAATTTGTTAAAAGCCTTTATAGACTCTGAGTCAGAGACAGGGATACTCTTCCATAAAAAAAAAAAATCAGTTTACGTGCCTTGACTTCATGTCAGTGGCAGAGAGAAAAATGTAAAGCTCTACTATCATATATAACTTTGGATAAGTTATGTAACTTCTTTGAGCCCTGATTCCTTGTTTATAAAATGGGGATAATATCTGCCTCATGGAGCTGTTGCCAGAATAAAGAACAATCCTAGAACTCTATAACAAATGTATATAATACCCCATAGAGTTGTTGCAAGAAGCAGTGTACACAGTACTTGGGACACTGCTGAGCACATGCAGGTCCCTTTTATCTTTTACCTCCATTCTCTGAGACAAGCACACTTATTCTGTAAAGGGTCAGAGAGTATTTTAGGCTTTGCAAGCCAAGAGGCAAAATTAAAGATATTTTATAGATACTTATATAGCTAGAGAGAAAACAAAATTTCACATTTTTTGATTAACAAAATTAAAAATGTTATAATCAAATGCATTTTGGGGAGTAATACAGGTCTACTAATGAGAAGGATAGACTTTTCTTTGTGGGGCAAGAGATATTTCACTAAAATGGAATTCAAAATTGGTGTTCTCTATCATCAAATCAATCGCAAGTTTTCACCTGTAAAAAATCATTCTTAGCTCACAGGTCATACAAAAACAGGTGGTGGGCTAGACTGACCCTATAAACCAGAGTTTGCCAGTCCCCGCTGAAGAAGTCTCTCTTGCTTATTTCCTTTTTCTTGGTTCATTCCATACAGTTGCCAATGGTGACATTTTGAGTGCTCTTAATTTCTTTGTGTAGATCTGCATTTCTATCTGGTATTTTCCCCCCTCTAGTCTTTTTAACATTTCTTGTAGTAAAGGTTTAATGGCAACAAATTCTTTCATTTTTTGAATGTCTGAAAATGTCTTTATTTCACAAGAATGTTTTCAGTGAATATAAAATTCTAGGTTGACAGATTTTCTTTTAAGCATTTTAGAGATGTCACTCCATTGTCTTCTGGATTGTATTATTTATGACGAGAAGTCAGCAATCATTCTTATCTTGGTTTCTCTGGCCACTTTTAAGATTTTTCTCTTTATCATTGGTTTTCAGCAATTTGATTACAAGGTGCCTTGATGTGGTTTTCTCTGTATTTATCCTGTTTAGCCTTCACTGGGCTTCCAAGATTAGCGAATTGATATTTTTAATTAAATCTGGAAAAGTTTTCTCTTCCATCCCTGAGACTCCAATTACCTATATGTTAGAACAGCTGATGTTATTCCACAGTCTCTGTTCTTTTCACCCATTTTTTTCTCTGTGTGCTTCAGTTTGAATAGTTTCTACTGTCCTGTCTTAAAGTTCACTGATTGTGTAGGCAGATTCTGAAATGGCTCCCAATGATCCCGCCTCCTGCTTTTCATACCCTTGTGTAATCTTATTTGTGGGCTAGACCTAGACTTGCTTCTTCTTTTTTTTTCCTATGTGGGATGGTTGATCATGAGCCTGCAGGGAGCAAGTTGACCCCAGACTTCTCTCCAAGTCCACATTTCTTTGCCTCCAATTCGTACGAGTCCAAAGACAGGGAACCACAGACGTGCCTCTGTAGGAGGGTTAGAGACTTACTTCTGATGAATAAAATACAGCAGAAGTGTTGGGATGTTACTTCTGAGCCTAGGTTGTAAACAACTGTGACTTCTTCCTTGCTAGTACTCTCTTGTTCTTGGCTACTTTGGTGAAGCCAGCTGTTTGCCACCTTATAAACTTCCCTACAGAAGGGCCCATGTGATAAAGAACTAAGGATGTTCACAGGAAAATAAACTGTCAGCAACCACTCAGTGAGCTTGGAAGCAGATCCTGCCCTAACTGAACCTTGAGATGACTGTGGCCCTGAACGACACCTTGATTACAGTCTTTTGAGAGACCCTGAATTAGAGGACCCAGTTAAGCTGTGCTGGATTCCTGACCACAAAACTGTGAGATAATAAATGTTATTGTTGTTTTATGTCACAAATTTTTGGAGCAATTTATTATGCCATAATAGATAACACACTGACCTATTAAAATTAATATTCCTAATCTGCTCCTATCAGTGAGTTTTTTTATTCAGGTATTGTATTTCTCAGCTCTAGAATTTCCATTTGGTTCTTTTTTAATAGTTTCCATTTTTCTTCTTTTTGAGTTGTTTTTCTTTAAATCTTTGAACACATTTATAAATTGCTACTTTAAAGTACATTAGGTCATTGAATAACATCGTTTTATTCAACACTGTTTCATTAACGTTGATGAGAAAAAGATAGTGATTCCCGTCTGGGGACACTGTCTGTGTGGAGTCTGCATGTTCTCCCCATGTCTGCACAGGTTTTCTCCAGGTACACTGCTTTCCTCCTACATCTGAAAGATGTGTACATTAGGCTAATTAGTGTGTCTAAATTGTCTCAGTATGGGGGTGTGTGAGTGTGCCCTGCAACAGAAGGGCATCCTGTCCAGGGTTGGTTTCCGCCTTGAGCCCTGAGCTGCCAGGATAGGATCTGGCCACCTGAATGCCTGAACTGGAATAAACAGATTGGAAAATAATTACCTTTTTATTAATCTTTCTTAAATGTATGTAAAATTCACATTTACTTCAATGTTTAAAATTAAAACTGTTTTGGGTCTTTATTAAAAGTTTGGTTATGTTTTTGTAACCAGAAATATGCTACAGGAACTGAAAGCTTGTTTATATCAATTAGTCTATGGTAAAACTAGCTTCATTATGCATCATTTTGCTTAAAGTTGCAGTTTCCAAGAACCTACTGACAACATTAATTGAAGACTTACTGTACTTATCTGCTAATTCTATCATCTCTGCTCTTTCTGGCTGTTCTATTGATTGATTTTTTTCCTGGTTACAGGGCACATTTTCCTGTTTGTCTAGTAATTTTTGATTGAATGCTGGACATTATAAACATTACATTGTGGGGTGTCTGCATTTTGTTGTCATCCTTTAAAAAATATTGGGCTTTGCCCAGCCGATGTGGCTCAGTGACTGAGCATCGACCCATGCACCAAGAGGTCGCCGGTTCAATTCCTGGTCAGGGCACATCCCCAGATTGTGGGGCCAATCCCCAGTAGGGGGCACGCAGGAGGTGGCCTATCAATGTTCTCTCTCATCGATGTTTCTATCTCTCTCTCCTTCTCCCTTCCTCTCTCTCTCTAAAATCAATAAAAAAGGAAAAAAAGAAAAAAAAAAAGAATATTGGGCTTTGTTCTGGCAGGCAGTTAATTTACTTCTAGGATCAGCCTGCTCCTTTCTTTTTTTTTTTTTTTTATCCTCACCTGAGGACATTTTTCCATTTTTTGTTCAGCTGGGTGGGAGGGAGAGAGAGAGAGAGAAACATCGACATGAAAGGGACACATCGAGTGGCTGCCACCCGCATGACCAACCAGGGCTGGGGACAAACTGCAACCGAGGTACATGCCCTTAGCGGGAACCGAACCCGGGTCTCTCTGTACCGCAGGCGGACACTCTAACAGCTGAGCCAAACCGGCCAGGGCAGTCTGCTCCTTTCAAGACTCCCTTGAAAGCTTTATTAGGCAAAGATTACAGCAGTCTTTAATACAGGGCTAGTTTAGCCATACTCCTAAGATGTGGCCTTTCTGAAGTCACTATTAAATGCCCTGGATGCTCCCCTCTAAACATGCACAGCTTAGTACACAGCAAAAGATTTAAGGGCCTTTTTCTGGAGCTCTTTTTCAGTGTAGCTCCCTCCTCTCCATATTTTATTTGGCAAATGTCTGCTTCTCAGCTCACTGAGACTGCTATACTCTCCTTGGGAAACTCTGGAAGAAAGCTGAAGTGATAGTAGGTCTCACCTCATTTGTTTCCCTTCTCTCAGGGCTCATAGTCTTGTGCTGCCTGTTTTCCAGCGTCTGAAAACAGTTTCTTTTATTTTGTGCAGTTTTCCAGTCATTTATGATAGAAGGGCTAATCTGTTAGCAGTTATCCTGTCTTGGAAGTAGCCTATGGGAGTCTTGTAAGCAATATACATTTTGATTTTAATGAAAGAATGGCTACTTTTTCCATGTCTATAAGAATAACTTAAAATCTAAGCACTCCATTTATTTATTATGAAAACATAATTTGGAGCTTGGCAGGAGGCAATGGAAACAGATTTTCCCCATCATTTATCCAGCTGAGATATCGTTCACACAGAGTTTTTCAGTAGAAAACAGTCCCTGCCCTTACCCTTTTGTCAATTAGTATCTCTTCTGACGTTAAAATCAAGGCAGAAAGAATTTGAAGTAATACAAATCTAGAAAAATGCGTATGTATGCAAATTTTCCATTATAACTAGATAACTGTTTTGTTATTATGGGTCTATAGGCTCAGTCAACAATTAAGGGAAAACTTAATAGTAAAAAGAATGCTTTTCTCAAGGAGGAATAAAAGTTGATACCCCAAAAATATTTTCTATTTTAACAAATAGCAATATTTCATTCAAGGTAAGTACATTCTTTCTTTTTTAATTAATTAAGTCCTATGGAAAAATAAAGAAAGTTTACAGGAAATGTAAGAAAACCCACTAGTCAATTTTGATCACAAACACAGACATTCTTACATGTTACGTAGTTAGCAAACATGCCCACAACAACCCCTATGAGCAACTGTAGTACCTGATAATGAATACAGGAGGTGAGATGTTCTTATCATCTGTATGGGGCTCAGAGAAGACTCTCCTGCCTTCTAAATTCAGAGTGTTGACCCTTGCAGAGACTACACACTGTACCAAAACACCTCTTTCCCAGGAACTACGGAGACAAGCACACTGGTCCCATCTATCATATGCTGAGGGTAAATAGCAAGAGTAGGTTAAGAACAGGATGCTGGGTTTGCCTTTCCACCACAACCTTGAGAAGTTCTCCATCGTGCCTCCACATTTCTTTGTTGAATGCCTCACTTGCTCTTGGCCAATTCCAAACTCCAGAAGCAACTTTTAAATGCTCAAAATGCCCAGGCAGAGTTAGAGAGTCACTGGGCACTGACTGTAGCCCCCAGACAGAAGCTGCTGAATTTCTGGAGGAAGCAGCTGGGAGCATACATAGGCATGCCCAATGCAAATGTCAGGTGTCAGTTAATGACCAGGTCAATGACACACATGCTGGGTTGGTTCCCACGGGCTAAGTTTTCAGGGGCCTGGTCAATGTTATCTAGCCCCAGAGAAATGTTCCCTGAAACACAGAGATGGCCTATTTAACAGCAGATTACAGCTTGAGGTTACTGGAAACCAAACTGAGTAAAAAACTCAAGAATGCAGCCTAGTATTAGATGATGCAAGTTGGCCCCATGCTTAGAGCTTTTATCCTGTGGCACACTCCAGGTCTTTTCCTCCCATACACTTGGAAAAATTAAGGTGCTCTCCCTGGTTGCCTAAACCCATATCCCGGCAGCTCCCTTGTTTTGGAAGAAGATGATAAATAAATCAAAATGCACTAAGCAGCACTTCCACAGGCACTCGCCTCCTTCACTGAACGTGCACCTCATCAATCACACTATTGTCTGCTTGAAAGGCGAGCCTTGTAAATGTCATATCCACTCAGGCCCAAGGAGAGGCGCATCCAAATGCAGCAAGGAGTTTTAATTGGATAGTGTAATTAAACTAAAAAACCCCAGCAGACTCCCTTTGACAGGATAGATGAAGACCCCTTTTAATAGGGCTAGGAAACATATCTGTTAAAAGGATGAGGCACTGCCTGCTCCTGATTGTGCTCCAGAGTACTCTTATGAAAAGGCAATTCAATAACTGGGGCATTTAATATGTTAGAGTCCATTGTGCTCTGTAATCGAGCAGTACTTACCGTATTTGATCTGGAACTTACGAAATAAGTCCTTGTCAGAGAATAAAAACACAACATAGCTTGTCTACCTAACATTAGAAGTGTCTGCATGTCCTGGGAATCAACAGAGCCTGAGGATGGGCTGTAGCCTCTCTGGGCTTCAGGTCCATGTGAGCATAAATGCATGTGCCCTACTTACTGGGGCCTACAGAACACCGCCATGTGCATGGCCAGCCAGCCAGCCACACACCTCGGGTGCAGCTCTTTCATTCAGCAGTGGCCAACATCACCCTCATTTCCCTTTTACATATTCTCCTGAGAATTTAAAGAATATGACAAAATTCCTGGGTACCTCCTCCTTTAGGAACTGGAATACCTGTCACATTAGTGTGTGTGTGTGTGTATGTGTGTGTGTGTGTGTGTGTGTGTGTTTTCTCTGCTAGAACTACCCTTGTCAAATAGGGAGGAAAGAAATCAGGTGGTCAGAAGATTCAATGCATGGGGCTAGGGTGTACCTAAGTCAATTTCAGTAACAAAACAGTCTTTCTGCCACTCTTTGTTGAGAGAGGGGGTGGGGGATGCACACACAGGTACATTCAGACACACACACACACACTAGGGGCCTGCAGCTCCACAAGCAAGGTGACAGAATTAGTGAGAACACAAGGCTATCTTATAAGCAGACCATGACAATCCCTTTCAGATGGCATGCTAATGTCCCAAGGTCAAGGTTAGAGAACGCAGCATCTGGGTAGGTCAAGGGAACCTCTGAGCTGGGGTTCAGGTGGGGTACACAGGCAAGATTTCAGACTTCCCCATCTACAGTTTTTAAAAAACAAACATTTAGCTTTATTTACAAAAACCTTCAAGTCAGTTTGCCTGAGCTCTCAGACTGATTTTTCTTTTTTAAGGATGGTAAAGGGTTTGGCAACTGCTTTTACTCCCCCATAAAGCTTCTTGCAAACCTCTGTTTGTAAACCTTTGAATACTGTTAATACTAGTTTTTTTACTGTAAGTTTATGAACCTATTAAGGACATATAAGTAGATGCTTATAATCTATGAAAACTGGATGCTGATTAAAAGATCAAATATCTTAAGGTTTAAATGAAAACTACATAAAAGCATTTTAGCCATCAATTTGGCTATCACTTCTGGCCACTATGAATTCTGCTGGAAAAGCTATTTTCGTGCAGATGTGGAATTCAATGGGAAAGACTGACTCGTGTACCAACATCAATCAAAATGTCGACTTCCCTGTCAGCTCTCAACAGTAAGGCAGGTTCAAAGGTCACAGGATAAAGAAAAAGCCAAGCTCTGGTTCAGCTCTAATATCTCCTTGGTAGAAGTCTTGCAAAAGTACCCCCTTCTGTATTAGCCTTGCTTTCATTAATCTTCTTGCCATCTTCTTTAACTAGTCATGCAGAACCGCTCGATAGCGAGACGTATAATGGGGAAGGCCCTGTGCCTATTACCGCGTTAACATTCTCTTAAGCCCCAGTGCAACAATGGAATGGGAAGGCACAGGAAATCTGCAACTGCAGGGTGCAGTGCAGGCAATTCAATTACAGCCCGGGCTTACCTATGTAATTCTGACCTATAAAACACAAGAGCCTTTGTGTCTAACTGGCTCGGCCATTAAGGTTCCTGAAGATCACAACAATGCTGATCTTTTCTATTTAAGCTAAATCAATGTGGACAAATCATTATTCAGGAGCTTTAATTTAATTAGTAAATTAAATACACTACTTTACAGATCTTGTCAAGTACTTATGAAAAGAAAGATTCATTTAAGCAGGAGGTCACCAATAAGCCCAGCTAATTTAACTCACAACCTTAACTGAATCTCATTGCAAATATTCAGTAGGTTCTATTCACGAGGCGGGCTTAACAGTCTCCTGCAGTTGTGGTTAACTCATAATCCCAGAGTTCCTACCCTGTATCCAAACAGTGTTTTGGACAAAAACAAACCCTAAACCAACAATCCCCCACCAACATAACCAGTATCAACAGAATCAGATTTCCTTTAAATTATACTATTGCAAGAGAATGTAATCAGGTTACCTCTATTATGTTGCTTCCTTAAGATTTTATATTATCTATACTTAATTGAGATACAGAGCTCTTTTCAGCTATAAAGACGACAGCTACTTTATTAAGGTTTAAATCTGATTTCTTAATGACAGGCTGCTTCCTTTAAAGATTCTAAACCTGCACAACCTTCTTATGATAAAAGCAGACCTGGCATGGCTGAGTCTGGTCCTTCATTTAAATACAGCTGAGAGTCTCTGATGGGTGCTAGTTTCACAGAAAGGTCCCTGGCTTTTGTTTCAGTGTTGGAATTCTAGGTTAGCACTTAAAAAGAGAGCCCACTACATTCAAAGTCTATGTCTAGACCTGTATAATGATAATTATTTTTCTAAGATAATTTAATCATGGTAGCTTCTGCTATGGAAACATTCTCTTCTCCTATGTGCCATACACATCTTTGTTCAGTTAAAAGGAATTAAAATCAATTCATCTTTTAGAGGTTTGTGACATCCTTCAGAATAGCAAAAGATATCCTAAGGAGTGGCAAAACCAGACTGAGAAATCACTAATTTGAATAATAATGGCAGCATATACTTTTTTTTTTTTTTAAATCTAGAAAGGCAGAATTTATTCTTAATTTCTCAGGGCTTCTGATACTCAGATTTTCTCAACTCTTATAAGAGTCAATATTTATATGTCCAGTTTTCTTTTTAAGGCATGTATCTATTTAGTCTCTAAGTTCCAGGTTTTTAAACACTTACAGGGAAGAACACTAACCCTTCCCTCTGAGAACAGGCCGATGAGGGAGAAATCAGGGGAAGGAAAGGGCCACTGAGCTGTTCTCTATGGAGCTGGCTTCACAGCCTGGGCCTTCCTGATTCCACAATGTAGGTAATTCTGCGTTCACTGCAGGCGTGCTGATGCTCGGTCCCTTTGCCAAGTCAGCTATTCACATACTTTCTGGATATGGCATCAATTAAACTTGAGTCGTGTTCCTTATGACGACCACATTAATGGTTTGACAGCAGCTTTCTCAATAAACACTGCAAACTGGCTATATTTGAAGGTTTTTAAAACCATTTCTTTTTTGTTAAAAATTCTGACAAACATGTCTCAAGTAAGACCAGGAACAACTTCATTATCCTCCCAACACTTAATGCCTTTTTGTAAAGAAAGCTGTTTAATAACATGTTCGCTCTGTTTTCACAACTAAATTATTTCAGTTGGTCACACGTTCCAGTCTTCAGCAAGACACTTGTGTTACGAGAGATAAAAACATGAAAAAGGAAATATATTGCAGAAATCAAAAACCTTATCTACTTCTAGACTCTCTCTCTTTGCCATAATTCATTCAAGAAGGCCCCAAGAATAATTTTTGATGTAAACTCAGCTACAAACATACATCACTATGCTGATAAAAATCACAGGCTAAACTTATGAAATATAGTGACTTTCATTTCTTTAGTGCTGTTAAAATAACTTTTTTCTAAGGTTCAACAGACACAAAAGATAAAAAGGGTTACCATTAATCCTTTAAAAAAAGCAGCAGCAGCAGCTCAGTAGATTAATTCTGTGGTCTGATGATGGTCTTGAAGATGAACTTTTTATAGATTAACTCATTGAATTAATTTGATGAAGATACTGGAAATCATAAAAAAACCCAGCATCAAGCCGATTAATTTAATACATCTTTGTTTGGGCACTTTACAACATAAATTGTGTTGAATAACTTTGGGTTTCTAAATTCTGGCCTCATGAGATTCAATTTCAAGACAGCAAACATTCACTGAGGACACCACTGCAGTCACTGTGCTAGAGACCAAGGATACAGAAACCAGGTCCTGGGTCAATCAGTTCAGCATGGAGATGGGGTGGGAGAGAAGGGCTGACCCCAAATAGATAAATACAGCACGGTGTGGGAGGTGCTTTAACAGCAGTGTGTGCAAACTCCTGGGGGCAAAGTTACAGAGGGAGAGCCTGCCATTTCAGCTGGATCTTGAAGAATGAGTGGGCTGGGCACGAGGAGATGGAGGTGTCCATGAGTTAGAGGGCCAGGTTGGAGGTATATTCCAGGCAGTGTGGAACAGCAGAAGCACAGAATTTCAGGAGTGTTGTGTGCAAGTAGTTCACAGTGATCACAGCCAAGTTCAGGATGGGAAGTTATGGGCCATAAGCCTGGAGTGGTTAATGTCTGTAAAGGCTATGCTAAGGAGTCTGAATTTTATTCTGCAAGCCTGTAACTTTCAAGAATTTTTTTTTAAAAGCGATTTGGACTATAAGGAAGCAAAAAACACCCAATCAGAACAGCAGAAAAGAAAAAAGAATCCAAAAAATGAGGACAGTTGCCTCTGGGACAACTTCAAGCATACTAACATTTACATCATGGGGGTGCTGGAAGGAGAAGAGAGCAAGAAATTGAAAACCTATTTGAAAAAAAAAGACAGAAAACTTCCCTAACCTGGCGAAGGAAGAAGACATACAAGCCCAGGAAGCGCAGAGAGCTCCTAACAAGATGAACCCAAAGCGGCCCATACCAAGACACATCATAATCAAAATGCAAAAGGTTAAAGATAGCCCTGGCCAGTGTGGCTCAGTGGTTAGAATGTTGGCCTGCGCATGGAAGGGTCGGTCGCAGGTTTGATTCCTGGTCAAGATGTGCCATACACATCTTGTACCTGGGTTGCAGGTTTGATCCCCAGTTGGAGATCGATGTGTCTCTCTCACATCGATGTTTCTCTCTCTCTCTCTCTCTCTCTCTCTGCCCCTCTTTTCCTCCCTTCTACTCTCTCTAATAATCAATGGAAAAAATGGGTGAGGATTTAAAAAAAAAAGGTTAAAGACAAAGAGAGAATCTTAAAAGCAGCAAGAGAAAAGCAGTTAAACCTGGCCGGTGTGGCTCAGCAGACTGAGCGCTGGCCCATGGACTGAGAGGTCCCAGTTCAATTCCCAGTCAGGGCAGTTGGGGGTTGGGGGAGGCGTGCAGGAGGCAGTCGATCGATGTTTCCCTCTCACATTGATGTTTCTATCTCTCTCTCCCTTCCTCTCTCTCTAAAAAATCAATAAAAACATAGTTTATTAAAAAAAAAAAGAAAAGCCCTGGCCGGTTTGGCTCAGCGGTTAGAACGTCGGCCTGCGGTCCAGAGAGACCCAGGTTCGGTTCCCGCTGGGGGCGCGTACCTCGGTTGCAGTTTGTCCCCGGCCCTGGTTGGTCGTGCGGGTGGCAGCCACTCGATGTGTCCCTTTCACGTCGATGTTTCTCTCTCTCTCTCTCTTCCTCTCTCTCCCTCCCACTCTATCTGAACAAAAAGTGAAAAAATGTCCTCGGGTGAGGATTAAAAGAAAAAAAAGAAAAGAAAAGCAATTAGGCCTGGCTGGAGTGGCTCAGTTGGTCGAGCACTGTCCCATGCACCAAAAGCTTGCTGGTTCAATTCCTGGTCAGGGCATGTACCTGGGTTGTGGGTTTGATCCCCAGTTGGGTAGCTTACAGAAAGCAACTGATTGGTTTTTCTCTCACATTGATGTTTCTCTCTCTCTCTCCCTCTCCCCTCCTCTCTCTAAGCATATCCTCACTCAGGTAAGAATTTAAAAAAAGAAAAGCAGTTATCTACAAGGACGCTCCCGTAAGACTGTCAGCTGATTTCTCAACAGAAACTGTGCAGGCCAGAAGGGACTGGCAAGAAATATTCAAACTGAAGAAAAGCAAGGACCTACAACCAAGATTACTCTACCCAGAAAAGCTATCATTTAGAATGCAAAGACATATAAAGAGCTTCCAGACGAGAAAAAACTAAAGGAGTTTATCACTACCAAACCAGTATTACATGAAATGTTAAGGTCTTCTTTAAGAAGAATTAAAAAAAAAAAAAAAAAGATAAAAAATATGAATAAAATGGTGAATAAAATATGAATAAAATACACATCTATCAACAATAGAATCTTAAAACCAAAATGAACGAACAAGCAGAGTAGAAACATACAGAGAACATTTTGATGGTTGCCAGGTGGAAGAGGGGTTGGGGAGATGGGTGAAAAAGGTGAACAGATTAAGAAGTAAAGTACAGCATAGGGAATATAGTCAATAATATTCCAATAACTACGTATGGTGTCAGACGGGTATAAGATTTATTGGGATGATCACTTAGTAAGTTATATAATGTCTAATCACTAGGGTATACACCTGAAACTAATATAACATTTTATGTCAACTGTAATTAAAAAACAAAAAAATGACTCAAAATTGTATTTTTCATTTATTTTCTTAATCCTCACCTGAGGATATTTTTCTGTTCATCATCAGATAGAGTGGGAGGGAGGGAGAGGGAGGGAAGGAAGGGGAGAGAGAAACATCAATGCGAGAAAGACACACAGACTGGTTGCCTCCCACACGATCCAACCAGGGCAACTGAGGTATGTGCCCTTGACCTTGCCCGGAATCAAACCTGCAACTCATTGGTCCAGAGGCCGATGCTCTAACCACTGAGCAAAACCAACCAGGGCTCAAAAATTTATTTTTTATCAGTTGACTTTTTAAAAAATATTTTTTTTCTTTATTGATTTTAGAGAGAGAGGAAGAGAGAGGGAGAGAGAGAAACATCGACGAGAGAGAACATCGATTGGCCGCCTCCTGCATGCCCCCCCTGGGGATTTGGCCCACAACCTGGGCATGTGACCTGACTGGGAATTGAACCAGCGACCTCTTGGTGCATGGGTCGATGCTCAACCAGTGAACCACACCGGCTGGGCTATCAGTTGACTTTTTAAGCAGAATCCCCAACTATAAAAAAGTAGAGCTCCTTTGGTTGAAAGGGAGGCCTTATGCCCAATTCTGCACCCCCCCCCCCACACACACACAAGCGTGAGCATGCCCCTGAGGTCCCCTGAGAACCTAGAGCTCTGAGGAAGATGGTCTGAAAAGCACTGCGGCAGAGGCCAGGGGCTTAGGAAGTGTTTTACTGGGGCAGTGTGCTTCTTTGTTCAGGAAAGCGTCTTAATTTCTAGATCTCTGGACCCAGAGTGAGAGAGGAGGGAACCTCTGTAAGACCCATAAGTGCAGTTTCACACAGAACCATCCAGTAAGTCTGAAAAGAAGACAAAAGATTCTCTTGCTGGAGTGTCAATAATGAAATGGTAGGGCTGAAATGGTCTGTTCTGCACCCGAAGGCTTGGAACTTGGCCTCACACACAGAGACGTACTTACTTCTTGACTGACTGATCCCAAGAGGCAACTGAGAGCTGGTGGCCGGGCATCTTTTCCTCATTCCCCACTAGCGGGTGTTACGACCTTCAGGGCCTGAACCACAGCCTGCCTTGGCACAGTGAGTGTCTTGAGGTGAGTGTAAGGGAAATCTGAATACTGTTTCCAGTTCTTTCCCTAACCTTCCCACTCCAGCTTATCCCTCTATGCAACACACATGTGATTGTCTTACATTTCTCAGGCATATGAAGAATTTATAAAATGCTACTTTTCAAAGCATCCTGAGTTCTTGGGAAGAAAAATGCTAGAACAATGACATCTTTATTGGCCGACAAGCTGGGGTGAGAGGGATTGGGAAGATGTTTATTTAAAGGCAGAGGGAACCTGGCAGCCCTGGGGCAAGGGCCTCAGAGCAGCAGGCAATATGCTCAGCAGAGTTGAGGCCTCACAGGGCTGACAGGATGGTGGGAAGGGGGATGGGTCTGGCCTTCCTCCTTCCCCCCATACCACTAAGTTCTCCCTTTTCCCCAAGTTGTAGGCCGATGAATTGAAAGGAGGAGACTGCAGCCCAGCACAGCTGGAACTGACAGAACAGTGGAATGTTCACCTGTGAATGAGGCACGTGGCATGTGCCCAGGCTGCAGGCCCCCGTCAGGCACTCTGCTCTTTAGGCCCCCGTTTTGTCAGTATTAGCTCAAAAACTGGAACCATATTATAAACACTTGCTGGCCTTTACATCTCTTATCATTCCTTATAACATTTGTTTTCAAATTTAGTGGACAATGGAAAAAAGGGGATTAATAAAAATTAGATGCTCAAGCTGTACTCCAATTTACTGAATCGGAACCTACTGGGGTGGGCCGTGGGAAATTGCGTTTTAAATAAACTACACAGGCGATGCTGATATGGACCAGACTTTGAGAACCACTGTCTCATTGCCTTCTCCAGGCAACTAACAAAACATTATAGTACATTTTAAACTTTCTGTGGAGGAATTTCAGTGTGATCTGTGTCCTTTCTGTCCCTCGATGGTACTGAGTCCTAAAAATGATTAATCTAACTCCTACACTAACTGCAAAAATATAATATGCCAAAATATACAACCAGACTGCATCTACTTTCGTAACTTAGGCGGAGGATGGCCAACCCGCAGCGATTTCTTCTGCAGAACCAGGCAGGAGCTTAATTATGAGCTGGTAGGTCATGCAACTGCCAATAATCTGGAGGGTGTTGACACTTCAGCATGATGGATATCTAAATCTAGTCTTCAGCTGACAAAGGAAATCCCCCAACTTCCCTCAACCTGGCAAGGAAGGAAGGCAAGTCCAGGTGTAACTGGCCAAGTCCCCCAGAAGTGAAGAGAAAGTGAGCACAAAGTGAAAGGAGTGCTCTGGTGACTACAAATTCTCAGCAGGAACTTGCCCCTCCTCCCACTGCCCTCAGGGCGAGGCTACTGGGGTCAGGAGCTGGGAGGTTCTTTGCTGCCATCAAGACTGAGCAGGAGGGGGACCCACGTCAGGCTCTGGGCACCATAATACAATCCCATTTGATTAAAAGAAATTTCTGGTAATGAATTAAACAGACCCAAGGAAAAAAGGACACGGTGGTAATATATTCTCTTGGCACCCAGCACACAGAGGGGAAGAGGGGGAGAGAGAAAGGAGACATAAATAAAAGGGACTACTCACTGGGGCTTTTTTCTTCAGCAAGGTCACAGGCACAGAGCAGGTCAGAATCGATTGAGATAGGTTTCTGCTTAATCCAAAACTTAGTGCTGGCTTTCTGATTCGTAACAGGGTCTATCTCGACTTTGTCTCCAGAGATACCTGTAAGGCCGAGGGGAGGACAAAAAAAGAAGCCACAAGTGGAAGGTGTAAGTGATTTCAGTTTTATCATTTGACCTGCTTTGTAAATCATAAATTGGATGAACATGAACTCTTTTTTAGGGCTCTGGGCAATGTCATGGGCTTAAGACCTACATAAGGAGACTCCAAATGGCGCACATAAGTTGCAGTCTGGTTTCCTGGGTGGGTGAGGTGAGGGGGTGAAAAACCAAAAACTATATAAAAAGGTATTAAGAAATATGTCTTTTTGCCCTGGCTGGTTTGGCTCAGTGGTTGGAGTGTTGGCCTTCGGACCAAAGGGTTGCACGTTCGATTCTGGTCAAGGGCATGTACCTCGGTTGCAACTCGATACCTGGCCCTGTTTGGGGTCGTGCAGGAGGCAACCAATCGATGTGTCTCTCTTGCATCGATGTTTCTCTCTTTCTCTCTCCCTCCCTCCCACACTATCTGAAAATCAATGGAAAAATATCCTCGGGTGAGGATTTGGAAAAAAAAAAAAAAAAAGAAATATGCCTTCTTGGATATAACACAGAGCTTACCTACATGTGCTAATCTTACATTACCTTTATATTAGAATTAAATAAACTACAGGGTTCATTTAAAAACCAATTATGATCAGTGGTCTTTTTTTTTTTTTAATCCTCACCTGAGGATGAGGATGAGGATGTGTGTGTGTATGTGTGTGTGTGTATATGTGTGAGTGTATATATATTGATTTTAGAGGGAGAGGAAGGGGGAGAGGGAGAGAGAGAAACATGGATGTTTCTTATGTGCGAGAGAAACAATGACTGGTTGCCTCCCGTACACACCTCGACCAGGGATTGAACCCACAACCTAGGTATGTGCCCTAATTGGGAAGCCAACCCAAAACCTTTTTGGTGTATGGGATGACACTTGACCAACTGAGCCACCTGGCCGGGCATCAGTTGTCTTTTCTATTGTTGCTTCAGAATAAGATCTGGTTGGAGATCAATCTGCAATATCACCTATGCCCAAATAGCAAAGCTATAAATGAAGAGTTTCTAATCTGGAAAAAAATCTTACAAACTAAAAGCAGGAAAAATCTCTCTTCCCTTTTCTGACATCAGATAATTATCCAAGCTATACTGAAAGAACCCACAGGAGGATCAAACGGTTCTTTCCATAAAGCCTTCCAAGTTTACGTCCTGGAGCCTGGCTTCAGGCTGTGGAGGTCACTGGTCCATGGAGGGAGACACAGCAGTGGGTGTGCGCTTCATGCATCAAAGACTCTACAACAGGGGTCCAGATGTTAAATCCTGGCACTTCGGGTTTCACTCTCAGAACTGTGAAAGACGTGACACAGTGCCCAGGGACTGGGAGCAAAAGTGTCAGAACAAAGGTAGTGCCCAGGACAGAAGGTATCCTGGGATACCTGTGGAAACACACAGCATTGCTCCCCTGGAGTCATCCAGCAGGATTAGCTCAGCCTGACACCCACAATCTAGGCTAGATGTTCTCTTTCTCCTCTTCCGCTGAAAATTGAGGATTTCTGGTTAGGAAGTGAGACAAAAACCTTCAACATGCCTTCCAGAGTGGGCCCCAGATGGAATCTTGAAAGTAATTAATTTTCAGGCCATAGTTTAAAGGTCAGGGTCAAAGTGAAAAGAGCAAAATAAAGTAACGATATTAGAAATAAAACAATCAAATGTACATACTATAACAGAAAAGACAATCAGAGTTAATATATTTCATTCTATGGGTCACCACACTTAGAAAAATTTTAATATAATGCGAGAAAACTTAGTAGGCCAAAAGAAAAAGCAGTTAAAAGAAACAGCTCAATTAAAACAACAACAACTCTCCCCCACCAACCAAATGACCACAGTCTGAGAGCAAATTAAAAAACAAACAAACATATAAACAAAATCTAGTGGTTAGGTCTGCCACACACTCCATTCGGTTCCACTTTATCTTATGAATAAAGAAATCCCAAATACAGTCAGACAAAGGCAGGAGACTACAGACAGACGACAGTGGAGTCTTGTCTGCTATCTTTGGAGGAGAAAATACAGTACGGTTGTTTAACCTTGGTTATTACTCTGTGGTCTTTGGAAAAGACGAACAATTGGTATTTTTTTATTAATCGAATGCTGGAATTTGTCATTAGACATATTTCAGGAACACCATATTTCAATTAGGCATAATGTCATAAGTCCAATCATCGGGTCTAGATGATTTCAGGAGGGTGAGAATGTATCAGGAGACCAATTTTATTACATTTCACTTAAAATAGATTATGACCACCCAGTTACACTCTTCCCTCCAATTTGGTCATTAATTGTTAAAGATCTGGACATTTCTATAGCTCAGGGGAAAGAAGAAAAGTACTTATGCCATGGTTGTTGGTAGCAAGTGTTTTGTTTTGTTCCCCCCCCCCCTTCTGCTTATTTTGACATTTATAAAAGTCAAAATGAACAGAGCAAAATAAATGTGCATATCTCTTCTGTGGAACAGACCCTGCCCACATTTCTTTCTCAGAGAGAGAGAGGGGGGAAAAAAATTCATCGTCAGAAAGACAGGGTTTTTAAATTTTGTTCTATGGCCCTGCAACTCCTGAAGCCGTAGTCAGTCAATATTGTTAATGTACCTTGTTAATTTGATAGGATTTGTCAGGTAACTCCACTGGAAAATTATATAAAACTGTTCCAGATGAAAAGATGATAGTGACATGAATTAAAGTGATAGAACAACAGTGGAATATAAACCAGAAATGACACCCAAAGTGGCTGTTGATTTATTGCCGTACTGAGTTTGGTTCTGGGCTCCCATGTATATTAGTGCTACAAATCTGGGTCCATTTAGCAGAGGGATGCTCATACATACATCACCAGCTCCTGCTCCAAGCCAAGGTCACTCCCCATTGCATCAATCTTTTCAACAGAGCCTACTTCACAAAGCAGGACTTTTGTAACCATCTCAGATGTAACAGACTCTCGTCCTCTTTCATCTTTCTTTTATCATGTAAAGTACACTTTAACTTCTATTATTTTTATCTGCAAATTGCTACTGTATAGTTCATCCATTACGTGCTGTATCTCTACATCAATTGCCTAAGCTCTGTGCAGCCACAAGAACACTTTCCCAATGACACCCTTTCCTGGGGTTACTGTGCAGTCAGAGGAGAACCCCACGTCTGGGGTTTGGGGATGAAGACATGGGGGATAAATGCATTAGGTTCAAGATGGGCAGGCAGGTGGAACACCATTTAAACAATTGGTGTGTTCCAAAAAAGTTGCAAGTAAATCAGATTATTTTCTGAATCAAATCACATTTCCCACTGACTTTTAGTTCCAGAGATACTTTATCTTCATTTTGGATTGATCTGTAATTGGCAGGGGCCCCCAACACTTTAGTTTTAAGTTTCTCTGCCCTGCAGGCTTTCAGTCAAGTAGTTAATGATCTGTAAAACACTTGCCTGCCTAGAGGAGTCACTATTTAAAGGAACCTGTAGGGGAATCTTTCCTGATGGGAAAAATCCTTCTGTACAATTAAATAATCTCATCCTACTTGAGATGTGTGTGAGTCTCAGCTTCTTAAAGCAGGGCACATGGCCCCACAGGACCCTATTTGCTCTTGCTGCAGAAGTGGCAGCCCTCTAATTCTATTCTAGGGGGCCCGGGGCAGGCCATGGCAGGAGCCCAGGTTCCTGAGCACACCCAGACCATATTGCTGAAGAGAGAGCCTGTAGAATCCAGCCTGGAAGCAAACAGAGGTCTTCTTGGTTGGAAGGAGGAGGCAGCCTGGTGGAGAGACCAGTTAGGAGGCTGGTGCCACAGTCCAGGACAGGGCCAAAGAGGGGTGAACATTAACCGGCACCAACCATGGGCTAGCATGCTTAGAAATCCTTTGTATGCATTGATTCAAGTCTCATAACCATATATAGTTAGTTTATCCTTATTTTATAGACGAGGAAACTAAAACACAGGGAGGTTAAGTAACTTGTCCAAGATCACACAGCTAAAAAGTGGCAAAGCTGGAATTTGAGAAAGTCAGGCTATCCGTTTCCAGAGTGTGTCCTCTCAGCCACTACACTATTCTGCAAGAAGTGTGCTAGGTGTTTTACATAACACACCCTAGGAGAGGTGAAGGTGCTTGTCTAAGGCTGGAGAGCTTATACGTGGAAAAGCCATTTCACACCCACACCCGCCGCTTTGCACTGCTCTGCACAGACTCATTTGGTTGAGTCAAGAGGACATAATAAGGATCTGCCCACCAAGTCTTTAGTTTCCTCTCTCATTTTCACCAAGGAACAAATAAATATTCAAATGTGACAATAAATGCACACATGGGAAACTGGAGCGTGAAATCCTATCAATATTCTTTTCGACCACTGAACATGGTTTTGATTTCCTTGGCTAAAGTTTTAATGTGAAGTCACTGAAAGAAAGGCAGAGGCACTCCTCAAAGTGTTGCTGTGCACTATTTTCAAGTAATTAAATCACAAACATACGTCCAAGAAAACAAAGGAAGCTGGCTTTTGTTAAGTTTGTATTTCTCCAATTTAAATGGCCAACAATAGAGGATTAGTTCATCCAACCATGACACAATGTAACACAACCATGAAAAATTATGTGAGAAAAGCTTGGACTTGAGGAAATTCTTATGCTATGTGAAAAGGAACGAAAAAACATTTATAGAAAAGAGATGAAAAGGATAATGCTCCAAACTGGCCAGTGTCCACTCTGGCTGTGGGATTACATCCTTTCCTTTCTATATTTTTCCAAAATAAAAATTTCACCCAAAATAAAACCAAACCTTTTTAAAAGTTGACTTTTTTGGGGTTCTATTTAAGAATTCAGTATGGTTGAATTCTGTAATGGATAATCATGAAAAGTGATCATAACGGAAGGTTATTCCATCTGGCAGTTCTCAAGGACCCAAAAGACTGAGCTGCTGGGAAGGGCTCTATGAGCCGTACTATACCCAACCTGGTGCCACTCTCACAACAGTGCTCGGAGGCTCTATCCTACCAGCAATGACAGGTAAGGAAAAAGAGAGCATGGGCTGGCCCAGAGTGGCTAGGGTCAGCCCCTTCCCTTGGAAACAAGGGAGGCCATTTGTCTCCTTTACCAGGTCTCCTCCCCTCCGCATTTATCCACAGCCATCTGTCATGACCTTTTCATGCTCCCACTTCTGACAGCTTCCAGATACAGTGAGTCCAACTTCACTGGAAGCAAACTATCACACCAACTGTCAGAGGCAGAAAACACCGCCTGATTGCTGTCCTACATCAACGCCGGCATATAAATCCTTCCTTAACAAGACAGCTCAGAATAAACAAAAATGCAACTCTGCTGTATATACAACTCTCTGGGGAAACTATTTGTCCATGGCTTTAGCGTTTACAAGGAGACCTTTGCCTGTTTTAACTAATCATAAGATTTCCATAGAAGGAAATTAGCACTGTATATCCTCTTCTGCTAACACAGATTGGTACCTCATTTGAACAGCCCCTGGGCTGGGTCCTTTGGTGTAGAGACTTATTGAAAGCTTATCACACCTGTCAGGAAGACAGTAGTGCAGAGAGGTTGGGGCAGGGACTTGGAGTCCAAGAGTTCTGAGTTCAAATATATCAGCTTTCCTATTTCCTAACTATGCGACTTTGGTTAAGCTGCTACAAAATGGTGATGATTAACAGTACCGACCTCATGGGCCTGTTGTAAGGGTTAAGTGAAAAAAGACTTGTAAAGTGCTGGGAACAGTGATTAATTCATAGGTAGTGACCCATACTGCTATTTCTCATGACTGTTGTCATCAGGAGTAAGGCACTGGGCTGTGACACCGATCCAGTGAGGAGGGTCAGAACGGTGGAGCTCAGGGAGCTACAGGAGGGATGGGAACAAGAGATCGGCTGGCCCTGGTCTGGGGGGTGAGGAGAATTCTTTCTGGGACCTGCTCTACACCCCAGCCTTGGAGTACCAGGATCCACGACTGTTAAGCTGGAGATACCAATGCCCTCATACCCACAAATCCTTACAATGACCTCCCATCACCAGGTGTCACTGGGGATACTCTCTTCCCAGTGACCCCTAAGAGTTCAAGTTAACATCAGGAGGAACATTCTCACACCTGGAGCTGTGGAAACATTTGTGCTAGGGAACCCGTCTTCTAAGGCCTCTAGTTTCCTAGTGTCCCAGAGGAGCATGCTTGACTCTCCGGAGGCAGCACCTCTCATGAGACACACTTAAAATGCCCCTCTAAGGAACCTAAAACACCAGCTTGGCAAAAATCAGGCCATCTGACATTCCAGGCCTCAGTGTATTTCCTGAGTTACTGTTTATTTGCTCAGACATCATGAACTGTGGTTCATTCATCAATTTCCTACAACTCTGAATCTAAGACTACAAAATCCCCACTGTTGTTAAATCCCGGAGTAGCTTCTTATACAATTCTACAATCCTCTTGTCTTCAGGTTACCTAGAGCCTACGAAAGCCTGGAAAAGCCTCCCGGGAGTGCCACTGAACAACTCTTTGCCAGAGTGGATTTTACTGAATCTACACAGCCAATCGATAGTGTCCACAGAGCAGTCAGGGAAGTCTTTGAAATTTGTCTGAATTTACACACAGGATCAGACACACAGGCTGTTTGGACTTAATGAGACCTCAGAGATCACCTAGTCTGGGGCTTTCATTTTCCATATGAAGAGACTGAGGCTCAGGGCAGGGACCTGACTTGTCTGCTATCACCCATTAATGACAGAACTGCAACCATAATTCATATCCCCATACCACCTGGCCAGGGCTTAAGCAGATCAGCTCTCCTGTCTCACTACGCGATGCTCACATAGTGGGTATATTCACACAGTGATCACGTGCATTACAGTATAAAGAGCACTGCCTTGGCAATAGGTTAGGAACCCAAAATAGATGACAAAGTCATATTGTGGGTCACAACCAAAATGAGACCCAGCAAAGCCTGACAGTCCTGAGATCGAGTGGGATATTGGGCCCCGGGATCACTGGTTTCATTCAAAGGGGTAACCATCCGAAACCATTTGGGAACCCAGCTAAAAGCTGCTAATTCCAATGTGTGGTCAGTGACAAATGTAAGTGTACTTGACTAGAGCATTATCCTTAGATGCAAACCAAGGGGCGGCCTCCACATGAGACCGTGAACGTACAGCAACACTCGGCACAAGGGCAGAGTTTACAGGATGAGACCTGGGACTGTTTAATTCTAGTAACACCTGTCCTCAGATGACAGTTAAATTCTCTCTGTAGAGAAGGCAGTTACAAAGATTTTGTACTGGAGTTAGTTAGATCTCCAAACTAAGTATTCTCCCGGTAAACAGATACCTCAGATGAGCTCTCAATGTGAGTTAGGAAGCAGTAATGCCGTTTCCTAAGATAACTTATAGTATCACTCACAGAGTGGGAAAATCAGATCTTCCCCACGTTCAGGCCCACGTACACTGCTGGAGCTCAAGTGCCAAGGATGAGCAAGGGGTCAAAAGAATACAGAACGCTGACGACCTCTCAGATATCCTATTCCCATTAATTCTATTATGCCGTTGGTTCTCAACTTTTTCCATTCTCAATTATTTCTCAGCCACCGGAGGAACCTGACACATTGTCATTAGTAACCCTGGATTACTCAGCAGGAATTCTCAGAAAAGTAGATCTGGGAACAGGCAACCAGAGGAAGGTATACTGTTAGAAAAGCCCCTAGAGTTCCTCACATTCCCAGTCAGGAGATTTCCCCTCAACCCCATCACTGCATTAAGCACTAATGGGGTAAAGGGATTTCTGGAGGTAGTCTTGACAGTATCTGTCCTGCTCTCACAAGTTCATTGGTGTTTATGTTCTATTCTAAATTTTGGTTCAAAAAATGTTGTCACAATAGGAACAGAACAATCATTTAATACTAGAATTGTCATCCTCAAATTACTCAATGGACCCAGGGATTTTGGAGGTAAGCATGATGCATGTCTCATGATCATTTTGGTGTCTTTGAATGGCAAAGGGTTATCTCCTTAGTATTCCAAAAGAAAATGAAACAGAATGTGGAAGATCAATCCACTTCTTAAGAACATGCATTTCTGGATTATGTAATTACTTCAACTATACACCATAGGTAACCTATCCGAAAACAACAAGGCAAATATGTTACTCATACAGCCACAGAGAACTACTTTTAGCTTCACAGTGAGCCTGAGGAGTCATAAAGTATAGGCCATAGCTGTTTGCTTTCACTAACGTAGTCTTGTGTTGTTAATGTGTTTAAGTTTGCATGTTGTACATTAAAAAACAACACTGGAATATGGTCTTCCTTGAGTGCTGACTTATAGATATTAACTAGGGGGGTAAATAATAACTGCAATAGGACAGATAAACTGGGGAAGACAATAGATGGCAAATATGCTGCCTCTCATCATGCTCAGGCCCAGGGCAGACATTTTTAATCAATCACAGAGTTTCTTTATGTTGCCCTCAGACGCGGCTCAACATGCTGCCTCAGCATAATGCTCTGGCAGCCCTTACGAACCTGACTGGAGTCAGTTTATGAGATGAAAGCTCATTGCGTTCTCTAAGATATGTGCTATTGGACTTGGTAATTTTGATAAACAACTACTGTGATCACAAGTATTCTGATTATACATGTGGATTGTTTTATGAAGAGATAATGGAGGTAACCTTTTGGTAGAGGTTATTTTATAATAGTCTTTATCTGTAAATCCAATACAGAATTTTTATATCCTATACAGAATTGTTAGGCTATCTATGCAATATGACACAGATGGTAATATTATGTATTCATATTATGGTATGAATTCAAGGTATGTTATGTTTCCCTTTGGTGACATGGGGACAGTCTATATTGACAAATGATAAAGTGAAGGAATCAGGTTAGCACAAGTGGCACAACTATCAAAGCGTTTCTCAGACTGAGATTCTGTGTCAGGAAAACCAGGCTCACCTGCCCAGCGAGTAAAAACAAGCCTTAGATAAAGAGATAAGAGGCAAGAAAGTCCTTTGAATGCTCTGAGGCTGCATTTCCCCAAACCCACAATTAAGGGGAGATTCTGAGCCAGTCGGTCTGGGATGAGGTCAGGGATTTGGTAATTCTGATACATGGTCAGGACAGGAAGCACTGCTTGAAGGCACTATGTGAATGAGAGACAATCTATGGGGATGTCTTGGCTCTCTTTGTCTTATTTCTTTTCTCTTTGTTTTTTAAAAGACTTTTTATTGCTCTGGCTGGTTTGGCTCAGCTGTAGAACACTGGCTCGCGGACCAATGAGTCCCGGGTTCGATTCCAGCCAAGGGCATGTATCTTGGTTGTGGTTCATCCCTGGCCCTGGTCGGGGTTATGCAGAAGGCAACCTATCGATGTGTCCCTCTCACGTCGATGTTTCTCTCTCTCTCTCCCTTTCTCTCTACCTGAAGATAAATAGAAAAATATCCTCAGGTGAGGATAAAAAAAATAAAAAAGATTTTTTACTGACTTTTAGAGAGAGAGGAAGGAAGAGGGAGAGAAACATCGATGTGAAAGAGAAACATCAATCAGCTGCCTCCTGCACACACCCCCATCGGGAATCGAGCCCAAAACCTGGGCATGTGTCGGAATCAAACCGGCAACTCTTTGGTGCATGGGACGATGCCCAACCAATTGAGCCACATGGGTCAGGGCTCTGCTTTGTTTTTGTTCGTAATTTTTTTTCTTTATTGATTTTAGAGAGAGAAAAGGAGAGAGAGAAAGAAACATCGATGAGAGAGAACATCGATGGGCTGCCTCCTGCATGTCCCCCACTGGGGATTTGGCCCACAACCTGGGCATGTGCCCTGACCAGGAATTGAACTGGCGACCTCTTGGCGCATGGGTCAATGCTCAACCACTGAGACACACCGGCTGGGCTCTGCCTTGTTTTTTATATGGATTTCTGGGAGGCCCCTTGGCAGGTGCATCATAATTCAGCTTCTGTCAGTCAGCCAACAAATACTCATTGATAGTATTTTCTGGGCTTTCTATATCGTGGCTGGTATACACCATCTGAACCTTTTAGTTTCAATTTTCCCTAAACCTACTTCACTCTGCCAGTCTTGGCACGTTTGGGTATTGCCCATGTCTTACTGCCTGGTCAGCCACATAGGATCAGGCAAATGGAAGATCAAGTAATGAAAAAAACCTTGACTTAATACAAGCTTGAGCAAGGTCTATACTTCAGGGCATCTGTACTTCTAGGCCCAACACAGAGGGGAAGCAGACAAGACGAAATATTCCAAGAATGTTTTCAGGAAATACAGAAATGGTTAGGCATGGCATCTTTGTTTGGTTAGCTTTCCTGAGCATGGATGGCAAGTTAATCTTAACTTGAGAACCAACTCCAGTGATTGGTAGGGGCTCCTCAGAGGGCTGTTTTGGGAAGGGCTCTGAAGTCAGGTCCAGGCCCAGAGGGAAGTGAAGCGACTGACAAACATTGCAAATGGAGGGTGAGAGAGCGGCGCTTGTGCCACAGTGACACTGAGCTCCAAATGCCAGGATCGGGGAAGAGTTAGGGATGTGCAGAAATTTTAGAACTGGTCAAATAGAAGTAATCAATTCCTTTGTGAAGGCAAGTTATTAATGACTGAGGCATCTGTGGCATGAGGGACTGGGTTTAGCATATAGATTGGGTTTCAGTCCCAGTTGTCCTACTGTGACTGCATATCCCACTGTATATCTGATGGCTCAGGGTGAGTTAGTACCTATTAAGTAATAGCTATGTGCCAGTAAACATTAAGTGCTTTTATATGCATCACATTATTTCATTAACTCCTCCAAGCCTGTTTTCTCAGTCATGAAATAGGAAAAACATCATCAGTGTGCTGTGTAGATTAAATAAGGTTAACGGGTGAAAGTTCACTATATACTAGAAACTGTCATAGAACTGCAGAGTATTAGTGCAGGGACGATTCACATTTAAGGCACAGTTAGCTGTAGGACTCAGCCTCAGACAGACTTGGGTTCTGATTCCAGCTTCATTACTTACTAGATTTCCCCCTATATCCCAGTTTCCTCATATAAAGTATGGAGATAATACCAGTACTATCTGGTAATAGTGCTATAATTACAGGAGACAATGCATGTAAAAGAGTGATCAACAAAGTGCTTGGCACATAGTAAGCACTTGATAAATGATAACTGCTTTTAAAGATTATAATTCTTCTTGTTAATATTATTTAAAAAGAGCAGATCTTTGACACAGGTTTCATTAGCATTAAGACTCCAATAAACTTTTCAATCATAGAAAACTGGCAGAAAACTGATTTAAGTTTGGGTCCTGCAGATCGAAGTTTGACTCTCTCGTCTCCTGGCCTCAGACACAAATGGCAGATGGTAAAAGGGGAGCACCAGCCACTACTACCCGTCAGTACAAGCAGCTGTGCTGGCACCGTGGAGCTTGGGGATCCGATTCTCTGCTGTGTGCTCTTATGTACCACTGACTCCGAGTGGCTGGGTAGAGCTTTCTGTGGACTCAGCAGGGTAAATGCCTCACACAGACACTTACCACTTAGAAGAACTTGCCACAGGGGGCAAGTGAAACCTCTGCTCTGACTGACACAGGATGGACGAGCAGAGGAGGCCATCGATCAGCATCAGGAAAGATCTGAAGCACCTGGCTAGTCAGTTGAACTAAAATGAATTATTTACTGATCTCAGGGTCTAGCTATTCACTTGAATGCTCATAAAGGGTATGTTATTTGCTGCCATGCACTTTGTGGTAGATTCTGTTTCAGGAAGGAAGAATTTCTGGATTGCTATGTGCAGGTTTTTGTTGTTAGAATGAAAGGGTGTTATCTGCTTTGCAAAGAGGGAGAGAGAGTCTTAAGTTACATATCTGAACTCATGTACATGGGAATAGGAAATGAGTGCATTTATCCACTGCACGGTACAGTACTCATAGGCACAATTTATCTGATTGCCAAAAAATTCATTAGGACTATTAAGTTTCTGCTTATAATGGTAAAGAGTGAACTTAAAGTCATAATAGAAATATTCTGACAGGTTTTATTTTTATTTATTAATTTTAAATTGTTTTTATTGTTTTTTTAGAGAGAGAGAGAGAGAAACATTGATCAGCTGCCTTCTGCACGCCCCCTACTGGGGATCGAGCCTGCAAACTGGGGATGTGCCCTGACTGGGAATTGAACCCAGAGCTCTCAGTCCATGGGATGACGCTCAATCCACTGAGCCACACTGGAGGGGCAACATTCTGACATGTTTTAGAAGCTCCTCAGAGCTGCGACTTTCCACCAGAGGGCAGCACGTGCACCACTGGAAGCATCCAGAGGTGACTGGGACCTGGCCTCTAGTCACTACATTTCTGAGAACTACTACCCTAGGGAGAGATACTTGTCATTGTCATCATCCATTTCTACCTGAGAAGTCTATATTGTGGCTACAATAGAGCCACAACTTTGCCAATACAGCTACTACCTAATCTGAGTAATCTGATTAAACACTTTCAAGATGGTGGACCAAAAGGAAATTAATAAGCAAAATAAATAATAATGACAATAACAACACTAAGATAAGCTACCACCGAGAATACAGATTCTATGGGCCACTTTCATACAGTCCTGACCAGGGATCGAACCTGCAACCTTGGGGTATCGGGATGATGCTCTACCCAACTGAGATACCTGGCCAGGGCCCCTGGACCTGTCCCTTTAAATAAATATGCAGGTCAGAATCTGATGAATTAAAGTTTGGCTTTTTGCCTTCAGAAAAAATTAGGGGGAAGAAGCCCAGGATCATGGTTATCTTTCAAAGGCACTGCTTTTTCATCTTGGGGATCAGTGGACTTGCTGATTATGCTCACTTGGGAAAATCCCTGCCTTGTACCCTAGACCTTTATCTTGGCTGCACTCAGGCTATTAATTGAGTTTCTTAAAACTAGACCCACTCAGAAAAAAACAGACCCTTTGTTACTAGGAAGGTACTGCATTCAGGCACACACAAACTGGATGTCTGAGTAGCATTCTTATTTTAGTAAACTTTTCACTGAAAATATACCAACAGAAAGTACATACATCATAAGAGTATATATGACTTGACTTTTCCAAAGTCTACATACTCATATAATCAGCACCCAGATAAAGAACAGAACTTTATCAGTATCCCAGAAGCTCCCCCTCCAGTCCAAGCTCCCCAGGATAACCACCATCATTACTTCTACATAGTAGATTATTTTTGTGTATTTCTGAATGCCATATAAGTGGAATCATATAGTATATACTTTACCCCCGCCCCCATTTTTGGATCTAGTTTCTTTTTGAGCAGCCTTTTATTTTTATTTCTAGGACAGATACCAGGAAAAGCATCCCCAGGAAGAACACCACTGAAAAACTTCATGTTTTAAGAATCAATATTAAATAAGCATTTTTTTTAAATCACTTTAGAGATTTAGAGTTCTTTTTTTTTTTTTTTGTGAGGAGGGAAAAACAATCTAGAGAAGGGGAAGAAAGAAAGGTGGGTTCTTTGTTTTGGATCAAATTTACTGGGTGCTAATTCATTTGCTGAGTTTGTTAGAATCACCATCATCTTAGCAGCTGAGTTCACCGAGCGCTTGCTGAGTATTCTGCATGTGTCAGGACATTTCATCCCCATAATTACCCTATCTATGAAATAGGGACTATTACCTTCATTTTACAAATGTAGAAACTGAGACTCTGAATCATCTGCCTGTGATGATACAGCTAATAAATGAGCTAGGGTTTGAAGCCAGGCTTCTAAGTGCTGAGTCTGTCCTCAAAGTGCTCCTCCATGTTGCCTCTCCACCAACAGCTCTCACTTTCAGAAGTTTTACCAGCTGCCAGGGCCTGTGCTCAGGGCGTTATATAGACTATCTGACTTGTTCCCACAGCAGTCTTAAGAAGTTGGTACCCGGCTGGTGTGGCTCCGTGGTTGAGCGTCTACCCATACACCAAGAGGTCACCAGTTTGATTCCCGGTCAGGGCACATGCCCAGGTTGTGGGCCCAATCCCCAGTGGGAGGGGCATGCAGGAGGCAGCCAATTGATGTTCTCTCTCATCGATGTTTCTCTCTCTCCCTCTCCCTTCCTTTCTCTAAAATCAATCAATCAATCAATCAATCAATCAATCAATCAAGTGTACTTAAAAAAACACACGCCTGGCTGGTATGGCTCAGCGGTTGAGCGTCAACCCACGCACCAAGAGATCGTCGGTTCGATTCCCAGCCAGGGCACATGCAGGAGGCAGCCAACTGATGTTCTCTCTCATCGATGTTTCTACTCTCTCTCCCTCTCCTTTCCTCTCGCTCTAAAAATCAATAAAGAAAAAAGAATTAAAAAAAAAAAAAGAAGTTGGTACCACTGACATTCCCATTTAAGCAGAACAGAACTGAGGCTCAGAAAGATGAAGACACTTGCCTAACATGGCTGGTCACTGACAGAGCCACAATTTAAACCAGTTGTGATTCTGATGCTCATCTCTTAATTAGTAAGCTGTACTGTCAGCATATTTCAAGCTCCTGTCAGTCAAGCTGGGAAGAAATTATTGAGGTATTTTTCAGGCTTTATTACAAATTAGCCAGGCTAATGCCAAGATTAGAAAATATTTTATAATGGGACACATACAAATCATTTGGAAGAAACATGTCATGAGCCTCAGAGTTAGAACCCAAGCCTTCTCCCTTTATGCATGAAGCAAACGAGGCTCAGGAATGGGCAGTGTGGCAGAGGTCAGTGGCAGAGCCAGGGTGCAGTTCAGCTCTCTGACTAAGCCAGGTATCCATCCCTGCTCCCCCTCCTCCCACCATCC
Source organism: Tadarida brasiliensis (assembly GCA_030848825.1). Lineage (NCBI taxonomy): Eukaryota > Metazoa > Chordata > Mammalia > Chiroptera > Molossidae > Tadarida > Tadarida brasiliensis. The sequence goes on along the minus strand of CM061269.1, from coordinate 8,995,717 downwards.
TTTGTCCGGGAGCAGGTACACTCAAGTTGGCCAGACCAGGATTCTGCTCCCGACACTACCACCTACCTGCTGTGTGAGGTTGAGCATAAGCCTTCACCTCTCTGCACCTCATTTACCTTCTCTGTTAGATGGGGACAGTAAAAATACTACCTTCCAGGCAGTTAAGTAGTGCATGTAAAGCACTTAGCACAGTGCCTGATACACAACGGATATCTAAAAATGACAGCCATGACGACAACAATGTATTACTATTCCGTTGACTGCTATGACACTTGTTCTCCTGTTAGGTTTAAGTTAAAACAGAAATTTAGCATTTAATTGGAAAAAATTAACCCCAAATATTAGTTGAAAGTTAGCTCTGAATTATCTGGTGAGAATACAAATACAACTTCTGAGATCACTGCAATGCTTTCTGAATAAATGCATGAATGAACAGGCAATGAATCCACTGAGTACGAGAAGGCAAGCGGCAATGCTACAAAGCATTCTAAGGAGAGCATGTAAGAGAATTACAGAATGAAAAGAATTATGGAACTTCGCAGAAGTCAATCAGTTTGAAAAGAGCCTCAAGTTAGTTCTATTTCTAATCTTCTGCTTCATAAAAAAGAAGACAAGACAAAGCACTCGGCTGGGAAAAAGGAGGTACTTTAAATTTCACTGTTTAAACATTTTCTCTGAAAACAAATTACCGTTAGTCATTCAGGTCACATAAAAGTTGTATGTTGTTTCTTTCCCTATTTCTACATTGACCACTGATATAAAGGGTTCAGTTCATCATCTGTTCACACACTTACCTAACTGTACATCGGTTGTGAATCGTAGTCTGTGGATCATGCTGACTTTGAATGACTTGTAATGGTGGCTGCTAAGCATATCCTGTACTGTAGCTATGTCAATTTGCGAATCATCCTCAAAAACCCCGTCTGCCCTTGAACCTGGGGAGGAAAAAGCAGTTTAACACATAAAGATACATGAGCCTTGGCAAATGGTGTCTGCTTAAAATGCTTTGGGATAAATTAAAATAATATGGGCTATTTAATTTGGAGAAGAAAAGGCTGAGCGATGACTTAATAATGCTATTCCAGTAAACAGAGAATGGTAGCATATTAATCATTCAACAATTAATTCCACAAACACTGCGTCTTCTGTGGCAGGCCCTTGGCTAGGCAGTAGGGATACAGGATAGAAAAACTTCTGCTCGCAAGAGCTCTCAGTCTCCACAAGAGTAAGTCAAAATCACAAAGCACGGGTGATCACATCTCTTGTTTCTTTTTCTAACATTAATTTTCTTGATCATAAAAGTAATCCATGCTTCTTGAAGAATCCCATTCTTTCCGAGATTCTCAAACTGTCTCTCTATCAGCTTGCCATCCTGTGCCCCAGGCATGAGCCAGTTTTGCTTGGGTGGCTGGAAGAATCTTCTCAATGGCCTTCTGGCCACCAAGCTCCCTCTGCAATCCAGCCACTACAGGACTTTCCGATTCATCCTTCTAAAACTTTGATCATTTATTCACTCAAATGTTTAGTGAGAGCTCCGTGCATGCTAAGTACTCTGATATGTGACATTGGCAACAAAGAAGACTGGTACTCAAAAATCGTCCCTGGCTTCCCATGGCTTCTTGAATGATGCACAGCTTTTTCAAACAAGTGGTCAAGACTGTCCATAACCTGGCTAAAACATACATTTTCAATTTTACTTGTCACTTCTCACACATACCTTCTCTCAGCAATTCCCAAACTCCCCAGACTGCACACAGATTCAGGTTTTTCTACTTCTGGGCCTTTGCTCATGTGGTACCCTTGGCCTAGAACACCCTTTCCACCCTTACCCTGAACCTGTCAAAACCTCACCTGGGGAGGCTAGCTCAAACTCCACCTTCTGCTGAATTCCAGAGCAGCTGGTATATACTGGACTCTGGAGCCAGGCAGACCTGGGCTCAACTCTTAGCTCTGCCCCTAACTTGCTATATAATCTTTGGCAAGTGACGGGCTCTCTGAACCCCCATTTATGCCATCCACAGAACGTCAAAATGTGTTTTAGAAATCTAACACATACTATGCTTGATAAATACTAGTCATGATTATTTTTATTCTACTGTCAACAAGGATCACATTCGGCCTGGCACTAGTTGCTGAGTGGTTGCCTTGTCCTAATTTAGAAGCTCTGTGAGAGTCAGTAAAGTTTCTTATTCATCTCTGTATCTTCTCCTGCAAGCAGTACAGGCAACTGGCATGCTCTCGGTAAATTCTGAGAAGAAAATAGATAGATAGATAAACAGAAGCTAGGATGCATGAGTGCTCACTACACATCAGGCATGATGAAGCACTTCATACATGCTAAGCCTCATGACAACCCAGCTGTCATTCCTCATCTGAGGCATTGGGAACCTGAGGCTTTCGAGGTGAAGTCACATGTCCAAGGTCATACTAAACAAAGCTAAACGATCTCTCACCCCCTCCACGCCCCCGCCTAGTTTGAAATGTGGTCTTCTGAAGGTACAGCTACTGGTGTCATTCACCAGTGGGAGAAGCACCTGTTGAGCAGAGGCCAACCAGAACAGGGAGCCCTAGGCCTTGCGTGGATCACCTAGAGATGGTTCCACAGGGAAAGCCAGAGAGAACTCCTTAGGACAGAGTTGAAGTAAAAACTCTGGATTTGGGTATAAAACATGAACATTCTATTACGTAACTGGTAGCCTGACAACTATATGCTTTTCCTTCCCACACTATTGCTTATAGGGTGAGCTTTTTTTCCAAATCCTCCCCCGAGGATATGTTTTTATTGATTTTAGAGAGAAACATCAATAGGTTGCCTCCCATATGTGTCCCAATCAGGGATTGAGCCCATAACATAGGTATGTGCCTTGACCAGGAATTGAAACCGCAAACTTTTTGGTGTATGGGAATGATTCTCTAACCAACAGAGCCACCCAGCGAAGGCTACAGGGTGAGCTTTTAAGTCAAAGTTGGTTTCTGATGCCTCCACATTGAACCCATGCATTAGGAAGATTGTATTCTTTCCAAACACTACAATTATTCTCAGCTTGGACCATTCTAGCACCTACAACAATGCTCTCCCCTTAATAAGGACGCAGCCTCACCCTTAATGGGCCATTCACTGACTGCCTGTGACACAGTCGTATCTCAGTGTCTGAACATGTTGCTCTCTCTGCCCAGGTCACCCTTCTCCCCATTTTACTCCCTCCTGACCTATTCCTCCAGGCCTCCTCCCTATTCTTCCTGAAGAACTTAGCTCAAGTGATACTCCAGGGAAACGTTCCCTGACCCCAGGCCCCCACGTCTAGTTCAGCTCCTCCATCATCGCACCCTGCATTTTCCTTCACAATACTTATCACAGAGAGTAATTATCTGTCTTCTGCCATTAGACTTGTAAACTCCAAGAGGGCAGGCAGAGTGACTGCTTTACTCACCACTGTAGCCCAGACCCTGCTCGTGCTACCACGCACAGGATAAAGCAAGTGCTCAATAAAAATTTACTGCATGAATACCAGGTGCCATGTCCGCAGGAAGATGAGAATCAGAGAGGCTGAGTGACTCAACCAACATCACATTGCTAGGATTAGCAGAGTTGCACTCTGCAAAGGCTATTGGGTAACCCCATTTCCCTTCTTTGGAACACCTGTGATTTTGGATAGAGATGCCATTAGCATGATCACCACTGTCTCCTGGGTAATGTCCACATCTCAAATGGAGAGGCTGGCTAGAACTTAGAGTTTCAAATAATCATTCACTTTCTCCAATACATATTTTATTGAAACAGAACTGCTAAGATATATTTATTTCTATTTTGGAAGCTTATATATATAAATATAAATATGAGAACTGTGGAGAATTTTGGTGAAATATTAAAATCCTTTCATGTTTTAAAAAGAATTTAAAGCCACCTTTTCTGAGAAAAGACCATTATTTAGATACAACTTAGTTTAAGAATTTGTTTTCTTTACTAATTAGTATTTTCTAAATATTGCAGGTATTTGATTTGGAAAGAGGTAACAGCTCATTATGCTAAAATGCCAATTACTTAAAAAAAAAATACTTAAGAGTTTTACATTTTATGATGTTGGATTAAAACCAATTTAAAAATTACTATAACGTGACATATAATTTTTTACTGAGCAATTTCAATGCCAGCTGCTAATAAAGCATCTTAGCTGTAAATGATAATTCAGATGCTTTTAGATAAAGTGGTGCATAAATATAGTTGGAAATTGATTTAGCTTCTTACAGAAGCTACTGAAGAATGACATATTTTGTTTAATACACCAGCTAATGTAGTCCTAAAAGCTCAAACAAGTGCCAGTTTTCACTCCTAAATTTGCTGTGGGAGATTAATGAAAACTTTATATTTTGCTGAAATGTTAATAATGGGCAGACGAGATGATAGGATTTTAGTAGAGGTCTTAAAGCTATGGAATAACCAGCAAGGCTTGTCAATTTCCTTATATTAATTTTGTTCAAGACTGATATAGCTGGAGCTGGCTCAACACACTAATGCTTCTTGCACTGACCTTCTCCTCTCTGACAGTGTAAATTCATAGCCCATTTGAGGATTTAGGTCTCCTGACACTTGGGTGAGTTCAGAGTCTTGCCCCAGCTGCCAAGGGGCATGTTTGCTTTTATGATTAGAAGGACAACAGCACCTGGGGGAGCAGAGAAGGAAAAACAGCCCTGCACATGCCTCCAATACATGTTGCTCACTCCAACGCAGGTTATCTGCTGGATGGGAACAACTTCTGGTCTCGGAGTTCCAGAGTCATTTCTCAAAGTAGGTTCAGGAGTACCACTGCTTGGAGGGGGCATGTCTGTGTGTTCTGGTCAGTCAGCCATGCAACCTGCAACCACTCTCCCCAGGCCAGGAGTATGCCAGACTGTGGAGGAACACTGGTGAGAATAAGGTAGGGTTTCTGATCTCAGGAGCTTACAGACTTGCTATGAACACAAAGAAAACAGTACAAGGCAGAGAGAAATGCCCAATAAATGGTGTAGACAACAGATTCTTTATCTAAAGATAAGCATCTGAAGCAGATCATTACATCAAAAGCACATTTTTGGACCAGAAAAGTTCTATGACTTCGCAGATGCACTTTTTCTGTTTATATCCTTCTAGAAAGGAGCAAACCCAACCACACATAAAATATATTCGGCACTGCCCCATATGCATATTAAAATAATTACTGTGCTATCAACTTCACATTGAAAAACCCACCTCTGTTCAAGAGAAGACATTTTTATCTACACAAAGTAAAAAGTAGAGAGAACTTGCCCTGGCCGGTTTGGCTCAGCGGTTAGAGCGTCGGCCTGAGGTCCAGAGAGATCCGGGTTCAGTTCCCGCTAGGGGCACGTACCTCGGTTGCAATTTGTCCCCGGCCCTGGTTGATCATGCGGGAGGCAGCCACTCGATGTGTCCCTTTCACGTCGACGTTTCTCTCTCTCTCTCTCTTCCTCTCTCTCCCTCCCACTCTATCTGAACAAAAAATGGAAAAATGTCCTCGGGTGAGGATTAAAAAAAAAAAAAAGTAGAGAGAACCAGAATGTCTTAAGAATAAATATATTAACAAAAAACACTCCCCAAACTGTTAATTTAATTGAAATACAACCCTTCAGTATTTTGTTAAATTAGCAATTAAAAAGGTCACAAGCAATTAAATGAAACAAAAGCCACACTGTGTTCATCCACATTAATGCTGAACTGGGTCTCCTGGTGAATGACAAGATAAATTGTAATGGTGCCTTCAAAGACTTCACGATGTATTTTGTCAAAGTCTGGAGTGTTAATGTCTCTATGTGCCATGGATTACCATAATGTATTATGTCAAAACGCTTGAGCTGCAATAACTCAAAGATGTATTGTGATAGATCAAATTTTGGGGTGGGGCCTAAAAGTGACTCAAACACCAGACCTCAAATGGTCTGACAACAGGCTCTGGAAGAATGACAAAGTACATTCACAACGTGGAAAGGTGTGAGAGCAGAAAACCTGAGAGAGGAAGATGCTTAACTCTCTAGAGTAAGGAATTGGAAGGAGGAAACATGCAATGGCACCCAATCTTAATGGCAAAACCAGGCCAGGGCAGGAGGTGGCAAAGGGAAGCAGAGACGAGGTGAAAGAGGTGGCAGGTATGGAATCTAGGGCTTACAGGAAGGAAAGAAGGAAAGAAGGAAAGGAGGGAGGGAGGGAGGGAGGGAGGGAGGGAGGGAGGGAGAGAGAGAGAGAGAGAGAGAGAGAGAGAGAGAGAGAGAGAGAGAGAGAGAGAAAGAAAGAAAGAAAGAAAGAAAGAAAGAAAGAAAGAAAGAAAGAAAGAAAGAAAGAAAGAAAGAAAGAAAGAAAGAAAGAAAGAAAGAAAGAAAAAAGGTGCTGAGAGAGAGCCAAGGACTGGGAAGTGGCTTTGGGGCTTAATAACACTGGAAAGAACCAGACACAGACTTCAGAGATGTAGATTCAAATCCTAACTCTGACACCATAGGTCAACAGTGGGTCAAAACCTTGCCGAAGATTCTGCTATCAGGCGGAGGCAGAGCTGGGACAGAGCTATTGGACTCTGGAGTCCACCATGTTCCTCCTGCTGTCCTCCTTCCCCTCCCAGCTCACCACATTCCTACAAGCATCAGCAAGGAGAGAGATTGTGGATAACTGTAAGCCCTAAACTAGTGGTTCTGGAGTGTAGTCCAGGCCCCATTGTGGGGAAAGTTCCCCAAGAACCCACTGGGGGTCCATAATCTCAACATTATTTTCACCATAACAACCATAAGAGCTTATTTGCCCTTTTCATGCCTATTACCTTACAAGTGCACAAAGTAATATAACAAGTTCCTTGATATGGTTTTGAGTCCACATTACAACTAACCTTTAAGAAACTAACATTCAAGTTTTGGTATAGTAATGAAAATTAACAGCCACTATTACCTGAAAAGGCTACTGAAATACTTCTCCCTTTTCCAACAACGTAGCTGTGTTAGGTCACATTTTCTTTATATACTTCAACTGAAACAATGTATTGTCGTTTGTTTTTTTTTAATATGTTTTTATTGATTTTTTTAGAGAGAGAAGGGAGATTGAGATAGAAACATCGATATGAGAGAACCATCAATCGGCTGCCTCCCACATGCCCCCTACTGAGGATCGAGCCAGCAACCCAGGCATGTGCCCTGACCGGGAGTTGAACCGGGACCTTTCAGTCCATGGGATGACCCTCAATCCACTGAGCCATACCAGCCGGGCTGAAACACTGTGTTGTAACAGACTGAATGCAGAAGCAGATATGCAGCCCTGGCTGGTGTGGCTGAGTTGGTTGGACCTTCATCCCATGCACCCGAAGGTTGCTGGTTCGATCCCTGATGAGGGCACATACCTAGGTTTTGATGTCTCGCTCTCACATCAATGTCTATCTTTGTCTCTCTCTATCACTCCCTCTCTAAAATAAATATATAAAATAAATTTTAAAAAAAGAAGCAGATATGCAAATCCAGGTGCCTTCCATAAAGCCAGACATTACAGAAATTTGCAAAAATATAAAACAGTGCCCAATGGTTCAGGTGATTAGTCAATAATTTATCTTCCTGGTGAAACAGGGAAAGAAAACAAAATAAAACAGTCCCACTCTTCTCATTAAATTTTTAAAAGAGGTATTTTTCATAAAAATTTATGTTAACACGTAATAAATTTATTATTACTTTTTAAAATGAATTCATAAATATTTAAAAATTTGTTTTTATTCCTAATAAATAGATGTAACCCAATAAAAAATGCTCTTTGGAGTCCTCAACAATTCTTGAGTGTATTTGGCTGGAGCAAAGAGTGTGTAAAGGGGAGTAGTGGAAAATACAATGATGGGGGGTTGAGGGGGAGAAGTTCTTCAAAGGAAGAGGCAGTGTTCATCTCAGGGCCTGGTACAGAGTAAAATCCCGCTGGGCAAATAACTGCCCAAATGAAGAGTAAAACATCTTCTGCCCACTCTGTCATGAAGCCTTATTGCTACTCCCCACATAGAACAATCCCTGCTTCAGCTAAACTGGACTTTGCTTGGGTTATACCATCTGGCCAGAATGTCCTTTCCATTCTTGAATATTTATACACTTCAAGGTCGAGTCTAGAATCTTCCCTGACCCCCTCTCCTGAAATCCTGCGGCCCTGAAGGTTCTTACTGTAAGTCTCTCACATGATAAGCATCTGTACTCCTCTTCTGAACAATGAGTTCCTTTGAGAGCAGGAACATCTTTCCTACAGAGCACACAGCAGATGTTCAATAAATGCTGTTGGTGGCATGAATGAAGTTTGCTGCAACACAGGTTAAGCATAACACTACCTGAGTCTGTACGCCATTCCTTGTATTTACCTCAAACCTAACACACCATTTTTACTTTTCCATTCAGACACCTTACCAGACTGGGATCCTGCCTCAATAACAACTACTGAGTATTTATGGTATGCCAGACACTATGCTTAGCACTTTAAATACATTACTCATTTAATTTTCTCAAGCCTTTTTAAGTTGAATATTATTCTCTTTGAGGAAAATGAGGCCCCTGCTAGTTTAGAGGATGTCATCCTGCTAATATAGCCATATAACTAGTATAAGCTGGAGCTAGGAATTGTACCCAGGTCTGACTAATTCCAAAGATGTGCCCTTAACCACCACACAACCCTTTGGGTAAACATGTTCCTCAAATGGAGTGGGAATGCACAAATTCATGGGCCATAAAAGTACCTAAGGAGAACACAATCATGCCTGGCCTTGCCAGAACAAAGAATCGGGGACAAAACCTAACTCTTCTCCTTCTGTAAGACTCAGAGCTGGATGCATGCGTCATGGAGGAAAACTCTCCCTTAGCTTTCTACATCCATCACTTTTTTTTTTCCTTCCAAAGGCCTTTTAAGTCCCCAAAGCCTCATAAGCCCCAAACTTCTCTTCTATTAAACACTTCCCTTTGGCTACTAGTCATCTTTGCTGGTCTCTAAAAAAGAATCAATAGGTGATATACTTTAACACACATGCGTGCACACACGCATACCTGCCCCTCTGCAGTAATCTCTTCAAAGCCATCAGGATCACACAGTAGGGTACACACTTCACTGAATCCGCCATACTACCACCAGGGTAGAGATCCTTGCTGCCAGGCCTAATTGATTAAACACTTGGAGTTAGAGCCTTTCCACAGGGAGATTTCAGACCCTCAATAAATCAGAGTAATCTTGTTTTATGAGGTGATCAGAAAGAAATGGTTTCAGGTTTGTGGAGGTTCTAAAAAGAGCAGACCATGAAAGGGGGGTCTTTAGGCTCTGTATTCTGGGTCCTGCTCATCCCCAGTCTCCCCTCTCAGCACTCACTCCCTTGCTCACTTCACTCCACTTCATTCATTCATTCCCAAATATGCCAAACTCCAACCTAAGGACTTCACCGGAGCAGTCCCTTGTCCTGGACCATTCTTCCCTTACTCATTGTCCAACTAACTCCTTTTTATTCTTCCTCAAGGAGTAAATTCTTTCCTCAAGGAGAAATTCTTTTTCCTTCTACTCTCAGCAGCTCCAGCCCCTGCTATACACCCTTTTATACCCTTTAGAGCACTTTTCACAACTGTGGGCTCCATGATGTGGAGGCGCCTCTCCACCGCCCCAGCACAGTGGCTGGCTCAGAGGAGGATGCCATCAATGTCTGGCGGATGAATGAACAAGTATGTGCCCAGAATGAAGCCAATCACCCTTTGGGATGAAGAATGACCATTCAAGGGTCTGAACCACTCATTCATTACAGGTTTGCTTGGAAGTTAGGTTGATGACAGAATTCCCATCACTTCCTCTTCCTCCAATATGTCTTTGCTACTGTTCAAAACTCAGGGGAAGCAATGGAGTCTTCTAAGGAACCTGGGCATTTTTGATAATTTACACATCAACACACAATATTTGTTTACAATAACAAAATATCTAAGAACTGTAACACTTGATCAACTCTGGCCTCTCTCTCCCTGACTCTAGGGTCAGAAAATGAGGGCACACATGCTGGAAGAACCCCACTTCAATCAAGGGAGTCACTGCACAAATGTCACCGATGCATTACCAAACCATTAGTCAGGGGCTGCGGGGCAGATTCTGGGGCCAGGAGCCGACCAGCGGGATACAAATCCCTGTGCCCTCACTTAGAGCCCATATGGGGTTTGTGGCTCGTCAAACATGTTTCCTTACTGCTCTAATGTTCCAGTGTATCGCTTAATGAAAGTTCTTAATTGTAATTCAATTAATTACATACACAGAGTCCCCAATTACATTTTCCAATAAGACACTGGCTGTGGTACAGGTCTAAATGCACTTAACCAATTTTAATATATTAAGACCAATTTCCCTTGAATACTAATTACTATCTAATGATAAAATGAAAAGGGGGGAACTTTCAAGAAAGGGAAAGAGTAAAAAATCCAATTCATGTGGAATTTTTCAGTCCACATAGCACAAGTCAAACACTCATTACTGAAGAAGTGGGTGTGGACAGGGCACAAGTTTATTCTAGTATCTGGTTAGCACTGGTTTTTGCCCAGGTATCACCGACCTCTGGTGCTGGCCATTGCCCAAAGGGGCTTGTGGGAAGTCTAAGAGGCCAGAGGGAAAATGGGAAAGATGAGGGAAAAGGCCAGCACACACATGCGCAGACTAGCTGTCGAGTCTCTGGGCACAGGGGTTGGTCTTGTGTCTCAGGCACGAAGACAGACATTAGGAATGGCCAATACATACATTGCACTTACTATGTACTTTTAATGTACACAATCTCATTTAATCCACATAACAGCCCTACAGGATAGGGATTCCCATCACGATTTATAGATGGAGAAATAAAGCTCACAGAGAAGGACTTGCCCAAGGTCACACCATGGCTCCAAACAGCTTGCCTTTTCCACTGAAACACACAGCCAACCAGCCCACATTAACTAGACGGCAGGAGGCAGAGACACACAGGTATTCTTACATAGGGGATACTATTTCTGGTTCATTTAAATTCTGTTAGCATGTGGCAAACAGGGAGCTATTATCCAATATCTACTTGAAAAAACCCTCACCCAAACAGAAAATTCCTTACAGTGAACACTTCCCTTACCAAAGCCAGACGCGCAACTGGCTTTCAGCAGAAACTCAACCTAAAATAAGCCCTGATCACCTCAAGTCATTTCCATTTGTATATAGAGTTTATTTGCATGATCACATTTTCTTTCCCATTTGAAGACTGCTGTTGTGGTATAATAACAGAAGCTTTAAAGCCCTGGTATTTAAGTCACATGACAGAAACTGGAGAGATTAGTAATTTGTAAACTGAAGAAGGCAAAGCCTCCAGAAGCCAAATGGAACCACCAGGGAGACTCCAGGGCTGGCACGGAGCACACACACAGAGGAGGGATCTGCTTTCCATGGATAAGCACCATGAAGAAGAGCTGGAAACACACCAGGATAAAGCAAACAGCCATTCACTGTCTAAGGGTGCTTTTCCTCCCCACCTTCCTTTTTTATTTAGTAGTACTGATGGTGGTAGTGAAGCCCAAGTACCACCACAAAGAAGCGCCTAGAGAGAAAGATGCTCACCCAAGCCCAAGTTGTCTTTAACAGCCATCCTACTTGCCCCATGGAGCCCCAGTAAGAAGCTTGGTCGTGCCAGGGACTCAGGAGGCTCACTCCATCCAGGGGCATGAATCACACCTGGCCATAGGCACCAGGATGCAGAGGGAACTCAGATTTAGTTCTTGCCCTGGGGATGGTGGGGGTGGTGACAGTTCAGTGTGGGAGTGGGCAAATCCATCCAGTGGAATCAGTGAGCAGAGAGGGGAAGAAAGGGGACTACCTGAACCCACAGACAGATGACCTGGGGAGGCTTTCAGGAGATGCCTCCTCTCCTGGGTCTTCAAGGGGAAACTAAAGGAGGTGAAAGAGGGCTCCCACCGACTGAGACCCAGAGGTACTCTCTCCTGCCACAGTCCACTTATCTAGGTGCCTGCTCACCTCGAGTTGAGGCCCTTCTTCTGTATAGACTAAATTAAGGAAATTAAGAATTTCAAATCAGTATTGAAATAAAGGAAGGTCTCCTTGAAAAGGAAAGAAGGTCAAAGGAGGTTCAACTGATGTTTCAAGAACTGAAGCCTCTTTCTATAGCAACTTCTATTTAGGAAATAAATAATTAGACTCAGTTGGTTCACTAGACTTACTAACGGACAGAAGATATGATTTTCCAGGCCCCCAATCATTAGTCATGTGATGATAAGCAAATTGCTCCTCTAAGTATCAGTTTCTTCTTCTATAAAATATAGATGATGACCACACTGGCCTAAAAGGTTGTTATAAGGAGAGTATTTGTATCTCATTTAAACATTAAAAAAAAAAAAATCTGTGAAATAGATTCAACCACCTCCATTTACACTGGAAACTAACGTTCAGAGAGGTGACATGATTTGTCCAATGTCAGAGGCTGCAGTGGTTCACCCAGGGCCTGCCTGATTCTAAAGACTGGGCTCTAAGCACAATGCTGAACTACTGTAAGGATAGGCTACTGAGTGATAAAACGGGAAAGACACTGTGTCTGACATTTTGTTGGTATTCCATAAAGCCGGTGTAATTTCAGGCCTATTTTAGCCCTGACAATGGGAAATTCCGTTTCTCTCCTAAAGCTGTGGAAAGAATAAGTTGATTCATGCTGCATCTTTCTTTAAAGACCTGGATGGGTTATCCCCATATGATCAGTGGGTAAGAGAAAAGGTCACTGGCAATATTTGGCAGAAAAGGAATTTAGGCTTAGTTTGGTGCCAGGATTTACAGATGCTTGGACAAGAATGGCAGTCTTCTAACATTACATCCTCTCCATAATGTACTCTTGCTTCCTTCTGGTCTGATTCCAGCTTGTAGCAGACAGTTGGCTGAAGAATGTAGTAGATTATCAGACAAGAATCCAAACTGGAAAGCTCAAGGACTTTGGCTTGTCATTTTCTTATTTAGGCCAAGATCCAAGCACAAATGTTAACTCTCAGTCCCTAGGCAGAAACTCTTGTCATATCAGCTTCATTTGCAAGCTTCTTCTCTCATAGAGGATAAAGACATTTGTCATCACCATCCTTAGGATTAAAAATTTAGGTTATTTTATCAACAATCTCAGGGTGGGCTTTGGAATCAGATAGCTGTGTAAAGGCCCTGGAGCAGAAATGACCGTGGAGAGCTGGCTATCACAAACTCAATTTTCACACGTCACTTGCTCCCTAAGTCAATGGGAGTACAGAGGAGAGGAATGGCAAAGATTCACAACTTGGAAACTCCAGAATGAACAGAAATTAACTGAAGTTTTAAAGAGGCTTACAAGAAAGCACTAGGAATCACTATGCTGCCTCCTGCTAAGAGTATGCAAATAGTCAGAACTTTCTAAAATCTGATGTCTGAACAGTGATACTGACAGAGCCAGTTGCTTTGTATACAAAATAGCCTTTGCCTGAGAAAAGGCCTCATATTTCTAAGCTGTTTCCAAGGCTGATCCCAACTTAGGAAGATAGAGTTTAATAAAAAAAGAATTAATCACAGAGAGAAAAACAGGATGCAGACCTTTTACCAAAAAACATGGAATCAATCATTTCACTTCGGGATACACCTCTGGCAGGAAGGCTGAGGTCTGCCTTGGAAAACAGTCACTTGAAATCTGCCTAGGGAAGCTAGACCAGTGTCCCCAAACACATGACTTCTAAGCATGTTTGCAACGGACAAAACGAGCATGGAGCGAGGAGGCCAACGTACTGTTCTCGCGGACCAGGCAGAACTCCCACACGCTCTGGCTCTCCAAAGTGCTCTCCAGGTCCACGGCGACATTGGGCTCACTCTGCTTCTCCAGGCGATACTGAGGGCCTGGAAGATCAAAGGGGCAGGAGGAGGGGAGGAAGTCTCAAACAGTGAATTTAACATTGAAAAAACACCCTGTATTGGCAAAAAGCTGTTGAAGCATTAGGAAAATGCTGAAGTCTACCTTGAGGGTCTAACTATCCAAGATGGGAAGAGTTTGGGTACTTTTCACACAAGGTTTCACACACTTGTCTGTTCTATTATCAGGTCTGTTTTTGCTCAGTTCTCCCCCAAACAAGGTGAGAGGTAGATGACTTTCAAGTCAGACCTGGAGTTACAACATGGCTACATGGTTTCTCAGATATGAGCAGGTAACCACCCCTTTCTGAGCCTGTTTCCTAATACGGAGTACTTACAACCTTGAAGGATTATTATGAACAGTAGAGATAATATACTCTAACTATAAGGAAATAAGTACTCTAAGTAAGGAAAAATACTTAGTAAATACTCCTTTTTACAAAAGTACTTATTCATAATCATATAAGAATGAATAATCAATTATAAGCAGGAATAAGGTACGTTTACAACTCTAATATTTAGATGACAGACCCAAAATTCAAAAATTTTATAAAAATCAGGCAAGGTTAAAAAAAATAAATCTTAGGTTTCTCTGGGTTACGGTGATAGAAGAACAGTGGGTGCTGATTCATGTTTTTGTTGAAACATTTACAAAAACACAAAGACAAAGGCTTAATAATCCTGGAAACCAGGAATACTAGCTATCCTGTGTCACACAGGGAGTTCTGGCAGATCCTAACAAAACACTGGGGTATTTTATACATTTATTCATGTATTTCTTTGTCAAGCCAAATGACAATCTTGTTCTTCTCAGATAACACCTAACAGGTCCAATGATCAGATTCAAAAGACTGCTCCTGTTGTTAATGGTTATTGAAAAGATTAGAGGCGTAGAAACTATCTTATTGTTTTGACTATGAAAGGCGTGTTTGGTCAGACAGGAGGAGAGGTGTGAGAGATCTGAGGGGAGCTGAGTCCTCCCAGGCGGAACACGTATTTTTAGATAAGTTCTTCAGTGTTGTCAATTTAACCACCTTCATCAGTCGGAGGCATTTCACTCATCGCAAGTCTTTCTCCTCTCCCATATTCTATGTTCATCTGGAGCACTGTAGTTTCATGGTATATTTGAACTTTTCTCTAACTTAATTTCATTAGCACTTCTGACAATTCTGAGTTCTTACATACATTCAGTCCTTTTTACGATACTGACAGTTTTTAAACCCTTATTAAGTAAACAATGCTCAAAACACATATAACTATGTACTTAAGCAAGTACATGCTCAGAATTCTACACAATTCCTATAAACTCTTATATGCTGTATTCAGGCCAAGAATGAATTGCATTTCAACATTATACATAGTTAAATTTAATTTCAAAAATAGTAAGCAAATAAAGGTATGGAAATACAGGTAATTCTTGGTCTCTGCTCCCTGTCACCTGTCAGTGACAACATTTGTCAATTGCCAGGCATGTTTGCTGCTAATGACTGCATACCTTCATACTCACTGGTGGAAGTAATCATAGGAAAATCATGCCCAGTTGAACTTCAAGAAAACGTAGCTGGTGAGAGATTCCCAAACACCCTCTCCTTTCCTCCTCCCTAACACCCACCTTTCACAGCTGTCGGCATCCTCAGCCCACTGGAGGGAAGCGAGTCACCCCTGAACCCTGAACCAGGAGAGCTGCTTTCTTTCTTTTTTTAAATCCTCACCTGAGGATATTTTTCTATTTATCTTCAGATAGAGTGGGAAAGAAGGAGAAAGAGGGAGAAAGAAGGGGAGAGAGGGGGAGAGAGAGATAGAAACATAGATGAGAAAGAAACATCAACATGGATCAGCTGCCTCCTGCACGCTCCCTACTGGGGACTGAGCCCCCAACCCAGGCATGTGCTCTGATGGAGAATTGAACTGGTGACCTCTTGATGCATGGCTCAATGTTCAACCACTGAGCCACACCAGCTGGGCAACATTTACTTTCTTGTTTCTTGGGTGTTGCAGATATTTCTACTGAAATAGTTTGTTACCGGAAAGTAGCTTCAGGGCATTCTCCTTGAAGCTTGGTATGATGATGACTCATTTTACTGAATGACCATGATATGCCAAGCACTCCACATATGTTACCTTACTGAATCTTTGCAGAAACTCTAGGAGGTAGATATTATTATTCCCATTTGCCAGATTGGGACCCTGAAGGTTGGCAGGGTAAAGTAACTTGCCCAAGATCACAAAGGTAGGAAGCAGAAATAGGAAAATGAAACCCAAGGATCTTTGACTCTAAAGCCTGTGTGTTTTGAACCTTTCTTCCTCTTGCAAACTATAAATTACTGGCCAATTATAAAGAGGCCATAGCTTATACCATAAGTATAGATTTTTATAGATTTGTGGATTCATTTGGGTTCTGAATCACTTCTCTTCTGGTTTCTATAAATTCTAAATGAAAATGATCTGAAATAATTTATTTTAATGAAATCCACACATCCCATGCTATGGCTATATCCCGGGTCCTTATGAGGACTCATCTTATCTTTCCATCCATCCAGAAAGACTCCCTCTCCGTCTTTCCTTAAGAACATTCCTATGTACACCCAGTTTTGTCAGTAACTGAAAATTTGAGTGTCATCTGCTGTGAGTACTCTGTGCTTTTCCATAAAAGCTTAAGAACAACTTGGAGACCCACTTCTGAACCTAGCAAACAACTGATAGGTCTTAACTTTGGAGAAGACAGAATGTTTAAACTGTAAATGAATCTCGAGATCTAAACCCAAATGGAAAATTTCCTGTTCCAAATATTAATTTCTTAATTCTTGCTTGAACACTGGATAATTTATCCCACATAGAAAGACTATTGCACACATTTTCCCCTGAAAAAGTCAGATTGGTAACTTCAGGCTATACTGTGTAATGAGAGGCAGGGTAGAGATGAGAAGCAATATAGCATGATGTTGAAGGGCATGGACTTGGGGCCAGATTGCCTCGGTCTGGTCCTGGCTGGGTCCTACCTCATAGGCCTGTCTGAGGATTCAATAACTTAACAGTTGTAAAGCAGTCAGAACAGTGTCTGATACATTACTGGTGTTATGTAAGTGTCAGTTATCGTTGCTCTTCATCATCGACTGTAACAATACTAAGAAATCATGTAATATAAAATCAGGGCCTACTATGTGCCAAGTACTATGCTAGGCCTTTCATATAGATCATTTCATTTACTGTCACCCTAGGATTAAAGAGTATGAATTCTGTTCTACAGAGAAGAAACTGTGATTTACAGAGTCTAAGTAACTTGCGCAACGTCTCATAGGAAGTGATGGAACTAGGATTCATACCCAGGTGGCTCAGGACTGCACTCCCTATATTGCATACGCACCACAGTGCCTGGTTCATAACAAGTACTTAGTAAATGTCAGTTGATGATAATCAAGATTATGACAACCCAGACCTACTATCTATCAAACTACAGTTTCTATCAAATGCTTGTTTAATTTTTAGGCAGCTGACATAGAAGGAAAGAAAAAACAGCAGCCAAAACCATTTAAAAAAGACAAGCTGTGAGGTCAGTTTCTATTAATATACTTCTGCCAAAGAAATGATTATATAAAATATAAAAGGCTCTTTCACACTGAACAGGACATAATTTTCAAGGCAACGTCCACCCTTTGGAAAGAGGTTTTAAAATGTCACAGCTGCACATGGAGCCACAGCCCTCCACTTCACAGCAGAGGGAAACACAAAAGGAAGATTCTGGGAAGCAGTTCCTCTGCAGTGACAAGAAAATCTGTCAGGGCACTCCAATGATGCATTTACCACAGCAATACCATGCCACCAAATGGGCTAGAACAAAATATTGCTCTGGGCACTTTGGGAAGGTTCCAAGTTCTAACACTCGAGCAGGATTTTTATGGGTTTTGTAAACCCAAGGCAAACATCTCAGCACTTCAGTTTCAGAGAAAACCTGTAGTGTCTGCTGGGTGGTGGATGCATACATGCTAGTCCAGTGTCCTCGACCCTTTTAATCCTTGACGGAAACATACAAGGTTTTAGTATGTAAGTCCTTGATAGCGGAGAGCCAGCTGAGAGTTCAAATCCAATGGGAAACAAGTGCAGAAGCCCAAAGAGAGAGAAGCCATACTATCGCCTCAATCATTCTGTGCCTTATTTCTGAAGACCCACAGGAGAAACCTCCTTCAGACCTCAGTAGCAGGAAAAGCTGTAGTTCCTCGGAGAAACGGGCTTGCTCTTCTGTATTTTTAGACAGTTGAACATAAATCATGTAAGTAACTGATAAGTGTCCCTTTCTCCTTTGCCCATTAGGAAGTTCAGCAGTAAATGTGTGACCCGATTGCAATGACTAGACACACATTTCTGTGTCATTTAATCCTCTGAATCTTTATTTTCCATTTCCCTTCATGTAGTTTTTAAAAAAATGTTTTTATTGATTTTTTAGAGAGAGATATAGAAATATCAATGTGAGAGAGAAACACTGATCGGCGCCTCCTGCACGCACCCTACTGGGGATCGAGCCCGCAACCCGGGCATGTGCCCTGGCTGGGAATCGAACTGGGACCTCTCAGTCCATGGGACGATGCTCAATCCACTGAGCCAAACTGGCCGGATTCCCTTCATGTAGTTTTTAATTCATGTATTTTTTAATCCTACTATAATAATGTATGTTTTCCAAATGCTTTTTGGATTCAAGTGGGATATAAATGAATTAACCTATCATTATTACTGCTGAGCATCAGAACAAGTTTGAGGACCACCTGTCTGATGAAAAATTGATAAAGTCAAAGGCTGAACACTTTTATGGATATGCCTTCATGTCAACTATTTTCCATTCACCAGCTTAAGAGCTGCTTTAATCTGAAAGTAGCCAGAAGAAGGTTAAGTAAGCAAGAGGCAAGGCTGGGTTGTGAGCAGAAAGCTCCTGGTGTCTGTGCCCTCTCAGGGAGTAATAATGCATTCTGGGAAAGTTATTCAATCTCTGTATTTTCTCATCTGTAAAATGAGGATAACAGAACCTCCCTCAAGGTTGCTGTGAGGCTTAAGACAATCCTCAACTCCCTTGGCGAAGTGCTCAATGATGGCTATTATTACTGCAAGTATAGGCTGGAACAGAAACCACTGCGATGAGGTGAGGCAGCTTCCTTGCCCCAAAGTCACAACAGACTAACAGCCCCATTAAGGGAAGAGATCCGGTGGCAGGGAATGCTGGCATCAAAGCAGAGCTCCTTCTTCATGTGTGTCCAAGGCAGGTGTGTGGGGTGGGAGAGGGAGCCTGTCTGTCTGTCTGTCTGTCTGTCTGTCTGTCTGTCTGTCTATCTATCTATCTATCTATCTATCTATCTATCTATCTATCTATCTATCTATCACATTGTTGTTGTTGTTAATCCTCACCCGAGGATATTTTTCCATTGATTTTTTGTTTTTTAGAGTGGATAGAGTGGAAGGGAAAGAGGGAAAGGGAAACATCGATGTGAGAGAGACAATCGACTGGTTACCTCCCCCCAGACAGGGCCGGGGATTGAACCTGCAACCCAGGTACGTGCCCTTAACCAGGAATCAAACCCAAGACCCTTCGGTCCTTGGGCTGACGCTCTAACTGCTGAGCCAAATCAGCCAGGGGGGGAAGCATATCTATTTAAACCAGCCTACTTTTAATCTACAGACAGAATTTCAGACTAGAGACTTGTTCAGCAGCCAGGGTTCCTCAAGTTCCCTAGTCTCTCAGGTCCTACAAATATGGTTTAAAAATGGTGAGTAAATGTCAGAACCCACAGAACCAACCATCGCAGCACAGATATCAAAGGATATACGAAGTTATAATGTCATCCATACATTCAGTTAACAAACTTTTTTTGAGTATCAACAATGTCCCAGACACAGATGAATAACCAATGATTCCTGCCCTCAAGCAGGCTGGGGAGGCTGCAAGACACACATGAGCAGATAAATTACAAAGACCTAGCAGTGTTCTTCCCTGGGTTAGGATAAGGTACTGTGAGAACACAGACGAGGGGACAATGAACTTCCCCTTCCTTGAGGTGGAAACATCTGAATCCAGTCTTGAAGGATGAGCTGGAGCCAGGGGAAGAAGAGGGAATTAGTTTATTCCTAAAGGAAACAGCATGTGCAAAGGCAAGGAGGTACTGAAAAGCCCACATGGACCAAGGGAAATTCAGCTTGAAAAAGGCCTAGACTTGGTGGGGGTTCGAGGGGAAGCTGCAGTTGGGGTACTTGACCCAGAGTGTTGGTCAAGGTTTGGATTCTCTTATAAGCAACCAATGCTAACAGACCAGGAGAGTGATATGATCAGCTCTATATTTTGGTAAGGCCCTTCTGGTGGCACTGTTGACAATGGGCTGCAGGAGACTGGAGGCAGGCAGACCAATTCGAGGCGAACGGTGCCAAGCCTTGTCTGCTCTATGGCAGGCTGGCTGAATCCGATTTCCTCACTGAGCCAAAGCCATCACTGACAAGCTGACGCTGTCAATATCAGAGCTCAGACCCAACATCAGCTTTTCTAAAATGTCTGCACTTAGTGTCAGTCCCATCGCTTATAACTCTTCCTCTAGGGGCGACTATAATCATTTTCTGCTTGATCTTAATATAAGCACTGAATTATATTCAAGTGATAACCATTGTAGCTTATACCCCCTCTGAGGCTCAGATTGGATAATTTGGAATTTAAATAATAAAAAAGGAACAAGCTGACATGACAATAAGGTCACACTTTAGCCTCTTCTGAGCCAATACACAATTTGCTCTCAGTGAAACAGCTGAATATAATCGAATTAAATACAATTCCTATTACAAAAGAAGAAAGACCAAGGCTGTTCCAATAAACCAATTCTCCTGCCTAGTTAAACTGCAAAACCTTCAGGAAAGGTTTTGAAAGCATGACCCATCAGTTCTAATTTTTAAAACTTATCCTTTCAGTCAAGACTAGAAAAAGGCCCATTCCAACTTTTATCTTTACTACAAAGTGCTGTTATCTTGGCCTGATGTCAGGAGCTCTATCTCTCTTTCTGCTGACAAGCAGAGACGAGAAAGATAAGATTGGAAACGAATCTCACTTCTCTGAGTAAATAAATAATCAATACTCATCTAAATGTAAATGAGAAGGTAGCCCCCTCTGATAACAGCACTCTTATCAGAGAGCCAATTTTCTTCAGACATTTGGCCTCAACCAAATCACCATCATTCAGCCCCAGCCTAATGGCAAAAAATCGTAACTAAATTGAACCGATCACCAGAGATCAACTAAGTTCGGCCTTGGCCACTTCAGGTTCAAATGTTTGGGAATGCAATTTTGCCCCCATTAACTTTCAATAGCAATGAAGAACAGACTGGTCAAGGGGCCAGTCTGTGCAATAAACAAACCCCAGAAAGGGGGCCCGCCGGAGGATGAGGAGTGGGTTTAAGTGTTTAAACAATGCCATAACTACAGCAAATACCAAAGCTGTGAAGGGAAGGCTGCTGCTTGTGGGGTGGGGACAGGGCAGACCTTCCTCCTATCAAAGGCTTGGCCGAAACTGAGAAGACATTTAATTTGCCTGACGATGGTTAAAGTTTATTAAAACAAATGTAAACAAATAGAAAAAGAGATATTAAAATACTACAGTAGCTAAAAATAACCTAAGGTTCAAATGATCAATTTCCTCCAACTAATTTTCATCAGACTTACATCTGACCCAGCAGTGCTGCGCTGACCTGATTTTACTGAAATAAGACGCCGTCTACAAGACAAATCACTTTAAAACCACTGCACTGGGGTTTCCATTTCTTTGCTGCAAGACTCAATTCACTGTTGATGAGAGTATTGGGGAAATTATGACTATTATTGATAGGACAGCAAAACCACTTTACACAGTAGTCCTCAAGTCGACAGAAAGCTTGCACTGGATCATTAAAGAAGGTGTCAGCTAGAATCAGCAATTAAAGACAAAGGGTGGGAAAGGCCTAATTTTTAGAGCATGTTAAGGACACCAGACACAGAAGAAGCAGCTGGTATTCATCCTCTAAGAATAACAAAGCCAAAATAAGGATCAACTGAGGGGCAGACTGCTCTGCCTGCAATTAGGGAAAGAAAATGCTTGTTTGTTTTGCCTGACCCTCGAGTTTCAAGAACACAGGCTCTCATCAACATTATACTCCAAATCTTTATCAGTCAAAGGAGGCCACGTCTGGAGTGAGACAGACCTGCTCCAGGTTTTACCATCTCTGCTCCTACTGAGTAATCCTAGAAGGTGGACATGTGGTGGTTGGAGCCTGGGTTTTGGAGTCAAAAAGACTTGGATGAAAATCTTGGCTCTTTAATGAGTATGTGGCACTCGGCAAGTTAGGTGATCAAAACCTTCGTGGAGTAACTGCAAAGATTCTGAGTAAGACAATGCGTAGGACATAATACACACTCGGTAACTGTCACGTGTTATACTGCTATACAAATTTAACAAAATCATCAATTTGCCCCTTTTTGAAAACAACAGTGACTGACACTGAGGTCTTTCCGGGCCTTGACAAAGTGCTTTACATGCATTATTTCTCTGAATCATAAAATTCTATGAGGTAGGCCCTATTATAACCCCCATTTACAGAAAAGAAAAGGAAAAAAAAGCCAAGTAGTTACGTATGTGCCCGTGGTGAGGCCGGGACAAGGTGTGTGCCTCCAGAGCCTGTGTTTGTAGCCACACTACCATGCTGTATTCCAAAAAGAGCATTCTACAATCTTCTTGTTCTTTGGGTTGAAAAAAAGAAATTGTAAGGTTGAGATGATTTATCAGTTCAGAAAGGAGTGAAGATGTAGGCTGAGAGACTAGGAGGGAAGACAGAGGGGCAGTTGGTCATGAGGGGGTCAAAACTGATGGCCCCCAGCCCTAACAGCAGGTATCTATCTGAGAGCACTAAATGTGAACACCAGCGTCCTGCCCTGATATTTTTTCTGGGGAGGGGGCCTTTTTCTAAGTTAAATGATTTACAGAGTTACTGCCACAATCCACAGTTCTGAAAGTGTGATTTCTTTAGGGTTTATAACTATACCCATTTCTAGTCCTGTTACAACTTTTTTATTGTGATAGAAAACATTTACTGGAAATATGTTACTGCTATTACCAGGTCATAAAATAAAAAGAAAAATAGTTTATGTATTGCCATCATTTCCAATCATCAATCAGAAAGTGCCAAGAGGAGGAAAGGAAAGGGCGTACAGCTGAGATTTCCTTCTTTGTGTAGGAGAAAATGCAGGAGCGTCATAATTCTTTAGAACGAATTCCTTCTTGGAGACCCAGCCTCACAGATGGGCTCCTGGGAGGAGCAGGAGGGCACACCTTTTGGCATCTCCCCTCCTCCCTGCAGCCTTGCCTGAATCTATGTCAGAATCATGAGCTCTTTCATCCCGACTTCCTTGGGCCTTGCCTGTCAGCACACTGAGCATGCTGGATGAGAAGCAATTCTGTCTATTTGTCGCTGTTCTACCCCGAGTCCCCTACAATCAGGGCATTCTTCGAAGACAAGGGTGGAGAGACTTCTGAAAAAACCCAAGTCTGCATTCCCAGAGGTCTGCTCTTTGTAGGTGCTCAATAATCTTTGTTAAATAGAATGACTTCAACAAGGTGGCATTTAAAATTGAACAACCTTGACCCAACAAAGGAATCTATCCTGAGAAACATTACTCCAAGCACACAATGATGTAAGCAAGTTAAAAAATGTTCACTGCAGCACTGTTTTAATATAAAAAATTAGACAATCTAAATATTCTCCAGTAGGAAACTAGTAAGCAAATTACAGTATATATATGTGCAGTGGGATGTTATGTAGCTGTTAAAAAATTAAGCTAATAAGACATGGGAAGATTTCTATGATACATTATTAAACTTAAATATATATACTGTATGGAGTATGCTCGTTTAATGAAGTCAAACCCAGCAATATGTGCATTTATATGTGTGAGTGCAAATTTGCTGAAAACACACCCTAACACAATCTGAAAGGAAATGAGCCAAACTATTCTCACAGTTACTCTGTCGACTAGAATTACCTCCGGTGGTGGAATGGGTTAATAGCAAAGGTGAAGGCTTTTGCTTTCTACTTTATGGACTTCTATCTTGTTTGAATTTAAAAAATAATAATAATTTTTTTTAATCCTCACCCGAGGATATTTTTCTATTTACCTTCAGATAGAGTATGAAGGAGAGAGAGAAACATCGATGTGAGACAGACACATTGACTGGTTGCCTCCCGCACAACCTGGACCAGGGCCAGGGCCCGAACTGCAACCGAGGTACGTGCCCTTGATTGGAATCGAACCCACAAGTCTTTGGTCCGCTGGCCAACACTCTACCAGCTGAGCCAAAACGGCCAGGGCTTGTTTAGATTTTTGACAGTGGGCATATACTGGCATTACTTTTGTCATTAAAAATCCAATTTAAAAAAATGAGGTGGGCCCTGGCCGATTTGGCTCAGCGGTTAGAGCGTCGGCCTGTGGTCCAGAGAGACCCGGGTTCGGTTCCCGCTAAGGGCATGTACTTCGGTTGCAGTTTGTCCCCGGCCCTGGTTGGTGGTGTGGGTGGCAGCCACTCGATGTGTCCCTTTCATATCGATGTTTCTCTCTCTCTCTCTCTCTCTCTCTCTCTTCTTTTCTCTCCCTCCCACTCTATCTGAACAAAAAATGAAAAAATGTCCTCGGGTGGGGATAAAAATAAATAAATAAATAAATAAATAAAAAATTAAAAAAAAAATGAGGTGGAACAATTTTAGAGGTGATTCCAGCTAGATCAGGTTAGGTAGTGTGGCCTCTGGGGCCTTCTCACTGTCTCTGGCTCCTCACAGATTGTGGGGGCTCAGCAGCAGCTGAGGAGACACCTAAGCAGTTGTGGAGCCAGGAACTAAAATGGCATAGATCCTAGGATGTTTAGGGCTCCCATGGTCCAGTCAAGCCATGGATTGGACCACAGAGACTTCCAGAACTGCTCAAAGGAGCAAGGCAGCAGAGGCGAAGAGGACTGGAGCATCTGAGGCTGGGCTGCTGGTGCTCAGGGTTCTGTTCACAGGGAGGCCATGACTGAGGACCAAGGGTCAGAGTCAGAGTGCCCATCTGCTGCTCTATCACCCCAGTCTGGACAACTGTGCCTGCTTGCCCTGTCCTCCTCATGATTCCACATGGGCTGTGGAAAACAAAGGTGCCTCTGTACTGTCCTCTCTGGCCTACTCAACATCCCTCTAGGGCAGTCCTGATGCCTCCACTCACACTTGGAGAACAGAGGTGGTGTGTCAGGGGTCCATCTCTGCAGATTGGGGGTAGGGAGGTCTGAATTTGATCCCTGCCCTAAACTCAACATTGTGGGGTG
This sequence comes from Tadarida brasiliensis, assembly GCA_030848825.1. NCBI lineage: Eukaryota > Metazoa > Chordata > Mammalia > Chiroptera > Molossidae > Tadarida > Tadarida brasiliensis. Next base: position 8,970,493 of record CM061269.1, on the reverse strand, counting down.
TGTCTGTGTGTGTGTGTGTGTGTGTGTGTGTGTGTGTTCTAGGGAGTGCCCTGCAACCTTTGCTGACCCCAGCACATTTGGGATGGTACAATGTTTATAAGCCGGACTGTTTGGGTTTGAATTCCCAGCTCCACCACTTAATAGCTGTGTGACCCTGGGCAAGTTACTTAACCTTTCTGTGCCTTACTTCCCCATCTGTAACAGAGGGATAATAACAGCACCTACTTAGGTTGTTCCTAGGGTTCAATAAGTCATATCCTGGGTTGTTGCTTCTGCTTTCCAAGCAGCACTTTTACAGGGGTGGGTGGGTGTTTCTAGTTCTCCAGCAGAGGCTGGAAACTCTAAAGGTCTCCCAAACTGGTCTCATTTCCTTCCCCTTCCCACCTCCCACCTAATAACACAGTAATCCAGACATATCCTCCGAACTATGCTGTTTCAACCCTCTGTGTCTTCGCTTACACTAGTGCCTCTATCTGGAATAATCTTCCTTTTACTTCACTTCTCTAGTGCTATTCTCTCCTACCCAAGGAGTCACAACTGCTAGGAGCCACTGCCTCTGGATTTCTCTGAGCAGCCCACACAACACAGATCTCTGACGGGCCTGGCTCTTGTACTAGCTGCATGCAAGCTGACAGCACACTTTAGTATCTCCGCGTTCCTAGGACAGCCACAGCACTAGGTGTGTTCAGTGGATAGTCTGTGACTAAACAGAAGCCCAGTCTGCTTGCTACCACCCTGACTACCTCCTCCTCCAAAGCAGACTTGAAGCTCCACCTCCATCTGAGTCCAAATGTTCCACTGTTTGGAGACTCCCAATAATGCCCAACTCTAACTGGGTTTCCTGGGGATGGATGGAGCTAGTGTAGGTCAAGCTGAGAACTCTGCTGCTTTGGACACTGGCAGGAAAATGGAAGATCGACACTGCCAGGGGCCAGTCCTCCATTCCGATCAGTTCGGTTCCCTCACCCAGGCCTGCCTTCTCTCTTCACAGCAACCTGTCCCAACGTGCTTCCTATGACAGTTCTCTGAGCTACAACACACAGACCTAAGTGGAAACCACTCAACATCAGAACAAGATGATGTACTCATGGAAACCCACAGCTTCCAAACCTGGAGAACACTGGAAGCCACTGGACAAGAGCCATCACCACACCATCTCAGGCGGGAGAGTGCTGAAAGGGACAGACACTTTGCTACCCTGAGGAATGCCAACAGTCCACATCCTGTCACTAACCTGCCATGAATGCACTTTCCTTTGGAGAAAGGAGGCCTGATATTACTTGTGAAAACGAAATACTTTTTCCTCCTTCAAATCCAGATTTCACTTGTTAGAAAGGATGGAACCCTTTAACACTGTCCCTTAGCATCCAATTTTTCAATCCAATCTGTTTTCCTTAACTTGAGTCACTGTGACATTACCAAATTTTACATACAGTTATCTGTTGCTCTGTAAAGAAATACAGATGGTTTTTGTGGAAATAAACAGTCATTTATTTTAAACAATTGTAAAATAGTTTATGAAAACCAGTGGGGTAATGCATTCAAATAAATGCCAAAACTGGCTGATGGGGAGCCAGGCGCTAAATCACACTGCTGAGGAATTCGGCTGCGGGGAACAGATAGTAAATCCAGAGTGACAGAATTTCCCGTGATGGCAAAGGTTTCTGACATCCAGTCCAGTACTCAAAAACCACAGCAGTTCAAACCCATTTTCCTTAACACAGCCTTGACAGCCAGTGAAATTAGTGAATTTAGTCACAAGCACCTAAGGACAAAAACAAAAGGAAAAAAAAAGGAGACTTCATTGTCTGCAGCCTTTTCTGAGCTATATAAAAACGATGACTCCAACCTGAGTCAATGCAGAATAAGCTTGGGGCCAAATGTTTTTGATCATCAGACTCTGTTATGATACTGTGGAACCCAAAGACTTCCATTCAAATTCACTTATGTCAGAGACTGGCTTTGGGAAACCATACCCTCTCTGAACCTGTCTCCCCTGTAAAATGAGGATAATAGTGTATGTACTTGACAGGCTGCTGAGCAGATTCAGTGAGGCACCAGGAGTGACAGTGTTCTATAAACAGCTGGATGCCAGTGGCCATGGCGAAAGGGGTTCCAGCCCTGGCTGGGACAGCAGGTCCTAAGCACCACTGACAATGAATGGAGTGGGCCTGCCCCTGAAGGAACTAACAGAATTCCAAGCACTATTTGCTTCTAATTTTACATGACAATCAACTATACACTTTTTAAACTTTCCTTCTCAAACTAGTTTTTTCCTTGTAATTGGGTTTCCAATGATGAGACCATGAGTCTCCCAATGAATTAACTCGGTTGTTCATCAAACATTTACAGAACCTACCATGTGCCACGCCCTGAGCTAGGCACTGTAGATGCAAAGATAATTAAGACTGATGCTGCCCTCTAGAAGTCGGTGTAGTGAAAATGGCAGTCACTAGTTGGAATACTTACTCAGACTTCCTCCTCCTTATTGACATTAAGTCAACTCCGAAGTTCTGTAGATTCTACCCACTTAATCAATCTCCCTTGCACAGCTTATCATCCAGCCCACAGTAATGGTCTCCCAACCCATCTCCTAGCCTCCAGCCATCCATTCTTCACCCCATTGTCAGAGGGTGCTCTCTGGAGTCAAACTTTGAAGGTTATCACTTCTGTGTTTAAAATCATTTCATAACTTCACCACGGCCAACTCCTACTCTTCAGACCTTCTAGCCATCCTAATTTTTTGTCCATCTATGTCCTCTATAATCCAGCCAAACTGTTCTCACTGTTCAGTGCATGTACTGCATGGTTTCCTACCTCCAGGTCACTGCCTGCCCCTCCAAAACCACACCCTCCTTTATGATTATCCCCTACGTCTTATATGGCCTCCACCAACTCTCTGCATCTGCTTTTCTCCTACTGACACCCATGACAACATCAGGCCCTATCAGATTTCTAGACTGACCTACTTCCTTTCCACACAATAGGGAAAGTTGCAACACTTAACATTCCTCTCACCTGCAGGCTCTATTCCAAGGCAAGAAGATTTCTGAATTTCAGGCCAACCAAATACAAGGCTTCCTTTGTTTTAATGTGGTCTTGGCCTTCATGTCTCCTTCAGATAAATGCCCTTGTCCCTGGCCCAGCCCAGCCCAGAACCCTCCCTGCCCCCAGGCCTGGTGTCCTGCTAGGTTCTCACTGTACCTCTGAAAATCCTGCCTGCCCTGTGATGCCACCCACCAGCCTAGATTTCCTTGTGCATAAATTATACATTTATCTGAATCCCCCTACACTTGCTTGATAAAAATGAAGGGGGGGGAAGAGGGGGAGACATGACCAGACAACAATTTAAATAGTTTGGAGAATTCCACTTGCCACGACTCTCAGTGACTCAATGAAACCCAAGAGGTTGAGTGTGAGGCAGGAGTCTTATTCATCCTCGAAACTACAGAATTTGGTAAATGTCTGATGAGTGACTAACTGAATTAATTGGGTGGATGGTGATGTCTCAGTTTTCTAGCTCCTCTTACTTACAGTGTGAGTGTCTTTCTGTACCAAGTTTGATCTTAGCATTTAAAGAACAATTTTTAGTTTTCATCTGTCCCAATGCTAGAGAAAAAAGCTAGTCGTATTAGATTTAATGAGAAAAACCAGTATGTTGGCATCTGATGGGCATTTTTAAGGGATTTTTTTCTAGAGGTAATTTTGACAATAGGACTTTTTCTCACTTGTTGCCTTTTAGACCTGACCCTGTCAGGACACGGCTCTCTGTATTGCTGTCCCTCAAATGCCAAGCACCATCTGCTTCCCTGGTCCTTGCTGTCAAGAACTACAGTTCCTCCTCAGTCCTTGTGGTCCTTGGGTGTTAACTGCCCATCTCCCCTGCTCCCTCTTTTGGGTGCAGGGACCCTTTATAGATTGGCTCCACCTACCAATTAGGCTCCCCTCTGCCTGTCCATCTTTCTTCTAACCACAACGGTACCAATCAGGGCTGTGTTTCAGTCAGGACATGAGCCTCAGTAAGTGTCTTTCTTACTGCCAGTACCCTGTGTGGCCTCATTGTAGACATTTGGGCTCTTGCCGCAGCACATTCCACTAGATTGGTAAAACCTTAATGGCAGGGTTCAAATCCCAGTTCCAGCTAACTTGAAGCATTGTTTTCTTACCTCCAAATTGGGGATGATCATTTTTAATTCATGAGGTTGTTTACAGATTAAATGAGATAATTACACATGTAAAGCACTTAGTCTATCACATAAGTACTTAATAAATGGCAATAATTTATTATATTAATATAATTTTGTACATTTCACCATGTTCAACTCTGAATCTATCAAACAGATAAGAGGCTAAATTATATATCTTATTTTATGTTAAGTCAATTGTGGATTATAACCTAAGATGCTAATATGTTCTCATGCTAAAGGCACAAAACGAATAGGTAAAAGCAATGGAAAAAGTGGTAGTAGAGGAGTCATGGCTGCCAGCCATTTTCCCTTCTGGGAGTTTTCCTTCTTGTTAGATCTATTATCTGGGAGCTGGGCTGCCCTGCTGGCTTTCCATTTGCCTTGCTAATAACAGTAAATCCAGCAGCTTCCACCGCAGCTCCTGTCTCCTTCAGCTGACTCTGAGGCCAATCAGCATTTCCTCTCTGCTAATGTCAGATGTTCACTGGGAAGTCCTGCTGAAGAGAAAATTTATAACAAAAGTTTCTCCAGCTTTTAACCCTCTGCACATCCAGCCCCAGATGAGGAGTGCTCCAGAGGACTGCTAGGTCATTTCTACATGTGCACACCTATGTTCTCACTGCTGCTCTGCTGCTCTGACAAGGGGCCTCAGACCCTGGGAAAAGCTCAAATGAGCAGCTGGGCAGACAGATGCACACATTCTGGGCCGTATCTAATGGGGGCTAAAATCTGAGCTGGGTTCCTTAGCAGCTAGAGTCACTATTGAACCATGACTCAAAGCAGTCATACTCATAAAAAAGTGTTATATCACAAAATTGTGAGTATGACTGGGTCTCATAACAGTGAAATTGAAGTGAGGGGACAGAACTAACATTTATTGAGTAATAAAATAATAACAGCTAAGTGCTTGGTGTTTGAAATGGATTTCCATTTAATTCTTACAACAATGCTATAAAGAAGATATTATTATTCTCATTTATAGATGAGGAAATGAAGTTCAAACAGGCTAAGAAACTCACCAAAGAGCTAGAAAGAGTAATAGGCGCAAGAGTGGAACCAGGGAGATGCTACTAGAATCCAGGTATTACGTTTCAGAGTTAAGGCTTCCAACCAGCAGCCTGTGATCTAGTTGTGACCTTATTTTAGGATGACCTGACCAAGGTCACCAGTTAATAGTGGTAGTTTGAGCTTTAAGCCATCCGTGACAGCCATCCCTGAAAGAATTCTCCAAGGGCTGCAGAGGAGGAGAGAGCGGTGACGCAGGCTTTCGGGAGACAATGGGTGGACTCCTCGATCTCTCCAGTGCAAAGAGCACAATGGCTGTCAGCGAGGCTCCGGCTCACTGGCAACAGCGGCCGTGGCGCAGCAGCACTGCCAGGCCCTTAAGACCTTATGCTCCTGGCACAGCAGAAGGGGCTCATCACAGGGTTTTCATTTAAAGTAAGTTCAGGCCTTTTGGGACAGCTACATTCCAGCTCAATGGGCTTTTCTATGACCTCTGCTCTACCTCTCCACAGAAGTCAGACGATACACTGAACTGGATTAGTAGATTCAGTAAACTAATTTTTTGTCCCAATTTTTAAAAAATTGTCAAAATGTACATGTGACAGCTGTTTGGGACTCCACTGTTATGGAAAAGTAGCTGTTTTCATTTATATTTGAGATATTAGTCATCCTTAGACTGGGACGGAGTACTCAGTTAATAGCTTGTGCTTTAACCTACGGAAAATACAGGTCACAGAGGAAAATGTTAACAAAATCACAATATAAAGGTTATACTCATATAACATTTTGGCCTTAAAAGGTTTGAAATGTTTATAATGGAAAGCAACTATTTCATAACAATGTTCTCACAGAAAACTGACATCCAACACAATGAAATAGATTGTGGCTTTTAGAAGAAAGGAAGTTTCCAAATAGAGAAAGTCCATATAAGTAAGGGAAAGAAAAATGTTTTAAGCTCTAGAATTTGAAAGTAAGCTGTCTTATTTTCACAAATTTAAAAAACTATTTTTACTATTATCAAAGTAACACGTATATATAGTTTTAAAGTAAATATACTATAACTTCTATAATGAAAACAAGTTAATTCCCCGCTCATCCCTGAGTCCTTTCTTACAGGCAATTAGTTTAAACTTTTTGGCTATTTCTTCTCGTACTCACCTTCATATATATATATTTTTAACTTATCTTTATTGTTGAATGTATTACAGATGTTCTTCATTTTTCCCCCATTGCCCCCCTCCTCCCCATTCCCGCCCCCCTCCTGCTTTTCCCCACACCGTTGTCTGTGTCCATTGCTTATGCATATATACATATAAGTTCCCTGGTTTATCTCTTCCCACCTCTCAACCCCCCTTCCCTTTGAGGTTTGTCAGTCTAACCACCAATTTGTACTTCTCAATCCCTTCACCTTTTTCACCCATCCCCCAGCCCCCACCCATCTGGTACCCAACAAAAGTTCTCTGTATCTATGAGAATGTTTCTGTTCTGCTTGTTCATTTTGTTTGTAGATTCAATTGTTGATAGATATGTATTTATTGCCATTTTGTTTGTTCATATTTTTTACCTTTTTCTTCAAGAAGACCCTTCAACATTTCATATAATACTGGTTTGGTGGTGATGAACTTCCTTAGCTTTTCCTTGTCTGGGAAACTCTTTGTATGGCCATCAATTCTAAATGACAGCTTTGCATGATAGAGTAATCTTGGTTGTAGGTTCTTGCTTTTCATCACCCTGAATATTTCTTGCCACTTCCTTCTGGCCTGCAAAGTTTCTTTTGAGAAATCAGCTGACAGTCTTATGGGAACTGCCTTGTAGGTAACTAACTGCTTTTCTCTTGCTGCTTTTAAGATTCTCTCTTTGTCTTGAACCTTTTGCATTTTGATGATGATGTGTCTTGGTGTGGGCCTCTTGGGGTTCATCTTGTTTGAGACTCTCTGTGCTTCCTGGACTTGTATGTCTGTTTCCTTTACCAAGTTAGGGAAGTTTTCTGCCATTATTGTTTCAAATAGGTTTTCGATTTCTTGTTCTCCCTCTTCTCCTTCTGGCACCTCCAAGATGCGAATGTTGGCACGCTTGAAGTTGTCCCAGAGGCTCCTTACACTATCCTCATTTCTTTGGCTTCTTTTCTCTTTTTGCTGTTCTGATTGGGTGTTTTTTGCTTCCTTATATTCCAAATCGATGGTTTGCTTCTTGGATTTACCTACTCTACTACTGAATCTGTGTAAACTATTCTTTATTTCAGTTAGTGCCTCCTTCATTTCTGACTGTGCATCCATCATTTCTGACTGGTCCTTTTTTATGTTCTTGAGGCCCTCTCTAAGTTCACTGAGGTTCTCACTAAGTCCATTGAGCATCCTTATAAGCAGTATTTTGAACTCAGCATCTGTTAGGTTGCTTAACTCCATTTCACTTAGTTCTTTTCCTGGAGTTCTATTCTGTTCTTTCGTTTGGGAAGGGACCTGTTTCTTTGTCTCCTCATTTTGGCAGCCTCCCTGTGTTTGTTTCTATGTATTACTTAGCAAGAAGTATAGGGCTAGCTGAGACCAGATGCTGCTTCTTTGAAAGAATTTAGGAAAAGCTGAAGCAGGATCCAAGACAGGCCAATTCTATGGTAAAGCAACTGGCAACAACTTGGGTGGGCCTGGAAGTTGGGTGGGGCGGGGCCTCAGGGAATCACCAGGGCGGGGCAAACAGTGTGAGCCAGGCTGCTGGAGTCCCAGATATGGCGGCTGTCTGCCGGCCCAAGGAAGGGCTCACCAAAGGAACAAAAGCCTCTGATAGCACATCTGTCCAGGAGAAAGCTGCCTCTCCAGCCCTCGCTCCAATGCCAAACAGCTTAGTTCTTCCCCATATGACTCTGGTGCCTTTCAGGCTCCTTCCCGCACGCTGGAGCCCGGAGGGAGCGAGTCTGAGTAAGTCCATGCGCGGGCCCTTTAAGAGGAGCTGCCGGGGCTCCAGCCGCCTCAGCCTCAGTTCCCGCTGGTTTTCCAGCCAGAAGTGATGGGGATTCTCTTCCTGGCACTGGAACCCTGAGCTGGGCGCCTGGTGTGGGACAGGGACCCCTCAGTCCTCAGGGAGGACATTCCCAGCCGAGGTCTCCTCCTAATTTTTATCCGCCACACGCAGATGTGGGACCAGCCCGTCGCGCCTCTGCCCCTCCTACCAGTCTCGATGCAGCGGCTTCTTTAATTTCGTAGTTGTAGGACTTCCATTCAGCTTGATTTCAGGTGGTTTTGAATGATGGTTGTTCTGTAGTTTAGTTGTAATTTTGATGTGGTTGTGGGAGGACGCGATACCGCGTTTACCTACGCCGCCATCTTGACCGGAAGTCACCTTCGTATTTTTATTAGCATTTCTATTCAGCTGTTTTAAGCCCTGGTCAGTTTTGCTCAGCGGTTAGAGTGTCAGCCCGAGGACCAAAGGGTCGCGGGTTCAATCCTCGACTCTGGTTGGGGTTGTGTGGGAGGCAACCACTTGATCTTACAACAATATCTCTCTTTCTTTCTCCCTCCAATTCCTTCCACTCTATCTAAAAATTAATGGAAAAATATCCTTGGGTGAGGATTAACAAACAAACAAACAAAGTATATTATAAATGTCAGACAGCATCTATTAACTTCCACTACGGAAGATGAGGATTGAGCGTATGCTCTCGCCCTCTTTCATCCTAACCTACCCCGACTTTCAGAAGTGTGTTTGCTTTAATTTTCTTTTTCTGTAATACAGTGTGTGCAGCAGTTTCCTCCTGCTGGGTACCCATATTTGATTATCAATGCTTAAAATGTCTGTTTTTGGTATACTCTTCTGGCTCCCCAAGGATTCATTAGAGATTCATGTCATTAAGGGAACATGAGAGGCAACTAATTTCAACTGATGTGCACTGCGTTGCATTTTTAAGACATTTACATTTTCACTCGATGATTTAATTCTCAGAGGAAGTCTGATCTCCCATAATCAAAGCACAGTGAATTTCTTGACTAGAAAGTGGGTGGCCTTGGGCCTGGGCTGGCAGGGAGTGAAGTAGCTGTGGGCCCCAGATTAGCTTTCACTGCTTCTCCCTACTTCATTCCACAAAATGTGTTAGCCACCACCTCTGGGCCGGCTACGGTGCTGGCAAACCAAAAGAAACCTGTTCTTCTCCACAAGGGCTTTCATCTTACTCAAAGGAAAACTCACCCCTATCCTATCCCAAACCCTCTCCCAAAGGAAACAGAGGGTTCTCATCCTTCTCCTTGTTAAGGTACTCACCAATATCTAGCAAGATCAATGTATTAGGAACTAATTGGGGCAGGCCCATGGCACCTCCCACACAAGGGACAGTGTTCTCTCTAGCAGCTTCCAAGGCTGAGATATGGCCCATACCTCTAGTTTCCACTATCGATCCAGATGGAGTCACTCACTGCTCATGAATTCACCCCGCTGCTGCTGCCCTGTCCTCTCGTGCTTGCATCAGGGAGTGGTGTTGGTAGTCAATTAGGAGATGCTGAAGTGGAAAGAATGAGGTAATGCTGATCCTGGGCAAGAGGGAGTCCCTTCAGGAGAGGAACTAAAAAAACTGACTCACCGAAGTCCTTCTTAGCAGAAAGTGGACAGACTAAAAGGTGGAAGTGAGAATACCTATCAAATGTATCTTGCTGGTATGTTTATTTATTGGCCATCTCCCCTACTAGAATTAAAGTTCTCTTAGAAGAGGCCCTGTCATCCTTATTCACTGCCTGGAACGTAGTAGAGACTTCATAAATATTTACTCAGTGATGAGTTTGGATTTGAACACACTGCTTGAGAAAACTGACCCTCAGGATTTTTTACACTTAAACCATACTTTGTCTTAACTTTATCTTACTTTACATTGTTCTGTTAATTTTTAAAAAGGGAAAGCTGGGGTTCTGTTATGATTTGCTATTTCTATAATTATGTGGTGACAGTTTGGGGGAAGACAGAGAAGTTCCAATAGAGTAGTTCGTACCTTTGCATCACTTGAGCTGTGATCACATCTCGCCAACTTTCTGTTCAAAATACTGGTTAGATGGCACAGTAGGATCTATACACCTTGCTAACTGCCCTCCTGATCAGCAGCTAGGTAACAAAAAGTAGGTGCTGTCACATCCTTTCCCCAGACCTGCCTCACGGTGCCACTCTAATGTCTTCTGATTTTAAGTCATCTTTGTCTCTGGGCATTACTGTCATTGTAAGACAGAAAAAGAAATACCCTCACTGCTGAGCTATTTTCCTTCTTTTGTTTCCTTAATGCATTTAAAGCTGTTGCAGAAAGCACAGGTGTCTGTAACTTACTAAAAAAGGAAAAATTTGTTATGGGAAGTTGGTGTTGCAATCATTAAAACTGCCCTTTAAACTGTTTATGGGAGAAGACCAGCCCTAGTATCAGGTCTCTGAAGGCAATGAGACAGAAGTCAGGTGTCTCAGGTCCCTGGGCTGGTCTTGGAAAAGTCTTCTGTAGTAAACTAACTCTTCTAAAGTGATGGTTTTTCATCACAAGTGGCTAAACTCAGTCTTGGTAAAGGAAGAATTTTCCTTCCAGCTCCTAACAGGATAAGCACACGAATGGCCTGCCTGAAGAAAAGAGGGCCTTCTGCTTTCCCTGGGGGAGATCAAGACTCTTCGTGGCGGGATGTGAGGGGTAGACACAGCACTCCAAATCTTTCTGTAACTTCCGTAATCATGCCCTCAAAAATCATATTGGTGTTTGATTACATTTCCTTTTTGTAAGTGCTTTCAGAGAAGAAGCAGCAGACTCTATGAGCTACTCAATTGTTAATATTAAGGCTTTTAAAAATCAGTTATAAACATGTTTGTTTCAGGCGACTGTAGTCTGTCCACCTTTACCTTTAGAACCTTTGGAACAGCAAATTAAATTCGCTGATATAAGCTATATGATGAATGAGCCTGTGATCATTAACCCACACCTACATATATGGAATGGGTTTTCTTGTTAGTCAAAAGTCACTGGAGTTGATACTCTGGATCTAGTTTTCTCCTTGTTCACAGTAAAGGGTGCTTCCAGCACATCCATATCCAGAACAATTCAAAGGCTGGTTCTATCACAGGGTATATGCTTTTTATAGACTTAATTCATTGGAAAACAAAAGGTACAGGCAAAGGCCAAGTCGCATGGGTAGAAAAGGAAGTAAACAGAATCCTAAAAAGCAAGGTTTTATGGTGTGCCTGACATAGTGGTGGCAATAGGGGAAAGGCATCTGACATCCACTAAGCACTTACTATGGATTAAGTTTTTTTTCTTTATTGATTATACAGAGAGAGGAAGGGAGAGGGAGAGAGAGACAGAAACATCGATGAGAGAGAACATCAATTGGTCGCCTCCCACATGCCCCCCACTGGGAATCTGGCCCACAACCTGGGTATGAGCCCTGACCGGGAATTGAACCTGTGACCTCCTGTTGCATGGGTTACCGCTCAACCACTGAGCCACAGTGGCTGGGCTGGATTGAGTTTTTCACATGCAGTCAGTCAAAATAACAACCCTATGAGGTAGGTATTATTACCTCGACTGACAGAAAAGATAACTCAGGTTAGAAAGGTTTGATAACTTACCTAACTTCACAGCTTGTGTGAAAGGTACAACTGGGGTGGGGACCCAGGCTGGTTTGGTTTCAGAGCCTATGTCCCTTTCCAGTTAATCATAGTGCATGTGCAACTGAAGCAGGTGCACTAGGTGTTTCTAGGGAGAAAAGTATACCTGCCTCCATTGAATTGTGGATCCTGTAATCTTAGCCAGCGGGAGGAAGTACAGCACAGTGGTTAGGAATATACACTTTGGAGTCATATATCTGAGGTTTGAGTCCCAGCTCCCCAATTTACTAGCTGAATGACCTTGAACAAGTCCTGCATCCTCTCTGAGCTTTAGTTTTCTCATTTATAAAGCAAAAATAACAACCAATTCAAATAGCTGTTTCAAGAATTAAATGTTTTAAGAATTAAGTGTTTGGCAGATTGCCTGGCAAATTTTGAATATTCAGTAAGTGGTAACAATGATTCTACTTAAAATCATAGGTCAACTGAAGGAACTGCAACCTCAAGATGTTATTTAACATATGAAGTAATGAAAAATAACATATTCCACAAAAAGTAGTAAAAATTAGTGTTTTCTATGCCACCAGGACATATTTGGTCAATTCAGAAGCTTATATTAATATAAGTGGAATCTAAATTACATATTTTTAATTTTATGAGTTCTTTCCTATTTTACATCCATGTACCCACCACTTACATCCTACAATTAACATTTCATTATATTTGCTTCATTACATATCTATCAGTCCATCTTTTTTAAAAAATGCATTTCAAAGGAACAGACATCAGTACATTCACCCCTAAACCCTTCAGTGTGCATAACATTAACTGGTGTTGAATATTTATTTAAGATTCTCCTTTTGTTTTTTGGTAAAATATCACACAGTGATATGCACACATCTTACAAGCACCATGTGAGAGTTCTGACAAATGCCTACACCTGTGTGACACTAGCTCTCCTGTCAATATAAAGACTATTACTTTTACTCCAAAACATTCCCTCATATGCGATACATTTCTAAGTACAAGGAAAAAAACACTGGGCTCAAGAATCAAGGGGTCTAGGTTCAAATCTCACTGACATGACTCATTAGTAACACACACACATACACAATACACACAAAATGCAGGCAACCTTAGTTTTATCAACCATAAAAAAAAGAGAGAGAGAGAGAGAGAGAGAGAGACAGATAATGCCCATCTCACAAGGTCTTTGTAAAGATTAAATACAAAAATACCTGGAATACAATACATGTTCAGTAGATGTAGCCAAAGGGTACTTTCTCTCTACTCCCCTCCCAGCTCCCCCAAACTGAGGATGTTGCCTTCAAAAAAGAAAACGGTAAGAACAGCAGCAACAAAAACAGTTAAATGAGAGATGAGGGAAATAAGGTATCTCTCTGCATAGGCAGTCCTCTCCCAATTTATCCAGTCTGACTTCAGCTAATTAAACATCTGTCTCAACGGTCTCCTCAGCAAATCAGTCATCCCCACTTTGTGACACTGATTGTTGGTTGCAGCCTTTTTCCCCACTTGCTACGATTCCCAGAAACTTCTAGGAGTTTACTCACCAGGCACATGGCAAGGAATGATGCAGGGTCCCCATTAACCCCCTACTGTTGCCCTTGGTGCCAGTGCTGTTCATAATGCTGCCAGACGTGTCCTTAGATGTGCCTCCCCAAATAAACCTGTTAAGGGGTGACAACTTTTTCGTCTACACTTCTGATTCCCAGATTATAACGCATTTTCTAAGTGTACCATACTAAAATAAACTACTTAACAGAAAATCTGTTTTGTAAACAAGTTTTGATGACAAAGCAAGCAGGTAAGAACATAAGGTCTCAAATGCACTGAACTGGAGTCTAGTGAATTACCAGCTGGCTCTCTCTAAACACAAAGCTTTGCTGGTGAACCAAGGGGCAGCAGGCAAACAAGTGAAATAGCTGGCCTTTCTCTACATACTGAAGCAAGTGCGCGCGCACGTGCGCGCGCGCGCGTGTGTGTGTGTGTGTGTGTACACACCTGCTTAAGCAGGAAAGGGGGACCTGAAGGAGGGGAGAATTGTATTCTAAACTATAGGGTATTTCTTAAAAATAGTTTTCTGAAATGAGACTTCCTCTCAATCCCTCTTCCCACTAAAACAACTAATTGACTTAAGAACTACCTTTTCAGAAAGATAAATGGATAATGAAAACATTTAACAATGCTTAATTACACCAAGGCAAATTAAAACTAGGTATTAACTGCTAACCACCAGTCTGACAAAAATTAAAGATTGATAACATCCAGTGTTGGTAAGGGGGTGGGGAAAGAGTTGTTCTCATATGATCTTGGAGTGTCAAAGAATGAATATAAACTTTGTGAAGGGCAATTTGTTTTTCTCAACATTTAAAATAAGCAAACCTCTGATACGCAATCTAAAGTTAAAATAAATATAACTAGAAAGATAAAAATGCAGTGGTCACTCTAATATAGAATTGCTTATGACAATGAGTAAAAGATTGTAAAATCACATATCTTGTATAGAATCATTAATAGAAACATTTATGCAGACACATTTTTCATGAGTTCATTTAACATTTCCTGACTGTCCTCCATTTGACAGGCACTCTGGTAGATGCTGGGTATATAGTGATTTTTAGAAAACAAAAAAACAGGGTCCTGCCCCCACAAAATTTACTGGCTATATGTATATCTGCATGTGAACGTAATACCAAAACAAAAAAGGATTTACATCAAAGAGAAAACACCTTCACTTTTTACTTCACACACCTCCAAAATATTTGATTTTTCCCAAAAAGTATTTAATTTTATTTCTAAAAATATTTTAAAACCTTTTATCTATACTTTGTTTTAATATTAACACCAGGAGAACTGGCAGCAACTCCAAGCTGCTTCAATTCCCCAAACTGTGCATTCAGCTCTAATAAAAGAAATCAGACTTTCCCATGATGTCCATCCCTCAGCTTCCTGAACCAAGCACCACCCACTTCTCCACACCTTAGTCCAGGGCTCATCGTATGTGGGAGAGTCCTCAAGAGCCCCTCACCAGTGCCCCTGCCTCCTGTTTTATGTCCTCTAATCCATTTTTTTGAATACAGAGTGTTTTCCAGAAGAAATTATGACTACGTTGCTCTCCTTTCAATGGTTCCCCTCTGCCATCAGAATAAAGTTCAAACTCAACACAGTTTACAAGCATGATCTGATCCCAAATGACCACTTCGGCCTCATCATTCCCCACCCTCCCAACTCCTGCTCTACTGCGTTATTATACTGAGCTACGTGCAGTTTCCAGAAGGCATCAAGCTCTCTCACTGTGCTCCTTCAGCCTGAATACTCTTTCTCATCCCTCAGCACCTGGAAAGTTTCTACTTCTCTTCGGGTATCAGCCAGGTAATATGCTCAGGAGAGTTCTCCCTGACTCCCTAAGACTGGTCCCTGCCCACAATGTGCACCCAGGCCCTATCTGTACTTCCACTCTTCATATGCATGGTATTGTAACTGCCTATTTATTTGTCTTCCCAACCAAAGAGTAAGTGTCTTAAGCATAAGGACCATTTCTTGGCTTCTACAATACCCCTAGTACCTACACAGCATTTTCTGAATGCTAAGACCCAGTAAATGGATGTACCTCTTCTGTTTTGTTTTTTGAACAGAGAGAGAATAAAACAACATCAACAAAATCAATGTGAGAGAGAAACATTGATAGGCTACCTTTCACACACACCCTGACCGGGCATCAAACCTGCTACCTGGGTATGTGCCCTGACTGGGAATCGAACCAGCCACCTCTTGGTGTACGGGACAATGCTCCAACCAATTGAGCCAGCTGGCGAGGGCCTCTTCTGTTTCTGAGTGTACTATCAGGCCTGGCCTGATAGGGTCTGGTCCCTGCCTAGCTTCTATAGTTTATCCTCTGCCCTCTTCCTGCTCTAGGAATTTGAAATGTCTATGTTTTGTGACTACATCTCAAAACATCTCTGTGTGGAATGTTCTTCTCACTCATCCAACTGCCAAAGTTCTAATTAATCTTCGAAAACCTGTCAAAGAAATCACTTGCTCCAGAGCATCTTTTCACAGCCCTCACCTCACCCAGTAGTTTTAAGTACTCACTCTGTCTGTGCTGCTTTAGTAGCTTATACACTTGCACTTGTGAATTTACCAGGTTTCACTGCCCCTTCTTCTGACTGTCTTCTGGACCAGTGGCAGGCACAGGGCAGGCAACGCTGGACCGTGACTGCTGAACTACACAGGGTTTCTCAGAGCCACACAGCGCTACAGCACACTGGGCCCTTTCCCACAGTGGCCTTGATTTATTCTCTTTAACCTCTCCCACGTTACAGCTAAGAAAAGTAAGGCTCCGAGAGGTAAGTACGTGGTTACACATTCAGTTACTATAGTTTCTATTCTAGGGGACATTTTTTCATTTTTTTAACATTTCTAAAATCAGAATACAGGTTACAATCAATATGTACATTTAATGTAGTAGTCCTTCCCTCCCTGACTCCCTTCCTTCCTTCCTTCTTTCCTTCCTTTTTCTTCCCTCCCTTCCTCCCTCCCTCCCTCCTCTCTCTTTTTTTTTCTTCCTGAAGAGTAGTGCTCTGGAGTTGTCCCTAGTGGACCCAGGGAAAGGTCCTCTGACTCCGAAATGTGTGTGCCTCCTGTACCACTATAGAGCCTCTCAGGAGCATGTCTTTTCTCTTCTTTTCATTCTGCTTTTTCTTAACCTAATCCATTCTGGGGACTGCCCCAAATGGAGTGAATGAATTGATTTTGTGATGAAAAAGAATTTCTGAAAGATTAGTGACTAGCAGGAAGAGTAAATGCTGGTCAAATGTAGTTTTGGCAAATGATATAGTTCAAGTTTTTCTGAGGTGGTGGTTGCGAGAGCTCATAACACCCTTCTAAAATAATTGGGTCTCTAAAGTGGTTCCAAAAGATTTTTGCTTGACATAAATTCTCCAAATTTCTAGGCTTTCTGGATAAAACAGTTGGCTGCAATGCCATCTTTAACATGCTCTGCTCTATACTCAAGAAGATCCATCAGAGGCCTCAGAGCACTCCAGACGGAGCAGGCTCAGGTGAGATGAGACGAGAGAAAGGAGGCAAGGAAAAATATTTAACTTGCAGCTTCTTGCCTGGGGCACCTCTGAGTTATACATTTAAACACTTTAGCAGTCCTAATTTACTATATCAGTTTCCCACGGGGTCATTGGATACCAGGTATCAGGTCTTTATTTCTTACCCAGCTCCCAAGCACGAGTGGCATCAGCATGGTTATTTATTCTTTCATGAGGAGGATCAGTTTTCTGCAGAAATTACTGCTTTTTTTGGGACAAAGAACATTTAAACTGTCCTTTGTACCTTTTCTTCATCTTTCTTCTTCTTTTTTAAAGGATTACCTGCTACAGCATAAGGAAACCACACATCTGTGTCTCTGACTTGCAAACTACCTTCATAGAAGAAATATTACTGAATTTTCTGTCTTTACAATTATCCATGAAGTAGGACTCTGTTCAATCCTACGGCTGGCAGATTCTTTACCTTACTTTAGCCTTTGGAGAGCATTTCAGGTTAGAAGAATGTTAAAAATCCTACTCCATTTAAAATATATAGGTCTCTCTTTTTCATAGGGCAACACAGGACAGGTGTATGTTGCTTTAAGAAAGCTAGACATACAACATTAAAACTGACACCAATACAGACAAACTGTGCAATTACAAAAGAATTCCTGGCTTTATATCCAGATTCACCACAGGGTTCCTTTAAATGCAGCACTTCCCTGGTGCATTTAGATCTTAGAATCAATGAACAATTCTGTTTACAGAATTTTAAATTTGTTCTCCCATTAGGGTTCTAATAAGCAACATGGTACAATAAAAAGAGAGTATGGGCTTTGAGGTCAAAAAAAGCCTGGGCTCCAATTTAGAATCTGCCATCTACTTACTGTGGAAATTTGGGTAACTTTAATTTCTCTTAGAGATGAGGAGAGGGCGGCTCAGAGAGGTAAGTATATGATTACACATATAGTTATCATAGTTCCTTAATTCTAAGATGCACATTGTTTTCCCACTTTTTAACATTTCTAGTCTCATCTGTAAAAGAGGCATATAAAATCTACTTTCTAGGGGTGTTGTGCAGATTAAATGAGCTAATATCTTTAAGTGCACAAAGACACTCAATAATCCTTTTACCCCATTGCACTAGATCTTGGGGAAGACACACAAATCCCCTTTAAAACCTTCTTGATAAATAACAAACTGATTTGTATACAACTTTCTAGGCCTCCTGTGTGAGGTGCTGCAAGGTGCGAGTCAGAGACTGACCCTGTTGCTGCCAGTGTATTAGAGCAGACCCCACTAGGGTACAGGCTCTGAATCCCCACCCTGGCTTCCCGGGTTTCAGCTGGTCTGTATTTCTCTGTCACACTGTAAGCATCAAACTCTGTACTTCATTCCAATTCTCTTCTTTCTTTATGTCTAAATTCTCTGTACATCCCTTCCTCTCTTTGGGCCTCAGTGCATTTCACAGTGGTTACAAGTTTAGATTTTATTCTAAATGCAACTGGAAATCACTGAAGGGTTGGGAGCAGATAGGATCTGACTTATATTTTAAAAGATCTCTCTGGCTGCTGGAGGGGGCCAAGAGCAGAGACAGGAAAACTAGCTAGGGTGCTATTTCAACAGTCCAGGTGAAGTCATGTTGATTCTAGACTCATCCAATGAAGATAGAAAAGACAATAGATTCAGGATATAGTTGGGAGCTAAAATTGGTAAGATGTGCTAATGGATAAGATGTGGGGAGTTAGCACAGGGAAGAAGTCAAGGATCAATTTTACTACCTTTTTTTTTTTTTTTTAAATATATGTAAGTTGGGGGAAAGAGAGGTAAGTAAATTGACTGCAAAAAAATGTTCTTTTGATATTAAAATATAGTAAGCTTTAAAAGCCACTGCCCCTCCCCAACTCTTCCTGGCTTAAATGTGAAGGTCACTGTGTAAATGTCAATTTCTCAGGGAGGAGTTCCCTGAGCACCCTATACTATACCATGAGCTCCCCCACATCTTATTATTCTCTTTCTTAGCCCCTTATAAGTACTCTCCTCTAGAATGTAAGGTCCTCCTCAGCAAGCGGCTTGTAGAGCTGCCTCCCCACTGTCTCCCTGCACCCAGCACAGGTCTGGCACATGAGAGCACACTGTGTGTGAACGAACATACAACACAGCTACAAATACATTATGGATCAATATACACATTTTACATGAATTCTGAAGATAAATTTTAGGATCCAATAATGTCATCATTAGTTGTCTGTCCCTCAGACCTGAACAGTCTCACCCCTCTCTGCTCCTAGCAGTACTTTAGGGAATCATGTTTGAGAAGTCTTAGACTAGACCAGTAGTTCTCAACCTTCCTAATGCCGTGACCCTTTAATACAGTTCCTCATGTTGTATGTGGGCATATCTGCATGTGGGCAGACCTGCCTGGAGACGGATATAGGAGTGGTGTCTCGGTTCCTAAGACCATCGGAAATAATGTGTTTTCCAATGGTCTTAGGCGACTCCTGTGAAAGGGTCGTTCGAACCCCAAAGGGGTCGCGACCCACAGGTTGAGAACTGCTGGACTAGACTATCTCATTGGTGTTGGTCTGGGTGTCTTGTGAAAACACAGTAAATTTAGCAAGCAATGAGGTGGTCTATGATTCTAAACAGAAATGTTAAGGAGGAGTCCACTTGACAAAGCTAATATTTATGTTCAAATTATAAGTAAAATTATACAAGGGGAATGTAGGAATGAATATCCTAAGTCTTACTAACAACACTGTAAGAGCTTTTCAAAAGGATCTGCAGACTAACAGAAGTTTGCCTTTCACATCAAAAGGAAAGAATGAACAAGAGTAAGAAAAAGTAAATATGTTTGTGGTTCAACTTTTTAGCAGATGATAAAGAACTTCATAACCTCTACTTCATAATGACAACAAATACTGAAATAGAGCGGTATAGAAAACTACTCTGCTTGGAAAATCCCACTTTGAAGCCTTCTCTCTTTTGAAGATCAAGAGACACCATACAGTATTTCTGTATCAACATTAGAGTTGAAATTGGATCTGCTTCAATTTCTCAAGTGTCTCTGTCATACCCAATATTATGCTTCAGCAGGCTGCTAAGAGTTGGTGGAAAACAGCATCTTTAAACAACCACCAAATACTAAGAAGCTCAGAAGGTCAATGGTTGTGAGGGTGAACTTGATGAACTAAGGCCTTTACCCACTAAATAAAAGGTCAGTATATATACATATGTGTATGTGTGTGTGTGTGTGTGTGTGTGTGTGTGTTCTCTTTATTGATGTTAGAGAGAGAGGAAGGGAGAGGGAAAGAGAGATAGAAACATCGATGACAGAGACTATCACTGGACGCCTCCTGCGTGTCCCACACTGGGGATCAGGCCCACAACCTGGGCATGTGCCCTGACTGGAAATCGAACTGGCAACCTCTTAGTGCATGGGACAATGCTCAACCACTGAGCCATACCAACTGGGCAAGGTCAGTATATTTTACTGGCTAAATCAAGGGACTTGACAGGTTATTTTCATTATGTCAAAGACACACCCACCCAACTGTTAAAATTAGTAAAGAAGTTTCAGCTAATTCTTCTAAAATTGAATTTTCCACTTACATTTTTCTTAAACAGTAAGGACTTTCTGCCAATGCAGGTAGATTTCAAATGTCAAGTAGGTCAGTAATAAAATTAAAAGCTGGAGATAAACTTTAAAAGAGACATTTTAAACTGGGTTTAAAAAAAATGGGCCTTAGCAGAGAACTGACTGGAACACAATGTGGAAAGCTTACTATAGTTCAGTACATGAATATTAATAGAAAAAACCCTGCAGTGTTCATAAACAGTTATGATGATAAAATAATTACAAATAATGCAAGTCAAAATTTAGATCAGCTACAAGGGTCTATAATGATATTCTACCCAAGAAAGCAAAAATATTTTAAAACCCTAACAGTTTCCATTGACAAAGCTATTTACCTGAACAAGGAATTCTTTTGCTCAAATATCTATCACCTGATTTTTCACAAATGAAAACTGGGGAGCGAGTGCCAGAGGGAAGGGCAACAGAGTAGTTAAACATTAGGACAGTCATGAGGCCTACATCTTGATTTAATAATGAGGTGGTTCTCAATTTACTATTATTGTTAAACAGAGAGTTGTCAGTCTAGAAAAAAGATGAGAGAAGTTAAAGGTTTGTGGGTAAACAACAGAAGTTCACTATTGGCCTATCAAAGGCTTTCTGAAATCTGTACTAATACAATTAACCCCTAATGAACAAATAGTGTGAGGACTCTCAACTCCACAAGGTTCATGTTTAGTCTCAAGTGGTATTTCTTCCCCCTCACTGAAGTTCAGAAAGAGTAGCAAAGAGACTAGTGTTTTTCTGAATTCAAACAGGTAAAAGCTGTCTGAAGAGAAGGGTGAGCTCTCTAATTCTGTCCCTGATGTAGGAGTACCAGGTACTTTCTTACAAAGACTGAGCAGGTCATTGTGCTAGAGGCTTAGGAAGTACTGGATGAGCGCCTCTAACCTGACACCTGCCAAGTTCATGACTAAGTTCATGTGTCATAATGGGTAAGTAATAAGCATTTCATAGCCAACCATGAGCACTAACAGACTTTTTTTTTCAAGTAAATGTATTTGTGTTTGCCTCTATGACAAGAGGATTTTCCTCTTTTCATTAATCATACTCCATAACAGGTCCACTCCACAATACAAAGTTCAAAAATACAAAATACACTCTGCCTTTACCAAACTGCCATTAAGTAAACACCTTTGCCAAACTGCAGATCCTTCTATTTCATGAGACCAGACTTAATAAAGCAAGAGAAATAGCTTTGTATTTTAAAAAGCTTTTTGGATAAAGAAAATGGACAGTAATTTATGTAAATGCATCAATCTCAATGAACTTCTCTAGTATGAAAAGGAATAAACAATGCAGATCAGTTTTTCAGATAACGAGTCCTAACTCTTAGCCAAGGATATGGCAAAGACTCTGATGGAAATATCAGGGATGTGCATACGAAGGTGAACATAAATAAATGTGTGTATGATAAACGTGGTTGCTGGGGATGGACACAGATAAATAAATATCCAATTGGACAGAGATGGCTGAGGACAGAGGGAACAACACTGGTTCAGAGGTACCCCAGGAAATTCATAGAGGTTTGTTTCATGGTCTCAAAAATCTGACAGCACAATTTCTATTAAGAAGGTTTAACAAGTTAGTTCTACTCCCTCTTGGACAATTTAGAATAATGCTACCTTAGACTATAGGAGATCTGTCACAAAATACACTATTATGTAAAAAAAAAGATTAGGAACAAAACAAGAGAAAAAATAAGGACCCTAAAGAAAGATGAATGCTTATTAAATATCTGAAGCTGTTTAAATGCTATTAGATTGTCACCTAGAACTCCAAAATAGCTACTTTCCCCTGGGAAGGAGAGGGTATGCCTCTTCAATCATCCCCTAAATGCAAAGAGGTTTGACCCCCATGCAATGGATAAAAGTCACCCAAAAAATGAACAAAAGAGGTGTTTGGAAAAACCAGAACACCATTCATCCCAGCTAACGACTTGTTCATTATGAGTGATGATGGATAAAGACTTCTCATGCTGAGATGAAATCAAGATTTATATGCATTGTTTCCTCTCCCAACTTGTGGGAAGATCATCATCATTTAATTCTATCTCTGCGGCCAGTGATGGGCATCCAGAGAGCTGGTTATCAAACGGCGCAGTCAGCTGGCAAAAGCCGAAACGTGCAGTTGGCACATCTGGACAGAGCCGCCACAGCCGAGGGTGAACAATGACTCCTGGCAAGCATCCAAATTGCTTGCAGACGCTAGCAGGTCTCATCTACAACCGCCCCTACCAGCATCTCTCTCTCTCTCTCTTTTTTATGAGAATCAGATTTTCATTGCTCCATTCAATTGCTCTCCTCTGCCATTTTTTACAGCTCTTATCGTTCCCCTGGAATATGGCCTTGAGACAGCTCATCCGTGTCCTTCACTGTGTTATCTCTTCTAACTTTTATTAAAACTTCAGCTTTCATCTGAAGATAGCTAATTAAATCTGGAACAGA
The DNA here is from genome assembly GCA_030848825.1 of Tadarida brasiliensis. Taxonomy (NCBI): domain Eukaryota; kingdom Metazoa; phylum Chordata; class Mammalia; order Chiroptera; family Molossidae; genus Tadarida; species Tadarida brasiliensis. The sequence goes on along the minus strand of CM061269.1, from coordinate 8,947,611 downwards.
TTATATGCCTCCCCTTAAAAAGAACACAAAACTATTTTCTTCAACCTGAACAATGCTGTTTTTCCCTTCAAGATGAAACCAAAGGTGTTTAAGAAGTTTCATTTATTTACAGTGCTAAGATACCTGACCTGTCATATATAGGTTGATTACTATTAAAGTTGTCTGTGGTATGACAAATCTTTGAGCTATTTTTCAAAATAATTATTTCTCTATATTGGTAATACTTTTTCCTCATAGCCTTTAAATATCACAGCTAATATAAACGTATTTCCTGAATAGTTGGGAAATGAGAAATTAGAGATTAACAGGTATTTCTGTGAATCAAGTGATTTTATCTATTAAAAAATTTTTTACAATTGTCCTCATTTGATAAAAATGAAATTTTTCCTTTTATTTCGTATCTCAAACACTAGCAATTAAAAGTTTCCCCCACTGAAAATTATGTGAAGAAGCACTTCAAATTTCGGACTGATTTTGTTTTCAAGACAGTTTTACGCCAACTAACAATAAGCTCAAGTAGCTTTGTCTAAATCTATCACAAAGCTTTAACGACAAAGCTTCCACAACCAGTATGACCCTTTTCCCATATGCCACCGACCCAGTACCTTCCTTAGGCCCATGGGCAACTTAAACATCACTTTTTTTACTATGCACCTGCTAACCAAACTTTCGAGCAGTGATACCTGAAACATCGAGAAGCCAGCCATCACACACACATGCACACCCATGCACACACCATGCACTTTTAACTAAGGGTTAAGCTTCTATTGCCAGGGTATAATTTAACTATCCTACCTGAAATTTTCTGGGATCCTTTTCTTCGCTTTACTGCCTTTAGCAAGATTTCTTTCATGGTGACCTTTGTGTTGTCCACCTGAATAAGGGAGAATCCATGAGCAGCATTTCTGTAGGAAAAGACAAATATTAAATCATCACCAACATTCAGCTGGAGGGATGGTATTGCAGTCTTCACTGTGTTTAGGAAAGTTTTAATAAGTGTACATCAAAGTGCCAATTATTTAAAAATAGGTTAAATAAACCTACTTCTAATAAGAGAGAGACAGAGATGGAGAAAGAAAAGCAGTCTAGTATGAACAGTCCCAAGTGAAAGAGAAGTCAGAGTTATGGAAGGTTTTTCTAATTTATCTCTAATTGAATCTAATTGGTCTGTGTGGGTCACTAGTATCGGCTCCCAAGCCAAATCCTGCAGCAAGGATTGACAACTGATAAACTTGGCTTGTGTCAGTAGATGTCACTGCAGGCAGATACTACCATCATATTAAAGCTCATGGAGCCCTGGAGGAAAAATGTCACGACGTATGTTTGTGTGCATGGGGGCAGGGGCATATGATAGCCCAAAGCAATTTAGAACAAGGAAAAGAAAAGGTTCTTCCTAACTAGCCAATAAAAGAAACACCCTATATTTATATATTTTAAAAATATATAATCTATGCACACTTCAGTAGGATGCTTTAATCTACTTAGTCCTAAAAGGTAAAAAAAAAACATTAGCTGAAGAATAAATAATTACAAGGCAAAATACTAATACTACTTGTAAACCTCTAGCCAATCAAACTTAAGGGGGGGGGGGGTGTTCATCTAGATAGGAAAAACCTGGAAGGAACAAGCATCCTACAAACAGAATCCCATCCTGGTGAGGCATAACTTCACTAAGACCAGTAATTGCAATAGCAAGTATCACAAATACTACTCACTATGCTTGGGCACTGGAACAAAACGGGCCAATTCCAAGCAGCTCATGTAACAAATGGGACCCAAGTTTCCAACTATGGAACATGGGAATTGCCACAAGGAGTTTGGTCGCTTTCCCACTTCCCCACAAGAATCTCAAAGGGGAACATGGCCAAAAAACATGGCAGAACTTCATATTGACAAGAAATCTGAAAGAAAAGCCAAGCCCCAAGCTAAGCCATGGAAAAGCGTCCCAATGGTAGGATGGGCTCGGAAGGGGCCTTAAACATAGCCTGGACCCAACCAAGTGGCTGGCTTGTCACAGGGGCTGGGGGCCGATCTCCAAACCAAGGACCCAATTTGCTTCCCTAATACAAAGACATCTCCACACCCCTCCTCTTCACACGGCTTGCTGTTTAATCCTTGACATTCCATTTGTTAAAAAGCAAAGCCGACGCTGGTCTAGCCAGCACGATCATCCATTTTAACTTGGTCAAGTTCTTGCTATCGAACAGCAGGCCTGAGAACTGTCAAGCTAATTTTACTGAACACTCTGTTACTGAATCATGCCTGAGCCCTGGCCATTCTTTACCTCAGAAGCTGGACCCCATCCCAGAACAATCTTTAAAAGTTTATTTTACTGATCAAAGCAAAATAAGAAATAGCTCTTTTTTAAAAACTATATTTAGGGAGCGATGCAGTAAGTGATACTTTGGCAAGAGTACTGAAATGTAAAGTGCCTTGTACATTTATAAACTTGGGGGTATTTGCTCTGGCGCTAGGCCAGTATGTGTTTGGAACGAATGCCAATCATCCACGTTCAGACCTGCTTCCCCTGCTTTCTTTTCAGAAGCCAGCGTGCGCTCCATCTGTGACAATATGTTGGGCGATGGATGAGTAGGGCCTAAGAGGGAACACAAGTTCTCGGGTGCTCACACACTCGCACTGGGATAGATCTCACAAACTTCCATCCACCTGGGTTCCACCTGAACTATTTGAGATTTGAGTCTGCTTATAAATTGCTTACATTCTCTCCTAATCTGCTGCTGGCTGATAGCACTATTTCAAACCAATATGTTTATCTTTTTCAGCATAGGAAGACTAAAAGCTCAAAAGGAAGCCTTGTGTTTGGACTAAGTTCCATAAATTAAAAGTGTCCTTTTAAAAGATTTTTGAACAGAGGAAAATCCCTAGTCTGTATTTTTCTGTCATTTTACCAAAACGTACCTAGGTGACAAGGTTAAAGCAAGCCGAGGAAATCCCTGGCACTTATCATCCACAGGCATTACTGATAAATTGTGTGGTGGAGGAATAAAGGATTACCTTCTGTATTTTTTCATTACACTTTTCTTTTGTTACAGAATACATAAATCCATTGTGGCACAATGTAATATGTATCACCATGCTACACCTGCGGACGCTTCCGAGCGGCTGCCATGTCTGTGCAGTCAGGAATGATAAGTGAACCACCCGTGAATGTTAACGATAGTGATCATTCTGAGGTAACTCGGCTCTCCATCTTCCTTTACAGCCTCCGTGCTGAAGCCAGGGTAGCAAGGTTCATGAGAGGAAAATGAAAACAACGGTGAAGGGAAGGGGCACGTGCAGCTCTCGGAATGTGCCTTCCCGGGTGCACACGATCTTCCTCTGGGGCTCCATTTCGGTGAGAACATGCGCATTACACGGAGAAAGAGGTGGTGACCCGTGTGCGGCACACTCGGCCAGACCTAATGAAAGTTCCCCAAGTCAGTCTCACACTCCACCCACTTCTCCCCTCCAGATGAATGCCAACTTTGGATCTTGTTCCAAGTCTACAGCACTTAAGGGGGTAAAATGTTTCTAAAACACAAGAGTACAGAATGTAAGTGGTTCTCAGAATCCATCTAGGTGCAACTGTTAAGTTCTGCTCCCATTTAATAAATGGATATGGAGACTTGCTACCACAATTTTCAGCTTGACTTCCAAACATTCTGAGTTTTATGCCTCATTTCTTCACATCCAGGATTTTTTATGGGCTTTCTAAAAAGTCTATTGAAATACATCTTTTAAAGCTGCTTTTATTTAATGTTGAGCATTGGGTCTGAGATCGAGAAGACCACGAACTTAGGAGAAATGCTGGCGGCTGGAGGGTAGGATGCTAGTACTGCCTCCCTTCCTTGTGGCACTGCATTCCAGTCTGAGTTGTGACCTGTGCTGGCAGTGACTAGCCCTCAAATGGACAGGTGGATGGATGGACAGACAGATGGGCCACAAATTCAGAGTCTCAATTCAGAAACTGCTCCTCCTCCTGCTTTTCTTGTGGGTAGATGGCTCATTTCCTGCCAGTACGGGGCACCCTAGGGCACTAAGCAGAAGCCACTGCCCTGCCACAGCTCCGTGGGCTGCCTGTGCTGGGTCTAGGATGAAGCGCCACTTCAGGGAGCTGAATAAACGCTGCCAGGAGTGCGTCAGTCAATTCAAAGTTAGGTCCTGTCAAGTCTCATAACCACTGAAAAACGTATGGGCATTTAAAAAAGAGATTTCTCACTTGAGGAATTCAGCTCTGTCCTAGTGCAAAGCCACTCAGTTCCCAGAGGGAAGTGTTTATACCAGCATTAACCTAACACACAAGCATTTCTCTACCAAGTACTAAACTAGAAGTGATGGGGCAGAGAGAGGAAGCAGGGGCACAGGTCTTCACTGAAAAACAGCTCAGATTCTATTTATAGGGATAGAGCTGGAACCAGAACCCAAGTTGGAAGGCAACATATTGAAGAGGAAAACACATGGGCTGGGAGTTAAATACCCTTTGGTTCAAATCCTGGTTCCACGGCTAACCGAAATGTTGCCTTAACATGTGGGAACCTCAGCTGCATCCATGAAATGGGGAGGGCACTTTCCTACAGAACTGTCAGGAGGATAAAATAGTCAATAAATGCCAAGCACCTGGCACTAAGGCTGGCAAACAGTATAAGGAGTTTATAAATGTTAGTTCTCTTATGTTCCCCTTGTCCCAAGTCACCACTCCAAGGGGCCCCATCCATCCCCTGTCCCCTCAGCAGAGATTGCTTATTTGGGAGACTGGATCTGAACCCTCACAACGTGTGTGGTCACTCATCTATTAAATACCCTATTTTGGATTCAGAAATCAACAGTATGGTTCCCAACACAAGTAGCACAGTCCAGTGGGAGAGAAAAAGAACTACAGTTCTGTGTGATAAGCACAAAGCTCAGAGTGCTGTCGAACACAGGGGCATTTAACGCAGCGGGTAGAGGTGAGGGAGTCAGAGAAGCTTCTCAGTGGAGATGTCTCAAAACACAGTCATCATTTAGCTCTACACCATGCTCCAAAAGACGGGGTGATACCAGAAGGCAGTGAAGTAAGCTCTACAACAGAGCCTGCTTTGGAGTCCTAGCTCTGCCTTCCTTGGGTAAATGATATAACCTCTCTAAATTTCAGTTTCCTCATTTACAAAATATATAATTCTTAGACTGTAAGATTATTGTGAGGGCTAAATACTTCTAAATTAATTAACATGACACCTGTATATAACAAATGCTTAATAAGCAAGTTAATATAATAACTATAGGCCCTTCTTCATATGTACAAAGAAGTGATATATAATGATGAGACAATGACAACAGTCAACATTTATTAAGCATGTACTTGGTTCATTTAATCTTCCCAGAAAAGACAGGTACTGTTACTAGTCCCATTTTATAATGGAGGAAATTAAGGTTTAGTAAGGTTAGGATACTTGCCTGAAATTATACAGCTAATAAGTAGAGGAGTCAGAACTTGGACCCAGGTCAGCCAGACTCCAAAGCATGAGTTTTAAACTTCTCTATAGCCCTGGCCAGTTTGGCTCAGAGGTTAGAGCATCAACCCATGGACTGAAGGGTCTTGGGTTCGATTCCCAGTCAAGGGCACATACCTGGGTTGCAGGTTCAAATTCCAGTCAGGGTTGTGTGGGAGGCAACCAGTTAATGTGTCTCTCCCACATCAATGTCTCTCTTTCTCTCTCTCTCTCTCTCTCCCTTCCCCCCTCCCTTCCACTCTGCCTAAAAATCAATGGAAAAATATCTTCGGGTGAGGATTAACCAAAAATAAACAAACAAACCTCTCTATAGCCCAAAGGGAGTCCTGGGGACTCAGGAAGAAGAGACTTCCAGAGAGCATATCTTCCCTGTTACAAATTCAGTTTGATTATAAATGTCCCAACCCTGGACTAACCATATGACTTACAAGCACCCTCCCTTTTGTTAATCCTGAGGATATTTTTCCATTGAGTTTTAGATACAGTGGAAGGGAGGGAGGGAGAGGGAGAGACAGAAACATCAGAGAAACATCGATATGAGAGAGACACATCAATTGGTTGCCTTCCGCATGACCCCGACCGCAGCCAGGGATCGAACCTGCAACCCAGGTACGTGCCCTTGACCAGGATTGAACCTGAGACCCTTCGGTCCACAAGCTGATGCTTTAACCGCTGAGCCAAACATGCCAGAGCATAAGGTTCCTTTTTAAAAGCCCTTGGAGAATGCCATGGTTTTATGAGCCAGTGTCAGTTTGTGGAAGTGGGAAAAGGCTGCCAAGAGTAGTGCTCGATTCTCCAGTCCTCACTAGTTCATAACAGTGATGAAGACACACACCTCTAGTTCCCAACCTGCTCTGGTCCCAATTCTATGCATGTTCATTCTCTAGCACTTCGAGGTAGAAAATGAAAATATATGAGCAAGAGAAAGCCTTGCTATAACTGTAGCATGCCTGCTTTAAAGCAAGCCCTTCGGGTATTACTTTATCCATAAAGATAGTTTACACTAGTGTGAATGCCACATTTTGTTTCCCCTCGCACTGACAAAAATTTTTTTAAAGATCAAAGGGTATTGTATGAGTATGCGATGTTTGACATTGGATAAAGTACTCTTTTTCAAAACAGACATTTTCCAAAAACATAACTCGCTAGACTAATGGGCAGTGAGAAGCCAAAATGACTGCCCTCCGCCTTCTCCTTGTGTATCTTTGCCAGAGTCCTTGGGACTTGCCAAATCCGGTCATGCCTGCTTAGCTTGCTCGACTGATTGTGCCAGAAAAGAAAATAAGACACAGATGTATTTGAGCTCTTTGAGATGCCAGTAAGAGAGACAGCTAATGGCTTCATTTCGACCCTCCCCTTCCAGCTGGGCACAGGTGGGGGATAATGAGGTCCCTCTCCCTAATCAAACTCAATTATTTACTACTCTATATAACCGCAAAGACATTCACATTCAGTTCAGAATATAAAACACACCGTGGGCTACTTCCAACCACTGCCACTGGGTATTTATAACAAACTCAAGTGGCTAACAGTTTGCCTTGGCAGGAGTTTAAGTGTGTAAAGTTTTGCAAACTGTTTCTGTTCAAATATGTCCTGCTGAAATGGGGTCCCAGGCGGGGTTCCATAACTGTCAGGTCAGTGAACTGCATAACATCTGAGAATGTATTCACCACGTAGTGCAGACAGGATCTGGAAATCAAACGCTTCGTTCTACTGCAACCTTCTGAGAAGCATCACAGTTTTCTCAACAGCAAGACTGACATTGTATTAATAAACATTACAAGTCACTAGCCTGACATGTACATAGCAGTAGCTGACAGACTCCAACATAAGCTGAGGGGAGAACAGAGGAAATCAAAATGAGACATAGTAACTAAACATGGTCAAAGGGGGTGGATCATGAAACAAATCACATTAATGTCAGAAATGTGAGTCCTAAACTTTTAAGATATATAGCAACTAAAGCAACAATCTGGTATAATTTTTGGATACCAAAGTAAGTTGATGGCTATCTAAAATGTGTACGTTTACTGGAAGAACAAAGTGAATCCTGGCACACTTTCAGCAGACATTCCAGTGAGCAAAATATACATATTTAGCTTGTCTGACCTTTAAATTCTTAGAAGTATGTAATTAATGTTTTCCATCTTTATTATTTACTCCAATATTTCTGCCACTTTAAAGGGACAAAGAAAAATCTTTTCTTTTCTCTAGACAGTAGCTGTTGCCAAAAAGGGAATCAAGTCAGATTTACAAATACAAAATTAAAGAGGCTGCATATGTTACATTTCCATACATGAGGACAATCTGGACAACAAAAATGTTTGCTAATACAACAGAATGAAAAGAAACAACACACAGTTGGTCCTCTATGACATAAGCAAATAATAAATAACTAGGAAAATTTATACCCATATTGTCAGGCCTGATTACAAAGAATACAGGCATCTTCTTTTTTTATTTTTTATTCCTTATGCTATTTTAGCTCTGCTCCTTACCAAACTGGGTGACCTTGTGTAAGTACCTACCTGTCTGTGATCCACAGCTTATAAAAATGCTTCTTGATTTATGGTGGGGTTACATCCCTATAAAGCCCTCATAAGTTGCAAACATCATAAGACGAAAATGCATTTAAATGTTGTTTTTTTTTAAATTTATTTGAAAGAGAGAGGGGAAGGGAGAGAGGGAAAGGGAGAGGAAGAGAGACATCAATGTGTTGTTCCACTTATTTATGCATTCACTGGTTGCTTCTTGTATTTGCCCTGACCAGAGATCAAACACACAACCTTGGTGTATCAGGACAACACTCTAACCAACTGAGCTGCCCGGCCAGGGCCGAAAATGCATATCATGCACCTAACCTACAGAACATCAGAGCTTAGTTTAGCCTACCTTAAACGTGCTCAGAACATAATATCCAAAAAGTGCAGGCAATACAGAACACTGTAGAGATCGGCTGTTTACCCTGTGATCATGTGCTCATCTGGGAGCTGAGGCTTGCTGCTGCTGCCCAGCATCATGAGAGAGTACCATACTGCACAACACTAGCCTGGGAAAAGATCCAAATTCAAAATTTGAAGTACAGTTTCTACTGAATGCATACTGCTTTTACACCATCTTAAAGTAAAAAAAGTCTTAAGCGGAACTTCCATCATGAGTCGGGGACACTCTGTCTATACGTTAAAAAAAATGAGTAGCATATAAGGAATATGTCAGATAATGGCTACTGGAGCACTAAACTGTGTGAGTATACAAAAATGCTCATTTTCCTCTTCTTCTTTTTTTTTCTTTTGTCCTCTCCAGACCACAAGGCAATATCACATAAGAGTAGGAGAGGTTTCAGACTAATGATATCCTTTCATAAAGGTCTGGTCACTTGGGGTGTACTGGAGATCTAGTCAAGAAGGTATACTAAAACTACTGACCCTTTTGAAAAATCCTCATACAGGTAAGAGCAATGAATCTAGGGCATGTCTCTTTAAAAAAAATTTTTTTTTCCTTTATTGATTTCAGAGAGAGAAGAAGTGAGAGGGAGAGAGAGACAGAAACATCGATGAGAGAGAACATCGATTGGCCGCCTCCTGCATGCCTCCCACTGGGGATTGGGCCCACAACCTGGGTATGTTGTCCTGACCGGGAATCGAACCGGCGACCTCTTGTTGCATGGGTCAACACTCAACCACTGAGCCACACCGGCCGGACTAGGGCATGCCTCTTTAAAAAGCACTTGAGCTTTCCCTTTATGCAGAGCCAAGAGAAGCCAGGGCAGTCTGTGGGAGCCCTATAGGCCACACTGCCCGAGGCAGCCCAGCTTCTTGTGCTACCACCGTCTGTCTACTCAATGGTCCCTTTCCCAAAGAGCAAAATCCTAACTGGATTCTATTTGCTGTGAGCTCTTGGTTAGTTAGAACAGTTCCTTTCCCATGTCCACCAGATGTATTAAACATTTTAAGTAAAATACATATATAGGAAGGCACTTTAATTGCTCTTACTGACTTCTGATCTAGGGGGAGTCTGTCCATTTTATTGTTTTTGACTTTTTTTCCCTTAAAGCTCAGAGAAGGTTAGCAGTCAGCAATTTAGGGACTCCTGTTTATATATACATTTGCTTTGTCCAAAATCAATCAAGAACAAAGGATATCTAGAATCCACTTGCTGATTTGGTAAAAGAGGAAGGTTCCATTAGCTGGCTCCTAATTTGCAAGTAGTTAGAGTAATTCATTCTCTTTTCCCAAACAATAACTCTATTTCCAAGGGTTTCCTGAGTCCAAAGCTGACTCAGTAAGACCATCAAAAGGCATCCAGCTCCATATTCTTTCCACAGAACACTTTTCCAATTAGGAATTCATTTACATTAACTAGTACCTCTCTTTAAATGTGAATAATTATATAATATAATAAGTCATTATCTTTGCATGATCAAACAAAGTTTTAAATTTTTATATGAAGAAATACAGCTCTGTTTTTAAATTCTTTTATAATGGACATGTGTTAATTGTGTAATAATAAAGAAAGGTTAAACCCCATACACACCTTAGTGTGAATTATTCAGACTGATAAATCTGACAGAAATAACAAAAACAGCAACTATGTAATGCTTCCTACACACCAGGGTCTGAGCTAATTTCTTTATAGCAGCATTTCCTACCTGAGGTTCAAGGGCCTCCAGAGTCAACAGATGAATTCATAGACTAAGTTTCAGAATTGAAAAATTTTGCTTTTGTCCGGCTGGTGTGGCTCAGAGGTTGAGCACTGACCTATGCACCAAGAGGTCGCTGGTTCGATTCCCGGTCAGGACATATGCCCAGGTTGTGGGCCCGATCTCCAGTGGGAGGCATGCAGGAGGCGGCCAGTTAATGTTCTCTTTCATCGATGTTTCTATCTCTCTCTCCCTCTCACTTCCTCTCTCTCTCTAAAATCAATAAAGGAAAACAAAAATTTAAAAAAAAGAAAAAATTTGCTTTTAGTTCAATGAAAATCATATGTCTATGTATACACACATATACATACATGTATTCTATACATGATATATATTTAATTCACTGAAAAGCAAAATTGTATATATACTGCCATACAGTTGACCCTTGAACAATGCAGTTTTGAAATGCAGGGTCCACTTATATGCAGTTTTTCTTTTTCCCCAAACAATACGTACAGTACTATAAATGTATTTTCCTTATTATTTTTTAAGTAACATTTTCTTTTCTCTAGCTTACTTTTTTGTAAGAAAATAGTATATAATACATATAACATATAAAATATGTGTTAATTGACAATAGACTATTAGCAGCTAAGTTTTGCGGGAGTCAAAAGTTATATGCAGATTATTTTTTCAATCCTCACCCGAGGATATGTTTCCATTGATTTTTTAAAGGATATCTGCCTAAAAGAGGACTAACTGGAAAGTCTGCAGATCTCCAACATCCACCTCTGCCCATGCTCAGGAAGTTATTCCAATTCAGCCTTTTCTGAGCAATGTCCACCCAAATTCTGCCCTTCCCTGATAGAAAACAGAAAGCAGGGGGAAAAGAAAACTGGAGAAGCAGCAAAGAGATCTATTCAATTACCCATTCAAGATACCTATGAACAATAATGTGGCATACCTATTATCATAATGGAGCTATGCTGGCTGTTGTGGTGCACAAGTGATCCAGTTCTTGCCCTCAAAGGATTTTTATTAATAGTAACAATAACTGCAGCAAACACTAGACCATGCTTACACAGGCCAGGCACTGTTCTAAGTGTCTTACATCTGCTAACACATTCAGTCCTCACAACAGCTCCATGAGGTAGGTATTATTATTATTGTCCTCATTTAATGGAGCCATAGAAAAGTGAAGTAATTCATCCAAGATCACAAACAGTAGTGAGGGTAAGGTCAGGATTGGCACACAAACAGTTTGGCTCCAGAGGCCATCGTGCTTTCACTTATGACACTATAGTAGTGGTTGAATGCCAGCCTTAAGATAGTGGGATTTACTTGAAAGACTAAACCGACACTAGATTCCTTTATCCCCATCCCAACCCTCAGAAGAATGCTGGAAAGAACATGGACTGTGAAGTCAGGCATAAGTTCAAATCCAAGCCTGAGAGCAATAGTCAGCCTCAGTTTTCATGTCTCTAAAATGCTCATAATAAAAACTGGGCTATTTTTCAGATTAAACGAAATAACATATACACAGCTGGCCCTTAGTAAATACTAATTCACTTCCTATCGTTAAACCTAGTTCTCTCTTCCTGGTTCAGTTCAGTGTCTTCCCAGCCACCTCCTGCCCATTCTCATTTGGAGAAAGGAGGAAAGGAGAGAAATGAAGAGAAGGAGCAATAGCTTCACTTATTTTGCTGAGACTTCACTCTCTGAAACTTTGGACACATCCTTGGAGACTCCTGAAGGTCTGCTCTGTCCTGCATTTGCAGGAGAGAAATTTCTAACATAGAATATAGACCAGAAAGGTGAATGGGAGGTTTCTAAACCAATATACAACATACACAGGGCAAATGATCAGTAATCTGTACTATTTCCGCAGATAACTAAGAAAAAGAAAGAGAAAATTCAGTGGTACTTTTGTTCTAAATGCTCACATATAAAAATTGCACTTTACCTTGTGTTTTCAGAAACACTCCACATATGTAGAATAAACTCTCTTGAATTTTAAAATAGAAAAAGACTGACTAGGGTATGTAAGTTTGGGAGTCAAAGTGCAGAAATGTGAGTAATTCGGGGGGGTGGGGTGGGGAAGAGTATTAAGTTTAAAGTAGTTATTGTTACTCTCTGCCTCTTCCCCCAACCCATTCCCTGAAGGTGAGGTTCATAGAGAGACACTTCTCCCAGGAATGTATATTCATTCCATTCCAAACCCCACTCTATTGAAAATCATTGATTTAAAAGCTATTGTTTTAAAAAGGACTTTCAGCCTGGCCTGTGTAGCTCAGTGGTTGAGCGTCGACCCATGCACCAAGAGATCACTGGTTTGATTCCCAGTCAGGGCACATGCCCAGGTTGTGGGCAGATCCTCAGTGGGGGGCATGCAGGAGATGGCCAATCTATGTTCTCTCTCATAGATGTTTCCATCTCTCTCTCCCTTTCCCTTCCTCTCTCTCTCTAAAATCAATAAAGAATAAATAAATACATAAATAGAAAGGACTTTCCATTTAAAAGACTACTATGATTATATGTTAACATCTATGTGTAAAAATTATGTGCTAATGAGAACAATTATTTTATGTAATCACTTACTAATAGCTAATACAAATGCAAGTGGAAACTACTGAAATACCACTGTATACATCTTTTAAAGTAAAAAAGAAAAATCTTCTAATGACACCTTGAGATAGTAAGACTGAAAACAAGGCTCTGTGAATTCTACTGGTAGCACTGTAAATTTGCACATCTTTCAGAAGGCTACATGTCAATACAAAGCAAGCTGTTTCTACTCTGACCAATAATCCTACTAACAAAAATTTATCCTAAGGAAGTTATTCAATAGAAATAAAGTGGATATAAACAGGGACCATCATAGAACCACTTAAAAGCAAAATAACACAATCACAAAACAAGAAAACTAAATATCCTGTGACAGGCATCCATTTCTGTTGTAGTGCTCATCACATTTCAGTGATTTGTTTGACAACTGTCTCCCCACTAGAGCATAAGCTCCACGAGCATAGTAGTTGTCTCTGTCCAGATCCTTGGCACATAATAAATGTAGGATGTAGGAATTAAGAACAGATATCGAAATATTTACAATATAATATTAAGTAAAAATAACACAATATATACCTGCTAGAATTGAAACTCTGGATATATACATATGGAAATGACTATACAAAAATGAAAGTAGTTATATTAGGATGAAGAAATCATTAGATAGCTTTTAAATTACACTAAACATGACTTCAGAGTAGAAATAAAATGGTAATTATAAAAGCTTGAAGCCACCCCCAGCTCACCCACAGGTACTCAGGTATCCATTTTTTGCTCAAGGGTAGACAGTCCCAAAATACTCATATATCAAAGCTAGCATAATCCTATTTTTAGTAAAAATCTGAAACAAAGGCAATATGTTTTAAAGAGACAGGTAGACAAGTCCTCTAAAGCACTCTTTTAAAGAATGAATTTGCTGGTTACTAACAGCAGGGGGTGCCAAAGGGATCGCTATTGTTCCCAGGAGATGGCCAGGAGAGGGACTGTCGCCACCTTGGTTAGCAAAGCTTAAGCCGTGCTGAGAAAACACTGCTGGTTTTCCCCTAACAACGGGGACCTGTGGGTAAAACTCAGGCGCTCTGTAGACTTGAATGGATAAAAATTACATTTTTATTCTTACTAACTTCATATATTTAGCATTTCCTTGAATTATAGTCAACAAATCACAGTGGTATTAGCAGGACTGGTGACTCGTCATGAACAGAAATCATAGCCATAACCATAGCGGATTCCAGTTGGTGGAAATGTCTCCAAAATCACTTACACTCAATCACTCCTTTGAAATCAAATTTCAGGAGTTACTGTTAGACCTGCTGCTGGATCTTGTTATTCAATGTATTAATAAAGCCGTACATATTACTCTAGCACAAATTTGTTTAATAATTTGATAACTTTAAATACAACAAATCCTTCTGTAGTCCTGTGAATTTTATTTTCTGCACTTACAAACACTTTTCTGAGAAGAGCTTTTATATGCTTTACCAGATTGCCAAAGGCACAGGCTAAGAACCTCTGCTCAGTCTAAAGAAAGGCAACCAAGAGGAAAAATCAAAATGGATCTGAACAAAGTTAGAGAGAAAAAGTATGTTAAGTCAAAACAGAGAAGTGGTTGTGATGCACATTTTCATTTAGTTTGGATTCCTTGAAGAGAATTTGTGGTTCACAGACTCTAAAGCACCCCAATATGTCCAGAAGCCAGGTTCATGGGTAGGACATTCAGAGATAGAACTAATACAGTTTGCTAATACAAAGCAGTCTGTATTTAATGTAGGTGCAGAGGCATGAAATACAATGTGAATGATGTCCCCAACATCTCTCTGGAAGTAATCATTACATGTGGACTCTCCAGATACCAAATATTCATTTGATGAACAAAATCAAAATCAAATCCAAAATTACACCGAAGGCAGAGACGAGATACTGAGATAAGTAACAGAGGGTCAATACTCACATCCGAACAAAGAGTGACTCTTTGGATGTCAAGCCAGGAGATGAATACTTTTCAACCAGGGCCAAAGTACTGAAGCCAAACTTATGAATGGGCTCGTTGGAATCCAGTGGGGGGAAATCTGTGTCAACCTCCCCGTCATCCTCAGCAATATGCAGGCAGTAGGCACTGACATTGTCACTGAAAGGAAAACCAAAAAGGTGAGTGAATACCAAGGTGAGAAAGGAATGCACTGACCAGAGGCCCAGATGTACAGCAAGTGAACTTGGGACACTGCTGTTCTTTACCTGAAAGCCTGCAGATACAGTCAGATCCCCCAAATCCTACTTCATTTGATAAGGAGAAAATACATGGCAGTACAAATGGGGGGGAAAAAAACCAATGTGAAACAAGAGCCTTTATACTACTCTATTCTTCCAACAAATATTTACTGAGCATCTGTTGTAAATAAGACACAGAACCCCTTAGATCAAAAATAAGATTTAGCCCTGGCCGGTTTGGCTCAGCAGTTGGAGTGTCGACCTGCGGTCCAGAGAGACCTGGGTTCGGTTCCCGCTAGGGGCGCGTACCTCGGTTGCAGTTTGTCCTCGGCCCTGGTTGGTCGTGCGGGAGGCAGCCACTCGATGTGTCCCTTTCACATCGATGTTTCTCTCTCTCTCTCTCCCACTCTCTCCCTCCCACTCTATCTGAACAAAAAGTGGAAAAATGTCCTCGGGTGAGGATAAAAAAATAAGATTTAGTAACAGTCCTCAAGGAACCTCACAATATAGTGTGTGTGGGAGTGGGGTGGGGTGGGGTGGGGTGGGGTGGGGAAGCACTATATTAGCTATAAAATAAATGTAAATAAAATAAATATCATAAAAGAGATACACAAAACTATAGAGGAGAAAAAAATTATTTGGAGGAAATCAGAGGACTTTGATTTATGGTCAGGATTAAGAAAAGATCTGCTCTAGCTCAGGAGAAGTACTCAAGGTAACAGAGACAATCAATACAGTTCTCCTTTCTCTGAAGAAAATCAGCCTCACTTGGCAGGATGATTCCAAACACCAAGGATACTAAACAGAGTAAAGCAAATGACCTGATTTATCCTTATCAACTACTTATGGACTTTTCTCACTTCCCTAGAATGTCCAGTCAGTAATCCCAGATTCTAGCTCGTCCAGTTTATAATCAACACAAACTCCTTCTTCTTCTTCTTTAGGGAAGTAAAATGTCAATTTTCTGCAAACGGGTGGAAAACTATATCAAACATAAAGACAATTTAAAACTGAATTAAACTTAAAACACTTTAGATACCCTGCTCCAAAGTTGAATTGTGAAACTGCAAATCTGCTAGTCTTCAGAAGCATGAACCTAATAGTTCACAAGGAAGTGAGATTCTAAATTCTGCAGCTTAAATTTGGAGTTTTAATTATATGATTGATGCTTAAATTAATTAATTGTAAAGTGTATGCTAATTGTTTAATTGGTTGCTTGATCTATATAGATCATTTTTTGAATTAAATGAGTTGATTTACAAAGTTTATTGATTGGATGTGACAATGAATTATTTCACTGACTACCTGATTTGCAATTTTCCCAATTAATTCACAAATCTTTTGCTGCAATTCTGCTTACTGAGAGAGAGCCTACTTCAGGTGATCTATACTCAGTCTGTCACGATTAAGAGATATTTATTATATAAAACAGGTAATAAGGACAGATTAAAATTAATGGGAACTGTAAATCTGCTAAATGGATGGATAACAAGAAAGTAATCTGGCTATGTTTGTCACTATAAATTTCATGTACTTGCAATGCTGTTAAGAAATTTAAAATTCATCTCTGAATGGTATGGGAAACTTACAGAACTTTGCAAGAGGTTACTAATTTAAACACAAAACACTTGTAGGAGCACAAGAAAACTGTTTACATGAAGAAAATGTCATGATATAGTACCTAAGTGCTTTGTGTCCAGAACGACTTGAGTTCAACCCTAGCTCCATCACACATAGGCTATGTGGTTTCAGAGAATAAGCTTCATTTTCTTGCGTTTCAGTTTCCATTTCTATAAAAAGGGTGTAATCACCCAACTCAGAGGTGGTGGTGAGGATTAGATGAGATAATATATAGTGCTGAGCATAGAACAGAGGTAAAAATAAATAAATAAATGGCATGATAACTATAATAAAATCAGATGAAAAAAACGTTGACAGTTATGTCAATCCTTAAAGATAAATTGTGGATGCATATTAGAGCCAGAAAGCAACAATGAAACTGAGTGACATGTTCTACATGCACACATCTATAGCTGGAGTTAACATGTCCACCGTGTTCCAGCCTTGGGGCCACTGAGCCTCCAGGGTTTTATAACCAGGACAGACACTGATGAAGCAAGCAATGGACATCACAGATTATTTATTGCTGTGTAAATCATCCTGAGGAATGCCTGTGATTCCCCAGCATCACAGAGGTTTCAAGGGCAAATAATAAGCCTATTGATCAAAGCAGAAAGCCAAACATTGGTATCAGAAGAATTCTGCTTTGATTGTCATGGGACACCACCCCTAACTCCCCTCAAAACAAACTCAACAAATGTCACAGACTAAGATCTGAGAGCACAAAGACTCACTGCCAAGTGCTGTTATTCTCCTCACTTCTAAATACAAAGTGTGAAATCATTTGCATATTGCCTGCGTGCTGTGGCCTGTCCTGAGCACTGGGAACACAACAAAGAAAAGAATGAATGATTCACTCTGCATTATACAAAACTAAGGGAAGTCTTTTCTGGGTCATCAGTAAAGTTTAGCAGCAAACAGTGCTCCAACCCCTAAACTCTCTTAATTGAATGCCTAAGGAAAAAAAAAAAAGACTAAAATTCCATATTCTATGCATGGACATATTGGTTCCCTTGTGCCTTTACAAAGGAATGACTAATAAAAGAAGGTACAGGTATTGTGGTATTTTGACTTCTGAAATTGCTTCAGGACTCCAAATTAGTACTAATACTATAACATCAGTATCATTAGCTACATTTATGGAGTGCTACGTGCCAGATACTGTGCAAAGTGGTTTAGACATATAAGCTCACTGAATCTTCATTATCAGCTTAGTCACATCATTGTGTCTATTGTACAAGTTAGAAAACTGAGGCTCAACGAGGTTAAGTGGTTTGCTCAAGATTAAACTGCATGTAAATGACAGAGCTGAGATTCAAACCCAGGTGCTCAAGAACCCTCACTTCTGCCTTGGCTGGGTGGCTTAGCTGGTTGAAGCTTTGTCCTGTACACCAAAAGGGTGCGGATTCAATTTGCGTTTGGGGTGCGTGTGGAAGCAATCGATTGATGTTTCTCTCTCACACTGATGTTTCTCTCTCTCTCTCTCTCTCTCTCTCTCTCTCTCTCCCCCTCCCTCCCTTCCACTCTCTAAAAATCAATAGAAACATATCCTCAGGTGAGGATTTTAAAAATTTAAAAATAAAGAATCCTCACTCTTGATCCCCCATCTATCTCCCTGCCAAAAACCATGGTGTGTTTCTATGGAAATGCTACAGGAAATCCCTCCCATCTCTACTTTGAAAAGAAAGGGGAAACCGTGACACAATACTTATAAAACAGTAGAAGCCTAGAGAGACTTATTTCAGTGTCCTTGCTTTTACAGGTGGGAAATAGATGCCTAGAAAAGAAGAATAGCATGCCCATGATCACCCAGTTAAATGGTGGCAAAGCTGGATCTAGAGAATTCAGGCCTTCTTGCTTCTGTTCCATTATTCTTTGATCAAATCAGAAATTGGTGTCATTTTGAAGTGGGGAGAGAAAAAAGAGGCAGCTGTGGTCTCTGACTCAGTAATTCCCCAAATAAAAACATCTGGAACTTATAAAACAGTGAAAACAGGGGCGCTTCCTTATGACATAGTTCAGTGGAATGAAGAGATGTTTTGCAGTCAGATCTGGCTTTAATGCTAACTCAACCATTAACCAGCTGTGTGACCAAATCTCTCTGAGCTCCATTTTCTTATCTATAAAAAAGCTTTCATTGATTTCTCTAGGAGAATCATCTGGAAAAGTGATTCTCCTCTGTGGTCTTACAGAATTTGGTTAATATTTCTGCATATAACTCTAACACATTGTTCCTTTTCTTATTTATGCATCTATGTTCTCCTAAAGAGCAGGATTCTATTGTCTCTGCATCCTCACTGAAAAGTAAATGCCTGGCATTTAGAAGATACTTACCTAATATTTGTTGAATGAATGAATATATGAATGTGTAGACTGAATCACTGTATCCATTTAAAAAAACATAAAGGGTATTATTATTATTATCTTCACTTGAGGATATGTTTGTTTTTATTGATTTTAGAGAGAAAGGCGTGGGGACGGGGGAGGGAGAGACAGAGAGAGAGAAACATCGATGTTAGAAACACTGATTAGCTGCCTCCTGTACATGCCCCAACCAGGGATCAAACTTGCAACCTGGGTATGTGCCCTGAACCTGCAACCTTTCAGTGTACTGAACAGCGCTCCAACTATCTGAGCCACCCAGCCAGGGCAAAGGATATTATTAATGATTTGTGTTTTAATGAGAAGAGAAGTAATAAGCTTTTCCTTTTATTTTTCTTGCTTGTCACATTGATACCTTTTAACGGGCTTTCTAAGGAATGCACATGTGTCAGAGATTGAAATTCAAGACAAGGGGAGAAGAAGGCCCAGTAGAAGGTAAGAATGAAAGAGGCATTTTTATAGTTCATCAAGATATGAATAATGGCATCTCACTTTTTCATGGAGGAAAAAACACTGAAAGTATTACAACTATGTAAAAATGTTCAATTACATACATAAAAAAGAGTAATAGAAAAGGTACCAAAAAGTTTACAAAGATTATATTTATATTTCAGCAATGAGTACTTTTTTCTTTCTAAATTTCTTTACTTTTCAGAAATTCCATGGTAAGTAATACAACTTTTATTTCTCTTTATAAAATATTTAACTTATTATTTTTTCTTTTTTATCCTTACCCGAGGACATTTTTGCATTGATCTTCAGATAGAGCGGGAGGGAGAGAGGGAGGAAGAGAGAGAGAGAGAGAGAGAGAGAGAGAGAGAGAGAGAGAGAGAGAGAGAGAGAAACATCGACGTGAAAGAGACACATCGATTGGTTGCCACCCACACGACAACAACCGGGCCGGGGATGAACCACAACCGAGGTACGTGCCCTTAGGGGGAACCGAACCCAGGACTCTCTGGTCCACAGGCCAATGCTCTAACCGCTGAGCAAAACCGGTCAGGGCTTAACTTACTTTATTACTTTTTTCTTCTTTATTGATTTTTTAGAGAGAGAGGAAGGGAGGAAGAGATGGAAACATCGGTGAAAGAGAACATCGACTGGCCACCTCCTGCATGCCCCCCACTGGGGATCGGGCCCACAACCTGGGCACGTGCCCTGACCAGGAATTGAACTGGCGACCTCCTGGTGCATGGGTCGACACTCAACCGCTGAGCCACACCGGCTGGGCTTAGCTTATTTATTTTTTATCCTCACCTGAGGACATTTTTGCATTTATCTTCAGATAGAGCGGGAAGGAGAGAGAGAGAAACATTGATGTGAGAGAGACACATCGAGTAGCTGCCACCCACACAACCCAACCGGGGCCGGGGACAAACTGCAACCGAGGTACGTGCCCTTAGCAGGAACCGAACCCGGGACTCTCTGGTCCGCAGGCCGACACTCTAACCGCTGAGCCAAACTGGTCAGGGCTTAACTTATTTTTGATAAGAGAAATACATGCTTACTGTACACAATTAAGAAATATGGAATAGCCCTGGCCGGTTTGGCTCAGCGGTTACAGCGTTGGCCTGTGGACCAGAGAGTCCCAGATTCGGTTCCCGCTAAGGGCACATACCTGGGTTGTGGTTTGTCCCTGGCCCCAGTTAGGGTCGTGTGGGTGGCAACCACTCGATGTGTCTCTCTCACATCGATGTTTATCTCTCTCTCTTCCTCCCTTTCTCCCTCCCGCTCTATCTGAAGATAAATGCAAAAATGTCCTCAGGTGCGGATAAAAAATAAAGAAATATGGAATAGTACAAAGCAGGGTGGGAAACCTCTCACCCATTACACAGAGAGAATCACCTGTCCAAAAGACTAAGCACTGCCTTCCTCACCCACATCCCAGTTCCCAACTGTGGTCATTTTCTCTACCAAGTCCTGTAACTACAGAAAATAACCATACCTACTGCATACGGGTCTTGTAAGGACTAAATGACTTAATTGACTGCACAGAGCCTGGCATGAAGAATTCTCATTTTGCCAAGATTTCTTCCACTACTCTGATTCCATAGAAGCAGAATTAACTATCTAACAGAAGCATGGTAGATAGTTTGAGAGAGAGAAACCTGTAAGTCCTGTTTGTGAGTCAATACTAGAGAGGGAGGAATAATCAAGAGACTAAGGAACAAGTAGAGGACAACTGGATCTAGAGGAAGAGGCTTAATTGTAGAATTGGGTGGATATGCAAGGAACAGTCCCCTCATGGACCATGAAGTTTGTGAAAGAATTGGAAGTTTGAACAACAAAGGGATGCAAAATGGAACCTGTTGCCAAAAAAACCATTTGGGGGGATGGAGATCTATATCACCAAAACTTTAATAAATATAATTAACTAAATTTCACTTATTCATATTTTATCAAATAAAGCTAAAATTTTTCATTAGAAAATTTTATTTCATGGAACTGTTGACCAATATTCACTTTATGTTCAAAGACCAGTATGGCTTTTATGAAGAGACAGAAGCCTGTAGCCCACATATAAACAGTACTTAATTCATATATGAAAATTCAGGAGCATTCCAGGAAGCATCCCAGATTTCTATCAAATGTTCAATTTACAACTCATAAAAATTCACTCGTTTCAGAAAATGCAAAACACACTTAAGTATGGTGTCCAGACAGATGAATGCTTACTGTTGCATTTTTAATGAAAAATATATGACTGCATGATTCTGAAATGTCCAGAACCCTTATTACTTGGGCTTTGCTGTTTACTCTGATGACAGGACCAATATTAAGAGTGTGTCAGGCATTAGCAAAAGAAAGAAAGCTCCTGAGGGTTGCAGCTCAGAAGTTCATCTCTTTGAAGTCAGAGAAAAGATTAAGACTAAGATTTCATTTTATCTAAAACAAAACCCCAATAAATAGAAAGTAAAAACTGATAAATAATATCACAACATTTGTCAAGCTATATCAGCCTCACATAGGAATAGTTAAGTCTAAATTTTCTGGTAAAAAATAGTTGTAGGGAGAAAATACCCACTAATTTCTAAGTGGAAGCAAAACCATCATATTGTTCTGAGCTCCTTTTTGGATAGTTTCTGTTGCTATGTCTTTAAGTTCATTGGTTTTTTTCTTTTGCAGTGTCTAATATACTGGTAATCTTATATAGTCTAGTTTTCATTTTAGATACTGTATTTTTCATCTCTAGAAATTCTATTTGGTTTTAAAATAATCTTCTTCTTTCCTCTTCATGTTCATGTTTCCCTCTATCATCTTGAACATACGAAATATATTTATAATAGCTGTTTTAACATCTTTGTTTGCCAATTCCATAATTTCTGGTATTTCTGGAAAGTCCTCTTTTGTATTGCTCTGAACTAGAGAGATTCTTCAAACAAATTCCGTGGAAGAAATCTAAATTTCAGAAACTCACAAGGGGAGTTTACAAATCTACATTGTAAATATTCACCCTCAATCCCACTACCAGAGGGATCTTTCAGAAACACATCTGTGATACTGTCACCCTTCCCTCACCTTAAAACCTTTCTTTTCCTTTTGTTTTTTTTGTTTTTTGTTTTTGTTTTTTTTTATCCTCACCTGAGGACATTTTTTCATTTTTTGTTCAGATAGAGTGGGAGGGAGAGAGAGGAAGAGAGAGAGAGAGAGAAACATCTACGCGAAAGGGACACATCGAGTGGCTGCCACCCGCACGACCAACCAGGGCCGGGGGCAAACTGCAACCGAGGTACATGCCCTTAGCGGGAACCGAACCCGGGTGTCTCTGTACCGCAGGCCTACGCTCTAACCGCTGAGCCAAACCAGCCAGGGCTCTTTTCCTTTTGAATAAAAACAAAAGAGACATTAAAAGTACCTGGCTTCCACAAGGTCTTCCATCATACTCTGCCCTGCTTTCCAACCCAATCTTCTCCCATTCCAGGAACACCAACTGCTTGCAGTACTCTGATCAGGTCTTAATGCCAGCTCCCATCAACATTCAGGCAGGGCTCTCAGGCCAGACACCTCCTCTTCCTAGTCTATACGGTTATCTTTTGAGAGTTAGCTCAAGCATCCATTCTAGTGGGAAGCCTTCCTGATATCCCTCCCACCCCTACTCCACCCAGGCCTCCATCTTCAGGAAGAATTAGAAAAGCTCTTCTCATCCTGGCAGGTTTGGCTCAGTGGCTGGAGCATTAGCCCGTGGACCAAAGACTCAATGGGTTTGATTCGGTCAAGGGCATGTACCTTGGTTGCGGTTCGGTCCGGGCCCTGGTCGGGGTCGTGGGGGTGGAGGTGGGGGAACCAATCGATGTCTCTTTCTCTCTCTCTCACTCTCTTTCTCCTTCCCTCCCACTCTATCTGAAGATAAATGGAAAACTATCCTTGGGTGAGGATTAAAAAAAAAAAAAGCTCTTCTCTATGTCCCCACAGTATTCTGGTTGTCCACTATTATAGCAAGACTCAATGACAATGAAACTAAAACTGTGCAATTTGGTGTTTGTATCATCCACTTGCCTGAATCTTGAGGCCATAATAAACTTTGCTTTCTGACTGTTTGTATCCCCAAATGCCTAGCACAGTGCCTGGGATGGTGTAGACAGCATGTAAATATTTGCTGAATATGTGATTTTAAAAATAAAAAGGAGAGAAAAATCTCAAATGGCTATAATGTCCCTAGTGCTATCACCATGAGAAGAGCTTCATTTCTTAAGCATGGTAGTTAAGAGCAAGGGAAATGGAGTCAGACCTGGATTCAAATCCTGACTCTGCCACTTGCTAAACATATGCTCTCAACCAGTTACTTAACTTTCTGAGACTCAGTTTCTCTACTGTTACTATCTATGACTTATAAAGCTGTTATAAGGAATAAAATAATACAATCAAAGTACTTGGCATGGAGCGTGACACACAGTGTACACTCCAGTGTGTTCGTATCTACCAATTTATTACCTAGTAGGTATGGTGACTCTGGCATTTGGGAAATACTGATAATAGGCAATCTTTCTGTCCAGCTCAATAAACCAAGTGTTTGCAAAAACCCCCTCCAAATTTTCATCTATCAGTTAAATAAATGTATCACCAAGTTGCAAACATATAACTCAGTGATTTTTTTTTTTTTGCATTTATCTTCAGATAGAGCGGGAGGAAGAGAGAGAGAGAAACATCGATTTGAGAGAGACACATCGAATGGCTGCCACCCACCCGACCCCAACCGGGGCCGGGGACAAACTACAATGGAGGTACGTGCCTTTAGTGGGAACCGAACCCGGGACTCTCTGGTCTGTGAGCCGACACTCTAACAGCTGAGCCAAACCGGCCAGGGCTAACTCAGTGATTTTTAATGAATAAAGGTTTGTATACAGTCAGAAGTTGGTCCTAGCAGACACCTGGAGAAAGGCCTCCTGGACATGGCAAGGGTGGAGAATTTCAGTCCAGATCTTTGAATGTTGTTATGTTCTCTTATTCATTCCACAATTATTTATAGAGCATATGCTATGTATTAATATAAGCACTGTGTTATGAACTGGGAATACAAGCCAATAAAATAGACGTGGTCCAGGCTCCAAACTCATATCTATCCTACTGCTCATAAGACTTCTTCACTTGGATCCATCTCTCAAATAATCTCAGCCTTCATTACATCCAAAATCAAGCTCTTTATTCATCCTACTCTGAACCTATTTTTCTCTCTAGGACACCCCATTTCAGCACCACCATTCACATAGTTTTTCAACGTCCAGTCTTAGGCCTTTATCTCTTTTTACTCATCCATGCTGGAGGCTTCCATCAATATCTCTATGAGATGACTCCTGAATTCACATTTCTAGCTCACATCTTTCTTCTCTAAACTCCAAACATGCAAATATAAATGACTATGATACAGCAAAGCCATCTCAAATTAATAGGCAGAAGACCAAACTCAGGCTGCCCCTCCTCCTCCCAGTCACACACCAAAAACCAAACCAAACCCAGTCTTCCAATGCTCCCTATCTCAGTGAAGGCACAACATATAAAGTTGTGCAAGTCAGAAGTCTCTGATACCGCTCCTCTCTCATTCTTCCCATATCTCATTCATGTGAATTTTTACCACTTAAGTATTTCCAGAGTCTGTCCATTTCTCTCAATCTAAACTGTGGCCCGTGCCCACCTGTCAATCTCATTCCACTCCATTTTCTCTTCCCTTCTTTGTGCTCTAGCCACACTTGCTTTCTTTAGTTCTCCGACCACAACATCATTGCCATGTGATTCCATCTGCCAGGATCACCCTCTCAAGGCCTCTGGTATCACCTTCTTGGGGAATTTCTCCCTGACTCAACCCAGGCTAGCTCTCATAAACAGCATTCCTTTCCTTTAGAGCACTTAGCTCAGTTTTAAAACAAACATTATTTGGTTTAATTATTTGAATTTTCTGCCCTTTTCCCTCACTAGACTGTGGAATTCATGACAGAGAGCCCACATCTGGTTCCATTCAACAATGTATACTCAGCAAAATGCCTGGTATATAGCAAAACACTCAATAAATATTTATTGTATACAAATGATAAGTGAAATGAGCCAGTTACAAAGTGCCAGTGCATTTGATCATTTCTTCTTCCCCATGAAACTATAACATTTTTGAGTGGGGCAATCATATTTCTCTTGTTATACATTTTATCCTCATTACCTAGAACCTGGAACTCCATAAATATTTGAATGAAGGAATGAATGACTAAGGAGTCAAGCCTTCGAGATTAAGCAGGATATCAAGAAAAAGAGTGAGAAAGGTACTTCTGACTAAGGAAACAGCAAAAGCAGACATGGAATCAGTGTCAAGAAGCTGCCAGTTAAAGAGTGTGACGCGTTAGGATGCATGGGAGCATAGCTGGGGGTCAGAATGGGAAGAGCCTCTTAGGCTGTATTATTTAGGTAAATGGTTCTCAATGATGACCATAAGGAATATAATTAGAAGCAGAAACCAAGAAATGGGAAGAGAGTAGACAGAGGTGGGCAGGCAGACAGGAAAAAAAAAAAAGTATAAAGTATTCTAATTGCAAAGTTGTCAGAAAACATATAATGTAAGGTCAAACATCCCTATATACTTTCATGGCAAAGCACAATTACTTGAGTGGTCAGGAAAGAGCTAAATTATGCTACTGTTGTAATAGTAGCTGGTTATAGTTATAATATTTAGCAGCAACAGAAATGAACATTTACTGAGCACTTGCCATAACTACCCTAATAGGAAGTTTCTATTCTCATTTTACACAAGAAAACTAAAGTATATGGGGCTGAAGTGATTCATCCAAAATCACCCTTAAAGGTATTAACTCCAGAATCCAGACTATGGTTTTGGATCCCACACTTAACTACTATGTTATACACTGATTAAGAAGAGAGGAAAATGTTAACACATTTTAGAGGGCTTCTATGAAAAACTATTAATATTAAGAAAGTTTGATATTGAATGAGATAAATCCTCAGTTATCTACAAAAAGAAAAACCTCACAAAATTATTCATCATATCTAAATCAAAAAGGCAAAGATAAAAGGCTGGACAAAGATACATTAGACTAAACTAGTACAAAGAAGAATAAATGGACGGGCACTAATAGTACTGAAATAAAGCAAAGAAAAAGGCAGGACACAATATAAAAATAAAACAAATAGGGCTGTTTTATAATGAAAAAAGTACAGCTCACAATAAAGATATGAAATGCATGAATCTTTTTGTGCACTGAAATATATAAAGTGGAAACTGTTGAAATCTCCAGAGAAATTGACAGAAACACACAAGAATATGGAAACTTCAATCCCTTTTTCTAAATCATCCATAGATGAAACAGTCAAAACATGCAAGAATAGTAATTAAAGATGTTGATTTAATAACTATATATTGAATTCTGTAACCTATACAGAATAATTTTTTCCAGAATCCATAAAATATTTGTAAAAATATATTGTATAGTAAGCTGCAAACTATAAATAAATCTCTAACCAACAATTTCATAGGCCACATTTTCTGATCACAATTCAATAAACATGAATCTATATAACAAAGTCTATTATTTAAAAATTCAACAACCCAGAGATTGAAATGACTTGTTAGTTTCTTCTAAATAGATTTTAGTTTCCCCTAAAATTACTGCATCAAAATAAGCAAGAAATCAGCTTAAACACCACATTCCAATTTTACTCAAGAGTTAACAAAGGAAGTCAAGAATTCCAGCTAACTTCTCCATTCCTTCCCTGCAACCAAAGCCTACTACCATAAACAGTTTTCAAGGCACAGAGACAAAAGAGCAATATTCTTAAATAAATGGTATTCTCTACAACCTGAATGAAATTAGAGGAAGGGGTTCTTTCCCATGCATCTAGCAATTTGGACCCCTGTTAATGAAGAGCTCTTCCAAAGGACCAACCCACTGGAAAAGATCAAATAGGACCTATTACAAAACTTAAGTACAAATAAGCTACAAAGAAAATACCTTGCACTACACTGTCTGATAGGAAGAGATCCCAGGGACTTACTTTATAGATTGTCGTATACCAAACACAACTGAGAAATCCGCTGTCATGTAAGAATTGTAAAATATTTCAAAAGACCATGGTTTATTTAAATTCAATGTAATTCTGTAATTCAAAATACAGTTACAGAACAACTACTAAAAAATGCTAACATGCTAGATATACTTCAGTAATATAAATTTTAGTAAGATGCACTCAATTTCATAGGCTTATAAACTAATACAAGAGATAGTCTCTATTTTTGGGGTTCAGAATTGCTAATTAAATTGGTTGACTCTTCCTATTCCTTACTAATATCTGGTCTGCTTCATTTACCAGTTTCTAATAGGAATGTATTAAAATTTTCCATTTTGACTGTGGATCAGTCAATGCCTTCTTCGAAACTCCCTTAAAATATTTTGAGACTATGTTGCTAGATACACACACAGTCAGAATTATTATATTATCTTGGTGGTATGTTCCTTTTCATTACGTAGTTTACTAAAATATCCCTATTAACATGTTTTTGCCTTAAATTCTACTGTTTGATGCACTGCCACCAGCCCAAACCCTCCAACAACCTCCATCCCCCTTGGCCAGATGGAAATGAAGATTCTGGCCCGTGGAAAAGGAGAAAGCAGAATGGCTGCCTGACAGCTTATGGACTGGGAAGGAATTAAGGTTTTTTTATAGAGCAAAAGTTTTTAATTTTGATGAAGTCTAATTTATCTTCTTTTTGTTCCATTATGGATCATCCTTTTAGTGTCATGTATATAAAAATTATTCATCTAGCCCTCAGTCCCAAAGATTTTTCTCCTGCTTTCTACTAAAAGTTTTATAGTTTTATGCTTTACATGAAATCACAATTCATTTTGTTTTTTAAACTTCTTTTTTCTTTATTGATTTTAGAGAGAGAGGAAGGGAAAGGGAGAGAGGGATGGAAACATCAAAGAGAGAGAACATCGACTGGCTGCCTCCTGCATGCCCCCCACTGGGGATTTGGCCCACAACCTGGGCATGTGCCCTGACTGGGAATCGAACCAACGACCTCTTGGTGCATGGGTAGACGTTCAACCACTGAACCACACCAGCCGGGCTACAATTCATTTTGAATTAATTTTATATAAGGTATGAGGTTTAGGGTGTAATTTTTGTTTTTGTTTTAGCTTATGTGTGTCCAATTGCTCCAGTCCCATTAAGTTAAAAAGGCTATTCTTTCATTTAATTTGTATGTGCTTTTACTAGGAAGACTCATCCATATCTGCATTCAATTCTAGGAGAATCTCTGGCATTATCTCTTCAAATACTGTTTCTCTGCTATTCCCTCCATTTCCTGCTTCACACATGAGAGGCTTTCAATATTTCCTCATGTCTCTTAACTTACTCATGTTTCATTCTTTGTATCTCTTTATCTCTGTGTTACATCTAGGTAGAATTCATTAGTACTATCTTTCAACTCATTCCCTCTTTAACTGTGCCCAGCCTAGAGTTTATCCCATACTTTTTTTGGTTAATCCTCACCCGAGGATATTTTTCCATTAATTTTTAGATAGAGTGGAAGGGAGGGAGGGAGAGAGAGAGAAACATCAATGTGAGAGAGAGACACATTGATTGGTTGCCTCCCACACAACCCTGACTGGGGCCGGGGATTGAACCTGCAACCAAGGTATGAGTGCCCTTGACTGGATATCAAACCTGAGATCCTTCGGTCAGTGGGGCCGATGCTCTAACTGCAGAGCCAAACTGGCCAGGGCTCTCATACTTTTTTGTTTTTGTTTTTTAAATCTTCACCAAAGGATATTTTTCCACTGATTTTCAGACAAAGTGGGAAGGGGAGAGAAAGAGAGAAACATGGATGGGAGAGAGATACATCAATTGGTTGCCTCCTGCACACATCCAACCAGGGCCGGGGATCAAACCTGCAACCAAGGTACGTGCCCTCGACCAGAATCAAACCCACGTCTCTTTGGTCCATGGGCCGACGCTCTAACCACTGAGCCAAACCAGCCAGAGCCCCATACATTTTTTTTTAACTGTAATACCTGCATTTTATATTTCTAATACTTTTAATTGGTTCTTTTCTAAATCCACCTCTTGATTCTCATCTGCTTGGTTGTTTCACAATTTCCTAAAAGTTTACCATGTATGGTATTCCTTCATCTCTGTGAAAATTTTAAACATTTATTTAAAGTTAATTTTCAGATTGCCTTATTACAATTTGTTGGGAGTGAATTCTTCTGATTACTGTCTTTCTTAGTACTAGTTATACTCATTTGCTTTGGAATTTAATTTGCTAGCCCATTTTGAATAAAAACACTTTATCTCTTTTTTCTCTCTCCCTCCCTTCTTCTCTCACCACTTCCTGTCTAGTGCTTTTATAGCTATTGCCACCCTCTTCCATCCTTGTCTGAGCAGAGGCCTCTAGTCTAGAACCAGGTCTTATTCTGGCTGCTCAGGGTTCCTATGCTTTAGTAACACTAGTGCAATCATAAACCCAGTCATTTCATGTCCAGGTCCTGGTCCTACTGCTGCCTCTACTCCCCTGCCAGACACACCACTTTAAACAAGTCACAGACCGAGGTAGCTTTGCTGTTTCTTTTCACAGGTAGGAAAGTCCCATCCTAGCTCCAAGTTTCCAGCAGTAAGACTTCCTGTGAGCCCACGCTGGCGTGAAGTTTCTTTGGTCCACATATTCTCAAGGAGTCTCTCTTTTTCTTTTTTGACATCATGGTATACTTAGAAAATAACAGTGTGTGTATAGCACAAAGGTAGATGTATGAGACTGTTCCCTACCCAGAAATGATGGCTGGGGTCTCTGACTACTCAGGCCCTGCCTAGTGCCCTGAAGCCTAAGAAAAATCTGTATTTTACATACTGGTAAAACTCATTCACAGCATGTTCACAGTAATACCCTAAAAGAATCGACTCCCAGCAAACTCTGTCTATTTCTGTACTTGGTTCTGTTTCTACTCCACCAGGATGTTTATCTTGTTGTTAAGTACAAGTTTGTCAATAAAATTTTATTTACCATTACTATGTATTTGGAACAGAATATATTAAAGGATGAATTTAAATAGTCATCATAACCAGAAGTCCATGCTTTCCCTCTGTTTAGAAACCCCTCCTGTCAACCTCTCTGCGTCACATTTTCTTACTCTTCCTTCAGGTTTCCATTTAGATGTCACTTAATCAAGGCTGCTCTTTATGACTCCACTCTCATCACCAATTATGGGGTCAGATCTTCCTCATAGAACCTGACTTTACTTGCTAATGGACTGTATTGTTATTGCCTATTTACCTTAGACAGTAAGCTCCTTGATGGCATTTACTGTCTTTTTCACTTCTGTATTTCCAGATTTAGCACAGTGCCTGCAATAAGTGTGGCTCAAAAAATATTTTCATATCACCTATAGTAGAGTTCCACAGTAGGGAGTATAATGTAATAGTGAAGAGCTGGGGCTCTGGAGTCAGAGGTTCTGGGTTTAAATACCAGTTCTACCACTTACTGTGTGATTTAAGAAAGTTACTTGGCCTCTCAAAGCTTTAGTTTCCTCATCTGTAAAACGTGTGTCACAGCACACTCCTATCTCTGTTACTAGCTGTGTGACCCTGGGAACGTTCCTTACCTTCAGTTCCTGCACTAAGCAATATTTTAACTCACAACATATACAAAGTCACTAGCACCATGACTCCCTTTCCTGTTTTCTTGGTCCCACTTCATGCTGAAAAGGGACAACCATAGCTCATTTCTGAGCAGAGTTGCTGACTCAATCCTTTTCTGAGCCTAGGTGGTATCTAGGTTAAAAAGGCTTTCAATTGCCATTGAAGCAATAAAGATTATCTTTATATCCACAATGTATTCAGGCAAAGTGAAGGGCAATGTCAATAAGAACTTGAAAGAATAATTTTAAATGCAAATATAATGTACCTAAAGGGTAAAAACAACAAGTGACAGCAGACGGGACCATTCTAATGCTGAAAAGGTGAGAATAGAAAGTCTGCATGAGAATGCATTTCCAAAATGAAGGCGCCCCGGTAGGTTTGGCTCAGCAGTTGGAGCTTCGGCCTGTGGACCAGAGAGTCCCGGGTTCGGTTCCGGCTAGGGGCACGTACCAAAAAAAAAAAAGAAGAAGAAAAGAAAAATATTCGCCCTGGCCAGTTTGGCTCAGCGGTTAGAGCATCGGCCTGAGGTCCAGAGAGGCCCAGGTTCGGTTCCCGCTAAGGGTGCGTACCTCAGTTGCAGTTCGTCCCCGGCCCTGGTTGGGGTCATGTTGGGGTCGTGGGGGTGGCAGCCACTCAATGTGTCTCTCTCGCGTCGATGTATCTCTATCTCTCTTCCTCCCTCCCACTCTATCTGAAGATAAATGCAAAAAAAAAAAAAAAAAAAAAATGAAGGCATCCACTACATTTTGCTGATTCCCAAACTCTACTGCTGGGAAGAATACAAAAAGCTAGAAAAGGATGCCTGTCAGATAAGAAATTTAAGTAGAGGAGAACCAATGCAGCAAAGCACTTTCAAGTTCAAGTTATGATGTACAAGCACAGAGACTCTACTTTCAAGCACAACATTTTAAAAATAATTGTTTAATGAAGAATAGTCTAGTGACTGAGAGAAAAACTGACTGGCAACAAAGAAAACTAATTCAGACCAAAGGAAATAATGCAAAAACCTTGGCATGGAAGAGACCAGGAATCAAATCCCGACTCCGCCATCTCCCACTGGTGTTAACTGCAGCAAGTAGCAATTCTCCTGTGCAGAATGAGGGTCATAATGCTCACCTCACAGGGAGCTAGGAGAATTCGGGAGAAATCAGGTACAAAATGCCCAGCATGGTGCCCAACTCATGGTAGGTACTCAATAAACATTAGTTCCCTCCCACTAACTCCCATGCCACTTTTATCAGCAAGCATCATGAAAGGGTTTGAAACTGCTAAAATGCATTTCCTTGTGTCTGGATTCACAAACTTATCAGTTTATTTACAAGCAGATTCTCTGAGATAATAAGCCTGAGAT
This sequence comes from Tadarida brasiliensis, assembly GCA_030848825.1. Taxonomy (NCBI): domain Eukaryota; kingdom Metazoa; phylum Chordata; class Mammalia; order Chiroptera; family Molossidae; genus Tadarida; species Tadarida brasiliensis. Next base: position 8,915,228 of record CM061269.1, on the reverse strand, counting down.
ACACAGGCCCAAGATCTGATGAGCAACTTGACCTGCATTAGTGTGGACGTCTGGTTCCCAGGCCAATGCCTAGAAAGACTGACTGGGCCTGAAATGCAGTATGGGTGGCCAGAAGACAGCCAGAAACTAGAGCAGCCAAAAAAGAGGAAGGATTACTTGAGCTTCGGCTCCCGTCCTTCACTTGTGTACTGCCAACAGATGAGCCCGATCAGATCCTGCACCCTGGCGCTGGCCATTGTCACCACGGTCATTGGCAGCAGTCTGTCCTGGCTCGAGTGTAGGGGGAGGTAGACATCGATCTTCTTGGTGGCTGTTGTGCCTACATGACCCTGTGGACAGAACACATGCATGAGGGTAAAGCACACAGTTTCGGTCATGCAGACCCTACTGGGTCACAACTACTGCTCTTTGGGCCTGTGTGCAGCATAGCCATTTCTCTTCTTTTTTTTTTTTTGCACAGACCTGCTTATGAGCCTGAAAAGGTCCCAAAGCGGAAACACTGTCTAGGTTTAATTTTTTTAATTTTCATTTTCTTTTTATTTATTTATTTATTTTTTTATCCTCACCCGAGGACATTCCTCCACTTTCTGTTCAGATAGAGTGGGAGGGAGAGAGAGAGAGAGAAACATTGACGTGAAAGGGACACATCAAGTGGCTGCCACCCGCATGACCAACCAGGGCCGGGGACAAACTGCAACCGAGGTACATGCCCCTAGCGGGAACCGAACCCGGGTCTCTCTGGACCGCAGGCTGACGCTCTAACCGCTGAGCCAAACCGGCCAGGGCTAATTTTCATTTTCTAATGGTCTAACTGATCCAGTTCTGCCAGCAGTAAGGTAAATGAGCACTACAATTAAAATGAACAAATTAGAGCCCAGACAGTGTGGCTCAGTGACTGAGCATCGACCCATGCACCAAGAGGTCGCCGGTTCGATTCCTGGTCAGGGCACATGCCCAGGTTGTGGGCCTGATCCCCAGTGAGGGGCATGCAGGAGGCGGCCAATAGATGTTCCCTATCATCGATGTTTCTTTCTCTCTCTTTCTCTCTCTCTCTCTAAAAAAAAAATCAATAAAGAAAAAAAATTTTTTTTGATGAACAAATTAGAATGGTGAGCAGACCTGATGTTTAGTGGCAGGAGACTTGTTTTGCTACTTATTCAGTGCGACCTTGGAAAAGTCACCATTAGACCTTGGCATCAGCCGCTCTCCCTAAAAATTGCCGTCTCACTCCTTGAGACCTTGAGAAAGATGCATGGGAAACTGCCACACTCTCTGAAGAAGCACTTAGGCCTGTAGCACTGGAACAGAGGGCTTGCCTTCTCAGAGACTAGGGTGGGGTGGGGTGGGGGGCCTAATTCCATTATGCAATACATCTGTTTGCTTCAGTTATCTGTGCTGAAGTTCAAGGGTCCCTGGTCTTCCATTTTTGCCCTAACCACCATATATACAACACTGCCAATCCCTCCCATACACCTACCCCTCCTCCCTCCAGAACCTTCCACTCCCCTCTGGAATGCCAGCACTAATCAGCAAACTTCCATAAATCATCACTTCTTTTTATTTATATTTTTTCCATTGATTTTGGGGAGGGGGACATCGATGTGAGAGAGACACATCAACTGGTTGCCTACCACATGCACCCCAACCAGGGCCGGGGATGGAACGTGCAACCCACATATGGGCCCTTGACTGGGAATTGAACCTGAGACCCTTCGGTGTATGGGCCAACACTCTAACCACTGAGCCAAACCGGCCAGGGTCATCATTTCTTTTTAAGTTTATTTTTTTATTGTTATTATTTTTTAAATCCTGAGGATTTCTTTCCATTTATCTTCAGATAGAATGGGAGGGAGAGGGAGAGAGAGAAAGAAAAACATCAATGTGAGAGAGACACATCGATTGGTTGCCTCCCGCACAACCCCGACCAGGACCAGGGACAAACCCCAACCGAGGTACGTGCCCTCCCCAGAATCGAACCCGAGGCTCTTTTGTACGCGGGCCAACGCTCTAACCGCTGAACCAAACCAGCCAGGGCCATCACTTCCTTTTTAAAAAAACATTCCCTCAAGCCCTGGCCAGTGTGGCTTAGTTGGTTGAGCACTGTCCTGTGCACCTAAAGGTCACCAGTTCGATTCCCGGTCAGGGCAATGCCCAAGTTACAGGTTTGGTCCCTGGTTGGGGCAATTCATCGATGTTTCTCTCTCTCTCCCCCTCCCTTCCTTTCTCTAAAATAAATAAAAACATATTAAAACAACAACAACATTCCCTCCATCTCTGCCTTAATTGAAACCTGCTGGTCACTAAGGACATTGCTTCCTCTGCTGTTTTGCTTTTTCATTCCAAATCCTCAAGGCCATGAGGTGGAGTAGGTATTCTTGCCCCACAACTTCCAAAATATTACTTCTCTTTTCTTGCAAAAATTCCTGCTACTTTGAGACCTGAGCCATCCAACTACATCATCTTCTTCTCTCCTTATTTGTTTCTGTTCTCCATCAACCTTCCAGTCATATTCCTCATTCACTGAAGGCTTAAATGAGCTCTAGGCTCATAGTCTTCTTTCTCACCCCAACCCCTGTCATCAGTCTTGGCAATTTCATCTAAAGTAATAAACCCTCCAATACCCAAGTGTCTCAATACCTAGATCATGTCATCCCCAATAACTTTCCATCCACTCCATCTCAATCACTTATTACAGTTGTTACACCAGAGATCTACACCCACTCTAAAATCTCAAATTAGAATATCCAATCAATTAAATATATTTTAATACACTTTCACGTCATGTGTTCATGTAGTCCCCCAAATTCTTCAACCTAAAATCTACGGACCCACCACTTTTTAATTATCTATCAGTCCCCCTTATTTCCCAACAGCACCCTCCAGATTACATGATTATCATCATTCCTTTTCAAATGCAGCTTTAACACTCTCTTCCTCCATTGGACTCAAATGGCAGGATGCCAATCTTGGATGAACCCACCCCTCTGCATTCCCCAAGTAAACATCACTGGAGAAAAATCATGTAACTATACAGGTTGATTTTACTTTAAATTCATGATGATAAACCTCAAACAGACACTCAACATTGTATAGCAAGCCTATTACATTTTCTGATCCAACCTGCACCCCAACAAAGACCCCTAGTGCGTATTTTTGCTTCTCTAACTTCCCACAAGACCCTGGACCTTCAGTTCCTGTTCCTCACTAATGTAACTGCCAAAAGATGAGAAAAATTATTTTTCATTAAGAAAATAAGAACTTGCCCTGGCCAGTTTGGCTCAGCGGTTAGAGTGTCGGCCCGTGGACCAAGGAGTCCCGGGTTCAGTCTCCGCTAATGGCACGTACTTTGGTTGCAGTCTGTCCCCGGCCCCGGCTGGGGTTGTGTGGGCGGCAACCACTTGATGTGTCTCTCTCACATTGATGTTTCTCTCTCTTCCCCCTTCTCTCCCTCTCACTCTATCTGAAGATACATGCAAAAATGTCCTCGGGTGAGGATTAAAAAAAAAAGAAATTAAGAAAATAAGAACTTGCCCAGCTGGTGTGGCTCTGGATTGAGTGTCATCCCAGGGACTGAGAGGTCCTGGTTCAATTCCCGGTCAGGGCATATGCCCGAGGTTGCAGTCTTGATCTCCAGTAGGAGGCGTGCAAGAGACAGCCAATCAATGTTCTCTCTCACATCGATGTTTATATCTCTCTCCCTTCCTCTCTCCCTTAAAAAAAAAGTTTAAAAAAAATACATTTTTAAAAAAGAAAATAAGAACTTTCAGAAAGGAACTCTGTTATCCTCCCACCATTAAATTTACAAACTTACCTGGATTTAACCACCTTCTCCCCCCACCTTACACTGGAGTGCCACTTATCTTGTTTAAGGTCTATCTCTCCACTTGTGATCTGACTGCTGCCTATCTGTCCAACATCATCTACTGCCACTCCACCACCTGCTCATCATGCTTCACCGACACTGTCCTTCTACAAGTACCATGAATGTGTGTGTGTGCCCTGCCTGCTTCTTCCACTTTCAAGACCATAGCAGGTGCTATTCACTATGTCTAGAAAGCTTTCTCATGATATTTGCATGCTCTAATATGTGGCCTTGGGCAGGTTACTTAATCTCTCTGTTCTTCCATTTCCTCATATGTAAAATGATGATAATGATAGGACCCACCTATAAGAGGACTCTTGTGAGGATTATTATTGTTATTATTCTTGAAGGCTCAGATGATATGATACCTCCTCAGAGAAACCTTCACTGATAATCCTATAGAAAGAAGCCCCATCCACAGTTATTCTCACACATATCCTGCTCGTTTCCTTTTTTTTTTAAGATTTTATTTATTTTTTAATGTGTTTTGTATTGATTTGAGAGAGTGAGTAAGGGAGAGAGAGAGAGAGAGAGAAACATCGATGAGAGAGACATCAACATCGATCAGCTGCCTCCCGCACACTCCCCACTGGGGATTGAGCCCGCAACCTGGGCATGTGCCCTGATCAGGAATCGAACCGGGAACCTTGTGGTACATGGATTGATGCTCAACCAGTCCCGGTTGGGGTAGTGTAGGTGGCAACCAGTCAATGTGTCTCTCTCACATCGATGTTTCTCTCTCTCTCTTCCTCCCTCTCTCTCTTCCTCCTTCTCTCACTCCCGCTCAATCTAAAGATAAATGCAAAATAAATAAATAAATAAATAAAATAAAATAAAAGCTACAGTCATCTACTCAAGATCCCATAATCAAGGTGGAAGAGGCAGAGTTCAAACCTGAGTCTGTTTGACTCCAAAGCCCCTACTTCCAACACCAATGCCTTCTTTCCCTAAAATTATTCTAAATAAAATCAATTCCCACTTTCAAAGGCTTGAAAATCATCTCCTCCCTCTGCTCCCAATGAACCAAATGTGCTGCCTAAAGCAATTTCCTATAGAAGGAGCTAGCTCTGAGGAGCTGGCCAAGAAGAACTGTTAGGGGACTGTGACTACAAAGAACTTGGCTATTTCAACTTGACTAAGGACACTATTGTTAAGGAATGATACTCCTATGAATCCCTTTATCCTCTGTATTTCACAGTGAAATAGCAAGTGTGGAGAAAACTATGAGAATAAATATGATAGATACTTATTAAATGAATAAAGCACTTTATCTTTTTAGTCTTCTAATTCCATCTTGAGGCACTGATGACAGAACAAGTGCCATATACAAACACTGAAATTACATATTTTTCAATAAGGAGCCTCTTCTGAAAAACTCAAGGTGGTGGCAGTTAGCTCTATCTAATAGTCCCTGGGTTGTAGTATTTAGAGGGAATCATCTAAAACATAAAATAACCCATCAACATAACAGAAAGTAATTAACTTATTAAAAAAGAATAAGGTGACCAAAGGATTAAAAGTATTCATCACACATCAAGGCAAGCAATATTCCAAAGACTCAACAACTTACTATTAAAAGCAACTAGCAATAAACAAAGATTACATCATACAGTTACACTGCATGGCAATTTATGTTTCCACAATATGGAGTTAAGGAGATAGAGGTATAATTATAGCACAAGGGGTCAACACAGAGATAGGGAAAACTGGTTTAGTGCCATCTTTCTCAGTCACTCATGCATTCAACAAACACCCACTGGAACACCATGCTGGGCTCTGAAGACAAAGTCAAGTGAGACACAATGCAGACCCTCATCAAATTCACCATCTGCTGATGGTCTATATTGCATAATGTGATAAAAAGCTTCAAGAGGCTGCTATGTGAGCTCTGAATAAACCCAGACCAATGGGGGTTGGCAAAGGCCTCCCTCATATATATATATATACATACATATATATATATATATATATGTATGTATATATATATATATGGCCCTTCCATCCAATAAAACCATTAACCTGAGGAAAATGTGTTTACTGTACTTAAATACCTACTATACCAATACACAGAAAGTGAATAGGAGTTCTTCTGAGACATGGGATTATGAGTGACTTTAATTTTCTATTTTCTATTGTCCTGCATTTTCTATAATGAGCATGTATTATTTTTATAATTAGAAACAAAATAGTAAAAATTACAAAATTATGAACAAAAGAGATAAAAAAAACTACCACAGAGGGTGTTAGGTAAGAGAAACAGAGGATCAGTTTGGAAAATGCAGCCTATGTTAAAAAAAGTTTTAAAATGTAACTCAGACACCTTCCTATGGCTAGTTAAGCACTTTTTATCAAAGAAAAATAAAAAGTAGTAAACCCCCCCAGAGCTGACAAATTTGGATTTGAACAACTCTCTCCAGGAGCAGTCCCTAATCAAGGAATGCCCCAAATCCTAGTTTTAGAACAAAAAAGAAAAGTACTCCCTATAGCAAAACTATTCCTCAACACAGATGCAATTCATGAAGACCAGCTAGATTCCAGTTCATATCACATGGCCTCTACATGACTTGATGGCTCGCTCTGCAAATGCAGCCAAATCTCAAACTCATGTCCAAGACCTATTTTCTTCATCCGCAGCTCGTCTCTCATTCAACATTCCAGCTCAGTGAAGGCTTTCACCACCTACTCTGGCACTCAATCTAGGAAACTGAACTCCTCTTTCTGCCTCATCTATATCCTAATGCCTCTGAAATATCCCTTAACTCTTTCTCACTGCCCCTGCCATAGTTCAAGCTTCATCATCTCTGAGACCACTGCAGCAGTCTCCCTACCATCTCCCTGTTCCTAAAATCCCTCCTCTGTTCAAATGCCTTACTGCTATCAATACGCTTTCTTGCAAATCATTGGTCATACCATACCAGTCACCAGTTCCAAAATATACAATGGCTCCCGTCAGTGTTAGCATTCCAACTCCTTATCATGGCAGTTAACACGCTTCACAATCTGGTCCCAAAATATCATTGCTAAAGTATATTGAGCAGTAGTTAAGAGCACAAATTTGGGTCAGCCAGATCCAGGTTTGAATCCCGACTCTGCCACTTCTTTAGCTGATAGACCTTAGATGTGGGGCAACTAACTACACCTCTCAGAACCTTAATTTCCTTACTTGGAAAGTAATTAAGATGGATATAAAATGCCTGGCACATAGTCACTAATTAAAAAAAAAAAAAGTACCTATCAATAGAATGAATGATCAATACTCCTTTTTTTAAAAAAATTTTTTTTCTTGATTGATTTTTAGAGAGAGAGAGAGAGAGAGAGAGAGAGAGAGAGAGAGGAAGGGAGAGGAAGAGAGAGATAGAAATATCGATGAGAGAAACATCAACTGGCCGCCTTCTACATGCCCCCACTGGGGATCGGGCCCACAACCTGGGCATGTGCCCTGAGCGGGAATCAAACCGGTAACCTCTTGGTACATGGGTCAACACTCAACCACTGAGCCACACCAGCCGGGTATGATCAATATTCTTTTTTTTTTTTAATCCTCACCCGAGGACATTTTTTAATTTTTATTTTGTTCAGATAATGGGAGGGAGAGAGAGGAAGGGAGAGAGAGAGAGAAACATCGACGTGAAAGGGACACATCGAGTGGCTGCCACCCGCACGACCCAACCAGGGCCGGGGACAAACTGCAACCAAGGTACATGCCCTTAGCGGGAACCGAACCCGGGTCTCTCTGAACCGCAGGCCGATGCTCTAACCGCTGAGCCAAACCGGCCAGGGCTCAATATTCTTTTAATACTTGATTTTAAATACCTGTATTATATTGTATAATGTACTGATACTATGAACCTACTTCCCGGTTGTTAAATACGTACACTGTTTCTAGTATTTCACTATTATGAATAATATTCTCATAAACATTCTTTTTTTCTTTTTCTTTTCTTTATTGATTTTAGAGAGAGACGGAGAGGGAGAGAGAGAGAGAAACATTGATGAGAGAGAACATCAACTGGCCGCCTCCTGCATGTCCCCCACTGGGGATCGGGCCCACAACCTGGGCATGTGCCCTGACCAGGAATCGAACTGGCAACCTCCTGGTGCATGATTCGATGCTCAACCACTGAGCCACACCGGCTGGGCTAAACATTCTTATATAAATATTTGTGCATATTTTCCTAGGAGTAGATTACTGGGTCAAAGAGTATGAATGTTTTGTGGCTCATGATATATATTGTAAAAGTTTCTTTTGAAAAGTGTCTTTATACCAATCATGAAATATCAATAATATGAGCCATAGGTGATCCAATTAATAATTAGTTAATAAGCCCTGGCTGGGTGGCTCAGTTGGTTGGCGCGCTGTCCCGTACACCAAAAGGTTGCAGTTCAAACCCCGGTCAGATACAGTCAGGCACGTGGTGGAGACAACAGATCCATATTTGTCTCTCATACTGATGTTTCTCTCTTTCTCTTTCCCTCTCCTCTCTTTCCCTCCATCCCTCCACCCCCCCACAAATCAGTGAAAACATATCTTCGGGTGAGGATTAAAAATAAATAAATACCTCATAAAATGTAAAAACCTTAAAAATTTAAATAACTTCTGCCCTGACCGGTTTGGCTCGGCGGTTAGAGCGTCAGTCTGTAGTCCAGAGAGACCTGGGTTTGGTTCCCGCTAAGGGCACCTACCTCGGTTGCAGTTTGTCTCCAGCCCTGGTTGGGGTTGTGCGGGAGGCAGCCACTCGATGTGTCCCTTTCGCGTTGATGTTTCTCTTTCTCTTTCTTTCTCTCTCTCTCCCCCTGCCCCTCCTTCCCGCTCTATCTGAACAAAAATGGAAAAGTGTCCTCGGGTGAGGATAAAAAAAAAAAAAAATTAAATAACTTCTAATATATAGAATGTGAATAGGTGCAGAATTAAAATACACAGAATTTTAACGTGATGAATTATAATAGTACAGCCCAAGTGTCCATCAATAGACGAATGGATAAAAAAGCTGTGGTACATATACACAATGGAGTACTATGCAGCTGTAAGAAAGAAAGATCTCTTATCCTTTGTGACAACATGGGAGGACCTGGAAACTATTATCCTAAGTGAAACAAGCCAAGCAGAGAAAGACAAATATCATATGATCTCACTTATTTCTGGAATATAATAAACATAACAGTCTGAGGAACAGGGTAGTCCCAGAGACATGGAAGTAGGGTACAGACTGACAATTGTCAGAAGAGGGGGTGGGGGAGGGGAGCGATGAACCACAGAACTTGTACACATGTACTTATAACCAATGGACATGGACAACAAAACGGGATGGGGCAGGGAGGGAGGGGGAGGAGGGTGACAATGGGGGAAAAAGGAGAAACATCTGTAACAAAAATAAATTAATAAAATAAATAAATAAATAAGATCTTACAAAAATAAAAAAAAATCATCTTAAAAAAAAATTAAATAAAAATAAAATAGTACATCTATACTAGATTCTTTCCTATTTGATCCCATTAATTAAAATATGCATTTTACTGCTTATCATAAAGTTTATTTCAAAGGTATGTACCTGATAGTTTCCAAAATGGGAAATAGGAAGAACAACAGATGGTATTCAGTTAAAAATAATCTTGAATTAAGAAACATCCATATCAAGTGAGTTAGCTAAATTAAGTCTTAAGGACAGAAGGTTCAGTCAGCAGTGCTACTTAACATCAAGGTTTGTCAGTAATAAATTAAGTATCAGATCTCAAAACTGTTGCTAAGTGTTCAATTTCTCTGTCAAGGGGAAGAAACAGAGAAAGGATAGACAGCTTGGCCTCTGCAATTAAAGAGACAAAAAGCAGGCAACATTATTTCATTAGTCACAACTGCACAAGCAGATCATTATATGTAATTTTAATGCAGAAATAAATAAATCAGTGTATCCAGACAATGTAATGATGTAAATTGATAAAAGGGTTATTTGTAGCATTCAAAAGTTAAAACTGTCTTAAAGGAATGGCTATAGTTCCATTCCGCCGGTACCTTTGCTCCCCAACTCCCTCAACAAGGGCCTGTATTCTACCAATGGCCTAGTCTTTAATAACATGATAGCTGGACTTGGTACAGGTGTCTCAAATTATCATTACTCTGATGATAAATAAAGGACTTCATTTGATTAGAGTGATTTCATATAAAACCCAGACTAAGTTTGGTCTAAACCAGGTTTAACAAACTATGAGAAATAAAGAGGGTCTACATGGGGTGGAAAAGAAAACCTAAACACCAGACTGCAACATTTTGTTCTCAATAAATGTCAGCTTTATGGGCTTGGAGAAAAATCTCACTTTTTTACATTCAAAATGGTAGCACTGAACTTATGAATAGATTTTGTACAAAATTCTATGACAGATCCATTCAGAGGTAGGGACTTGGCTTTGTAGTGCTATCTTAACCCTCAATAAATCTGGAACGCTTAAAGGCTATTAAATTAACATTTCCCCGATCTGGCACCTGTAGTCAAGTTAATTTGTCAAAAACATTTCTACAGTTTGTCACTGGACACAGTATTTTCTGACAAGTTAAGTTTAAAATAAAATGGACAAGATCTCATTAATTTCCTCTGAATCACCAACCTTGGCTCCATTAAGCTTTTATTATTAAGAACGTCAACTGTCACTCTTTCTTTAACAAGGTCAAATTCTGATCTGGGTACCTCTAGGATCCTTATTACTTTAATAGGAGCCAGTGAGGTAGTGCAGTGTGGCAGTTAAAAGAGTAAGTTGTAGAGTCAGAAAGACTTGGGTTCAACTCTCAGCAGTGCCACTTACTGTGTGTCCTTGGACAATTTTATTTGATCTCTGATTAAATATAATTTAAAATAAAAAGATTATAAAAGTAGCTCCTTATGGAGTTGGGTTTTTTTAAATTTTTTTATTAATTTATTTTTTTTACAGATGTTTCTCCTTTTTTCCCCATTGACACCCTCCTCCCCAACCCCCCACCCCATCCCCAGCTTTGTTGTCCATGTCCATCAGTTATGCATACATGCGTATAAGTTCTGTGGTTTATCTCTTCTCTCCCCCCCACCCCCTCTTCTGAGGGTTGTCAGTCTGTACCCTACTTTCACATCTCTAGGTCTACCCTGTTCCCCAGACTGTTATGTTTATTATATTCCACAAATGAGTGAGATCATGTGATATTTGTCTTTCTCTGCTTGGCTTGTTTCGCTTAGGATAATACTCTCGAAGTCCCTCCATGTTGTCTCAAAGGATAGATCTTTCTTTCTTACAGCTGCATAGTACTCCATTGTGTATATGTGCCACAGCTTTTTTATCCATTCATCCACTGATGGACACTTGGGCTGTTTCCAGATCTTAGCTATTGTAAATAGTGCTGCTATGAACATGGGAGTACATGTATTCTTTCTGATTGGTGTTTCAGGTTTCTTAGGGTATATTCCTAGAAGTGGGCTCACTGGGTCAAATGGCAATTCAATTTTTAATTTTTTGAGGTAACACCATAGTGTTTTCCAAACTCCTTATGGAGTGTTTTAAAGGATTCAATGAGATTATGCATGTAAAGCACTTTTATCACTAGTCCACAGCAAATACTCAAGAAATGTTAGTTTAATAGGTTTCCTTTCTTTCCTACTTCTTTACATTCATAGACTTAAAACAAAACACTTTATTGCCATTCATAAACTTTAAAAACTGCAAGGAAGTTTAAGGGTCACTCCCTTTAACACATTTCCCCCAAATGGCTGTCCTACAAACTTTTCCTGAACATCTCCATTAATGAGGTCCCGGCCACCTTCTGAAGCAGACCCTTTGCTTCTGTCTTTAGTCAGTTTTGACGGCTGACACACGTTGCTTTCCATTGTACATATACTCTCTCGGCAGATTTTACCCACTGATCTTAGTTCTAGCCATTAGAAAATTGGAACTAATCTACTTCCACTTCCACAGACATCCCTTCATGTAGATGAGGACCTCAAACAAAATAATTCAGTTACTAAGCACCACCGAATGAGCCAGACTATAATCCTTTCAAGAGTACAACACAGCATAGAAAATATCATTTCCAACAGTCTTTCTTATGATTTCATAATTTTTCTTTCTGTTGTAACATCTACAGTAAATGTAAATTTATAGTCCTGGACCCAAAACAGGAAAAGGAGTTGTTGCTCTCAGGAAAGATTTTCTCTATTTAAAATCTTCCACATTTTGCCCGGCTGGTGTGGCTCAGCGGTTGAGCATCAACCCATGCACCAAGAGGTTGCCAGTTTGATTCCTGGTCAGGGCACATGCCCAGGTTGTGGGCCTGATCCCCAGTGGGGGGCATATAGGAGGTGGCCAGTCAATGTTCTCTCTCATCGATGTTTCCATCTCTCCCCCTCTCCCTTCCTCTCTAAAATTAATAAAGAAAAAAAAATTTTTTTTAATCTTTCACATTTTGATACTCTTAACAGTCTTCTTCCACTTTGGAAAAAAAGAAAATGCCTAGATCTATTGGCTTAAACAATCTACATGTTATCAAATGAAGTTTGAGTAATAGCCTCAAATAAATTTTTTGTTACAAGATATCAACTGAAAAAACCAGTAATCATTCATGTCCAAATACAAGTAAGAAATTTTATAAAAAGGAGAGGGGGAAGGAGGCTGAAGGAAAAAGAAATGAAAGCCTCTCCATACTGTATCAGGAATAACAACCATTTTCTCAAAGTCTTAAATTCAGAAGGTGGTTCCTGATACTGTCAGTTTTCACCATCATGGTTTGTATTTGCTACATTACCTCTTTGCAGAGCCTACAGAACTGGTCTGGACCCTGGACCTGCCAGCCTTTTAGCTGTGTAATCTTGGGCAAGCCCATAAACTCTCTGAAAGTCAATTTCCTCAGCCATAAACAGTTGAGACCATCAACTCAAAAGAATGACAGGGTGTATAAAGTAAAAATAAAACACTTTAAAATGCTCTGTGAACTGCAAACTGTTATACAAATGTCAATTATTTGTTATTATTGTTACTTAAGCTGTTGCTCAGGCCAGGCAGATCTTTGGACAAAATGCCCCTTCAGACAAACATAAAGTTGAAATGCTGAGGCAATAGGGAAAGGTCTCTATCTCAATCATTAGGAGAAAAGAGCCATAGCATTCTCTTCTCATCCAGCCTCAGGATGGTTACAGCATGTACCAGAAGGTACTTTCACAGGAGCACAATCCAGTCATCTTCAAGCATAATAGATGCAAAGTGTCCATTTTCAATTTTCATAGCCATTGTGGGATTCTTTAGATCATTAATGTTACACAGCACTTTGCATTTAATTATACAAACAATGGCTTCTATAATGATGATAATATCAGGGAAAGGTAATTTGCATGAACTAAACCCCATCACCTAGGGTAACTATAGGGACCTCTTCATTATTAAATCATTTACATAATAAAATCAATATGCTTTAAAAGTAAAAATAGGTTTTTTAAAACCATAAAGAAGAATTACATGTTTTAAACTCTATCAATTATCATAATATAATGAGTCTTTTTAAGATTTAATATCAACTTTTAAAATTAAAACTCAATAGAGACTGTATACTTGGTTCCATTACTAGATGATGTATCTCTAGAAAAGGTTACAGTACAGCCATTATCACCCTCCTAAATTATATGGAAAATTTGGTATAACCCTCCAACTACCCCAAGGACAATTTAATTCCAGAGATAGTGAAGTATTTTGAGAATATAAAACTGCATAAATATTGAAGGAAATAATTCAGGTGCATATATCACATTCATTTCTTGCAGGGTTTCAGTTGGTTAAATATTACAAAAATTTAAATGTTAATATACACGTTAAAAATGTTTTCTATGTCCTTGATTTTGAACAGTTTTAATAAACCCAGAAATTTCTATACAGTAGTAGGTTCACGACTATTACCACTTTTAAGATTCAATGTTCCTTAATGATATAATTCAAAAATTTTACTGAATCATTATTTAGTAAATAATAAAAACTTCTTAAAATTAATACTTCATGCACATCTAGCTTACCAAAGTTAGAATCTAATTAGATAGTCTTGGCACAAATGGACTTACTACTTTCTTTGCTCAATCAGTGTATGTCTCTACAGTAATTATAATTAATTCAAGTCCCTAACGCACCTCCTAGCAAAAAATGTAAAAACATCAGACAAAATGGAAATAAATAGCTTTATATTTCTCCATTTATGACATTCACTTTCATCCTGAAAATGCAGATGTGAAATAACTGGAATGGGTGTTATGCTGTACAGGAAAAGGCTACACAAGGAACCTGCACCTCCGGTGACAGAGAAAGATGCTTGTCTGCAATAGAAAATACATTTTTTTTTTTTTACACTATGAAAGCAATACAACTGCAAAAAGCCTACTGAGAAAGTTTGCATTTAATAGTTTGCAAATGCTTGTTGAAATATAAATGGCAGCAAGATAAAGAAAAGCTAAATTACTATTTATCTGGAACAATACTTCCTGTTGGGAAGAATCACTTCTAATTATATGCAAAATTTAGAATCAAGAAGCAGTCCAAAAAGTCTGACTATCAGGCCTTTATCCCACATGTCTCCCAGATACAATAAAAGGAAAAAAAAGTAGTAAGTGGCAGGAAACTTTATTTTTAAAACTGAGAGGAAAACAGGATCCACTGGATAAAACTGTCAGCACTGAGTACTTTAAAAAATAAAAACCTCTCTGCATGTCACACTATTCAAGTAGGTAATCAGCCTAGCAATACAAAGTAAAACCAGCCAGCTAAAAGCTGACAGCCTTGGTAGGTAAGAGCAGCACGAAGAGCAAATTCCTCTGTAAGCAGCCCTTTGTGTTCCCATGAAAACTCTTTCTGAAACTGGCAGGCTACAACTGCTGGCTACCAGGGTCCAAGTACTTTTCAGGACATTATCTAATTTAATATGGCCAACAGTCCTATGAGGACTGCTCATTCCCTTCTAAAGCTGAGAAAGCTCATTAAGTAGGCTCTGCTCCAAATCCCTCAACTAGATAGGGATCAAAATTCTAATCCAGGTCTGATCAACTGTCAACCCCACCCTCTCAGGGAATCCAGTTCTGGGTAGGGCCAAGTATTTGGACAGGTCATGTTACAGCCATTGTTTTAGAACTGGGCGTCCTGGTCTGAAGCACCCTTCTGGGACTCAGCTGCTCCTCTCCTGCAGCCTCACCTGTCACATAACTTGCAGCTATGCAGGGACTGCTGGCACTGAAGGGGGACACTGAGGTAACTGCTTCCAGGATCAGTTACCTCCTTCATCTTGAGCACACAGAAGGGGCTCAATAAACCCTCACTATATTTCAGAGGTAAAAACACAAGGAAACAGCAGCTCCTTGAAGAGTAGGCAGAACCCTCTGCTTCAGTTTCAAAAAGCAGTGGTCAAGTACCAACTCACCAGCCCCAGAGAAACCTTACTGTTGGAGTAGAGTCTCATCAGTAATTGTGAGGTGTATCAGTTATTAAATGTGGCTACCAGATAGCAGTACCCAAATGTGCTTTGATAATGACAAAGGAGGAAAATAACAATTTGGTCCTTGGAGAGACAGGCAAGCAGCATGACATCAACATGGCACCAAGCTCCAACAAAAGCAAAAGGTCCAAGTTAAACAAAGGCCCATCTCTGGTTGCAACTCTCTTTGGAAACAGGCAGCACAAGACCTACTCACTTGCAGAAACTAACAAGTCATTCGGGTACCAGGGTCTCCTGGGTTTCTCCTCAGCCCCCTGGCATTATTTCCCTTCTGTTCATCCTGAGTCTTAGTCAGTTCAATCTCCTCTGAGGTCCTAACTAAACCAGACATAGGGAGAATCGGGGTTTTATCTTATTAAAATAGATATAGCTAATTTGTCTTTTCAAATTCATTTTAAATTAAATTGGATTTCCTCGGAAGGCTGCTAGGTCAGTTCCCCTGCTGCAAATGCAGGACAAAGGTTAATTGCACGCCCTTCACCAGCTCTTCTGCACTCCTGGGCAGGCTCTGATAACCTGCCCCGGAGAGGTGGGAAGGCTTTGGTTTATTGGGAGATAATGTTGCCATTAGAGCCATTTACCATTATGCCAAGAAACATTTTATTTTTTAAAACTAAATAACAAGATATGATACAAATAACAAGAGAAATTCAATGATGTTACCAACTGATGGTTAGTTCTTGTAAAACCCAAAGAATAAGACCTAACCTATTTGCTTAAAAGGCCCCAATAGATACAAAAGTGCACACCCTTATGGAATAAACTGTTTGTCTGGTTCCAGTGTAAAATTCCATTAACATTTTCACTTAATTTATCTCATTTAAACTGTCTATGTTCATGAAAATTTAACCCAGTAATTCCCTGTTATACAAAGCATAACAAAGTATGAATATTTAAATACAATGTAAATAAAACACTTTATCAATTATATTTTTGTATTCTAAATTAGTGACTTCACTTAGCATGCCTGCCTTGCACAGCACCACACTATTTTTCAATTAAAGGTCCAGATGTTTCAAAGGCTCCAGTAGGCAACGGCAGTTATGAGAAATGCTTTATCTGCACTGTAATCATCACCACCACATCAGCTCCAGGCTGCATTAACATACTCATGTTTTATTCCAGCTCTCTTTCTCACAGAGCAGGTAATTATACAACACAGCAGAGAAATACAATCCTAAGAGCTGGACAATTTCCTTATAAGCATCTACCTGAGCAACACATTTTCATACATGACCTTAAATTTGGGGGGAATTGCTTTGAAGGAACACTGACTATTCAGAATATTTTTTAAACAAACAAAAGAGTGAATCATAGACATACCAATTTATCTTCAAATATTATTAAAATGCAAGATGGCCTGCACATACACACTCTTATATATACTGATAATCAACTATAAATTTGTATAAAAACCATTATCATTTGTTACAGTCTTGGCTATTTCTTCTCATTTTTAATGCCAGTGTCATCTCTTGAACAAGTCAATTCTATCTTTATTCTTACTATCAAAAAATGACAATTCACCTGGGATGAGACTGAGCAAGTACAGCAATTATCCCTGTGCCCATTCAATAAAAAATAATAAGGGCAGAACAAAATGCAATTCTGACAGCTGCAACAAAAACGTTATTGCATTTATTATTTTGTTAATTAAATGACTCCCTTATCCAAAAATGGAAAAGAATAACCTATGTTATAATAGATACTGTAATGCTTAGTAACCATGGTAAAATTTCATGAGAAAATATAGTTCTTCATTATTAAGAGAAAATGTAACAAAATTAACTTTAATATAATTTTAAACATTATTCTACAAACATTTTTATATTCTGAAATATTCTAAGAGACATTGTCCTAATGAAGATGCTATTCAAAAGATAAATGCCTTTACAAATATTAAAACCTCAGAAAGGTCAAATCCTGCCAGGTTACACTTGAGCATGTGAAAGCAAACAGCTTACGTTCCTTCCTAAAAAAAAAACCTTAGGTGGAACATTTTTAATACATCACAGTGTCACTTTTTAATGTGCCCCAATCTATTAACCACATGGCAAACTAACAGGGATTTTTAAAATATGGGTTTTATGGCTTTGTGCTGGTGATTAATTAAATAAATAGCTGCTGTTTCACAAATCATTCCTCTAATTAGTCTAAAATAGACACTTTGCATTCACTGGTATTACCGCCATCTGAAGCTCACAGAAGGGCAGGAGGGGTGCGGCATGGCCGAGAGAGTTCTCTGCACTTTGGAGCCCACTGTCGCAGGCTCCATGGCTGGCATCCCACCCTGCCACCCAGAGGCAGAGGTGCCATCTTCACAGGTGCTGCCGTCAGCTGAAATTTGATTCCAGCTGCTCAGAAAAGATGTTCTCCTTAATTATTCTCCCTCATCCTAAAGGAAACAATGGAACAACAAAGGAATGAAGTGCAACCTCCAGATGCAAATGTAAGAGGTTTCACCAACACAGTTCATGGAATAAATAAGAAAGCTGATTTCAGCCCTAGCCAGTTTGGCTCAGTGGTTAGAGAGTCAGCCCACAGACTGAAGAGTCTCGGGTTCGATTCCCAGTTGGGGGTGCGTGCCTGGTATGAAGGTTTGATCCCTGGCCCCAGTGAGAGTTGTGCAGGAGGCAACCAATCAATGTGTCTCTCTCACATCAATGTTTCTCTTTCTCCCCCTCCCTCCCCATCCCTTCCCTCTCCCTCTCTCCTTCCACTCTATCTAAAAAGCAATGGAAAAATATCCTTGGGTGAGGATTTAAAAAAAAAAAAAAAGCTAATTTTAGTTATCTAGGTTAGGAATAAGTAGGGTACTACGTCAATCATCAATCGGGCTTTTCCTTAGAACTCAAAACATGTTATGTCATTAACTTGAACTCAGATATTAAGCAATTACTTCCAAATCCTATTATTTAAAAAATTCCATTCAAAGTCGGAGGTCACTCTTTTTTAAACTGATAGGAATTCAATCTAACTTGTGTTGGTAACATATTTTTAAAAGAGGCAATTCCTCTGAAAGCAAATCAAACTTAAGAGATAATCTTTAGTGCCAGAAAAAAAAAAATCCAATGGGAATATTACAAGAATCCAATTCCCTTCAGGAAATACATTAGTTTCCTAATTTTGGTATTTAAACTTCATTAAAATAGGAAGTTTAGGAAAAGAAAGATAAGAGAAAAGAGAAAGAGGGAGACAGAAGAAGGGGTGTGGGGGGGAGGGAGAGAGAGAAATGGAGGGAGAGAGAAAAGGAGGAAGAAAAAGAAAAGACAAGAGGGAAAGAAAAAAGCAAAAGGGAAAGTAGGAAAAGAAAGGGGGAAAAAATCCAGTAGGTGTAACGCACCAAAGTATGCTACAGATTATTCTGTAGAAAAGGCTATCCTCGTTTCCTTTCTATGAGAACCTAATAATAGGAGGAGGCAATAAGGTCTAGAAAAGACCTGGACCCTGAAGCAAGAAAGACTAAAGGGTCTTGTGCCCTCAGATGAAGTGGACAAAGAACCTAGTACATTCCCTGCACAGAAAGATGCAAAAGAACTGGTGGCGATGATGATGGCATGTAAAGTGGATTGAAGGCAGAGCCTAGGTTACTTATTTTCACTCTACAGTGCCTTTTTTGAAAGAGTCAAGGTGACTGCGGCCAACACTGTAGGTTCTATGTTCCAAACATGAAAAAAGAGGGACAAAAGCACAAAAAGTACACAAACACAGAACTACCACATCATGCTCACAACACTGAGGAAACCTCAAATCATCGGCAACTAAGAAATAGTATATTTTCTCTTTCCCCTTTACCAGGCACAAAAACAGAGGAGAGGTGCCTCTGAAACTGTTCATGGGGTAGACATTGGAAATAAAACGAATGAGCATTGGATTCAGCAGACCTGGGTTTGAATTCTAACTTCACTACTTACAGTTGTGTAAACTCAGGCAAGTGTTTTACCTCTCTAAGCCTCAGTTTTCCCATCCTAAAATGGGGAAAATAATATATACTTTGGAGGGGAAGCTGGGAAGAATGAAATAGCATAGTAGGCACTTTGGGATATATTAGACACTCAAACAGTTTGTATTACATTAAGTTGGATCCCACAAAGCTGCTATTTGATCGTTTATGACCCACAAAATTTGCAATTCATATGGTTTCATCTAATATTACAGTGACTGACACAATAAGTGGCATGAACTGGAAAATTCTCAAAAATGGAATAAACTATATTTCTATCGAAATAGGAAGACAACCACAACGAAAAAGATGTCATTTAAGACTGCCTCATGATTCCAACAATAGAGCAGCTAATACGTATTAAACACTTACTATAGGTCAAATATTATGCCATACATTTGACATCCATAATATTAGCCTATGTAATGCCAAAACAACTCAATGAGATACGATTCAACTATTATCTCCATCGTACAGAAGAAATGGAAGCTTGGAAAAATAAAGAAACTTGCTAAGGCCACACAGCTGAAGCTGGAATGCCAACCTGGAGTTAATTCCAGAGCCTGAGTTCTGACTCATCACTTAAAGTTGCCTCCCCATACTGCAAAGCTACTTGTTTTGCTTTATAATAAAACTATATGGCCCTGGCCGGTTTGGCTCAGCGGTTAGAGCGTCGGTCTGCGGTCCAGAGAGATCCGGGTTCGGTTCCTGCTAGGGGCATGTGCCTCGGTTTCGGTTTGTCCCCGGCCCTGGTTGGGTCATGCGGGTGGCAGCCACTTGATACGTCTCTCTCACATCGAAGTTTCTCTCTCTCTCTCTTCCTCTCTCTCCCTCCCACTCTATCTGAACAAAAAATGGAAAAATGTCCTTGGTTGAGGATTAAAAAAAAAAACAACTGTATGGGTGGGCAAAGGACTGGAATAGATATTTCAAAGATATATACAAATGGTCACGAAGCACATGAAAAGATGTTCAACATTACTAATCAGCATGGAAATGCAGATCAAAACTACAATGAGATACAGCCTCACACTCATTAGGATGGCTACTATCAAAAAAACAGTGAACAGCAAGTGTTGGTGAGGATGTGGAAAAACTGGAAATTTCGTGCATTGTTGGTAGAAATGTAAAATACAACAGCCACTGTGTTAAACAGTATAGAGGTTTCTCGAAACATTAAAAATAGAATTACCAAATGATCCAGCAATTCTTCTTCTGGATATATACCCAAAAGAATGGAAAGCAGGTCTTTTTTTTTTTTTTTTTGCATTTATCCTCAGAGCAGAAGGGAGAGAAGGAGGAAAAGAGTGAGAGAGAACCATCAATGTGAGAGAGACACATCGAGTGGTTGCCACCCACAAGACCCCAACTGGGGCCAGGGCCAAACTGCAACCGAGGTACATGCCCTTAGCAGGAACCGAACTCGGGACTCTCTGGTCTGCGGGCCAACGCTCTAACAGCTGAGCCAAACCGGCCAGGACAAGGAAAGCAGGTCTTGAAGAGATACTTGCTCACCCATGTTCAGAGAAGCATTATGAACAATAACTAAAACATCGAAGCAACTCAAGTTCCATTAATGGGTGAATGAATAAGCAAAATGTGATATATATATACACAATGGAATGTTACTCAGCCTTAAAAAGAAAGGAAATTCTGCAATTTGCTACCACATGGATGAACCTTGAGGATATTAGGCTAAGTGAAATAAACCAAGTCAAAAAAGACAAATATTGTATGATTCTACTTATATGAGATACTTAGTCAAATTCATAAAGACAGAAAGTAGAATTGTGGCTGTCAAGAGACTGAGGGGAGGGAGAGAATGAGGGGTTAAGTTTTAATGATGAAACAATGTTTTACAAGATTTAAAGAGTTATGGAGACAGATGGTGATGACAGTTACATAATATTATGAATGTATTTAATACCACTGAACTTAAAAATCGTTAAAATAGTTATGAAAAAAAACTGTATGGGGACAAGAAGCAAATAATTTACAAATCATTGTCTGGGCCTTCCAAAGGATGAACATGTCAGTGGGCAGTAGTGCGAGTATTTCATACCAGCACCTGCAGTTACTAGAGTGGTGATACATTCAAAAGTCCCACTGCGATCGCATTCTAGAGTACTTCTCCTATGTCATACTGTTATTCAAACGAGAAAAATATCAGACATGCTTCAAAGTTTCCAGAAAAAGATCTTAAAAGTTTTAATCAAACAGCTGCTGTGTTTCCATTATGTTACAGTCAGGCCTTTTGCTATGTGACAAAGGCAGCAAACTTTTTTGTTTATTTGTTTGTTCATTTATCTATTTATGTTTACCTCTCTCACTTCCTGAATCCTTTGATGTAAACAGTGAACAAGTCATCACAGAAAGAGAAATGGCACTGACAGTGGATGCTATGAATTCACTTCCTTTAAAAAAAGAATTAAAGTCAAGGAAACCCCCAAACGCCATGCTTTTAAAGCCAAGATTCTAAAAGCATCCACACTTGCCCCGGCCGGTTTGGCTCAGTGGTTAGAGCAACAGCCCGAGAACCAAAGAGTCTCAGGTTCGATTCCGGTCAAGGGCACGTATCTCGGTTGTGGTTCAATCCCCGGCCCTGGTTGGGGTTGTGTGGGAGGCAACCAATTGGTGTGTCTCTCTCACATCGATGTTTCTCTCTCTCTCTCTCTCCCTCCCTCCCACTCTATCTGAAAATCAGTGGAAAAATATCCTCGGGTGAAGAATGAATGAATGAATGAATGAATGAATGAATGAATGAATGAATGAATGAATGAATGCAATCACACTTGCTTTTAAGGCTTCTCAGAGCCCTCTTTGTGGCACCAAAATCCACCAAAGATAAAGAAGATGTTCGTGCTAAGTTGGGAAAGTGGAGACATCAGCACTTCTGCCTTCAGACCATTATTTCTGCTCTCCAGACAGCACCTGATAAAGCATCTGGAGTGCTTGCTATCTTCTGCACAGCCACTGCCTATGCTCTGGGTTTCCCTGGGGGTTCCTTTCCGACAATTGCAACAGAGACTCTGAGAGGAGCCCAATTGAGCTGCCTTAACCTTCCCATAAACTGATATTTCCATAGAGGATTAAGACAAATGTTTCAAATAAGCCAATTTCCTTTACTAAAAACCAAAGTGACAATAGAAGTACCAAGAGAAATACACAAAGACAATGAATAAGACACACTTTTCTTGTCTTTGGGCATGCAAAAATAAAAAGCAAAAGGTTAGATGGGGGGGGTGCACAATTCCCTCTTATTTCAGATGCTCCACCACAGTGCAGCCTAATGAAAAAGTTATACAAGAATTAGATTGAGTCATACCAAGTGGAAGAGGAAAAAGGTATAAACACTTCATACTGTTTGATATGTGCTAATGCTATATGGTATACATTTCTCTATTTCCATCGATTAGAAAATTTTCTATTCAGAAGAATGCAACTATGTCTCTTTTCTAACAAAGTACTTCCAGAACTCTGGGGATACCAAATGGTTACTTGCTGAACTGGTAAGAATCAAAATCCTTAACTACCCTTGGGGTCCCTGTAGGAGGGAACAAGCTTCCTTCTCTTAAAGTACCCTATGAAGGTCCCTTGGGCCACAGGAAGTGAGAGGTCTCTTTGACTCAAAGGGGTACATACATGCTCCTGAACAGAACAGTACACAAAAGAAAAAGCCAGAGTGGAAAATATCCTTAAGAAATCCCTTTTGGAAAACAGAGGGGAGCCAGAGGGACTTCTTGGCTTTGGTCACCTGCCAACCTTCATACTGCTTTCCTCCTTATCTTTTGACCCTGAAGTGCCTTTCTTGTTTTTCCCTTTATAGCAGTGTCTCCCACAAACCCATATTCAATTGTATGCTATTACATGTATAATGTGAGATGTTTTACATCCAACACTCTGTATTGGCACCTTGAACACTTCTGGAAAGAGAACGACTAAAACTAAAAGTAGCTAACAATTACTCTGTGTGTCAGGCACTAGGCTGAGCCTTCAACATAAACTATATTGTTTGATCCTCAAACCTGCCCTCACTTACCTCATTTACAGATAAATAAACTGCTAAGAAATTAAAGAAATTATTAAAGGTCACACAGCTAGTAAGAGAACTCAGATGAAAACCCAGGTCTGACTGACTCAAAAGAGTAAAGTTAATCTTTAACTGCTACTGTAATTCTCTCTAATATATTTTAAAAGCTTTGGGGGGGGGGGGGCAGAGGGAAAGAGTCTTATATTATGAATCAACATTTTCATGAAATCAAGAACCACGATATCCTTATGCATGAATTGTCTTTTTTCCCCTTCCTTCTACAATGTTTCTTTCCACATCAGACAACACATTTAAAAAAAAAAAAAAAAAAAAAAAGTCTGCTCTGGCTGGTTTGGCTCAGCAGTTATAGTGACAGCCCGCAGACCAAGGGGTTGAGAGTTCAATTCTCAGTCAAAGGCATGCACCTGGGTTGGGGGGGGGGGGGTGGAGGTTCAATCCCCAGCCCCGGTTGGGGTCATGTGGGAGGCAACCAGTAGATGTGTCTCTCTCACATCATGCTTCTCTCTCACTCTCTTCCTCCCTCCTTTCCACTCTCTAAAAATTGATGGAAAAAATGTCCTTGAGTGAGGATTAACAACATCAAAAAAAGAGTCCTAGTTTACTAGAGGACTTCTATTTCAGCCACATGGCAAAATACATACCATAACAGAAAACAACAAAAAATTTTGATACAATATAAAAGCATTTCTTTTCCTCAACTCAATAGGTTGAGGAGTGTTTAAGAAATTCACAAAGGCCCAAAAGTCAAAGGGGAAACCCAGAAAGGAAAACAGAACACACTTTTTTGTCTTAATGATGATATTTGCCAAACAAGGTGTTACTAAGTGTCTGCTTTCTTCGTCAGCCGAATATACAGGACAGCCCATCCAAAATATATAACAAAGCTGGAACTCGAAAGACCTACGTGTGAGACTAAATTTGAAATACCCCTGCCCCGCAGTTGACAAGGAAAACTGCCTGTCCAAAAAAATTTTTTTCTCCTGAGACTTTATAACCACAAAGCAATCTTCAAACAAGATTTTTCACACCAAATTCACATTAACTGATGGATGAGAAATACTTATACCAAGAATTAAAAGATGTCCTGGGCTGGTAGTACCCCCAGGTAGAAGGCAGAAGCAAACAAACCCTCTCAGAATGAATCTACATGATTCAAATAATTCCAACAGAAAAAGTTGTAAGAAATAAGTTGTTACAGCTCCAAATCATAAAACACAGAAGGCATTATAAAAAAGACCCACAATAGGGGCATGCAGGAGGCGGCCAATCGATGTTCTCTCTCATCGATGTTTCTATCTCTCTCTCCCTGTCCCTTTCTCTCTCTCTAAAATCAATAAAGAAAAAACAAATAAAATCATTAAAAATAAATAAAGACTCACAATAAGCCCTGGCCGGTTTGGCTCAGCAGTGCAGGGGTGGGGAATGTCTGGCCCACAGGCCACATAAGGCCTGCAAAATCAATAGCAGCTAACATCACATGCCTCACCAAATTAGCCTGACCAAATATAGCAGGCTAATTTTTAAGTTAATAATTTTGTATGGCTCATGAATGATGGTATAAATATCCAAATGGCCCTTGGCAAAAAAACGGTTCCCTAACCCTGGTAGAGTGTTGGCCCAAGAACCAAAGGATCTCAGGTTTGATTTCCAGTCAAGGGGATGTACGTGGGTTGCAGGTTCGATCCCCGGCCCCAGTAGGGGTCATACAGGAGGCAACCAATCGATGTGTCTCTCTCACACTGATATTTCTCTTTCTCTGTCTCCCCCCACCACCACCCTCCTTTCCATTCTATCTAATAATCGCTGGAAAAATATCCTTAGGTGAAGATTAACAAACAAAAAGACCCACAACGAACAGAATGATCAGAAACAAAATATAAAATAAATGTTTAAAGAAAAATTTAAAGTATTAAAAATATGGTAAGAGCAAGAAAGATACTATAAAATATTATCCAAGATGTTATCTGATATTGTAATTAAAAGAACAAGAAAGATACTATAAAATATTATCCAAGATGTTATCTGATATTGTAATTAAAAGAATGTACTCTCCTTAGGAGATGCAAGCTAAAGTATTTAGGAGTGAACCACAATTCTGAAATGATTAAATATAACATAAATAAAGCAAATATGGAAAAATGATAATCAATGAACATAGGTGATAGGTATAAGAGTGTTCACTGAACTATTTATTTCTAAGAAAATTATTACACATTTCATAATAAAAACTTTTAAAAAAAATTACCAAGCAGATTTTTAGAAAATCAAATGAGACTTCTAGAAATGAAGAATATGACTAAAATTGCAAATGCAATGTCATGGAATTCACAATTGAAGAGAGAATATATGAACTGGAAGATAGAGTTAAAGAAATTATCTAGAATGTAACCTCAAATGACACAGAGATAGAAAATATGAAAGAGAGGTTAAGAGATATGGAAGATAAAGTATCTTATTCTGAGAAAGGGGACTACCAACACATCAAGAACTGCTGGACATTGTTGAAGCAGAAAATGGACCACAGCTCCACTACAGCTCCTCTCAGGAGTAGCCTTAAAAGACAACAGTGATAGGAAATCTTCCCAGTAGCCAGAGTTTAGTACAATGCATTTGGCTCATTTCCTTTGTGTAGAAGTGTCAGGAGGTTAAAATATATAGATACATGAGAACATGGACCTTAGGAGAGTTCCCACTACCCTAACTGATTAAGAGTGGCTAACTGTGCCTAAACTGTGCAAACAACATGATTTATGCTGACCATAACTGTATGCCCTCTTTCTAGGACTCTGGAATTTTGGTACATGCTAGGCAGAGGGTGCCAATGTTACCAGCCTCCAACAGAAATCCTGGGCACTGAGTATGTAATGAGCTTCCTTAGTACACAATATTTCACCCATATTGACACAACTTGTCCTGGGGAATTAAGCATGTCCTGTATGAAACCACTGGGAGAGGACTCTTAGAAGTGTGCACTGTTTTTTTTCCTAGACTTCACCCCATACATCTTTTCCCTTTGATTGTGCTTTGTATCCCTTTGCTGTAATAAATCACAGACATGAGTACAACTATATGCTGAGTCCTGTGAGTCTTCCTAGTGAACCACTGTCTTGGGGACTCCCAACACAGGCTTCCTTTAACTTCAGCCAGTCTTTGTTATTGATCTCCCCAGTGCTGGAACAATAGACCATGAACAAAGTAGTCATGGTAGCAGAGACTCAGGCTATATATGGCACCAACAGCAGGATCTTCCACTTACCAAGGCTGATATTACTACTGTTCACTGTCAAATATCCAAGCTGACAGCCACAGAAAACAATGCTGAGCCCCTGATACAATATCATCCCTTAAGGAGACCAACCAGACATTTGGTGGCAAGTTGAACACACTGGATCCCTTCCACTCTGAAAGTGGTTTTAGCAGCAATCAACCGTATTCAAGTATGAGTTTACATTTCCTGCCATTAATGTCTCAGTCAGCACCATTATCTCAGAGTGTTTGAACCACTAAAATGGCAGCCCACAGAATATGCACCAGACTGAGGAACCCACATCATAAAAAGGAGATGTGATAACAGTAGATAGCCATGAGATCCTCTGTCAGGCTAATGGAGTGATTGAACAACCTGTTGAAGATACAGATAAGACACTGGCTCAGAGATAATAGAGAGGCTGGGATGCCATCTCTAGGGTGCAATACATACACTAAAAATCACCACCCACTAAACAGTATTATGTCCCCAGTAGGTAAAATACATAGTTCTAGGAACCAAGGAGAAGAAGCAAGAGTGATCCCACTCACCCAGAGACCCACTTGGGGAATTTATGCTTCCCATCCCTAGAAATTGGGGCTCTGTGGATTTAGAGAACACTTATACCAGGAGACACAGCAAAATTACCACTAAACATTAAACTATGGTTGCTGTCCAGGCTCATCATGCCAAGGGACATTGGCAAGAAGAAAAATCACTGTCCTGACATGAATAATTGATTCTCATCAGAAGTTATGGCTGCAGTTACACATGAAAACAGGAAGAAACATAACCAATACACACACATGATGTTCAATCTCAATTATAATCTGAGAAATACAACTGCAAATTACAAGGAGATATGATTTCACACCTATAAACTGGAAGAAATTACCCCTGATGGGGTAAGTGGGACACTTACACACTGCTGGGAGAAGTGTAAATGGAAATACCCACTTTGGAAAACGATTTGGTATTATCTATTAAGGTTGAAGCTGCACATATATCCTATGACCCTGTAATTCCACATCTGCATTTATTCCAGTACAGAATATTTCAAACCATGGTACTAAGGATTGGGAAATCAATTTAGCCCATTGTGATCAACATTTTTTAAATGAAATAAAATTAGACTAGATTAGAATAAAAAAATATCAGAGTGCATTTGCACTTAGTAAGGGTAAGCATTCTTCCACAAAAATGTTGCTTCATATATTATATATCTATATATACACACATACTTACATGTGTGAGTACTGGATTGGGATATAAACTGGATCTCTTATTATATGTGATTCATGGTCAAAATGTATGTAAGCCTCTGTCTTGGGATAATTCTTGCACGTGTAAAATATGTACAAACAGTATTGCTTTTAACAGCAAAATTGTAAATAATTCAAATTTCCATAATAATAAATTGCACTATACCCATAAAATGGCATATCTCCATTAATGAAAATGAATTATCTACAGGCAGCAACACAAGTGAATCTCAGGAACATAATTTTGAGAGAAAAAAGTTACATATGAATACTTAAAGCATAATTCCATTTATACAAAGTTCAAAAATATACTGTTTAGGGATATAAATATATGGAATAAAGCTCTAAGGAGAAGAGAGAAGATAAAGACACTTCTGTGAGTAGAAAGAAAGCAAGGAGGATACAGAGGAGACTTACAAACTGGGTGACGAGTACAGGAGTGATTATTGTATGACTATTTTTATATATCTTTAAAATATTTTCTGAATCTCAATATTAAGA
Source organism: Tadarida brasiliensis (assembly GCA_030848825.1). Taxonomy (NCBI): domain Eukaryota; kingdom Metazoa; phylum Chordata; class Mammalia; order Chiroptera; family Molossidae; genus Tadarida; species Tadarida brasiliensis. The sequence continues at coordinate 8,886,889 of CM061269.1, read as the reverse complement.
CATATTTACAAGTGAACCCATTTCTCTAGTTCACAGATTAATAAAGACGCTCACAATCTGTCCAACTTATGTGGACAGGAAAAGTACCCAATTATTCCCAAGTAACCAATAATTTCCTTTAAGGACTTAAAAAGGGAAGAAGGAAAGGAGACAGGGAGGAAAAGAGAAATGCATTAGATGTCAAGAACACTCTTAACAATTTCCCTTCAAATTCTTCTGGTCCCCTATAGTTTACAAATAAAAAAACTCTCTTAAAGCAGAAAAGTGAATGCTAAACAACTGATTATGGGACTACACTATGAATCAAAGAAAAGTTAGAAGGGAAAAAACACAAAATCCCTACCAAGTTTAACTAAAGTTCTTGGAAAACCTTAAACTGATTTCAGTTGCTATGTTGGTATACAATAAAATGCAAGGTTATTAATAGTAGAACACAAAGACATACATTTATGCTATATTATCAAATCCCAATATTTTTCCAGAGTGAAAGAAAAAAATAATCAATTGATTTCTAAAGGGGAAAAAACTCACAGTGACTCAAAATACATACCTCAAATATTTTTCAACAATGGCAAAAAACAACAATGAAAAACCCCAAACCAAGCCCCACCCAATTTACTAAAGGTTCTTATAGGCATTGCAGGAAAGGTCCATAGACTACAAAGACATTTTCATTTTCAACACCCGCCCCCCTCTCTTTTTTCACTCATTAAAATTTGTATTAATATTCTCTGCTTGATATAAACACTGGTTAGCTACATTTTAGAGATACTGACGTCTTGCAATTTTTTTTTAATCCTCACCCTAGGATATTTTCCATTGATTTTCAGATAGAATGAGAGGGAAGGAAGAAGGGAGGAAGGGAGGGAGAGCGAGATCACTACATTTTCCTACATATTATTATATATTAATAATATTCTTATATTTACGGAAATCCTATAAGAACTAATGAAAAACTATAAACAGAAAAATTGTTAAGGAATATAAAATTAACACAGAAATCAGCAGCCTTCTTACATACAATAATTAGAAACATAACAGAAAATAAGATCCCATTCACATTAGCAGCAACTGCAAATATCTAGGAATAAATTTAATAAATATGCAGGACATATGAAATTAAAAAAAAAAAAAAAAAAAACTTCCCTCAAAAAATAAATTCAAAATCCAAAAAGACAAATTTCACTACATTAAAAAAAAAAATTGTATATAGTCCAAAAAATCCATAAACAAAGTCAAGGTATATACATTAAACTAGATTAATCTCCCTAATATATAAAGAACTCCTAGAAAATAAGAAAAAGATCAAGAATCCAATACATCTGGGAAGTTCACAGAACTGCCAAGGTTCTTAAACACAGGAAAAGTTCAACCTCATTCATAAGAGAAATGCAAATTAAAATTACACAGATTCACTTTTCACCTATTAGACTGGCAAAAATCCAAAAAATTTGATAAATTCTGTGGTGAAGCTGTGAGGAAAGAGGAACTGTCATATTTTGCTGGTGGGAGTGTAATTGGCACAATCCCTACGGAGAGCAATTTGGCAATACTTACAGAAATTACAAATGCATATTCCCTTTGACCCAGCAATTCTGCTTCTTGGAATTTATCCTACATATATAATTGCACACATGCAACATGCCATATGTGCAAGATTATTCACTGCTGCATTGTTTGTAATAGCAAAAGATTAGAAACAACTCAAGTCTCCATCAACAGGCTAAAGAAGTTTTATTTCCAAACAGTGGAATACTATGCAGCCACATGAAGAAATGAGACACTCTCTGGGCACTAAGATAGACAGATTTAGAAGTTATATTGTTAAGTTTAAAAAAGGAAGCTCTTGAACAGTGTTAATAATATGTCATATTTTGTGTAAAAGGGGAGAAAAATAAAAATATATATTCATATTTGTATATGGACACTCTGGAAGACATACAACAAACTAATAAAATGGGTGTGCAAAGGCACTAGATGAATAGGAGATAGGAGGGAGAGAGACTTTTCACTGTATAGTATCTCTTTACATTTTAAAAAAATATATTTTTCTATATTGATTTTAGAGAGGAAAGGAGGAGGAGAGAATGAAACATCGATGAGAGAGAACATCAATCAGTTGCCTCCTGCACGCCTCCACTGGGGATCGAGCCTGCAACACGGCCTGTGCCCTGACTGGAATCAAACCGGGACCTCACAGACCATGGGACAACACTCAATCCATTGAGTTACACTGGCTGGGCCCTTTACATTTTTGAGCCATAAAAAATATTATCTATTTAAAACATGAAACCAAAAATAATAAGACAAGAGTTAACAATAGTAGCTATCATTTATTGAATGCTTACTCTAAGGTGGGCATGTATTATCTCATGTGATGGTGACTTAAGACAAATTCCCAAATGTGAGATCTGATTCCAAAATACTAGAATTTCAAATTCACTTAATTACTCATGGACAAAAGGATGCCTCACACCATGAAACTACACCATTACTGCATATGTTACTAGGCTATAAGCAGGATGCTGCTTTGGGAAAGTTTCAAAAGAAACATTAACTTTCCCCTTTCTAGAAACAAGCTATACAACAAGCTATGCCCTTTAATATTTAACCCTGATGAAAAAATACGAAGAAAGAAAAAACTACGAAGCAGCAGCTGATTTTTCATAAGCTTGCCAAAAGCCATGTTCAATATAAATGAGAAAGGATTAAATTCAGGACAGAGGCTTACAAAACATTTTATTTTAATTGTAATTTTAAGTGTCCGTCTTCATTCTGTCTGAAAGATAAGCTACATTTGGATCATCCAATTACATGGTAAAAAATTCACAAGTACAAAAGAATAAAACTGGGATCATATTTAAAATGTAGAATGAAGCGAAATATAAACAAATCTTTATCATTAAAGCATTAAAAGTTTTGCCCAGTCAGTATAGCTCAGTGGGTGAGGGTCGACCCATGCACCAAGAGGTCACTGGTTCAATTCCCCATCAGAGCACATGCCTGGGTTGGGGGCTCAATCCCCAGTAGGGGGCGTGCAGGAGGCAGCTGATTCATGTTGATGTTCCTTTCTAATCGATGTTTCTGTTTCTCTCTCTCTCTCTCTCTCTCTCTCTCTCTCTCCCTTCCTCTCTCAAAATCAATAAAGAAAAAAAAATTTTTAATAAAATAAAAAAAATATTTTAAGGAAAAAAAGCATTAAAAGTTTTAAATTTATTGTTAAGAAAGGCTTTGCACAATGTTTAGTCACTATAATTGCAAGGGGAACTACTACTTCTATTCCCAGGCTTCCTAGCTTTATCCACAAAATAAGTCTGCCCTTTTAAAACTACTGGGAAAGGCCCTGGCTGGTTAGAGCATCATCCCTCGGACCAAAGAGTCGAAGTCCCCGGCCCTGGTCAGGGTCGTGCAGGAGGCAACCAGTTGATGTGTCTCTCTCACACTTTTCTTTCTTTCTTTCCTTCTTTTCTTTCTTTCTTTCTCTCTTTCTCTCTCTCTCTCTCTCTCTCTTTCTTTCTTTCCTTCTTTCTTTTTCTTTTTCTTTTTCTTTCTCTCTCTCTCTCTCTCTCTCTCTCTACCCCCCTCCTATCTCCCTCCCTCCCTCCCTCCCACCCACTCTATCTGAAAATAAATGGAAAAATATCCTTGGGTAAGGATTTAAAAAAAAAAAAAAAAAGAAATACTGGGAAAGTAGTCCCTTCCATTTGTCCCAGGAAGAGTTAGTTACCTGGCATGGTCTCCCCTGTTCTGAAATCTCTCAGAAGTATCTGAGCAGCAATTAGTACTGCGTTCAAACTTTTGGGGTCAGGTCCCTGGCCAGCCTTCTTGAATCAGGTCTGAGGGCCCAGTTCTCTCTGATCTCATTTACTGGCATGAAAAGGGTATAAGACAGCAATTCTGATAAGCCTTTTTCCTCTGCAGATCTAATCTCTCCCGGGGTGAGTCATCCCAATGTCAAGACCTGCACGCACTATCCAATACAGTAGCCACTAGCCACATGTGGCTATTTACATTTAAATTAACTTAAATAATTTTAAAATCAGTTCCATAGCCATACTAGTCACATTTCAAATATCCAACAGTCACATGTAGCTAGTGTCTACCATACTGAACAGCACAGATAATGAACATTTCCAGTGTCATAGAAAATCTGCTGGATAGAGCTGACCTACACTAAATGGAGGAGGTATTCAGGCATTAGGTCTGCAGATACTAACCAGAATTGCCAATAATAAAATGAATATTTTCAATTCCATTTTTCTGATTTCTACATCTAATAGTCAAGGTTTCATAGTCAGATCAGGGAGAAGTGTGCTTAATGTTCAGCTCCAAATCCCTAACAATAATAACTAACATGAAAAGAACATTTATGATGTGCCAGTCAAAGTTTTAATTACCTAATTTAATTATTACTACAATCTTATAAAAGTGTTATATCCCTTTTAGACAAAAAATTAAGGCTTGGAGAAAGAAAGAGATTTGCCCATGGTCACATAGCTAGCAAGTGGTAGAGTCAGGATTCATTTAGAAAAATAAACAATCAAACAAAACTGTAGGTGCGACTCATACATACAACAGAAGTGGGGTCCATCCCACTGAAGCTTTCTGTCAAATTTTCATCATTATAGAGTCACACAAAATTAGAACAGGAACAGAAATTAATGTAGTGTTTCATGACCATCTTTAACCTGTGACCTCTGATGACTATAAAGGTCTCACACTCCCCCAAAGATGATGTGCACCTTAACACAGCCATTAAAATTTCTTTTATCTTCTGCATACTCCCAACAGTCAAATGTTCATGAGGCTTTACTTTTTTGTATTATATAAAAATTGTTTTTAAATATCCTTACATAACATGAGAATATCAAATATGGTTCTTCAAAAATATATTCATTCCCCCTTCACACACAGACATACTGAAACGTGAATACTGATGACTGTGTCCAATCTTTCGAATTTTAGAAATGAAAACAGCGAAGCCAAAGGAGGGTGGAATGGGAATGCCTTGCCTGCAATGAGGGACAGGCTACTAGAACCAGGAACACTGATAAGAATCAGCCAACAAACTGTATTTCATCTGACTCTTGAATGCAAAATTCCTTAGGGTTCCCTACTCTCCAATCAAAAAAGTTAAGATTGTGTCCTGTTTGATGTTAGATCCTGTGGGATTTGTGGGAATGAAGCTCTGGCAGTACGTGGATAAGAATTCCCTATGCAATTTTCACTGGAGCCAAAGGGGCCTCAGAGAACAATGCATCTCCTAATTTTAGAACTCAGGAGACAGAAGCTCAAGTAGTTATATATAAAACTTAGGCATCCTACCCTTTACAGTCTCTATGACAAAGGTGACTTGTTCATTCATTTAATTTTGCTAAGTGACTACTGGGTGCCAGGATCTGGGCTATTTGCTGGAATTATAAAAACAAACCAGACACTGTCCCTGTCCACACAGAACATACATTCTCATGGCAGCAAAGGATATAAAAGTATAATTACAATAGAGTGTGTAAATACAACTTGTAGGAGTGAACTTGAAGGAGTCAGCAGAGGCCATATATGGGCTGAATCTTAAAAGATAGACAGGAATTCATTGACAAAGGAAGACATTAGAGGCTGAGAGAACATAACATGCAAAGAATAGGAACCATGGTATATGTAAAATATGGAATGCAGGTAATGAGGTTAGGGCAAGTGTATTTTTCCCCCAGTTTTACTGAGATATAATTGACATACAGCATTGTACTAGTTTAAGGTGTACAGAATAGTGATTTGATGTATGTATATATTGTGAAATAATTACCACTATAAGAAAAAGGGTATTTTACGTTTTGTTTTGTTTATCCTCACCCAAGGACATTTTTGCATTTATCTTTAGATAGAGCGGGAGGGAGAGAGGGAGGAAGAGAGAGAGAGAAACATCGATGTGAGAGAGACACATCGAATGGTTGCCACCCACACGACCCCAACCGGGGCCAGGGACAAACTGCAACCGAGGTACATGCCCTTAGCGGGAACTGAACCCGGGACTCTCTGGTCCACGGGTTAATGCTCTAACCGCTGAGCCAAACCGGCCAGGGCGAAAAAGGGTATTTTAAATAAAATCTTTCAATATATATATTATCAAGAAACTTCACATACATATGAAGGATAAAACTCTAACCATTATCTTTCCACTTGTGAGCTATGCTCTCACCATAAGTTACTTAAGACAAAATGTGTCTCTTCACCAAATAGTGCTAGGAAAACTGGATATCCACATTTAATAAATAAAGTTGAACCCTTACCTTATACCATATGCAAAAATTAACTCAAAATGGATTAAATACCAAAATGTAAGTTCTGAAACTATAAAACCCCTAAAAGAAAAAATAGGAAGAAAACTTCATGACGCTGGATTTGACAGTGATTTCTTGAATATGACACCATACACAGACAATAAGGGGAAAATACACAAATGGCATTATGGCAAACTTAAAAAACTTCTGTGCAGCAAAGGAAACAATCAAAAGAGTAAAAAGGCAACCTATGGAATGGGAGAAAATATTTGCAAAGCACATATTTGATAAGGCAGGGGTTAATATTCAGAACAACAACCGTATAAAAAGCTCAACATCACTAATCATTAGGGAAATGCAAATGAAAACACCAGTGTGGTATATCATCTCACATCTGTTCGGATGGCCATTAAATAAATAAATAACAGAAAATAACAAGTGTTGGTAAGGATGTGGAGAAATTAGAACCCTTGTGCACTGTTGATAAAAATGTAAAATGATACAGCTGCTATGAAAAATAGTATGGAGGTTCCTCAAAAAATTAAAAATAGAATTATCATATGACTCAGCAATCCCATTTCTGGGTATATACCCCAAAGAACTAAGAACAGGATCTTGAAGAGATATTTGCACACCCATACTCATTACAGCACTATTCACAATAGCCAAGAGGTTGAAACAACCTGAATGTTCACTAACAGATGAATGGATAAAGAAAATATGATATACATATACAGGTATCATATTATTCTGCCTTTAGAAAAGAAGGAAATCCTTTCGCATGCTACAAAATGGGTGAATTTTGAGGATATTATGCTAAGTGAAATATGCCAGTCACAAAAAGACAAATGACTCATTCCATTTATATGAGGTATCTAAAATAGTCAAACTCTTAGAAATGGAAAGGAGAACGGTAGGTGCCAGGGACTGAGAGGAAGGGAGAAAGAGGGAGTGTTGTCCAATTGAAACAGAGTTTTAGTTCTGTAAGATGAAAAAGTTCTAAGACAGCTATGCACAATGACGTGCAGAGTTAACACCAACGTACTGTACACTTAAAAATGCAGGGATAGCCCTGGCCGGTTTGGCTCAGCGGTTAGAGCATCGGCCTGCGGTCCAGAGAGACCAGGGTTCAGTTCCCGCTAAGGGCATGTACCTCGGTTGCAGTTTGTCCCCGGCCCTGGTTGGTCGTGCGGGTGGCAGCCACTCGATGTGTCCCTTTCACGTCGATGTTTCTCTCTCTCTCTCTTCCTCTCTCTCCCTCCCACTCTATCTGAACAAAACAAAACAAAACAAAACAAAATGCAGGGATAGCTCACTTATCAATACTAGCAGAGGCAGGCAGAGCCATGGATAATACAAAAGTCATTTTCAGATGTCTTTATAATACAAAAAACATGGGTTTTGCAACACATTTAACTATAAACATATTCAAGTGACAGGAATATCAAAACCAGTTTGCGGGCTCAAGCTCAGAGACCGATTATGTGGTGTTGTAGAATGGAGTCCTGAGGCAGGAGGCATTGACCCTGTAGTCAGCTAAGGCTTTAGATCGGATCCCCTACAAAGTAGAAATGGAAGAATCAATGCCAGGAGGTGATGACATTTACACTCTTGTAAACTCTGAGACAGTCAAGGGTCCAGGAACTCTGACTCTACAATAACTGACTAAATCCCCACTGTGCAAGGTGCTTGTAATATATATATGTATGTATGTATGTATGTATGTATGTGTGTGTGTGTGTATATATATATATATATATATATATATATATATTTTTTTTTTTTTTTTTTTTTTTTTTGGCCTTCCAAAAACTAGTGATTTAATTATTTTATAGATAAGGCTGCTAAGGCTCAGAAAGAGGAAATCTTTTGTCCAAGGCAGTGCAGCAGCCCCGAGATTTCAATGCAAGTCTAGGGAGTTAGGGCTCTCTTTGTTTGCTACACAGCCTCCCACAAATAGCCACCGCTGAGCACTTAACCATGGAAGATGAATAATACTTTGCTGTGCCCAGCTTGGCAGAGCCATGCAGAGCCCTCTTCTACCTGAGAACCTTTCTACTATTTTTAGGCAATGCTCAGATATTCCTAGGTCATCCTTCTCTGGATGGATACTGTAAATCCCAACTCATATGCCCTAGTTCCCAGTCCCCACCACCTTCTGATGGCCTTTGAACAAAAGCTGTTTATAGTTGCCGACATTTGTCTTACAGGAACTCACACTAAACTCCAAGCTTCTGCTAACTGGGGGCATAATGATTTATTCAGACCTAAGAACGTCAATTCCTTGCTCAAAGTATGACTATCAGAAGCAGGTAGGTCAAAGCCTTCTTGTCAAAGCCTCAACTCTTGCCTCTCCCACCCTCACCCTCTATGTTCTAGGCACACTCAACCACTTTCATTCCCCAGAATTCCCCAGAATCTCTCTCTCTCTCTCTCACCTCAGACTTTTACACCAGCATTTCCCCTGCCTAGAAGCCTCTAGGCAGACTAAACCCCTCCCATCCTACAAGGTTTGGCTTAGGGTTCATTTAAGGGGTCTTCCCTAATACTTTCCTATCCCAAGTCCAGGCCAGGTGCCCTTCTCTAAGGAACTCGGCCTACTGAACTTTACCTCTCCTAGCATTTATTACCCTGGATTGTAATCGTCTCAATCCCCTACAAAATTACACATTTCACAAGATTAGGGACTATGTTTATCTTATTAACCATTGTATCTTCAACATTTAGCAAAGTTCTTGGCACATACAGGCACTCAAAAAGTATTTGAGAAATGAATGAATGAATGAGTTTTTCTTTCAACTATCTGGCTCTGCTGAATCATACTGAGCTTACAACCACCCAGGACCCCAAACCTTTTCTTTTATGTACTTATTGGTTAAGCCTTATCTTCTCCTTCCCTTTCTCTACCACCATCCTCATATATAAACGATTGATTTTATGACCTAAGTGCAAGTATCATTTTGTCCTGTCAAGACCACTTCGGTCCCTGACTTTGTCACTGTACATGCCTGCTATTCTTCCCAGTTTCTGCCTTCCACAAATGTGATCAGCTATCATCAATGTTCTCATTCAAGTTCCTGATAGCAATGAAGACGCAGAGCCCTGCAGCTTGCCACAACAGATAGCTCTCCGGTTTGACATGAATCCATTAATCACCACTCTGCTTAGTCACTCAGCCAGGTGCAAGTACACCTGACCAACATTTCTCTAGCTTGCCTATAAGAATATTGTGCAAGATTCTGTTAAAATAGTTAATGCTTTACTTAAATTCATAACATCATGACCATGGTACTTTATTTAGCTAATCACCCTACCTGGTCCTGAGTGAACCCATGCTGGCTCCTGGTGATCACTACCTTCCCTTTTTCAGACTTACAAGTCCTTCAACTGCTGATAAGTGAGATTTGTAAATCAAGACTGGTCTATCCCGAAGCTGAAGAGAGAAGTCTGTGAATGCCTGGGTTACTAAAGGAGGCTTCATGAAAGAAGGTGAGTTTTAATATTTTAATGCAGAGGACCCAAAGAACTTGGTAGACAGAGGGAGAGTAGCCAGGCTGAAGTGTGAGTAACAGACAGCAAGGCGAAAAAGCAAGTTCTTCCTGCTAGGCTGTCTTCTTGATCAGAAAGGTCAACTACAGCTGGGATTCTTCCAGAATTATCATTTTGAATATCATAACACACACACACCAGATTGAGCAGAGCCAGAAAGTAATCCCTATATATAAAAGACAGTTGTCAGAATAGACAGTCTAGTTTCTCCAAAGCACTTTTTGACGACAAATCCACCACTAGGATTATTCGTAATGAGCAATTTTGTTGCAAAAGACTATTGCGCCACATTTTCCCATTTCTCTTCCAGAAAAATACAGAGGTAATTATGCACTCATAGCCAATGTAGCAAATCAGTTAAATTAAACCTGTATTTCATCTAACTCATATAGGATATGAACAACATAACTAACTTTTCTAATTTCATACTCTAGTACTCCCAAGTAAATAAAAGGGAAAAAAAGTAAAGTTTTCCCCCTACAAATAGAATCTGTCAGTTCCTAGGATGTGCACTTTTCAGCTCATGCATCCTAAATGCATGTGGAGATATTATATGCACTTTCTATTTAGCAATTTAATTATATCTTTGCATTCAAAGAGTGGCAATGGTTTGCAGTAATAATCAGGTGAAAGCATTCTAACATTAATATGCTGGAATCCAATGTGTTAATTTGATGCAACTTTGCCTTGACAATATGTGATTAATTTGTTCTCAGGATAGCCCTGCTCCCAGCTCTGACAGTTTAAAATGCTGGGTTTCTTTATCCATACTGCTATTTGACACGCCTTAGCCCACTGCTTTGCTAAGACCACTGTTAATTTGTAATGAACTTGCTTTTCAGGGGGGCGCCTTCATTTTTAATTCTGTCAGTGTCACCTCCTTGAGGAAAATTATAAGTTTCCGTAGGTGTGATTACTGCCAAGTGCTGCTGATAAGAGGTTTGAGAAAACAGGGCTTTATAAAGAAGTCTGTATTTAATCTGCTGAAACAGATTTATTGCCTCCAGACAGAGAAATATAATACAAAGTTCTGTTATTTAAAAGTCATCCCCAAGTTCTCCCTCACCACCACCTCCTCCTAAACAAAAACACAGTTGCATTTCCAGGACTCAATAATGAGTCACTCAGGGAAAAGAGGTGAAAGTATAATAAATTTACCAATAATGGCAATCCTTGTCATCAAATTAGACTTGTAGGGGAATCTTATAAAACATATGAATACACTTTTCAGTAGGTGGAGAAGAGGGAAAAATATCCCACTAAAACAGTTACGGTTTCACCTCTTTTCTAACTAGCTTCAAAAGCCCACTTCCTTTGAGCAAACTGAGTACTGGTAAAGTTAGGCATGGTTTAAATTTCTCCTTGGAATATAATCCTGGTAATGCTTGATGAAGGGTTACAGGGGAGATAAAAAGTCAAAATCTCAAAATATGATGCTCATTATAAAAGTAACAGTAGGCAGCCTCTATAGCACTTTCACAGCTATTCTCTATTTAATCTTCAAAACAGCCACATTCAGTGGGTAGTATTATCTCCGTCCCCCTTTTTTTTCTCTCATGAGGAAACAAACTCCAAGTATTCATCAGAAGGATTACAAGCATGGAAAGGACAGAACTTTGGGGCAAGAAAACACATCTTTTGACTGCTAGTCATTTGCTTTTCTCCATCACAATGTACGGGATGAAGTCATCCCCTCTCTAATTAGCCCACAGAGAAAGCTACCCAGTCTACTGTTGGAATCATTCTCTTCAGCCCTAATCCTTACTCTTTTTCCATTTAATCAGGGGCATACTATTCTCCTGAAATTCCAACCCTTCCACCATGAAGCCTACTATATTTCCACAGGGCCAGGCAGAAATCGGGTCCTGCTAATTCTATCATCAGCTTTATCAGATATTCTTAAATGTCTATTTATACCAACAGCCAGAAGCTTAGAACAGTCCCACTTACCTCAAACACCGTTAGTGGCACAAGCCTCTTCTCAGAAGATTAGAGAAGTTTCCCAATAAATCACAAATTAAATTAAAACTCCCAGATATGAACTACCACTGGGTTCCCCTATAACCTAGTCTATCTTTTCCTGTGTTCCCCAGCTACTGATCAACTAAAAAATCTATATATATATATATCAAGAGAACTACCTTCCACTGTATTTTCAAGCCAAACTGACTCCTACCACCACACCTTCACCAAGATCATTCCTCTGCCTTTTGATAAAACACTCGCTACCTTTGCCTTCTCCACCAGACTGTTTTGGAAGCAGCCTCTAAGACAGAGGCATGCTAACTATTGAATATCTGCTCAAAGAAATGTAAGCTGGTCACTGAAAAGAAATATTGACTTGCATTATACAAAAAGAAAAATTAAATGATTACAAAGGTAAGTGAAAAAGCAGAATGCAAAATTACGCATAGAATAAAACTAAATTATGCTAAATGATGTAAAGGTGATTCAGCATCTACTGCTCAAAAAGAGATAACATGAAATTTTTATTTTCAAGTTGTCTTTAATTTAGAATTTTCTTAATGCTTTTTTATTGTGGTTTGAGTACCTACTAATGTGCAAGCTCCTTCAAAACAGGAATAGTAGTTTATTCACACTGTATACCTAGCAAATAAGGGCTTGGTAAGTTTTCACTAAATTAGACTAAATAAAAATTGCTAGGGGGCATGTCTGTATCTGCTTAAATGTAGCCCACCTAAAGTAGTTCAGTTCAGTCTGGCAAATGTATGAGCCTCAAGCACCAGCTGTGGCTGGTGAGGTGGGAGCAGCTGCTGCTCCAAGGTGCTGTCCCCTAAAGGACAAACAGCTCCAGGGAAGAGGCTACACTCCCTATTCCCAATTCTTTCTCCTCTACTGATTTGTGTTGGAAGGAACTCTAGGGAACTGCCGCTGAACAACAGAAAAAAGGAGGCCGGCTCTAAGATGAACATGACTCTGAACCAAGAAAAGGCAGAAAATACCACTCCGAAGACAGGTGTCATGCTTAGAACAAACAAAAGTTATCTTGAAAGAGATGTACAGATGAGAACAAAAGAAAAAAAACTAAACCAAAAAAGAAACACTAAGGGGGAAAAAGTACATAGAATCAGACACACATATATCTTTGTATATATATCAGACACATATATATATCAGACACAATAAAGGTAAATTAAATAAAGTAGATAATTCAAAACTCCTCCACACCTAACAACTCATTAACTGTAATATCTGTCAGATAACTGCATATTCTCTATATATGAGTTGTTAAGTCGATCTAACACTGCCAGAATAATCATCCTCCTTACAGAGAAAATTCTAAACTACATACTGCACACAAGATAGGTGCACTAGTGTACCTAGTTACCTAAATATTCACAACTAAAACTGCATTAATTTAACTGAACAAAGAATCTACCTGTCTTGGTCACCTGTTATGTGCCAATGACTGTAGCAGCATTGTCTTGTGCATAATCCTTCAGGTAAGTCTCATAGTTCCTACCAGCAAGGATGGAAGGACAGGGCACTGGAGTCCAACAGAAGTTAAGCACTTATTTACCCAAAACTGCACAGACAATAAGTGGTGAAGCCAGAACTCCCCCACACCCAGTCCAGTCCCTTGCCCAGAGAGCCCACAAGTCCGAGAAGACACACACACACACACACACACGATCATAAATGTCACAAATCAGTATCTAATTAACTATAACATAAATGATACAAAAGTACGGAAGGAATGGGCAGATAAAAAGTGGTACAAGTATCCAAGTGCTAACCAGAATGAGTTTTGCCCTGTGTTTCAAAGAAAATGAGGCAATGGGCATTTAAATATAGTCCAGGCTGAAGAAATGACTGGAGCAAACCTGTGAAAAAGTTATTTATGGTCAGAGAACAAAACTGTCGTCAGGAAATGGGGAGGCAAGGTGACCGAAGATCTGGAATCAGACTGACCCAGGTTCAAGTACTACACAAGCTTTCTTATAATTACTGGCTTTCATGAATTCATTCATTCATTCATTCATTCATTCATTCATTCATCAAATAATTACTTCTGTACCTAAATGCCAGTTCCTTTGTGTGTGTGTTTTCTTTTTAATTCCTCTCTACCTTTTGGTTTCCTCATCTTGCAAGAATAGAAATCTCTATCTTTCGAGGCTCTCGTGGAATTTAAATGAGAAATAATGTATTAATTAAGGAGCATACTGCCCTGGCCAGTTTGGCTCAGTGGTTAGAGCATCAGCCCATGGACCAAAGAGTCATGGGTTCAATTCCTAGTCAAAGGCACGTGCCTGGGTTGTAGGTTTGATCCCCAGCCCCACTCGGGGTTATGCAGAGGGCAACTAATAGATGTGTCTCTCTCACATCGATGTCTGTCTCTGTCTCCCCCCGCCCCCTTCATTCTATCTAAGCCTGACCGGTGTGGCTCAGTGGTTGAGCACTGACCCATGCACCAAGAGGTCACCAGTTCCATTCCCAGGTAGGGTAGATGCCCAGGTTGTGAGCCAAATCTCCAGTGGGGGGCATGCAGGAGGCAGCCAATTGATGTTCTCTCTCATCGATGTTTCTATCTCTCTTCCTCTCCCTTCCTCTCTAAAATCAATAAAGAAAAAAAAAAAGAATTAATGAAAAAATTTCCTCAGGTGAGGATTAACAAAAAATAAATAAATAATAATAAATAAAGTAGCATGCCTTCAACAGGAAGGCAGGTGATGGATAAATAAAAACTGAACTGGCCCTGGCTGGTTTGGCTCAGTGGTTAGAATCTCGGCCTGAGGTACAAAGAGTCACGGGTTCGATTCCAGTCAAGGGCATATACCTGGGTTGCAGGTTCAATCCCTGGCCCTGGTTGGTCATGTGGGAGGCAACCAATCAATGTGTCTCTCTCACATGGATGTTCTCTCTCTTTCTCTCTTCCCCTCCCTCACTCTCTTCCGCTCTATCTAAAAATCAATGGAAAAATATCCTTGGGTGAGGATTTAAAAAAAAAAAAAAAGCTGAACTGAACTGAACAATAAGAATTAAGATGAAAGTATGTGGAGGTGGGGGAGAGGTACCATTGCTGAAGGGCTCTGTTAGATGGAAGAATTTGGTTTTGCTACCTTGAGGACAGTGGGTATTTAATCTGGCCACCACTGTACAGATACACCAAGGGAGAGGAGACAAGTGGCAGGGAGACCAGCCTCAAAGCTGCTGCTGTGACATAAATGGACGTGAGAAGGTTCTGGAACAAGGGAATGACTAGTGAATCTGAGAAGTGTCGCATCCGATAGACACTGAGAAGGAATCACTGGCTGACGGTAGGAACAACACTGTGAGAGTGGTGAAAGAGAAGAAAAGTGCTCCCATCAAGTCAGATCTTTAAATGGCTTAAAAATCTCATGTTGGAAATAATCTTTCTTTGAAAATAATCACCTGACCATTAACAACTTCACAGAAAGACTTTTTCTTTTGCACACAAAATACACTTAAATATTTTCCTGCTTTTTCTACAAGCAACATTCTTTCTCTTAGTCAAGTCTAAATACTTACTGGTCTGTACAAATTACCTCGATTTTTCCAAGATTAAATTGCAATCTGCTTAGTCTCTCTCATGTCCCTCAATCATTCAGGCCTGGGAAAACAGAGCTTGCACCCTTTAACACAGCAGCACATAAAACATTGTGTCATCAGTAGAACAGCGGCACTCTGTCCCTAAGCACCTCATTGTCTCCTAAATGGCTTCAGCTACAAACATTCCACTGGCAAAAAGACTTTATGAAAACCTCAGGGCAAAAGGAATGATCACCACCTTTGCAGTCAATCCCTTAGGGAAAACAAGAAGCCACTTAAAAACTGGCTGGAAATTAACCTCAAAATAACAAGTGGAAGACCTTTGGGAGCCCTTCACACATCCTGCAAGTGTAACACTGAGATTAAGGACACTGCCTGGAGCTGGAATGCCTGGACTCAAATGCTGACTCTCCATTTCCTACCTATATGACCTAAGGCAAGGTAACCTCTCCACGCCTCAGTCTCCTCACCTCTCCAACTGGAGGTGATCACAACACTTTCTCACAGGGTTGTTCTCAGAATTAATCTTGGCACGCAAAGCACTTAAAACTGTGCCTAGAACACAGTACATTTTCTTTTTTTTTAATCCTCACCCGAGGATATTTTTCTATTTTATCTTCAGATAGAATGGGAGGAGGTAGGGAGGGGGAGAGAGAGAGAAACATCAATGTGAGAGGGACACATTGACTGGTTGCCTCCCGCACAACCCGACCAGGGCCGGGAACGAACCACAACCGAGGTACGTGCCCTTGGCAGGAACTGAACCCACGACTCTTTGGTCCGCGGGCCGATGCTCTAATTGCTAAGCCAAATCGGCCAGGGCAATAGTAAATTTTCAATACATGCTACTTGCTATTATTATTGTTAACGTTAGAGTCGTTTTAATTACTTAAAATATAACCCACCAGGCCCTGGCTGGTTTGGCTCAGTGGTTAGGGCGTCGGCCTGTGGACAGAAGAGTCATGGGTTCGATCCCCATTTGGGGTCGTGTGGGAGGCAACCAGCCGATGTGTCTCACATTGATGATTTCTCTTTCTCTCCCTCCCTTCCTCCCTCCCACTCTGTCTTTCTGGAAAAAAAAAAAAAAAATCAATGGAAAAATATCCTCAGGTGAGGATTATAAAACAAACAAAAATAACCCACCAGGATGTAGATTTCTTCCTTCTTCCCTCTTTCTTTCCTTCCCAATACTCACTGAGCCAGATAGGAGAAAGACAGAAAGAGAAAAATTTATACTCTAAAAAGGCATAAGGTGTTGGGGAAGTACAGAAGAGGAAGCCACTGTCAGGTGAGTCAAGGAAATGTTATGAAGGAGGTGACATCTGAGTTGGCTCTTGAAGTGTACAAGCAGAAATTTTCCAAGAGGAAGAATTTTACATGGCAGTAGATATGGCATCTAGTTTCTAATATGTAAGACCCGAATCAGAGCTTCTAGGTTTCCAGGAAGGGTAGTCAGCTACCTGAAGGGGTATGATGAAGAGGACAGTGAGAGGCTTATCTTCCCTTCTGAGGAATATACACTTCCACCAC